>CP032248.1:28630781-29880781 GCA_005610355.1 Gossypioides kirkii
ACATTTGTAATTTACTCTTGAAAAAATCACTCACTATTTTTTTTTAACTCTTAAAAGATTATAATAAGTATTTTAAATATAATCATTAGTTAATTTTTTTACCTATGCTATTCATAATTTTAAATGTTATGTATTAACTGAATTATGTTTTTTTTATCATTTTAACTGAATTATGTTATACGATTTATTTAAAATTTGCAATAATTAATTGAATTATATTATGGTAGTGTTTGGGAAGTCATTTAATAATTTAATTTGGATGTAATTGTTTGTAATTACATAAGATTGGGATGTTCAATTAAATTAACTATTTATTTTGGCGAGTCCTATTGAATTGGGTGTAATTGAAACACCCCAATTACATTTTTCAATTCTTAAGGGAGGGTGAGAAATAGAGTAATTATGTGAGTAATTACATTTAAATTCGATTACTCTATGGCTTTTCAAACACTCATACATTATTTAACTATTAAAAATTTATACAAGTTTAAATTATTAAAATTTTATTATAAGCATGAAAACGCATGAATGTTTGAGATGATTATAGCAAAAAAAAAAATCTAAAGTTGTAATATAAATCTTAATCATTTATGTGTATTTTATAATGCTATAACCAAAAATTATATTATTTAAATCTTAAAAGGTATAATGACAAAAATAGCTCTAATGTTTGGGTGTTGAGTCACTTTGGCCCTTAATATTTTTTTGGAGCACTTTCACATCTAATTTTTGTTTTTTTGGTCAAATTGATCAGTTTTTAACGGTGATGCTGACATGGCGGTCAAAATGTAATTAAATGTTGATGTGACACTATTTTATCTTATATGCCACGTCAACAAATAATTTAAAAATTTTTAAAATTATTTTAAAATCATTAAAGTATTTGTTTACTTAATTTTCCTTTCAACAATACTCTCTCTCTTTCTTTTTTTTCATATTCTTTTTACTTTCATCTCATATCAAACAAAACAAAAGAAATGCGGCCCCTCAAGCCTAGAAAACAACAACTGATCGTCGTGTGAATCGCCCCCATGTCGTCACCGACGGTAAGTTCCAGATTTGCTTTTCTTGGCACCCTCGTTCCATTTCTAACTTCTCTTTCTCTAAAAGAGTACTTTTAAAACTTTAATCTATCGGGAAAGATTTGACCTAACCCACTTCCGATCTCCCTCCTCTATCGTTGGATAAGCTTCAATTTCAACTATGTTGTTCTTTACATCCTTCTCCACCTCCTCATTGTTGGGGTCATCAAGCCAACAAATTGAATTCTAAAAACCATTCCTTAATAGAAAACTATGGGTTTAGCTTTCTCTTTTCAGATTTCATTATCTCATCCTCACTATCCAAGTCCAAAACCATCAACCCAAAACAATTCTCACTATAACTAAATGATCCTAATACTGGGTTCTTCAATAGCAATCATATAACCAAAAGGTTGAACCAAACCATTCCTTTGGATTCTCGACATATAAGCAATTATTTGTTCTTATTTGCTTTTGCCACACTCACTGTGTTTTTTGTTGGATGATTGATTAATAACCCTTTCATACTCTTTTTTTTCCCCATTTTTTAATTTCTCACCCTTAAAACATGATTAACTCTGATTTCATGGAAAAAAATAGCAGTCGATTTAGGGTTTTTTAAAATTTATTTAGGATAAAGACCAAGTTTCAAAACCCAAATTTTTAAGTTTGATTTTTAAAAAGTTTCAAATTTTATGGAAGAAATTAGACAAGCAATTTTTGGAGGATTAAGGGATTTTAGGCAAAAAACAATGGGGAAGAAGATCGGAGACGACGACGATGATGGTGAACAATGGAAAGAAACAGTGAGGAAGAAGAAAATGGGAAAAATTAGAAATTAAAATTATTTAATAATTTTAATAATTTTATATTTTTAAAAAAATATATAATTTTTAATAATTTTTTATTTCAAAAAATAATTTTAAAATTTTTAAAGTAATTTGTTGATGTGGTGGTATATAAGACAAAATAGTACCACATCAACATTAATTACATTTGGACCGCCACATCAACGGTTAATGTTGACCATTAGTTAACTAATGGTCATGTTAGCATCACCGTTAAAAACTGATCAATTTGACCAAGAAAACAAAGGTTTAGGTGTGAAAGTACTAAAAAAAAACCTAAGAGCCAAAGTGAGCCAACACCCAAACGTTAGGTGTTATTTTTATCATTATGTCATCCTAAAAATATTCTAAACTTATGGTCAAAAAGTATATTATAATTCTACCAAAAAAATATATTATAAAAATAATTTATGTGTTATAAAAGTGCTATAATATATTTATTTATAAAAAAGTTATTGTTAAAAAGTATGAACATAATTTATTTACGTGCCCATATATACTATAAATAATATATCTATTCATAAAATTTGATTAAAAAAATAACTTTCTAAAGTTATGGAACCTATAAATACTAGCCTAAACTCAATATCTTCTATCATTAAAACACTCCCACAACTCATTAACAAATCCTCCAAATCCCTCATCCTTCCCTCATCACTCAAAAAAACCTAAAACTCCAAACAAAAATCTTCCTCTTTCAAAAAAACATTACTTCATTAATCAAGGCTTCGATCAACACGCATTGGCAAGACAAAATCAAAGGTACTTCTCAAACATTCCATTGTTCTATTCGTTATTACTTGTTTTTCTCTGTGTAGATTATAATGCCTCCACGAAAGAGAGCGATGATCCAAGAGAGTGACAGTGATTCAGACTTTAAATGATTCGCCATTCGGACTTTAAACGATTTGCCAATACTCAAATAGAAAAATACTTCTTGGCTTTACAAGGGCGGACGCTCATTCAAGAACGAGGCTTTGAGCTGTCAATGATTCTTTGCAAAGAGGTATGACCTTTGGTACGATATCATAAGTGGGAGCAATTTTGTGTTCTCCCAACAGGTAATGCCATAGTACCGATAGTGCACGAATTCTACGCATCCTTTAAGGATGACATAGTTAAGCGGAAAACCTTTAGGCATAGTGGTAGTTCGAGTCTGTGAGGTTAGTATGACACCTAAAGATATATGTAATATTATGGCGTACCTTACTTTGACAAAGATTATGTTCAGAAAATAGACCTTAATACATTCGAGAACATAGATATGGGGGAAATCATCCAATTTTTGACAGAAGGGAGGGCACTTGGAATTTTAGGTCCGACATTGGCACACCATTTAATTTTAACCAAGCTATTATATTTCTAGTAGCTAAGATGTGGATGCAATTTCTAGTTACATGACTTATACATGCTTTAAATGTCTCTAACGTTAATTCTTTGCTAGCTTTGCTATTATATGATATTTTGCAATGCAAGCAGGTTTGTGTAGGCTCTTGGATATACGAGGAGATGGAGTGATGCACCCAAAGCCAAAAGAGTGGTCTCTTTTTCCCACAATTGGTAATCACTTTATGCAAGAAGACGAGAGTGCCAATGAAAGATGACGAACAATTTCTCAAACTGACTCGGAGCATCATTGGAGATTCCCTATACAAGCAATACGTTAAGCTCTAAAGGAAGCAAATCAAGAAGTGGAATCAAAGACGAAAAGAGAAGGTGGATATGCCGGCCTCGTTGAAAAGAAGGGAGAAGACCACAAAGAGCTAAGAAAGCATCGAGTCCAAGCTCAATGGAATGATAGCTTAGATGAAAGAAATGAGTCCAATATTGATAGAGTTTGTGAGGATACATGGGCTACCAACCCCGAACTACCCTCCAAACATGTTTGGGGAGGAAGGAGATGAGGAAGAGCCCGAGTTGGGTGGAGCGAATAAGGAGCAAGACGAGCCCGAAACTGATGACGAGTATGAGGCAATGTTTCAACCTTAATAACTCAACACCCAAAAGACCGGTGATTCGGAGCCCAGCACGACAACAAGGTGGAAGCTCTCGGCAAAAATACACCGGTAAGGTCATGGCTCTCATGGATCCCCACCTGACAAGGAGGATGATGATGATTGAATTCTTATTTTTTTAAGACTTTGTTTAAAGACTTGTAATTATTGAGATAATTTTCTTTTTAGGACTTATATAATTTGTAGGAATAGGATTAGGAGTTATTTTTGCATATATGCTTTAACCCTTTGTAGGAACCCCACATTTTGGAAACATAACAATTTTGAACGATCAAGCCAAAAAGAGGAAAGACAACCACCACGAGAAGAGAAGGGTTACACATTGAGGACAATATGTTATCTAAAGTGTGGGGGGTATCATAGGAATTTTGGCTTGTAATTTATTCTATTTTGACTTTTCGATGTGTGCTTGAGCTTGTAGAAATACAAGTGATTGGTTAGTAGTATGAATAATAGGTGTATTGTGTTTTCTTGATGAATTTGGCATGATAATAAAGAATTTTACATTTTGAGCATGAGATTTGTGAAGTTCTATAGGTTACACTATATATAAATAGAGAAAGTTTTATTGATACCACATGGTATGCATAATATGAGGAAACAAGCATGCTAGTATACATGATAAATGATAATACTGAGATTAGCTAATTAAATTAACATTTGTGCATATTGAGTTTGTTTAGGGAAGACCTAAGGCATTGTTTGACACAGCTAGAGCTAAAAAGTCAAACCTTGTTCTGAATTATCAATTAGTACACATTCTTGAGCCTTGTGACACCTCCTTAATGAGCCACATTACAAGCCTTCTAAGCTTCAAATAATGATTTGTGTTTATCCTTTTTTTTGGTCCTATTTTGCATGAAAGCGGACGTATGGCCATATGTATTGAGGGTAGGTAGACACATTACGGTGGAGGTTGTAGAATAAAAAAAAGGAAATCATGATAAAGTATGACTTTTAGAGTTAGCCAAAGAAAAGAAAAAAAAGTGAAAAGAACAAAATGAAAATGAGTGGAAATACAAAAAGAAAAGAGTAAGAAAAAGTGTAAGAAGTGACAAAAACAACAAAAGTCACCAATAGAAAAATAGAAAGCTTACTTGAAAAAGCAATTCATATACTCATAGGCTAGCTAAAAGGAGTACTTTGGATTGATTTCTAAAGGGAGAAATAAGGAAGGCGAGAGAAGGAGAAATAAGGAGGTGAGATGGAGTGGGATGTAAAAGGGAAGAATAGGGAACAATGCAATGTGCCAAACTGTTTTCGTGCTATGTAACCTCTTTGTGCTTAACTATTCTTTGAAAACCATACTTGTCCTAAGCCTCAACACGTTACAAGCTGAAAAGCCTTATGTGACTTGAGCAACTCTATGCATAGATGAATATAGACATTGCATAATCTCATTATAATTGTTTGTATTGTACTAGGATAATCAAAGTACTCATGTTAGACATTCATGGAACCATATTAATAGAACTTTGATAATTGTATCTTTTGTAATCTACTGAACTTGAATTATCTCTACTCTGAAATAGTGAAATTGCTCTATTATCTTGTTAGGATTATCTAAAGATACATGAAACCCAGAATAAGTGTTGCAAACCTACCCTTGTATGATACTGTTTCAAGCCCACTTATCTTTTTTGTTTCCTTGTTAGTTGCCTTATTTTTTGATTTGCTTGAGAACAAGAAAAAGCTTAAGTGTAGGGGAGTTTGATCTGCCAGTTTCATACCTAGCACTTTGAACTTATTTCCACATTTGATGAGCTTGAGATCAAGTGATTTCCTTTTTATTTTATGTATTTTTAGTATAGTTTCATTTTCTAATAAAATGTGCTAAATAGGTTGTATTATTGCTTTTAAGGCCAAACGAGGCCTAAAGGTTAGTGAACATACTTCGTGAGTGCACAGGAGACTAGTAGCAACAAGCCAGAGTGATACTGACCACTTCTTCACGACATAGACAACTTTATGTCGCAACAAAGGGATCAGCAGTGAAAAATTCCAAGACTGCCTACTACGTCGTGACACAGGGCCTAATATGTCGCGACATCGGCCTCAAACTCTAACTCTGCATCCTGCGAGAGGCTTTTTCGTCTTCACATTACAACTTAAACACGAAGGAAAATAGTTGATTTAGGGTTGAGGAAAAATGGCCATGTAAAAGCTATAAATATGACCTTTAGCACTAGGGTTTACATAACTACTTAGCTTTTAATTTTCAATTTTAGTTTATTTTTTAGCTTTTGAAATTAAATTGTAGAAACCCGTGTAAACGATCGAGGAATTTTTCCCGACAGATCATTTAATACAATCCAGTTTCCTTTTCATTCAATTCTTGATTTACATGTTTTCATATATTGTGTTATTGATGAATAAAGAAACCATAAGGAACTAATTTCATTTTGGGGAATTAGGGAGTGGATGTATGAATAATTGATTGTTGTTTTACAGGGTTTTACCTTTTGGATTAGCTGTTTGGGAAAGGAAGAGCATCAAATAAACACTAGGCCTGACAACCCTAGAAAGTTATCTAGGTGGGAATGAACCCAAAATTGGTATTGCCCATCCGTGAACACCTTTTCCCCAAATCGGTTTAGATTGTGACATTTAGCGATAAGTAATCTCTATCGACTCACTATGTTGACGGAAGATCGAGAGATCTAACTAGGGTAAAGACTAGTTGATTGGAGGAAAATCCCCAAAACCCAACAATTGAGAAAATCATATGGAAATGACCTAATCTCCCCAAAGACATTTATAAGAATTTTTATAACTCATCTTTACTTTATTTTGATCGTTTTATTTTTATGCTTTCAATAAACTCTATTATTTTTCCTCGTACTATAAACCCTAAAACTAGTACTAATTAATTTCATTATTTGCAAGGATTCTATTTAAGGATTCTATTTACTATCGCCTTAAGCCTCCTTTGGGTACGATCCTCGGAAGACTTTCAAGTGTTCCGTTGTAAACACACTATATTTACAACCTGACCCGTATACTTGCGAAAGCCAAAATCTACATCGAACAAGAGTACGTTCGGGGCCTGTCATCATCCTTAGGTTCCTAAGAAGCCTCCTTTAAGGACCAAAAGGCACTCCGAACTGAAAAGGTGCCAAAAGCCGTTTTAGTCCAAACAATCCTATCAGGTCCTAAGGCATGGTTTGGAGGAGGGATACCCATAATATGTTTGATAATATCCTCCGGAAGCTAAATAAGGAAAAGATCAAGATTCCAGCTACCATCAAGCATTGCGTAATGCTAGTTGTAATAGCCAGATTTTTAGTGGTGTCGAAAATAGTATTTCGGGGCCACAACTCCGACGAGTCGAGTCATAAATATTAGTTATTTTATATTTATGATGTCATGAGTGTCGTATTAACTTTTGATTAAGGAAATTTATCGTTTAGATAGTTAATTGAAATCACGAAAGGTGTAAAAGTTGAAATCAAGTAGATAAAAGCATGAAATGTCAAGTGTTGGTAAGGGAGAGATATTTTGTTTGTAATATACCCTTGTTATAGGCAAATGGATGGTTAAGGGTAATATAATGGTTAGAATTAGAATGTTAGAAATGAGGGCAAAATGGTAAATGGCTTATAATGAAATTAAAGTAAAAAATTTAGATGAAATAAGTCATATTCGTCATCTTTTCAAGCTAAAAACCTAAAAACCTAAGGAGAAGGAAAATATATGGTGAAGCTAGGTCTTGTGATTTGGTGAGTGAAATCTCACCCGTTTTTAGTAATTTTTATATTTTTGAGTCCGTATTAGCTTAATCTAGCTAACCAAGGGACTAATTTGCGAATCTGTCAAATGTTATAAATCTTACCATTGTTGAATATGCTTATTCTTGAAAGTTTTAATGGATTTGTATGCTTGATGATTGGGTTTAATACTTTTGTAAAGTGATTTTTGATAAAATTAGAGTTTAAGGACAAAAATGTTAAATGATAAATTAGGTGTACTTGTGTGAAATAAATGGATTGTAGGGACTTGTATGAGATCAAGGTATATCCAGCTGGTATGAGTTTAAAAGGAAAATGGTTATTTTGCATGTTTTGTGTTTAAGGACTAAATTGATTAAAAGTGAGATGTTAGGGTAATTTCATAATTTTCTAAAAAAGGATCAAATTGTGTTAAATGATCTGATTATGTGATTTAATGTGAAAATTTGGACGAATTTTTTTATTTAGATTATGATCGTGCCACGGATCACTGAAAAGGGAAATTAGTAGAATAGTCCTTAGGGCTTCACTCAAACTGCAATTGCATCCGATAAGTTCGTAGTATTAGTTTAAATAAATTGTATGTTCGTTATGCATTCACTATTGTAACAAAAACTCAAGGAAAGCTAAATGTTCGTGATGTTGTGAAAGACGAAAGAAGAAACAAAATGTCAGGCTTGGGGCCGATTATCTGACTTGACGCGATGGTTGGGATTCTGCATATGTTGCAGTATCCTGACAGTTTGTGTGTGCAGCATCACAAGTCAACGGATTCTGAATGAATATTAAATATGTGGACCCTTACGATGGCTAAGTCTCTACATATGTTGCGGATTCTCATCAGCTTGTGTGAGCAGCATCGTGAGTGAGAAATTTTGGACTATATCGATGGTTGAGTCTCTACATATGTTACGGATTCTCATCAGCTTGTGTGAGCAGCATCGTATACTGATTAATCTTTCTGGGCTCGTAAGAGCTAACCTATCTAAGCTCGTAAGAGCTAATTCTGCCTGGGCTCATATGAGCTAAATTCTGGAAGGCTAGAAGAGATCAAATTCGATACTGTTCATAGGATTATGAATACCTACTTGTTATTATCTTTATAATTAATTTGGTTATCCTGTAGAATAATGATTTCTGTGAACTTACTAAGCTTAATAAGCTTACTTGTGTATATGTTGTTGTTTTGTAGATACATTTTTTTGTCTGAAGATCGGATCTCCTTGAAGAATCACACTATCTCGGGAGTTGTTTGGTAGTCCTCATTTCACTTGGCTTATATGGCATGTAGTAGGGATTGTGAACTTGTAAATGTTATAATCTAAAATGTTAGTTGGAATGGCAACAACTTTGATTTTGTATCCATGATATTTTGTGGTTTTGGTTGAGCTAGATAACACAATGTGGTAGTCTAAAAATGTATGATTTTGAGTGAATAACATGCAATAGAAATGTCCATTGAATAGTTGGTATTGTTGGTTACAGACTTAGAAGAACTATTGGTATTTCTAGGAAATCTGCATACTTGTTTCGGTAGTACTCTTGCTTGTATTGATAGAAGTACAAAGGATGTGAGAGGTTAATTACTGACTTGCATTATTTCGGTAGTTGATACTAAAGTGTCGGTAGTTCTGACCATAGTTGTATCTCTAATTCAAATACATGTATCGATAGAAGTCGTAGGGTAGGACTTCCTAACTCTCTGGAGTTTTTAGTATCGGTAGAAGCATGACTTGTATCAGTAGATGTCTCACTTGTATCGATAGAACTATCATAAGTATTCGTAGAAGTCTGCATTGTTTCTTGAATTGCTTACTAACTTGATAACTATCAATACTTGTCCAATATGTACCTGTAGAAGTCCCCAAAAATCATGGAAATGATATTTTTATCCCTTTTACATTGTATTGATAATCATTTAATGATTTTTAGTCGAGCATGATGTAATATTTTATTAAATATGATTAAAAGGATTTTCAAATTTAAAGATAAATTGAAATGGATGATCAGAAGACTCAAGACCTTAACCGGCGAAGGTAACGGGTTTTGGATGTTACACTAGTAGAATATGCTGAGATTTTGGTTGATAAAGGACCAACTTTTGGAATACAGGAGTCTTCCTAACACCAGATGCTAGCACCATTACCAATCGACCAGGCAAGATTCTCACGGAAGAGGGGCCAAATCTTGGAGAGAGATTTCCAAAGGTGAGAGCATTGGGTCCTTGTGATAGTTGGAATGGAATATTTAATACCATACTTTGCTTTGAGAACTTTAACCCATAGAGCATTCTCCTTAGAGAGTAAATTGAAACCGATCTTCATAAGGAAAGAGGCATTCTGATTAGACAGACTACGAAATTTGAGGCCCCCACAAGATTTAGGCTAACAAATAGATTTCTATCCCATTAGAGAGAGCTTTAGGTTCCTATCAGAAGAGCCTTAAATAAATTACCGAACCAGTCTTTCAAGCTCATCACAAATGCTTTTTGATATCATCATTGTTTGCATGAAGTAGTTTGGGATGGCTAAAAGGATTGATTGGGCCAATGTGATTCTACCAGAAATAGATAATTTCCTTACCGTCTAACTCTGTAATTTTTGATGAACTTTTTCCACGATGAAACTCAAGGTGCTTTTGGAAACTCCATCATGAAGAAGGGGAACACCAAGATAGGTCCCAAGGTTTGAACTTCTTGAAAACCAAATAAATTACTTATTTAATCCCCAATACCACGATCAAATCCCTTAAAGAAGAAGTTATTGCTCTTCTGGGTGCTGATCCGATGTCTAGAATAGTTACAAAAGTGTTGTAGAATGCATTGTAAAGTACAAGCTTGCTCCAACTCAACTTTATAGAAGATAACCAAATCATTTGGGAAAAAAAAGATGGGATAAATTAGGTCCTAATCTAGAGAGGCGAATAGGATACCACTTACCTCTCTCAATGTGAGTACGAGTAGAGTGACCCAACCACTCCATGCAGAGAATGAAAAGGTCATGAGATAATGGACATCCATGTTTGATCCCACGAATTAGTTTGAATTTTTGGGTTGGAATTCTGTTCTAGAGGATCTGCATGGTGGACGAGGAGATAGCCGACATGATCACCTTCCTAAGAAAGTCAAGGATCCCTGTCGTATGAATAGAAACATCAATAAAATCTCAACTCAAGCAGTCATAAGCCTTTTGGTTAAGTTTGATTGCCATCCAATTATTGGCATTGCGTTTACTTAGTATGGAATGAATGACCTCCTCAGCGATGATGATGTTGTCAGATATATTACGCCTATCAAAAAAGCCAGCTTGTTCCTGTGAAATAAGGTTGGGAAATACAATTTAAACTGATTATTAATGACTTTCATTACCACCTTGTATAGTATAGAACAAAGGTTGATGGGGCGAAATTGAGTAAAAGTTTCGGGATTTCTATTTTGGAATGAGCACCAGCAATGTATTGTTTAAATCTGAATCAATGGAGTTACCCGAAAAAACCCTTGAACCCATTGACAAATATCATTACCAATAACATCCTAGTGGTTTTAGAAAAAAATCGCATGAAATCCGTCACTACCAGGAGCTTTTAGCGATCCCATATCAAAAAGAGCTTTTTTTATTTTAGTGTTTAAGATCGGTTTCTCCAAGGCTATTATGTCAGAGGACTTAAGCCAAGGAAATATATTAGGAGGGAGACCACTCATGGGTTATGTCGTTTCACCGTAAAATCACCCATTATATTTATACACAGACATTCATAATATATAAATTCTAATTTAACAAGTTTCGAGGTTATGCAGAATCAATTTCAAAGTTACGACTCGAATCCAAGCTCAATTCTCAAATTTCAATGTTATGGCTCGAGACATAGAGTTTCCTATCTCGAGACAGACCTCATTTTAATTTAGGAAATTTGGTTTCAATGATATCATGTCTTGAGACAAGGTTCCTCATGTCGTGAGACTTGGTCTCGAGACTAACCTCCCCTATTTCCTTTTTTTAACTTCAATGTTTGTAAGTCTCAAGAGACATGGTTATTGTCTTGAGACTTGGAAAGGATAAGACTAATTTAGCTTCGATGTATCATTTTCTCGAGACAAAGTACGAAGACCACTTTGTCTCCTAACCTAAATGGGGTTGTCTAGAGACATTAAGCATTTAGTTGAACAATAAGGTAAATTTTGTTCTAATGGTCTTGAGACATGTTCTTTTTATCTCGAGACTCAACAGTAAAATGACCTTAAATGCATATTTTCAAGTATCCAAACCATACTAAAATGTACCCTAAATATATAAAAACTTTACACCAACATATGACCATCAATTTAGCACATGCAAATACAATCAATCATCATCGAATCAGAACAATCAATGCTTCAATGCCCTAGCAACTAATTTGCATAACCAAATTCTTATAAACTAGCAAAACAATCTACTAATCAAACGATGAAATTCAACTTATAAACCTTATAGGTAAAATACCAAATATGTCAAAATATTAACTTAAGCAATGAGTCCAAAACAACCTAAGTACATGCCATATAACCAAAACATTTATATACATACAAAATAAGCAACATTTTGATTTCTGAGATGAGCTGTCGAGTTGGAGGCTTGACGTCTTCTAATCTAAGATAATTCTCATCCAAAACCAACTCATGGAAACAAATATAACCATACATTGATTATTTTATACTTAATGATGCTAATACTATTCAAATTAAATACAATAAGATTAATTTAAATTAAATATGCAAAACAAAAAATAAATTTCACTACTTTACTCTTTTCTTTTACATCATAGAATCAATAATAATATTTTCCCTCAAATTTACTCATTTAATATTTATTTCAACATTTCACAATTTCACATCTTAGTGTATTCAATTTCCAGCATGC
This sequence comes from Gossypioides kirkii, assembly GCA_005610355.1. Lineage (NCBI taxonomy): Eukaryota > Viridiplantae > Streptophyta > Magnoliopsida > Malvales > Malvaceae > Gossypioides > Gossypioides kirkii. Next base: position 28,643,290 of record CP032248.1, read on the forward strand.
CATTTATAATCATTTTTCATTACTTACTCATTTTGGCCTCTTATTAATCTACAGTTGACATTAGAACTGATACTTGCATCTGTATACAAGTAAGTTCATGACCCTTTGAGAATTGGGACTACTCAATTTGTATGTCAATATATGTCCACGATCCTCTAAGAATTAGGATCTCCCACGACCCTTTAGGAATTGGAGCTAATATCACTGATATTTATGACCCTATGGCATGCCAACTATACCCGGACCACGTCTAACATATATGCTCTTTTTGAACAATAGGTTCGTATCATATGTGCTCTTTTTGACATCTAGAATTAGGCATAGTCCCTATCCAACCCTTAAATAGGAGGCTAATACACTTCATTGCACTCGAACCCACGTCCTCCTGCATTGATAACAATGGCCATATCAATTGAGCTAAGACTTAATTAACCCCTGAAACCAAAACTTGAGTAGAAGAATTGTAGAGAAATGCCAACCCTCAAATTTTACCAATCCAATAAACACAAAAACAAGTTTCGAGTTGAAGGGCCACCCGTATCTCCTTCAATATATTAGAAGGAATCAACGTTCCTACTAAAAATACAAATTTGGGTTTATTGGTTTTGACAAGTGGGTTATTTACCAAAAAATCCCTTTTTAATTTTATTTACGAAAATGAACCATATTGTAAATTATTGACTAGAATGGGCCAATTTTGCAAAAGCATGCCTATGTGGAGGCACTTTTCAAAAAAGTGCCCACGTGGACGCGTTTTTCACCGTATTTTCATAGGGGGGTTTTGCAATTTTGGCCCTCAGATTTTAAGGAGTTTTCAGCATGTTTTTAGTGGAAAAATTGCAATTTTGGGTATTAAGGTTTAGGGTTTTTTGTTTTAATTAAGTTTAGGGTTTTAAATTAAGGTTTATATTATTAAAATTAGGGTTTTGGTATTTTAAATAAGGGTGTAGGGTATTTTAAATTAAGGGTTATGGAAAATTGTATGATTTAAAAATTAATGGAATTATAATTTTTGAAAATAAATTACAAAAATTGTATTTTAAAAATGGAATTATTTTGGAAAAATTAATTTTGTGAAGATGGGTTCTGAAAAATAAATTATTTTGACTTGATGTGTTCTGAAAAAGTTATTTGGAAGAGATCGATTTTGTTTTTTTTTTTTTTTTAAAAAGGCTTTAAGGAGGATGCCATGTTGGAGTAATATAGAAAAAGCTTCTAGCTGGACGCTTTTTTCGTACTGATGATTTTGAAAAAAAAAATTTGAGAAGATGATTCTGAAAAAATAACTCGAGATTCTCAGGAAATCTGATATCTGATAGTAGGGGGTTGAAATTTGTAGGGATAAATGCTCCAAGGAGGAGGATGCACTGTACTTTTGCTGACAGTGCATCCTGCTTGAAGCGTTTTTCCCTACAAATTTCAACATCCATTATCAAGGGAATTATATACAAAACTGGCTATAAATGGTCCACATTTCGTTCTCTGGTTGCATAAATTGCAGTAAGAGAAACTGAAGAAGTTCAAGAGAATAGATTTTTTTTGTTGTTGAGAAGGTATAAGTTGATTTTTCATGTTAATATTCTTTGATCTCGTTATATTTTTCATAATATTTTTTGTTTTGAATTTCTTTCGACAGATAATTTGGTTAAAAATGAGTGGACGTAATAGTGCTGTTATTTACTATGGCATGAGTGTTCGTGACATCGAGAACGATGTTGTTTTTAACTGAAAAACACAGTATGACTGGTTTTTAACCAGAGCATAGAATTGACAAAACTTCATACAAGAATTAGGCGTAAAATATTTGGAATGATGCCAGTGAGAGTCTCGACTATTAAGTGTCGATTTTGTGCATCGATTGATCCCGTGACATATGACTCATTTGAGATCAAAGGTGCTCGTGGCTTGGAGGCGATGGTGCATATACACCTCGCTAGTGGATCACCTTATCTTGAGTTATATGTGAAATTTTTGAGGCCAAATGAAGGTCAACAACTACTATTGTTTGAGAGGAATACATAACCCCTACCCGACATTCCGTTTGTGGGATGTGTAATAGCCCGATTTTCAATGGTGTCGAAAACAGTGATTCTGAGATCACAATTTCGACGAGTCGAGTCGTTAATTTATTTATTTGAGTATTTATGACTTCGCTAGTATCGTATTAAAAGTTGGTGAGGAAATTTTAATGTTTAAATAGTTAATTGTGTGGAAATGATTAAATTATAAAAGGTGCAAAGGTAGAATCGTTTGATTAGAAGGACCAAATAGGTAAATAAATCAAAGGAGATTAAGTTAGTGTAATATCATGACATTTACGTGTTAAGGGAATGATTAATTAAGGATTAAGAGTGATTAAGTAAGGTTAATGATGAAAGTTACAAAAATTACAAAAATTTCATTACTCTGTATATGAAATTAAAAGAAAGAAATTGAGAATTTAATTATAATTTCTCTTCTTCTTCTTCTTCACACGGCCAAAAAGAGAAAAACTTATGGTTTTTATTCAAATCTTTAAGGCTTGATTTGGGTAAGCAAACCTTGATCGTTTTTACTAATTTGTGAATCTGTCAAATGTTATGAAACTTGCCATTGTTGGAAATACTTGTTCTTGAAAGCTCTTGATAGATTTGAATGCTTGATACTTGGGTTAAATCTTTTTGTAAAGAGATTTTTGATGAAATTAGAGTTTAGAGACTAAAATGTGAAAATGATGAAAATACATGTATTTTTGTATGAATGAATGCGTGAAAGGGTTAGGTAAACACCCTAGAGAATTTGGTTAAGGTTGGTTGTGTAAGAGAATGGTTATTTTGCATGTTTTGTGTTGAAAGGACTAGATTGAAATAAAATAAAATATTAGAGGTAAAATTGTAATTTTTCCCCAAAAAGATTAAATTGTTTTAAATGATTTAATACATGATTTAATGTAAAAAATTGAATGATTGTTGTGTTAGATTACGATTGAACCGTAGATCGTGGAAAAGGAAAGGTTGCGGATTAGTCCTTAAAATCTATCCAACAACTACAATCCAGTTCTGTAAGTTCGTATGGTTAAATTCCGATTTAGATTGTATATTATTATTTTGTAAACAAATGTTGTGAGTTGAAACGATGATCAGAAGTGTGGAAGACGAGAACAAAGGAGAGGAAAGGCTAACGGGCTTTGAGTTGTAAATGAAAAAGGTCCTATGACTGTGTATCATCCTGAGTATATGAATCCTTTACAAATTATAAGGTCTGATGACTATGTGTCATCGTGAGTATATGAATCCTTTATGAATTATGTGGTCTGGTGACTATGTGTCATTGTGAGTATAAGAATTTTTTACGGATTATAAGGTCCGATGACTATATGTCATCTTGAGTATATGATTCCTTTACGGATTAAGAGGTCCAATGACTTTGTGTCATCGTGAGTATTAAATGAAATGAATCCCATTACGGATTAATGGTCTGATGACTCTATGCTATCATGAGTATCAAATATGCATAGAAACCTACGTCAGATGTATACAGCTTACTAAATTTAGTTGATTAGATTTTACAAATCTTGAATTTTGGTAAATCTATTTAACTTTATGAATTTACTAAGCTTTTACCTGTGAAAACTATTGTTGTTTTGTAGATTTAATTTTGCTGTTCGGAGATCGAATCATCTTGGAGCATCACACTATCCCGGAGTTTATTCGGTGGTAATTATATTATTTGGTCTTATGGCATGTACTAGAATGATGTTATCCTTTTGTTTTATGTAATTGAAATTGTGAAAACTTATGTTTGATGAAATGTAGGAAGTAGAAAGGTATGTATGTGCAAGTTAGATTATAGACTTAAAAGATACTATGTAATGACTTGGAAACTATGTATTGGTGTTAGTTTAATGTATAATTGGAGTTGTGAATGATTTGAGTTGATAAACTTGTGATTTGGTATGATTCTTGTGATTCTGCATACTTGTTTTGGTAGAACTCATGCATGTATCGGTAGAAGTACAGGGTAAAAGAGAGGTTATTCACTAACTTAGGCTGTATAGGTAGTTGAATAGTAAGTATAATAGTTCTGTATATGAAAGTATCGGCAGATTGTGTACTTGTATTAATAGACCTTGCAGGGTTAGACTTCTTAGCTCTCTAGAGTTTTTAGTATCGATAGATGAAATTCTTGTTTCGGTAGAAGAGTCACTTATATCAGTAGAGCTATCACTTGTATCGATAGAAGTCTGTACTATTCTTGAACTATTTACTAAACTGGCAACTATCGATACTTGTCCAACAAATATCGGTAGAAGTCTTGAAAATCTTGGAAATGACCTTTTTGCCTTGTTGAACTGTGATTATAATTAATAGATAAATTTCTGGCGTGTTGGGTGTATTTCTTTAAAAATGTAAGATTAAATGACATGATTTTAAAGATTAATTGTGATAGATGAATAGAATGACATCAAGACCCTAGTCGATGATGATTTTGGGTTTTGGATGTTACATTTAGTGGTATCAGAGCTTTTAATTTAGCCGTTTCTTGGACTGTATTGATTGAGTTTAATGATTTAGAAGTACATGCCATATGAACTTGTGATAGTGTGATAGAGATGAATCCGATCTAACTATGATTTTTGTAGATAAATATAGGATGCCTGACCCAGAAAAAGATAAAATTAACGAGGTAAACAACAATGTTCCAACTAATTTCTCTGGGGCTAGTTAGAGTGCATCAAGACTACCGATGATAGAAAATGAAGCAAAGAATATATTTTTTTGTTTTGATGGGCAGTGGTTCATGGAATTCATGAGAAATAATTCCATGACACCACCTCTTCCACCTCCTGTTACAGAGTCAACTGCTCGACCTGTAGTACCTCTAGTTAGGCTTTCACCCCCTCTAGTGGTAGAACCTAGGAGTCATATCCCAACAGATAGGGTCAGAAAGTACGAGGCTGAGGACTTTCGGAGAAGCGTAGAAGATGATCCTTCTAGAGCTGAATATTGGTTGGAAAATACGTTAAGTTTTGAATGAGATGGCTTACCCTACGGACGACTATGTGAGGTGTGCTGTATCACTACAAAAATATGAGGCTTATGACTGGTGGGTGATGATCGTTGTAATGATGCCTGAAAATGAAGTCACCTGGGATTTCTTTTAAGCAGAATTCAAAAAGAAATATGTTAGCAAGCGATACCTGGATAAGAAGAAGAAGGAATTCTTAGAACTAAGGTAGGGAAACAAAACAGTGCCAGAGAATATGAACGAGAATTTGTACAGCTTAGCAAGTATGCCAGAGAGGTTGTATGGACAAATGAAGCCCTGTGTGTCCGTTTTGAAGACAAGCTAAACGACGGGATCAAAATGATGGTGGGTGGTTTCGAAATCCGACCGTTGGTAGTTTTAGGAGACAAAGCTCAAAAAATGAAAGAAATCTACAATAGCAAGAGATAGAGAGAAAAGGGGTTTCAAGAATCTGGAAAGAAGAATATTACCAAGACTCTCTATGCTGTCGCCAAAGAGATTCAGAGAAGAGACTAGTCGGGGGCCAGTTTCTTCACGATTTTTGAGCAGGAGTAAGTCGGGACCACCGAAATCTAAATTTCAGAACAGACCCACAAACAGTGTAGCTAGCGTTCGCAATATACCTACTTTGATATGAGGGTATTGTAAGAGGAGTCATGTAGGCGAGTGTCATAAGATGACAGGGACATGCTATCGATACAGAAGTGCAGATCTTTTTCTGAGAAACTGTTTGATGAGATATGAAGTAAAAGAGAAATAGAGTGTAAAACCCCCTACTACACCATGAAAGAGTAGACGTCCAAGGCAGAGTAGCGGTACAGGTGGAAACTGTGGAGATAATAGGGACAATATAGCCAGGTTTGATGTACGAGCACCTACACGGACTTATGCCATCCGAGCTCGAGAAGAGGCTACCGTTCCTGATATTGTAACTGGTGTATTTTATCTTTTTAATGATATTGTGTGTACACTGATTGACCCAGGATCGACTTATTCATATATTTGTAGTGTATTAGCTACTGAAAAGAAATTATCTATTGAGTCGATTGAGTTTGATGTACAAGCCACAAACCTATTGGGTCATAGAGTCATTGTCAATCTGATATGTTGTAAGTGCCCACTAAAAGTCCAAGGCTATAAATTCCCTACAGATCTGATGTTATTATCGTTCATTGAGTTCGATGTAATTTTTGGAATGGACTGGTTAACTGAGCATGACGCAGTGGTTAATTGTAAATGAAGAATTAACTTGAAACGCCTGGCAAGAGAGGTAATCACAATTGAGTCTGGGAAATTGGATAGTGACACCAAAGTAATTTTAGCTTTATCGACACAGAAGATGGTTCGTAAAGGCTTTGAAGCATGTTTGGCTTATATTCTTGATACTTAGGGTACATGAATAGAGTTAGAACGAGTGCCGATCATTCAGGAATTTACAGATGTGTTTCTAGAGGAGTTACCAGGTTTACCAACGATTAGAGAAGTAGAATTTGACATTGATTTAGTACCTGACACTACATCAATTTCTATCACTGTATAGAATCGCACCTACTAAATTGAAAGAGTTAAAGGTGCAACGACAAGAGTTGTTAGATAGAGATTTTATCCGACCGAGCATATCACCTTGGGTCGCACCAGTATTGCTTGTGAAAAAGAAGGATGGTTCGATGAGAATGTGTATAGACTACAGACAGTTGAATAATTTAAAAATTAAGAATAAATATCCGTTGCCTCGTATAGATGAGTTGTTTGATCAATTGAGAGGTGCGACAGTTTTCTCTAAAATATATCTCCAGTTATTACAAGATGCGGGTAAAGGACTGTGATGTGCAGAAGATAAAATTCAGAATCCGATATGGACACTATGGGTTTCTAGTAATGCCGTTTGGGTTAACTAATGCTCTAGTAGCATTCATGGATTTGATGAATCAGATTTTTAAACCTCAGCTGGATAGATTCGTAGTGGTATTCATTGATGATATACTGATTTATTTCAGGACGGAGACTGAGCATGCTCAACATTTGAGGGAAGTTTTACAAATATTGTAAGAAAAGCAATTGTATGCGAAGTTCAGCAAGTACGAGTTCTGGCTGCGAGAAGTGGGATTTCTAGGTCATGTGGTATCATCGGAGGGGATTTGAGTTGATCCAAGTAAAGTTTCAACTATTCTCGATTGGAACGTACCAAGAAATGTTTTCGAGGTACGTAGCTTCCTGAGATTAGTAGGTTATTATCGTCGATTCATGAAAAACTTTTCTATCATAGCCTTACCGATTACAAAATTGCTACAGAAGAATATCCAGTTTGTATGGTCAGAAAAGTGTCAGCAAAGTTTTGATCAGTTAAAGAAATTGTTGATAGAAGCTCTGGTATTGATGCAACTTGAAATGGGTAAAGAGTTTGTTGTATACAGTTATGCGTCTCTGAATAGCTTGGGTTGTGTGTTGATGCAAGCTGGAAAGGTGATAGCTTATGCCTCTCTATAATTAAGGCCGCAGGAATGAAATTATCTGACCAACGAGTTAGAGTTAGCTACTATTGTATTTGCTTTGAAGATTTGGCGACATTATTTATATGGTGAGAGGTGTCATATATTCACAGATCATAAAAGCCTAAGGTATCTGATGACTCAGAAGGAATTTAATTTGAAGCAACGTCGATGGTTGGAATTACTGAAAGACTATGATTTGGTAATTGAATACCTTCCGGGAAAAGCTAATGTCGTTGCTGATGCTTTGAGCAGGAAATCATTGTTTGCATTGAGGGAAATGAATGCCCATTTGTCAATTGAGGGTGATGGTTCTATTACAGTTAAACTTCGAACAAAACCATTATTCCTATAGCCGATACGAGAGTTGCAAGAAGATGACACAAAGCTTAAGGCTAAGAAGAAACAGATGCGGAATGATGCAACTATTAGATTTACTGCTGAAGATGATTGTATGTTGTATTTTTGAGTCAGAGTGTACATTCTCGATAATTCTGACTTGAGATGGGACATTCTGTCAGAGGCTCACAGCAGTACTTACTCCATTCATCCGGGCAGTATAAAAATGTATACGATCTGAAGAAGATGTATTGGTGGCCAAGAATGAAATGAGAAATCTCTAAGTTCGTGAATAGATGTCTAGTGTGTTAACAAGTAAAAGCTGAACATCAAGTATCATCTGAACTATTACAATCTATTACCATTTTTGAGTGGAAATAGGAGCGGGTCACTATAATGTTTGTTACAGGATTACTGGTAACGCCGAGGAAGAAAGACTAAATCTGGGCTATAGTGGACAGACTGACGAAATTGGCTCATTTTATTCCTATTCACTAGAGAAGTTGGCTAGATTGTATGTATCAGAGATTGTACGGTTACATGGAGTGCCAGCATCTATTATTTCTTACAAAGATCCACATTTTACCTCGAGATTTTGGGGTAAGCTGTATGAGGCTTTAAGAACCAAGTTGAATTTCAGCACTGCATATCATCCGCAAATGGATGGTCAGTCAGAACAGGTGATATAGATTCTTGAAGATATGCTATGGTGCTATATACTTGAGTTTGAGGGTAGCTGAGAAGAATATCTATCGTTGGTAGAGTTTGCATATAACAACAGCTATTAGTTTAGTATTAAAATGTCACCATTTGAAGCTTTATACGGTAAGAAATACATAATACCTTTGTATTGGTTAGAGTTGAACGAGCCTAAGTTGGTTGGAACCGACTTGATTCATGAGACCGAAGACAAAGTGCGGGTGATCCGCGACTGCTTGAAAGCAGTGTCTAACCGGCTGAAGTCATATGTAGATCTTAAAAGGAAAGATATAGAATTTGCAGTAGGAGATCGAGTCCTCTTGAGAGTTTCACCTTGGAAAAAAGTGCTAAGGTTTTGCAAAAAAGGAAAGTTGAGTCCACGATTTATCGGGCCAAATGAGATCATTGAACGGGTTGACCCTGTAGCATATAAGCTGGCTTTACCACCGAAACTAAGGAAGATTCATAATGTATTTCACATTTCGATGTTGAGATGGTACAGGTCAGATCCTTCTCATGTGATTACACCATGTAAAGTTTAGATAACGCCAGATTTGTTGTATTAAGAAGAACCGATTAAGATTTTGGATCGCGAGGTAAAAGAGCAGTGAAACAAAAGGGTACTATTGGTGAAGGTACTATGAAATCGACATGGGCTTGAAGAAGCTACATGGGAGATAGAAGCTTTGATGAGATCACAGTACCCTAACCCTGTTCACTGGTAAGAAATTTCGAGACGAAATTTCCCTAAGAGAGGAGAGTTGTAATAGCCTAATTTTTAATGGTGTCGAAAACAGTGATTTTAGGATCACAATTCTGATGAGTCAGTCGTTAATTTATTTATTTGAATATTTATGACTTCGCTAGTATCATATTAAAAGTTGGTAAGGAAATTTTAATGTTTAAATAGTTAATTGAGTGGAAAGGATTCAATTGTAAAAGATGCAAAGTAGAACTATTTGATTAGAATGACCAAATAGGTAAATAAATCAAAGGAGATTAAGTTAGTGTAATATCATGACATTTAGGTGTTAAGGGAATGATTAATTAAGGATTAAGAGTGATTAAGGTTAATGATGAAAGTTACAAAAATTACAAAAATGTCATTACTTTATATATGAAATTAAAAGAAAGAAATTGAGAATTTAATTATAATTTACCTTCTTCTTCTTCTTCTTCACACGGCCAAAAGAGAAAAACTTAGGGTTTTTATTCAAATCTTTAAGGCTTGATTTAGGTAAGCAAACCTTGATCGTTTTTAGTAATTTTTATGTTTTTGAGTCCGCACCAGCTTAATCTAGCTTGTGTAAGGACTAATTTGTGAATCTATCAAATGTTATGAAACTTGCTGTTGTTGGAAATACTTGTTCTTGAAAGCTCTTGATAGATTTGAATGCTTGATACTTGGGTTAAATCTTTTTGTAAAGAGATTTTTTATGAAATTAGAGTTTAGGGACTAAAATGTAAAAATGATGAAAATACATGTATTTTTTTGCAAATAAATGTGTGAAAGGGGTGGATAAACACCCTAGAGAATTCGATTAAGGTTGGTTGTGTAAGAGAATAGTTATTTTTGCATGTTTTGTGTTAAAAAGACTATATTGAAATAAAGGAAAATATTAGGGGTAAAATTTTAATTTTTCTCAGAAGGATTAAATTGTTGTTTAATGATTTAATACATGATTTAATGTGAGAAATTGAATTGTTGTGTTAGATTACGATCGAGCCGCAGATCGTGGGAAAGGAGAGGTTGCGGATTAGTCGTTGAAATCTATCCAACAACTGTAATTCAGTCTGGTAAGTTCGTATGGTTAAATTTCAATTTAGATTGCATATTCTTGTAGCGTAAACAAATGTTATGAGTTGAAATAATGATCAGAAGTGTGGAAGACTGGAATAAAGGAGAGGAAAGGATAACGGGCTTTGAGCCATAAATGAAAAAGGTCCGATGACTACGTGTCATCGTGAGTATATGAATCCTTTACAGATTATGAGTTCCAATGACTACGTGTCATCGTGAGTATATGAATCCTTTACGGATTATGAGGTCTGATGACTATGTGTCATCGTGAGTATAAGAATCTTTTACGGATTATGAGGTTCGATGATTATGTGTCATCGTGAGTATATGATTCCTTTACGGATTAAGAGGTTCGATGACTATGTGTAATCGTGAGTATTAAATGAAATGAATCCCACTACAGATTAATGGTTTGATGACTGTATGTTATCGTGAGTATCAAATATGCATAGAAACCTACCTCGGATGTATACAGCTTACTCAATTTAGTTGAGTGGATTTTACAACTCTTGAAGTTTGGTAAATCTATTTAACTTTATGAACTTACTAAGCTTTGAAATGCTTACCTGTGGAAATTCTTGTTGTTTTGTATATTTAATTTTACTGTTCGGAGATCGGATCATCTTGGAGCATCACACTATCTCGGAGTTTGTTCGCTAGTAATCATATCATTTGGTCTTATGGCATGTACTAGAATGATGTTATCTTTTGTTTTATGTAATTGAAATTGTGAAAACCTTGTTATGTTTGAAGAAATGTTGGAATAGAAATGTATGTGCAAGTTATATTATAGACTTAAAAGATACTATGTAATGACTTGGAAACTATGTTTTAGTGCTAGCTTAATGTATAATTGGAGTTGTGAATGATTTGAGTTGATAAACTTGTGATTTGGTATGATTCTTGTGATTTTGCATACTTGTTTCGGTAAACTCATCATGTATTGGTAGAAGTACAAGGTAGGAGAGAGGTTGTTCACTGAATTAGGTTGTATCAGTAGTTGAATAGTAAGTATTGGTAGTTCTGTATATGGAAGTATCAGTAGATTGTGTACTTGTATCGATAGAAGTTACAAGGTTAGACTTCTTAGCTCTCTAGAGTTTTTAGTATCGGTAGGTGAAATTCTTGTTTCGATGGAAGAGTCACTTATATTAGTAGAGCTATCACTTGTATCGATAAAAGTCTGTACTATTCCTGAACTATTTACTAAACTAACAATTGCCGATACTTGTCCAAAAAGTACCGGTAGAAGTCTCCAAAATCTTGGAAATGACCTTTTTGCCTTGTTGAATTGTGATTATAATTAATAGATAAATTTCTGGCGTGTTGAGTGCATTTCTTTAAAAATGTAAGAGTAAATGACATGATTTTAGAGGTGAATTATGATAGATGAATAGAGTGACATCGGGACCCTAGTCGACGATAGTTTTCGGCTTTTGGGTGTTATAGGAGGTAAAGCACAGAATCATTTATTTTTTATGGCACGACAGAATACACGACCCTTACATGACACTCCATTAGTGGATGGGAAATGCACCTCGGTGATTTTTAATGCTGAAAATACTTACTGGGGAATGACATCAACTTTTAGTAGTTGGCAATCCACATATGATTGGGGACGTTCTAAAACTTACACGAGAAGGGATGATGTACTCCCTACGACGTCCATTAGCATGAGAACCTCCAACATGGCAGATGTTATTGGGTTAGATGATGAATCCGATTGGATCCACCCTGAGAGTCCAATCCCGATGGTGTAGAAGTTGAGCCCTTTTCTAAACCGAAGATTATTCCAACCGAACCTAAAGATGGTGAAAGGGGTTCGAATGACGAAGAAGAAGATCCACGATTCACGGCGTACTCGCCTCCAACCCACATACATAATGTCGATCTACCGACAGATGATGAGTTAGAGTTTTTAAATCTACCACATAGGAGGCGTGGCCACACAAGTTCGTCATTGGATTTGGGTGGCATAGAAGTTGGTAAGGAGTTTTCCAACAGTGATGTTTTTCTTGGTGCATTGAAGCAATATAGTGTTAAGAATGGGGTTAACTACAATGTCGTTAAATTCAAATCAGAGAAGTTTGAGGCCAAGTGTACAGTACGAGATGGTACATGTTCATGTGAAATCATGGCTTCAGTTAATAAGAAGATGGGGTTGTGAGAGATAAAGAATTTCACTGGTCTGTATAAGTGTGTTGCCTTTGGTACAGTATCATTGTGTTTAAGGTTTTTAAATATTAAGGTTTAAGGTTTGCATTATTTAGTGTACTTTTTGGTTTCAGGTGTATCACAAGATCATCCTAAGCTGGATTCATCTATGATAGCTAGCTTAATACTACCGATAGTGAAAGCGAATCCCAAGATTGAGGTGTCGGTCTTAATTGCCAATATTCGTAGCCAATTCAATTACACGTCATCTTACCGCAAGGCTTGGATAACTAAGCAGAAGGCGTTGGAGAAGATGCACAGTGGGTGGGACGCTTCATACAATGAAGTGTGACAGTATTTTCAGGTGCTGGGGATGTATGTTACAGGTTGCATAATAGACCTTGAAACGAGTCCTACATACTACCACGATCGCTTGCTCCGTGGATGCTGACTGTTTAAGCGTCTGTGTTGAAGCTTTCAACAATGTTAAGACAAATTAACGATACCTTTTTGTACGGTAGAGACACCCACCAGCTGTTGATGGTTGTGACACAAGATGGTGATGGGAGGATCTTTCCAATTGCATTTGCAATAACACCAGGGGATTCAAGTGAAGACTGGGAATTCTTTCTTCTAGGTTGAGGAGGCATGTCTGCTCGTAACTTGATATATGCACCATCTCCGATCTAGGCCCTGGAATACTAGCCACAATTGAACGGGATGAAAGCCTCTGGGATCGCACACACCATCGATATTGTTTAAGGTTCGTTGCATCTAACTACTATAGGCAACATAAGTATACCGCTCAACGTAAACTAGTGACCAACATGGGTAATTAATCGTGGCCAATATTTTTTGTTTGTAAAATATTACTATGTTTTGAATATATTTTTTGTATGCAATCGTCACTATCCACTTATATTGATAGGGTACGAGATAAATAAGGACCGTTTTCATGAGATGATGGAAAATTTGCAGTCAATTGACGACCAAGACCGCAAAATACCTCTGTAACATACCTTTCGATTAGTGGACACAATCCTATGACTGTGTGGCCTATGATATGGGCAGATGACCTCAAATTCAGCGGAATGCATGAATTCTGTTTTAAAAGGAACTCGTCATTTGCCGATAACATCTATTGTAAAGGAGACATACTTTTGTCTGGCAGCACTGTTCTCAAATCGAGCAGCGAGTTATAAAGGCCAAATGCAGGGTGACCATGTATGGTGCCGAAAGGTACTATAAGAAATTAATCAAAATAAGGCGCGAGCCAACTCCATGCATGCAGTATGTCACGATTGCGACAACCTATGGTTTTGGGTGACGGAGTTTGACTGACCGAACCAAGGTATTATCGGTGGACAAATATCGTGTACACCTCAAAAATAGGACTTGCGACTGTGGGTGGTTTGACGTACTTCGTTATCCATGCGCTCATGTAATTGCAGCTTGTCAGAATCTCCATTTAGATCCCATGAGCTATGTTGACGAAGTGTACAAATTAGAATACATGTACAAAGTGTGGAGACATGTATTCCCACCAGTCCCAAATGAATGTAATTGGTCATCTGTATCGCTTGCTCCATTTAAGTTGTTACCGGATAGATAATTATGTCGCAAACCAAGAGGTAGACTGTTATCGACTTGAATAAGCGATAATATGGATATCCAGGAAAGAATGAGCCAACAGAAGTTATGCGGGTGGTGTAGGAACCCGGGTCATTCAATGCCAAAATGTCCATATCGAAATTAGTGAGGTGGTTGTAACAGTTCGTATAGTAATAATAAAATTCTCGAACTTTCTAATTTGGTTCTCAATTAAATGAAACAATATGCCAAAGCTAATGTGTTCAAAAATATTTAAATGAACTTCGATTTTATTAAATAAAACAATATGCTAAAACTAATGTGTAACGATTTTATTATTGACAGAGTTATGATTATTATCGACACAGATTAATTAAATATTATTAAAAAATAATTAAATTATAAAATAAAAAATAATTAATTAAACAAGATGAGAATGTGATTGTCTTCTAGCTTTCGTCTAAATTTCCTCAAGTCACTCCTTTACGGAAAAAGTGACCAATAATGCCAAAAAGGTAACACACCAAAGGGATTCGCTCGTAATTGAAAGACACTTCGAAGAAACTATCCCCTTGTTTTTTAATTTTCTTCTTTCTCATAAATGTTTCCGAATGTCCAAAAAGACTCTTGTTCTCGTAAAATCATTTAAGAAGTTTTTTCTATTATAAATATCATAATTTAGAAATGTACTCATGACGTTACACAAACTTTTGGCCAAAAATTTAGAAACGGCCCCGAAAATAGATTATGTACCTAAACTCAAAAATCAACTTTTCATATTCTTCCCTATGGATAATTTGTGAACAAGGAGGCAATTATGGACCCCTGTCAGATCAAATAAGTGGAAGAATTGGATTAGATAAAGGCCACCCTCAGTAATTGGCTTGATGGATGCTCCATAACGATGATAAAGTTCATTCCATCGCAGGGAAATTAATCACTCTGAAACTTCCCTACCAAATAGATCATAATTGATGTTGTGTGTTAGATTATCTTCTTCTTTGTCTTTAATTGACAGCTTTTGAAACACGGTTTCATAATGCTTGCAAACAAACCAGACAAAAACGAAGAAAGAATTGAGTAGCAATACCAAGATCCACTACGGCATGATTGTAAATATTTTTTTAACAAGTTTATTAGTTCGGATCATATTTTTTTTTTACATTAGTTTTAAAATTACTTATAATTTTTAGATAATACATTTTAATGTACTCGATAATATTTATCATAATCGAGTTAAGACTTTATCGAGTATAACTTGTGATGATTAGAAACTTAGGAAAAATAAGGCAAGACAAGTTTTAGATTAGTTTATAAATATTTTTACACTTTGCACTGTATTATATATATTATGAAATTTATAAACTAGTAAGTATATTTTATAAGTGGGCGGGCCGATAAATCCAAAATAATTTGAAAACCTAGAAGCGCTCTTTCGGGACGGTTAAAATTTCCTTATTCGTCAATTTTAAGACCGTACATATATTACCACCCCACTCCATTCCTTAGAGCCTTCTTTGATTCCTAACTGCAATGTCCGCATCTATGCTCTCCATTAGCGCCAACCCTGCCGTGTCCGCTCGTCGCCGGCCTGTCCTCCTTGCCGAAAATAAATCAAACTTCGAATCATTGCCCGCCGAACCTAACCCTAATGGAGTTAATGTTGGCGAAGATAAAGCCGCCGGCGCCGCTAACAGCAGAGATCTGAGCCACCATTCGGTCCGGGGCGCGGCGTTGAAGGACTCGGGGCAAGCCAGAAAAGTCCCTGTGGCTCAAAACTCAAACGTTCCGCTGCGACGGACACGGAAGGGAGCGGTCAACAAGACGGAGAAACCCCGGTGGCAGACTGTGGTTAGTATTTTTATTAAGAATTTAGTGCTTTTACTTGTTTTGGCTGGGTTAGTTCAGATGATTAGGAGATTGGCTTTGAAATCGGGGGAGGTTAGTAGGGCTGGGACAGAGGTCAGCTTAACCGAATTTGAAGGCAGGGTTGCTGAGGTTGAGAACTTTTTGAAAACTACTGCTAAAATGATCCAGGTTCAGGTAGAGGTTGTTGATCGGAAACTTGAAAATGAAATTGGTGGGTTAAGGAGGGAATTGAATGAGAGAATAGACGATCAAAGTGTGGCATTGGAGAATTCATTGAAAATTTTGGAAGAAAAGAGCGAGGGATTGGATAAGTCCTTGAGTGAATTGAAGAGCGCGAATTTGTTGACCAAGGAAGAATTTGAGAATATGTATGAACAAATGTTAAAAGAGAAGGGTGGAAATGGTAAGACTGAAACGGCAGTGAGTTTGAGTGATATAGGAGCCTATGCAAGAGAGATTGTCAAGAATGAGATTGAGATGCATGCCTCAGATGGGCTTGCCAGGGCTGATTATGCACTGTTTTCGGGTGGAGGAAAGGTTGTCAGGCATTCTGAGCCCTTTCTTGCTGGAAAGGGAAGCAACTGGTTTTCGAAAGGTAGTCAAAATGTGGTTCATCCTGATGCAGACAAGATGTTGACGCCTAGTTTTGGGGAACCAGGACAATGTTTTCCGTTAAAAGGAAGTAGTGGGTTTGTTCAGATCAAGCTGCGTACGGCTATTATCCCTGAGGCTATTACTTTGGAACATGTTGCCAAGGTGACCTTTTTTTTTGGAAAGGTTTTTATTTTGTTACTTCAACGTATGCATATGTCTTGCTTTTAGGTTTTGGTTGGTAGGGTGGAAAAAGAAATTGGAAGTGTAGAAAAATAAAAGGATAGAAAATATATTTTTTTCATAGAACTGCTTGGTAGGTCAGATGGAAAAAGTGAGAAAAAGTAATTTTATTTCTATTCATTATTTGATAAAGTTGAAAATTAAGATGAAGAAAAGTGAAGGACAAATGTGTATACCCTTCGCTCATTTTCTCTCCTCTTATCTTGTCAACTTGAAAGATTGGTTTTTATGCATTGGGATAGAAATTGTCATCTTAACTTTCACTATTCTTTCCTATCAAGCACACTAAAAAATGATTTTCTTTGTGGTTAAACTATGCTATTAGTCCTTGTACGTTTGCGAAAGTTGTGAATTTAGTCTCTATACTTTAATTTGATCGATTTTAGTTCTTGTACTTTTTGAATTTTTAAATTTTAGTCTTGACTCAAACAGTAAATCTGTTTTGTTCAATTTAATTAGTAATTCTGTACTTTGCACACAGTTGTATGTTTAGTTCATATTCTCCAATTAGATCATTTTAAGTTTCTATACTTTTTTATTTTCGAAATTTCAATCTTGACATAAATGACAGTCATTAATCTATATTAATTGGATTTTTAGTGAGTAATATGTGGAAATAATAAGTTGACATGACATTACACATATGATAATAAGTTTGTTGCATCAAATTTTGGAAAATATTAGAACTTAACTTAACTTAATAAATTTAATAATTATCGTTTGGTGAGAATTGAAATTTTAAAAATTGAAAGTATAGAGACTAAAAATGACGAATTTAAAGTACAATGACTAAATCACAACTTTCATAAAGTATTGGGACTAGTGGTAGAATCTAGCATTTTCTTCCACTTTTTTATTCAACCGAGCACACCCTTAAGACCATGTAGGTGCTACTTTTCATTTTGTTTGAAGTACCCGCGTATGAGACATATTTAGACATAGGTGAGGGGATACAATACTCTAAGAACCCTCCAAATGTATGAAAAAACTTAGAAAAAAATGAACACATCCATGTTGGACACATATTTGTATCCAATACTTGCACCTAAATCTGAGCAATATAGCTTAGAGGAATGAGTATATGAAATTCTCTTCTCATCTCATGTATGATCTAACTTGCCTCATTCTGGTGGAGCACCAGAGGAAACAACTATGCCATATTTCTTTCCCTGTTTCCAAATTCTACAAATGTCTACCATTTACTTTTTGTGCAATAAAAAACATATATTTTTCTCTTGCTAAGCTGCGGCATTTTATGATTGAAATGAAAGGGTGTTCCTTTTTTTCTTTATTCTGTTGGCTTCATTTTTTATTTAAATTATTGCCAACAAAAATAAACTATATTAACTTGGACATGGGTGTATGTGTCGGGTATGAGTTTGTTTCCTACGAATTATGTTTAAATTTTTAAAGTTTTTCATGTATTTGGAGAGTACTTGAAGGATCATATTGTCATATTTATGTTTAGATATGCGTCTGACTCAAATGTTAAAAGCATATACACTGAGAAAATGAAGAGTTGTAGTAGCATTGAAAATAAACCAAGGGCTGATTTAGGCCTTAAGGAGAGTGCTCGTTTTGTTCCAGATACCTATCAACATTTTTGAAGTGCTAAATCTGTTGTTGTTGCACTATGAACAGAATGTGGCATATGATAGATCCAGTGCACCCAAGGACTGCCGTGTCTCTGGTTGGATGCAAGGCCGTGATCTTGATTTACCAATTGACCCCAATAAGATGTTTGTTTTAGCAGAATTCATCTATGACCTTGAGAAGAGTAGTGCTCAGACCTTCGATGTATCAGATGCGGTTGGTGTTGGCATTGTGGACACAGTTAGGCTAGATTTCTCTTCAACCATGAAGCACTTCACAACCTGTATCGATGATGCACTCATGATGACAATGTGCAGACATCATGTCATGAGCATCTGAATGAAATGTGTCATGTAGTAAACTATCGTAAGAAATTTGCTATATGATATGCAGTATCTGCATTATCTGTATATGTGTAATACTCTGTATTTAGTTAAATAGTATGTAGTTATGGACTCATTAGATACAGATTCTCTTCTCCTATTCTTTGTGTAGCAAATGAGTGTGAATGTACTCGTAATTTTCCAGTTAGCCACTACTTGAATTAAGAACAATGAGCGAAAATGAACCAGAACCAGAGTGTTTTGTCTGATAGGCTTCCACTGATCGTTTCGGGAATTCAAGACTACTCTTTCTTGATTAATTTTTCTTGTCAACTATATTCATTTAGGCATGAATGAGTTTATTCTGTTCACTATTCAAGACCACATTTTTTTTAATTAAATGATTTGGAAAGTTGATAGTCCGAAAAATTATTTTTTATTTTTTCTATTTTCATTTAAAAAAATAAATTTCATTCTATTTTTTGAAAATTGGAAAACACTTTTGATAAATAAAAATAAATATTAGTTTTTAATAATAAAAAAAGATTAGTATTTGGTACATTAGTAGTATATATTTTTTTTAAATATTGTAATATATCTTTAAAGGATATTTACTAACCTTTTGATCTTACTTGCGGAGTTGAAAAACTCCACTCGTATGTTAGATTAAAAAGTAAGCTAGAAAAAAAATTACTAAAATTAAGATTTAATTAATCATGAGCGAACAATTGGTTGCGGTGCATGGTGAGGTTTTGAAGAAAGTCTGACGTCGAGAGGAGCCACCAAATGGAGGAAACGTGGAAGCATAGGGCACATAGACTTTCAAACAGTTCTCGTTTAGGGATGTTATTTTGAATACATGTTCTATGGATAAGAAAATGGAGGATGAGTGGGAAATGGAGGATTTGGACCTTCGGGAGGATGATGTGAAGAAAGAAGTTTTTGATGGAGTGCCTTCCATTGAATTTTCGGAAAGAGTTTATGGCCTTATTGAGTAGAGCATGTCGAAGAATCTGATAGTAAAATTGTTGGGAAGGAAAATTGGATACAATGCATTGTGGAAACTGAAGATGAGATTTCAACTAATGGACATTGATAACGATTATTATTTGGCAAAGTTTGAATCCGATTTGGATTATAATAATGTTGTTGCAAAGGGTCCATGGGTGATCTTCGAACATTATCTAACTGTTCAGCCTTGGTCATCTGATTTTTCGACTTTGGAGACTTATTCACAGAGTTTTGTGGCATGGGTTCATATTCCAAGGCTTTTTGGTGCTTTATATAAAAGGAGTTTATTGTAGGAGATTGGAAGTTTGGTTGGGAAGGTGATTAAGGTTGATTTACAAACGGATAAAGGGATGAGGGGGTAGTTTGCACGCTTTGCAATGCAAGTGAATTTGTCTAAACATCTAGTTTCAAAGATTCGGGTGGCCAACCGACTTCATCGAGTCGAGTATGAGTCTCTTTTGTTAATTTGCTTTCATTGTTGGAGGTTTGAACACTTGAAGGATGCATGTCCTTATGGATCTGTGGATAGGAGTATGGATGGTGATGAGGGTTAATATCTCTAGTAGTAATGCAACAGATCAACATAGAAATAAAATTGGAGTTGAAGAAAAGGTGGAGAAGGACAAGTTTGGTGAGTGGATGGTGGTGGTGGACCGTCTACAACGACGACAACAACAATAGGGAGATGTGGTATCTGAAACAATTCAGGGAAATAATTAGGTTGGATTTAGATTTAATGTTCTTTCCAAAGTTGGGGAGGATAATGTATGATTTCAGGCACCAATTTCAGGCACATTCCATTTTGGGCAGCAATTTAATGTTGGTGATTTAGCAACTGATATTGTGGAAAAGTTTAATGAGGATGGAATTAACATAGATTTATTGGTAATTGGAGATAAATCTTAGGGGGCTATATCTGACAATAGAAACTCTAAGGAGAAGGGGTTGAAGGTTACTAATAAGCCCAGAAAACAAAAACAGATTTCAAATGGGTCATTCGGTATCAAGTTGTGTATTAGGAAGGATGGGATCGGTTTTAGCGCGGGTAGCAAGGATACTGGGCTAAAAGTTGGATTGGGAAGGGGAAATGGTGCGGTTTCGAATGGGCTCATGTTGACCCAAAAAATCATTTTGTGGTGTCTTTGAAGGAGAACAGAAGCTCGAATGACGGCTTATTAGGTTTGCGAAAATAGATGAAAATTTGGGAATTTCCAATTTGATTCCTTTGTTACTGAGGAAAAAAAATTTCCGAAGATATGCTGGAAGTTGGTGTTACCAGTAATGACCCACGCCAGTTTGGAATGGAATTATCCGTGCCTTTAGAGCAAGCAATAAACGGGTTAGTCAGAAGCTTGGATACTAGGGAACAAGTTCAGGGATTTCAATCCGAATATGGGCAGTTCGCACACCTAGTCTAGAAGGAGGAGGAATAATCTTCGGAGGTTCACAATGTGAGTGCTCTGGATGATTAGACCGTTACAGAAGGGATGGATGCTTCTTCGAACTGAAGTTCTTGTCCCAGGTTTGTTTTCTTTGATTTTTTAAAGTATCCTATGAAAGTCGATATAGTAGTGTGGAATTTTCAAGGTGCAGAGAACTCGAAATTTCATAGGGTGTTAAAGGAATATTTGCGCGAGTTTGATCCTGCAGTGGTTGTTTTGGTTGAAACTAGAATTAGTGGTTTCAATGTCGAATGTGTTATAAAAAAGGTTGGTTGTCAAATTCTCATAGAGATGAAGCTTGTGGCTTTTTAGAGGGAATTTAGGTATTGTGGAAGGATAATGTTAATGTGACTATGGAAGTCAACAATTTTCAATTCGTTCATATGAAAGTAAAGTTCAAGGATTTGGATGATTGGGTTCTTTTTACTGGGATATGTGGGAGTCCTCGATGGGTGCTAAGGAAGGATTTATGGTCTACTCTTGGTCGTATTGCTAAAAATGCTAAAGGTCCTTGGATGTTAGTAGGTGAATTTAATGCTTTACTTAATGATGATGGGAAGCAAGGGGACTTAAGAAGAATGAGGTTTTTCTTCCCTTTTTTCCATCAATTTTGTTTCGATTATAGCTTGAAGGATATTGGTTTCCAAGGTCCTAAATTTATTTGGAATAAGGGGTTGGTATTTGAATGCAAGGATCGTGCATTATGCAATTATCATTAGGATGAGTTGAGACCTAATTCGACGGTTTATCATCTCCACAAGATTAAGTCTGACCATTGATTGTTAGCTATTCGCTTTGGCTAACATGAGCTTTCAAAAGTCCCTTGACCTTTTCGATTTTTGAGTAGCTGGCTGTCACAATGATTTTGGTCATTTTGTTAATGAGAGATGGAGAGGTGGGGATAGGTTCGATAGGTGATCACGCTATGAATGTCATAGTAAATATGTGCAAGCGTACACTATCGATGCAAGTATAGTAGATAGATGTGTAACTTGTCGGATATCGATCCCACGAGGATGGATGTTTGTTGTTTATAATTGTAGATGCAATGAACAAGTAAATGAAATAAAATTTTGAGATTGAATTGTCGAAGCAATAATGTAAAATTAAAGAAGTAATGCAGTGATAATGAAATAAAGTTCCTGACGTGAAAAGCTGGCAGAAAATTAAGTGTGGCTCACAAGATTAAAAATAACAAGTAATTGTCGCTGCAAATAAGGCACAATGAATATCTTACCAACTTGGCTTTTATATTAGATCTATAGCTCAAACATGCACACTAACCGCACCTTCCAGTGTTAGCAATGCAACATATTCAAGAACAAGTGGATTAAATTCCTTCAATCCTCATGCAACTTTCGTTGTCTTGCTTGTTAATTTAATTTGTCGCTGCACCTTCCAGTGACAGTGTCTATAATCACACTTCTGTGGTCAAAATAATTAAACCCAAAGATTAACAGTAAAGGCAAGATTGAAATAGATATCATTTAGTTCTAAATATCAAATGTACTTTCATACAACTTGAATTAACAAGAATTACCAGCATTTAAGAAAGAGAATAACAAAACAAATGGGACATTCTATTCCTAGTTTACTCAAATTGCTCCCTTACTCTCCTCTTGGGTCGCACTTAAGATGCTCCTCGTCAAGAGCAGATCTGCCTTCTCTTCTGCGTCAAGTCGCCCTTGGGAAGTTAAGCTGCCATGGATGCAAGCTTTGAGAAAATGTGTATTGAAGAAGAAAATCCAATTTGACCGAAAAAGAAGATTTTCCCTGCTCTCTCCTTCTCTTTAGTATTTAATAGTAACTTCACAGTATAGGCATCCTTCCTTTCAGATCTAGCATTCTCTGGCCGTACTAGTTTGTTATACCAGCTGTACAACTCACACATTTCTGGTGTGTTAACCAGACAGCTGTCAGGTGCTGCGACAGTTCTGGACGCAATTTTGGATCCTTTTATACAGTGACAAATCTGGACACATTCATGCATCGATACTTTTGGACAGGTTCCTGTAGTGACATCTCTGGGCACAATGCTGAACAGACTAATGCAGCGACATCAATAGTAAAACTATCATAAATACAAAGGAAATTAGGCTGAACTTCATTAAGTTAGAAAATGCAATAACTAAATTAAAAATACTAAAAAAATATGCTAAAGATGACCAAATGGGAACAAATTATGCAATAAGTAGGGAGAAATCAATGGTTCTTTCTAATGCTACCAATAGGATTGTAATGAGCTTTGTAGAGGATGCGAAGAATTGGAATACGGAGGTATAGATAGCATTAGAAAAGACCATTAATTTCTCCTTGTTTAAAGTATAATTTGTTCTCATTATATCATGTTTAGCATATATTTTTATCATTTTATATTCAGTAATTGCATTTTCTAAGTCAGTGATGTTTGATTTAATTTTCTTTAATTTTTTTTCTACTTTTGCTACTAATGTCACCACATTTAGTGTTCAATTTTACGTCTAAAGATGTCAATGCAGGAATCTATCCCAAAAGATCAACTCAGGAAGGTGTCCAAGGTTGTCACCACAATTTAGAATCTAGAATTGCGTCCAAACCTGTCGCCGCATGAATATATCCAGAAGTACTAGTGCTTGACAATATCAAGGTTGTCGTAGTGAATTAAAATCTAAATTTGAGTCCAAAAATGTCGCGACAACCTTTAACTACCTGCTGGATGCACCAGATCTGCGTGAATATACAGCTGGATTAACTAACTTGTACAGCTATAAAGAAGTTAGATCTGAAGAAGAAGGACACCTATAATTGGCATTAAAGATAAATAATGATAGAGAAAAGAAGAGAGGAGGATCGAAAAGCTGGTGACCAAAAATTAATTCGGGTTTTCATCTTTTCTCTAAGTTTGCTTCCATGGCAGCTTAGGTTCTTGGAGGGTGAACTGACTGTGATGAAAAGGCAATTCCTACTCCTGACGAGGAGTATTCCTAAGTGCGACATAAGAGGAGCATTAGGGAAGAGTTATAGTAGGCTAGGAATCGAATGCTTCAACTTGTTCTTTATTTCCTCTTAAATATTGATAAATTCTGATGAAGTTAAATGTGTATGGAAGTACCTTTTAATTTTAGATCTAATATGATTTCTGTTCAATCTTCTCTTATCTGTTTATCTTAGGATTTAATTGCTTGAACACGGAAGTGCTATTGCAGCTACTGACACTGGAAAGTGCAGTGACAAATTAAATTAACAAGCAAGACAACGGAAGTTACTTGGGGAACGAAGGAATTCTGAACACTTGTTCTTGAATACAAAGCGTTGCCAGCACTAGATGGTGTGGTTAATGTGAGTATTTGAGTCTTTGATAGACAGTGAAGTTGAAATTGGTAAAATCTCATTAAGCTAAATTTTGGCTACAATATATCTATTATTCACCTTGTGTTAACATTTAGAAGTTGCTGATTTTTCAAGTTAGGGATCCCTTATTCTATTTTCATTGTTCTTCTTCATTTCGCTTCAATTGCATCGACAAATTATCTTCAACTTTCTATACATCTCTTATCAATTTGCTTCGACATATTTTATTATAGTTTGGCAATACTGACAGTTTAGTTCATTCATTTTTGCACTCCTTATTTTAATTGTGCTGACATTATTCATATAGTTTCTCTTAGTTTAATTGTAATTGAATCAACAATTATAGACACAAACAGTCATCTCTGTGGGATCGATATCTGATAGTTTTAAACCTATCAACTATACTTAAATCGACAAGTGTTCGCTTGCACAATTGTTGTGACGTTCATAGCGCGATCAAGTTTTGGCGCCGTTGCCAGGGATGACATTTGTTTGATGTTTATTTTTGCAGTTGCAATTATTATTAATTTCTTCACTTTTATTTGTTACTGATTTGTTTCAATTTTTATTTTTTTAAATTTTCTTTTAGGTATTTTATGAGCACTAGGAGTAATCTTGATAATATTGTTGGCTTAGATCCGAAATCGAAAGAACTATTCAAAGGAGAAGACAAGAACAAAGGAATATGGCTTTACTTGGAAATGATGTCATACCGTCATTACCATCCCAAAATTCTATTCCTCCAATACAGTCACAGAATTTAAACAACCTACTGCTACCACAAGAAGAACAAATATAAAACAGAATAATTAGAGACTTTGTTGTTCCTATGTTAGATGATTTGCAGCAAGGGGTTGTTAGACCAGCTATCCAAGTTGGAAATTTCGAGTTAAAACTGATTATGTTTCAAATGTTAAATTTAAATGAGCAATATGCTGGTTTGCCTCATACGAGAGATTATCTTAAATCTTTTCTACTAATTTGTGCTTCTTTTAGTCAGCATGGTGTTCCTGATGACGCTTTGAAGATGCAACTATTTCCTTATTCATTGCAAGGAAGGGCTCATACCTGGTTCCTTGGATTACAAGCTAGATCGATTACATCGTGGAATGCGCATGCGACTTAATTTGTTTTGCAGTTTAATCCATCTACGACGAATGGTCGATTGAGGAATGATATTACTGCTTATCACCAGCTGAATGATGAGAATTTTCATACCACATGGGAGCGTTACAAGACTTTGCTTCGACGTTGTCCCATGCATGGAATCCAACAAGAAACATAGATCGAAATTTTCTACAATGGATTGAATGCACAGACAAGAAATCTTGTCGATGCATCTGCAAACGACTCTTTGTTGGACTGCACCTATGATGAAGCCGTGAGAATTTTGGAAAGAATCACTCAAAATGATTATCAATACCCAATTTCTCAAGCTGCTCAAATAAAAACGAATCCTGGAGTCATTGAATTAGACGCCATATCAGATTTTGAGTGCATAGGTATCTTCGTTGGCTAACATGATTAAAAACATGAAGGGGACGAGTGAAGTTACTCCCATTCAAGTTGCCCAGCAAATGGATATCCCGACATTTTGTTGTGAAGTTTACGGTGACAATCATAGCTATGAGGATTTCTCACAGCATGCAAAAAATGCATTTTCTGTCAATAACATAAGAGGAATTTCGTATGATAACTCCTACAACATTTAGCTAGGTATAAAAAACCTTGGGGGAATCAAAATGCGACCATATTTCGATACGAAAATTCTTCAAGCCAAGGAAATTTTTGACTAGGGAGTTACAATCAGAAGCAGCAAAACTACAACCACAATCCTTAGACGTAGGCACATCATGATCATACGCAGGCACATGTTCGTATGCAGCCTCAACAAACTACAATTCCAAATCTGAATATGCAAGGACAATATCAACAACAGCTACACCAGTACTCTCAACCACGAACTGATCCATTAGCTACCGTTAAAGCTCTAATGCGTGAACACATCACAAGAACTGAAGCTATTGTGCAAGTAAATTCTTTTTCCATCTGAGCATTGGAAGCACAAGTAGGAAAACTAGCTTCTAATATGAGCACTAGACCACTAGGTGCTTTACCCAGTGATATTGGAAATCTAATTCAAAAGGGGAAGGAGCATTCTAAGGTTATTACTTTTTGGAGTGGAAAGTAAACTGTTGAACAATGTAGCAACTCTAATACAACACCTATCGACACAAATGAAGTATAGCAATGAAGAAAAGTTGTACCTGAAGAAGAAGCAGTAGAGCTAAATGAAAAGGAGCCACCACTTAATTGCGAAATAGTTGACCTACAAAATTATCGACGTAACTGCCAATGTCGACGCAACCGGTTCTATCACGACAAACTAATGTTTTAGTACCTTTGCCGTTTCCATAATGATTTAAGAAAAAAATAAAATGATAGGGAATATCAGAAGTTTTTAGCCATCCTGAAGCAATTACATGTTAATATACCTCTTATCGATGCTCTTGTACAGATTTCGAGCTATGAGAAATTTATGAAGGAGCTCTTATCCAAGAAAAAGAAGTGAACCGACATCGAGACAATTACGGTCACAGAAGGCTGCAATGCTGTGTTGACAAATAAATTACCACCCAAGATGAAAGATCCTAGTAGTTTTACAATTCTGTGCTCCATTGAAAATTATTACTCAGGAAAAGCCCTCTGTGATTTAGGAGCATGCATATCTTATGCCACTATCAACATTTCAGAAATTGGAAATTGGTCACATGAAGCCCACTGCAGTGACATTTCAGCTGGCGGATAGAGCTTTGGCGCAACCTGAAGGATAAATCAAAGATGTTCTCGTCCAAGTAGATAAGTTTGTGTTCCCAGCAGATTTTATTATTCTGGATTGTGAAGTTGATAAGGAGGTGCTCATAATCTTGAGACGCCCATTTCTTACTACGGGTTGTACTCTTATGGACGTATTCAAAGGCGAGTTAATTATGCGACATAATGATGAACAAGTCACATTCAGTGTTTTTGAAGCAATTCCTTGCAAGAGTAAAGAGGAATGTCATCATATTGATGTACTGGACGAATTAATTGCGAAAGAATTGTATGAGCGGAGTACAACGGCTTTAGAAGAACTTGTGGTTACAACTGAAGACAATTTCCTGACGGATTGCAACCAGAAGGATGAAGCAAATATTGTTGAGCTTAGACATGGTTAGCAAATGGAATCCTTAGATCTGTCTAATAGAAAGGTCACTGTATTTAGTCTGTTGGAGAAGCTGTAACCTTGGAGTTATGTTGCCAACACATTTAAAGTATGTCTTCCTTGGTGACAAAGATACCCCACCAGTAATTGTCTCCACAAATCTCAATGCAAGTCAAGAGGAAAAATTGATCCAAATACTAAAGCAACACAAGCGTGGCATCTCCTGGAGCATTACAGATATTAGAGGTATTAGTCCTTCTTTCTGTATGCACAAAATCAGGTTGAAAGATGAGGGACAGCAGTCCATTGAGCAGCAAAGGAGGTTAAATGAAAAAGTGAAGGAAGTTGTTAAAAACAAAATTATCAAATGGTTGGATTGAGACATTATTTACCTAATTTTTGATAGTACATGAGTAAGCCCAGTCCAATACGTTCCAAAGAAGAGCGGTATTACGGTAGTAAGTAATGACAAGAATGAATTAATTCCTACTCGTATTACTACAGGTTGACGAGTTTGCATGGACTACCGTCGTTTGAACGCTGCCAAAAAAAAAGATAACTTCCCACTTCCTTTCATAGATCAGATCTTGGACTGGCTTGTTGGTAAAGCCCATTACTATTTCCTTAATGGCTATTCTGGCTACAACCAGATTGTAATTGCACTAAAAGACCAATCTAAAACAACTTTCACTTGTCCGTTTGGTATCTTTGCTTTTTGCCGAATGCCATTTGGTCTATGCAACGACTAGCCACATTCCAAAGGTGCTTGATGGCAATTTTTTTAGATATGATTGAAAACTCGTTAGAGGTATTCATGGATGATTTTTCTGTTTATGGTCACCCTTTTGATAAATGCGCTGATAATTTAGATAGAGTTTTAAAGCGATGCGAGGACATTAATCTGGTACTAAACTGGGAGAAATGCCACTTCATGGCAACTGAAGGTATTGTCCTTAGACATCGTATCTCTTATCAGGGCATCAAAGTGGACAAGGCAAAGGTGGAAATCATTGAGAAGTTACCCCCACCTACTAATGTTAAAGGAATAAGGAGATTTCTCGGTCGTGTAGGTTTTTATCGATGATTTATCTTAGATTTCTCGAAAATTGCAAAACCTCTCTGCTCACTATTGGAACAAAATAAAAAGTCTATATTTGATGCTGCCTGTATGGAAGCATTTTTGAAAATTAAGCAGCAATTAGTGCAAACACCTATTGTAGTCACACCGGATTGGTCCCAACTGCTTGAAGTTATGTGTGATGTGAGCGACTATGCAGTAGGTGCAGTGCTTGGCCAACGTAAAGGTAAGGTATTTCATACAGTCTATTATGCTAGTAAAACTCTTACTTAAGCACAGGTTAATTATACAACCACGGAGAAAGAGTTGTTGGCAGTAATTTTTACATTCGACAAGTTTCGTTCATATCTTGTCGGCACAAAAGTTATAGTATATACTGATCACTCTGCATTGAGATACCTCTTTGTCAAAAAAGATGCCAAACCATGATTGATTCGTTAGATCCTACTGTTACAAGAATTCGATGTTAAAATTAAGGATCGAAAAGGATCAGAAAATCAGGTAGCAGATCATTTATCTCGTCTGGAATTCAAGAGTAAAGATGGTAATACCTCACAAATTATCGACACATTTCCAGATGAGAAGCTCTTTTCTGTTAACGCATCCCCATGGTACGCGGATGTTATCAATTATTTGGTCTGTGGACGACTACCACTAGGTGTAACTGGTCATAGAAAGGTAAGATTTCTTCGAGATGCTGCAAAGTATTATTGGAACGAGCCACACCTATTCAAGGTATGCATTGACAATATTATTTGTCGCTGTGTCCCTGAAGAAGAAATGCTTCCTATCTTAAAGCATTGCCATGATGCTCCATATGGAGGTCATTTTGGTGGTGTTAGGACTTCTACAAAGATCCTTCAGTCAGGATTTTATTAGCCATCATTGTTTCGAGACGCCCACAACTTTGTTCAATAATGTGATAAGTGTCAGCGTACTGGATCGATATCTCGATGCAACGAGATGCTGCAACAACCTATTATGAAAGTTGAGCTTTTTGACGTTTGGGGTATGGATTTCATGAGACTGTTTCCCAATTCTTTTGGAAATGTTTACATTCTGGTCGCTATCGATTATGTCTCGAAATGGGTAGAAGCAATTGCTGTACCTAAAGATGATGCTCGGACAGTATTGAAATTCTTTCACACATACATCCTCACTTGATTCGGCACACCTAAAGCATTAATTAGTGACCAAGGGACTCATTTTCATTGTAATCAAGTTCTGACCACAGTAAAACGTTATGGTGTTAAACATCGAATGACAATCACATATCATCCACAAACGAATTGCCAAACTGAAGTATCCCATCGTCAAATTAAAAATATTGTTGAAAAGGTGGTAAATCCATCCAGACGAGATTGGTCTTCAAGGTTCAATGGTGCATTGTGGGCACTATGCACAGTGTATAAAACAGGATTAGGAATGTCACTGATAGCATTACAAATGACATATATTTTCTCCCTAAATTGATGTTTTAATTGTCTCTTTTGTATCTTATTTAGCATGCATTATAAGCATTTCATACTTAGTTTTTATATTTTCTAACTCATTGTAGTTTAGTTTAAATTCTTGTTATTTTTATCTCTTTTTGTACTAATGTTGCCATAAATATCTGATATATTGTGCCTTAAAATTTTCAGCGCAGGAACTCAACTCAGAAGATCAACGCTGGAAGAAGAATGCAGCTACAAGGTCAGCTTGGAAGTTCGACCAGAGATGTTGCCGCACAGAACCTGAACTTGAAATGAGTATATTCAAGCTGAAAATACAGTTGGATGCACCAGCGTAGGAAAATCACACGTTGTCGCTGTAATTAACGATTTCAGATTGTGCCTCGCAATGCAGTGATAACCTGCAGATCTCTGAAGAAGACATCAAATATGCGTAAGTGCACAACTATACTGTAACTAACTTTGAAAACTACAAAAATTAGATTTGGATCTGATTATAGAAGAGGATTAAACTTGTAACTTTTGAGGGATATAAATGGAGGAAAGAAGGGGAAAAAATTATCAAGAGGTGGAAGAACAAAATTTGCAATTACTTTGTGTTTTTAAAGTTTATTGCTCGAGACCGGTGAGCTGACTAAGCTGACAAGCAGCAACTCCTGACGAGGAGTGTTTGATGTTGAGCAAGAGAAGCAGTTAGGGGGTAATCCGAATAGCCTAGAGATAGAATATTCCGATGTATTTGTTAACTCCTTTCTTATTGATGATGAACTATTATTGATATTTGAATAAATACGAGAGTATCTTTCAATATTTGATTACTTTGATTCTTATTTAATGCTTTTCATCTTTTTATTCTTGGATCTAACTACATCAAACATGAGAGTGTATTTGCAGTCTACCGACATCGAGAGATGCGGTGACAAGTTAGGTTAACAAACAAGACAGTGAGAGTTGCTTGGGATTAGAAGAGATTCTGATCACTTGTTCTTGGGTACACAACATTGTTCACACCGAGATATGACTAAATGGGAAATTGCTATTGGTATGATTTCATTGGAACTTCATTGCCGCGACAGTTTATTTATTCAAACCCTTGTCGACACATCTTGTGTTGCGACTTAGTGAAATTAGTGATCCACTCTAGATCTTCGTACTTGATCACATTTTACTTTTATGCATTTAAATTCTCAACACTTCCACAAATATTTGATTTACTTTCGGTTGCTCTGACAATTTAACTTGGATTGACAACTTATTGCATTGATAGTATTAACGACTTTATTGTGCAGATATGACTTAATTATGCTGACATCTTTACTCACATTTCATCTAATTCCAATATTAATTGCTTCGACATCTGAACATCAAGAACCCATTCCTCGTGGGATCGATATCCGATAGAATTGTTCTATTAACTATACTTGCACCGACGTGTGTCCACTTGCGCAACTGTTGTGACGTTAAAAACGTGATCAAGTTTTGGCACCGTTGTCGGGGAATTGGCGTTTGTTTGATGTTTATGTTTGTAGTTGAAATTAATTCTTCTTACTTAACTTGTAATCTGTTTACTAATTTTTTTGCTTTCTTTTTGTTAATTTCTTTTAGAAATCTTTAGGTATTGCATGTCCACAAGGAGAAATCCTAAGGATATTGCAAGCTTTGATCCGGAACTTGAGAGGACATTAAGGAGGAGGAGATTAGAACAAAAGGAAATGGCTGGTAACAATAACAACAACAATTTACCACCATTGCTGCCACAAGATGGAATTCCTCCAGTGCCACCACAAGTTATTAATAATTTACCACCACGCCCTCCACAAGAAGAACAAGTAAAAATAGGACAATCCAAGACTTTGTTGTTCCTATACTTGATGATTTGCAACCAGGGGTTGTGAGACCAGCTATTCAAGCTGGTAATTTCGAGCTGAAACCGGTGATGTTTTAGATGCTGAATTCAAATGGGCAATATTCAGGTTTGCCTCATGAAGATGTAAGAGAACATTTAAAATCATTTCTTGCTTATTTGTGCATCCTTTAGTCAACATGGTGTCCATGATGATGCTTTGAAAATGCAATTATTTCATTATTCGTTGCAGGGTAAAGGAGGAACATGGTTCTTGGGATTGTCAGCTGGATTTATCATATCTTGGATTGCGCTAGCAACATAGTTTGTTTTGCGTTTCAATCCGTCGACAATGAATGCAAGGTTGGGCAATGATATTATAGCCTATCATCAGCTGGATGATAAGAACTTGCATACAACATGAGAGCGTTACAAGACGTTGCTTCGACGCTGCCCAATGCATGGAATTCAACAAGAGACCCAGAAAGAAATTTTTTACAATGGTTTGAATGCCTAGACAAGGAATCTTGTCGACGCATCGGCTAATGGTCCTTTGTTGGATTGCAACTATAATAAAGCTATAAGAATTCTAGACAGGATTGCTCAGAACGATTACCAGTATCCAATCTCTCGTTCTGCGCAGGTAAAGACTAACCCTGGTGTTCTTGAATTAGATGTTATTTCTGCTTTGAGTGCGCAGGTATCTTCGTTGGCCAATATCATAAAAAATATGAAGGGGACGAGTGATGTTGCCCCTATTCAAGTGGAACAACAAATGGATGCACCGACATTTTCCTGAGAGATTTATGATGACAACCATAGTTAAGAGGACTGCCCACAACATGCTGAAAATGGTTTCTATGTCAATAACATCAGAAGGAATTCATATGGTAACTCGTACAATAACAAAACTCAACAACCTTGGAGGAATCAAAATGCTTCCACATACAGATATGATAATTCCTCAAATCAAGGAAGTTATAGAAAAGGGAGTTACAACAATAATTAACAGCAGAATTTTAATCAGAATTCACAAATACATTCACACCCTGATCAGATGCAAGTACATAGTCAGATGTAACTACAATCTCGAATGCAATCACAACAGTCTGTATTGCCACATATGCAAGGACAGCATTAGCAACAACAGTAGTAATTTCTCAGCATAGGCTAGATCCTATGGCCGCTCTTGAAGCATTGATGCGAGAGCATATCATGAGGACTGAAGCAATAGTGCAAGGAAATTCCTCATCTATCCGAGCGTTGGAAGCCCAAAAGGATAGTTGGCTTCTAATTTGAGTACAAGGTCATCTGGTACTCTACTTAGTGATACTGAGAACCCAATGCAGATAAGGAAGGAGCACTATAAGGCTATCACACTGAGAAGTGAGAAGCAAAATGACTGGACCAAGTAGTTCTAATCAGAACAATATCGATGCATCTGAGCCACAACAATAAGAAGAGGATGTAGTTGAAGGAAGCAAAGTAGAAGAACATGAGGAAGAACAAACTGTAGTACCATCTATGCCTACAGTTTGCCCAATGCAGTTGTCAACGCAATTGCCAATGTCGACACCATCGAATTTTCTACAATAACCCACTGTTACATTACCTTTGCCATTTCTGCAAAGATTTAAAGAGAAAGTCCATGATAAAAGAGTAGTTTCTACTTTGAAACAATTACATATTAACATACCTCTTGTAGATGCTCTTGTGCAGATACCCAGCTATGGGAAATTTATGAAAGAGCTATTATCAAAGAAGAAGAAATTGTTTGAAATCGGGACGATTGTGCTCATAGAGGGGTGTAGTGCTGTACTCACAAATAAGTTGCCACCAAAGATGAAAGATCCTGATAGTTTCACAATCCCATGCTCCATTGGGAATCATTATTTAGGTAAAGCTTTATATGATTTGGGAGCAGGTATTAACCTTATGCCTTTATTTACTTTTGAGAAGTTAGGAATAAGATCAATCAAGCCCACTGCGGTGACATTGCAACTTGTAGACAGATCCTTAGCACAAACTGAAGGCTTAATAAAAGATGTCCTTGTTCAAGTAGATAAGCTCATGTTTCCTGTTGATTTCATAATCCTAGACTACGAAGTAGATAAGGAGGTGCCCATTATCTTGGCGTAACCATTTTTAGTAACGGAACGTATGCTTATCGACGTGTTCAAGGGAGAACTTATCATTCGTCATTACAACAAACATGTGACCTTCAGTGTGTTCGAAGCATCCCTGTCCAAAAGTAAAGAGCAATGTCATCACATCAACGTGCTGGACGAAATCATTATGGAAGAATTCAATGCAAGGAGTTGAGCAGTCCTAGATGAAGATGTAGCGACATCTGTTGATGAAATCCTAGCTGATTGTGATGGCAAAGAGGAGGTTAATAATTGTGAGATGAGATAGAATTGGCAATTGGAGTATTTTGATTTATCGAACAGGACAGTCCTGGTGTTTAAACCGTCTATTAAGCAAGCTCCTACGTTGGAGTTGAAGCCATTGCTGACGTATTTACAGTATGTCTTTCTTGGTGACAATGATACATTACCTGTTATTGTCAACGTAGGAAGATAAGCTCATCATCATTTTGAAAGAACATAAGAGAGCCATAGCCTGGAGCCTTGCTGATATTAGAGACATTAGTCTTCTTTTTGTATGCACAAGATCAGGCTAAAAGATGAAGAAAAGCAATCAATTGAGCAATAATGGAGACTTAATGAAAAGATGAAATAAGTAGTAAAGAAGGAAATTATTAAGTGGCTAGACGCGGGCATCATATATCCTATTTCTGATAGTGATTGGGTGAGCCTCGTCCAATGTGTGCCCAAGAAAAGTGGTTTCACAGTTGTGAGCAATGACAAGAATGAGTTGATCCCTACTCGCATTGCGATTGGCTGACGAGTATGCATGGATTATCGTCGACTGAATGCGGCCACAAAGAAAGACCATTTCCCACTACCTTTCATTGATCAGATGCTGGATAGGCTAGCTAGTAAGGCCTATTATTACTTTCTAGATGGCTATTCTGGATACAACCAAATAGCCATTGCGCCGAAAGATCAAGCAAAGACTACGTTCACATGCTCTTTGGAACCTTTTCCTTCCGACAAATGCCATTTGGGTTGTGTAATGCACCAGCGACATTCTAGATATGCATGATGGCGATCTTCTCGGACATGATCGAGGACTCTCTAGAGGTATTCATGGATGATTTCTCTGTCTATGGATAGAAGTTTAACCAATGCATTGACAAGATGGTAAAAGTTTTGAAGAGATGTGAGGACACAAATCTAGTTTTGAATTGGGAGAAATGCCACCTCATGGCAACTGAAGGCATTATCCTTGGCCATCGCATATCATGTTAGGGCATTGAGGTTGATAAAGCAAAGGTTGAAATCATTGAAAAATTGCCACCACCCACCAATGTGAAAGGAATAAGAAGCTTTCTTGGACATGCTGGTTTTTATAAGAGATTCATTCGAGATTTTCCAAGATTGCTAAACCAATATGCTCACTGTTAGAGCAAAATAAAAAGTTTGTGTTTGATTACGCCTGTCTGGACGCATTCATGACAATAAAGAAGTAGCTAGTACAAGATCCGATTGTCATCGTATAGAACTGGACGCAACCATTTG
Source organism: Gossypioides kirkii (assembly GCA_005610355.1). NCBI lineage: Eukaryota > Viridiplantae > Streptophyta > Magnoliopsida > Malvales > Malvaceae > Gossypioides > Gossypioides kirkii. Next base: position 28,678,995 of record CP032248.1, read on the forward strand.
AACTAATGTGCGACGTAAGTGACTTTGCTGTGGGAGCTGTACTAGGCCAACGTAGAGAAAAGGTATTTCATTCCATTTATTATGCTAGTAAAACTCTAACTAAAGCGTAGGTCAATTATAGTACTACGGGAGAAGGAGTTGCTAGCAGTAGTCTTTGCATTTGAAAAGTTTTGCTCATACCTTGTCGGCGTAAAGATTACAGTTTACATAGACCATTCTGCATTGAGATACCTTTTTGAGAAAAAAGGCACCAAACCAAGGTTAATTAGATGGTTCCTACTACTTCAAGAATTTGATATTGAGATCAAAGATAGAAAAGGATCTGAAAACCAAGTAGCTGACCACTTATCTCGACTGGAAGTTGGAAGTGAAGATGGGAGGACGTCCTAAATTGTCGATGCATTTCCAGATGAGCAATTGTTCTTTGTCGACGTATCGCCTTGGTATGCCGATGTAGTCAACTATCTTGTGTGTGAAAAGCTACCACTAAGTTGCATTGGTCACAAGAAGATTAGATTCTTGCGCGACGCTTCAAAATATCATTGGAACGAGCTATACCTGTTCAAGGTTGATGGGTGTCGTGTTCACCAAATATAAATATTCCTACGACAAATAAACAAAAACAGTAGTATAAGGCAGTAAGGTCGATTCCACAAGGACTGGTTGTTGTAAACAACTCTCATGTCTTTCTTGAACGTCCTGTCGAAGGGCATGCCCACGACTTGTGATTGTCTCCTAACAAAATAAAAATAAATAAGTGGAGTTTAGAGATCAAATGTTAAATTAAAAAAATAAAATGAATAAAGTGTAATAAATTTTGATGCAAAATAATTAATCGAGATAAAAATGAGAAAAAAAACTATATTTAATAAGCTTAGCCTCAACCTCGGTTTTCTCCGAACATGAATCGATCCTTGAAAATTAATCTTCCCTTTTTAATTGATAAGTTGGTTATAGCGCTCGAGAACGTCCCAATCGCCAACTTTTTCTCCAGTAGCCGATTTCGGTACGACCTGTAAATCGACCCTTGCCGAATGTCTAACTGCATCGCACGTGCTCGTGATTTAAGATTTCAGCAGCCTTGCGTTTTGAAAAGCCCAACTCGAATTAACGGCCTCAACCGCGTGGGTCGTTTAAATCCGATCTCTACCACCCTTGATAGAATCCAACTAGCTTTTCCCACTTGGACACGCCAATTTGTTCGCGGGAACTCGAATGCAGCACAGCCAACTCGACTTCCCAACTGTACGCCAACCTTCCTCAACAAAACGCGCGCTTTTTGAATTGAAGTCGAATTAACTTTGAGGGACGAATTTGTACTATCCCATAAATCGGAGTGATAGTGAGTACCGATAAAAAGGTTTTTAGCACGGTTTCAAAAATCGCGATTATTTCTTGATGGAGTGATAACCGGGCTAAGGCTAAAAAGTGTTTAGTGACACATGATTTTAATCATCTTGGTGGATGATGATGATGAATTGCTTGTATTTATGAAAGGTGGAAATGAAGAAGGATTGAGAAAGTAATAAGACAAATTTGGAAGATGAATGAAAATGAAAATGGCAGACCAATCTGACGCAAAAAAACAAGAGAAATAGAGAAAGGATAATTTCTTAATTGTTTGACAAAATCCATGTACATTTTTCAATTGAACCCAAGTAACCTCATTTATACACAATTGGGTTACTAAAAATAGCTTGAGTCCTCCTAAACTAAATTACCTTATTTACTTAAAATAAATGATTTTAGTCAAAATGAAATTAGGAAAATAACAAATTCAGTAAAAACAAAACAAAATAAACAACTTTGACTAAGCTTATTTTGACCATTTCAAGTAGGAGTTGCTTTTGCAATTAAGCCCTCAAAGTCCCCTAAATTCGAATAGAGCCTATCTCTTCACACATGACTTCAATTTAATCCACTTTTGCTTGCTTTTAGGTGAAGAAACACCAATTTGTGTACCTGATAAGAAAATGTGGAAAAGTAGAAGTACTTTCCTCAAAATTAATCCAAAATACACAAATAAATTGCTTAAATAATTTACTTATCAAAATCCCCCCTACTTAGCTTATGCTTGTCCTCAAGCATAATGTTTATATTATATTAAAATATTTGATAAAAAATTTAATGAATCCAAATTTCTTTTCTTAACTAAGTATCATGCAATAATTAAAAAAATTAAAAATCAATAATTACTTATGTCTACTCAAACCACATTTTTTAAACTTTCAAATATTATGAAATAAAATCAAACACTTCACAAAATTGCAACCTAATTACACTTGCTAAATAATTGTACCCAACTTTATTTAATATATACACATTTTTTTCTTGATTTTTCTTGTATTTTTATTTGAGACTTAATCAAATCTTTTTACGCGAATTGAGATGACAAGCCAAGCACCTCGACTTGGTTACTCAATTTGAAAAGTTGATAGCTTATTTTTCAAGGTAGCTCGATTAGTGGAGTGTTACAAGCTTCGGTTCGTCACTTAAATCTTTTTACGCGAATTGAGATGACAAGCCAACACCTTAACCAGGTTACTCAATTTGGTCACATTTCTGATTCTTCACTCGTAACCAAGTCTAATTTATTTATTCACAACTAAATTTTATTTATTCACATGATTTGGGTATATTCTTAGGCAAGTCTAAAAAGTCTCTAATATTTTGAAAATGTTTGACATAAAATAAACATATTGCAAGAAACAATATGGCATGGCATGCATAATGAATCTCCCCTACTTAATCCCACATTGCCCTCAATGTGTAAATGTAAATAATGGAAAAAAATTGGGCAAAGTGTACTCGTGTTTTTTATGAGGCGGAGGATGGTTTAGGCAGTTCGGGTTGGTTCTGACTAGTTCAATCTTAGGTGTATGTTTCAACACATGGCAATACTGAAATTTGACAAGGCATGCCCATGCCACGACTGATACTGGATTTTTGTAAAATGCCACAATGCACCCTAAAAATGACACATGAAATGGATTAAACGAAAATATTTATTCAACTGAAATTAAACTTGAAAATTAAAAATAAAAATGAATTTGGGTTGCCACCCAAACAACACTTTTGTTTAACATCGTTAGCTCGACAAACTTAAATGTTATCCGTTTGGCGTATTGTAGGTTAATCCTTCCATTACGTGCACTTGGAACTTCTTGTAGAAAGGTTTCGAATTTTGCCCATTATTCTCGAAGCCCTTCCTGAGTTCTTCTAGTGTTTTCATAGTTTCGAGGTCTAAACTCCTGCATAAGACAGTTTGTAACCCATCTACCTCACAATATTCGAAATGCAATTTCGTTAGTGGTTCAACAACATCAACACAAGAAACATTCGACATCGTACTAGGTTTGCCCATTGCTTCATAAACATTAAATTTTACAACCTCATCGTCGAATTCCATAGTGAGTGTCCCACTACGAACATCAATCTTTGTACATGCAGTGTTGAGGAACGGTCTTCCAAGTAGAATATCAGAAGAGTTTTTCGAGTTATCATCCTCCATGTTAATGATATATAAATCTGCAGGAAAAATTAACTCGTTTACCTTGACAAGAACATCCTCCAATACTCTTTTTAGATACACCACAGATCGATCTGCAAGCTGAATAATTACATTTGTTTCTTTCAAAGGACTCATATTAAATAGTTTGAAAATAGACAAAGGCATAACGTTAATTGACGCACCAAAGTCGCACATGGCCTTTTTAATACCTACACTACCTATTTTGTAGGATATGGAAAACATATGTTGGTCCTTGTATTTTGGAGGTATCTTTTTTTGCAACAAAGCGAAAATATTTTCTCCAACGCTTACCTTTTCATTACCAAGGAGCTTCTTCTTACTTGTGTATAATTCCTTTAAGAATTTTGTGTAGTGTGGTATTTGTTTGATCACATCAAGAAGGGGAATGTTTATCTCTACTTTTTGGAAAGTGTCTAGAATCTCCTTCTCTTCTCGCTCCTTCTTATGGTTAATGAACCTTTCAAGAAATGGAGGTGGTACTGTAAATGATTTCTACGGTGTTGACTCAGTTGGAGTCTCTGAATCGGGTTCCTTCTTTTCGTGTTCAGCATCGTGGGAACGACTCATGCCAGTCACGGGTTTCAAAATCGCACCACTTCACAATGTCATAGCACTTACATTATGTCGAGGGTTGGGTTCCGTTTGGGATGATAACCATCATTGAGACTCTAATCGGCTAACCGTGAGTGCCAGCTTGCTCATTTGTTTGTCTAACTCCTGTAAATGCATGTTAGTCTTTTCTTGAAATTTTTCAGTGCTAGTGGCTAACCTTTCGACAATAGCTTCCAAAGATGTCTTTGGAGGTGGTAGCTACTGATTCAGAGGCGGCCTCTATTGATAGGATTGATTGAATCGAGGATTCGATCCATAACTTAAATTCAGATGGTCCTTCCACCTCGCATTGTATGTATTCGAATAAGGATCTTATCGTCTTTGGGGTGGACCTGGAAAGTTTTGGACAGTATTTGCTTGTTCTGCTGAATCCTCATGTAAGATAGGACATACGTCTGTCGAGTGATCTGACATGGTACAAATTCCGTACAGCTTTGTTGGGTTTCTCTACAAGCAAACTTTTCATAATATTAGTGAGTTTATCTATTTTATTTTCTAAAGTCAGAGTACTTAACCCATGAACCCGTCTTGTGGGTTCTGTAGCTGGTCGAAATTGTTGGGAGTTCGCAACCATCATTGAAATCAACTCCCTAGCTCTTTGAGGGGTCATGTTGACAAGTGCTCCTCCACTAGCTGCGTCGATCATCTTCATCTCCATGGGGAGTAGTCCCTCGTAGAAATACTGCAATAGTGACGGTTTAGAAAGTCCGTATTGTGGGCAACTTGCACATAACTTTTTATACAGCTCCCAATAGTCGTAAAGCGTTTTAGTTTCCTTTTTTTGAATTCCCACAATGTCTCGTCTTAGCTCGGCTGCTCGTGCTGCTGGGAAAAACCTGTCAAGGAATACACGAGACATGTCAGCCCATGTGTTATCAAATTCCTATGGTAAATAAAACAACCCCTCTCTAGCAAAGTCGGCTAATGAAAAAGGAAATGCACGAAGTTTAATTTGGTCTTCTGTTACTCCCTGGGGTTTCATTCTCGTGCAAACCATGTGGAATTCCTTTAAGTGTTTGTCTGGATTCTCGTTTTGAACCCCGCGAAAAGTGGGCAATAGATGGATTAAGCTCGACTTTAACTCGAACGATGTTCCTCTCGTTGGATAAGTTATACACAACGGTTGTTGTTCGTCTGGTGCTGCTGTAAGTTGACGAATAGTCTAATCTTCCATTTTATTTGTTTCCTCATCACCGAATATTTCTTTAGTGGAAGCTTCTTCTTCAAATTCTGTCTGTAGACATTTTCCGTGAGCTTCTTTTCTTAACCTTCGGGCTAATTTCTCTATCTCTGGAACAAAGTCGTTGAGAGGTGTCTCTTCAAACCTTGTCATAAAGAAAACAAACGAAAGTTAGAAAATTGTTACCTGTCCCCGACAACGGTGCCAAAATTTGATAGGTGTCGTATCCACCAAATATAAATATTCCTACGACAAATAATACAAAAACAATAGTATAAGGCAGTAGAGTTGATTCCACAGGGAGTGGTTGTTGTAATCTACTCTTGTGTCTTTTTCTTGAACGTCGTCTCAAAGAGCATGACCACGACTTGTGACTGTCTCCTAACAAAATAAAAATAAATAAGTGAGGTTTAGAGATCAAATGTTAAATTAAAATAAAACAAAAATAAAATGAATAAAGTGTAATAAATTTTGATGCAAAATAATTAATCAAGATAAAAATGAGAAAAAAAACTATATTTAATAAGCTTAGCCTCAGCCTCGGTTTTCTTCGAACTTGAATCGATCCTTGAAAATTAATCTTCCCTTTTTAATTGATAAGTTGATTATAGCACTCGAGAACGTCCCAACCACTAACTTTTCCTCTAGTAGTCGGTTTCGGTACGACCTTCAAACCGACCCTTGTCAAATGTCTAACCGCATCGCATGTGCTCGTGATTTAAGATTTCAACAGCCTTGTGCTCTGAAAAGCCCAACTCGAATTAACGGCCTCAATCGCGTGGGTCATTTAAATCCGGTCTCTACTACCCTTGATTAAAACCAACTAGCTTTTCCCACTTAGGCACGCCAATTTGTTCATGGGAACTTGAATGTTCGCCAACCTTCCTCAACTCAACGCGTGCTTTTTGAATTGAAGTCGAATAAACTTTGAGGGACGAATTTGTACTATCCCATAAATCGAAGTCATAGCGAGTACCGATAAAAAGGTTTTTAGCACGGTTTCAAAACTCACGATTATTTCTCGACGGAGTGATAATCGAGCTAAGGCTAAAAGTGTTTAGTAACACACGATTTTAATCATGCTTGGTGGATAATGATGATGAATAGCTTGTATTTATGAAAGGTGGAAATGAAGAAGGATTGAGGAAGCAATTAGACAAATTTGGAAGATGAATGAAAATGAAAATGGCAGACTAATCTGGCGGAAAAAAGTCAAGAGAAATAGAGAAAGGATAATTTCTTAATTGCTTCACAAAATCCAAGTACATTTTTCAATTGAACCCAAGTAACCTTATTTATACACAATTGGGTTACTAAAAATAGCTTGAGTCCTCCTAAACTAAATTACCGTATTTACTTAAAATAAATAATTTTAGTCAAAATGAAATTAGGAAAATAACAAATTCAGTAAAAACAAAACAAAATAAACAACTTTGACTAAGCTTATTTTGACCATTTCAACTAGGAGTTGCTTTTGCAATTAAGCCTCCAAAGTCCCCTAAATTCGAATAGAGCCCATCTCTTCACACATGTCTTCAATTTAATCCACTTTTGCTTGCTTTTAGGTGAAGAAACACCAATTTTTGTACCTGATAAGAAAATGTAGAAAATTTGAAGTACTTTCCTCAAAATTACAAAATACACAAATAAGTTGCTTAAATAATTTACTTATCAAAGGTATGCGCCGACAGCATTATCCGTCGTTGCGTACCTGAAGAAGAAATGATTTCAATCCTGCGACATTGCCATGATGCCCCTTATGGAAGACATTTTGGTGGTGTAAGGACTGTTGCAAAGGTGCTGCGATCAGTATTCTATTAGCCCACAACTTTGCACAACAATAATACAGGTGTCAACGCACTGGTTCGATATCTCGGCGTAATGAGATGCTCCAACAGTCGATTATGGAAGTAGAGCTTTTTGATGTTTGAGGTATAGATTTCATGGGACCATTCCCTAACTCCTTTGGGAATGTGTACATCTAGTTGCGGTTGACTATGTTTCGAAGGGGATCGAGGCAATCGCGGTGCCAAAAGATAATGCTCGAATGGTGTTGAAGTTCTTCCACACTTATATCCTCACTAGATTTGGAACACCTAGAGTGTCAATAAGTGATCAAGGTACTCATTTTTACAACCATCAAGTGGCGGTAGCATTAAAGAGATATGGTGTGAAGCATCGTATGACTACTACATACCACCAACAAACCAATGGCCAAGCCGAAGTATCCAATAGTCAAATCAAAAGTATCCTTGAGAAGGTGGTTAATCCATTTAGAAGGGATTGGTCTTCGCGGCTATATGACGTATTGTGGGTGCTTCGTATAAAATCCCACTGGGAATGTTACCGTATCAATTAGTGTTTGGTAAGTCTTGTCCCTGCCAGTTGAGCTTGACCATAAAGCCATGTGGGCTATCAAGCAGGTGAATATGGATTATGATGCTGCCGGAAGAAAAACATTGTTGGACATTACTAAACTAGAAGAAATCTGCCTCCATGCTTATGAGAATGCTACAATTTATAAAGAAAAGACCAAGAGATGGCACGACAACATCATCTTGTGTCGAAAATTTAGCCCTGATTAGTTAGTGCTTTTGTTTAATTCTCATTTAAAATTGCACCCAGGAAAATTACGATCAAGATGGTCAGGCCCTTTCAAAGTTGTCGAAGCATTCTAGAGTGGTGCGGTGACAGTTGAGAATCTAAAGTATGGACAACAATTCAAGGTGAATGGCCAACGGCTGAAACACTACATGAGCCCAGATGTCAAGGAACCAAACAAGGCAATCGATCTGGTCACATTTAAATAATGTCGATGCATTTTTACATTTTCTTTTATTTGTTTCACTTTTACTTGTCTCATTTTAAATTCTTTGCGGGAATAAAAATCGTATTTTTGTCGAAGCAACCAAAGTACAACTTGTCGGCGCATTCTGTAATGACTTAGCAATGATTTTTCAACAAGAATCGCGTCAATTGATCTCTCTCTTTCCCCAACCGTTCAATCAGATGAAAAGGTACGATCTGTAGTCTGGCATTTTAGTTGCTGCCGTCGTAACATTTTCCCTTAATCTTTTGCAATCATCACAATTTTTGCCAAGGTTAGGTTATAAAACTCCTCGCTGTATATTTCTTTTCTCCTCACAGTCGTCATTGTTGCTACATCTTCATTCTTTCATTGCCTTTATTTTTCTTTTACGTTCACAAGTTTAACTTTTTCTTTGTAAGTTTTTCTAACTTCTTTTTTCAGTTACCATGGCTAAAACTAGAGCATCAAAGAATCCTTCCAAAACTCCTTCAAAAACTACACCTTCAACTTTAATCACAATGGCTCCGACCACAACCTCACCACCATCTGTAGGGCCAATTTTATTTTTGACCACTGCGGTCATAGATCGTTATCAAAACGTTATGCTAAAGCGTAATATCCTTCCGGAGAAAGGTCTGCAATTGTCCCCACATCAAACCTTGGGAAAGCAAGTCGCAAGGACTATAAACCGTCTGGGTTGGGAGTTCTTCTGTGAACTCCCCGCTGGTTACTCCTCGATGCTGGTAAGGGAGTTTTATGCAAACCTTGTTGATTCAAAATAAAAGTTTGTGTTTGTGAGGGAAGGATTAATCCCATGGAGTGTTGCTCAAATAAAGGTTCTGTTACAGATTCTTGAGAGGGTAGATGACCACTCTCTATTTTTACAGCAATTGGATGAGGAGTAGCTAATCAGGTCATAAGGGACCTTTGCATTGATGGTGCTACCTGGACACGTAATGGTTTCCATAACTACACTATGCATAGGAGGTATCTCACAACCTTCAGCAAAGTGTGGTTCCATTTCATGAACAGCCGCATTCTGTCGACCATGCACAGTACTACGACAACACTAGACCATATGTGTCTTCTACACTTCATCCAACAGGGCCGTCACATCGACATTGGAGAAATCCTCCATGACCAAATAGCAAAAGCTGTTGCCAAACAAAATGGTATACTCTAATTCCCTTCTTTGGTTATGTTACTGTGCAAACAAAAGGGCATTGTGCCTAGGAATGATGAGGAAGATTGGAGAACAAGAGTCCAATAATGACATACCAGTTGAGAGGATGACTCGTGACCAAAAGATGCCTGTGGCAAAAGAGGCCCAAAAAAAGAAGGATAAGAGCAAGGGAAAAAGAAGGAAGACCACACTGATGTGTCCATAGATCCCCAAGTGGCAAAAAGGTTGGCTGCTATGGAAAACAATATTGATCGCATTAATACAAGCACAATCCATACTGTCAGCGTACTAGATGATATGGATTACAGGTAGCATATCTTCTATGCATATACAAAGGCCTAGAATGAAGCCATTGTTGACGCATTTCGCAGAATAAGCCCTAGTCCATTGCTAGACTTCCCAGCCTTCCCTTCTATTTTCCTCTCGATGCAAGCCTCTTCCTCTAATCATCCTACTCCTGATGGTAGGCCTCACAGTGTTCCATCTACAACGAGAATTCATATTTCCAATAATGAGGAGAGTGAGGGACATTCTAATACCATGGAAGATTGCTACAGAACAATTGCCAGCCTATTCGAAGAATTTTCGAATAGCCTTGGGGTGACCATGGCAAGCAGAGGAGTTGTCATTGAGGAGCTGCATAGCCCAGTGGGTGTAGACGTAGTAGAAGGCACTGACATGGCCACAACCGAACAAGAGCAGCATGCGGATGAAGAAGAAGAAAAAGAAGAAGAGAATAACATGAAAGACCCTGCAGCAGAGCAGGAGAAGAAGGAAGAAGATGCCTCGACAGCTATAGTTGAGGATATTATCGGCACACCTGTGAGTGTGGGGGCATCTAGCATTGACGAGGCTCTACCTGATTCGAGTTGGGCTGAGGTTCTTACGAGCAGCATCAAGGAGCCTAATCCTCTTGTAATTGTGCCCTATGTGGCACCATAAGAAAAGGAAACGGTTAGTTCGAATGATGAGAAAAGGAAACAATGCATGGACAAGAAGTGTAAGCACAAGGAAGAAGGTGAGCGCCCAAGAAAGAAGAAGTAGAAAACAAAAGCAGCCTCTGCATCGGCTGCTGAGGAATAAGTTGGTACATTCTCTATAGATAGTTTTCATGCATTTATATTTTATCATTGCATTTTTATTTTGTTATTGCATTTTTGTTAAGTTAGTTGCATTGTCATCGCATTTCCATTATATTTGTATAATATTGTCAGTGCATTGGGAATAATGAAGACACTAAGTTTGGGGGGATGGAAATGCAATTAAACCCACATATTTTAATTTTACTTATTTCTTGTGTTAATGAAGATATGCAAAATCTCAACAAAAATGGGCTCATAATTTTTTTTATACGTAAATCTTGATTTGCTTGGAATGCTGATGTGTAAATTGGATGAATGTGAATGGATAGTGAGTCTTTTATTTTTGAATGAATGATTGGAATTGCTTCAGTAATGAATGGATAGTATGAATGTTTGAATCTTTAACTCACTAATCAGTTGCAGCGACATTGTATGAATAAAAGACACTCCAATGTGAGTGCCTTGTGACTTTTCAAGGGAGAACACTCCGCTGCAGGTTTAGAAAAATCATCTAGCCAAAGGTTATCACTGTAAGAGTGTGTGTCAGCGCAATTACATATATCCTGGGGTTTGTTGCACCCTATCGTTACTGTCCAGGAACAAAGGTAGAGTAATGCAATGACATCTCTCAGTCACTTGAAAAAGAAAAATGAGAAGAAGGAAAAAATAAAAAGAAGAAAAAAATTTATGATAAATGCTGTATTGGTTCAAGGAAGATTAAGATTCAATGCATGATGCTAACATTTATGAAGTTGCAGTTTTTAATTGTTCATGCCTATAAATTTTCGACGCATTATTCTATCATGAAAATACAATTTGTGAATTAGGATTTCAGAAAATTCAAGTTGTGAGAATAATGATTGCGATGACATTTTTGCTTGTGACTTTGCTAATTTTTGTTTACTTGAGGACAAGTAAAAACTCAAGTTTGGGGGTGTGATAGCATTACAAATGACATATATTTTCTCCCTAAATTGAGGTTTTAATTGTCGCTTTTGTATCTTATTTAGCATGCATTATAAGCATTTCATACTTAGTTTTTATATTTTATAACTTATTGTAGTTTAGTTTAAATTCTTGTTATTTTTATCTCTTTTTGTACTAATGTCGCCACAAGCAGTCGATATATTGTGCCTTAGAATTGTTAGCGCAGAAACTCAGCTCAAAAGATCAATGCTGTACGAAGTATGCAGCCACAAGATCAGCTTGAAAGTACGACCAGAGATATCGCCGCACAGAACCTGAACTTCAAATGAGTATATTCAAGTTGAAATACAACTAGACACTCCAGTGTAGGAAAATCACACGTTGTCATCGTAATTAACGATTTCAGATTGCGCCTAGCAATGCAGCTGATTATAAAAGAGGATTAAACCTATAACTTTTGAGGGATGTAAATGGAGGAAAGAAGATGGAAAAAATTATCAAGAGGTGGAAGAACAAAATTTGCAATTACTTTGTTGTTTTGAAGTTTATTGCTGGAGACCGGTAAGCTGACAGAATCGACGAGCAGCAACTCCTGACCAGGAGTGCTTGATGTTGAGCAAGAGAAACAGTTAGGGGGTAATCTGAATAGCCTAGAGATAGAATATTCCGATGTATTCTTTAACTCCTTTCTTATTGATGATGAACTCTTATTGATATTTGAAGGAATGCGAGACTATCTTTCAGTAGTTGATTACTTTGATTCTTATTTAATGCTTTTCATTTGTTTATTCTTGGATCTAATTGCATCAAACACGAGAGTGCATTTGTAGTTTACCGACATCGAGAGGTACAGTGACAAGTTAGGTTAACAAGCAAGACAGCTAGAGTTGCTTGGTATTAGAAGAGATTCTGATCACTTGTTCTTGGGTACACAACATTGTTCACACCGAGAGGTGGAGTAATTGTGGGTACTTAAGTCGTGACTAAATAGGGAATTGCTATTGGTAAGATTTCATTGGAACTTCATTGCTGCGATAGTATATCTATTCAAACCTTTTTTGACACATCCTGCGTTGCGACTTAGCAAAATTAGTGATCCACTCCAGATCTTCGCACTTGATCACATTTTACTTTTATGCATTTAAATTCTCAACACTTCCACAAATATTTGATTTACTTTCTATTGCTCTAACAATTTAACTTGCATTGACAACTTATTGCATTGACAGTATTATTGATTTTAATGTACAGATGTGACTTAATTGAGCTAATATCTTTACTCACATTTCATCTAATCCCATTATTAATTGCTTTGACATTTGAACATCAAGAACCCATTCCTTGTGGGATCGATATCTGATAGAATTGTTCTATCAACTATACTTGCATCGACGTGTGTCCATTTGCACAACTACTATGACATTACAAACACGGCCAGTCACCGTATCAACTTGTGTTTGGTAAATCCTATCACTTGCCCGTGAAATTTGAACATATAGCCATGTGGGCAATTAAGTAAGTAAATATGGATTATGATACTGCTGGACAAAAGAGATTGTTAGATATATCTGAATTAGAGGAGATTAGATGAAATGCGTATGAGAATGCTGCCATATACAAAGAAAAAACTAAGAGATGACACGATAACATCATCTTGGAGCGACAATTTTTGGTAGGTCAGTTGGTACTTTTATTTAATTCATGTCTAACATTACATCCTGGAAAATTGTGCTCCAAATGGTCAAGGCCATTCGAAGTTGTAGAAGCATTTTCTCATAGTGTGGTAACAATTAAAGATTTAAATGGTGGGCATCAGTTCAAGCTAAATGGCCAACGATTGAAGAATAATCTCAGCCCGGACGACCACGAGCAAAACGAGACCATTAATTTGGTCACATTTCCTTAATTTGTCATTACATTTATTTCATTTATTTTTCGTATTTTATTTTGTTTTAGTTATCTTCTTTAGTTACTTTGCAGGAATAAAAGCTACTCTTTTTGTCGACGCAAAGAAAACCCTTCTTGTCGATGCAAATTGATTGTTGACTCATCGCAATGCAGTGTTTCAAGAAAGAATCATAACGTTTGATTCCTCCTTCTCCCCAACCGTCGGATCTATTTGGAAAAGGACAATCCATGTCATTGTATTTATTAGATGTAGACACAATGCCCTATCCCTACAGTGGCTAACAACACACCTTTTCATCTCCGTTTTTCATTCCTTATAAGAACACCCCACTGTGCCGATGGTGTGCTCCACAACCACATTCTTAATTGTTGCTGCGAACCTTCTCTTCTTAAGTTTTCCAATGTCCTAAAATTTTTATTCTCTTTATATCATAGAATCATGGCAAGAATGAGAGCATCAAAAACCCCTTTCAAATCGATCATCAAATCTTCTATTACTATGGTTTTTGATAATGAGCAACCGCCGATTAAAGAACCAGTCTTGTTCCTTACTAAGGTTGCTAAGGACCGCTTTCATGATATCATGTTAAAGCAAAACTGCCATCCAAAATAGGGGTTCCAGCCGTCACCCCTTCTCACTCTGGGCAAACAAGTCCGTCGAACCATCTTGCGGCTGAGGTGGGAAGCGTTTTTTACCTATCCTAAAGGATACTCTCCATCTCTCATTAGGGGATTTTATGATAATTTGATTGATAGGGATCAAGAGATTGTTCCTGTTCGAGAAGGACTAGTGGCCTGGGGTGCTGTACACATCAATGCCAATGACAACATTGATGATGGGGAAGATGAACATATCACCTTCCTAGAGTAACTGACTGAAGAGGGCCCTGACATGTTACTGAGTGATTTACGCATTGATGGTGTCATCTGGACAGGCAACAACCCTAATAACTATACTATGCATCGTCGATTCCTCATCGTGCAAAGCAAGGTTTGGTTCTACTTTATTAACTGCCAAATATTACCTTCAACTCACAGCACCATGGTGACGTTAGATCGAATGTGTCTCATCCATTCGATTATTAAAGGCCGCAGAATTGATGTTGGGGCAATACTGCATCAGGAGATTGCAGAATGCGCAGCCAAACAAATAGGTATTTTGCCATTCCTCTTTCTTATAATGCAATTGTGTCGACAACGAGGGGTTTTGCCTCGTGAGGGAGAGGAGTTCTTGGACAATAAGGGACCAACCTACGATGTATCGGTAGAGCGCATGATAAGGGCGAAGGAGACCCCTGTGGTAAAAAAGTTGCCCTAAAGAAAGAAAAAGGAAAAGCAAAGACGGAAGAAAAATACTCTTCTGGCACCACATATCCTCAGTCATGGAGGAAAATTGTAGAGATTGAGTAGCTGGTTGACAAAATCAGTGTGCGGTAAATCAAACTTGTTGCCATAGTTGAGGACATGGAGCACTCGCAAAATTTATTCTATGCTTACACCAGGGCATGGAATAGTACAATTGTCAGCACATTATGCAGTATTAGCAAGCATCCTATGCCAGAATTCCCAATGTTTCCTCCTATCATCAGGGAGGTAACCCCATCAACTAAAAGATCTGCTTCGAAAGGGAAGGACAAATCTGCTGCCTCTCCGTAAATGGTCCATATATCTGATGACGAGGATCAGGACGTGAATTCAAAGGATGTTGAAGATTGTTTTTGTAATATTGCCAGCCTTTTTGAAAATGAATTTTCCAACAGCCTAGGAGAAAATATGGCTGAAAAGGAGGCCAATGCTGATGAGGAACACACAACTGCGGAATCTGTGGGTATTGAGGAAGAGAAAGAAGAAGATAAGGAGGAGAAATAGGAAGAAAGAAAAGAAGGAGAGTAGGAAAATTTTTTTGTCGCCACAAATTTGCCCGAAGAATTTGTCGTCGTACCCAAAGATGTGGGTGCAATTGATGAAGAACTACCGCAACTTGGTGCGAATCAAGCCGAGGTAGTGACAGTCAGCAATGAGAATTTCAATCCTCTAGCTATAGTGCCCTATTTGGCACCCATTGCTGAAGTACACCCTTCTGATGTCATCGTCGATGAAGCCAGTACACAACCAAATGTGGAGGAGGAATCTACCAAATTGGTTGAGCCAATAGAACAAAAACGCAAGTGTAAAGATAAGAAGAATCACAAGGAGGAGCGCCACAAGAAGAAGAAGAAGACCAAAGTAGCCACATCTTTGGCTGCACATCACTGAGTTAGTCTTTTAATTTATTCAGTACGTATTGTAGTTGCACATGATGTTGTTGTAATTGCATTGTCATCACATTTTAATTATCCATGCATTTTTTTGTCGACGCATTTGCATTGTAGTTGCATTTCTATATATATTTTTATATTAGTGTCAGTGTATTGGGGACAATGCAGATTTTAAGTTTAGGGGGAATGTATATGGGCTGGAAATGTAATTACATCCACATTTCAAAAATTTGTCCTTTTAAGTTTAATGAAGCATGCATGGTTATTGCAAATGTGTTGAATTTTTTCCATTTGATGCTTAATTCTTGAATCATATGAAATACTAATGAATGAATTGGATGAATTTGATTGAATTTTGTATCTTTAATTTTTGGATGAATGATTTAGACTGCCTTAGTAATGGATGAATAGTATCATTATTTGAATCTTGAATCAATTTGCCATTTACAGCTACTTGTATATAAGTATAGTTATGAATAAAAGACACTCCAATGTGGGTGTATTGTGAACTATCAAGAGAGAACACTCCAATGCAAGTGTTAGAAAAAGTAATCTAGCCAAAGGCTGTTACTGCAAGAGTGTGTGTCGGCGCAATTACATACTTTTTGGGGGTTTGTTGCACCCCATTGTTACTTCCCAGGAACAAGAGTATAGTAATGCAACAACATCCCTTAGTCACATAAAAAGAGAAAAGAATAGAAAAGAAAAAGAAATATATTTATATTAAATACAATAAATGTTGTATTGGTAGTTATAATTCAGGATTTGAAACATGGTGCTGGCTTTGATGAAGTTGCAATTTTAATTATTCATACCTATAAATTGTTGGCGTAATATTCTGTCATTTGAATGTAATTCATGCATTAAGATTTCAAAGGATTCAAGTTTCTAGAATGATTATCGCTTGACATCTTTGTTATAGCCTTGTTAGCTTTTGTTTACTTGAGGACAAGTAAAAACTCAAGTTTGGGGGTGTGATAGCATTAGAAAAGACCATTAATTCCTCCTTGTTTAAAGTATAATTTGTTCCCATTATATCATGTTTAGCATATATTTTTAGCATTTTATATTCAGTAATTGCATTTTCTAAGTCAGTGATGTTTGGTTTAATTTTCTTTAATTTTGTCTTACTTTTACTACTAATGTCACCACATTTAGTGTTCAGTTTTGCTTCTAGTGATGTCAATGAAGGAATCTATCCCAAAAGATCAACGCAAGAAGGTGTCCAAGGTTGTCACCTCAATTTAGAATCTAGAATTGTGTCTAAAGCTGTCGCCGCATGAATATATCCAGAAGTACCAGTGCTTGAGAATATCAAGGTTGTCGTAACGAATTAAAATCTAAATTTGCGTCCAGAAATGTCGAGACAACCTTTAACTACTTACTGGATGCACCAGATTTGCGTGAATATAGAGTTAGATTAACTAACTTGTACAGTTGTAAGGAAGTTAGATCTGAAGAAGAAGGACACTTGTAATTGGCATTGAAGATAAATACTGATAGAGAAAAGAAGAGAGATTAGAAAGCTGGTGACCAAAAATTAATTCGGGTTTTCATCTTTTCTCTAAGTTTGCTTCCATGGCAGTTTAGGTTCTTGGAGGGTGAATTTATTGTGACAAAAAAGGCAATTCCTACTCCTGACGAGAGTATTCCTAAGTACGACACAAGAGGAGCATTAGGGAAGTGTTCTAGTAGGCTAGGAGTAGAATGCTTCAACTTGTTCTTTATTTCCTCTTAAACACTGATAAATTCTAATGAAGTTAAATGTGTATGGAAGTACCTTTTAATTTTAGATCTAATATGATTTATGTTCAATCTTCTCTTATCTGTTTATCTTAGAATTTAATTGCTTGAACACCGAAGTGCTATTGCAGTTACTGACACTGGAAAGTACAGTGACAAATTAAATTAACATGTAAGACAACCGAAGCTGCTTGGGGAACGAAGAATTCTGACCACTTGTTCTTGAATGCAAAGCATTGCTAGCACTAGATGGTGTGGTTAATGTGAGTATTTGGGTATTTGATAAACGGTAAATTCGAAATTGGTAAGATCTCATTAAGCTAAATTGTGGCGACAATATATCTATTATTCACCTTGCGTTAACATTTAGAAGTTACCGATTTGTCAAGTCAGGGATCCCGCATTCTATTTTCATTATTCTTCTTCATTTTGCTTAAATTGTATCAACAAATTATCTTCAACTTTCTTTGCATTTCTTATCAATTTGCTTCGACATATTTTATTACAGTTTGGCAATACTGATAGTTTAGATCATTCATTTCTACACTCCTTATTTTAATTGTGCTGACATTATTCATATAGTTCCTCTTAGTTTAATTGTAATTGAATAAAAAATTATAGACACAAATAGTAATCTTTGTGAAATCAATATCTGATAGTTTTAAACCTATCAACTATACTTAAATCGACAAGTGTTCGCTTGCACAATTTCTGTGACGTTCATAGCGCAATCAGGTATTCAACAACATCCAAAATAAGAAATGAGTACTAATAGCCCGAATTGGCGGGATCCAAAGGTGCTTTGAGAAATGGATCAAGGAAGCTGGTTGACTTGGAAAAAGAACTGCAGATTGAACTCTAAGGGGTCCTTGATAATGCAGAACACCTTTGGAAGCAGAAGTCGTGAAGCAATTAGCTCTCGCTTAGAGATCAGAATACTAAGTATTTTCACTACCTCTCCAATCCGAAATGCATTCCCTATCATTGAACCTGGGTTGTTAGAATAAGTTAAGTGAGGGTTAACTCAATAGGAAGTAAGTACTATTTTGTTTGAGATGGCATCATTAAAGGCATCGGGGATAGATAGTTTGCATGCCCAATTTTGTCAGTCATAGTGGGATGTTGGTGACTTTTTAGTGGCTTTGGTCAGATATGCTTTTGAAAATGGGATTATGGAAGATTTCTTCAATAAAACCTTAATAGTGCTGATTCCTATGGTAGTTGCAACTGAAGTTGTGTCGCAAGTTAGACCCGTAAGTCTGTGTACTATTCCAGACAAATTACTTTCCAAGGTTATCGTGAACCGTCTTAAACCAGCAATGTTGATTCTGGTAGCGGAGAATCAAACTAGTTTTGTAGGAGGGGGACATATTATGGACACTATAGTAGTAGTTCAACAGGTTATCCATTTGATGAGGACTCGTAAAGGGAAGAAAGGGTGGATGGGAATGAAAATAGACATGGAAAAAGCGTACGATAGATTGAAGTGGAAGTTCATTCAAGATACTCTTAATGATGCAAAGTTACCCACTAATATTGTCTTCATTTTTATGTAGTGTGTGTCAACCTCAACATTGCAAGTTCCATGGAATGAAGGATTTATTGAAGAGTTCAAACCTTCGAGAGGTATAAGGTAAGGGACCCTATTTCGCCTTACTTGTTTGTCCTAACAATGCAAAAACTAGGCCAAGCAATAAAGATGGCAGTCTCAAATGGTACTGGAAGCCTATACTTTTGGGGAGAGGAGGATCGCCTTTGTCTCATTTATTTTTTGCAGATGACTTGTGTTATTTGGGGAAGAAAATTTGGAGAATGTGAGAGTTATGCAATCAATTCTTGACCAGTTTTACTTACATTCTTGACCAGTTTAGTGTTAATAAAGTACAAGCTAAGTTGAATGGGTTTGATGCAAAGCTGTTGTCGATGGTAGGTAGAATGATACTGGCAAAAAAGGCATTGTTAGCCATCCCAGGATATTTCATGCAGTCTGCTACGATTCCTACTGGAATTTGTGAAAAGATTGAACAAATTGTACGCTAATTCATTTGGGGTTCGAAAAGCAGTGGGAAGAAGACAACTTTGGTTAAATGGGATAATTGATGCTAGCCTTTACTGTAGGGGGACTTGGATTGAGGAGACTGGTGCCACAAAATGTATCATTCCTTATGAAGCTTCCATTTCATATAGTGACAAATGTGGATTCGTTATGGGTAAGAGTTTAAAGAAACAAATATATGATGATGGAAACTTGGCCTCCTAAGTTCGATAGACCTAGGTGCTCATATGTTTTGTAACACTCGAAACTCGACACTATCACCAGCTAGGGTCCCGAGAGTTCCAGTTTATTCGCACAAGATAACAGATAATAATTTATCCTTTAATTTCAATTACAAAATATTTAATAACATAGAATTCAAATATGTTTGTGTATTTCTTACTTTTATAACAATATAGAATTTATTAGGGACTCGTTTGAATCAAAATTAAAATAGCTATCGAAATATCAAATTTAGAAAATAGGGGCCACACGGCTGTGTGTCTCAAACACATGCCTGTGTACCCTATTGTACACGCTCGTGTCTTAAGCCGTGGGCAAACCAAAACTACCTTCACACGATCATGTCACAAACAGTGTGCCAAACAGTGTAAGCATGTGAAATTACGCCACGCCCGTGTGCTGGACCGTGTGTGATGGCGAAATGGGGGCACACGGTTGTATTCCAGCCAGTGTATAGCCCGCGTGAGACTGAGTCAAAAAGATAAAAATTACTAAAAATGGACGAAAATTACTCACTTGATTGAAGATCTAAGACTAGCCGAATGTCTTTTCTCTCCCAACTACGGTTTTCAGTTCTAACTTCATGAAGAAGATGAAGTTTTACTTGGTTTTCATATTTTTTTTTTTATTTTACCTTAACTAACAAATTTACTAATTTACCCTTAGTCATTTACTAACTAAGTTCATAATTACTTACCCATATTTTTCCACTAACATTTCTTGTGGTTTATTAACCATAAGTCATTATAATTAACTTCCTCAAACTAACTAACACCTTAACTAATAGATGCTAACATTGTCACCCTTTGCAATTTAATCCTTTTTATTTAATTAACTATCTAAATGATAAAGTTTCTTAACGAAAATGTAATACGATGCTAATAACATCACAAGCATTAAATAAATAAAATTTATGACCCGACTCGTAGGAGTTGTGATATCAAAATCACTGTTTTCAGCACCACTGAAAACTGGGCTGTTACAACCCTCCCCCCGTTAGGAAATTTCGTCCTGAAATTTCTTACTAGAGAACAGGTAAGGGTATTGTGATTTCATCGAAGCCTCGGTTTCCCATGTTTCTTCTTCTAACCCGTGACGATTCCATAAGACATTTACCAACGGTACTCTTTTGTTCGTAACTCTTTTACTTCACGAGTCAAAATTCTAACCGGTTCCTCTGAATACGATAAATCCGGTTACATCTCAACTTCCCAAGAAATAATCACATGAGAAGGGTCTTATCTATACTGTTTCAACATCGAAACATGAAAGACATCATGAATCTTTTCAAGTTCTAGAGGTAAGGCTAACTTGTAGGCTACAGGACCTACCCTCTCAATGATCTCATATGGCCGAATAAATCGCGGACTCAGCTTTCCTTTCCTATCGAAACATGTAAACTAAAAAATATATAGGTTTTTTCCTATGTAATTTATCACCTTTTTACTTAAATTCAATGTTAAAACCAAGTAAATGTTTAATATATTGATGAAATATGTGAAAATATGAATTTAAGACAGAAATTATTAAAATGTGATTTTATGCTTTATTATATAATTTTCATGCATAAAATGACTTATTTTATGGTTATTTAAACATAATATATTTTTAAGGTATAAAGTGGGCCATGCATGGTTAAAATAAATAATAAAACATGATATTATATTTAATAATTTAATATAAAATATTTCATTAATAATTTGGGTTTATTTACTATTTAATTATTGGGTTAATTTTATTCTTTGGTCCTTTAATTAATTAAATTGTTTTGGACAGGTCTGATAATTTTGCTAGATCACAAAACCATCCAATTTGAAGAGGGACTTAGCCCAATTTCGACTATACATGGCTGCCCAAATAAACCATTTTTAAATTAATTTCAAGAGGTCCTTGCACTTTAGAAGAAATCGGAGATTGGCCCGGAGATTTGCTGTTGACCAAGTCTCAATCTCTAGTTGATGTGGCATGAAGATTACTTCAAATTGAAGCATAATTCCACTCAATTTCCTTGAGTGATGGCCGACCACCCATTTGAGAAGAATGAAGAATTTTAAACTCTGTATTTTTAGTAAACAACCCCTCACTCCTCACCTATAAATAAGACCCCATTTCCACCATTTCAAATCATCCCTCAACAAGATTTGGATGATTTCTTTTCTTGTTTTTGGTGTTCGTTTCTCTCCTTTGATTGAACGGAGGTGTATGCTCGTGTCTGTCGTGTTCAAGGTGGATAGTAGTAGCGTTCTTTTTGGTAGCGTGCGTAGCGAGTCCGTTCTCTTGTCCTATAGATCGAAAGGCATGGAGGGTTTGGTGTCCATCATCTTCTCTGGTGGAAAGAAGGGAGGTTTTTTGTCTGATTGAAGGCTTCTTATCTTTTGTCTTGTAGCATATTTTGGGTTTTCGTTCCCTTGGTGGGGGAAGGGTGCGCCTGTTTCACCTTGCTACTGCTTGGTGTCTGTTATGCTCTCCGTTGTTGAAGGTCTTTTTCACGTTGGATTGGTTCTTTTGGTGGGAAAGGATTCTCTTGATTGTGTTTTCCAAAGTTGGTAGTGATTCTGTTCACCTTCTTGGTGGCTATTCACTATTCTGGTGACCTTCTTATTTTGTTTTCTTATTGTTTCGATCCCAAAGATGAGGGAGGATATTTTTTGCTGAATTTCATTGAATGGTCAAACAAGATCGTGGAACGATTAGATTGGTGGATTTTACCGCGTGGGCTTCTAGGTCGGAGGATGTATGATCTTTTTGGCACGTGAAGTGGTCCCGCAATCGAGGTGGTCTGTAGCGGTGCTTGGTCCTGTACTTTTAGTGGTGCTAGCACGTAAACGCATCAGGGAAGTCTTTTTAGTCCTTTTTCTTTCTTTTTATTATTGTTTTGAATATCATGTGCTTTCGGGTTCGTGAATGTTTTTTGCATGCAACTTATGTATTTCACGTTAGGCTTGTACGTACTTTTTGCATGTTCATTGCATGGTTGTCGAAACTGCGCCTCTTTGTCATTTTTTTTTCAAGTTTTTAATGTAGCATTATTTTATATTTTTTTTTTAGTTTCTTTGTGGTTATCTGTTTCTTGTGATTCTCCACACTAGAATCGAGTCTTTCCTTAGTTTTTCTTAGGCTTTCTTTGACTACTTGGCCAGTGTTACTGTCTAGTGTTTTGTTTTGTTCTGGTAGGTGGATCGGTGACAGCTCGGTGGAGTGTAGGGGAGTGGACTGCATGTAACGTTGGACGATGAAATGAGGGAGATGCTGTAATGCCTTAGATTTTCGGAGGAGGAGGCGAAGAAGGTTCAGAGCCTAAACAAGATTTCTTTGGAAAATGAGGGCGGGGAAAGTTGGACGATGGGCAAAATCTTAACAGAGGAAAGGATCCATAAAGAATCCATGTTCAGGGTGTTAAGGTCACTTTTGTTCACCAAGGACTGGGTTAATTTCATGGAAATGGCTGAAGGAGTTTTCTTGGTAAAGTTCGATTCGACGGAGGACAGAGAGCGAATCCTCGGTTTGGCGCCTTGGCTCTTCGACAAACACATTCTCTCTTTAGTGCCATTCATAAAGAATCAGTGTCTCGAAAGTTACAAATTTGAGATGGTTCCTTTTTGGGTTTGGTTTTACAATGTCCCTACGAGTTGCATGAGTAGACAATTGGCTCTGGAGGTGGGGGGAGCGCTGGGTGAGGTGAAGGCTATAGACTGGCGTGACAGAGATGGGGCCTGGGTTGATTTTAAGCGCATTAGGATCATCCTCAGCATGTCAAAACCTTTGCGTCGGGTAGTTCGTATAGAAGATAATGAGGGAGTAGAGCTGTTGACTGTTATTAAGTATGAGAGGCTCCCTACGTTTTGCTACATCTGCGGACTTATCAGTCATAGCACAAAAATTGTGTTCTTTTTTCTGATCAGATGGAACCTAAGAACTTTCAATTTGGAAATTGGATGAGGGCCTCATTACCCCATAATAGCATGGGAGGGGGAAGGTGGAGAAATAGTGTCGAGGAAATCAATAAGGAAGTGGCAGGCGAGGCAAAAGAAAATTTTACGAGCAAAGGAGAGGGTGCGAACAACGTAGTCACAAAAGGGCTGGAAGATCAAACCTTCTCGTTAGAGGAAGCCTCGACATCGGGGTCTCCAGCTCACAAGCGAACAGTCTTGATGATATGTGACAAGGAAAGGAGATTTCGAGGAAGAAGGAAGCAGGGTCGAGGGGGCTATGAGGGAGGGGAGGGTAGCCTAGCTTGTTCAGTTAGAAGGAAGCTTGTTGACAGATTATCCTCGGATAAGGCGGCGGCTGGCGAGCGGCCCTGCCAGGAGCCATGAGGTTCCTTTGTTGGAAGTGTCAAAGTTGGGGAACCCTTCGATAGTGGCTGAGTTGAGGCAGCTTCTCGCTGCCAAGTCCACTGATATCATATTCCTATGTGAGACTAATATGATTTCTTGTGAACTTGACAGGTTAAACAGCAGATGCAAATTTGATGGGTGTTTTGTTGTTGATTTTGTGAATAGAAGGGGTGGGATGACGCTGTTGTGGAGAGCTGGCTAGGATGTGAACATCAAAAGTTTCTCCAATAACCATGTGGATTCTCTAGTTACGAAAGGTAGTGAGGTCAAAACAAGGGTCATGGGCTTTTATGGAAACCCTGACATCCAGCAACGTAACCAGTCTTGGGAGCTTTTACGTCATATTGGGAGAACTATTGGAGAAGACTAGGTGGTGGGAAAGGACTTCAATGAGATACTGGAAGAGAATGAGAAGCAAGGTGGGCGCCGTAAGTCACAAGCGGCAACAAATGAATTTTGCAAGGTGGTAATTGATTTGGCTTTGACCGATGTTAAGCCCGATAGGGGCTAGTTTACCTGGACAAACAATAGGAGAGGGAATGCTTTGGTTAAAGAAAGGCTCGATCATTTTTTTGTGTCCACAATTTGGATGGTTCGCAATATTTTTATGGAGTATTCCGTTCTCAGACAAGCTAATTCTGACCATGATGTGGTGCCTCTGGATTCTTTGGGTAGGAAACCGAGGGATGGCAGAAAAGATCCCAGGTTATTCTTTAAATATGAGGAATACTGGTCAGGTGATGGCGAGGCTAAAACGATCGTGAAGAATGCTTGGTCTCAAGGGAACGGTAATGTTCTGCATGGCATTGAGAAAGTTTGTACTTCTCTCGGGAATTGGCAGTTTAGGAAGCACAATGACCGAAAGGGTCAAATTGATGCTATTATCCATTTTTTTCATGCTTGAGCCTCGCATTGTCCTCACAAAAATCGTATAGAGAGCCTCATTGATGGTGATGGTCGATGGGTTATGGGCGAGGAGCACATTAGTAAGATGGCTCGTAATTATTTTGTTGACCTCTTTGCTACTAACTGTATTAACGATGTTGATCAGGTTTTAGTTCACATCCCTACTTGTGTTACAGACGACATGAATAGGGTTCTCTTGGAGCCTGTTTCTGACAAAGAGATTCATGATGCTTTAAATCAAATGGACCCGAGGAAGGCCCCCGGGAGTGATGGCCTTTCAGGTTTATTCTTTAAGGAGCATTGGGAGCTGGTTGGGAAGGATGTGATAAGTTTTTGCAAAGAGATCCTCAATGGTAACCAGAGTGCAAGGGAAGTTAACGAAACTATCTTGGTTCTAATTCCTAAGATTGATGAGCCTAAGGACATGAACCATTATAGGCCAATTAGCTTATGTAGGGTTTTGTATAAAATCATTTCAAAAGTTTGGGCTAACAAGTTGAAACCCTTGCTTTCTAAGTGTATCTCGCTAAACCAGAGTGCGTTCATCCTCGGTCAGATGATTCACGATAACTTTTTGATTGCTCATGAGCTCATCCACTACTTATAAAGTTCTAAAAATGGTCCAAATAAAGGGTTCGTGGTTAAGCTCGATATGAGCAAAGCCTAAAACCGAGTCGAGTGGCCCTTTCTTGAATGTATCCTTATTCAAATGGGATTTGCGAGGGCTTGGGTGGCAAGAATTATGGATTGTGTTCGGGCAGTCAACTATGTTGTTAAATGCAATGGCACTCTGTCGGATTTGATTACTCCTCAACGTGGTTTAAGACAGGGAGATCCCTTATCATTGTATTTGTTCTTATTTTGCATGGATGCTTTGTCTTGCATGTTATCCAATGCACAAACTAATGGTTCATTATGGGGAATTAGAATTTGTTATAAATGTCATCGTATAAACAATCTTTTTTCGTTGATGATGCATTATAGTTTATTAAAAACAGGAATTCAGACGTGGAGCAAGCCATGCATACCCTTCATCTATTCAAAAGAACCTTGGGGCAAATGATTAACTATACAAAGTCCTCTTTGTTTTTTAGCTCCAAGACACCTAGAGCTCAGAGAACAGACATTGGAAACATGATGGGGATGCAGATTGTTGATACTATGGAGACCTACCTGGGGCTTCCTGTGGTGGTGGGAAAGAACAAAACAAATGCCTTCAGAAAGATTTTTGACCGTTTCTCGTCTAGAATTCAAGGTTGGTCAAAGCTACTCTTATCGTATGGGGGTAAAGAAATCTTTTTGAAAGCTGTGTTGCAATCCTTGCCAACCTACTATTTTTTTAACCTTCTTACTTCCTAAGGGAATTATCGAGAAGATGGAATCGAAGTGTAAAAACTTCTGATGGGCAAGCAACCAAAGAAACCGTGGCTGGGCCATGATGGCTTAGGAGAGAGTGTGCTTACCTAAAGGGATGGGAGGGCTTGGCTTTAAAGATCTAAGGCTGTTCAATGTTGCTATCCTTGGTAGACAACTCTGGAGACTTATAAACAACAAGGAATCTTTATGTTATGCAGTGCTCGAGTCCAAATACTTCCCGGATGGGGATCCTTTCAACCCCAAAGCAGTTGATAAACCTTCCTACGCATGGTCCAGTATCTGTGGTGCAGCTTAGTATCTTCGGTCTGGTTTCGGTTGGCAAGTGGGAGATGGGCTGTCTATAAATATTAAGAACCACTAATGGGGTTTAGAGGGTTTGAATGGTAACTCGTTCATTAATAATCCGGATAGGATATGTTCGCAATTGGTGCATGACCTTTGGCACGTAAATGAGGCATCCTAGGATAGAGAAAGGGTTACTAACCTTTACGGGGTGGACTTGGGAAATAGAATCTATGAACTTCCCTTGGTGATGGAGGTTATGGCTGACAGGATTGTGTGGTACCATGACCAGCAAGGTATTTACTCTACTAAGTCTGGGTACTCATGGCTGTCCTTTCAAAAGATTGGATACAAACCCAATCGGTTTATTTGGAGATCTATTTGGAAGCTGAAGCTTCCTCCTAAGGTGAGGATTTTTCTTTGGCGTGTTTGTCATAATATCCTCTCGACCAATGAGAAAATTATAGGGATTAATCCTGCTTTTAGCTCTTGTGCCCTAAATGTGAGGTTGACGTGGAGACTTTGATGCATGCTCTCCGTGATTCTGGCAAATCGAGAGACGTGCTGACTCAAGGAGGGGTGGATGGTCAGATTCTGAATACGGGGTGAAATACGGGGATTGATTGGTTGGAGAGCGTCATGCGACTTTTGGACAAAACTGCTTTTGAATGCTTCACTTTTGTTTTATGGAACATATGGAATGACAGGAACAACACTCTCTTTAAAAGGAGTACGGATGACCCTAAGGCTGTTTGGGATCAGGCTGTTCATTTTTGTAGTGAGTTTCGTATTTACAATTTGTGTAATGCCCCTATGTATCCTATAGACAATATGACACAAAAGTGGATGAAGCCGCCTCATGCTTTTTTGAAAGTCAATTTCGACGTCGCGTGGAATGGGTTTGCTGTTGGAGGGGGATTCGTGGCTAGGGATGACAAGGGCTTCGTGCATGGGGGTGGAATTTTTTTTCATGCAGCACATGGTCAATGCTGCATGGGCTGAAGCTACGTGCCTTTTACGCTTCCTTGAGTGGGTTAATAGTAAGAGCTGGTCTAACATTCTTATTGAAGGTGATAGTGCCGCTATTATTAATAGAGTGAATAGTCAAGGGCAGACGTGTTTGCTTTGGGTTTTTTAGCTAGACAGTGCAGGTTGCTTCTAAATTCATTAAGTAATTTTAAAGTGGTTTGGTGCCACCATAATTGTAATAATGTCGCTGATGCCCTAAGCAAAATTGGGCTTAGCGATAGTTGTAATTCTTTCTTTGGATTGGATCCCTTTCAGGAGATTCAAAGCTTGGTTGTTAAAGATTGTTGTTAATAAATGTTAAGTGGCTTTTCAGCCAGTTTTTTGATAATAAAAAAATCATCCCTCAATACTCATCATTCTCTCTTCTCTCTCAAATCCTCTCATCTTTTCTAGTTTTCCAATTCCCCACGCCTAGCATCATCTCTTCATAGAGATTTTAGCTAATTAGGCCTCTTAAAGAGCCCTTGGTCGGCCACCTCGGAGAGCCATCAGCAAAGGAACGAAGGAGTCCTCTTCGATCAAAGTTTTGGGTGACAACTACTTTGATTTGGGTTTATTCTTTCTTTTCTTTAATTTGATCTTAAAATGTTTGCTATATAACAATGTTAGCTTAAATTTATTTAAGCTAGGATAATTGCTTTGATTAAATAATATTTTCTTGATTCATGCTTATGATGTTTGTGCCTCAATCGATCGTGTTTTCAATTAATATCAACTTTATATTTCGTTCATACGTGATTGGAATACACTAGATTTAGCTGAGCGATGCTAACTAGACGATGGCTAGTGGACACATAATTGAAATATGCATGCTCAATTTAGATCCTAACCCGATTAAATTGCAGGTTGCATAACAACTCTAACCAAGCTCTGTTATCTACATAGTTTTTAGATTTGTGTGATTAAACTCTTTCAAACCTAACACTTCCCTGTTACCTCACATGAATGCTAAGAAACCCTTAGTAAATAAGGATCAGAAAAATTCGTATTTACTAAGTAAAGGATTTCAAAAGGACCTAATTTGGTTTCCAAACTCATGAAAGATCAAGTTGCCATGGAATAATTTCTGAATGTTACTAAGCATGTTAATAATGAATTGAGTTTACTTAAAGTAATTGTCCTAGTTTATTTATGTTATACTTGTTGTGAATTGTGTTTAATCTTTGCTAAAATCTAATTATTCATATAGTTTGCATACTTAGGATAATTTGCATTAGGAATCATTTGCATTTAGTTTTACTTCATTTAATTTTAATCACAACTCATCCAACTATATTGGTTTTTTATTTACCAAGTTGTTAATATAATTTTACAATTAATTGATTAAACATATATACAATCCCTATGGAGATGATAACTCGATTTGTGTACACTTGCACAAACCTAGCATTACAAAACGCAGCACCTTCTTCCAAGGTGAAACTCTCATAAAACTCGATCTCCCATTGCGAACTCTATATCTTTTCTCTTAAGATCTACATTTGCCTTCTGATGATTAGACGCTTCTTTTAAATAATCACGGACTATCCGAACTTTATTTTCTATCTCATGTATCAAGTCAGTCCCAATCAGTTTAGATTCACTCAATTTTGATAAATACAGTGGTGTTCTACACTTCTTACCATATAGTCCTCGAATTGTGCCGTTTTAGTGCTAGACTGATAACTATTATTATACACAATATAACAGCCCGTTTTTCAGTGGTGTCAAAAACAATAAATTAATTAAGGGTAAAATAGTAAATTGCTAAATAAACGGGTTTTAAACCAAATTAAGAATGAACAAGTTTTTTTCATCTTTTTCTTCTCCAAAGTAGAACCAAAACCCTAAACACCATGGGAGGGAGCTTCGACCAACTTTAGTTCATGGGTTTGGTATGTAAATCTTGCTCGTTTTTAGTAATTTTTATGTTTTTGAGTTCGTATTAGCTTAATCTAGCTAACCCGGGGACTAATTTGTGCATCTGTTAAAGGTTATAAATTTTTCCATTGATGAATGTGATGTTTCTTGAAAATTTATTGAAGTTTATTAAGCTTGGTTGTTGGATTTGATTATTTTGTAAAGTGGTTTTGTGATGATTTTAATGTTAAAGGACTAAAATGTTAAAGGAATAAATTTGTTAGGACTTGAGGTGAAATATTCCAAAAATTGGGCTGTATAAATGCTTATAAACATTCGGTAAACTTGAAATTTAAAAATAAAATGGTTAATTTGCAAGTTTGAGCTAAAGGACTAAATTGAATAACAGTGAAAAGTTAAAGGTAATTTTGTAAAAAATAAAAAATGCTTAATTATATCAAATGATTAAAAATTCATGTTGATTTAAATAATGGAATGAAATTATTGTAATAGATCAAGATCGTGTTTCGATCGTGAAAAAGGGAAAATTACGAATTTGCCCTTGAAGTTTTCTTTAACTGCAATTTCGTATGGTAATTTCGTACAGTAATATTTGATTTAATTTTTGTTTGCAAATTATTGAAATAATTTAAGTATGTTGTATTTAAATTTGTTTGCTTAGTAAATATTAAATTGAGGAATGAAATTAAATTGAAATGAAATGGTATTGAGGAGCATGATTGAAAGTAACAAAATGATATAGTTGAAATCAAGTGACAACAAAACGTTTAAATGATTAAGTGTTGTGTTAGTAATTATTCATGATACGAATGAATTAATTTGATTGATATATGACAAATAGTGAATCGAACTAAATGACAATGTTAGTTAATTCGATATTATGTTTGGTAAAAAAGGATTTTATGGATGTTTGCTCGAAATGGTATAACATGATGAAAGTTAATTCCAGTGAACATAGTATATGACATATATGAACCTCGTACACAATTGGGACATAAAGGACATGTCATTAGCGGCTAAACAGAATTAGGAGCTAGTCTTGGATGACTTACTGATGAATAGTCCTTGTACTTAAGCCGATACTACAAATCAATCCGGTAAGTTCGTATTGTTAAATTCCAATTTAAATTGCATATTTTGTACTTGTATACAATTGTTGTAAATTTGGAATGATGAACGGAAGTAAGGAAGACGGGAACAAATGAAAGGAAAAGATAACGGGCTTTGAGCCGGAAATGCAAAAGGTCTGATGACTATGTGTCATCGGGAGTATATGAATCCTTTACGGATTATGAGGTCTGATGACTATGTGTCATCGGGAGTATATGAATCCTTTACGGATTATGAGGTCTGATGACTATGTGTCATCGTGAGTATATGAATCCTTGACTATGTGTCATCGTGAGCATATGAATCCTTTACGGATTATAAGGTCCGATGACTATGTGT
Organism: Gossypioides kirkii; assembly: GCA_005610355.1. Classification (NCBI taxonomy): domain Eukaryota; kingdom Viridiplantae; phylum Streptophyta; class Magnoliopsida; order Malvales; family Malvaceae; genus Gossypioides; species Gossypioides kirkii. The sequence continues at coordinate 28,709,747 of CP032248.1, forward strand.
CATCGTAAGTATATGAATCCTTTACAGATTATGAGGTCCGATGACTATGTGTCATTGTGAGCATATGAATCCTTTTCGGATTATAAGGTCCGATGACTATGTGTCATTGTGAGTATCAAATGAGAAATGAATCCTATTACGGATTAAAGGTCCAATGACTCCGTGTCATCGTGAGTTACCAAATGCGAATTGAAACCAACCTCGGATAAATACAGCTTACTCCTCTTGGTTAAATTTTAGATTGTACAACTTTGAAGTTTGGTAAACCTATTTAACTCTATGAACTTGCTAAGCTATGAAAAGCTTACCTGTGAAATTGTTGTTGTTTTGTAGATTCTATTTTATTGCTTGAAGATCGGATCGTCTCGAAGAAATCACACTATCTCGAGAGCTTGTTCGGTAAACTTTAAATCACTTGGTTATATGGCATGTACTAGGATGGTGTTGTCTTTTATATTAATTATTTGGGATTGTTGGATTCCTTGATAAGATCTTAATGAAATACTTTATGCTTGTTCAATGTGAAATATAGACTTTAAGTAATGTGATGTATTAGGATCGTGTTAATTAAGTTATTTTTTGTGTAATGGTTAAATAGAAAGGTAACATTTTGATGAATGTTTTGATAGATATTCTTTGTTGTTATGTGAAGCATTAAATACCAATATGAAATGTTTATGTAGGTATGATTTTGAGAAATTGGTACATGCTATGGACTATTGTGAAAACTTGGAAATTTATGTATATATTTGACATCTACATACTTGTTTCGGTAGTATTCTTGTAAAAGTACAGAGGAAGTGAGATGTAGGTTACTGACTTTTGTTGTTTCGATAGATGCAAGATAAGTATCGGTAGTTCTACTTATAGAAGTATCGGTAGTCTGTGAACTTGTATCGGTAAAAGTTGTAGGATAGAACTTCTTAACTCTCTAGAGTTTTTAGTATCAGTAGAAGCATGATTTGTTTCGATAGTTGTGTTGCAAGTATCGGTAGAACTCTGCACCGTTTCTGAACTATTTTCTAACTGACAACTACCGATACTTATCCAACAGGTACCGATAGAAGTCTTAAAAAAATCATGGAAATGACCTTTTTGCCTTTGTTGAGTTAGGATTATAATTAATTGATGATTTATGGCACAATATTAAAAGATGGACAATGATAAATGAAGAGAAAGACATCAAGACCCTGATTGATAACGGTTTTAGGTTTTTGGTGTTACATTTAGTGGTATCAGAGCTATGGTTTGGTCGATTCTCGGACTAAGTGTAATGTGAATAAAGTTTAGAAAGTACATGCAATATAAACCTGTGATAGTGTGATATCGATTAATCTAATCTAACACCTATTTTATTGCAGATTTTAAAGATGTTATCTGAATCTGATCGTGATGAAATTAATAAAGTTAATGGTAATATTTTGACTACTGATTCTAGTACCAATCATAATATACTGGTTTCATGAATATTTGAAAATGAAAAGGTGAGTCAAAGTTTATCAGTTTTACAAAAGCCTGAGGATAAAGACAAATGTCTTTTGATTTAATGATACAGTGATTTATAGAAATTGTGCAAGCCAATTTAGTAGCTTTGCGGTTGTTATCCTTGTGTATAGGTAAAAAAAGTGAGATCGAGGGCATAATGATGGATCTGAAGTTATAGTCCTCGATATTATTTCTGGTATGTTTTATTTTCTCGGTATTATATATTGTGAAAGCATTGATTGCGATGAGATTACTTATTCTCACATTGCATTGTGTTAAAAATGAAAAGGGATTTATTTCCTAACCAATGAGATTAATGTTTGAATCATAATCCGATAGGATAGAGCTGGTATGTTAAAACTATCTGCTAAAAATTTATTACTGTGATTTTTTCTTGATGATTTGATGATATTATTAAATCATGAATTTGATATTATTCCGAGAATAGATTGATTGAAGTTATACGATACTATAGTGAACTATAGCCTAAAATGAAATGACTTAAATGGGGGCCTGGTTTACTTATTATGGTTGAGTCTGGTAAATCAGATAGTATAAATCACAGTTGTTCAGATGACTTTGAACAAGAAATGACCTAAAACGATTGAAATATATATATCTTATATAGGGGACTTGTTCAACAAGTTAAAAGGACGTAACAGTGTATTTGAAAATTAATAAAGATTTAGTTATTCAGTTCTAGTTAAAGATATGAGATGCTAGAAAAAAAACTCTTTGAACTTGAGATAATCATTAAGAATTCTAGTAATATTGTTTAGATTAACTAATGTCTCTATTGATTTATGAATATGATGAATCAGACTATTCAACCTTATCTAGATATTTAGATACAGTCGTAATATAATTATTGAGGATATTCTAATTTACTTCAAATAGGATCAATGTATGCGTAATATTTGAGAGATGTATTGTAGACCATGTGTGAGAAATAATTTACGTGAAAACTATCAACCGTGAGTTTTTTTTGTGAGGTCAATTTTCTTGGTTATGTAAAATTTGAAAGATGGACTGGAGTAGGTTCGAGTAGGTAGATTTTTCTATTGTTTTATGAAAACTTCAGAAAACATCTCTGGAATTTTCTGTTTGATCTATCCAGAATCTAGGAAGGAAATTGAACATCAAGTAAATGTCTAAATTATTACTGCTTATTATGATTCCTGAGTAGGGAAAGTCAATATAAAGTTTATTTTATTTGAGATTATTATGAGATTTTTATTTTATATATTGGATAAGATAGTAATGATTCTATTGTGAGAAAAACTTTAGAATAAACAGGTACTGTTAGATAAAAATTTCGAGGTCGAATTTCCTATGGGGGAGAGAGTTGTAACGGCCCGTTTTTCAGTGGTGTCAGAAACAGTGGTTTTGGGGACCATAAAACCCGTCGAGAAAATTTTTATAATGAGTGTTTAAATTAAATAAATCAATAATAATTTTATTCGAAATTTTGAATTGACGAATTTTAATTATTGAATTAAAAGTTAGTAAGTGGTTTGGTTCAAAAGTCAAGTGGTTTTAGAAAATGAGGTATCGGGACCTCGTTTCTAAAATTAAGGGCCGTAAATATTTTTATTAAATATTTAAGAGTCTTATTATATGTGAATTGAAGTTTGGTTGAGTAATTTTGATGATTAATTGCTTAATTAAAGAAAAAAGAGTAATTTGTAAAAGAGGTAAAAGTTAATTGCTATTGATTAAAAATAAAAGGGATCAAAGTGGTAATTACAACATGGTCAAAAAGTCCAAGCGGTGGAGGATATGATTACCTTCCACTAACTTTTGAAATATCTATTCCTTTAGTCCTAAGTAGTTTAAGGTTAAATTGAAATAAATTTTATTTAGTTGGAATTTAAAATAATTGAAGGACCAATTGTGTAATTAGACCCTCCTTAAATGGCTTAATAATAGAAATGAAGTGGAATTCTTTAGATTTTGGTAAATTGCTATTAAATCCTAATTAAATAAGGATTTACTAATTAGTCTATTTTTTTATATGATCGAGAATGGTGATTTAGAGGTCACGACTTTGATATGTCAGGTCGTAAATGTTAATTATTAATATTTATGAGGTCATTAGTATTGTATTAAAATTTTTATTATAAAATTTAATCGTTTAGATAGTCAATTAAATGAAAAGGATTACATCGTAAAAGGTACAAAAGTTGAATTAAAAGTATTAGGTGTCAATTGGAGGTTTAGTTGAAGCACCTAAATGGTAATTAAACCACCTACTATGTATATGAATAGTTTTGGCTTTTTAAATGGCTAATTTTAGGAAAATTAATTAAGGGTAAAATAGTAAATTGTTAAATAAATGGGTTTTAAACCAAATTAAGAAAGAACAAGTTTTTTTTCATCTTCTTCTTCTCCAAAATAGAACCAAAACCTTAAAAACCATGGGAGGGAGCTTCAGTCAACTTTAGTTCATGGATTTGGTATGTAAATCTTGCTCGTTTTTAGTAACTTTTATGTTTTTGAGTTCGTATTAGCTTAATCTAGCTAACCCGAGGACTAATTTGTGCATCTGTAAAGGTTATAAATTTTTCCATTGATGAATGTGATGTTTCTTGAAAATTTATTGAAGTTTATTAAGCTTGGTTGTTGGATTTGATTATTTTGTAAAGTGGTTTTTGATGATTTAATGTTAAAGGACTAAAATGTTAAAAGATTTGTAAGAACTTGAGGTGAAATATTACAAAAATTAGGCTGTATAAATGCTTATAAACATTCGAAAAACTTGAAATTTAAAAATAAAATGGTTACTTTGCAAGTTTGAGCTAAAGGACTAAATTGAATAAAAATGAAAAGTTAAGGGTAGTTTTGTAAAAATACCAAAAATGCTTAACTACACCAAATGATTAAAAATTCATGTTGATTTAAATAATGGAATGAAATTATTGTAATAGATCAAGATTGTGTTCTGATCGTGGAAAAGGGAAAATTACGGATTTGCCCTTGAAGTTCACTTTAATTGCAATTTCGTATGGTAAGTTCGTACAGTAAATATTTGATTTAATTTTTGTTTGTAAATTATTGAAATAATTTAAGTATGTTGTATTTAAATTTGTTTGCTTAGTAAATATTAAATTGAGGAATGAAATTAAATTGAAATGAAATGGTATTGAGGAGCATGATTGAAAGTAACAAAATGATATAGTTGAAATCAGGTGACAACGAAACGCTTAAATGATTAAGTGTTGTGTTAGTTATTATTCATGTTACAATGAATTAATTTGATTGATATATGACAAATAGTGAATCGAACTAAATGACATTGTTAGTTAATTCGATATTATGTTTGGTAAATAAGGATTATATGGATGTTTGCTCGAAATGGTATAACATGATGAAAGTTAATTGCAATGAACATAGTATATGACACATATGAACCTCGTAAACAATTGGGACATAAAGAACATGTCATCAGGGGCTAAACAGAATCGGGAACTAGTCTTGGATGACTTACTAACGAATAGTGCCTGTACTTGAGTTGATACTACAAATCAATCCTGTAAGTTTGTATTGTTAAATTCCAATTTATATTGCATATTTTGTACTTGTATACAATTGTTGTAAATTTGGAATGATGAACGGAAGTAAGGAAGACGAGAACAAATGAAAGGAAAAGATAATGGGCTTTGAGCAATAAATGCAAAAGGTTCGATGACTATGTGTCATCATGAGTATATGAATCCTTTATGGATTATAAGGTCCGATGACTATGTGTCATCGTGAGTATATGAATCCTTTACGGATTATAAGGTCCGATGACTATGTGTCATCGTGAGCATATGAATCCTTTACGAATTATGAGGTCTGATGACTATGTGTCATCGTGAGTATCAAATGAGAAATGAATCCTCTTACGAATTAAAAGTCGAGACAAGTGGTTAGCCACTTGGTTTTTAGATCCCTTTTTATCCTTGATTTCAACATCAAACTCTTGTAATAACAGGATCCATCTAATCAACCTCGGTTTAGCGTCTTTCTTTGCAAAAAGGTATCTCAATACAGAGTGATCTGTGTACACTGTAATTTTTACTCCGACAAGGTACGAACGAAACTTGTCGAATGCAAAAACTACTTCTAACAATTCCTTCTCAGTAGTTGTATAATTGACCTGCGCTTCAGTCAATGTTTTACTAGTATAATAAATAAAATGAAATACCTTTTCTTTGTGTTGACCTACCATAGCACCTACAGCATAGTCACTTGCATCACACATTAATTCAAATGGTTGCGTCTAGTCCGATGCGATGACAATCGGAGCTTGTGCTAGCTGCTTCTTTATTGTGATGAATGCATCCAAACAGGTATCATTAAACACAAACTTTTTATTCTGTTCTAATAATGAGTATAACAGTTTAGCAATCTTAGAAAAGTCACGAATAAATCTCCTATAGACACAAGCATGTCCAAGAAAGCTTCTTATTCCCTTAACATTTGTTGGCGATGGAAATTTGTCGATGATTTTGACCTTTGCTTTATCTACCTCGATGCCCTAACATGATATGTGATGGCCAAGGACAATGCCTTCAGTTGCCATGAAGTGGCATTTCTCCCAATTCAAAAATAGATTTATGTCCTCACATCTCTTCAGAACTTTCGCCAAGTTGTCAACGCATTAGTCAAAAGTTTGCCCATGAACCAAAAAATCATCCATGAATACCTCTAAAGAATCCTCGATCATGTCTGAGAAGATAGCCATCATACACCTCTGGAATGTGGCTGGTGCGTTGCACAATCCAAATGGCATACGTCGGAAGGTAAAGGTTCCAAATGGGCATATGAACATGGTCTTTTCTTGATCTTTCGACACAATGGCAATTTGATTGTATCTAGAGTAGCCATCTAGGAAGCAATAATAGGCTTTACCAGCTAACCTATCCAACATATAGTCAATGAAAGGTAGCGAAAACTGGTCCTTCTTTGTGGCCGCATTCAGTCGATGATAATCCATGCATACTCGCCAGCTAGTCGCAATACGAGTAAGGATCAAATCGTTCTTATCATTGCTCACAACTGTGAAACCACTCTTTTTAGGCACACATTGAACAAGGCTTACCCAATTGCTATCAGAAATAGAGTGGATGATGCCCGCGTCTAGCCACTTGCTAATCTCCTTCTTCACTACTTCTTTCATCTTCTCATTGAGTCATCACTGTTGCTCAATGGATGGCTTCCCTTCATCTTCCAACCTGATCTTGTGCATGCAAAAAGAGGGACTGATGCCTCTGATATCTGCAATGCTCTAGGCTATGGCCCTTTTATGTTCCTTTAAAATCGTGACAAGCTTCTCTTCTTGAATTGCGTCGAGGGTTGCGTTGACAATTACAAGTAACATTTCATTGTCACCTAGAAAGACGTATTTCAAATGTATCGACAATGGCTTCAACTCCAAGGTAAGAGGTTGTTCAGTTGATGGTTTAAACACAGGGATCGTCTTATTAGACAAATCCAAAGATTCCAATTGCCAATTCTGTCTCGACTCACAACTATTAACCTCAGCATTGTAGTTACATTCAGCTAGGATTTCATCAATGGATGTCACTGCATCTTCATCTAAGACTGCTGAACTCCGTTCATTGAACTCTTCCATAATTATTTCATCAAGCACATCAATGTGGTGACATTTTTCTTTACCTTTGGACGGAGATGCCTCGAACACACTGAAGGTCACATGCTCATTGTTATGTCGCATGACAAGCTCACCCTTGAAAACTCGATAAGAGTACGTCCCATTGCCTAGAATGGTTGCCTTAGAATGATGGGCACTTCCTTGTCTGCCTTGCAGTCAAAGATTATGAAATCGATAAGGAACACGAGCTTATTAACTTGTACAAGGACATCTTTTATCTGGCCTTCAGGTTGTACTAGATATCTATTCACAAGTTGTAATGTCATCGCAGTGGGCTTCATTAATCCTATTCCTAACTGTTTGAATGTGGAAAAGAGCATGAGATTAATACTAGCTCCCAAATCATATAAAGCTTTACCTAGATAATGATTTCCAGTGGAGCAAAGGATAGTGAAGCTGATAGGGTCTTTCATTTTTGGTGGCAACTTGTTTGTAAGCACAACGCTGCACCCCTCTGTGAGCACAATCGTCTCAATTTCGGACAATTTCTTTTTCTTTGATAATAGCTTCTTCATAAATTTCCCATAACTGGGGATCTGCACAAGAGCATCTACAAGAGGTATGTTAATATGTAATTGTTTCAAAGTAGAAACAAACTTTTGATAGTCTTTATCATGGTCTTTTTTTTTAAATCTTTGTGGAAATGGCAAAGGTATCGTAGCAGTGGGTTGTTATGGAATAATCGGTTGCATCGGCATAAGTAATTGCGTCGATAGCTTTGTTGGGCAAATAGTAGGCATAAATGTCACTACAATTGGCTCCTCTTCACTTATTTCTACTGAGTTTCCTTCAACTGTAACTTCTCTTTTTTACGTTGGTTCGGTTGCCCCGACATGATCTTGGTTAAAGTGTCTACTTGGCTCGATAGTTTGCTTCCTGCTTCACAACGTGATAGCCTTACAATGCTCCTTCCCTTTTTACATTGGATTCTCAGTATCACTATGTAGAGCACTTGGTGACCTTACACTTAAATTAGAAGCCAATAGTCCTAGCTGGGTTTCCAATGCTCGGATAGAAGAAGAATTGCCTTGCACTATCACTTAAATCCTCATGATATGCTCTCGCATCAGCACTTCAAGCGCAGCCATAGGATCTGACCTTTGCTGAGAAAACTGCTACTGTTGCTGATGTTATCCTTGCATATGTGGCATTGCATTTTGTTGTGGCTGCAATTGCGTCTGTGGTTGCATCTGGCTATGTTCCTGCAATTGATCAGGGTGAGAATATATCTGCGAATTCTAATTAAAATTCTGCTGTTGATGGTTGTTGTAACTCCATTATCTATAACTCCCTTGAGCTGAGGAATTTCCTTATCTATATGTGGAAGCATTCTGATTTCCCCAAGGTTGTTAAGCTTTGTTGTTGTATGATTTACCGTAAGATCCTCCTCTGATGTTATTCACGTAAAATGCATTTTTCGCATGTTGTGGGCAATCCTCGTAACTGTGGTTGTCACCGTAAATCTCACAGGAAAATGTCGGCACATCCATCTGTTGGGCCACTTGGATAGGAGCAACGTCACTTGTCCCCTTCATATTCTTTATAATATTGGCCGAAGAGGATACCTGAGCACTTAAAGTAGAAATAGCATCTAATTCAAGCACACCAGGGTTAGTTTTTACTTGAACAGAATAAGAGATTGGATATTGATAATCATTCTGTGCAATTCTCACTAGAATTCGTACAGCTTCAGTGTAGGTACAATCCAACAGGGAAGCATTAGCAGATGTATCGACAAGATTCCTTGTCTGAGCATTCAATCCATTATAAAAGATATCCATTTGGGTCTCTTGTTGAATTCCATGCATTGGGCAACGTCTAAGTAGAGTCTTATAACGCTCCAATGTTGTATGTAAGTTCTCATCATCCAGTTGATGATACGCTTTAATGTCATTTCGCAACCTTGCGTTCATTGTCGACGAATTAAAACGTAAAACAAACTGTGTTCCTAGCATATTCCAAGATGTAATGGATCTAGCCGATAATCCCAAGAACCATGTTCTCGCTTTACCCTGCAACAAATAAGGAAATAGTTATATTTTCAAGGCATTATCAGGGACACCATGTTGACTAAAGAATGCACAAATAAGAAAAAATGATTTTAAATGTTCTCGTGCGTCTTCATAAGGCAAACCAGAATATTTCCCATTTGAATTAAGCATCTAAAACATCACCGGTTTCAGCTCAAAATTTCCAGCTTATATAACTGGTCTCACAACCCTTGGATGTAAATCATTAAGGATAGGAACAACAAAATCTCAGATTGTCCTATTTTGCACTCGTTCAACTTGTGGAGGTCGTGGTGGTAGATTATTGATTATTTATGGTTGTATTGGAAGAACTACATCTTGTGGCAGCAATGGTGGTAGGTTATTGTTGCCAGCCATTTTCTTTTGTTCTTGTCTCCTCCTCCTTAATGTCCTCTCAAGTTTTGGATCAAAGCTAGCAATATCCTTAGGATTTCTCCTTGTGGACATGCAACACTTAAAGAATTATGAAAGAAATTAAAAAAAAGAAAGTAAACAAATTAGTAAAAGTTAGAACTTAAGTAAAAAAAATTAATTGCATCTACAAACTTAGACATCAAACAAACACCAATTTCCCGGCAACAGCGCCAAAACTTGGTCGGCCTGTAACGTCATAACAATTGTGCAAGTGGACACACATCGATGCAAGTATAGTTGATAGATTAATTCTATCGTATATCGATTCCACGGGAAATAGGGTCTTGATGTCTATATGTCGAGGCAATTAAAATTAAGATTAGAGACAATGTGAGTAAAGATGTCAGCACAATTAAATCCGCTCTACACACTAAGATAGTTAAAATTGTCAATGTAATTTAAAAGTTAAATGTCAATGTAACTGAAAGTAAATCAAATTGTTGTTGAAGTGTTGAGAATTTAAAAAGCAAAAAAGTAAAATGATGATCAAGTGTGAAGAACTGGAGTGGATCGCTAACTTCACTAAGTCACAACACTGGATGCGTCGACAAGGTACTGTATAGATGAATTGTAGCAACAATAAAGCTCCAATGAAATCTTAACAATAACAACTCTCTATTTAATCGAGACTCAAGTACCCACAATTACCCCATCTCTCGATGTAGGTAACGTTATGCACTTAAGAACAAGTGATAGAATCTCTTCTAATCCTAAGTACCTCTCGTTGACTTGCTTGTTAATATAACTTGTCACCGCATCTCTCGATGTCGGTAGATTGTAATTCTACTCTCGTGTTTAAAGCAATTAAATCCAAGAATATATAGATAAGAAGGATTAAGTAAGAATCAAAGTGAAATAATAATGAAAGATATTCTCATATTCATTCAATTGTCAAGAGTAATTCATCAGCATAAAATAAGGGTTAACAACTACATCGAAGCTTACTATCTCTAGATTACTAGGACTATTCCTTAACTATTCCTCTTATGCCTACACCATGCACTCCTCGTCAGGAGTTGTTGCTCGTCTGCTCAGTCAGCTCACCGATCTTCAACAAAACTTTAAAACACAAAGTAATTATAGATTTAATTCCTTCCCTCTTGATATCTTTCTTCATCTTCCTCACTCTATTTATAGGCTTCAAGAATTGTAAATTTCATCCCCTCCATTCTCAAATCCAGATCTAATTTACAACTGTCAAAGTTTGTTATAGTTTAGTTGTGCACTCACGCAGATCTGGTGTATTCTTTATGGATCTGCAGGTTGTCGCGACATTGCTGGGCAAGATTTGAAATCCTTAATTGCGGCGACAACGAGTGATTTACCTACGCTGGTGCTTCTAGGTGTGATTGCAGCTTGAATTCTCAATAAAGACTCCTATGCGGGGACATCTTTGGTCGTAATTTCAAGCTAAATTTGTGGCTGTATTTTCGAATTCTGTTTAACTTTGGTCTTCTGAGCTGGATCCTTGCGCTGACAATTTTAAGACGTAACATATATGTTGCATCTGACGACATTAGTTCACAAAAAAGTGATAAAATATCAAGAATTTAACCCAAACAACAATAAGTTAGAAAACATAAAAAACTAAGTATGAAATGCCTAATATGCATACTAATATGGCACAAAAGAGACAATTAATACACAAATTTAGGGAGAAAATAGGTGTCGTTTGTGATGCTATCAGTCACCTTCATTAAGAAGCCCAGATCCCCGATCAACATGATGATCTATCTTCTAGAGAGATGTACTTCGAATCTGAATGAATAGAGCGGGAGCAGGAACAAAGGCTAGAGGAGGAAAGGAAAAGAGAAAGTTTTGAGGAATCAGATGATCGGACAGTCGAGCAAAACATGATCTCATCTTTGGAAGGGGAAATGGATAGTCGTATAAAAATCAAGATTGAGCCCCAAACCAATGATGAATCAGTCCCCATAAAAGAAGAAGATGATTCCCATATCCTAAATTTAGATCTTCAACTAATTGCTATTACAAAACCGTCAACAAAAGAAATATTAGTTGAAGATATAATTGGTCAAAGACTCAATTTCCAATGGATATGTATAATACTTTCCTGGAGTAGCAAATTCTCAGAGAAATTACTAATGTCAAAATTTTTCAATTTTTGCAAGACACGAGAAGAATTTACGAGTTAGAGTCTTAGCCTTCAACTAGCATAATAATCACATTCGTGGAGAAAGAAAATATATGTTTGTCGGAGAGGTGATTACTACACTAGTACTACGATCCAAAGGAAATAGAATGCAATGATGGAAATTACAAGGGGAAGAAAATAACTGCCGCAACTTTAACACATAGATTTGCAGTAAATCCACCATTTTTGCTAAATGAGGTAATCAAGTAGGTAAATAGATATGATCGACGAAAAAAACTGGCGGTAATCTACGTAGGAAGAAAAGGAAAATTTCAGGAAAGAGATAATGGCCAGAGAGTAGCCTGGTATGATGACTGTTAGATGAACATCGATAAAACGAATTGTTCGTGGGTGCTGAACTACACACTAACACTCTTTTCAGACAATTCTGACAAGTACTAACATTCAAGTTTTAATTTATAGTCACTAACGTACTAATTCACTAACAATTTCTGTTTCAGGGTATTTCTTTCAAATCTAACAGGTTTGTCGCGACACAAACTCTTTACGTCGCGACAAAGCAACCAAACTGCTCCAAATATGCCCAAACATGTTATGACGCGACATACCCCCTTATACGTCGCAACCAAAGGGTCAGATTACTGAAAAACTAGAACTGATGGGTTTGTCGTGACACAGACAAGACCATGTTGCGACATAGGTGGTAGATTGCTAGAAGTTCAAGGCTAATGGGTTTGTCACGACACAGGGAGAGCTACGTCGCAATAAACAAGACACTGGCAGGTTGGTTGTGACATACTTAGGCTACATCGCGACATCATCTGTAATTTTCTGAAGGGTTGACCCGACCCGATTACGTAACTCAACTTCTTAAAACCCTATTTACTCGATTTTTCTCACTTAAAACCTAATATTCACACCCCTTATATACACTAACTTACACTTAACTCTTTGTTTTCACTTAAAAACTCCCAAATCATCCTTAAACCTCAAAATCACTCATTCCTCCCTTCTCATTCAAACTCAAAACATCACTCCTTCAAAGGAAATACTCCATTCCTAGAAGTAAGGGTGTTCCCATCAACGAAACAAATAGTCAAAAGCAAAGGTATTTCTTACCCTTTCACTATTCCATTCGTTACTATTAATCTCTGTATTGATAGATCAAAATGCCTTCAAGAAGAGTAAGAAAACTTCATCTCAGCAAACTCAAGTCGTTTCTGATCCCGATTGCTTTAAGAATATCGAAACTGAGAGGTATTTCTTAGCTATACAAGGTAAACCATTGATTAAAGAACAAGGATATGAGCCTTCCATGATACATTGCAAGGAAATTTGGACCTTTGTTAGACATCATCGATGGGAACAATTTTGTGTCACCCTTATAGGTAATGCTATTGTCCCCATAGTTCAAGATTTTTATGCTTCTTTTAAAGATGAATTAATTAGAGGGGGACATGGAGAAAACATTGATGAGGTAATTGTAAAGGGAGAAGAGGTAATTGGAAATATAGGCTAAATACTTGGTCACTTTCTAATTTTAATCAAGCCATCATGTTTCTTGTTACGAAAATGTGGATGCAATTCTTGGCCACTAAGATCATACCGACCCTAAATGTCTCTAACGTTAATACTTTTCAAGCCATTTTATTGTATGGTATTTTGCAGAAAAAATGAATTTATGTTGGGAGATGGATTTATAGGGAAATGAAGCACTGCACATAAAGTAAAAAAGCTAGTCTTTTCTTTCCTCATCTTGTTACAGCACTCTGCAAGAAGGCGAGGTTTCCCATGAGTGAAAATGAGTAATTTTTGAAGCTAATAAGAAGCATTATCGGGGATTCAATTTTCAGACAATATGTTGAGCTTCAACGAAAGTAGATTAAGGAATGGAACCAAAGAAGGACAGAGAAGATGGACATACTAGCATCTCTGCAGCAAAAAGAAAAAACAAAAAGCTCGAAAATGATAGAAGAAACAACTCCTGTTGTAAAGGATTTTGCAAGGATAAATGGGTTACTAACTCTGAATTACCCTCCAAACATGTTCGGGGATGAAAGAGGCAAGGAAGAAAATCGAGTTAGGTGGGACCAATGTAGATCAAGAGGATCTTAACACTGATGACGAGTATGAGGCATTGTTTCAGCCTTAATACACAACTCCCAAAGGGCCGGTGATTCGGAGCCTAGCACGACAACCAAGCAGGAGCTCTTGTTAAAAGTACTCTGGCAAAGGCAAGGCTCCAATGGATCCTCAACCTGACTCAGAGGAAAAAGATTAAATTTTAATTTTTAATCATTTTAAGACTTTGATTTATTTCAAGACTTGTAATTTTGGGATAATTTTGTTTAGGACTTATCTAATTTGTAGGAGTAGGATTAAGAATTATTTTCATAGTTGTGCTTTAATTCTTCTTGTAGGAACCCCACATTATAGAGACACAACAATTTTGAGCATTCACGCCAAAGGAAGAAGGATAACCACCATGAGACAAAGAGGGCCTTCATGATCAATCGGGTAACTTCTTTCCTTCATTATTTATGGGGGCCCACATTGAGGACAATGTGTTTTCTAAAGTGTGGGGAGTAACATTGGAACTTTGGCATATAGTTTTTATTTACCTTTTGATGTGTGCTTGAGCTTGTAGAAATACAAGTGATTGGTTAGGAGCTTGTATAATAAGTTGATTGTATATTCTTGATAAACTTGGCATGATAATGAGGAATTTTACATCTTTAGCATGAAATTTTTGAAGTTCTATAGGCTACATTATGTATAGATAGAAAAGTTTTATTGATACAAAATGATATGCATAATATGAGGAAACGAGTATGCTATTATATATGATAGATAACAATTTTGAGATTAGGTGATTAAATTGATATTTGTGCATATCGAGTTGTTTAGGGATGACCTATGGCGTTGTTTGGACACACCTAGAGCTAAAGAGCTAAACTCTGTTCTAAATTGTCAATTAGTACCCATGTTTTAGCCTTATGAGACCTTTTTGATGAGCCACATTATAAGCCTTTTAAGCCTTAAATGATAATTTGTGTATATTTTTTTCATTGGTCCTATTTTGCATGAAAATGAATGTATGGTTATATGTATTGAGGGTAGGTAGATACATATGATGGAGGTATTAAAATAAAAAGAGGGAGATCATGATAATGTATGAATTTTAGTTTAGTCGAAGAAGAGAAAAATAGTGAAAAAGAAAAAAGAAAATGAGTAGGAATAGAAAGAAAGACTTTTGAGTGAGAAAAATATGTAAGGTGTGACAAAAATCTTCAAGTCACCAGGAAGTAAAGAATAAAAGAAATCTTATTCAAAAACAAAAGAAAATGATGTACTCATAGGCTAGCTAAAAGGATTACCTTAGATTGATCTCCTAAAAATGGAGAAATAAGGAAGGTGAGAGAAGGAGAAATAAGGAGGTGAGATTGAGTGGGACGTAAAGGGGGAGAATAGGAAAAAATTCAATGTGCTAAACTGTTTTCGTGTTTTATAATCTCTTTTGTGCTTAACTATTCTTTGAAAATCATACCTATCCTAAGCCTCAACACGTTACAAACCGAAAAGTCCTATGTGACCTAAATGACTCTATGTATAGATGGATGTAGAAATTGCATAATCTCATTATAATTGTTTGTATTGTACTAGGATAATCAAAGTACTTATGTTAAGCATTGATGGAGTCATATCAATAGAACTTTAATATTTATACCTCTTGTAACATATTGAACTTAGATTGTTTCAACTTGAAAATCATGAAAGTGCTTAATTATCATGTTAAGGTTATCAAAAGATGCATAAAGCCTAGAATAGATGCTAAGAGCCTAATCTTTGTATGATACAGTTTCAAGCTCACTTATCTTTCCTTTGTTTCTTGTCTTTTGCTTTTGTTTTCTTGTTTGCTTGAGGACAAGCAAAAACTTAATTATGGGGGAGTTTGACCTGTCGGTTTCATACCTAGCAAATTGAACTTATTTTCACATTTGATGAGCTTGAAATCAAGCAATTTTCCTTATATTTTATGGATTTTTAATTTAGTTTTGTCTTTTAATAAATTGTGCTAAAAAGGTTATTTTATTGCTTTCAAGGCCACATGAGGTGTAAAGATTCGTTAACCTACTTCGTGAGTGCATAGGAGGCTAGTAGCAGTTGAGCCATAGTGATACTGACCGCTTCGCCATGACATAGATAGCCCTATGTTGTAACAAAGGGATCAACAGTGAAGAATCAAAAGACTGCCTGCTGTGTCACGACACAGATCCTGGTGTGTCGCGACATCGGTCCCAGACTTCAACTCTACATCAAGCGAGGGGCATTTTCATTTTCACAATGCAACTTAAGCACGAAGGATAGTAGCTGACCTAAGATTGATGAAAACGGTCGACCAATAGCTATAAATAGGGCCTTTAGTACTAGGGTTTAACATAATTCATTAGATCTTAGTTTTTAGTTTTACTTTATATTTTTGGTTTGAAACGAGATTGTAGAAAGTCGCATAAATGATCGAGGAATTTTTCCCGACAGATTGCTAATACAATTTTAGTTTATTTTTCATTCTCTTTTTCAATTATATGTTTTCATATATTGTTTTATTGATGATTGAAGAAACCATGATGAACTAATTCCAATTTGGGGAATTAGGGAGAGGACGTATGAATAATTAAGTATTGTTTTACAAGGATTTTACCTTTCAGATCAACTGTTTGGAAAGGAAGAACATCGAACAAACACTAGGCCTGACAACCCTAGAAAGCCATCTAGGTTAGAATAAAGCCAAAATTGGTATTGCCCATCCGTGAACACCTTTTCCCCAAATCGGTTTAGATTGTCACATCTAGTGATAAGTAATCTCTATTGACTTGCTATACTGGCAGAAGATCAAGAGATCCAACTAGAGTAGTGACTAGTTGATTAGAGGAAAATCCCCAAAACCCAACAATTGTTGAACTCATACGGAAACAACCTAATATCCCCTAAGCCGTTTATAAGAATTTCTACTTCTCAAACTTTACTTTTATTTTCTATTTTATTTTATGCTCTCAAAATCCAATATTTATTTCTTCGTACTATAATACTGAAAATGAGTATTAATTTATTTTATTCTTTGCAGGAATTTGATTTACTATCGCCTTACGCCTCCTTTGGGCACGATCCTTGGAATACTACCAAGTGTTCTGTTGTAACAGACTATATTTATAATCTGACTCATATCCTTGCGGAAAGCTTAAATCTACGCCGAACGGGAGTACATTCGGGGGTGGTCAGTTTAGTGTAGAAGTAGAAATGCCTTGTAAAAGAATTTTTTAACCACTTCTCATCGTGTACTCATTGGATTCACCTCACCATACCAACCTATATCATGAGGGAACTGAGATAGGGGAATGTACAAGATCCATTCTGTATCATCAGTAATGTGGTGCTCCCTCCACTATCTCAACATTGGATCAAACAGTTCAAAAACCCAAGTTATAGAATGATTACTAACACTAATATGAATTTTGTAATTTGCAGAGCCGGGGACCCAAGCATCGTTCCAGATAGATCTATTAGTCCATGTTCCCAATCGCCAGCACATGCCTACTTGAAGAAGCCTTTTTGCAGCCCAAATACTCTTCCAAGCATATGACGGGCAATTTCCTAAATTCGAACTAAAAAAAGTGAAATATGGATAATATTTATCTTTTAATGTACGTGCCAATAAGGAATTTTTGTAATAAAGAGAATGTCATCCTGGCTTAGCAAGAAGAGCCAAATTGAATTTTTCTAAGCACTTAACCCCCAAACCACCATTTTCCTTAATGTTGCATAATTTTTTCCACTCATACCAATGGATCCTCCTCTTTTCCTATTGTTTCTACCACTAGAATCTAAAAATGATGCGCTCCATATGAATACAATGAGAATTAGACAATAAGAAATAGGACATCAAATAAGTAGGAATAACCTGTAATATACTTTTAATAAAGACCTCTTTACCCCATTGAGAGAGAGGTTTGATACACTAGCTATTTAATTGTTTACACATATATTTTTTTCAATAACTAGAATTCCATTATTTTTTATTTTGACACACCATATTTGGAAGCCCTAGATATTTTCTTGGATATAATGAATACCAAACACTCAAAATTTGAGAGACTAATAGCCTTACTTGATCCGAGACTTTAGAGTTGTAGAAGAGAAGAGATTTATGAAAATTAATAAATTAGCCCGAGCAAACTTCATATTCTCTCAAGGTATTCTTCATAATATAATTATCCCTGTCCGTAGCTTCCCCAAACAAGTTGCAATTATTCGCAAATAATGAGTGATCTTTTGCCTTTGTCTACACACTTTTGCTCCTAACAATAACTCTTCCCACTTTGCCAATATCAGAAAAAGGTAAGGACTAAGTGGATCTTCCTGTGTAAAACTTCTCACCAGTTTAAAAATCTCACCCCTATCCATTAACAACAATTGAATAAAAGCAAGTAGTTATGCAATGTATAAGGAAATCTACCAACGAAACAACAAAGCCCATCTTTAACATCATATTCCATAAAAAAGGTCATTCAACCTTATCATAGGCTTTACTCATATTGAGTTTGAGTGCAAAAAAAAAAACTTTTCTTTCAGTTCTTCATTGCTTGAAAGCATGTAGGATTTCATAGGTAAGAAAAACATTATCAATTATTAATCTCCCTGGAAAAAAAGGCACTCTGTGCTTCATCAATACAAATATCCAAAACTTTTTGAAGTCTATTAATAATAGTTTTCGATATAACCTTATAAAACAATGTACATATACTGATAAGGTGGAAGTGCATCTAATTATTAGGATGTGCAATTTTAGGAATAAGAACAATGTGAGTAATAATAAGAGTCTCCAAATAAGTACCTCTATCGAGAACATCAAGACAAAAAGAACCAATGTCTCAACTCAAAATATGCCGCAACGTTGGTAAACCATTGGTTCCAGAAGATTTCGTTGGCTCCATATCCTATAAAGTTGAATAGATTTCCTCTAATTTGCACTCAACTGTGAGAGCTTGATTCATACTTTTGGAAATATATCTATCCACCATTGCCAAAATATGACCGGGATCACCAACTCCTTGTGTAGAAAAAAGATTGGAAAAATTACTCCTTTGCAACATCACCTATTTCTTTATTATCGGATATAAGTTGTCCATCACTTCTGTGTAGCCCCATTATATGATTTGTGCGTTATCTTTGAAAAGCAAATCTGTGGAAAATAGTCATATTTTGATCACCCATCTTAAGCCAATTTTCCCTTTCTTGTTGCTCCCTATAAAATTCTTCTTTTTCAATATCCTTTTTAAGGTGCAATTTATAAGAATTTAGCTCCCTAAAGGTCTCATCATTTTTGTCTTCATTGTTTAAGTGAGTAATTCACCGATGAAGATCCCTCAATACACCATTCTTTTGTTTATTTAATCAATCTTCCTAGCTTTGCGAACTTGCATATAGAAGCATAACACAAGTTTGGACGTTACCATAATTGCTATCCCACAAACAACAGATTTTTGATTCACAAGGGGCAATGATAGGAGAAGGAATGCAGCAAATGTCTAAGAGAAAAATTAGGAAAAAGTTGTCACCAAGCCGAGTTAGATACTTCACAATCTAATCTTTCATTGATGTTATTTTCTAGAAAATTTCCCTTCTCTTACGTAAACCAAGGACCAATATAACCAAAATCCTCTAGTTGACAATCAACCAAGGTATTTCAAAAATCTTCCATTCCCTCTTCACCTTGTGGCAACCCTTTTTTCTTCTCGAAGGAATATATTATCTCATTAAAATCTCCATAGACCAACCAAGGTAAAATTTGTTCTCGCCCCAAAGATTTTAGAAGATTCCAAGACTCTTCTTTAAAGCGCACACCAGAGGAACTGTAAAATCCAATCAGTCGCCACTTCATACTATTTTCATCTTCCTAAATCTCTACATCTATATGATTTTTTGAAGAACTTCTAAGAGTTATTGTGCTCCTTGTATTCCATCCAAGGCTAATACCTCCTATTGTACCAATAATCGACACATCAATACCATTATGGAAGCCACATCTCTTACGCACTTTTTCCATCTGATTCGAATTAAGATTTGTCTCAATAAAGAAGATAAGTTGAGCATGATAAATTTTCAGCGTATGCTGAAATCTCCTTATAGCTCGTGAGCTCCCCAACCATGAACATTGCAACACATGATTTTCATTGATTAAATATGCTTAAAAACTTGAAATTTGATTAAAATTGTATGTGAAGATTTGAACTTGTTTTACTAGTGGAAGTGAACTAATCAAACTACACTGTATGCTTGCAATTAAAAACCTCTTTTAAATTGTTTTATATTTTTTTTCTACGCACGTTTGCATGCGATCACCTGCGCATGAAAATAAAAAAATTTTCATGTTGAGCAAAAGAGCTTAGTGGTGCTAACATAATATGAAAACAATACATATCCAAATTAAACATATAATTTATAATTTCATATGTAACCGTTTAAAATTAAAAATTATTGTCTCATATTTATTTCATTTATGCTCTCTTATGAATTCTTTATTAGATTTAACTTCTATATGACAATCGATAGGCCATTCAAACTTTGCACTATAATATTTGGTATCTATAATCGAAACAATCATAAACATCAATACGATCTCAATATCATTAATACATTATGATGTTCTCAAATCAATATCTACTTCTCAATTTCACCAAATTGAGTAGTTCAAATTATTTCGTAGCATCACCAACCATCAAGGCTCATATTACACGATTCATATGATTTTTCACATGCTATGATTCACCATACTTACATTCCTATCAATTACTCAAGTCAACCGTAAGTTATTATTTTCACAAGTCATCTAATATATATTCAATCACATAGTACATAATATAAGGACCCTCTTAACCGAACACACACTTAAGACGGATACATGGACTTAAACCCCTAGCACTCCATGATAAGCATCAAAGTGTCGATTAGGCATATAGGCATTGATCACCCTAACACTCCATAATAATAATCACACCGAAATGTCAGTATTAATCACACTAAAGTGCCAGTATGCTCCTACCAACAATATACACAAATCATATGGCATACAAACAATACCCAACTCTATCTAAAATCGTTTAATAGGGTATTCATCTTTTCAATGTATACAAGTTACATATTAATCATATATTGTGTCACATTTCTACTTACTTTATTTACAGTTAACTAATTTTCCTGTCTTTGCATTCAAAACATAATATGTAACCATTTATTCAAACATATTATCAATTATCATTTATTTATAACATGTATCTATCATGGTTTTCATTATATTATAGCATGTACTCAACTTTATACATGATCATAAAATTGGAAAAATCAGTTAAGAAAACAATTATTATTAGTACGACGAAAGTTTAAAAAATTTCTTAAAACTGAGCAATTTTGTGATATTTATAGTAATAAAGCCTAAACTGAAATTATACCTGTGCTTTTTGCAAGGTGGACTCAAGTAGACAATGGCTTTCAACCTAACGACCTTTTCTACTATCCTTGTACCACGAATCATATAGAGTGTGGGCTCGAACAACACGAAACAAAACACCGAAAAGAAACAATTTACTTACTTTCAGTAGCAAAATAAGTTCTCTCTAGACATTCGTAAAATTATGTAACATCCTAAATCTAGCCTAGATGTTATGGCAAATCTCAAAAATTGCAAAATTATTTATTTGAAAATATAGAGGTTTTAGTTTGAACATGTAAAATTTTTTAAGATTGACTAATTTATCTCTTAAAAAAAATATTTAGTAAATATATTTATTTGTTTTAAAATAATTAAATACTAAAGATTTTATATTATAATTATAAAAAATGAGTTTTATAAAGAAAACTTGTTGCGGATTTTCATAAAACTATTTAGAAAATTTATGAATCATTATTTTGTTTATAATTCAAGAAAAAAATATAATTAATTTAGAAAAAAACTAAATTATCAAAGATACTTAAAAACCCATAATTTTGCATGCATGCAAATTTGTTATAAAGTCATAAAAATATAAATAACCACCAAAATAAAGATAAAGTCCAAAGTCCAGAAGTCCACAAAAACACAACTCAAAATTCAAATAGTTAAAAATCCAATAAATGTAAAGTTTTTCGAGAGACTCTACCAAGTGTTGTTTCAAGTCTTATGTTTGAGTGTTACCTGGAAGGTTGAAACACTAATAAGGTGAGCTTTTAAGCCTAGTGTGAGATTAACACAAACTCAATCACATATTTTATAAACATATACAATAAATAATCATAAAATCTGATAACTCAATTTTCATAAATATATCAAGCATGATCGTGTCAATGCATATTACGTAAAAACGATGCAGATTTTTGGAAAACGATCCTACCCATCTCTGCTACATGCCATAATCGAGTTTTCCAAAAACTCACCCAACCAGCACTACAAATTATGAACAGTGTCACAAACGTAGATAAACTGTCATATAATCAAATTCGTGGACAAGCCACAAAAGTTGTAGATAAACCGCCATATAGTCATAATCGTGAACAATGTCACATTAACGCAGATAAGCTGCCATATACTCCCACCTTTCACATATCCCACCCCATGCATATGATATGACCAAAACACTCGAAATCATATAGGCGTGTTTAACATGCAAATCACATACATACTCAAGGTACCAAATTTTTACATTTTATTTTCATACGTATATCACATATTCCATATAACGCATAACATGAGAATGAGATGTACATATTTTTCAAAATATTAGCAAACAACAACATCACATAACATGCTTTTCACAAGTATATGGTTTGGGATAAATATTTACTTGATAAAAATCCATGAGGATTACTTATGTCACTTTATGGATACAATATAATTTAATTGCAATATATTTTTTTTATCAAAAATCATAATTTCTTAATTTAATTAGTGTTAAACCCACACCTGATTTGTAGATCCGAGTGAAACACTCCCTATGAGTGCTCTCACTTAGATCTAGCCCCAAAAGACTTATCTAATAAAATCAACAATGAATAAAAGTTAGTATTTTCCATGAGCGTCATACATAAAATAACTTAAGTCTCATCATTTTACTTACCCCACTATCTAACACTCGGATCAATGATTTCGTCTTAAATACTAGGGATTTCCCTTATTGTTGTTAGGCCCTTCAATAAACATAAGAATCAAGAGTTAATACATGACGAGAAATAAATCTCAATGACCACTACATCATTCGGTTAAGAAGGAAAGTAATGGAAGAGGATGATTTCAATTTTACTCTTATACTTACACTACTTGGTTAACACAATGAGGTCAATGATTCGTTTTGATGGAGAACGGAGGAGTCAAGGTATTTATCAAAAGATCACTAGACTAATGAATCTAAAAAGAAAGAAACATTGAAATGAATAATTTAAATTTGATCATTAGAGAAAGATGAATGGTTAAGAAGAAAAAGGAGAAATTTCAACCACCGGTGATGAAGTTACGATGGCGACGATGGTCCGACGATAAGAAGGGCGGCGATCCGACGAAGGGTGTAGGGAAAAATAGCCAAATGATTTGGGCGCTAACAAAGGGTGGAGAAAAGAGAAGAAAAGATAAAGGGTTGAAGAGAAAAGATAAATCATGGTGACGCACGGTGGTTGTCACGATGGAAGAGGTGGTGCTTGGGGTGGATTTAGAGAAAAAAAAAGAGAGGGTAGAGATGGTTGTGGTGGTTCGATTGTGATGGGTGGTGAAAAAGGGGAGAAAAGCTAAGGTAAATGTGGTGGAAAAGGTGGCAAAAACAAATAAAAAAGAGAGGAGTTAGGGAGATGGATGGAAATGGGATGAGGTGAATAGGGAAAATGACTCATTAGATGAAAAATGTGTCTAGGTAAAATGAATGGGTTCATAAGGAAATTGTGTAGAAAAAGGTATGTGGAGGGAACAAAGGAGCAAAAAGGGGATCATGTTTGTGAACTTTTGGCATGTTGACTTCTTAAGAAAGGGAAGGAATCCTCCCATGCATGGCAACATATGGAAGGAAAAGGGGGAAAGTATGACAATGTTGACCAAAAATTTAAATAAAAAACTAGGAGTGAGGAGACTTAAGCCTAGGACCTTTAGGAAACTTTTAAAGCTCTTAACCACTTGACTACTTAATAGCTTGTGTTTCAATTAATAAACTTGAAAAAAGGGGGTGAGATGGAGTCGAACATAAAGGGGAAGAATAGGGAACAATACAATGTGCTAAAATATTTTCGTGTTTGTAACCTTTTGTGCTTAACTGTTCTTTGAAATTCATACCTACCCTAAGCCTCAACACATTACAAGCCGAAAAGCCCTATGTGACTTAAACAACTTTATGCATGAATAAATATGGAAATTGCATGATCTCATTATTGTTGTCTATATTGTACTAGGATAATTAAAATACTTATATTTGACATTGATAGATATATATTGAAAAAACCTTAATATGTGTATTTCCTATAATTTAATGAACTGATATTGTTTCTAATAAAAAACTTTAAAATCTCTTAATTATCATGTCAAAGTTATTAAGAGATGCATAATGCCTAGACTACATGCTTCGAGCCCACTCTTTGTATAGCTATGAACTCAAGCTCTTCATTTTTCCTTACTTTTCTTGTTTTGTTTGCTTGAGGACAAATAAAGACTTAAGTGTGGGGGAGTTTGATATGCTGGTTTTATACCTAGTAGATTGAACTATTTTTCACACTTGAAGAGCTTGAAATCAATTATTTTCGTTATGCTTTCTTAAGATTTAATTTAGATTTCTTATTTGAATAAATTGTGTAACCTAAGTGCTGAAATGTCGTTTTATTTGTCTTTAAGGCCGATTAAGACCTAAAGGTTAGCTAATGTACTTGGTGAGTGTGCAGGAGACCACAAGAAGTGTAACAATAGGAGATTGATCACTTCGTCACGACATCAGTTGAGCTACATTGCAACCAAGGGACCAGACTTGAAGAACTCGAAGACCGACTTCTTTGTCACGACATACATGGGTTATGCCGTGACAATGCCTGTAGAACAAACTTCACATGGAGACTGATGTCTTTGTCGCAACACAGGCTCTGGTGTGTCACGACATCGACCCCTAGACGCGGATTTCACACTAAATGAAGGGAGTTTTTAGTCTTTACAATGCCACTTAAACATGGGGAATGACAGTTGACCTAGGGTTGAGGAAGAATGACCATCTAAAGCTATAAATAGGACCTTTAGCACTAGGGTTTTATACACCATTCAGTAGATTTTTAGTTTTTAGGTTTTACTTTATATTTAGTTTGAAATGAGATTGTAGAAACTCGCGTAAATGATCGAGGAGTTTTTCCTGACAGTTCGCTAATACAATTTTAGTTTCTTTTTCATTCTCTTCTTCAATTATATGTTTTCATATATTTTCTTATTGAAGATCAAAGAAACCATGATGAACTAATTCAATTTTGGGGAATTAGGGAGTGGACGTGTGAATAATTAATTATTGTTTTACAGGGATTTTACCTTTCAGATAAACTATTTGGGAAAGGAAGAACATCGAACAAACACTAGGCCTGACAACCCTATAAAGCCATCTAGGTGGGAATGAACCCAAAATTTGTATTGCTCATCTGTGAACACCTTTTCCCCAAATCAGTTTAGATCGTGACATCTAGCAATAAGTAATCTCTATCGACTTACTATGCCTGCGGAAGATCGAGAGGTCCAACTGGAGTAGTGACTAGTTGATTGGAGGAAAATCCCCAAAAACCCAATAATTGAGGAACTCATACGGAAACGACCTAATATCCCAAAATTCGTTTATAAGAATTCTACGTCTCAACGTTTTTTACTTCTCTTTACTGTTTTATTTTTATCTTTTATTATATGCTCTTTGAAACCAACTCTTCGATTTCCTTTTGTACTATAAACCTTAAAATAAGTACTAATTAATTTTCTTCTTTTTAAGGATTTTATTTACTATCGCCTTACGCCTCCTTTGGGGTACGATCCTCAGAATACTACCAAGTGTTTCACTGTAACACACTATATGTATAACCTGATTCGTGTACTTGCAGAAAGCCTAAATCTCCGCCGAACGAGAGTACGTTCGGGGGCAGTCACTCAAGCACACAACAAAACAAAACAAAAGCAAAGTAAAAAGCATGCATTTCCATGTTGCCCCACACTTTAGAAAACACATTTCCCACAATGTGTAGCCCCAAAAAAATTAAGGAAAGAAGTTACCCAATTGATCATGATTGGCTCTTCAACTATTGGTAGGTGCTCCTTCCTTTTGTCATGAATAGCTCCAACTATCGTGTTTTCTTTTTATGGGGTTCCTACATAGAAATAGAAATAGGTATACGAAAAAATAAATTTAATATTCTCCTACTCCTACTATTAAATAAATTCTTAAAAGAAAATCAACTAAATATTACAATTCTTAAAATAAAGTCTTAAATTAAAAACAGTCAATCCTCCTCCATTTCATCTTCTTCAATGCTCTCCTTTTCACTCTCAATCTCCTCCTCATCATGCTCCTCGATTATTGGCCTAAACATTTTGTCGGGCAAATTCTTGGAACAATGGCCCCGAATCTTTCATCTACTGTATCATCCAATCTAGTTTTGGATGACTACCTTACCTACTTCTTGTTGAGCTATCGTTAACCTTTGCAAAGAAGTTGATGCAGTTGCCATTTCTTTGTCTATTCTTCCCTTCCTTGATTTTCTTAGCTCGATTCTCTATGTACTGTTGGAAGAAAGTATCACTAATTATGCTCTTTCATGGTTTCAATGATTGTTCAGGGATATCATGAACACTCCTTCCCTTTTGCACAAAGCTGTCACTAAGGAAGGAAATAATATACCCATTATTTGGCCACTTTCACACCTACTTATGTTCTAGTGGATCTATTTGCCGATACAAATATGCTTTTTTTGCAAAATAGCAAATAACAATACCGCTCGAAAGGTATTGACATTAGAGACATTTAAAGTAGGTACAATACGTGTGCATACAAATTGAATCCACATATTTGCCTTAGGAAACATAATTTCTTGATTAAAAGAAGGTTGAATACTAGTGCCAGGTCGATATTTCCATTCATCCCTCCCCACAGTCAAACAATTTATCACATTGTCCATATCTATGTCCTTAAAATATTCTAGATTAGTTTGACCTAAGAAATCCTGTTCATAGTAAGGAGCATCAAAGAATTTGCAAATAATTTGAGGAGTGATTTTCATATTTATCTCTCTTACTACTATTGTATCCCATGTAGTGCCATTGATATTCCTAGATATGTACTCCTTTAATTAAGCATAAAATTCCTGTACTACCGAGACTACAATAGTTTCTTTGGGAATCGTCCAAAAACTTTCCCATCTATGATATCAGACTATTAGCCATATTTCTTTACAAATTACCATCAATGGATATAAGCCCCTCTCTTGAATGAATGGTTTCCTTTAAAGTTCATTAAAATATTTTTCAGCATTCTCATTTAGAAATTCTAAAAGAGTTGGACCCATTGATGGTTTTATTTCATTACTACGCCTAACTTTTCGAGGACGCATTGTATGCGACTATGAGAAAGCAAAGAGTATCAAGATAGGAACCCTTAACCTGAGTTGGTGTGATTTCTCTGGCTTCTGCATAAGATGCATGTCCTTGGTCCTTTGAGACTAGATTAAAAAATCTGTAGAAAAGAGAGAGAATAAAATATGTAAATTTTTAGGGTTTAAAAGGTTAGAGATGAGTTTAAGAAGTAATATAAACTAGATAATATGTTTAGTACATGTAATAAATGAAATTTAGGGTTTTAACAGTGTTAAAAATGATAAAAGTTTAAGGGTTAGCCATCGAGTTACGCATTTGGGTCAGGTTAACCCTCCAAAAATTGCAGTCGATATCGTGACACAAGGATGCTGTATTGCGACGTACCCTTCAATCTTTCTTTGTCGCGACGCTGGGACTCTGTGTCCCGACATAACCTTGTTTTCTGCTACCTTTACTATAAAATAAAATAAAAATTGTTAGAAATATATACAATAATAAACATGAAAGAAATTATAGTGCCCACCATTATATTTTACTGTCGGACTCATTCGACAATCTTTCCCCCACTTGTTTGCGCAAAGTTTTTTCAACATTCATCCATCGTCCATCATGTCATTTCATCCTTTCCGATCAATCCCTTTCTTTAAATTTTTTTATACGTTCTTGGTTCATGAAGGGAACCTTATCTATTATTTCATTTCTCCCAACAGAAAGCAATTACATCATTCCCTTCTTCCCTCATTTCCATCTAGTTTATCCCCACATTTAAATTGATCCTCACAATTAACTCATATGTGTTTAATCAATAGTGGTTCAAGATGTGGCTAAAAAGGGTCTTCCTAGTAAAATTGGTATATCCTTATCTTCCTCAAAGTCTAAAACCACAAAATCTGCACGAATATTGAAGTTTCTTTCTTGGATTAGTACATCTTCTAGAATTTCCTTTAGTCGTACGAAAGATCTATCAGTCAATTCTAGGGTCAATTATCTATTTCTATGATCTCCTAACCTAAGTTTCTCAAAGACAGAGAGAGGCATCAAATTTATGCTAGCACCAAGATCGCATAAAGCCTTGTTAAACTATAATTTTCTAATCTTTATTGGATTTGTAAAAATTCCAGGGTCCTTCAATTTCTGAGGGATTCGTTGGGATATGATAACACTACAGGATGCATTTATCTCTACTTGTTCACCTACTTTAATCTTCATATGCTTTAACATATTCTCCTTTAATAATTCGGCATGATTTGGGACTTTCTCAATTAATTCAATTAGCGGTAAGTTAACATTTAAGGTTTTAAACCAATTTAGGAAACTTACAAATTCATCATCATCCTGTATCTTTTTTTCCTCTAACCTTTTAAGGATGAAACTTTTGTACCTTCATTTTCCTTGTGGACAGCCTTTTTTTTCGGCTTTACCATTGAAGGTGCCTCCTTGTTCACCATGACTTCAGTGTTATCATTTGAGGGTATCTCCATAGTGTCATTAGATGCTTCTTTCTCTTTTTCCTCATTAGGGTTTTTTGGGCTACTCAGTACTTTGCCCGATCGAAGTGTAATTGCCTTGACGTGCTCCTTTCCCTCTCTTCAGGGATTATTTTTTTATGTTACTAGGGATGCCTGTGCCAATCTATATTTTAATATCCCCCATCATACTCATTAATTAGCTTATTTTCTCCTCTAATTTCGTCAATGTCTTTAAAGAGTTAGTGCACTCAGACTGCACCTGTTTTACATCAGCTCGCATTAACTGCATATCCCCTCTATTCGATCTAATCTTTTTCCACATACGGTATAGTCATTTTGATGGACTCTCTCTGGTTGCCTTTATAAGAATGGAGGTTGATAGTTTGTATTTCTCTGTGAGTTTGCATTACTACTTCCTCCTTGATTCCCTCCCGATCTGAAGTTTGGATGGTCCTTCCAATCGAGATTATAGGTATTTGAATAAGGGTTTCCACCTCTATTCCCAACATAATTCACATCCTCGATTATATTGGTGAAATAATGATAGAGAGATTTGTCGTCAACTCGCAGCGATGGAGTACCTATTGCGGATTCAATATGGTTAATTCTTTTCAACAGTTGTTGGTATTTCTGTCCATATGTAAACCGTTCAGTCGGCCACTAGCAGGAGTTCATTTCCATGTTCTCAATTAACCTATAGGCATCATTATATGCCTGGTTCATTAAGGCTTTTCTTGCCGCACCATCGATTCCATATCTGGCAGATGTATCTAACCCATTGTAAAATGTTTGTAACTGTAACCACTCAGGAAAATTGTGGTGTGGGCACTACTACAGTAAGGTTTTGAAATGTTCCCATGTTACATGAAATCCCTCTCCTTACAATTGATGGAATATTGAAATCTCCCTTCTTAATTGGACTATTTTACTGATGGGGAAAATTTTTTGTAAGAATTTTCCTTCCAAATCATCCCATGTAGTAATGGAACCTAGTGCCTGCGCATCCAACCAAGAAAAAGACGTTATCAGTTAAGGAGAAAGGAAATAATCGAAGATGAATGGCATCATTAGTAACACCATTATATTTAAAAGTATCACATAATTGCAGAAATCATTTTAAATGTAAACTCGGATCCTTTGCCATAGTGCCTCTGAACTACAAGTTATTTTAGATCATTTGGATCATTGTTGGCTTGATCTCAAAGTTATTTGCAGCAATAGTTGGCATAGCGATACTTCCTTAAACTAAGTCCATATTAGCTAAGGCATACTCCCTTAATGTCTGCTTCTTGCGCCATAAGTTCATTTGCTGGTAAATGAGGTGGTAACCTAACGTCTTGAATGTTTTCGTCAACCAGATCGAGAGGAGGGTCTCCATGCACTTATTCGTCAGTGGGTGGTGGTGGATTTTGCACTGGCTGTTACTGTCGTTGATTTCGCCTAATAAGTGCTTCGGGATTAGAGATTGGATCTACCAAGTTTTCTTGACTCCGAGTCATAAACTAAATGAAAAGAATAAATATTTAGTAAAATAAAGGTAATAAAATAAAAATAACATATCAATAATATAAAAATTTCTAATTATTCCTTATAAATGCAAGAATTAAAATTACTAAATACTTTCCCTCCTCGAAAACGATGCCAACAGCTTGACCACCTCAGAACGAATTCTCGTTCAGAGCATATTTTGGGCTTCCGCAAGTATATGGGTCTAGTTGTAATATAGTGTTACAACAAAGTAACAAGTACTCCGAGTATCGTACTCAAGGGAGGTGAAGCACTAATAATTCTAACTCTTACACTGAAAAAGATCTAATTAGTACTTCCTTTAATATTATAGTAGGAAAGAGAAATAAGAATTTTAGGTTTTCTATAATGATAAATAATAAAAGAAATATAAAATAAATGAAAAATGGAATAAGAGATCGATAAACTGGATATGGGGATTTGCTCGCTATGGTATGATTTCTTCAATCATTACTTTTGGGGTTTGATAGTATTAGAAAAGACCATTAATTCCTCCTTTTTAAAGTATAATTTGTTCCTATTATATCCTATTTAACATATATTTTTAGCATTTTATATTCAGTAATTGTATTTTCTAAGTCAGTGATGTTTGGTTTAATTTTCATTAATTTTGTCCTACTTTTGCTACTAATGTCACCATATTTAATGTTCAATTTTGCGTCTAAAGATGTCAATGCAGGAATGTGTCCCCAAAAAATCAACGCAGAAAGGTTTCCAAGGTTGTCACCGTAATTTAGAATCCAAAATTGCGTCCAAACCTGTCGCCACATGAATATATCCAGAAGTACTAGTGTTTGAGAATATCAAGGTTGTCGCAGCACAGTAAAATCTAAATTTGCGTCCAGAAATGTCGCGACAACCTTTAACTGCTTGGTGGATGCACAAGATCTACGTGAATATACAGCTGGATTAACTAACTTTTACAGTTGTAAGGAAGTTAGATCTGAAGAAGAAGGACACCTATAATTGGCATTGAAGATAAATACTGATAGAGAAAAGAAAAGAGGAGGATCGGAAAACTGGTGACAAAAAATTAATTTGGGTTTTCATATTTTCTCTAAGTTTGCTTCCATGGCAGCTTAAGTTCTTGGATGGTGAACTGACTATGACAAAAAGGCAATTCTTACTCCTGACGAGGAGTATTCCTAAGTGCGACACAAGAGGAGCATTAGGGAAGAGTTCTAGTAGGCTAGGAATAGAATGCTTCAACTTGTTCTTTATTTCCTCTTAAACACTGATAAATTCTGATGAAGTTAAAATATGTATGGAAGTACCTTTTAATTTTAGATCTAATTTGATTTTTGTTCAATCTTCTCTTATCTATTTATCTTAGGATTTAATTGCTTGAACACGAAAGTGCTATTGCAGTTACTGACACTGGAAAGTGCAGTGACAAATTAAATTAACAAGCAAGACAACGGAAGTTGCTTGGGGAACGAAGGAATTCTGACCACTTTTTCTTTAATGCAAAGCATTGCCAGTATTGGAAGGTGTGGTTAATGTGAGTATTTGGGTCTTTGATAAACGGTGAAGTCGAAATTGGTAAGATCTCATTAAGCTAAATTGTGGCGACAATTTATCTATTATTCACCTTGTGTTAACATTTCGAAGTTGCTGATTTGTCAAGTCAGGGATCCCCCATTCTATTTTCATTGTTCTTACTTCTTCATTTCGCTTAAATTGCATCGACAAATTATCTTCAACTTTCTCTGCATTTCATATCAATTTGCTTCAACATATTTTATTACAGTTTAGCAGTACTGACAGTTTAGTTCATTCATTTTTGCACTCCTTATTTTAATTGTACTGACATTATTCATATAGTTTCTTTTAGTTTAATTGTAATTGAATCAACAATTATAGACACAATGGCCATCTCTGTAGGATCGATATCTGATAGTTTTAGACCTATCAACTATACTTATATCGACAAGTGTTCGCTTCCACAAGCTGTGACGTTCATAGTGCGATCAAGTTTTGGCGCTGTTCTCGAGGATGGCGTTTGTTTGATGTTTATTTTTGCAGTTGCAATTATTATTCATTTCTTCCACTTTTATTTGTTACTGATTTGTTTCAATTTTGATTGAGTCTTTTTCAATTTTCTTTTAGGTATTTTATGACCACTAGGAGTAATCCTTATAATATTGTTGGCTTAGATCCAGAAATCGAAAGAACTATTCGAAGGAGAAGAAAAGAACAAAGGAATATGGCTTTTCCTAGAAATGATGTCATTCCGCCATTGCCGCCATAAAATCTTATTCCTCCAATACAGCCACAGAATTTAAACAACCCACCGCTGCCATAAGAAGAAAAATACAAAACATAAAAATTAGAGACTTTGTTGTTTCTATGTTATATGATTTGCACCAGGGGTTGTTAGACCAGCTATTCAAGCTGAAAATTTCGAGTTAAAACTGGTTATGTTTCAAATTTTAAATTCAAATGGGCAAAATGCTGGATTACCTCATGAAGATGCGAGACAGCATCTTAAATCTTTTCTACTAGTCTGTGCTTCTTTTAGTCAGCATGGTGTTCTTGACGACGCTTTGAAGATGCAATTGTTTCCTTATTCATTGCAAGGAAGGGCTCATACCTGGTTTCTTGGACTACTTGCTGCATCGATTACATCATGGAATGCACTTGCAACTCAATTTGTTTTGTAGTTTAATCCACTTACGATGAATGCTCGATTGAGGAATGATATTACTGCTTATCACTAATTGGATGATGAGAATTTGCATACCACATGGGAGCGTTACAAGACTTTGCTTCAACGTTGTCCCATGCATGGAATCCAACAAGAAATACAGATCGAAATTTTCTACAGTGGATTGAATGCGCAGACAAGAAATCTTATCGATGCATCTGAAAATGGTCCTTTGTGGACTGCACCTATGATGAAACTGTGAGAATTTTGGAAAGAATCGCTCAGAATGATTATCAATACCCAATTTATTGACCTGCTTAAGTAAAAACGAATCTTGGAGTCATTGAATTAGACACCATATCAGCTTTAAGTGCACAGGTATCTTCGTTGGCTAACATGATTAAAAACATGAAGGGGGCGAGTGAAGTTGCTCCCATTCAAGTTTCCCAGCAAATGGATGTCCCAACATTTTGTTGTGAAATTTGCGGTGACAATCATAGCTACGAGCATTGCCCACAGGATGCAGAAAATGCATTTTATGTCAATAACATCAAAGGAATTTCGTATGATAACTCCTACAACAGTTCAACTAGGTATGAAAAACCTTGGGGGAATCAAAATGCAACCACATTTCGATACAAAAATTCTTCAAGCCAAGGAAATTTTCGATAGGGGAGTTACAATTAGCAATAGCAAAACTACAACCATTGTCCTCAGACGTAGGCACATCATGATTAAACGTAGCCACATGTTTGTATGCAACCACAACAAACTACAATGCCAAATCTGAATATGCAAGGACAATATCAAAACAACAATAGCAGTACTCTCAACCACGAACTAATCCATTAGCTGCCCTTGAAGCTTTGACGCGTGAACACATCACAGGAACTGAAGCTATTGTGCATGGAAATTCTTCTTCCATCCGAGCGTAGGAAGCACAGGTAGGACAACTAGCTTCTAATATGAGCATGAGACCACCAGGTGCTTTAGCTAATGATACTGAAAATCCAATTCAAAAGGGGAAGGAGCATTGCAAGGCTATTACTCTTCGGAGTGTAAAACAAACTGTTGAACAAAGTAACAACTCTAATACAGCACCTGTCGACGCAAATGAAGAAGAGCAACGAGGAAAACTTGTACATGAAAAAGAAGCAGTAGAGCTAAATGAAGAGGAGCCACTAGTTATTACTCCTATGCCAAACATTCGACCTATAAAATTTTTGACGCAACTGCCAATATCGATGTGATCGGTTTTATCACAACAAACTAATGTTTCAGTACCTTTGTCGTTTCCATAACGATTTAAGGAAAAAGAAAATGACAAGGAATATCTGGCCACCCTAAAATAATTACATGTTAATATACCTCTTATCGATGCTCTTGTACAAATTTCGAGCTATGGGAAATTTATGAAGAAACTTTTATCCAAGAAAAAGAAATTAACCGACATCGAGACAATTGTGCTCACAGGAGGCTGCAGTGCTGTGTTGACAAATAAATTACCACCCAAGATGAAAGATTCTGGCAGTTTTACAATTCCGTGCTCCATTAGAAATCTTTACTTAGGAAAAGCTCTCTGTGATTTAGGAGTAAGCATTAATCTTATGCCATTATCAATATTTCAAAAATTGGGAATTGGTCTCATGAAGCCCACTACAGTGACATTGTAGCTGGCGGATAGATCTTTGGTGCAACCTAAAGGAAAATCAAAAATGTTCTCATCCAAGTAGATAAGTTTGTGTCCCAACAGATTTTATTATTTTGTATTGCGAAGCTGATAAAGAGGTGCCCATAATCTTGGGATGCCCATTTCTTACTACAGATCGCACTCTTATAGACGAATTCAAAGGCGAGTTAATTATGCAACATAATGATAAACACGCCACCTTCAGTGTTTTTGAAGCAATTCCTTGTAAGAGTAAAAAGGAGTGTCACCATATTGATGTACTGGACGAATAAATTACGGAAGAATTTTATGAGAGGAGTACAGCGGCTTTAGAAAAACTTGTGGTGACAATTGAAGATAATTTCCAGACTGATTACAACCACAAGGATGAAGCAAATATTGTTGAGCTTAGACATGGTTGAAAGATGGAATCCTTAGATCTAACCAATAGAAAGGTCCCTATATTTAAGCCGTCTGTTGACAAAGATATCACTTGGTGACAAAGATACGCTGCCAGTAATTGTCTTTACAAATCTCAATGCAAGTCAAGAGAAAAAATTAATCCAAATACTGAAGCAACATAAGCATGACATCACCTGGAGCATCGCGGATATCAAAGGTATTAGTCCTTCTTTCTGTATGCACAAAATTATGTTGGAAGATAAGGGACGATAGTCCATTGAGCAGCAATAGAGGTTAAATGAAAAGATGAAGGAAGTTGTTAAAAAGGAAATCATCAAATGGTTGGATGCGGGCATTATTTACCCAATTTCTGATAGTATATGGGTGAGCCCAGTCCAATGCGTTCCAAAGAAGAGCGGTATTATGGTGATAAGTAATGACAAGAATGAATTAATTCCTACTCGCATTGCTACAAGTTGGTGAACTTGCATGGACTACCGTCGTTTGAATGCTGCCACAAAAAAAGATCACTTCCCACTTCCTTTCATTGATCAGATGCTAGACAAGCTTGCTCGTAAAGCCTATTACTGTTTCCTTAATGGTTATTCTGGCTACAACCAGATTGCAATTGCGCCGGAAGACCAATCTAAAACAACTTTCACTTGTCCGTTTGGTACCTTTGCTTTTCGCTAAATGCAATTTGTTCTACGCAATGCACCAGCCACATTCCAAAATTGCATGATGGCAATTTTTTTAGATATGATTGAAGACTCGTTAGAGGTATTCATGGATGATTTTTCTGTTTATGATCACACTTTTGATAAATGCGCTGACAATTTAGATAGAGTTTTAAATCGATGCCAGGACACTAATCTAGTACTAAACTAGGATAAATGCCACTACATGGCAACTGAAGGTATTGTCCTTAGACATCGTATCTTTTGTTAAGGCATTAAAGTGGACAAGGCAAAGGTGAAGATCATTGAGAAGTTACCTCCACCTACTAATGTTAAAGGAATAAGGAGTTTTCTCAATCATGCAGGTTTCTATCGAAGATTCATCAGAGATTTCTCGAAAATTGTAAAACACCTATTTTTGTCGCATCGGATTGGTCCCAACCGTTTGAAGTTATGTGTGATGTGAGCGACTATGCAGTAAGTGTAGTGTTTGGCCAACATAAAGATAAGGTATTTCATACAATATATTATGCTAGCAAAACTCTTACAGAAGCGCAGGTCAATTATACAACCACGGAGAAAGAGTTGTTGGTAGTAGTTTTTGCATTCTACAAGTTTCGTTCGTATCTTGTCGGCGTAAAAGTTACAGTACATACTAATCACTCTGCATTGAGATACCTCTTTGCCAAAAAAGATGCCAAACCAAGATTGATTCATTGGGTCCTGCTGTTACAAGAATTCGATGTTGAAATTAAGGATCGAAAAGGATCAAAAAATCAGGTAGCAGATCATTTATCTTGTCTGGAATTCGGGAGTGAAGATGGTAATACCTCACAAATTATCGATGCACTTTTAGACGATAAGCTCTTTTCTGTTAACGTATCCCCATGGTACATGGGTGTTGTCAATTATTTGGTCTGTGGATGACTACCACTGGGTGCAACTAGTCACAGAAATGTAAGATTTCTTCAAGATGCTGCAAAGTATTACTGGAACGAGCCATACCTATTCAAGGTATGCACAGATAATATTATTCGTCGCTGTGTCCCTAAAGAAGAAATGCTTCCTATCCTAAATCATTACCATGATGCTCCATATGGAGGTCATTTTGGTAGTGTTAGGACTGCTGCAAAGATCCTTCAGTCAAGATTTTATTGGCCATCATTGTTTCGAGATGCCCACAACTTTGTTCAATAATGCAATAAGTGTCAGCGTACTGGATCGATATCTCGATGCAACGAGATGCTGCAATAACCTATTATGGAAGTTGAGCTTTTTGACGTATGGGGTATGGATTTCATGGGACCGTTTCCCACTTCTTTTGGATATGTTTACATTCTGATCGTTGTCGATTATGTCTCCAAATGGGTCAAAGCAATTGCTTTGCCTAAAGATGCTACTCGAACAGTGTTGAAATTCTTTCACACGTACATCCTCACTCGATTCGATACACCTAAAGTATTAATCAGTGACCAAGGCACTCAGTTTCATTGCAATCAAGTTGCGATCGCATTAAAATGTTATGGTGTTAAATGGAAACCTCATGTCATCCACAAACGAATGGCTAAACTAAAGTATCCAATCGTCAAATTAAAAATATTATTGAAAAGGTGGTGAATCCATTCAGAGGAGATTGGTCTTCAAGGCTCAATGATGCATTATGGGAACTTTGCACAACGTATAAAACACCATTAGGAATGTCACCGTATCAGCTTGTGTTTGGTAAATCTTGTCACTTGCCCGTGGATTTTGAACATAAAGCCATGTGGGCAATTAAGCAAGTAAATATGAATTATGATGTTGCTGGACAAAAGAGATTGTTAGATATTTCTGAATTAGAGGAGATTAGACAAAATGCGTACGAGAATGCTGCCATATACAAACAAAAAACTAAGAGATGGCACGATAATATCATCTTGCATCGATAATTTTCAGCAAGTTTGTTGGTACTTTTATTTAATTCGCGTCTAAAATTGCATCCTGGAAAATTGAGTTCCAAATGGTTAGGACCATTCGAAGTTGTCGAAGCATTTTCTCATGGTGCGATGACAATTAAAGATTTAAATGATGGGCACCAGTTCAAGGTAAATGGCCAATAGTTGAAGCATTATCTCAGCCAAGACGACCACGAGCAGAACGAGACCATTAATCTGGTCATATTTACTTAATTTGTCATTACATTTATTTCATTTATTTTTCGTATGTTATTTTGTTTCAGTTATCTTCTTTAGTTATTTTGCAGGAATAAAAGCTACTCTATTTGTCGACGCACAGAAAACCCTTCTTGTCGATACAAATTGATTGCTGCCTCATAATAATGCAACGTTTCAGGAAAGAATCATAACGTTTGATTCATCCTCTCCCCAACCATCGAATCGATTTAGAAAAGGACAATCCGTGTCATTGTATTTATTGGATGCAGACACAACGTCCTATCCCTGCAGTGGGTAACAACACGACTTTTCATCTTCGTTTTTCATTCCTTATAAGAACACCTCACTCTGCCTATGGTGTTCTCCACAACCACATTCTTAATTGTTGCTGCAAACCTTTTTCCAATATCCTGAAATTTTTATCCTCTTTATATCATAGAATCATGGCATGAACAAGAGGATCACAAACCCCTTCCAAATCGACCGTCGAATCTTTTGTTGCGATGGTTTCCAATAATGAGCAACCGCTGATTAAAGAACCAGACTTGTTCCTTACTAAGGCTACTAAGGATCACTTTCATGATATCATGTTAAATCGAAACTGCCATCGAGAACAGGGGTTCCAATTGTCACCCCTTCTCACTCTAGGCAAACAAGTCTATCGAACCATCTCGCAGTTGGGGTGGGAAGCATTTTGTACCCATCTTGAAGGATACTCTCCATCTTTCGTTAGAGAATTTCATGCTAATATGATTGATAGGGATCAAGAGTTTGTCTTTGTTCGAGAAGGACAAGTGCCCTGGGGTGCTGTACACATCAATGCCATGTACAACATTTATGCTGGGGAAGATGAACATATCACCTTCCTAAAGAAACTGATTGAAGAGGGCGCTAACATTTTACTGAGTGATTTATGCATTGATGATGCCATCTGGATAGGCAATAACCCCAATAATTATACCATGCATCATCAATTCCTCACCGTCCAAAGTAAGGTCTGGTTTCACTTTATTAACTGCTGATTATTGCCTTCAACTCACAGCACCACAATGACATTAGATCAAATATGTCTCATCCATTCATTCTTAAAGGCCACAGAATTGATGTCGGGGCAATACTGTATCATGAGATTACAGAATGCGCAGCCAAACAATCAGGTATTTTGCCATTCCCTTTTCTTATAATGCAATTGTGTCGAAAACGAGGGGTTTTACCTTGTGAGGGAGAGGAGTTCTTGGACAATAAGGGACTAATCAACGATGTATCGATAGAGCGCATGACAAGGGGGAAAGAGACCCTTGTGGTAAAAGAAGCTGCCCCAAAGAAAGAAAAAGGAAAAACAAAGGAAGAAAACGCTCTCGTGGCACCATAGATCCTTAGTTTTGGAGGAAAATTGTAGAGATCGAGTAGTTGGTTGACAGAATTAGTATGCAGCAAATTAAACTTGCCGCCACAATTGAGGACATAGAGCACTTGTAAAATTTATTCTATGCCTACACCAGGGCATGGAATAATGCAATTGTCAGCACATTATGCAATATTAGCAGGCATCCTATGCCAGAATTCCAGTGTTTCCTCCTATCACCAAGGAGGCAACAACATCAACTGAAAGATTTGCTTCGGAAGGGAAGGACCAATTTGCTACCTCTCCGCAAATGGTCCATATATCTGATAATGAGGATCAGGATGTGAATTCAAAGGATGTTGAAGATTGTTTTCGCAATATTGCCAGCCTTTTTGAAAATGAATTTTCCAAGGAAGAAGAAGAAGACAAGGAGAGTAGGAAGAAATTTTTGTCGCGATAAATTTGCCCATAGAATTTGTTGCCGCACCCAAAGATGTGGGTGCAATTGATGAAGAACTAGCGCAACTTGATGCGAATCAAGCCAAGGCAGTGATAGTCAGCAATGAGGATTTCAATCCTCTAGCTATAGTGCCCTATTTGGCACCCTTTACTGAAGTACACCATTCTGATGTCATCATCGATGAAGCCAGTACACAACCAAATGTGGAGGAGCAACCCATCGAATCGATTGAGCCAACAGAATAAAAACGCAAGTGCAAAGATAAGAAGAAGCACAAGAAGAAGCACCACAAGAAGAAGAAGAAGAAGACCAAAGCAACCACATCTTCGGCTGCACATCACTGAGTTAGTCTTTCAATTTATTCAGTACGTATTGTAGTTGCAATTGCATTGTCATCACATTTTAATTGTCCATTCATTTTATTTGTCGACGCATTTGCATTGTAGTTGCATTTCTATATATATTTTTATATTAGTGTCAGTGCATTGGGGACAATGTAGATTTTAAGTTTGGGGGGAATGTATATGGGCTAGAAATGCAATTAAGCCCACATTTCAAAAAAATTTCCTTTTAAGTTTAATGAAGCATACATGGTTATTGCAAATGTGTTGAATTTTTTCCATTTGATACTTAATTCTTGAATCATATGAAATACTAATGATTGAATTGGATAAATTTGATTGATTTTGTATCTTCATTTTTGGATGAATGATATCTTGAATTTTTGGATGAATGATTTAGACTGCCTTAGTAATGGATGAATAGTATCATTATTTGAATCTTGAATCAAATTGTCATTTACAGCTACTTGTATATAGTATAGTTATGAATAAAGACACTCCAATGTGGGTGTATTGTGAACTATCAAGGGGAACACTCCAATGCAAGTGTTAGAAAAAGTAATCTCTTGGTCTTTTCTTTATATATTACGGCATTCTCATAAGCATGGCGGCGAATTTCATCTAATTTAGTGATGTCCAACAATCTTTTTCTTCCAGTAGGGTCGTAATCTTATTCACCTACTTTATAACCCACATGGCTTTATGTTTCATATAAGTGGGGTGATATAGTTATATATATGGAAATAAGTGGTTTAGAAATAGTAATTATATGTCTTGATCTTTTATTAATATTTATAGTATTTAGTTTATATTAATTTGTATATGAATTTATTTTGTGTTGGATTAGTTATTATGTATTTATACGTTTTATATGAACGTTGTAGTCATTGATCAAGATTTAATTTATCTGACAAGATTAATACTAACTGATATGGCAACATTCCCAGCGGGGTCTTATAATCAGTGCGAAGCGCCCACAATGCGTCATGTAGCCACGAAGACCAATCCCTTCTAGATGGATTAACTACCTTCTCAAGGATGCTTTTAATTTGTCGATTGGATACTTCAGCTTGGCCATTGGATTGTGGGTGGTACGTAGTAGCCATACGATGCTTCACACCATATCTCTTTAATGTTGTCGCCACTTGATGATTGTGAAAATGAGAACCTTGATCATATATTAATGCTCTAGGTGTTCCAAATCTCGTAAGTATGTAAGTGTGGAAGAACTTCAACACCGTTCGAGCATCATCTTTTAGCATCGCGATTGCTTCGATCCACTTCGAGACATAGTCAATCATAACTAGAATATGCACATTCCCAAAGGAGTTAAGTGGTCCCATGAAATCTATACCCCAAACATCGAAGAGCTCTACTTTCATAATCGACTATTGGAGCATCTCGTTACGTCGAGATATCGAGCTAGTGCGTTGACATCTATCACATTGTTAAGCAAAGTTGTGGGCGTCTCGAAACAATGTGGGCCAATAAAATCCTAACTGTAGAACCTTTGCAGCAGTCCTTACACCACCAAAATGTCCTCCATAAGGGGCATCATGGCAATATCGCAGGATTGAAATCATTTCTTCTTCAGGTACGCAACGACGGATAATGTTATCGGTGCATGCCTTGAATAGGTATGGCTCGTTCCAATGATATTTTACAGTGTCACGCAAGAATCTGATCTTCTTGTGACCAGTGGCACTCAATGGTAGTTTTTCACACACAAGATAGTTGACTACATCGGCATACCAGGGCGATGCGTTGACAAAGAACAATTGCTCATCTAGAAATGCATCGACAATTGGGATGTCCTCCTATCTTCACTTCCAACTTCCAGTCGAGATAAGTGGTCAGCTACTTGGTTTTCAGATCCTTTTCTATCTTTGATCTCGATATCAAATTCTTGAAGTAGTAGGATCCATCTAATTAACCTTGGTTTGACGTCTTTTTTCTCAAAAAGGTATCTCAATGCAGAATGGTCTGTGTAAACTGTAATCTTTGCGCCAACAAGGTATGAGCGAAACTTTTCAAATGCAAAGACTACTGCTAGAAACTCCTTCTCCGTAGTTGTGTAATTGACCTGCACTTTAGTTAGAGTTTTACTAGCATAATAAATGAAATGAAATATCTTTTCTCTACTACGTTGGCCTAGTACAGCTCCCACAGTAAAGTCACTTGCATTGCACATTAGTTCAAATGGTTGCGTCTAGTTCGATACAACGACAATCCGAGCTCGTACTAGCTGCTTCTTTATTGTCATGAATGCGTCTAGATAGGCGCCATCGAACATAAACTTTTTATTTTGCTCTAATAGTGAGCATAATGGTTTAGCAATCTTGGAAAAATCTCGGATGAATCTCCCATAAAAACCAACATGTACAAGAAAGTTTCTTATTCCTTTCACATTGGTGGGCGATGGCAATTTTTCGATGATTTAAACTTTTGCTTTATCAACCTCAATGCCCTGACATGATATGCGATGGCCGAGGATAATGCCTTCAGTTGCCATGAAGTGACATTTCTCCCAATTTAGAATTAGATTTGTGTCCTCGCATCTCTTCAGGACTTTTGCCAAATTCTCAGCGCATTGGTTAAAATTCTATCCATAGACAGAGAAATCATCCATGAATACCTCTAAAGATTCCTCGATCATGATCGAGAATATCGCCATCATGCATCTTTGGAATGTTGTTGGCACATTGCACAACCCAAATGGCATACGTCAGAAGGCAAAGGCTTCAACGGGCATGTGAATGTAGTCTTTGCTTGATCTTCCAGCATAATGGCTATTTGGTTGTATCCAGAGTAGCCATCTAGGAAGCAATAATAGGCTTTACCAGCTAGCCTATTCAGTATCTAGACAATGAAAGGTAGTGGGAAGTGGTCCTTCTTTGTGGCCACATTCAATCGTCGATAATCCATGCATACTCGCCAACCAGTCGCAATGCGAGTAGGGATCAACTCATTCTTGTCATTACTCAAAACTATGAAACCACTTTCTTTGGCACACATTAGATGGGGCTTACCCAATCGCTATAAAAAATAGGGTATATGATGCCCGCATCTAGCCACTTGATAATTTCCTTCTTCACTACTTCTTTCATCTTTTCGTTAAGTCTCCTTTGTTGCTCAATTGATTGCTTCTGCTCATCTTCCAGCATAATTTTGTGCATGCAAAAAG
Source organism: Gossypioides kirkii (assembly GCA_005610355.1). Taxonomy (NCBI): domain Eukaryota; kingdom Viridiplantae; phylum Streptophyta; class Magnoliopsida; order Malvales; family Malvaceae; genus Gossypioides; species Gossypioides kirkii. Next base: position 28,752,932 of record CP032248.1, read on the forward strand.
AAGGACTAATGCCTCTAATATCAGCAATGCTCCAAGCTATGGCTCTTTTATACTCTTTCAAAATGGTGATGAGCTTATCTTCCTGAATTGCGTCGAGGGATGCGTTAACAATAATAGGTAATGTATCATTGTCACCAAGAAAGACATATTTCAGGTGCGTTGGCAATGGCTTCAAGTCCAGGGTAGGAGCTTTCTTAATAGATGGTTTAAACATCGGGATTATCCTGTTCGACAAATCCAAAGACTCCAATTACGAATTCTGTCTTAGCACACAATTATTAACCTCCTCTTTGCCATCACCGTCAGATAGGATTTCATCAACAGATGTCGCAGCATCTTCATCTAGGATTGCTGAACTCCTTGTATTGAATTCTTCCATAATGATTTCGTCCAGAAAGTCCATGTGGTGACATTACTCTTTACTTTTGGACGAAGATGCTTTGAACACACTGAAGGACACATGTTCATCATTATGACACATGATAAGGTCTCCCTTGAACACGTTGATAAGTGTACGTCCCGTTGCAAGAAATGGTCGCCCCAAGATAATGGGCATCTCTTTATCTGCTTCGCAATCAAGGATTATGAAATCAGCAGGAAATACAAGCTTATCTACTTGAACAAGAACATCTTTGATTTGGCCTTTCGGTTGTGCTAAGGATCTATCCGCAGGTTGTAATGTCACCACAGTGAGCTTTATTGATCCTATTCCTAACTTCTTGAAAGTAGATAAAGGCATAAGGTTAATACTTTCTCCCAAATCACATAAAGCTTTACCTAAATAATGATTCCCAATGGAGCATGGGATTGCGAAACTACCAGGATCTTTCATTTTAGGTGGCAACTTGTTTGTAAGCACAGCGTTGTAGCCCTCTGTGAGTGCCATCATCTCGATTTCGGATAATTTCTTCTTCTTTGATAGTAACTCCTTCATAAATTTCCCATAACTAGGTATCTGTACAAGAGCATCTACAAGAGGTATGTTAATATGTAATTGTTTCAAAGTAGAAACAAACTTTTGATATTCTTTATCATGGGCTTTTTCTTTAAATCTTTACGAAAATGGGAAGGAATCGTAACAATGGGTTGTTGTGGAAAACTCGGTGGTGTCGATATTGGCAGTTGCGTCAACAGTTGCATTGGGCAAACTGTAGGCACAGATGGTACTACGGTTAGTTCTTTTTCATGTGCTTTTGCTTTGTTTTCTTCAGCTGCATCCTCTTCTTGTTTCTATGGCTCAAATGCATGGATATTTTTCTGATTAGAACTACTTGGTCCCGTCATTTGCTTCCCACTCAGCGTAATAGCCTTACAGTGCTCCTTCCCTATCTGCATTGGGTTTTCAGTGTCACTAGGTAAAGTACCTGGTGACCTGCACTCAAATTAGAAGCCAACTGCCCTAGCTGAGCTTCTAACACTTGGATAAAAGAAGAGTTTCCTTGCACTATCGCTTCAGTCCTCGTGATATGCTCTCGCATCAATCAATGCTTCAAGAGATCGGATCTGACCTTTGTTGAGAAAATTACTACTGTTGTTGATGATACTGTCCTTGCATATGTGACGATGTAGATTATTGTGACTGCATTCAAGACTGTTGTTGCATTTGGCTATGTACTTGCATCTGATTAGGGTGCGAATGTACTTGTGAATTCTGATTAAAATAAAATTTTGCTGTTGATGGTAGCTATAACTCCCTTGTCTATAACTCCCTTTTGATTTGAGGAATTGTCATATCTGTATGTGAAAGCATTTTGATTCCCTCAAGGTTGTTGAGTTCGATTGCTGTATGAGTTACCATATGAATTCCCTCTAATGTTGTTGACATAGAAAGCATTTTCAGCATGCTATGGGTAGTCCTCATAACAATGGTTATCACCGCAAATCTCACAGGAAAATGTCGGCACATCTATTTGTTGTGCCACTTGAATAGGGGCAACATCACTCGTCCCCTTCATATTCTTTATGATATTAGCCAACAAAGATACCTGCGCACTCAAAGCAGAAGTAGCATCTAATTCAAGAATACCAAGGTTAGTCTTTACCTGCGCAGAATGAGAGATTGGATACTGGTAATCGTTCTGTGCAATCCTCTCTAGAATTCTTTCAACTTCATTGTAAGTGCAATCTAACAAAGGACCATTAGCAGATGCGTTGACAAGATTCCTTGTCTGGGCATTCAATCTAGGTCTCTTGCTGAATTCCATGCATTGGCAGCGTCGAAATAATGTCTTGTAACGCTCTCTTATTGTATGTAAGTTCTCATCATCCAGCTAATGATTTGTTGTAATATCATTGCACAACATTGCATTCATTGTCGGTGGATTGAAATGCAAAACAAACTGAGTTGCTAGCGCATTCCAAGATGTGATGGATCCAGCTAGCAATCCCAAGAACCATGTTCTCGCTTTACCTTGCAACAAATAAGGAAATAATTGCATTTTCAAGGCATCATCAGGGACACCATGTTGACTAAATGATGCACAAATAAACAAAAATGATTTTAAATGTTCTCTTGCGTCTTCATGAGGTAAACCAGAATATTGCCCATTTGAATTCAACATCTGAAACATCACCGGTTTCAGCTCGAAATTACCAGCTTGAATAGCTGGTCTCACAACCCCTGGTTACAAATCATCAAGGATAGGAAAAATAAAATCTCGGATTTTCCTATTTTGCATTTGTTCTTCTTGTGGAGGCGATGGTGGTAAATTATTAATAACTTGTAGCAGCACTAGAGGAATATCATGTTGTGGCAGTATGAAATGGCGGTAAGTTATTGTTATTGTTACCAGCCATTTTCTTTTGTTCTTGCCTTCTCCTCCTTAATGTCCTTTCAAGGTCCGGATCAAAACTCACAATGTCCTTAAGATTTCTCCTTGTGGACATGCAATACCTAAATATTTCTGAAAGAGATCAAAAAGAAAGAAAACAAATTAGTAAAAATTAGAAGTTAAGTAAAAATAATTAATTGCAACTACAAACATAAACATCAAACAAACGCCAATTCCCTGACAACGACTCCAAAACTTGATCGCATTTGTAACGTCACAGAACTGTGCAAGCGGACACACATCGATGCAAGTATAGTAGATAAAACAATTCTATTGGATATCGATCCCACAAGGAAAGGGTTCTTGATGTTCAGCTGTCAAAGCAACTAATACTAAAATTAAATGAAATGTGAGTAAAGATGTCAGAGCAATTAAGTAAGATCTGCACAAGTAAAAAAGTCAATATTGTCAATGCAATTATAAAAGTTAATTGTCAGAGCAACTGAAAGTAAATCAAAGTGTTGTTGAAGTGTTGAGAATTTAAATGCATAAAAGTAAAGGTGTGATCAAGTGTGAAGATCTAGAGTGGATCACTGATTTCGCTAAGTCGCAACGTAGGATGCGTCAACAAGGTTTTGAGTAGATAAACTATCACAGCAATGAAGTTCCAATGAAATCTTACCAATAACAATTCCCTATTTAGTCACGACTCAAGTACTCACAATTACTCCACCTCTCAGTGTGAACAACGTTGTGTACTCAAGAACAAGTGATCAAAATCTCTTCTAATCCCAAGCAGCTCTCGCCTAACTTACTTGTCAACTCAACTTGTCACTGCATCTCTCGATGTCGGTAGACTGCACTTTCACGCTCGTGTTTAATGCAATTGAATTCAAGAATAAACAGATGAAAAGTATCAAATAAGAATCAAAGTAATCAAATGCTGAAAGATACTCTCGTATTTATTCAAATATCAATAATAGTTCATCATCAGTAAGAAAGAAGTTAACGAATACATCGGAATATACTATCTCTAGGCTACTCGGATTACCGCCTAACTGTTTCTCTTGCTCAGCATCAAGCACTCCTCGTCAGGAGTTGCCTCGTCGGCTCAGTCAGCTCACCGGTCTCAAACAATAAACTCCAAAAACGCAAAGTGATTTGTAAATTTAATTCTTCAGCTCTTGATGATTTCTTCCCTCTTCTTTCTTCTATTTACAGCCTTCAAAAGTTGTTGGTTTCATCTTCCGTCTATTCTTAGTCCAGATCTAATTTCTGTAGCTCTCAAAGTTAGTTACAGTACAACTGTGCACTCAAACATATTTGATGTTTTCTTTAGAGATCTGCAGGTTGTCGCTGCATTGCTAGGCACAATCTGAAATCGCTAATTGTGGCGACAACGTGTGATTTTCCTGGGCTGGTGCGTCCAATTGTATTTTCAGCTTGAATTTACTTATTTGAAGTTCAGGTTTTGTGCGTTGACATCTCTGGTCACAATTCCAAGCTGATCTTGTGGCCGCATTATTCTTCCAGCATTGATCTTCTGAGCTGAGTTCCTGCACTGACAATTCTAAGGCACAATATATTGGCTGCTTGTGGCGACATTAGTACAAAAGAGATAAAAAAAACAAGAATTTAAACTAAACTACAATGAGTTAGAAAATATAAAAATTAAGTATAAATTGCTTATAATGCATGCTAAATAAGATACAAAAGAGACAATTAAAACATCAATTTAGGGAGAAAATATATGTAATTTGTAATACTATCAACTAGTTCCTACCCTAGTTGTAACTCTCGATATTTCGCTAGCATAGCAAGTCGATAGAGACTACTTATCAGTAGATGCCACAGTCTAAACCAATTTGGGGAAAAAGTTTTTCACGAATAGGCAATACCAATTTGAGTTCATTCCCACCTAAGTGACTTTCTAGGGTTGTCAGGCCTAGTGTTTGTTTCATGCTCTTCCTTTCCTAAACAGCTATTCCTATTGAAAATCCTTATTTGTACAACAACTAAATATTCATACTTCCACTCCCTAATTCCCCAAAATGGAATTAGTTCCTCATGGTTTTCTTGATCATCTTCAAAATAATAATATATTAAAACATATAATTGAATAAATAGAATGAAAAAGATACTTCAATTGTATTGGCAATTTGTCGGGAAAAATTCCTTGAATGTTTATGCGAAATTTAGAATCTTGTTTCTAAATGAATATAAAAAGTAAAATTTAAAACTAAGAAAAGGTGTGTAAAACCCTACTGCTAGAGGCCCTATTTATAACCTTGAGGAGCCATCAGCAAAAGAGTGACCACTCCCGAATGTACTCCCGTTCGATGTAGATTTCGGCTTCCACAAGTATACGGGTCATGTTGTAAATATAGTATGTTTACAACGGAACACTTGAAAGTGTTCTGAGGATCGTACCCAAAGGAGGCTTAAGGCGATAGTAAATGGAATTCTTACAAAGAATAAAATTAATTAGTACTAGTTTTAGGGTTTATTGTATAAGGGAAAATAAGAGGGTTTGTTGAAAGCATGAAAATAAAAGATCAAGATAAAATAAAATAAAGTAGAGATGAGTTGTAGAAATTCTTATAAACGTCTTTGGGGAGATTAGGTCATTTTCATATGATTTCGTCAATTGTTAGGTTTTGGGGATTTTCCTCCAATCAACTAGTCACTACCCTAGTTGGATCTCTCGATCTTCCGTCGATATAGTGAGTCGATAGAGATTACTTATCGCTAGATTTCACAATCTAAACTGGTTTGGGGAAAAGGTGTTCACAGATGGGCAATACCAATTTTGGTTTCATTCCCACCTAAATGATTTTCTAGGGTTGTCAGGCCTAGTGTTTGTTTAATGCTTTTCCTTTCCCAAATAGTTGATGCGAAAGGTAAAAACCCTATAAATCAACAATCAATTATTCATACGTCCACTCCCTAATTCCCAAAATGGAATTATTTCCTCATGGTTTCTTTATTCATCAATAACATAATATATGAAAACATGTAAAACAAGAATTGAATGAAAAAGAAACTAAATTGTATTAAGCAATATGTCGGGAAAAATTCCTCTATCGTTTACGCGAGTTTCTACAATCTCATTTCAAGATCTAAAAACAAATAAACTAAAAACTAAAATTAAAAGCTAAGTAATTGTGTGAAAACCCTAGTGCTAAAGGTCCTATTTATAGCTTTACATGGTTGTTTTTCCTAAACCCTAGGTCTACTGCCATTTCTCGTCTTTATGTGGCCTTGTAAAGACCAAAATGCCCTTCGTTTAATGTGAGATCTAGTCTAGGGGTCAACATCGCGCGACACCAGGTCTTGTGTCGTGACGTAAGCATCAATCTCCTTATGAAGCGTCATTCTATAGGCACTGTCGCGACAAAGAAGTCAAATGTCAAATTCCTTAAGTCTGGTCCCTTGGTTGCAACGTAGCTCAGCCTATGTCGTGACGAAGTGATCAGTTTCCTTTTAGTGCACTTCTTTTTGGTCTCTTGCACACTCACTAAGTATGTTAGCTAACATTTAGGCCTCATTTGGCCTTAAAGACAAATGAATCATCATTTTAACACTTAAGTTACACAACTTATTGAAATAAGAAATCTAACTAAATATTATGAAAATATTACGAAAATACTTGATTTCAAGCTCTTCAAGTGTGACAAATAGTTCAATCTGCTAGGTACGAAACCAGCAGATCAAGGAGTGAAGCAAAGATTGAAGGAGTCATCTTCTATCGGAGTCCGCACGACAGTCATTTTGATTGAGTTTATTTTTTCACTTCTTATTTAATTTCATCATGTTTCCTATGTGTTTTTTGATCTTGTCATCAACAATGGTAGCTTAATTTTATTTAAGCTAGGATGATTGCATTGATTTAATAAAATTCATTTGATTCATGTTTATAATGTTTGTGCCTCAATCGATCATGTTGTCAATTAAATTCAAGTATGTATTTTACTCATATGTCATTGGGTGCATTAGAATTAGCTAAGCGATCCTAACTAGACGATGTCTAGTGGACACAATAATTGAAAAGTGCATGCGCAATTTAGGTCCTAAATTGATTAATTGCAGGTTCATAATAACTTTAACGAGCACTATTATCTTGCATAGTTTTTAGATTTATGTGATTAACGGTTTCAAACCTCACACATCCCTGTACTGTTACTTTACATGAATGCTAAGAAACCCTTAGTTTAATATCATCAGTAAAATGTAAGTTTCACTAAGTAAAGGATTTCAAGAGGACCTAATTTGGTTTCCAAACTCATGAAAGATAAAGTTGCCATAGAATGTTTTGAGAATATTATTAAACATGTTAAGAATGAATTAAGTTAATTAATGTAATTATCGTAGTTTATATATGTTATTGATTGTTGAAATGTGCTTTCTGCTGCTAAATTTCATTCATTCATTTAGATAATTATCATATTAAGTTTAATTGCATTTAGGAATCAATTGCATTTAGTTATATTTATTTAATTTTACTCAACAACTTTCTCAAATTTATTGTGTTTTTACTAACAAGTTGTTAACTTTATTTTTACAAAATATTGATTAACATATACAGTCCCTGTGGAGATGATAACTCTTTTACTTACTTATTACATGATAATGACTGTGTACACTTACACAAACCTACGCGTTCTAATAACCCTCTCGATTGCCTATAAGATTGTGGATGAAAAGTTGTACTGAAGTTTAATCGCGTTGCGAGGGCCTCATGCAACTTCTTCCAAAATTGAGACATGAAACGAGGATCCGATCGGAGATGATCGATATTGGTACCCAATGAAGTCTCACAATTTCAAAAATATGCAATTTGGATAACTTCAGTAATAAATAATTTGTGCGAATTGGCAGAAAATGAGTTGATTTGGTCAATCTATCCACAATTACCCAGACTGGATCTTTCTTAGAAGGCATCAAAGGTATCCCACTAACAAAGTCCATAGTCACTCGTTCCTACTTTCACAGAGGAATCTGAATAAGCTGTAGTAATCTAGAAGGAACTTGGTGCTCCTCTGGATGGATTCACTACCTTTTCAAGGATATTTTTAATCTGATGATTGGATACTTCAGTTTGGCCATTCGTTTAGGGATGATATGTGGTTGTCATTCAATGTTTAACACCATAACGTTTTAATAATGCGGTCGCAACTTGATTGAAATGAAAATGAGTGCCTTGGTCACAGATTAGTGCTTTAGGTGTACCGAATCGAGTGAGGATGTATGTGTGAAAGAATTTTAACACTGTTCGAGCATCATCTTTAGGGATAACAATTGGTTCGACCCATTTGGAGACATAATCGATAACGACCATAATATAAACATTTCCAAAAGAATTGGGAAATGGTCCCATGAAATCCATACCTCATACGTCAAAAAGTTCAACTTCCATAATAGGCTGTTGCAGCATCTCGTTGTGTCGAGATATCAATCCAGTGCGCTAACACTTACCACATTGTTGAACAAAGTTATGGGCATCTCGAAACAATGATGGCTAATAAAATCCTAACTAAAGGATCTTTGCAGCAGCCCTAACACTACCGAAATGACCTCCATATAGAGCATCGTGGTAATGCTTTAGGATAGGAAGCATTTCTTATTCAGGGACACAGCGACGAATAATATTTTTGATGCATACCTTAAACAGGTATGGCTCGTTCCAGTAATACTTTACAGCATCTCAAAGTAATCTTACCTTTCTATGACTAGTTGCACTCAGTGGTAGTCTTCCACAAACCAAAATTGACAACATCCACGTACCATGGGGATGACTTAATAGAAAAGAGCTTCTCATCTAGATATGCGTCGACAATTTATGAGGAATTACCATCTTCACTCCCGAATTCAAGATGAGATAAATGATATGCTACCTGATTTTTTGATCATTTCGATCCTTAATATCAATATCGAATTCTTGTAACAGCAGGATCCATCAAATCGGTCTTGGTTTGGCATCTTTTTTGGCAAAGAGGTATCTTAATACAGAGTGATCAGTATATATTGTAACTTTTGCGCCGAGAAGATACGAACGAAACTTGTCGAATACAAAAACTACTGCCAATAATTCTTTCTCTATGGTTGTATAATTGACCTGAGCTTCAGTAAGAGTTTTGTTGGCATAATATACTATATGAAATACCTTATCTTTGCGGTGACCAACCACTACACCTACTGCATAGTCGCTTGTATCATACATAACTTCAAACTGCTGTGACCAGTCCGGTGCGACAATAATAGGTGTCTGCACTAATTGTTGCTTAATTTTCAAAAATACTTCCATACAGGTAACATCAAACATGAACTTTTTATTTTGCTCCAACAATGAGCAGAAAGGTTTTGTAGTTTTAAAAAAATTAGATGAATCGTAGATAGAAACCTGCAAGATTGAAAAAACTCCTTATTCCTTTAACATTATTAGGTGGGGTAACTTCTCAATGATCTCCACCTTTGTCTTGTCCACTTCAATGCCCTGACAAGAGATACGATGTCCAAGGACAATACCTTCAATTGCCATGAAGTGGCATTTCTCCTAGTTTAGTACCAGATTAGTGTCCTCGCATCACTTTAAAACTCTAGCTAAATTGTCAGCGCATTTATCAAAAGTGTGACCATAAACAGAAAATCATTCATGAATATCTCCAACGAGCCTTCAATCATATCTGAAAAAATCACCATCATGCACATTTGAAATGTGGTTGGTGCGTTACATGGACCAAATGGCATTTAGTGAAAAGCAAAGGTACCAAACGGACAAGTGAAAGTCATTTTAGATTGGTCTTCCGACGCAATTGCAATCTAGTTGTAACCAGAATAACCATAAAGAATAGTAATAGGCTTTACCAGCAAGCCTGTCCAACATCTGATCAATGAAGGGAAGTGGGAAGTGATCTTTTTTTTTGTGGCAGCATTCAAATAGCGGTAGTCCATGCAAACTCGCCAACCTATAGCAATGCGAGTAGAAATTAATTCATTCTTATCATTACTTACCATCATAATACCGCTCTTCTTTAGAACACATTGGACTAAGCTCACCTATGTATTATCAAAAATTGGGTAAATAATGCCTGCATCCAACCATTTGATGATCTCTTTTTTAACCACTTCCTTTATTTTTTCCTTTAACCTCCTTTGTTGCTCAATTGACTGCTTTCCCTTATTCTCCAAACTGATTTTGAGGATGCAGAAAGAGGGACTAATGCCTCTGATATCTGCAATGCTCAGGCGATGGTACGTTTTTGTTGCTTCAGTATTCTGATCAATTTCTCCTCTTAACTTGCATTGAGATTTGCAGAGACAATTACTGGCAGGTATCTTTGTCACCAAGGAAAACATACTTTAAATGTGTTGGCAATGGTTTCAACTCCAAGGTCGAAGCTTCTTCAACAGACGATTTAAATACATGGACCTTTCTATTGGTCAAATCTAAGGATTCCATCTGCTAACCATGTCTAAGCTCAACACTATTTGCTTCATCATTGTGGTCGCAATCAGTCAAGAAATTGTCTTCAGTTGTCACCACAAGTTCTTCTAAATCTGTTATACTATGCTCATGAAATTCTTTCGCAAATAATTTGTCCAGTACATTAATATGGTGACATTCCTCTTTACTCTTGAAGGGAATTGCTTCAAAAACATTGAAGGTAACGTGTTCATCATTGTGTCGCATAATTAACTCGCCTTTGAATACATCTATAAGAGTACGACCCGTAGCAAAAAAATGGGCATCCCAAGATTATGGGCACTCCTTATCAGCTTCGCAATTAAGAATAATGAAATCTGTTGGGAACACAAACTTATCTACTTGGACAAGAACATCTTTAATTTGCCCTTTAAATTGCGCCAAAGATCTATCCACCTGCAGCAATGTCACTGTAGTGGACTTCATGTGACCAATTCCAAATTTTCGGAATATTGATAGTGGCATAAGGTTGATGCTTGCTCCTAAATCACTGAGAGCTTTTCCTAAGTAATGATTTCCAATGGCACACGAAATTGTAAAACTGCCAGGATCTTTCATCTTGGGTGGTAATTTATTCGTCAACACAGCACTGCAAACCTTCTGTAAACGCAATTGTTTCGATGTCGGTTAACTTCTTTTTCATGGATAAGAGCTCTTTCATAAATTTCCCATAGTTAGGAATTTATACAATAGCATCGATAAGAGGTATATTAACATGTAATTATTTTAGGGCACCCAAAAACTTTTGATATTCTCTGTCATTTTCTTTCTCCTTAAATCTTTATGGAAACAGTAAAGGTATTGAAACATTAGGTTGTCGTGAAATATACCGGCTGCATCGACATTGGCAGTTGCGTCGACAATTTTGTAGGTCGAATGGTTGGCATGGGAGTAATAACTGGTGGCTCCTCTTCATTTAGCTCTATTGCTTCTTCTTCAGGTACAACTTTTCCTCGTTGCTCTGCTTCATTTGCGTTAATAGGTGTTGTATTAGAATTGTTACTTTGTCAACAGTTTACTTTCCACTCCAAAGAGCAATAGCTTTGCAATGCTCCTTCCCCTTTTGAATTGGATTTTCAGTATCACTGGGTAAGACAACTGGTGGTCTCCTGCTCATATGAGAAGCTAGTTGTCCTACTTGTGCGTCCAATGCTCGGATGGAAGAAAGTGTGGTTAATGTGAGTGTTTGGGTCTTTGCTAAATAGAGAAGTCGAAAGTAGTGAGATCTCATAAAACTTAATTGCGGTGATAATTTATCTACCAGTTACCTTACAGTCACATTTAGTATTTGCCAACTTGCCAAATCAAGGATCCGCCACTCCTTTATGATTGTTTTACTTCTTTAATTTTCTTAATTTACATTCACAAAACATCTTCAACATTCATTTTATCTTCTATTAAATTGCTTTGACAATCTGTATTACAGTTTTATAATATTTGCGTTGACAGTTTTAACCCTTTTATTTGTGCAAGTCTTGATTTAATTGCACTGACATTACTCCTGACAATTCTTCTTATTTTAACTTTTTTTGCTTCGAAAATTTTAATAAACAAGAACACTATCCTCGTGGGATCAATATCCAACAGACTCACATCTGTTTATTATACTTGCATCAATAATGTCCGCTTGCACATTATTGTGACGTTTATAGCGCGATCAAGTTTTGGCGTCATTTTCAGGGATGGCATTTGTTTTATGTTTATTTTTGTAGTTTCAATTATTCTGTATTTATTGATTTTTATTTCTTACTAATCTATTTATTTTTTTAATTCTTTTCAATTTTTTTTAGGTATTGTATGAACACAAGGAGAAATCCTAACAATATTGTTGGCTTACATCCAGAAACTGAAAGAACCATTCGAAGGAGGAGACAAAAGCAAAGAAATATGGCTTTACCTGAAAATAACGAAAATCCTATCCCTCTAGTACAGCCACAAAATGTAAATAATCTACCGCTGCCACAAGAGGAACAATTGCAAAACAGAATAATTAGAGACTTTGTTGTTCCTGTTCCTGTGCTTGACGATTTGCAGTCAGGGGTTGTTAGACCAGAGATCCAAGCTGGGAATTTCAAGTTAAAACAAATTATGTTTCAGATGTTAAACTCGAATGGGCAATATGTTGGTTTGCCTCATGAAGATGTAAGGGAGCATCTTAAATCCTTCCTGCTAATTTGTGCTTCTTTCAGTCAGCATGGCATTCCTGATGATGCCTTGAAGATGCAGTTGTTTCCTTATTCTTTGCAAGGAAGGGCACGTACATGGTTTCTGAGATTACTTGCTAGATCTATTACGTTGTGGAATGTGTTAGCAACTCAATTTGTTTTGCGATTTAATCCACCCATAATGAATGCTAGATTGTGAAATGATATTACTACTTACCATTAGTTCGATGATGAGAACCTACATACTACTTGGGAGCATTACAAAACTCTGCTTCGACATTGTCCTATGCACGGAATCCAACAAGAGACACAAATTGAAATCTTCTACAATGGATTAAATGTGCAGACAAGGAATCTTGTCGATACATATGCTAATAGTCCTTTGTTGGATTGTACTTATGATAAAGTCGGGCGAATCTTGGAGAGAATTACGCAAAATGATTATCAGTACCCAATTTCTAAATCTGCTCAAGTGAAAACAAATCCTGGAGTTATTAAGCTAGATGCCATATCAGCTCTAAGTGGACAAGTATCCTCACTGGCGATCATGATCAAGAACATGAAGAGGATGAGTGAGGTTGCCCATATTCAAGTAGCCCAACAAATGGATGTCCCGACATTTTACTGTGAAATATACAGCGATAACCATAGCTACGAGGACTGTCCACAGCATGCTGAGAATGCATTCTATGTCAATAATATCAGAGGGAACTTATATGGTAACTCTTACAACAGCTCCAATAGGACTCAACAACCTTGGGGGAATCAAAATACATCCACATTTCGATATGGAAATTTATCAAATCAAGGGAACTTTCAACAAGAGAGTTACAACCAACAGTAGCAAAATTATAATCATAATCCTCAGGTACATTCACATCCTGATCAGATGCAGTCACATAATCAGATGTAACCACATGCTCGTATGTAGCCACAATAGAATGCAATGCCAAATATAAATATGCAAGGACAGCATCAATAATAGCAACAGCAGTACTCTCAACCAAGAACGGATCCATTAGCTGCCCTTGAAGCTTTGATGCATGAGCATATTACCAAAACTGAAGCTATCGTTCAAGGATATTCTTCTTCCATCCATCCGCCCGTTGGAAGCACAATTAGGACAGCTGGCTTCTAACATGAGCACAAGACCACCAGGTGCTTTGCCTAGTGACACTGAAAATCCAAATTAGAAGGGGAACGAGCATTGCAAGGTTATTACTTTGTGGAGTGGAAAGAAAACTGTCAAACAAAGCAGCAGCTCTAACCCAGCACCTGTTGTCACAAATAAAATAGAGCAGCAAAAAGGAGTTGTGTCTGGTGAAGAAGCAGAAGAAATAACTGAGGACGAACCACCAATAATCACACCCATGCCAACCATTCGACCTACGAATTTATCGACACATCTGCTCATGTCGAAACAACCAGTATATCACAGCAACCCAATGTTAACATACCTTTGTTGCTTTCACAGTGATTCAAGGAGAAAGAACATGACAAAGATTATCAAAAGTTTATGACTACCTTGAAACAAATACATATTAATATACCTCTTGCTAATGCTCTTGTGCAGATTCCTAATTATGGGAAATTTATGAAGGAGCTCTTATCAAAGAAGAAGAAGTTATCCTATATCGAGATAATTGCGCTCACAAAAGGGTGCAGCGTTGTACTGATAAATAAGCTACCACCCAAAATGAAATATCCTGGAAGTTTCACAATTTCATGCTCCATTGGAAACCATTATTTAGGAAAGGCTCTATGTGATCTAGGAGCTATCATCAATCTTATGCCATTGCCAACATTCAGGAAATTAGAAATTGGTCATATGAAGTTCACTGCGGTGACATTGTAGCTTGTGGATAGATCTTTAGTGCAACCTGAAGGGCAAATAAAAGATGTTCTCGTTCAAGTCGATGAGTTTGTGTTCCCAGCAGATTTCATCATACTTGATTGTGAAGCTGATAAAGAGGTACCTATTATTTTGGGACGGCCATTTCTTGCAACGGGATGCACACTTTAGACATTTTCAAAGGCGAATTGATCATGCAACATAACAATGAACACATTACTTTCAGTGTTTTCGAAGCAACTCCCTCTAGGAGTAAAGAATAATGTCACCACATTAACATTCTGGACGATTTAATTACGGAGGAATTTAATGAACGTAGTTTAATAGTGCCAGAACAATATGCAGTGACAACTGAAGATAATTTTCCACCTGAATGTGACCACAAAGTTGAGGCTAATGTTTGTGAGCTCAAACATGATTGGCAAATGGAATCTCTGGATCTGATAAATAGGACGATCCCTGTTTTCAAACCATCTATTGAAGAAGCTCCGACGCTGGAGTTGAAACCATTGCCAACGCATCAGAAATATGTTTTCCTTAGTGACAATGATACCTTGCCCGTAATTGTCAGCTCAAGTTTCGACACAAGCCAAGAAGAGAAGTTAATCAGAATTTTGAAGCAGCAGAAGAGAGCCATTGCCTAGAGTATCGCGGATATTAGAGGCATTAGTCCCTCTTTCTGCATGTATAAAATTAGGCTAGAAGATGAGAGAAAACAGTCAATTGAACAACAACGTAGATTAAATGAGAAAATGAAGGAAGTTATGAAGAAAGAAATCATCAAATGGTTGAATGCAGGCATAATCTACCCAATCTCGGATAGTACATGGGTGAGCCTGATTCAATGCGTGCCAAAGAAGAGCGGCATCACAGTGGTAAGAAATGGTAAAAATGAACTAAACCCTACTCGCATTGTTACAGGTTGGCGAGTGTGCATGGATTATCGTCGTTTACATGCTGCCACAAAGAAAGATCAGTTACCACTTCCATTTATTGATCAGATGCTGGATAGGCTAGTTGGAAAGACCTATTATTGTTTTCTTGATGAATACTCTGGCTACAACCAGATAGCAATCACGTCGAAGGGCCAAGCAAAGATAACTTTTACTTGCCCATTTGGAACCTTTGCTTTCCGTCGAATGTCATTTGTTTATGTAACGCATCAGCCACATTCCAGAGGTGCATGATGGCTATCTTTTCTTATATGATCGAAGATTCGTTGGAGGTATTTATGGATGATTTCTTTGTTTATGGTCACAATTTTAATAAATGCATTGATAATTTGGCCAAAGTATTGAAGCGATGCGAGGACAGCAATCTGGTGCTAAACTAGGAAAAATTCCACTTCATGGCAACTAAAGGCTTTGTCCTTGGCCATCGTATCTCTTGTCAGGGTATTGAAGTTGATAAAGCAAAGGTAGATATTATCGAAAAGCTACTCCTACCTACCAACGTCAAGGGCATAAGGAGTTTTCTCAGCCATGTCGGATTTTATTGACGATTCATCCGAGATTTCTTTAAAATTGCAAAACCTCTTTGCTCCTTGTTGGAGCAAAATAAAAAGTTTCTATTCGATGATGCTTGTCTAGAAGCATTTGTTAAAATTAAGCAGCAGTTAGTGCAACCACCTATTGTTGTCGCACCGGATTGGTCCCAATTGTTCGAAGCGATGTGTGATGCAAGCGACTATGTCGTTGGCGCTGTACTTGGACAACACAATGACAAGGTATTTCATACAATATATTATGCTAGCAAAACTCAAACTGAAGCGCAGATAAATTATACAACTACAGAGAAAGAGTTGCTAGCAGTAATTTTTGCATTTGACAAGTTCCGCTCGTATCTTGTCGGCGTAAAAATTACAATCTATACTGATCATTCTGCCTTGAGATACCTCTTTGGCAAAAAAGATGCCAAACCCAAGCTGATGGATTCTATTATTACAAGAATTTGATGTTGAGATTAAAGATAGAAAAGGATTGAAGAACCAGGTAGCAGACCACTTTTCTCGTCTGGAATCTAGAAGTGAAGATGGAAATGCGTCACAAATTGTCAATGTATTTCCAGATGAGAAACTATTCTTTGTCAACGATCTCCATGGTATGCAGATGTCATCAATTATTTAGTTTGTGGGAAGCTACCGCTGAGTGAAACTGGTCACCAGAAGGTCAGATTTCTTCGAGATGCTGTGAAGTACCATTAAAATGAGCCATACCTGTTCAAGGTATATGCCAACAATATTATTCGTCCTTGCGTCCCTACAAAAGAAATGCTTTCTATCCTGACCATTGCCATGATGCACCTTATGGCGGTCATTTTGGTGGTATTAGGACTGCTGCAAAGATCCTCCAATCAGGATTTTACTGCCCAACTTTGTTTCGAGACACCCATAATTTTGTTCAACAATGTGATAAATGTCAGCTTACTGGATCACTATCTCGACGCAACGAGATGCTGCAACAACCTATCATGAAAGTTGAGCTTTTCGATGTTTGGGCTATGGATTTCATGGGATCATTTCCCAATTCTTTTGGAAATGTTTATATTTTGGTCACTGTTGACTATGTTTATATCATGGATTTAATGCTGTAAACTAAGGATTTATTATATTATAAAAAAAAAAATGATTTTTATAAAGAAAACTCACAGCGGATTTTCATAAAACTATTTAGCAAATTTACAAATTATTATTTTGTTTATAATTCAAGAAAAAAACATAATTAATTTAGAAAAAAAACTAATTTATCAAAGATACTTAAAAACCCATAATTTTGTATGCATGCAAATTAGTTATAAAGTCATAAAAATATAAATCATCACCAAAATAAAAGGTAAAGTCCAAAGTTCAAAAGTCCACAAAAACACAACCCAAAATCCAAATGGTTAACAATATAATAAATATCCATAAATGTAAAGTTTACCGAGAGGCTCCACCAAGTGTTGATCTAAGTCCTATGTTTGAGTGTTACCCAAAAAGTTGAAACACTAATGGGGTGAGCTTTTAAGCCTAGTGTGAGATTAAAACAAACTCAATCACATACTTTATAAACATATACGACAAATAATCATAAAATCATATAACTCAATTTTCATAAATATATCAAGCATGATCGTCTCAATGCATATTACGTAAAAATGATGTAAATTTTTGGAAAATGGTCCTACTCATCTCCGCTACACACGCCATAATTGATTTTTCCCAAAACTCGCGCCAACCAGCACACCAAGTTGTGAACAGTGTCACAAACACAGATAAACTGTCATATACTCCCACCTTTCACATATCCCACCCTATGCATATGATATGACAAAACACTCAAAATCATATAGACATGTTTAACATGCAAATCACATACATATTCAAGGTACCAAATTTTTACTTTTATTTTCATACGAATATCACATATGCCATATAACACATAACATGAGAATGAAATGTACATATTTTTCACAATATTAGCAAACAACAATATCACACAACATGTTTTTCACAAGTATATGATTTGGGATAAATACTTACTTGATAAAAAATCCATTAGGATTGCTTATGTCACTTTGTGGATACATATAGTATCCTCATCAAACAACATAATTTAATAGCAATATTTTTTTATCAAAAATCATAATTTCTTAATTTAATTAGTGTTAAACCCACATCTGATTTGCTGATCCCATGTGAAACACTCCTTATGAACGCTCTCACTTAGATATAGCCTCAAAAAACTTATTAATAAAATCAACAATGAATAAAAGTTAGTATTTTCCATAAGCGTCATACATAAAATAACTTAAGTCTCGCCACTTTACTTACCCCACGATCTAACACTCAGATCAGCAATTTCGTCTCAAACACTAGGAAGTTCCCGAATTATTGTTAGGCCCTTCAATAAACATAAGAATCAAATGTTAATACATGAGGAGAAATAAATCTTAAAGAACACTACATCATTTGGTTAAGAAGGAAAGTACAGGGAAGAGAATGATTTCAATATTACTCTTATACTTACACTACTTGGTTAACACAATGAGGTCAATGATTCGTCTTGATGGAGGACGGAGGAGTCAATGGATTTATCAAAAGATCACTAGACTAATGAATCTAAAAAGAAAGAAACATTGAAATGGACAATTTAAATTTGATCATTAGAGAAATGTGACTGATTAAGAAGAAAAAGGAAGAAAAAGGGAGAAATTCCAACCACCAGTGGTGGAGCTACGATGACGGTGACGATGGTCCGACGACAAAAAAGGCGACGGTCCGACGGAGGGTATAGGGAAAAATAGCCAAAGGGTTTAGGCACTAACAAAGGGTGGAAAAAAGAAGAGAAGAAAAGATAAAGGGTGGAGGAGAAAAGATAAACCGCGATTGCACACGGTGGTTGTCACAGTGGAGGAGGTTATGGTTGGGGCGAATTTAGAGAGAAAAAGAGAGGGGAGAGATTATTGGTGGTGGTTCGGTTGTGGTGAGTGGTGAAAAAGAGGAGAAAAGCTAAGGTAAAGGTAGTGGAAAAGGTGGCTAAAACAAAGAAAAAAGAGAGGAGTTAGGGAGATGGATGACAATGGGAGGTGAATAGGGAAAAGTTACTCGTTAGATGAAAAATGTGTCTAGGTACAATGAATGGATTCATATGGCAATTATGTAGAAAAGGGTATGTGGAGGGAACAAAGGAGAAAAAAAGGGATCATGTTTATGATGATTTTTTGGTATGTTGACTTGTTAAGAAAGGGAAGGAATCCTCCCATGCATGGCAACATATGGACGGCAATGAGAGGAAGTATGACAATGTTGACCAAAAAATTTAAATAAAAAATTGGAAATGAAGTGAATTAAACATAAGACCTTTAAATAATTTTTAAAGCTTTTAACCACTTGACTATTCACTAACTTATGCTCAAGTTAACAAAATTTATATAAAAAAAATGGGATATTACAAGTAATTCCAAGAAAATAGATTTGATTCTTAGTAAATAAATTATCATTACTTTCTAGCAAAATAACAATATATGAATAATGTATCTAGCGTTTTTGTAGGTCAATCGATGTTATCTATTTATATAAGGAAGTACAAGAATTCTAGTTGAATAAATCCTTAATATATAATATTATTTAATAGAAAATACGATTCCTATTAGAACTAGAGGATTGAGGGGAAACACACCTCCTTTAATTTTAATAAGGTTGTCGCCCTTGGTGTTCACACAAGGCACAAGTTGGGCGTTTAATGTATTAGATTCAATTATATGTGTTTCCTACACTTTTGGCCTAACGCTTTATAATTTAATTTGACCCAATATTTATTTCCTATTTCCCAAAATAAATATGATTTAATCAATTAATTTAACTAATTAAATTAACTACATTAATTTCTCAATTAAATAATTTTCTCAACCTAATTTTAATTCCGTTAAAGTCATAACAACTTTACCGTAATAGAATCTATGAGAAAATTTATTTAATTTTCATAATTCAACAAACTCATAATGACTAATTAACATAATTTCATATTCGAACTTCAATTATTTAATAATTCAATAATAATTCAAAAAACCTTAAATTAATTTTCAACTTATTTTTGTACCTAGTGAGAAACGCATTCACTACAAACAGTGATTCATGCGATCTATTTCTCTTACTTCATCGTTCTTTTAATTCCATTTATTGGTTCTACATGCAATTCACATCTAGTTATTTCGAGCTAGCGGAGGGATCGATTTGACATATATAATTAGGGTTCAAATATTTTATAATTAAGTTTTAGCTTTTCCCTTATTAATTATAAACTTATTTAGTCAAGAAGTCATTCTACTAAAGTATCGCCACTGAGCTCTCTTTTACTATATACCATTACGGAAGCTACTTAATAAGCGCTCGTCCAATAACCTTATCATAAGTGTATTACCCTCATAGGATATCCCTAGTCTCTTTAAGATAAATTTATTCCCCTATTATGATCCTATTTTTCTCATAGTAATTATTACATCTCCTTTCGTGAAAAATCGATTACTATCAAATAACAATTAAATCATTTATCACAAAGACAAATGAACCATGACCATGTTTTCTTTTCATCTATCATATAATGCCTATGAGAGAATATCATTTACCTTTTAATTGAGCTATGAATTCCATTATTGTGGAATGATGTTACATACTAGAGAAGCTGTATACCCAACGTACCAGCTTTCTATTCTTTATCTATTTAAATTCAAGCTTTCGTTTACATCAAAGTATACGAGTCACACATACATAGTCCATCATCCACTCAAGATTAATACATGTCACACTATGAATGTTACAAGTGAATAAATCCACAAAAAGATCTATGATCTATTCTTCTTGTGTCATGTCTGATGTACTGTTAGTCCAATATGTCTCTATCTTCTAGGAGTCATCACTCTAATACCCAAGATAAGGTATCTCCCCTATGGACTTGATAGACGTCATATTAGTCTTTCAATTAGTTTGCTCATTTCCAATTAGACAAAGGACATATTTTGATTATAAGGTCATATTTAGATTATCTACTAATATAAGTTATCTTTCTGTATTACGATATGACAACGTAATACTACTTAGTATTAATTAAACGTTAGATAATCAATAAGCCAATATTTACTTTCATTTTATTTTGTATGAAAAAAACATTGATGGTAATATACAAAGGATATTAATGTAATTAATAGATATTTTATTAAACCAGTTTTTTCAAAAATACAAGTATACATTGAAAAAATACTACACTAAGGACACTAGATCTCAACACATAACACATCATCATATCTCAATTTCACTAAATATTAAGTCATAGGTAAAACTTTGTTGGATCGTCAGTATGTCTTGTGGCACAATAGAAAAAAAATTCTAGTGTTCACAAGTCACAGATACATGTGCGAAGAATGAACTAGGTTGAAGAGGGTCAAATTATACTATTAAAATTTGAAAACAACTCTAGTATGAAAGTGATTCCTTTGTCTATATCGAAATCCCAACCGTAACGTAAAATCTCGACCCCTACTTGATCCACACAAAAGATTTCGATCAGAAAAATCTCATAGAACTTTTCTAGAGAGAACGAACTTTGTTGCTAGTCAAAGTTTCAATTGTAGTAATGCTAAAATTGGGATTAATCCTTCCATTTATTCAAGACTATTTTTTAATAGAAAATTTAAACCATAGAGGAATTTTACGATTTATTACCAAATGTGATATTCTCTTTTTCATAACGAGATATTGATCTATCACAATTTGATGTGTTTATTTATTATTCCTTTGCACATATTGTAGGATGTTTTAAGCAAAAAGAAAAAAGAAAAAAAAGTCATTTTAGTGTTAGTTTGAGTTTTTAAGTCTTAAGCAATAAAAGTGTGATTTTTAGTAACTTATATGTTTCTACATGTTTTTAATATCTAAATAAGATTGTATGGTTATATAGGATAAATTGGGAGCAAAATATGCATTTTAAGGATAACCTGCAAACGAAGTCACGACCACCAACCAAGGGAATCATGATCATGAACCAGACATAAGAGTGGACCAAAATAGACTCTATGTCACGATATAAAGGCAATCAACGTCGTGAAATCGTGACGTTACCAACGTGCATTGAATTAAAAAAAAAAGATATTTATAATTTATTATTCTTTTCAAAGAAAAAGATATTTCCCAAACAATTTTTTTTGGAAAAGAAATTAGTTATGCTTTATTATATAAAAAGTACCTAGATCAACAAAGTATATATCGAATAAAGTAGGATAAGATTTCTTTTTTTTTTTACCGAATATTGATTAAAACATGTTGAAATAGGATAGCATACCTACCTATCCTTCTCTACACCAAACCTAACAGCTCTCTTATTCATCATTGTTGCTCCCAGCAACACCATACTAGTTCAATTGATGTGCTTGTTTTACTGTCTAACCAATACAATATATTCGAGGAGAAATAAAACATGTTTAGTTTGTTAGATAAAAGGATTGAAAAACTTTCTCTTCCTTGCATTTCCTTAGGAATTGTTTTATAGGTCTATTTATCTGAAATTTAAAGTTTACCTTAACATTGTTAATAAATTGCGGTTAAAATAATTTTGATAACTTGCATGTTTGACTACCATCTCCTTCATCCCCTCATACGTTTCGTTTTAAGTGTGAATCTATTTCAATTAGATTTGATTATGAGTCGGATCACTCGATTTGATTCAAATACTCGTCCGAAAAGTAAAAAGATTTAAAAAAATATAAATCTTAAAAATGAACTTAGACATAAAAAATAAGATCTGTTTTTTAAACAGACCGAGCCTCAAATAAACTTTTTTTTTATCCGGGTTCGACACAACCTAAATTTATATAAAAAAAAAAAAACTTGCTTTTTGTTGTTGTTTTGTCACTGTTTTAGTGACATTTCATTATTATATTGTTACTATTTTATTGTTATTATTTGAATATTGTATAACTTTTGCTATATTATTAATTTTGTTATTATTTTAAAATATTTGTTTACTAAATTACACCTATTTTTATGTTATTTAAGTATATATTTTTTAATTTGTTGAAAAACATTTATTTTAATTTTCGGTGTATTTGGTACATCGTATTTTTAAATTTATTTTTATATAAAAATAACAATATAAAAAATTAATACAAACAAACCGAACCAAACTCGAATTTTAACATTTTTATTCAAATCGAACTTAGACAAAATTTTAAACTCATTTTTCAAACCAAATCGAACCTAAGCTTAAAAAACAAACCTAAAATTCTATTAAAACTCATTTCAAACCCGACTCGACCCGTGATCATATCCAATCTCAATGCAACATGTTTAGAATTGGTTTATAAGTCTTATATGTATTATTCTTTAGAAAAAAAAGTTGGTGTTTCGAGTTAAATCTCAAATTCACTATATCATGATTTTAGCCTTGGAGATAAATCCAAATGCTTAGGGAATTCGATGGCATAACCTTACGAAGTAATGAAGAAAAAGAAATGGCATACAAACCTCAAGGTAGACTTTGTGAAGCCGAAAGATGAACTTTTTAAAACCCTCACAATATCCACACCAGTGTAGATTGATAGCTCTTTTCTGCATTCAAAGGGGTGACTTTTGATTGGATTAAATAATTAATAGAAATATTAATCTTAACCACTTTATTTTCTATTTTCATTACACCTAATTTTACTTTTACTCAAACAATAAGCCCCAAATAAACTTTTAACATAAATCAACATTTTATTTGAAAAGAAAAAGCCTTATTGTCATATAAAAACAAATTGGTTCGAGTTCAATAAAAGTATGGATATTATCTAGTAATTTGATACTTTGTAATTCAAGATAATAAAGGAAGTTGCCACAATTAACCAGCTATCATGCTTACTTTGAAAAAGAAAAAGATATACAGATTCAAAGCATATAACTTATAGACAGGATAATGGAGGAAAATCCGACCCGATATGTTGAAATTTTGCTTCTTTCTAGGGACCTAAAAGTTAAAACCAAGTATTTGCTATTTACAACCAACAGAGGTTAGGATGTTGTTGACCATTAACTTGAAAGCAAGCTTGCCAAAACTATATGTCAAACCGAGCCTTGGATGCAGTTACTCTTTCCTATAACAAAACTAAAAGCAGTCAACTCTATAAGAAGATTTCTGAAGTACCAACAAATTTGTAAATCCAAGTCATGCTGCTCCTTCGGATACGAATTGTCATTGCATCCACCAATCTTTACAACAAAAACAAAGAATAATGTAAACGATGAGAATTTCCGATCAAGAGAAATAATTAGCAAGCTTTGTAAGGCAATATAGAATTGACAGCCGTAAAATTATTCATATACAAATTGGAATAACAACTACTACCTTGATGCAAGATAGAAAAAAAAAACTTCACTACACAAGGCAAACAACAATGACAGGTTCCAGGCTGATTATACGTCAGCAGCAAAATATACTCATTATTCATGGGATTCATTTTTGTACTTCACCCCAAAATGGTAAACTATGTGTCCACTTTCTCTCAACATTCATATGTATCAACTTCTATGTTGCTTGGATTCCGGTGTGTCGGATACAGATGTGTCCAACATGGATGAGTTCAATTTTCTTTTAAAAGTTTTTCAAAGCATTCAAAGGATCATATCTCCATACTCATCTCTGGATATATGTCCCGACATAAATGTTGAACACAGATACTTCAAGAAAAAGGAAAAACAGAGCAACATACACCTACAATACATGGACTCAGGTAAATGTCGAAAACAAGACTGCATCCTACATAGGTATATTTAATTTTTTATTCACACATGAGGAAAATCATACTCTCATACCCCATATACAAGCATGTGCTGAATGCAGGTGATAGATACATCAAAAGAGGAATTATCTCCATAAGCCTTACTAAATCAATCTCAACACTAAAGTGCAGCAACAATTCTCAAGATCTAGGCATAAACAACTTAATCAAATTATAGGCAAATACTCAACAATTATTAATCATGCAAACTAACCTTCTGCATATGCACTCATTTTGGTATAGATGATTCACGATGTTCTATGAACTTCCAAGAAGACGTCAAAGTATTTGATAATGGCGTTCCGAAATCTAAGATGCGTTTAAGCCATTTAACCCGACAAACAAGTTCCTCCAAATCCAAAATTGCAGCTTCTATTGTATCAGAGTAAGTGGAATTCAAGCGAACGCTTTCATCGGCTTTCATCGGCTTTAATCCACTATCGTCATATTTGTCCACCATCCTTGGCACTTGTGTTGAGGCATCTTGAATATGTGGACTTGAAACACCATATGAGCAATTTCTCTTTTTAGGGTCATGATCCACAACATCAAGGCCTACGGTTTTCTTTGTAATGTTCATATGTTTTTCATTCAAAGATTTCTTCACCGATTGCTTTCCTTTATAAGGGCCAGTTGAAATATGAGACGATAAAGAACCCTTATGCTTGGTTGATGCTTTCGCTGTTGATTGAACATCCTTTTCCCTCTCACTAACAATGCAATCTATCAAGTTTGGGGAGCCCCCTGCAACCACCATTTTCCATGTAAGTGCACAAGATAATTGTCATAGTCCACACCAACTTAAAAGGTATTATCCGCTTTGGTCCATTGGACCTAAAGATTTTGTCTACAAAAGGTGCCTCAAAAGTTGAGGTGGCGTGAAGATTTATATCATAAGACCAACTTTAGTACACAACTAATGTGGAACTCATGGCTTCTATCAAGGACCATGACATCCTCCTGCAATCTAATAAAGGCTCGTTGTCCTTAGTGGAAATCACTAGTACCCCTAAGGATAACTCTAGTACCAAATGTCACAATCCACGCCAACTAGCAAGGTATTCTCAACTTTGACCCATGGATCTCAAAATTTTCTCCACAAAAGGCACATATTGATATCGTAAAACCAACTCTAGTAAACAATCTATGTGGGATTCATGGCTCCTTACTAGGACCATGACATCCCCCCAAACTCCAATAAAGGCCCACTATCTTTAATGACTCATTGCTAGTATTCTCAAAATCAGCTCTGATACCAAATATTGTAATTCACAGCAACATACAAGGTATTATCCATTTCGATTAATTTAGCCTTACAATTGTCAAAAAAGACACTTCATTGGTCAAAGATGGTTTAAACACTTATATTTCTAGAGCAACACTAGTACACAACTAATGCAAGATTCATGGCTCCTTTCTAAGACCATGATACTTAGAAAAAATGAACACACAAGGAATAAGATGATACACGAAGCACTATTTTTTCCCCTACAAAAGAAGCCTTAATATACTATCATTTTGATGTGCAATAGAATGATGAAAATGGTGATCAAACAAAAATTAAGAGGTGAGACTAGTATGTCAACAAGCACAAAGAACTACACTTCACTATGATGTCATGTATGATGTCGAACACAAATGCATCTAACACATGTATGGTTGAACTTTTTAAAATTTTCATGTATTTGCAAGATCCTTAGATGTCATGTCCCCATATCCATATGTCGCGACGAGTGTCAGACACGAGTTGTTCAAGAAAACTATAGAGTCAAAGCAACATATATGAATGATCTATAGGCTAGAGTCTTAACAACTACATAGAGCTTCTTCTATACCTTGATATAACTATCATACAACCAAGCTAGAGAATAGAAGGGATTTTTTATGTAAAAGTAACATACTTGAAGTTAAACCAACTAGATTGGACCTAATCAAAACAAAAAGACTAAAAAGATATCAAAAGTGAAAGATCAATCAGAGCAAACACCAAACTATTGATAGAAAACCATTTTGACCTTTCATATGTGTTTTCACTAGGTTTGGAAGTAATCAAAATATTGAAAGAAAGTTTTAATGCAGCCACGGAAGAGTCAGGATAGACTAGAAACGAGGGATAACATGTGCAATAAACATGTATTATGTCAAACAAAAAGCTTCTAAAAATGACATTATATGATAAACATTTACATTAAAGACTAATTAGACTAATTCTAATAACATTTAAATAATTATAACTATATAGTCAGTTATTCCTTTTCTAGATATGCATTCTATTGAAGTTGCTGTATGAAATCCTTGAATAGGGTTATCATTTTGATAAATTAGGAAATATTGTTTGTTCATACATGTGTGTGTGCTCGTGTGTAATGACTCTGAACAAAATACAATTATATAGAAGGTAACATGTTTAATACATAAAAACATAAATTAGTTTCAAAACTTAGAAGAGATATTCTCTTATATCAATTAAAAAAATATGCCAAGGCAAATTTCAAGTTTGAAATAAGGCCACGTTAAGCTTGCCATAAGTTTGATACAGATAAATCAGAATGAAAACAGATCATTCTTTTCATGCATACACTTCATCACAAGTCAAAGCACTGAGCAGCCAAAAGAATGTTTAGATGCATTCTTACCTTGATAAAGAGGCTTAACTATTCGAGCACAATAAAGACGATAATTATCCCCCTACAACCAGATCGGAAAAAATTGATAAGCCTTTAAGGATACAATAACCACTTTCCTGTTAACACATATTGCTTTAGACATAATTGGAAAAAGTAGGGTCCACAGATGAAGAGACATTTTGCACCAAAGAACTGCTTTCTAAATTCCAGATATAAAGAATACCTATTGTCCAAGTTGAAGAAACTTCATAAAAAGAAAACCAAAGGTCATGGGTCAAATTACAGTGAAAACTGAGAAGTGCATAAAAATCTATAACTAAGTTCTCTAACTCCGTTTTCATTATTTTCTATAATGTCAAACTCGGTTTTTAGATTATTCTAATATCAATTTGTTATACTTCATTGCATCAACAGATATTGGGTGCTGAACAAAATCAACACAAATACTAAGCCAGGAAATAGCCTAGATTAGATCAGATAAAATGCAAGAGAAAGAGTGTGAGGCAGTAACCTTGGGCAGCTTCCAGCCCTCATCCACAGACCAATCCAGTGATGGACGCAAGTCTTTGCAAGAAACATCATATAAACACCCTTCACCCTTAGGAGGAGGTAGCAACTCAATCTATGCAAACAAGTGAAACCAAGAACATTAAAACAGAAACAACCACCAGATGCAATTCTCAGTGAGAAAAGTGTTTAAATTGAAAGGAGAGTAACATGCTAAATAAACTGTTCATATGAATAGGCACTTGAGAACACCTACTATAGATAGATGGGATATATAGTTACATTATTTCTTAAAAAAAAATTACAAACTAATGCATAAGAAAATTGGTATCTTATAGGAGAATAATATTCAATTGAGATTTAAACCACCTAATACTAACTTCAAAAGATGTTTGGACATGCGACATAAGAGGTGTGGATACTAGGTAGAGTAGAAACAACAAATAGGCATTTAAGAATATATCTCATCCAAATATAATTGTACCACAACTTATGATATGGGCCTACAGTTACAGGAAACAAATACAGATGCCTCTTCCAAATGGCTTTTGAAATAAAATGCAAGAACAAGCTACATTGAGAACTCCACTCTATTAAAAATCATAGATAAAAAGATATTACCTTAACATTTTCTTCATTCAACTTTTCAATTATTGTCCCCGTCCAAAAGCAATTATCAGTCCACCAATCTATCAAATCACCCACCTTCCAAGAATCATTGACTATAACAACCGTCTCTGAAATTGTATTGACATCAGGCATCTGACTTTCATGGTAAACAAAAGGAAAGCAAGGGCGAACCATCAAGCTTCGTTTCTTATCCTTTGGTTTACCAGACTTTTGATATAACTTTGTCCAACGTATTTCTGTAAATGGGAATACATTAATGAAATATTGAAATTTTATCAAAAGCAACACAATTTAATTCCTCACAAAAAGGTTATTTTGTGCAAACTGATATATATAATATATATATGGAACTTTGAATTTTTAGGCAAATTCCTTGTTGGATGTATTGATTTTGTTTTCTTTTAAAAAAATCACTTTTGGAGGGAGTTTTGAAATTCATACAGCATGCAAGTGTCTACCTTCTATACCTATTCACTAGGCCATTAGGTCAAGGAAAAAATATCTTTTTCCCTACTTTTATTTTTGACCTCTTATAAAATTATATTGAGTGGAATTCTAAAAAAATGGCTTAACTAGATAGAGAGGACTTACTTTCATCAGGAAAATCAATATATTCCAAGGCATGTCCTAGTTCCTTGTTCCTCTGACCAATTTCCTTTATCTAAAAAAAAAAACACAAATATAAAGAACAAGCAAATTGTTATCTCATTTGACAATGAAATCAATACTAACAAGAATAACTCAAAAAATTTAAAGGAAAGAAAACATTCAAACTATAAAGTCTTAATAGACTCAACAACACATTCTTTCTAAAACTAGACATAAAAGTTTGATGGCTTAAAATTAACATTTCAAAAAAGTTCAATTTCCAGAATATTAATTAACCATTTCTCTTTCAAGTATCTATTCATTTCTCAATATGATTATCCATTTTAAGCATATTTTCCAAAGCAATCATCAAATGGGAGTCTTACATACTAAACAAGAACATACAAAATGTAAGACTGCAAGCACAAGAAATTATATGAGAATCCAAGGCTTAGATAAATAATAGAAAAAGTACCACAAAGCAAACATGGGGAAAAGAAGAATAGTTAAAGGAAAAGAAAAGGAAGGAAAATTGAATAACATGTGAATTGACTAGAGCAAAATACTTATGATGACATATATAAGTAACTGAGTTGCGTCTCATTGACCCTTGTAAAACTCAAGGCATCATTTCAATACGTGCAAGTATAAAGATGAGACTATTTTAATCTTTTTAAGTAATCATGCACATTGTAAGGATAGTATTATTTTCCAATACAATAACACAAGACGTTTAGATAAGAAAATATTTTATTACTTCTAGTAATAGGATTACCCCTATTTAGGTTTCTCAAGTACATTATTAGTAGTGTGATTTTTTCTTTTTTGACGGTTGAGAGTATAAGATAACCTTGTAGCACTTTTTACTAATTCAAGCCCAGAGTGAAAAGTGACTAAACATATAGAACATTAAAGGTAATCTTAAATCTTCTTGTTTGATTCAATTAGTTTGAATGTAAATTATTTTATTTGGTTGAGCGGATATAAGATAGCCTCATAGCACTTTACTAAATGATCCTTAATCACAAATAAGTACTAGAAAAGCTGTCAAATTATACAAAGAGTGAAAGGTGACTATGAAAAATATGAACAAAATGTTATATTTTCTTAATTTATAATAATAAATTATAACAATAAATAAAATAATAGGAACTCTTATAATAATATTAAGGGTAAACTACAGTAGAGCCCACCTAATTATAAAAAGTTACAAAATGGTTATCCAAATATTAGTAAATTTCTTCTTTTTTTGAATTTTTTTTTGAACAATCTCGTTATAGGTTTTGATTATATCTGCTTTTTTTGTCACAATGCCTAAAACTACCCATAGCATCTCCCCAACCCATAAATAGGAGGATAATGCACTTCAACGCATTCAAACCCACATCCCCCTGCAATGGCAACAATACTCATGTCAATCGAGTTAAGACTCAATTGGCAAATATTAGTAAATTTACTTTTTGGTCACCCGACTATTCAATTTTGTCATTTTTAGTCCCCAAGTAGCTAAAGTAAAAATGGAAACACCCAAAAGTTTAAGATAATTGGATGATCATTTTATAACTTTTCATAATTGAATGACTACTAATATAGTATAACCTAATAATAATTAATTAAAAATTAAGTTGATACAATAAACAAAATGTAATAAATCCATAAAACAATAAACTAATAGACAAAATGTCAAGTTTCCTCAACTTACGATAAAAGAAAAATAATTTGTCATAATAATTAACTAATTAAAAGTTAACATAATAGACAAAATGCAATAAAACCGAAAAATAAACCAAAAATACATGTTGTATTCGGGAAGAGAATACAATTTAATACGAAAGAAAGGATCCTATATGCACCCAATAAAAGACTTTCATCCATGATGCAAAGCAAGAATGCAGTGCAATGAGTGGTAATTATGGTGATATTAAAAAGCTTTCACTTTTGGTAGGTGATAATAATCTAATGAATGGAGTAGAGAATGAGAGCAATGCCTCTTTCGATAATGGAAACTATTGAAATAACAATAGAGGATAAGGGAACTGATGTAGATTCAAAGCAGCCAATAGTTGAAAAAAAAAAATGAAAATTGGAAAGCCAAGGTTCACAAGGAAAGAGAGAAAAAAAAAATAGAAGTGGAATAGAATTAGAAGATGAAAAATGAGTTTACTAGAAAGTTTTTTGATATTTGGCCAATGAAGAGAGATTCCAAAACATGGTTTTTTAAAATGAAAAATATATATTAGATGGAAATTAGAAAGCCACCTAGTTTGTCAATGTGGAAAAAAACATCTACATCAAATAAAGGAATGTCATGGCAACATTCTGTTACACACTTAAAAGGAAGAGTGAGTAAAAAAATAATTTTCTATAATGCTGATGACGAAATTGAGAATTTTTCACTTTTTACGATTAAAACAAAACACACTTATAGTTAGGTGATTATAGGTGAAGTATGCTCTAATAATAATGCACAAAACGCACTTATAATAATTAACAAATAAATACAATTGGAACGTTACTTGAGAAAACATATCAGAGAACAAAAAAGTTTGATTCATTTGTTTTTACTATTAAGAGAAAAATGGATCAAAATCATTAAAAATGAGGTCAATTTGTCACAAGTTTCAAATTATGAAGGTAATGTAAGATTTTACACCTCATTAGATCTAGTTATAAAAGGTGATTCATCCACCTAAACCTTCTACTTTGAGTTGATTATCATAGCAAGAAACTTGCAAACAATTGTTAGCATGTTAATAAAATACCACTGAACAACCAACTACATGCCTTAGAACATCTCAATAAAATACAAGCTTTATTTTACCTTATCATGCACTATTTAAGGCCACTTCTTCAATGAGCTTCATACTAAAAAGTTGTTGTCTAATTCCAACCGTGTCCTCTTTAGTCTTCATGTATCTTTCTCCCCCATCTATTTGCAAAAAATCTTACACTACATCCTAGGGTAACACTTGACCTTTTTTTCCCCAAAGATGCACCCCCTACCATCATCTACATCCTAGGTCAAAAATTAAACAAGTAATGTCAAATGTGGCATTCCAAAAGGGCAATGTCATACCCTACACCCAAATCTTCATGTTCCTTCTGACTGGTAGCTCGATTAACTTCACCACCAATGTCCTTTATTCTCTTTTAAATTTTAACTCTTCTATCACCCTAGTTTCAATTTCCTTAGCTTTAACTCTCCAACTCTAAAATTTGCACTAGCTAATGCACACGAACTTTTTTTTTCTTTTTTTTGCCATTGTTTTCCACACGTGTAGCAAATTTTTTATCATATAATAAAGCAGAGTTTTATATTTGCTCATGTTATCTAATTAACAATTGATTTCTTTTCTCTACTTTCGGTTGGAATTTAGTAGAAGTTATAAAATACTTTTTATCATATTTAATTGGTGACATAAGAATTTATTTTTATTAGGATATTTTATGTCAATTTTATTTTTAAGTATTTAAAGCTAAGGTTAGAATAAAACTTTAGCCTATTAAGTTTACTTGCAAGAAAGAAAATATATGTAAACAAGTTGTAGGCTTTAGAACCATTATTTTCTTTGAATTAATAAAAAAACTAGAGATGTTCTATAACCCTAAGTTCTCTAAAGTTTCATCTTTCTTACTAAATTGTTCAACCCTAATTCCTTCTATTTTATTGTTTTCTCACCTAAACCACCTCAATTTTAGTTATCAGAACCTAAGTTTATATCATGGTGTGCTTTTAAGTCGTGGTTGGATGCATAAATGTTAGAGGAGGAAATCAAAACTAAAAAAAAAACAATTGGTTGCACTACGAAGAGCGATTGAAGATTTATCGCGTGCAATTATGCTTGGCTGTAGTAGGAACAAAGGGAACCTTAATGGAGATTTCAAGTGCCCACCACCAGTTTGTCATACCAAAAGGTAGTCTAATTGATAAATCTGATTTTGGTGAGGAAGAAAATCTCATTTATGTTGGACCGCCAACCTTGTGGTACAAGGAGGAATGGAGCAATTAGAGCATAACCTTGAATTAAACAAGGGTGGAATCGATGTTGAAGTTGCTGACTTATGGAAAAATGCATGTGGAAAAGCAAAAATGATGATATGTTGGAACCTATCTATGATGAATATCATTAATAAAGTGGAACAATTGATATGCATCCAGTTTATGAAGTCTTTGGTTGTTCATACAATGATAGACAGATCTTCAAAAGATGGGGAGGATTGGAGGCAAGTTAAAAATCTCTAGGATATCTTAAGGGACAAAATGTCGAGTGATGGTTTTGGAGTAAAAAGAGTTGATTCGATTTCTACACTGAAACAGATTTTGACAGGAAAGAATTCAAATATTTGAACTCAAGAAAAAAAAAAGCAAGAAAGCTTGTTAAGAGAGTCTTGGCAAAAGAGGCATAAATGAAGACTTTCAATCAATAATTTTGCATGACCGTCTCCCTTGACATTCAAACTTGCTTCTTATTTTGAAGAGCACAATCATTAATGCTTATATGTTTTCTAAACCTTCAAAAGTTGCTCCAGCTATTTACATTTCTTGGCTGACTTCTCCAATGGCAAAGATTTTTGGAGGTGGTGTTGCAAAAACTCATTATAGTATTAAGGGTGTGTTTATGTCATGGGCCAAGGTGCAAAGCTCGTTACCATGGCACAAAATTTATCCCATGAAAATCTAGCAATTGGATAGGGATCATTTAGCCCCACATGAACTGTCCCGATTCAGAGAACTATTGGAGAAACCTGAATGACCCAATGATGAAGATATAACAACATAAGGTATCTTGGCAAATATGAGAACTAATCTTAGAAGATTGAGAATAAAATCTTATAAGATTAGATTTGATTTAATTTGATTATATAATCTTTTAATCCCATGAATTAAAGGATAGGCTAATCTTGCCCGTCGATGTAATTTGATCTTAACCGTTGGTTTTGGGGAGCTCAACTATAAATAGAGAATTCCCCTCATTTGAAAATCATCCATTGCATTTTGAATTTTTAAGAGTAATAGAATTCTTTGAGCATTTACTCAAACACCTCACATGCAAGATTTTTCTATAGCTTTCTGTTCTTTTAAGCCTTCTTTTGCCTAAGTCGCTTCCGTTATATAAGTTGGTGCCTTGGAGGAATTCTCTTGATAAATCTTCAATCGTGGTGGTTAGGCTGACTTAGGCGTGTTTGCAAGAAAAGATCGCTTTAGTGCCACACGGAGCGCGAGACTAAAATTCTAGCCCAATGACAAGTGGTATCCGAGTTAAGGTTACGAAGGCACCATTCGTGATGTCAAAAGAAGCCTATAAAAGCGAGCTAATTGAGACCCGTGGGAGGGCAAGAAAAGTGAGCCGTTCAAGAGATGTTATCAGCTTTGGAAAAACGAGTGGTCAATCTCGAGGAGTTCATAAGGATTATGAAGGAGACGCTTGAGTTGGTTGAGGGATGCACAGATGGCTTTGACTCAATGGAGAATCAACTCAGAGATTTTGTGCTGAATTCTCTCGGTTCCAATATGGAAAAGATGAATGGGATACTTAATTCCAATGTGGAAAAGTTGGCAAAAAGGGATGAGACTCTCAAGGCTATGGTGCTAGCCATGAAGGAGGAAATCGCGAAGCTTAAGGGGAAGCTCATGCTTTACAAGGCTGCTTTGAGTAATGGGAAGTTGTCTTTAAAGCCAAAGCAACAAGCAATGGATGTTCCCAAACTGAAGAAGTTTAAAAGTGTAAGGTCTGCAAGGGATATGGACTTCTTCTTATGGAAAATGAAGCAATACTTTCGAGTAATAGGCATTAAGGATGATGCCACCAAAGTAAACATGACTTCAATTTATTTTACTGATGTTGCTCTCTTGTGGTGGCCTCGTAAGTCCACGGTTGAGAAACGTGATGGAAACACAATAGAGACTTGGGAAAAGTTCCAAAGAGAGTTCAAGAAGCAATTCTAACCACCGTTTGCCGAGAAGGAGGCTCGGGCGAAATTGCGTCAACTTACGCAACAAGTAACTATTCAAGCGTATGTTCGAACACTTAGTGAGTTGTTGCTTCAAATCTCTGACTTAAGCGAGAAAGAAGCATTCTATTAGTTCGAGGATGGGTTAAAGCCGTGGGCAAAACATGAGTTGCATCGACAAGGTATCACCGAACTTACTGTAACCATAGTCGAGGTAAAGTCCTTTGTCGAGCTTGGTCCAACAAAAGACAAGTTCGAGTCGTCTAAACCCAATGGAAGGGGCAATGATGATGAAAACCATGAGAAAGATGAAGAGGGACATAGTAACGATGGCAACAATACTGATAGCACTTGTGGCAATGGGAAACCACGAGATGAGAAGCGGAGATCTAACAACTCAAAGGACAAGGGAGAGGATGAAATGCTTCCTTTGTCAAGGACCACACATGGGGCGAAAATATCCAAAGAAGGTGATGTTTTCGGCTATCAAGAAGAATGATGAGCCGAAAGATGCGAAACCTGTTGGGAAAAAATCATCGATGATTAATTCGATGGTACTCACTCCTACCAGAGGGATGGCAAGGGTTAATGTTTGTAGACATCTACATTGTAGGTCAAAGAAGTACTCTTGTTGATACGATAGCATCAAACTTGTTCATATCAGAAAAAGTTGCAAAGAAACTTGGTCTCTCAATTAGGAAATCGAATAAGATCAAGACGGTAAACTCCAAAGAGGCCCCAACCGTGGGAATAGCTCGAGATGCGAAATTACAAATCGATGAATGGAAAAGCAAGGAATATTTTAAGGTAATCCACATAGACGATTACGATTTTGTATTTGGCTTAAACTTCCTTGACAAGATTCAAGCGATTTTGTTTTCATGGGCTGATCAAATTCATATTGTTGTGCATAAAACAAATAAGATCAACACGAATCGTTACGCTGACGCATCGAGATATAAAGGTTGGGACCAAGGTGTCATCATCAATCCAGCTAGTCAAAGATGTTTGGTATGGGAAGAATATTGACTCGATAGGACTGAGTGTTACGAAAATCCCTTTGAAATTATAGTAGAGCTTGAGACCGATATGAGACTTGTAAGGCCGTTTGTGGAGCTACCACCTTTGGGAAAGGTGGGATGTGAATCAGACTTCGAAGGAAACGTAACAATGGAAAAGCTACAAGGAGACGAATAAAAGCTATGAGGAAGGTACATTTTGAACACTATGATAGTGTTTTGAATTCTCACTCGTTGCTTTGGAAAGATCATAGGGACCCTTTCAAAGTTCTTAAGCAAGGAGGTCGAGGGACTCTGGATAATTCGAAGCCAAGTTGTGAGAATCAAATAGATTTCACTCGAAGCAAGTCAAAATTGAGGCAAGTTGGTGCGAAAACTTCTTGCTAACAAGATGTACCAACAATTGCAATAGTTCAAGTTAAGAGGCGACGGAAGTCGAGGCAACAATCCCGAAGGGACGACCAAATAGCAAGACTAGTTGGGAAGAAGCCACGGGTACGAGACGAGTTCAAGGTGAATCAAGTCAATATCATTCCAAAGGCGCAAGTGTCATGGGTTGCGCATGAGAGCCCGCAACCATGGTACACTTATATGATCCATCGAGTTCAAGGGAGGTCTTTTGGCCCAATCGGACTGGCCCAATGCTTAGAGAGATTGACAGTCCATCTACAAAGTCGGCAAATATGGAATGTAATCTTCAAGATAGGCAATCTTAGAAGATATAATCCTTGTGATCTTAGAGATTCTTTTGTAGATACTTTTCAATCTTAACCATTGATGTACTTTGATCTATACCGTTGATTTTGGGAGGCTCAACTAAAAATAGAGGCCTCTTCCCCTCATTTTAAATGACTGCATTCTGGAGCAATAAGAATTCTTGAGAGCATTCACTCAAAACTCTCTCTCTTGTATTCTTTTTTTTCATTGAGTTCTTCCGCTTTTGTGTTAGTGCCTTAGAAAATTCTGTTGAATCCTCTTTTATTGGGAATTAGGCTAACTTAGGCATTTTTGGAGCAAAGAAACGACCTAAGGCCGCACGAATTACGAGGGAAAAATCTAAATCCGTGATAATTGGTATCAAAGCAAAATGATTTGGCTCGATCTTGCCTTCACAAGGCAAGTAAACGCAACAAGAAATGGGCGAATCAGAATCGAAGGGACGTGCAATTTCAGGTTGGTGATTCAGTCCTTGCTAAACTCTACCTGATTTTGTGACATAATGGCTTGCACAAGGGGCTTGTGTGACGGTATGAATGACCATTTCAAGTTGTAAAGAGAGTGGGCAAGGTGGCATACAAGCTTGAGTTGCCTGCAAAGCTCAAAGTCCATCCAGTGTTCCATGTAAGTATGCTTAAGCCATTCCATGAGGATCAGGAGGATCTAGATCGAGGCAAGTCCGAACGAGCACCAATGAGGGTAAAGGTCTCCTACGATCGTGAAGTTAAGAGCATCGAGGCAGACAGTGTGTTCAGAAGAAAGTATTATCGGTCGCGGCATGAATATTTAGTTCGATAGAAAGGATTTCCCAAAAGTGAGACAAGTTGGGACCCTGCTGAGGCCTTGTGGCAGTTCCAAGACAAGATTGACCAGTTCCATGCAAAAGACGCAACGAGAACGTCGCTAGATTCGGTGGGGGAGAATGTCATGGGTTGCGCATGGGAGCCTGCAACCATGGCACACTTATATGATCCATCGAGTTCAAGGGAGGTCTTTTGGCCTAATCGGACTGGCCTAGTGCTTAGAGAGATTGATAGTCCATCTACAAAGTCGGCAAATATGGAATGTAATCTTCAAGATAGGCAATCTTAAAAGATATGATCCTTGTGATCTTAGAGATTTGATTATAATCTTAATGATTCTTTTTGTAGATACTTATCAATCTTAGCCATTGATGTACTTTGATCTGTACCGTTGATTTTGGGGAGGCTCAACTATAAATAGAGGCCTCTTCCCCTCATTGTAAATGACTGCATTCTTGAGCAATAAAAATTCTTGAGAGCATTTACTCAAAACTCTCTCTTTTGTGTTCTTTGTTTTCAATTCGTTCATCTTGAGTTCTCCCGCTTTTGTGTTAGTGCCTCAGAAAAAATTTTGTTGAATCCTCTTTTGTTGGGAATTAGGCTGACTTAGGCGCTTTTGAAGCAACGAAACGACCTAAGGCCGCAAGGATTGCGAGAGAAAAATCTAAGTCCGTGACACAAGGAGGGCGTTACGAGAATGGGTGGGAGAGAATGTCACAGGCTAGGGTGCAAAGCCCGTGACAATGGCACAAAATTTATCTCATGGGGGTCTAACAATTAGAAAATCATTTAGCCCACATGAACTAGCCCGATTCAAAGAACTGTTGGAAAAAACCATCAAATTGAACCCTGGATGAACTAATGATGAAGATATGGCAACATAAGGTATCTTGACAAATATGAGAACAAATCTTAAAAGATTGAGAATCACATCTTATAAGATTGGATTTGATTTAATTTGATTGTGTAATCTTTTAAATCTCATGAATTAAAAGATAGGCTAATCTTGTCCGTCGATGTAATTTGATCTTTGACCATTAATTTTGGGAGAGCTCAACTATAAATAAAGAACCTCCTCTCATTTGTAAATCATCTAGTATATCTTGAATTCTTAAGAGTAATAGAATTCTTTGAGCATTTACTCAAACACCTCTCGTGCATAGTTTTTCTGTGGCTTTCTGTTCTTTTGAGCCTTCTTTTGACTAAGTCGTTTCTTCTATATAAGTTCTCTTGGTGAATTCTCTTAAAAGTAATAGAATTTTTTAAGCATTTACTCAAGCACCTCTCGTGCTTAATTCTCTTGATGAATTCTCAAGTACAAGAGATTACGTGGCAAAAATTTCTAGGGGTCATGCATATTTGTTATTTTATAATATCATTATTAAAATGAACATTTTATTTCTCAAAAACACTTTTTGACAACGATACTAAACACTTAAACCTTAAACCAAACTTCTCAAAAGCACTTCTCAAAAACAATGCTAAACTAACTCTAAATCTGAGTTTAACAAATTGAAAGGCAATCCACAAGAAAGGTAGAAGTTGGATTCCAAGAAAGATAATCGAGTTGCACTTACTGAGTGTATTAACATTGATTTTGAACATACGAAGCACATTGCATCTAGAAGACATTCACCTGAAGCATGTTTAGGTTCTGATATTGATATAGGTATGGTGGAGGTTGCAATTAAACATATTTGCTTTTTTGGAGCTACACTTGTTTCCTCAAGTTAGGATGACACTTCTAAGCTCCTTGATAAAATTAATGCAAAAATCTTTCATGAGAATCTTAGCAAGTGTCTTTTTTATTTTTCCTCTACGTGGTTTTAAGTTGACCAATAATTAACAAGGATTATTTGATTCTAAGTAGCAACACAATAAATGATGTTGAAAATTTAAACGATATCCAAAAACTTCCTAAGGCTAAAACAATGATTATTGAAGATGTGATTGATGTTTAAGAAGCTTGATTTAAATGGGTTATAGATATGAGTTTTTTGCAGAAACAATTAGGCAAAACAACTAGTGAAAGTTCTTGGACAATGAAAGGAGAGTTGCAAAGAGACGATTGAGAAAGTTATGTTGAGGTGGTGAAATTTTTTCACCAGAGTAAACTTTCCAAGCCAAAGAGTATTGACACGAGCTTTATTTTTATTACATCAATTTTATTTTACAATATTTATTTTTAGATATATCATAAATGACTAAGGTTATTAGTTATTTTTAGGGTTTATACTTAAGGTTAGAATAAAACTTTATTTGCAAGAAAGCATAGTAACTTTACTTGCAAGAAAGAACTTCTAAGGTGAGCTTTTAAACAATGGAAAAGAAATGAAATAATTTTAAGATTTTTTCGATTATACCCTTTAAAATAATTTATGTAAAAGCTTAAAAGGATAAGAAAGACATTTTACAAAAAACTTCCAAGGTGAGCTTTTAAAAAAGCTTTCAATCACCAACTAACACCACATTACCCAACCAAACAATCTTTTACAACTTCTATAAGGTTTTGTGCAATTATACAATTACACAATTTTTGTAATATTTTAGGTCACTATACAAAACACTACCCAATAACATAAACTATTACAACATTCGTAATGTTTTGTATAATTACAACATAAAACATTATCCAATTATATAAATTACTACAAATCTTGTAATGTTTTATTTAACTCAAATTACACAAAAAAAAAATTTCAAGTACCCAAACTATTAAAACTTTTGTAATGTTTTGTGTAACATTAGAACTGATGGAAAACTCATTAAGAAACAATTGCTAAAATTTTACCATTTTACATTTTAAAATAGATTTTACTTTCCTTTCCCCCAAATTAAGGTAAATAAAAAATCAATGTTTCAAGGAAAAGCAAGAGGTACTCTCAACTTCCATTTCTTTCTTATGCTTAATAAAAATTAATAAAATCATCAAAAATGACAAAGGTTCTCTTTTTCAATTTTCTTTCTCTTTATTTACTCCAACCCAATCATGGGTTTTAGCATCCAAACAAACCATTATCTTCTAATTTGTATCCAAACACTTATTCCAAACAAAATATAGCCTTCTATTACGACCAACTCTCTTTGATTTTTTTTGTCAACAAGATAACATGGCATGATGATATGGCCCAAAGTTAAAGGGAAAAACTCTTTTTTTTTTAAAATAACCACTTCATTTTTTCTATTCTTCCATGCTTTATCCAACTAAAACTTACTCTTGGTCCCTTCACCTAGATTCAATCCAAACATTATATCAAGCCAATACATGCCATTATCCATGTGGAAATCTAAGATTCTTTTACAAGATTCTTAGCATTTAATAGGCTAAATTGAAGGTACTTGATAGATTGCATTATAAGAGATTGTGTATAGCTGATAAACACTTAAGAGAAATTTTAGGTTGAATTATAGCTTATTTCAACCACATTTTGCCTTTGTTAATTCTGTCTAAAACAATGGCTTCATCCAAACCCTCATGGCAAAAGAATCAAGCCATATTTCAAAAACCATGTCTCGTTAAGAAGTTTTGAGACCTGGCGGATCAAAGGGTTCTATCATGCTCATTATTTGTCACAAACTGAATGGTCAAAGCTATCTGCAATGGACCAAGTTAATAATGATGTTTATCTTGGGCAAACGTAAAGATGATTACCTCACTATTGCTGCCATTCGCCCCAAAGATAAAATGATCAACGTTTCAAAATTTAACATCAAAAAATAATATGGTTATGTACTAATTGATCAACACCATGGATACGATTTGGATAACTATTAAGAAAACATATTCTAACAATGAAACTTAATGCAAGAGCTTTTATTTTATTACAATATTTTATTATCAGTTTTATTTGAAAATATTTTATTTTAAGTAATAGATATATTATATACGTTTAAGGTTATTATCTTTAGGTTTTAAACCTATGGCTAGAATAAAACTTTATTTGCAAGAAAGAACTAAAGGTTTTTTATAACCTTAAATTTTCTAGAGTTTCATCTCCTTTCCTATTCATTAGTTCAAACCTTGATTCTTTAAGTGCTATTAATTTCTCCCTAAACCACATCAAAAATACTTCCTAGCTGTTTAAGATTAAAGCTACCCTGCATGATTGACAATGTGATTTAAATATAACTCAATATTATAACACTCTTAACCGTAATTAGTAAAAATTAGATATGTTTAAGAAAACCATAGAGAAGGAATCTTTAAGTTCCCGATAGGATTAGACAAGTCCCTTGGTAAAGTAAGGGGGAGAATTTTGAGAACCAAGCTCCTTCCATTCTTGCAAGAGACTTTTTGAAGTCAGAAGGGAGGAGAGTAGGAAAAAGCTCATGCTAAGGACTATGCTATCAACTATGCCTAAGAGTTCAACCCTTGCTACTTGAGGAACCAATTTAGTCTATGATGCAAAGCAAAAGAAAATAAGCCTTGATGTGACCATTGCTGCAAACCCGAACATACTCGAGAAACATGTAGAAAAATTCACAAAAAACTGACAGATTGAAAGCCAAACAAGGATAAGTGACATGGTTCACACATGAGCAAGGCACCCAAAGGTGCAGGGTAGGCCACCCAAGTAGACGAAGACCCCTC
The DNA here is from genome assembly GCA_005610355.1 of Gossypioides kirkii. Lineage (NCBI taxonomy): Eukaryota > Viridiplantae > Streptophyta > Magnoliopsida > Malvales > Malvaceae > Gossypioides > Gossypioides kirkii. The sequence goes on from CP032248.1 coordinate 28,794,924, forward strand.
CAAGTGCGAACGAAGGCTGCAACAGACCTAGGAAGGCTCTTTTGAGTGTTGTAGGCCCAAAACAATGCACTTTCGAAAAAGAAGAAACTAGAGGCTCTCAAATATGTCAACTAACTGAATAACATGTAAGAAGCCTCGAGAGAGTCTGAAATTTAAAGGAAAAGACCAAAACCTTGTCAAACCAAGTAAAACATTCCAAAAGCTCTAAAAGAGCTAGCCCTATATAAAATTGCATAATCTTTGTGTAGAACATTCTAGAGACGCAATATTGACCATAGGATCAAAGGAGCTGACCCATATAAAGGAAACACACCTCATTTGTACACAACTTAGCATTTGAACAATAAAGCTTCTAACATTCTCCAAACTCCTTACATCCTCTTAAGTGCTCTCTTGTTGCAAAACTCAATCTTAAGGTTGCACGTTACAGATTTGATAGGCTAATTGAAGGGATTTGATAGATTAAATAATAGGTGAATGAGATTTTAGGTGAAATTTTCTTAATTTTCGTATATAAAAGGCTACTTATTCATGAGATAAAATTCAAAATATAGTGAACTTCTATTTCTTCATTCTAATTCCTATCATGCCATGTAAAATGTTATTTGTATAAAAGGATAAAAGTTTTATGGGAAAATCCATTAAACAAGGCAATATAATACAAAACATGAAAAAAATAAAAATAATTAAAAACTAAAACATAACATGATGCAAAAAAATAAGACATCACGGATCCCTTACGTTCCTTTAAAATGCTCCATTTTATTTACCCAAACTTAGAGAAAGTAAGGAAAGCAAAAAAAAATGTTTTAAAAAATGTTGTTTTTACTCTTCATTCTATATAATCTTTTTAAAAAGGGTTTTAATTATAAAAATTATGATAACAAATCATTTTGTTTCCTTTCCACAGTTTAGTCAAACAAATAATGTTAGAATTACTTTATTTTCCTTTCAGCTATTAATTTTAAACATCCACATAATATAATATGTAATCATTACCTTTCATCAACCTTTCTTTTTCTTTTTCCTTTTATTTCCTTTCCTTTCCTTTCCTAATGTTATTACAATCATAGTATTAACCACGATTATGACATGAAAAAAAATAACATCAATACATCATGAACATGAATTACCAAGTCTAAAATCCATTAAGGCTCATAAAGCTCCTATCAAGCATAACAATTGTTCTCTATCATCTTCGAAGTCTTTGTTGCATCTTAGTTCAAAATTCGATGGTTTAAAGCTATTTTTCTCAAATCAACATGCAATGACACATAAATTTTTAGAAATAAAAAGCACATGTTTATATTGCATAATCATATACCTTGCATCTAAACCATGCACCACGATACCCTTGCAAAAAAGATCTCGTCTCGACTAGTTGACCAACTTTAAATGGAAGGTTATGGAGATCCATTACAAAAAGTTCAAGAGCATGAAGCTACACAACAAATACTTCAAAAATTAGTGAAAACTTCCAAATATATAACTAGAACTTTTTGAACAAGAAAGGTGATATAAACATTCCATAATAACAAGTCCATGAAAAAGACCAGTAGGAATAACATAGCAAGAAAAGATTGATATCCTTATAGATTAGGAATAAACTAAATATTTACCAATATATTTTGGTGGTTGGTTGAAATGTACCACTAATTTTCAATTGATACAATTTAAACCTATACTTCTAATTTGGAGAAAATTTGAACAAAAAATCTTGTTGACCTATACATACATATGATGATTTGTGTATTTAAAATGTTAAAAATTTTATCATTTTCTCAAATAAGCATGATAAAAAAAATTTAAACACAATTCGACTACATAAAATGTCAAGATCATTTTTTTCCTACCACTCACTCCCAAATAAAGTCCTCTTAATTAGTTTGTTGATTATGTTTAGATGAAGTCAACTCTAATTAGTTTGTTGCTCATGTTTAGATGAAGCTAAAACCAATGTTTTCAAAACAGAACCGATGGTCAAATCTATCAAACCATCGATTTTCAATCCGATCGATTCAATCGATCCAACCACCAATCCAATCGGTTTACTGTTTAATGATACAAAATAATTATTATTATTAAAAAAACACTTAAAAAGAAAACATGAAATAAATTTTGGACCAGACTTTTAAAGATTTAATTTATAAATCATCCCATCCATTTTAGGCCCATAACCAAAATAAAATAAGAAAACCTAAAAAATCTTATCATCATTAACACTCATTTTCAATTTCTCATTTGTCCTGTTGCCTAGCCTCCATCTTTTTTACCCTCACTTTTCAACAGGAACAACAAAAGAAGCTGATCGCTAAAGGCGACTAAACACGAAACCAAATGTGGAGGTTGAAGGCCGAATTGAGGGAGATTGGAGAGAGGCTAAAAGAGCCAAAGAGGCCGAATGGATGAGTGTCAAGAATGGTGATTACCTAGGTGGGAATTGGTCTCGGGTTATTATGTTTCTTTAATTATTTATTTCATTTATTTTTAATTTTCTTTTTCTCTACTTTGGGTGAATTTTTCAAAAGAACTAGGGTTTTGTCTTGTTGGGCCAATTGAACCATTTTTCCAATTTGACCCAACCTCAAGGAGCCCAAAATTTCCAAAAATCGATCCGATGGGGTCTTTTGGTATCCAAGCTAAGCACCATCGTGATCTCGAAAGAAGTTGCCGATCATTTCTCTACTTTGGCCAAAAAACCAATCATTTTGAAGGATATATTGTCGATTGTAGAGAAACGAGTGGTCAAACTCGAGGAGTACATGATGAACATGAAGGAGTCAATCGAAGAGGAGTGGTCAAATCCCAATTTTGCTCGATTCTTAATCCAAACAGTTTTTTGCTATTGTCTAAATTGATTACGTAATCGCGCTCTCGATTTAATCGGTCAATCTGATTTTCAAAACCTTAGCTAAAACCCATATAAAATTCTCTCTATGTTTAGATGAAGCTAAAAGCCAAATTTTTCTTTGGCTAAATTAAAAAAATTTAAAAGAAAATTCACTTTTCCAAGTAAACTCTATGTTCTTTTTATTGTAACTAAATGAAATTATAAATTATTGCCCATATAAACAAGCCTATACTATTGCCCATATGTAAGCTCTTGTGGCTTAACAAATTTCTTGCAATTTTTTTATAAATCAAGTACCATCAGCTTCCATATTGACAAAAGAATCCAATAAACAACAATAACAAAAGTTGGCCTTTTGCTTGAAATAAGAACTCAGGTACAAATTGAAGGTAAAGGAAAATTTGATTACAATGAAAACACAATAGATTTCTTACCCGTACTTGGCAATTTGGGGTGCAGTACCCTGTCGACAGGGGATACGGGTCTGAGCAAAAAAAAAACCAGCTGACACGGAGGTAGATGAGAACTGAGATGAGAAGAAAAAGAAACTGATTTGCAGGGACAAGAGAGAGAAATGGACGATGGTAGGAGGAAGATGATTATAGAAGAAAGGAAAAATGACTTTCCAAATAAATGAACAAAAAATCGTAAAGTTAACGCAAAATACTCGAGAAAAATCGGTAAGTTTAAGGATTGAAAAATTACCTTGATTAATTTCTTGGCCTCTGGTTTGCTCCTTCGGAAACTTGCAAGAGACGGCTTGGGTTAGGGACCAGAGAAGGAAGAGGTACAGGGGAAAATACGATCAATAGACAGAGAGGGTAAAGAGGGTGGTGTAGAGGATTGTTTTGTTTTTATTTGGGCAAACATCTAGATTTTGACTTTAAATAAGCCCTAAATCATTTTGACTACTTTTTTTTCATGTATAATTAATAAGAAAGCATTCACTTACTAAAATTAAGTAATTTTACATTATTTTATAGGTTCTACATTATTAATATTTTAAAAGTTTAATTTTTGTATTTTATATTTTATTCATATAAATTATATATATCAAATTTAAAATAAATTAATAAATTAAATTTTTTAATTATTTATTTTATTTAAAAAATTAATTATTAAATATATATTAATATAAATAATATTTTATATCAAATGATAGAAATATCATATCGATTCAAATTTTTATATACATAAAAAATACAAATATATTAATAAATTTAATGGTTGTATTGTTAAAATATTAATAACATAAAAAAGTATAAAATTGTGTAAAATAACTTAAATTTTACATCATTATAAGTGGATTTCTCCTCTTTAATTATATTATGTTATTTATTTTACCCAAAAATATTACTACTGTTATAAAAAATTTCTACAAATCGCATCTTATCACGTAGATTCTTTATTTTTATTTTTTTTCAAAACATTTTTAAAATTTTGATATATGACAATATTTGTTAGTCTTAATTTTTAAATGTTTTGATATAATAAAGTTAAATTATAAATTTTCTTTTGTCAAATTTGCAATCAACCAATAAAAAGCTCTTAACATTATTTTTCAAAGTGTTTAGTCACTTAAAATTACGAAATTTCTTTGAAAAACTTTGATTTAAAACAAATTTTATAATTTTAGGAGACTTTTATCAATACATGGTTAGACAAGTATCAGTAGAACCAAGTCAATGAGCAACCCAATAATCTTTCTAGACTTCTATCACTACTTTGGTTGAGTTCTACCAATAGAAGTAAGGATGGGTTTGGATGGACAGTACATTTACCTACGGTTACTGTAAAAACAATGGTGACGATGATATTAGATATTGTAGCGTCAGACAAAAAGTAAGGTAAACGTACTGCACCACACCCCATCGCCCATCCAAACCCACCCTAAGTTAGAGAACATTTCAAGAAAAAATCACACTTCTAATGGTGTGTTTAGTATTGCTTCTAAAAAAGCACTTTTGGGACAAAAACATTGTTAAACAAGTGGCTTTTTGAGAGAAAAAAATGCTTCTCCAAAGCAAAAAATTAGTTCAAAAGCACTTTTTGAGAAACAAAAAATTTTAGCTTCTCCCCAAAAGTTTTTTTTTTTTTTTCAAAAGGAAGCATTCTTAAACTAGGCTTTAGGAGATTTCTACCAATACAACAAAATTAATGAGCAATTTTTTTTATCTCCACTACACCTTCTACCAATATAACTATCGATATAAGTTTGAAACCTAAAAACCCTCAAACTTTTACCAATACTTGTGGCTCCAACATTCATATTTTCATGACTTCTATCGGCACAAGTCCATTTATATGGATACAAGTGGTTTGTAGTCTGCATTTAATGCTTGAATTAATTGTAGCAACGACTCTAACTTGCTCTTAAAGTCTCCAAAAGGCTCCAAGATCGTTAGAAAGCATAAATACAAGTCAATAGTTCCATATTGAAAACAAGAAACAAGTGATATGAGCATGGGAATGAAATATATTTTTGAGAGATATCTCTTAAGTTCTTGAGAACATCCTTACCCGAACTTATCAAAACTTGTCTTGTGGCATTCATCCTTATTTGTATACAATGGACCGGGGTCTTTTTCATCTAACTATTGGTTCATGAGTTTATCAAATAGAAAACAGGTCACATTCGGTCCTAACGTTAGTTCTTTTCTCGTATAAACTTTTGGGTTAGAGTCTAATATCGTTATCTATCCTTTTTAATTGTCATTATTATTTTCTTGTTTTTCTTTTGTTTTCATTGCTTGTTAGAAACGATCTGGCACACAAGTTATCAGGCACATTAAAAGGTGTAACAGCTATTTTTCGGTGGTGTCGAAAACAGTGGTTCTGGGACCACAAACCCAACGAGAAAATTTTTATAATGATTGTTTAAATTAAATATGTAAATAATAATTTATATGGAATTCTGAATTGAAGAAATTTAATTATTGAATCAAAAGTTAGTATAAGAGGTTTTGGTTTCAAAAGTCAAGTGGTTTTAGAAAATTGGTATCAGGACCTCGTTTATGAGATTTAGGATCGTAAATATTTTTATTAAATATTTACAAAGTCTATTATATATGAATTGAAGTTTGGTCAGGTAATTTTGATAATTAATTGTTTAATTAAGGAAAAATAAGTAAATTATAAAAGAGGTAAAAGGTTAATTGCTATTGATTAAAAAAATAGTAAAGGGACCAAAATGATAATTAAACCATGGTCAAAAAGTCCAAGCAGTCGTGACATGATTATCATCCCACAAACTTTTAGGTTATTTATTCATTTAGTCCTAATTAGTTTAAGGTAAATTGAAAAACAAGTTTGTTTAATTTAAATTTAATATAATTGAAGGACCAATTGGGTAACTGGACTCTTCTTAAAGGGCCTAATAATAGAAATGATGTGAAATTCTCTAGATTGTGGTAAATTGCGATTAAATCCTAAACGAGTGTGGGTTTACTAATTGGTCTATTTCTCAGTCTGGTGGGAAATTGTGGTTTCGAGGCCACAATTTTGATGTGTCAGAACGTAAATATTAATTATTTAATATTTATGAGGTCATTAGTAAATTATTAAATTTTGGTTAAGAAATTTTATCGTGTAGATAGTTAATTAAGTAAAAGGATTAAATCGTAAAAGTGTGTGAAGTTGTGTTCTACTAATTAAAGGTATTCGATACCAATTAAAAAAGAAAGGAAAGGTACTTAAATGGTAATATAACCATTAGTAATTTGATTGGACAAGTTTGACTTAAATTGGTTAAAAGTTAAGTGTGAACAAAGGGTAAATGAGTAATTTGCAAATAAATATATTTTAAACCAAAAATTAAAAGATGAAATGGTCATCTTCTTCTTATTTGGGATAGAAAAAAGTCGAAACCCTAAATAAGAGAAGAATCCATCAACCAAGCTTTAGTTCCTCGATTTGGTGAGTAAATCTCACCCGTTTTTAGTAATTTTTATATTTTTGAGTCCGTATTAGCTTAACCTAGCTAAACCCAAGGACTAATTTGTGATTTTTTTCAAATGTTATAAATTTTTCCATTGATGAATAAGCTTGTTCTTGAAAGTTTATGGAAGATTTATAAGCTTGGTTGTTAGATTTGATTATTTTGTAAAGTAGTTTTTGATGATTTTAATGTTTAAGGACTAAAATGTTAAAGTGATAATTTTGCAAGGACTTGAGGAGAAATAATTAAAAAGTGGTTAAAAATAAAATGATAATTTTTGGAAAGCTAAAAATTTAAAATAAAATGGTTAATTTGCAAGTTTTGAGCTAAAGGACTAAATTGAATAAAAGTGAAAAGTTAAGGGCTATTTTATAAAAATACCAAAAAGACTTATTTGCATAAAATGATTAAAATTCATGTTTATTTAAATAATTGAATGAAATTATTGTAATAGATTAAGATCATGCTACCGATTATGGAAAAGGGGAAATTACGGATTAATCTCTAGAGTTCACTTTAACTACAATTTCGTCTGGTAAATTCGTAACGTTAAATTTGCATTTAAATAGTACATTATTTATATTCTTTACGATTGTTGCAAAACTGGCTATGGTACGTGAAAAATGAGAAAGACGAAAAAGAAATGAATGAAAGAGATATCAGGCTTTGAGCTGATGTTTGAATCGACGTGATGGTTGAGGTACTGCATATGTTACGAGTCCTCCACAGCTCGTATGAGCAGCATCGTGAGCCGAGAAAATGAGAAATGAATCCAAGAATGGATTATAAGCCCAACGATGGTTGAGAATTATGCATAAGTGCATATCCTCGACAGCTCGTGTGAGCAGCATCGTTAGGGAACAGTTATATGCACAGATTCCGTATCGATGGCTGAGGTACCGCATATGTTAGGAGTCCTCGATAGCTTGTGTGAGCAGCATATTGTACTAGTACAAATATGATACAAACAAGAAGTTGAAATTCGAGTTATGGCTTGTCGAAGCAAAGTCTTATTCTAGTTTGAATGAGTCAAAGACTGTTCAACACATGATGTTTGGTAATTTATTAAACTCTACGAACTTACTAAGCTATGTAAGCTTACTTATGAAATTGTTGTTGTTTTGTAGATTCTATTTTATTGCTAAAAGATCGGATCACCTCAAGAAATCACACTATCTCGGGAGCTCGCTCGGTAGTATTTAAATCACTTGGTTATATGGCATGTATTAGGATAATGTTATCTTCAATGGTACTTGATTAGGATGAGCTATAACATGACTTGTTGAATGTTGAACTTATGATTTTGTAAGTTTTTTTTATGTTCAAATAGGTACATATGCATAAGATATAATGTCTTATGAATCTATGAGTATTGATGAGTTATGCTTTCTTCTCATGAGAAATTGTATATTTTGTGTTGTGAATTGATGGAAGTTTTGGCATCATTAAGTTATAAACTTAGAAGATTTAGGTGCATATTTGAAATCCGCATACTTATTTCTATGGAAGTACAGAGTATTGAGACTTTGGCTACTGACTTGCATTATATCGGTAGCATTACAAAAGTATCGATAGCTCTGGTCATAATAGTATCGGTAGTTGTAATAGCTCAGTTTTCAGTGGTGTTAGAAACAGTGGTTTCAGGACCACAAATTCGACGAGTCAAGTCATAAGTATTGATTATTTAATATTTGTGATGTCATTAGTGGCGTATTAAAGTTCGGATAAGAAATTTTATCATTTAGATAGTTAATTAAGTAAAAAGGATTAAAACGTAAAAGGTGAAAAAGTTGAATTATATAGATTAAATGCTAATTGAAAGCAAGTTGAAGGTATTAGTGGAGAATTAGATCACTCTTAGATGAGTGGACTGTTAAAGGCAAGGGAAATGTGGAATTTTGCTTAATAATTATAAGGGTAAAATAGTACATGGCTTATTATGATAATTACGGTAAAAATTAAAGAAGAAATGAACCATATTCATCTTCTTCCTCAAGCCAAAGCACTAAAAACCCTAAAGGAAGGTGCAAATATTCGCCCAAGCTAGGTATCTTGATTGGTGAGTGAAATCTCACTCGTTTTAGTAATTTCTATATTTTTGAGTTTGTATTAGCTTAATCCAATTAGCCCATGGACTAATTTGTGATTTTTTTAAATGTTGAATATTCACCATTGATGAGTATGCTTATGCTTGAAAGATTAAAATGGATCAGTATGCTTGGTGGTTGGATTTGATGTTTTTGTAAAGTGATTTTTGATGAAATTAGGATTTAAGGATTAAAATTTTAAAATGGTGATATTATTGTACTTGATGTGAAATAAATGGATTTTAGGGACTTGTATAAGGGTTATGAAAGTTCGGTTGAGTTGTGAGTTGAGAAAATAGCTATTTTGCATGTTTTGTGCTTAAAGGACTAAACTGAATTAAAGTGAAAGTATAGGGGTAATTTTGTAAATTTCCCAAAGGACATAAATGCAAGAAATGATTTAAATTTCATGATTTAATATGGAAATGTAATGACTTGTTGATTAGATCACGAGCGAGCGGCAGATCGCGTAAAAGGGGAAAATTATAGAGTAATCCCCGAAGTTTTCTTTTTGCTACAAATTCATCCGATAAGTTCGCGTAACTATATTCTACTTGTTAAATTCTAACCTTATTTGTTTAGTTTATTCTTGTTAATGGATCGTGATGGAAGACGAGGAAGGATTAGCATACTGGCTCATTGAGCATACTGGCTCGTTTGAGCATTACTAGATCGCAAGAGTTAATTTTCTCCGGAAGACCGCAAGAGGGATTGAATATTGAAGATGAAAGAATGGAGATGATAGTTCTCATTCTCATTCTCATTTTTATGGTTATTAGTAAGCTCTGTAAGCTTACCTGTGTATTGTCTCTATTTTGTAGATTCATTTTGCTGTTGGAGATCAAATCCCCGAGAAGAATTACACTATCCCGGGAGCTCATTTGGTAGTCTTTTGTATCACTTGACTTATACGACATGTAATAGGATCTATGAACTTGATATAATTCGTTATAAAAACTGCTAGAATGTTTACAAATGTTTTGGCTAGATTGTAGTGAGTTGTATGACTTGGGATGTTTTGTTATAGCTTTGTTTGAGTTATTTGAATGAATATCATGTTGTATTTATGTAATGAAATGTTTTGTTATAATAGTTCCAACACTTAGAAGAATTATGTGCATTTTTATGAAATCTGCTTACTTGTTTCTATAGTTCTCTTGCATGTATTGTTAAAAGTACAGGGTAGGAGAGAGGTTGTTCACTGACTTGGGTTGTAATGGTAGTTGAATTGCAAGTATTGATAGTTATGTGTTTAGAAGTATCGGTAGTGTGTGTACTTGTATCAGTAGAATTTGCAAGGTTAGGCTTTTAGCTCTTTGGAGTTTTTAGTATCGGTAGAAGTAAGACTTGTTTTGTAGAAGAGTAGTAACTTGTATCGGTAGAACTGTCACTTGTATTGGTAGAAGTCTGCACTATTCCTGAACTGTTTACTGACTTTTCAACTACTGATACTTGTTCAACAAGTACCGGTAGAAGTCTCCAAAAATGTTAGACATGACCTTTTTACCCATGTTGAATTGTGTTTATGATTAAATGACGATATATGATATGTGAAGTGCAATTCTTTAATGAAATAAGATTGTATGACATGTTATTTAAAAGATGAACAATGATAGATGAATAGTAGGACACCAAGACTCTAATCGACAACGGTTTTAGGTTTGGGTGTTACATTTAATAGTACCAGAGCTTACAGTTTAACCGGTTCTTAGACTAAAATTATGAATCAAAGAGTTTAAAGACTACATGCCATATAAACCTGTGATAGTCTGATTGTGATAGATTCGATCTAACCTTGAAATTTTGCAAATAAGTAATATGTCTGATTCGGAACGAGGAGAGACCAACGAGGTAAATAGTAATGTTTCAACTACTAATTTTGGCGCGAGTCGAGGTGTACCCGTGATACCGATGATTAAGAATGAAGCTAAAAATATGTTTTCGGCTTGATGGGCCAATAGTTCTCTGAATTTATGAGAGGTAATCACACAGTTCCGCAGCCTCCTCCACCACCTATGCAACCTATTGCACGACCTGCTACACCACCAGTTGTGCCTCCACCTCTTTCGATAATAGCACAAAAAATTTGAGGCGGAGGAATTCAGAGAAAGTGTCGAGGATGATCCATCCAGAGCTGAGTACTGGTTGGAAAATACTTTGTAGGTCTTGAATGAGATGGGCTGTCCCCAGAAGATTTCTTGAGATGTGCTGCATCACTACTAAAGGATGAAGCTTACAATTGATGGACGACGATATTGGCTGTGGTTCCTGAGAATGATATCACTTGGGATTTTTTCAGACTGAATTTTAAAAAGAAATATGTCAGCAAATGGTAAATGGACCAGAAGAAGAAAGAGTTTAGAATCTTAGAAGAAGAGAAACAAGTCTATTGTTGAGTGTGAGTGGGAATTTGTATATCTTCGTAGGTATGCCGTAGAGATCTTGCCAACTGATGAAGTTATGTGTATCCATTTTGAAGACGGGTTAATTGATGAAATCAAGATGATGGTTGGTGGTTCAGAGTTGCGACCATTTATGGTTTTGACAGATCGGGAACAGAAAATGGAAGAAATCTATAAGCATAAGCAGTAGAGGGAGAAGAGATTCAAGGAGTTCAACATGAAATTCCTTCTAAATTTTTTTTATGTAGCCACCGAAGAATTTTAGAGAGAATGAGTATCGAGTAGTGGCATCATTTGGTTTTCATGGCAGTCACAAATCGAAACAGCTCGGATTAAGGTTTTAAAATCGACCTACGAATTGTGTGGCCAGTGGTCGTAATGCACCGAGCTCTGCATGTGAGCACTGTGGCAGATTCCACTATGGTGAATATCGAGTTAAGAAGGGAGCTTCTTTTAGATGCGAAACGACGGATCATTAGGTTTGTAATTGCTCAGTGACACTAGAAGAAAAGGAAGATCGAAGTGTAAAGCCTCTAATCAAATTGTAGAAGGTTCGACGAGCGTGTTAGAGCAGTCATGTGGGTGGAAATCTTATGATAATAGAGATAATGCGAATAGATCTGAGGTTCGCGCACCCGTCATAACCTATGCCATCCGAGCCAAGGAAGAGGCTACTGCACCGATTGTTATGACTAGTATATTCTATCTTTTTTATGTAACTCTGTGTGCTTTAATTGACCCAAGGTAAACTTACTCTTATATCTGTACTACTTTAGCAACTTATAAGAAATTGTCTGTAGAGTCAACTGAATTTGATATGCAAGTTACAAACCCGTTGGGTTATAGTGTTATAGCAAATTTGGTGTGTCGTAAGTGTCCACTGAAAGTTTAGGGCTGTGAGTTTCTTGCTGATCTTATCCTGCTACCCTTTTATGAGTTCGATGTGATTTTGGGTATGGATTGGTTAACTGAACATAATGCGGTGGTTAACTTCAAGCAGAGACGGATTGGTTTAAAATATTCGATTAATGAGGTAATTATAGTTGAATCCGGTAAATTGAACAATGATGTTAGAGTTATTTCAGCCATTTTTGCACAGAAACTAGTTCGTAAGGGCTGCGAGGCATTCTTAACTTACATACATGATACTCGAGGGTCGAGAACAAAATTAAATTAGGTACTGATTGTTTATTAATTCACAAATGTGTTTCCTGAAGAGAGAGTTACTGGTTTACCATCGATTAGAGATGTGGAATTTGGCATTGATTTAGTACCCGATACCGCTCTGATATCGACTCTATCGTACAGAATGGTACCGACTGAGTTGAAAGAACTCAAGGTGCAGTTGCAAGAGTTACTGGACAGAGGTTTTATACGACCTAGTGTATCTCTTTAGAATGCACCAGGGCTGTTTGTAAAGAAAAAAGACGGTTTGATAAGGATGTGTATAGATTATCAACAGTTGAACAAGGTTACAGTAAAGAACTGGTATCCGTCACCACATATTGACGAATTGTTTGATTAACTAAAAGGTGCACTGTGTCTGTCAAAAGATAGATCTCCGATCGGGTTACTATTAAATGCGAGTAAAAGACTGTGATGTGTTGAAAACTACCTTCAGAATGCGGTACGAGCACTATGAGTTTCTTGTAATGTTGTTCGGGTTGACTAATGCACCGACAGTATTTATGGATGATAGCATTAGAAAAGACCATTAATTCCTCCTTGTTTAAAGTATAATTTGTTCCCATTATATCATGTTTAGCATATATTTTTAGCATTTTATGGTAATTGCATTTTCTAAGTTAGTGATGTTTGGTTTAATTTTCTTTAATTTTGTCCTACTTTTGTTAGTAATGTCACCACATTTAGTGTTCAGTTTTGCGTCTAAAGATGTCAATGCAGGAATCTATCCCAAAAGATCAACGTAGGAAGGTGTCCAAGGTTGTCATCGCAATTTAGAATCCAGAATTGTGTCTAAAACTATCGCCGCATGAATATATCCAGAAGTAGTACAGTGCTTGAGAATATCAAGGTTGTTGCAGCGAATTAAAAATCTAAATTTGTGTCTAGAAATGTCACGACAACCTTTAACTGCTTGCTGGTTTCACTAGATCTGCGTGAATATACAGTTAGATTAATTAACTTGTACAGCTATAAGGAAGTTAGATCTAAAGAACCGATAGGATCGATAATTGCATGAAGATAAATATTGATAAAGAAAATAAGAGAGAAGGATCAAAAAGCTGGTGACCAAAAATTAATTCGGGTTTTTATCTTTTCTCTAAGTTTGCTTCCACGGAAGCTTAGGTTCTTAAAGGTTGAATTGACAGTGACGAAAAGGCAATTCCAACTCCTGACGAGGAGTATTCTTAATTGCGACACAAGAGGAGCATTAGGGAAGAGTTCTAGTAGGTTAGGAATAAAATGCTTTAACTTGTTCTTTATTTCCTCTTAAACGCTGATAAATTCTGATGAAGTTAAATGTGTATGGAAGTACCTTTTAATTTTAGATCTAATAAGATTTCTATTCAATCTTCTCTTATCTGTTTACCTTAGGATTTACTTGCTTGAACACGGAAGTGCTATTGCAGTTACTGAAACTAGAAAGTGCAGTGACAAATTAAATTAACAAGCAAGACACCAGAAGTTGCTTAGGAAACGAAAGAATTCTGACCACTTGTTCTTGAATACAAAGCATTGCCAGCACTGGAAGGTGTGGTTAATGTGAGTATTTGGGTCTTTGATAAACGGTGAAGTTGAAATTGGTAAGATCTCATTAAGCTAAATTATGACGATAATTTATCTATTATTCACCTTATGTTCACATTTAGAAGTTGTCGATTTGTCAAGTCAGGGATCCCTTATTCTATTTTCATTGTTCTTACTTCTTCATTTCACTTAAATTGCATCGACAAATTATCTTCAACTTTCTCTGCATTTATTATCAATTTGCTTCGACATATTTTCTTACAATTTGGCAATACTGACAATTTAGTTCATTCATTTCTGCACTCCTTATTTTAATTGTGCTGACATTATTCATATATTTTCTCTTAGTTTAATTGTAATTGAATCAACAATTATAGACACAAACAGTCATCTCTATGGGATCGATATCTGATAGTTTTAAACTTATCAATTATACTTACATCGACAAGTGTTCGCTTGTACAATTGCTATGACGTTCATAGCGCGATCAAGTTTTGGCACCGTTGCTGGGGATAGCGTTTGTTTGATGTTTATTTTTGCAGTTGCAATTATTGTTCATTTATTCACTTTTATTTGTTACTGATTTGTTTCAATTTTTATTGACTCTTTTCAATTTTATTTTAGGTATTTTATGACCATTAAGAGTAATCCTGATAATATTGTTGACTTAGATCTGGAAATCGAAAGAACTATTTAAAGGAGAAGACAAGAACAAAGGAATATGGCTTTGCCTGGAAATGATGTCATACTGCCATTGCCATCACAAATCCTATTCCTCCAATACAGTCACAAAATTTAAACAACCCATCTCTACCACAAGAAGAATAAATATAAACAAAACAATTAAAGACTTTATTATTCCTGTATTAGATGATTTGCAGCAAGGGGTTGTTAGACTAGCTATCCAACCCTAAAATTTTGAGTTAAAACTGATTATGTTTCAAATGTTAAATTCAAATGAGCAATATGCTGGTTTACCTCATGAAGATGTGAGATAGCACCTTAAATCTTTTCTACTAATCTGTGCTTCTTTTAGTCAGCTTGGTGTTCCTGACGACACTTTGAAGATGCAACTATTTCCTTATTCATTGCAAGGAAGGGCTCATATCTGGTTCCTTGGATTACCTGCTGGATCGATTACATCATGGAATGCACTTGTGACTCAATTTGTTTTGCTGTTTAATCCACCTACAATGAATGCTCGATTGAGGAATGATATTATTGCTTATCACCAGCTGGATGATGAGAATTTGCATACCACATGGGAGCATTACAAGACTTTGTTTTGACGTTGTCCCATGCATGGAATCCAACAAGAAACATAGATCGAAATTTTCTACAATGGATTGAACGCGCAAACAAGAAATCTTGTCGATGCATCTGCAAACAGTCCTTTGTTGGACTGCACCTATGATGAAGCTATGAGAATTTTGGAAAGAATCGCTCAGAATGATTATCAATACCTAATTTCTCGAGCTGCTCAAGTAAAAACGAATCCTGGAGTCATTGAATTAGATGCCATATCGGCTTTAAGTGCAAAGGTTTCTTCGTTAGCTAACATGATTAAAAGCATAAAATGGACGAGTGAAGTTGCTCCCATTCAAGTTGCCCAGCAAATGGATGTTTCGACATTTTGTTGTGAAATTTACGGTGACAATCATAGCTACGAGGATTACTCATAACATGCAGAAAATGCGTTTTATTTCAATAACATCAGAGAGGATTTTGTATGATAACTCTTACAACAGTTCAGCTAGGTATCAAAAACCTTGGGGGAATCAAAATGCGACCACATTTTGATACAAAAATTCTCCAAGCCAAGGAAATTTTCGACAGGCAATTACAATAAGCAGCAACAAAACTACAACCACAATCCTCAGATGCAGGCACATCATGATCAGATGCAGCCATATATTCGTATGCATGTACAACAAACTACAATGCCAAATCTGAATATGTAAAGATAATATCAACAACAACAATAACAGTACTCTCAACCATGAACTGATCCATTAGCTGCACTTGAAGCTCTGATGCGTAAACATATCACAAGAACTGAAGCTATTGTGTAAGGAAATTCTTCTTCCATCCAAGCGTTGGAAGCACAAGTAGGACAATTAGTTTCTAATATAAGCACGAGACCACCAAGTGTTTTACCATGTGATACTGAAAATCCAATTCAAAAGGGAAAGGAGCATTGCAAGGCTATTACTCTTCAGAGTTGAAAGCAAAATGTTGAACAAAGTAATAACTCTAATACAACACCTATCGACGCAAATGAAGCAGAGCAACGAAGAAAAGTTGTACCTGAAGAAGAAGCAATAGAGCTAAATGAAAAGGAGCCACTAATTATTACTCCCATGCCAACTACTCGACCTACAAAATTATCGATGCAACTGCCAATGTCGATTGAGCCTGTTATGTCACGACAAACTAATGTTTCAGTACCTTTGTTATTTTTTACAATGATTTAAGGAAAAAGAAAATGATAGGGAATATCAAAAGTTCTTGGCCACCCTGAAACAATTACATGTTAATATACCTCTTATCAATGCTCTTATACAGATTCTGAGCTATGGGAAATTTATGAAGGAGCTCTTATCCAAGAAAAAGAAGTTAGCCGACATCGAGATAATTATGCTCACAAAAGGCTGCAATGTTGTGTTGACAAATAAATTACCATCGAAGATGAAAGATCCTGGCAGTTTTACAGTTTCGTGCTCCATTAAAAATTATTACTTAGGAAAAACTCTCTGTGATTTAGGAGCAAGCATCAATCTTATGCCACTATCAACATTTCAAAAATTGGGAATTGGTCACATGAAGCCCACTGCAGTGACATTGCAGTTGGTAGATAGATCTTTGGTGCAACCTAAAGGACAAATCAAAGATGTTCTCGTCCAAGTATATAAGTTTGTGTTCCCAACAGATTTTATTATTCTGGATTGTAAAGCTGATAAAGAAGTGCCCATAATCTTGGGATGCCCATTTCTTGCTACGGGTCGCACTCTTATAGACTTATTCAAAGGCGAGTTAATGATACGACATAATGATGAACACGTCACCTTTAGTGTTTTTGAAGCAAGTCCTTGCAAGAGTAAAGAGGAATGTCACCATAGTGATATATTGGATGAATTAATTGTGGAAGAATTTTATGAGGAGAGTATATCTGCTTTAGAAGAACTTATGGTGACAACTGAAGACAATTTCCGGACTGATTGTGACCACAAGGATGAAGCAAATATTGTTGAGCTTAGACGTGGTTGGCAGATGGAATCCTTAGATCTGACCAATAGAAAGGTCTCTGTATTTAAGCTATCTATTGAAGAAGCTCCAACCTTGGAGTTAACACCATTGCCAGTACATTTAATGTATGTCTTCCTTGGTGTCAAAGATACCCTGCTAGTAATTGTCTCCGCAAATCTCAATGTAAGTCAAGAGGAAAATTTGATCCAAATACTGAAGCAACACAAGCATGCCATCTCTTGGAGCATCATGGATATCAGAGGTATTAGTCCTTCTTTCTGTATGCACAAAATCAGGTTGGAAGATGAGGGATAACAGACCATTGAGTAGCAAAGGAGGTTAAATGAAAATGATGAAGAAAGTTGTTAAAAAGGAAACATCAAATGGTTGGATGCGAGCATTATTTACCTAATTTCTGATAGTACATGGGTGAGCCCAGTCCAATGTGTTCCAAAGAAGAGCGGTATTACGGTGGTAAGTAATGACAAGAATGAATTAATTCTTACTCGCCTTGCTATAGGTTGGGGGGTTTGCATGGACTATCGTCGTTTGAATGCTGCCACAAAAAAAGATCACTTCCCACTCCCTTTCATTGATCAAATGCTGGACAAGCTTGCTGGTAAAGCCTATTACTGTTTCCTAGATGGTTATTCTGGCTACAACCAGATTGCAATTGCGTCAAAAAAGCAATCTAAAACAACTTTCACTTTTCCGTTTGGTACCTTTGTTTTTCACTGAATGCCATTTGGTCTATGCAATGCACTAGTAACATTTCAAAGGTGCATGATGGCAATTTTTCAGATATAATTGAAGACTTGTTAGAGGTATTCATGGATGATTTTTTTATTTTTGGTCACACTTTTGAAAAATGCGCTAACAATTTAGATAGAGTTTTAAAGTGATGCGAGGACATTAATCTGGTACTAAACTGGGAGAAATGCCACTTCATGGCAACCGAAGGTCTTGTCCTGGGACATCGTATCTCTTGTTAGGGCATCGAAGTGGATAAGGAAAAGGTGGAGGTCATTGAGAAGTTACCCCCACCTACTAATGTTAAAGGAATAAGAAGTTTTCTCGGTCATGCAGGTTTCTATCGAATATTCATCCAAGATTTTTCAAAAATTGCAAAACCTCTCTGCTCACTATTGGAGCAAAATAAAAAGTTTATATTTCATGCTGCCTGTATGGAAGCATTTTTGAAAATTAAGCTGCAATTGGTAAAAACACCTATTGTCGTCTCACCGGATTGGTCATAACCGTTTAAAGTTATGTGTGATACAAGCGACATGCAGTAGGTGCACTGCATGGCCATCGTGAAGATAAGGTTTCATATGTATCTTTTCGGTGCAAAAGTTACAGTATATATTGATCACTCTGCATTGAGATACCTCTTTACCGAAAAAGATCCTTGATGGTATTAGAAATGAGATAGATTTTTGTCCCAATTTAGTGTTTAAATTACTCCTTTTGTAGTTAATTTAGTATACATCATTAGCATTTTATACTTAGTTTACTTGTTTTCCGATTCATTGTTAGATAGTTTGAATTCTTATTCTTTTCAAATATTTTTGTACTAATGTCGATGCAAGCAGTCGATATATTGCATCTTAATATTGTTAGCACAGGAACTTAGTCTAGGAACGGAATATTGGACAATTGCAACCACAAGATCAACTGAACATCGCGATTATGAATTGTCACTGCATTGAAACTAAACCTCAATTGAGAGGAATCAAGCTTAATTCATAATTGGAAGCACCAGATGCAGGAATTTCATAGATGTCGCCACAATTATTCTTTCAAAATGCGTCCAGCGATACAACGACAATCTGCAGATCTCTAAAGAATACACTAGAACTGCGTAAGTGCACAGCTGTAATTTAACTAATTTTGATAGCTGCAAGATCTAGATTGAAAATGATGGCTAAATCCTACAACATTTTAGAGGTTATAAATAGAAGAACAAAGAAAGAAGGTATCAAGAGGAAAGGGGATTTAATTCTAGAAATTCTATGTGAATTGAAGATTTGAGCTGGAATCGGTGAACTGATGAAGCAAGCCTGCAACTGCTTCTGATGAGAAGTGTTAGATGCCAAGCAAGAGGAAAAATTAGGGAGTAAGCCTAGTAATCTAGAAATAGTAAACTTCGTTGTACTCGTTAATTTTTCTTGAACGATGATGAATTCTGATGATGTTAAATGAATACGAGAGTATCTTTTAATGTTATATCATTTTGATTCTTACTTTACATTGCTTATCCATTTATTCTTGGATTTAATCGCTCTAAACACAAAAGTGAAATTGCAGTACACCGACATCAAGAAATGTGGTGACAAGTTAGATTAACAAGTGGGTTAGGCGAGAGCTGCTCGGGACTGGGACAGACTCCAGTTACTTGTTCTTGGATACACATCATTGCTCGCACAGAGAGGTGGAGTAGTGTATTTGAGTCAGGATTAAATAGGGAGCTATTGTGGGTAAGAACTTGAAGGGACTTCATTGCTGCGACAATTCATCTATACTCTACCTTGTCGACGCATCCAGCGTTGCAGCCTGTAGAATCAGTGAACCACTTCCACCCTGTTACACTTGATCACTTTTATATTTCCTGCATTTAAATTTGTAGCACTCAACACTCAACACATTTTTGGATTTATTTTCAGTACACTCATATTTAACCTCTGATATTTAACTCTAATTGCGTTGACTACAATGATTATTTTAGTGTGCAGATCTAACATAATTATGCTGACATTCTTACTCGCATTACACTAATTTTTAGTATTGATTGCTCCGATATTAGAATATCGGGAACCATTTCCTCGTGGGATCGATATTCGATAGCTCTGTCTATTAACTATACTTGCATCGACGTGTCTACGCTTGTACAATTATTGTGTCGTAAAAACACCGATCAAGTTTTGGTACCATTGCCAGGGAAATTGGCGTTTATTTGATGTTTAATTTTTTTGCTACAATCAATTTTACTTACTTAGCTTTTAACTTCTATTAATTTGTTTATTATTCTTTTATGGTTTTGAAGGTATTATATGTCCACAAGAGAAAATCCTAAGGATATTGTAAGCTTTGATCCGGAGCTTGAGAGAACACTTAGGAGGAGAAGGCAAGAACAAAGGAAGATGGCTGGTAACAACAACAATAATAATCTACCACATTGCTGCCACAGGATAACATTCCAGTGCTGCCACAAGATTTACCACCACCACGCCCAAAAGAAGAATAAATACAGAATAGGCCAATAAAAGATTTTGTTATGCCTATACTCGATGATTTGCAACCAGGGGTTGTGAGACCAGCTATTCAGGCTGGTAACTTTGAACTAAAGATGGTGATGTTTAAAATGTTCAACTCAAATGGGCAATATTCAAGTTTTCCACATGAAGACGCACGCGAACATTTAAAATCGTTCTTACTCATTTGTGCATCTTTCAGTCAACATGGTGTCTCTGATGATGCCTTGAAAATGCAATTATTTCCTTACTCGTTGCAAGGAAAAGCATGAACATGGTTTTTAGGTTTGCCGACTATATCCATTACATCCTGGAATGCATTGGCAACACAATTTGTTTTGAGATTTAATCCGTCGACAATGAATGCAAGGTTGCAAAATGACATCAATGCATATCATCAATGATGACGAGAATTTACACATAACATGGGAGCGTTACAAAGCCTTACTTCGATGCTGCCCAATGAATGGGATTCAAAAAGAGACCCAGATAGAGATATTTTATAATGGTTTGAATGCTCAGACAAGGAATCTTGTCGACGCATCTGCAAACGGTCCATTGTTGGATTGCACATATGATGAAGATGTTCGAATTCTGGAGAGAATAACCAGAACGATTACCAATATCCGATTTATTGTTTTGCACAGGTGAAAACTAACCCTGGTGTTATTGAATTAGATGTTATTTCTGCATTGTTAGCGCAGCTATCTTCCTTGGTCAACATCATTAAGAAGATGAATGGAACGAGTAATATTTCTCCTATACAAATGGCATAGCAAATGGATGCGTAGATATTTGCATGTGAGATTTGTGGCGATAACCATAGCTATGAAGACTGCCCACAGCATGCAGAAAATGCATATTATGTCAACAACATTCAAGGGGGTTCATTTGGTAACTTCTACAACAATCGTTCGCAATAACCTTGGGGAAATCAGAATACTTCCACATTTCAATATGGAAATTCTTCGAACCAAGGAGGTTATAGGCAAGGAGGTTACAACAATAGTCAATCATAAAACTATCATCAGAATTCACAAGTATATCCTCGATCTGAATCGATGCAGTCATATAGTCAATTGCAACCACAATCATGATTACCATCACAATCAAGCTTCCAGCGACAAATGCAAGGACAACCTCATCCGCATCAACAACAATAATTTGCTCAATCGAGGGCAAACCTTATGAATGCTCTTGAGGTTATGGTGCGCCAACATATCATAAGAACTGAGGCGATAGTTCAAGGCAATTCTTCTTCTATACAAGTATTGGAAGCCTAGCTTGGACAGTTGGCCTCTAATCTTAACTCCAGATTACCAGGCACTTTGCCTAATGACACTAAAAATCCTACACAAAGAGGGAAGGAGCATTGCAAAGCAATTACGCTAAGGAGTGGCAAACAGACAGTAGAGAGAAGCGATTCTAACCAGGGCCATGTCGAAGTATCCATTTCAAAGCAACAAGACGAGGTTATAACTGAAGGAAATCAATAGCAAAACTCTGTTGAAGAATCGATTGAAGTACAATCTGCGCCTACAGATTGTCCAATTAAGTTGTCAACACAAACACCACTGTCGAAGCAACCAATACATCCACAGCAACCCTATGCCACCATACCTGTACCGTTTCCCCAATGTTTTAAAAAAAAGTCCATGACAAAGATTACTAAAAGTTTGTTTCTACTTTGAAGCAATTGCACATTCGTATACCGCTAATAGATGCTCTTGTGTAGATACCCAATTATGGGAAATACACGAAGGAGAGCTGTTATCAAAGAAAAAGAAACTATCCAACATCAAGACGTTTGTGCTCACAGAGAGGTGTAGCACTGTACTCACAAACAAGTTGCCAACCAAGATGAAAGATCCTGGCAGCTTCACAATTCCATGCTCCATCGGAGATCATTACTTAGGTAAAGCATTATGTGATTTAGGAGCTAGCATTAACTTAATGCCTTTGTCTACTTTCAAGAAGCTAGGGATTGGATCAATGAAGCCCACTGCGGTGACATTACATTTAGCAGATAGATCTCTAGAACAACCGGAGGGACAAATCAAAGATGTTCTTGTTCAAGTTGATAAGTTGGTGTTCCTTGTTGATTTTATCATCCTAGATTGCGAAGCTGATAAGGAGGTACCCATTATCTTGGGAAGGCCATTTTTAGCAATGGGATGAACACTTATCAACGTGTTTAAAGGAGAACTAATAATGCCCATAATAATGACCACGTAACCTTCAGTGTGTTCGAAGCAGCACCGTTAGGGCCTAAAGAACAATGTCACCATGTTGACGTGTTGGACGAAATTATTTTTGAAGAATTTCATACCAGGAATTCAACATTGTCTGATACTGATGTGACGACATCTACTGATGATATCCTAGAAGATTGTATTAACAAAGAGGAGGTGAACAATTGTGAGTTGCGAAGATATTGGCAATTGGAGTCGTTATATTTGTCTAATAAGACAATTCTAGTCTTTAAACCGTCTATAGAGCAAGCTCCTACCTTGGAGTTAAAACCATTGCCGACACATTTGAAATATGTATTCTTGGTGACAATGAGATACTGCCTGTTATTGTCAACGCATCTTTCAACGTAATATAAGAAGAGAAGCTCATCGTAATTTTAAAAGAACACAAGAAAGCCATAGCCTGGAGCATCGCAGACATCAGAGGCATTAGTCCCTCTTTCTACATGCATAAGAAAAGGTTAGAAGAAGAAGGAAACATCTATTGAACAACAAAGACGACTCATAAGAATGAAAGAAGTGGTGAAGAAGGAATCATCAAATGGTTGGATGCGGGCAATAATACCCCTATTTTTGATAGCAATTGGGTAAGCCCCATTCAATGTGTTCCTAAAAAGTGGTTTTAACGGTTGTGACCAATGTAAAACGAGTTGATCCCTACTCGCATCGTAACTGGATGACGTGTGTCCATGGATTAACCGACGGTTGAATACGCCACACGAAGGAACCATTTCCCGCTACTTTTCATCGATCAAATGTTAGATAGGCTAGCTGATAAAGGTTATTATTGCTTCCTGGATGGCTACTCTAGATACAACCAAAATAGCTATTGCACTAGAAAATCAAGCACAAACCACCATATTTACATGTCCTTTTGGGACTTTTGCTTTTCGACGGATGCCGTTTGGCTTGTGTAATGCACCAACGACATTCTAGAAATGTATGATGATGATATTCTTGGATATGATTGAAGACTCACTAGAGGTAGTCATGGATGATTTTTTTGGTTTATGGACAAAGTTTCGACCAATGCACCGATAACTTGGCAAATGTTTTGAGAAGATGCGAGGAAATAAACTTTATTCTGAATTGGGAAAAATGCCATTTCATGGAAACTGAAGGGGTTATCCTTGGCTATCGCATCTCTTGTCAAGGCATTGAGGTCGATAGAGCAAAGGTAGAGATCATTGAAAAATTGCCATCACCTACAACTGTCAAATCAATAAGAAGCTTTCTTGGACACGCGGGTTTTTATAGAAAATTTATCAAAGATTTCTCCAAGATTGCTAAACCTTTACGTTATTTATTAGAACAAAATAAAAAGTTTGTATTCGATGACATCTATCTAGATGCATTTACAATAATAAAGACAAAGTTGGTGCAAAGCTCCGATTGTCGTCGCACCAGATTGGACGTAACCATTTGAGTTAATGTGTGACGCTAGCGATTGCGTTATAGGAGCTGTTCTTGGGCAAAGGAAAGAAAGGGTATTGCATGCTATTTACTATGCTAGTAAAACATTAACTGAAACACAGGTTCATTATACCACATTTGAAAAGAATTACTAGCAGTGGTCTTCGCATTTAAAAAGTTTCGCTCTTATCTTGTCGGTGCAAAGACTACAGTCTACATAGATCACTCAGCTTTGAGATACCTTTTCAATAAAAAAGATGCTAAACCTAGACTCACTAGATGGATCCTACTCCTCCAAGAGTTTGATGTTGAAATCAAGATAGGAAGGGATCTGAGAATCAGGTAGCTGATCATTTGTCTCAGTTGGAAAGTGGAAGCGAAGATGGACAACAAACTCAGATTGTCGAAGCATTTCCTAACGAACAACTATTCACTGTTGACACATCACCATGGTATACTGATGTAGTCAATTATCTTGTGTGTGAAAAGCTACCCATGAGTGCAACTGGTCATAAAAAAATTAGGTTCATACACGATGCTGCTAAATATCATTGGAACGAGCCATAGCTATTCAAGGTATGTGCTGACAATATAATTCGATGTTATTTCTTGAAGAAGAAATGATGTCAATACTACGACATTGCCATGATGCCCCTTAATGAGGTCATTTTGGTGGAATAAGGACTGCTGTAAAGGTCTTGCAATCCAGATTCTATTCGCCCAATTTGTTTTTAAATGCTCACAATTTCAATGCAACAGTGTGATCGTTGTCAACGTACTGGTTCCATTTCTCATCGTAATGAGATGCTCTAACAACCTATCATGGTGGTGGAACTTTTCGATGTTTGGGGTATTGATTTTGTGGGACCATTTCCAAACTCTTTTGAAAATATGTATATACTAATAGCTGTTAACTACGTTTCCAGTAGATTGAAGCTATTGCGGTACCAATAGATGACGCTCGGATAGTGTTAAAATTCTTTCACACGTACATTCTCACACGGTTTGGAACACCGTGAGCATTGATTAGCGACCAAGGCACTCATTTCTATGATAACCAGGTGGCAACTGTATTGAAATGATATTGTGTGAAGCATCGAATGACCACTGCATATCACTCACAAACTAATGGTTAAACCGAAGTCTCCAATTGATAAATTAAAGGAATACTTGAAAGGTGGTTAACCCATCTAAAAGACTGATCTGTACAATTACTTGATACATTATAGGCACTTTCGTACCGCTTACAAACTCCCTTGAGGATGTTGCCATATCAACTAGTATTTGGAAACTCATTTTACCTACCTGTCGAGCTAGAACATAAAGCCATGTGAGCAATTAAGTAGGTAAATTTAGATTATGACATAGCTGGTAAGAAAAGAATGTTGGACACTACAGAATTAGAGGAGATCCGATGCCATGCTTATGAGAATGCAGCAATATACAAGGAAAAGACGAAAAAATGGCACGATAACCTCATATTTCATCGATAATTTCATCCTGGGCAGTTAGTACTCCTATTTAACTCATGTTTGAAAACTACACCCAAAAATTTGCGATCAAGGTGGTCCAGTCCATTCCGAGTTGTCGAAGCATTCCCTAGTGGAACGGTGACAATAGAAAACTTACAGGATAGCCAATAATTTAAAGTGAATGGTCAGTGTCTCAAATACTAAGTCAGCCTAGATGTCTGTGAACCAGACGAAACTGTCAACCTGGTGATATTTAAATAATGTCGATGCATTCGTTCATTTTCTTTTATTTGCTTTACTTTTGTTTATGTTGTTTTCAGATTCTTAGAGAAATAAAAATCCTCTTTTTGTCGACGCATAGAAGCACATTATGTCAGCGCATTCTACGATGAGTCAGCATTACTTTTTGGGCAAGAATCGCGTCGATTGATTTCCTTTCACCTCAGCCGTTAGATTAAATCGAAATAGTACAATCTGCAGCCTGACAATTAATGGCTGCAGACGCAACATTTCCCCGTGTTTTCCACTCATTGCACCTAGATTATATAATCCCCCATTGCAGTTACCTTTCTTCTTCACAATCGCCATTAACCATCTCCTCAAACCATCTGCAGATTCTTTCTCTTCTCTTTCGAAGCAATATCCTTCTGCAACTTTTCTTTATATTTGCTTTCTTTCAATCATGGCTAAGACTCGCGCTTCTAAAGCTAATCCTAAACCTTCATCTAAAACCACTCCAACCACTCCTATCGAGATTCCATCCATGACATCACCACCCTCAGGCCCAGTATTGTTTCTCACAATTGCGGCCAAAGAAAGATATCATAACACTATGCTTAAACGCAATATCTATCCTGAGCAAGGCCTCTAGTTGTCTCCGTAATTGCCCGTTGAGAAACAAGTCCACTACACTATCAATCGCTTAGGGTGGGGAGTCTTTTTTGTGACTATCCTTTTGGTTATTCCTCTACTCTGGTTTGAGAATTTTATGCGAACTTGGTGGATCAAGAACTAGAATTTTTTTTGTTCGAGGACTTGTGCCATAGAGTGAGGCACACATCAACGTCCTACTACCCAGAATGGGGTTGACGACCATTTGCACTTCCTACACAGTCTAAATGAGGATAACCTTGCTGAGATGATGACCAACCTTTACATCGACAATGCCACAAAGACGGGCAGTGGATTCCACAATTTCATAATGCATAGACGTTACTTGACGACCTTCTGCAAGGTATGGTTTCACTTTATTAATAGTCGAGTGATATCTTCTACCCATAGTACTACGGCCACTCTGGACCATATGTGTTTGTTACATTCCATCTCCATTATGCTTCTTTGCTAGCATAAGGGTATTGTGCCAAGGGAGGATGAGGAAGTCGTGGATAATAAAGGTCCAATTAATGACATTTCCATTGAGCGGATGACAACCATGACACATCGATGGGCAAAGTGACTTCCAAGGAAAAGGAAAAAAGGAAAGGTAAAAAGAAGGCCGACAAATCTGATGCGCCAATAATGGCACAAATGACAGAGACACTGGCTCTGATGGAGTCACACTTGGAACAGCTCGACAGACAGTCTATCCACATTGATAGTATAGTGGCTGACATGGACTCCTAACCTCGTAAATTCTATGCATATACCAAGGCGTAGAATAAGGCTCTTGTCCCTACATTACGCCAAATCACTCAAACCCTACTTTCAGACTTCTCGAAATTTTTGACTATCTACCGCCTAATGTAATATTCCTTATCTGAACAACCTATTCCTGATGGTAGGCCCACCTCTATATACCACTCACATCCATTTTTCTGATGATGATTTGCTACATCGTAACATTGCTGATTTTTTTGAAGATGAGTTCTCAAATAGCTTAGGGGTGAATATGACAGAAATGGAGGTTGTTCTGAATGAAGATGTCGTTACAGTCGGATACGTTGACATTGGCCCAACTGAACCTATTCAACTTGAGAAAGAAGAGGTAAATCAGGATGATCATGCCAAGAAAGATGAAGAACAAGAGGATGAAGACAAGGACGAAGCGAAGGATGATGAACACATTGACACCGAACCTGCTCTGGTGCAGGACGAAAAGGAACCTGATATCCCCACAACGATCATTGAGGATGTTGTGGGCGCATCAAGCTTAGACGAGACTCTACTTGATGTGAGTCAGGCTGAGGTAGTCACCATTTACGGAAGAACCTAACCCATTAGCAATTATACCTTATGTCGCTCCGCTAGCTGAAATCCATCTATCTGATGTGACTATAGATGAGGCCACCACCCAACTTGCCGAAGAGGAGCAGTCCGTCGATTCGGTTGGTTCGAGGGATAAGAAGAGGAAGCGACGTAAAGTTAAGAAAAAGAGAAAACACAATGATGAGGAGGAGTGCCCGAAAAAGAAAAAGAAGAAAACAAAAGTAGCCTCTATATCGGCTGTTGCTGAATAAGTTGGTACATCCCTTTTTAGTTAGCATTCTTGCATTTCATTGTGCTTGCATTTTTATTGTCACTGCATTTTTTTTGGTATAGAGCATTATCGTTGCATTTTCCATACATTTTGTATAACTATTGTCAGTGCATTGGGGACAATGCAGACATTAAGTTTGGAGGAATTAATGTGATTTGAAATTGCAACTACATCTTCTTATTTGATTTTTATTTTTCTTCGGTAATGAAAATATGACAATTTTCAACAAAAATGTGACCA
The DNA here is from genome assembly GCA_005610355.1 of Gossypioides kirkii. Classification (NCBI taxonomy): domain Eukaryota; kingdom Viridiplantae; phylum Streptophyta; class Magnoliopsida; order Malvales; family Malvaceae; genus Gossypioides; species Gossypioides kirkii. The sequence continues at coordinate 28,823,263 of CP032248.1, forward strand.
CAAATTTTATTTTAATGCGTAATTCTTGAATTGTTTGAATGTTGATGTGAAATTGGATGAGTATGAATGAATGATGAATTTGCTATTTTAGAATGAATGATTGAAATTGTTTCATTAATGAATGTATAGTGTTTATGTTTGAATCTTGAACTCATTGGCTAGTACAACACATTGTATGAATAAAAGACACTCCAATATGAGTTCATCATGATTCTTAAGAGGGAACACCCCGCTGCAGTTAAAGAAAAGAAAAATTATCTAGCCAAAGGCTGTATCTGCAAGAGTGTGTGTTGGCGTAATTACATGCCTCTTGGGGGTTTGATGCACCCCATCGTTACTGCCCAGAATAAAGATAGAGTAATGCAATGACATCTCTCAATCACTTGAATGACAAAAATGAGAAAAAGAAGAAAGAAAAGAAAAAGAGAATAAATTGCTGAAATGGTTCAAGGAAGGATAAGACTCAATGCATAATACTAGCATTGATGAAGTTGGAGTTTTAGTTGTTCTTGCTGATAAATTGTCGATGCATCATTCTATTATATGAATGCAATTTGAACATTAGAAATTTAGAGAATTCATGTTGTGTGAATAAATATTGTGGTGACATTTCTAATTGTTACTTGTTAATTTTTTATTTACTTGAGGACAAGTAAAAACTAAAGTTTGGGGGTATGATGGTATTACAAATGACATAGATTTTCGTCCCAATTTAGAGTTTAAATTGCCCCTTTTGTAGTTAATTTAGCATACATCATTAGCATTTTATACTTAGTTTACTTGTTCTCCAATTCATTGTTAGATAGTTTGAATTCTTGTTATTTTCACATAGTTTTGTACTAATGTCGACGCAAGCAGCCGATATAGTGTACCTTAATATTGTTAGCATAGGAACTTAGTCTAGGAATTGAATATTGGACAATTGTAGCCACAAGACCAGCTGAACATTGTGATTATGAATTGTCGCCGCATTGAAACTGAGCCTTAATTAAGAGGAATCAAGCTTAATTCACAATTGGAAGCACCAAACGCAGGAATTTCACAGATGTTGCCACAATTATTCTTTCAGAATGCGTCCAGCGATTCAACGACAATCTGCAGATCTCTAAAGAATACACTAGAACTGCGTGAGTGCACAACTGTAATTTAATTAATTTTTACAACTACAAGATCTAGATCTGGATCTGAAAATGAAGGCTAAATCCTGCAACATTTTAGAGGTTATAAATAGAAGAAAAAGAAAGAAGAAGGATTCAAAAGGAAAGGGGATTTAATTCTAGAAATTCTGTGTGAATTGAAGATTTGAGTTGGAATCGGTGAACTGATGAAGCAAGCTTGCAACTGCTTCTGACGAGAAGTGCTAGATGCCAAGCAAGAGGAACAATTAGGGAGTAAGCCTAGTAATCTAGAAATATTAAACTTCGTTGTACTCGTTAATTTTTCTTGAACGATGATGAATTCTGATGATGTTAAATGAATACGAGAGATTCTTTTAATGTTATATCATTTTGATTCTTACTTTACATTGCTTATTCGTTTATTCTTGGATTTAACCGCTCTAAACACAAAAGTGAAATTGCAGTACACCGACATCGAGAGATGCGATGACAAGTTAGATTACAAGTGGGTTAGGCAAAAGCTGCTCGGGACTGGATAGACTCCAGTTACTTGCTCTTGGATACACATCATTACTCGCATCGAGAGGTGGAGTAGTGTATTTGAGTCGGGATTAAATAGGGAGCTATTGTGGGTAAGCACTCGAAGGGACTTCATTGCTGTGACAATTCATCTATACTCTACCTTGTCGACGCATCCAGCATTGCAGCCTGTAGAATCAGTGAACCACTTCCACCCTTTTACACTTGATCACTTTTATATTTCCTGCATTTAAATTTTTAGCACTCAACACTCAACATATTTGAATTTAGTTTCAGTACACTGACATTTAACCTCTAATATTTAACTCTAATTGCATTGACAGTAATGATTATTTTAGTGTGTAGATCTGACATAATTGCGCTGACATTCTTACTCGCATTACACTGATTTTTAGTACTGATTGCTCCGAAATTAGAATATCGAGAACCATTTCCTCGTGGGATCGATATCTGATAGCTTTGTCTATCAACTATACTTGCATCGACGTGTGTACGCTTCCATAATCGTTTTATCGTAAAAACACCAATCAATCCCAAACCAAGATTGATTCGTTGGATCCTGCTGTTACAAGAATTCGATGTTAAAATTAAGGATCGAAAAGGATAAGAAAATCAGTTTGTAGATCATTTATCTCATTTGGAATTCGGGAGTGAAGATGGTAATACCTCAGAAATTTTCGATGCATTTCCAAACGAGAAGCTCTTTTCTGTTAACGCATCCCCATGGTACGCGGATGTTATCAATTATTTGGTCTGTGGATGACTACCACTGAGTGCAATTGGTCATAGAAAGGTAAGATTTCTTTGAGATGTTGTAAAGTATTACTGAAATGAGCCATTCCTATTTAAGGTATGCACCGACAATATTCCTTGAAGAAGAAATGCTTCATATCCTAAAGCATTACCATGATGCTCCATATAGAGGTAATTTTGGTGGTGTTAGGACTACTGCAAAGATCTTTTAGTTAGGATTTTATTGGCCATCATTGTTTCGAGATGCCCACAACTTTGTTCAACAATGCGATAAGTGTCAGCGTACTAGATCGATATCCCGATGCAACGAGATGCTGCAACAACCTATAATGAAAGTTGAGCTTTTTGACGTATGGGGTATGGATTTAAAGGAACTATTTCCCAATTCTTTTGGAAATGTTTACATTCTGGTTGTTGTCGATTATGTCTCCAAAAGGGTTGAAGCAATTGCTGTGCCTAAAGAAGATGCTCGGATAGTGTTGAATTCCTTTCACACGTACATCCTCATCTCACTCGATTCAGCACACCTAAAGCATTACTCAGTGACCAAGGAACTCATTTGCATTACAATCAAGTTACTACCGTATTAAAATGTTATGATGTTAAACATCAAATGACAACCACATATCATCCACAAACGAATGGCCAAACTGAAGTATCCAATCGTCAAATTAAAAATATTCTTGAAAAGGTGGTGAATCCATCCAGACGAGATTGGTCTTCAAGGCTCAATGATGCATTGTGAGTGCTTCGCACAGCGTATAAAACACCATTAGGAATGTCACCGTATTAGCTTGTGTTTGGTAAATCTTGTCACCTGCCCGTGGTATTTGAACATAAAGCCATGTGGGCAATTAAGTAAATATGGATTATGATGCTGTTGGACAAAGGGATTGTTGGATATTTTTGAATTAGAGGAGATTAGATGAAATGCGTACGAGAATGCTACCATATACAAAGAAAAAACTAAGAGATGGCATGATAACATCATCTTGCAGCGACAATTTTCTACTGGTCAGTTGATACTTTTATTTAATTCGCGTCTAAAATTACATCTTGGAAAATTACGTTCCAGATGGTCAGGGCCATTCGAAGTTGTCGAAGCATTTTCTCCTAGTGCGGTGATAATTAAAAATTTAAATGATAGGCACCAGTTCAAGGTAAATGGCCAACGACTAAAGCATTATCTCAGCCCAAACGACCACGAGCAGAACGAGACCATTAATTTGGTAACATCTCCTTAATTTGTCATTACATTTATTTCATTTATTTTTCGTATTTTATTTTGTTTTAGTTATCTTCTTTAGTTATTTTGCAGGAATAAAAGCTACTCTTTTTGTTGATGCACAAAAAACCCTTATTGTCAACACAAATTGACTGCTGACTCATTATAATGTAGCATTTCAAGAAAGAATCACAACGTTTGATTCATCCTTCTTTCCAACCGTCGGATCGATTTGGAAAAAGAAAATCTGTGTCATTGAATTTATTAGATGCAGACGCAACGCCCTATCCCTGCAGTGGCTAACAACACGTCTTTTCATCTTCATTTTTCATTCCTTATAAGAACACCCCCTGTGCCAACGGTGTTCTCCACAACCACATTCTTAATTGTTACAGTAAACCTTCTCTTCTTAAGTTTTCCAATATCCTGAAATTTTTATACTCTCTATATCATAGAATCATGGCACGAATGAGAGGATCAAAAACCCTTAACAAATCGGCCATCGAATCTTTTGCTGTGATGGTTTCCGATAATGAGTAGTCGCTGATTAAAAAACCAGTCTTGTTCCTTACTAAGACTGGAAAGGACCGCTTTCATGATGTCATGTTAAAGCGAAACTGCCATCCAGAATAGGGGTTCCAACTATCACCCCTTCTCACTCTAGGCAAATAGGTCCAGCAAACCATCTTACGGTTAGGGTGGGAAGCGTTTTGTACCCATCCTGAATGATACTCTCCATCTCTCGTTAGGGAGTTTTATGCTAAATTGATTAATAGGGATTAAGACTTTGTTTTTGTTCGAGAAGGACTAGTGTCCAAGGGTGCTACACACATTAATGCCATGTACAACATTGATGCTGGGGAAGATGAACATATCACCTTCCTAGAGCAACTGACTGAAGAAGGCGCTGACATGTTACCGAGTGATTTATGCATTGATGGTGCCATCTAGACAGGCAATAACTCCAATAACTATACTATGCATCGTCGATTCCTCACCGTGCAAAGCAAGGTCTGGTTCCACTTTATTAACTTCCAATTATTGCCTTCAACTCACAGCATCACGGTGACATTAGATCGAATGTGTCTCATCCATTCGATTATTAAAAGCCGTAGAATTAATTTCGGGGCAATACTATATCAGAAGATTGCAGAATGCACAGCCAAACAAACAAGTATTTTATCATTCCCTTCTCTTATAATGCAATTGTGTCGATAATGTGGGGTTCTGCCTCGTGAGGGAGAGGAATTCTTGGACAATAAGGGACCAATCAACGATGTATCAGTAGAGCGCATGACAAGAGGGAAGGAGACCTCTATGGTAAAAAAAGCTGCCCCAAAGAAAGAAAAAAAAAAAAAAAGGAAGAAAAACATTCTCGTGGCATCACAAATCCTCAATTATGAAGGAAAATTACAGAGATCAAATAACTAGTTGACAGAATTAATGTACGGCAAATCAAACTTGTCACCACAATTGAGGACATAGAGCACTCGTAAATTTTATTATATTCCCTACACCAAGGCATGGAATAGTGCAATTGTCAGTACATTATGCAGTATTAGCAAGCATCCTATGCTAGAATTTCCAGTGTTTCCTCCTATCATCAGGGAGGCAATGCCATCAACTGAAAGATCTACTTCTAAAGGGAAAGACCAATCTACTGCCTCTCCGCAAATGGTCCATATATCTGATGACGATGGCCAAGATATTAATTCAAATGATGTTGAAGTTTGTTTTCGCAATATTGCCAGCATTTTTGAAAATGAATTTTTCAATAGCCTAAGAGCAAATATGGCTAAAAAGGAGGCCAATGCTGATGAGGAACACATAATTTTGGAATCTGTGGGTATTGAGGATAAGAAAGAAGGAGAAAAAGGAAGAAAGAAAAGAATGAGAGCAAAAAGAATTTTTTGTCACGATAACTTTGACCGAAGAATTTGTCACCGCACCCAAAGATGTGGGTACAATTGATGAAGAACTAACACAACCTGATGCGAATCAAGTCGAGGTAGTGACGGTCAACAATGAGGATTTCAATCCTCTGGCTATAATGCCCTATTCGGCACCTTTTGCTGAAGTACACCCTTCTGATGTCACCGTTGATGAAGCCAGCACACAACCAAATGTGAAGGAGCAATTTGCCGAACCGGTTGAGCCAACAGAATGAAAACACAAGTGCAAAGATAAGAAGAAGCACAAGGAGGAGCGCCATAAGAAGAAGAAGACCAAAGCAGCCACACCTTCAGCTGCACATCACTAAGTTAGTCTTTTAATTTATTCAGTACGTATTGCAGTTGCACATCATGTAGTTGTAATTGCATTGTCATCACATTTTAATTGTCCATGCATTTTATTTGTCGACGCATTTGCATTGTAGTTGCATTTCCATATATATTTTTATATTAGTGTCAGTGCATTGGGGACAATGCAGATTTTAAGTTCGGGGGGAATGTGGGCTGGAAATGCAATTATACCTACATTTCAAAAATTTATCCTTTTAAGTTTAATGAAGCATGCATGGTTATTGCAAATGTTGAATTTTTTCCATTTGATGCTTAATTCTTGAATCATACGAAATGCTAATGAATGAATTGGATGAATTTGATTGAATTTTGTATCTTCAATTTTGGATGAATGATTTAGACTGCATAGTAATGGATGAATAGTATCATTATTTGAATCTTGAATCAATTTTCCATTTACAGTTACTTGTATATAAGTATAGTTATGAATAAAAGACACTCCAATGTGGGTGTATTGTGAACTATCAAGGGGGAACACTTAAATGCAAGTGTTAGAAAAAGTAATCTAGCCAAAGGCTGTCACTACAAGAGTATGTGTCGGTGCAATTACATACTTCCTGGGTTTGTTGCACCCTATCGTTACTTCCAAGGAACAAGAGTTACAGTAATGCAACGACATCCATCAATCACATAAAAAAAGAAAGGAATAGGAAAGAAAAAGAAATATTTTATATTAAATACAATAAATGTTGTATTGGTAGTTAGAATTCAAGATTTGAACATGATGCTGGCTTTGATGAAGTTGCAATTTTAATTATTCATACCTATAAATTGTTGGTGCAATATTCTGTCATTTGGATGTAATTCATGCATTAAGATTTCAAAGGATTCAAGTTGCTAAAATGATTATCATTTGACATTTGTTATAACCTTGTTAGCTTTTGCTTACTTGAGGACAAGTAAAAACTCAAGTTTGGGGGTGTGATAGCATTAGAAAAGACCATTAATTCCTCTTTGTTTAAAGTATAATTTGTTCCCATTATATCATGGTTAGCATATATTTTTAGCATTTTATATTCAGTAATTGCATTTCCTAAGTCAATGATGTTGGTTTAATTTTCTTTAATTTTGTCCTACTTTTGCTACTTATGTCACCACATTTTGTGTTCAATTTTGCATCTAAAGATGTCAATGCAGGAATCTGTCCCAAAAGATTAACGCAGGAAGGTGTTCAAGGTTGTCACTACAATTTAGAATCCAGAATTGTGTCCAAACCTATCGCTGCATGAATATATCCAAAAGTATTAGTGCTTGAGAATATCAAGGTTGTCGTAGCAAATTAAAATCTAAATTTGAGTCCAAAAATGTCGCGACAACCTTTAAGTGCTTGCTGGATGCACCAGATCTGCGTGAATATAGAGCTGGATTAACTAACTTGTACAGATGTAAGGAAATTAGATTTGAAGAAGAAGGACACCTGTAATTGTCATTGTAGATAAATACTGATAGAGAAAAGAAGAGAGGAGGATCGAAAAGCTGGTGACCAAAAATTAATTCGGGTTTTTATCTTTCCTCTAAGTTTGCTTCCATGGCAGCTTAGGTTCTTTGAGGGTGAGCTGACTGTGACGAAAAGGCAATTTCTACTCCTGACGAGGAGTATTCCTAAGTACGACACAAGAGGAGCATTAAGGAAGAGTTCTAGTAGGGTAGGAATAGAATGCTTCAACTAGAATGCTTCAACTTATTCTTTATTTCCTCTTAAACACTGATAAATTCTGATGAAGTTAAATGTGTATGGAAGTACCTTTTAATTTTAGATCTAATATGATTTATGTTCAATCTTCTCTTATCTATTTATCTTAGGATTTAATTTCTTGAACGCGGAAGTGCTATTGCAGTTACTGAAACTGGAAAGTGCGGTGACAAATTAAGTTAATAAGAAAGACAACAGAAGTTGCTTGTGGAATGAAGGAATTTTGACCACTTGTTCTTAAATGGAAAGCATTGCCAACACTGGAAAGTGTGGTTAATGTGAGTCTTTGGGTCTTTGATAAACGGTGAAGTTGAAATTGGTAAGATCTCATTAATCTAAATTATGGCGACAATTTATCTATTATTCACCTTGTGTTCACATTTAGAAGTTGCCGATTTGTCAAGTCAGGGATACCCCATTCTATTTTCATTGTTCTTACTTCTTAATTTCACTTAAATTGCATCGACAAATTATCTTCAACTTTCTCTGCATTTCTTATCAATTTGCTTCGTCATATTTTGTTACAGTTTGGCAATACTGACAGTTTAGTTCATTCATTTCTGCACTCCTTATTTTAATGGTCCTGACATTATTCATATAGTTTCTCTTAGTTTAATTGTAATTGAATTAACAATTATAGACACAAACAACCATCTCTTTGGGATCGATATCTGATAGTTTTAAACCTATCAACTATACTTACATCGACAAGTGTTCGCTTGCACAATTGCTGTGGCGCGATCAATGGATTTAATGAATAGAGTTTTTCTACCTCAGTTGGATAGATTTATGGTAGTATTTATAGATGATATACTAATATACTCCAAGACAGAGGATGATCACACACAACATTTAAAAGAAGTATTACAGATTTTGTGAGAGAAACAACTTTATGCCAAATTTAGTAAGTGTGAGTTCTGGTTTAAAGAAGTTGATTTTTGGGGCATATCGTATCTTCAGAAGGGATTGGGGTAGATCCGAGTAAGGTTTCTACTATCCTCGACTGGAAGGTTCAGAAGAATGTTTCAGAGGTGTGTAGTTTTCTAGGCTTGGAGAGCTATTACCCTTGATTTGTAAAAGACTTCTCTATTATAGCTTTACTAATGACGAAGTTGCTACAGAAGAATGTTCAGTTTGTTTGGTCAAAAAAGTGTCAGAAAAGTTTCGAATAGTTGAAGAAAATGTTAATAGAAGCTCCAATTTGGATGCAGCCTGAGATGGGGAAAGAATTTGTTATTTACCGTGATGCATCATTGAACGGGTTAGGTTGTGTACGGATGCAAGCCAAGAAGGTAATAGCGTATGTTTCTCGATAATTAAAGTCACACGAGAAAAACTACCTAACTCACGATTTGGAACTAGCTGCCATTGTCTTTGCATTGAAGATTTGACAACACTATCTGTATGGTGAGAGAAGTCACATATGCACAGATCACAAAAGGTTGAAATATCTGATGACTCAAAAAAAACTGAATCTGAGGCAATGTCGGTGGTTGGAACTACTGAAAGATTATGATTTACTGATCGATTATCATTCGGGAAAGGAAAATATTGTTGCTGATGCCTTAAGTCAAAAATCATTGTTTACTTTGAGAGCGATGAACACACATATGTCTCTTGAAGGTGATGGATCGATTGTAGCTGAACTTAGGATGAGACCATTATTTCTATAGCAGATTCGAGAACTACAGGAAAATGATCTGAAGCTGGTAGCCAAGAGATAGTAGATTGAGAATGATCCCACTATTGGGTTCACTATTGATAGTACGGGTTTGATACTTTTTCGAGACAGAGTATGTGTTCCTAGCAACCCAGGATTGAAGCGAGATATTTTTCAAAGGCTCATAGAAGCACTTACTCCATTCATTCAGGAAGCGTAACAATGTACAATAACTTGAAGAAGATATATTGGTGGCGTGGTATGAAATGCGAGATTTTTGAATTTGTAACTAACTGCTTGGTATGTCAGCAGGTAAAAGCTGAGCATCAGGTACCGTCTGTATAGTTACAACCGATCACTATTCCTGAGTGAAAATGGGAACGGGTTACTATGGATTTTGTTATAGGTTTACTAGTAACATCGAAGAAGAAAGATTCGATCTGGGCCATAATAGATAGATTGTTGAAGTCAGCTCACTTCATTCCTATCCGTGTGGATTATTCACTCGAAAAGTTGGCTTAGTTATATGTATTTGAGATCGTACGACTACATGGGGTACCAGTATCTATTATCTCAGACTGCCATCCGTGTTTTACTTTGAAGTTTTGGGGTAAACTTCATGAAGCTTTTAGTATTCGATTGAATTTCAGCACTGTCTATCATCAGTAGATGAACGATCAGTCCAAGCGAGTAATATAAATTTTGGAAGATATGTTGCGATGTTGTATACTTGAGTTTGAGGATAACTGGGAGAAATATCTACCCTTAGTTGAATTTGCTTATAATAACAGCTATTAGTCCAGTATACTTGAGTTTGAGGATAACTGGGAGAAATATCTACCCTTTATACTGGTCAAAGTTGAGTGAATCGAAGCTGGTTGGGATTGATATGATCCATGAGACGGAAGATAAAGTTCGAGTAATTCGTGACTACTTAAAAGCCGCATCTGATCGATAGAAATCTTATGCAGATCTTAAAAGGAAAGATATAGAATTCGCTGTCGAAGATCGAGTTTTTCTGAGAGTTTCACCTTGGAAGAAGGTGTTATGTTTTGGCAGGAAAAGAAAGATAAGTTCGTGGTTTATTGGACCTTATGAGATTCTTACCCTGGAACTGGAAAAGATTCATAATGTGTTTCATGTCTTGATGTTGAGACGGTATAGATCATACCCTTCCTATGTGATTACACCTTGTGAGGTTGAGATACAGCGATTTGATGTATTCAGAAGAACCGATTAAGATTCTAGCTCGAGAAGTGAAAGAGTTACGAAATAAATGAGTACCGCTGGTAAATGTTTTGTGGAACCGACACGGGGTAGAGGAAGCAACATGAGAGACAGAGGTATCAATGAAATCACAGTACCTTAATCTGCTCATTGGTAAGAAATTTTGGGACGAAATTTCCCTAAGAGGGGAGAGTTGTAACAGCCTAGTTTTCAGTGGTGTCGAAAATAGTGGTTTCGGGACCACAACTTCGACGAGGCAAGTCATAAGTATTAAAGTTCGGATAAGAAATTCTATCGTTTAAATAGTTAATTAAGTAAAAAGGATTGAAACATAAAAGGTGAAAAAGTTGAATTATATAGATTAAATGCTAATTGAAAAACAAGTTGAAGGCCTTAGTGAAGAATTAGAACACTCTTAGATGAGTGGATGGTTAAGGGCAAGGGAAATGTGGAATTTTGCTTGATAATTATAAGGGTAAAATAGTACATGGCTTATTATGATAATAATGGTAAAAATTAAAGAAGAAAAGAACCATATTTATCTTCTTTCTCAAGCCAAAACACTAAAAGCCCTAAAGAAAAGGAGCAAATATTCGCCCAAGCTAGGTATCTTGATTGGTTAGTGAAATCTCACCCGTTTTTAGTAATTTCTATGTTTTTGAGTCAATATTAGCTTAATCCAATTAGCCCAAGGACTAATTTTTGATTTTGTTAAATGTTGAATATTTCACCATTGATGAGTATGCTTATTCTTGAAAGATTAAGATGAATATGCTTATTCTTGAAAGATTAAGATGGATTTATATGCTTGGTGGTTGGATTTGATTTTTTGTAAAGTGATTTTTGATGAATTTACGATTTAAGGACTAAAATGTTAAAATGGTGATATTATTGTACTTGGTGTGAAATAAATGGATTTTAGGGACTTTTTTAAGGGTTATGAAATTTTGGTTGAGTTGTGTGTTGAGAAAATGGCTATTTTGCACTTTTTGTGCTTAAAGGACTAAACTGAATAAAAGTGAAAGTATAGGGGTAATTTTGTAAATTTCTCAAAAAGGACATAAATGTAAGAAATGATTTAAATTTCATGATTTAATATGGAAATGTGATGACTTGTTGATTAGATCATGAGCGAGCAACAGTCGCGAAAAAGGGAAAATTATAGAGTAATCCCGGAGTTTCTTTTTTGCTACAATTCATCCGGTAAGTTTGTGTGACTATATTATTCTTATTAAATGCTAACCTTATTTGTTTAGTTTATTCTTGTTGATGGATTGTGAGAAGATGCGGAAGAATAAGCATACTGGCACGTTTAAGCATACTGGTTCGTTTGAGCATACTAGCTCGTTAGAGCATTACTGGATCACAAGAGTTAATTTCTCTAGAAGACCAAAAGGGGGATTGAATATTGAAGATTAAAGGAATGGAGATGATAGTTCTCATTCTCTTTCTCATTTTTATGGTTATTTTTAAGTTAACTGTACAACAAACTTACTGAGCTCTGTAAGCTTACCTGTGTATTATCTCTGTTTTGTAGATTCATTTTACTGTTGGAGATCGGATCCCTGAGAAGAATCACACTATCTCGGGAGCTCCTTTAGTAGTCTTTTGTATCACTTGGCTTATATGGCATGTAGTAGGATTTATGAACTTGATATAATTCGTTGTAAAAACCCGCTAGAATGTTTACAAATGTTTTGGCTAGATTGTAGTGAGTTGTACGACTTGGGATGATTTGTTGTAGCTTTTTTGAGTTATTTTGAATGAATATCATGTTGTATTTATTTAATGGAATATTTTGATATAATAGTTCCAACACTTAGAAGAATTATGTGCATTTTTATGAAATCTGCTTATTTGTTTCGGTAGTTCTCTTGCATGTATCGGTAGAAGTACAGGGTAGGAGAGAGGTTATTCACTGACTTGGGTTGTATCAGTAGTTGAATTGCAAATATCGGTAGTTTGTGTACTTTTATCGGTAGAAGTTGCAGAGTGAGACTTTTAGCTCTTTGGGGTTTTTAGTATTTGTAGAAGTAAGACTTGTTTTGGCAAAAGAGTCACTTGTATCTGTAAAACTGTCATTTGTATCGGTAAAAGTCTGCATTATTCCTAAATTGTTTACTGACTTGTCAATTATCAGTACTTGTCCAACAAGTACCGGTAGAAGTCTCTAAAAATGTTAAAAATGATGTTTTTACCCTTATTAAATTGTGTTTATGATTAAATAACGATAAATGATGTGTGAAGTGCAATTCTTTAATGAAATAAGATTGTATGACATGTTATTTAAAAGATGAATAGTGATAGATAAACAATAAGACATCGAGACCCTAATTAACGACGGTTTTATGTTTTGGATGTTAAATTTAGTAGTATCAAATTTTACGGTTTAGTTGATTCTTGGACTGAAATTATGAATCAAATAGTTTAGAGAGAACATGCTATATAAACTTGTGATAGTGTGATTGTGATAGATTCGATCTAACCTTGAAATTTTACAGATAAGTAATATGTTTGATTCGGAATGAGGAGAGAACAACGAGGTAAATAGTAATGTTCCAGCTACTGATACTGGTACGAGTCGAGGTGTACTTGTGATACCGATGACTGAGAATGAATCTAAAAATATGTTCTTCGACTTGATGGACTAATGGTTCTCTGAATTTATAAGAGGTAATTAAACAGTTTTGTAGCCTCCTCCTCCACCTGTGCAACCTGTTGCACGACTTGCTACACCATCGGTTGTGCCTCTACCTCTTCCGATAATAGCATAGCGGCACCGTATACCTACAAATAAAGTCAAAAAAATGGAGCAGAGGAATTCAAAGGAAGTGTCGAGGATAATCCTTCTAGAGCTGAGTATTGGTTGGAAAATACTTTGCGGGTCTTGAATAAGATGGCCTGTCCCTTAGAAGTACAGGGTAGGAGAGAGGTTATTTACTGGCTTGGGTTGTATCGGTAGTTGAATTGCAAGAATCGATAGTTATGTGTTTAGAAGTATCGGTAGTTTGTGTACTTGTATTGGTAGAAGTTGCAGGGTAAGGCTTTTAGCTCTTTGGAGTTTTTAGTATCGATAGAAGTAAGACTTGTTTCGGCTCTTCTTTAACCTTAGGTCGTTTTGGGTTACTCAGTACTTTGCCCTATCTTAGCTCGATCACCTTGACCTGTTCTTTACCTTCCCTTCGGGGATTATTTTTGGTGTTGCTAAAGATCCCTGAACCAATTTGTCTTGAAATATCACTCATCATGCTTATTAATTATCCATTCTTTCCTCTAGCTTTCCCACAGATCTGGCGGTGTTAGCACAATCAGACTGTACTTGTTATACATCCGCCCTCATAGAGTGCATCTCTCCTTCAATTCTATCCATTCTTTGACCACGAGCAGTATAGTCACCTTGACTTGCTTTTTGTAGCCCTCTTTGTAAAAATGAGGGTTGATAACTAGGGTTTCTCACTTGGGTATTATTATTACTATTTCCCCCTTGGCTTTCTCCCTACCTAAAGTTGGGGTGATCTTTCTATTCTGGATTGTAAGTATTCGAATAAGGATTTTGACTACTTACATAATTGGCCTCCTCCGGATTAACGAGATAATGATAAAGAGGCTTATCTTCTCCATGGGATGGTGATGCTCCTGTAAAAGACTTAATTCAATTCACTCTCTAACAGTTGTTGGTATTTGTCATCCTCTTGTATCATTTTCACCAAAGCGGGTTTTTACGCATAAGTGAACCTCTCAGTAAGCCACTATGAGTTAATCACCATATTTTCTATTAGCCCATAAGCATCGTTATACGTTCGGTTCATTAAGGCTCCTCCCTACCGCACCATCTAGAGTAGATTTAGCAGATGCATCCAACCCGTTATAAAAAGTTTGCAGCTGCATCCATTCTAGCATACTGTGATTAGGGCATTTGCGTACTAGCGTCTTAAACCGTTCTCAGGTTTCATGGAACCCTTCGCCCTCGAATTGTCGGAAGGTTAACATTTCTCTCCTAAGTTGGATGGCTTTTGCCATAGGGAAAAATTTCTGCAAAAATTTCCCTGTCAGTTCATCCCAAGTTGTGATAGATCCAAGTGCTTGTGCATCTAGCATGAAAAACATTATCGATTAGTGAAAAGAGAAATATTCTTAAACGAATGGCATCATTAGTAATACCATTAAACCTAAAAGTATTGCATAATTGTAAAAACTGTTTCAAATGTAAACTGGGATCTTCAGCCATTGTCCCCCTAAACTGTGAAAGTTTTATATCATTTGAATCATAGCCAATTTTATTTCAAAATTATTAGCAGTGATCGTAGGTCTAGCAATACTCCCTTGAGTTAGATCTAGAGTAGGTAAAGAGTACTCCCTTAAAATTCTTTGCGCTTCAGCCATTGGTTCATTCGCAGGGGGTTGTGAAGGTATATGGATGTTTTCCACGTTAATAGTGGGATCTTCTATTAGATTGACTTGCTATTCTCTCTCCTCTGGTTGTGGGTTTTGCATAACATCTTGGTTTCTGCGTTTACATCTAATTAGAGATTTTGGGTTAGAAATAGGGTTGACCAAGTTTCCTTGGCTTTGAGTCATAAACTGAAATTAGAATAAAAAAGTAAAAACGAAGTATGAAAAATAAATAAAATAAAATCATATTTATAACCTAAAATTTTCCTAATTATTTGATTAGCAATGGAGAAATAAAAATTACTAAAGCGTTGCTTTCCCCGACAACGGCACCAACAACTTGACCTCTACTGAACGTACTCTCATTCAATGTAGATTTAGGCTTTCCGCAAGTATACGAGTTAAGTTGTAAATATAGTAGGTTACAATGGAACACTTAGTAGTATTCTGAGGATCATACCAAAGGAGGCTTGAAGGGATAGTAAATTAAA
This sequence comes from Gossypioides kirkii, assembly GCA_005610355.1. Taxonomy (NCBI): domain Eukaryota; kingdom Viridiplantae; phylum Streptophyta; class Magnoliopsida; order Malvales; family Malvaceae; genus Gossypioides; species Gossypioides kirkii. Next base: position 28,838,665 of record CP032248.1, read on the forward strand.
TCCCTGTAAAGAGTAAAATTAATTTGAACTTATTGTAGGGTTTATAGTACGAAAAATAATAGAGTGTTTTGAGAGCATAAAATAAAAAGATAAAATAAAATAGAAAGTAAAAGAAAAAGTTGATATGTAGAAAATCTTATAAACGACTTTGGGAAGATTAGGTCGTTTCTGTATGATTTCCTCAATTGTTGGGTTTTGGGGATTTTCCTCCAATCTACTAGTCATTACCCCAGTTGGATCTCTCGATCTTCAGCTGGCACATCAAGTCGATAGAGATTACTTATTGCTAGATGTCACAATCTAAATCGATTTGGGGAAAGGTGTTAACGGATGGGCAATACCAATTTTGGGTTCATTCCCACCTAGATGACTTTCTAGGATTCTCAGGCCTAATGTTTGTTTGATGTTCTTGCATTCCTAAACAACTGTTCTGAAAGGTAAAATCCCTGTAAAACAAAAATTAATTATTCATACGTCCACTCCCCAATTCCCCAGAATGGAATTAGTTCCTCATGATTTCTTTATTCATCAATAAAGCAATATATGTAAACATATAAGTGAAGAAGAGAACGAAAAAGAAACTAGAATTGTATTAAGCAATCTGTCGGGAAAAACTCCTTGAATGTTTATGCCAACTTCTACAATCTTATTTCAAAACTGAAAATACAAAGTAAAAACCTAAAAACTAAAATCTAAGGAATGGTGTGTAAAACCTTAGTGCTAAAAGTTCTATTTATAGCTTTAGATGGTCGTTTTTCCTTAACCCTAGGTCATCTGTCGTTCCTCGTGTTTAAGTGGATTGTAAAGACCAAAACGCCCTTCATTTAATGTGAGATCTATGCCCAGTGGTCGATGTTGCGACACATCAGGTCCTATGTCATGACAATGACATCAGTCTCCATGTGAAGCGCCATTCTACAGGCATTGTCATGATATAGCCCATGTATTTCGTGACAAAGAAGTCAGTCCTCGAGTTCCTTAAGTCTTGTCCCTTGGTTACGATGCAACTTAACTTATTTCATGACGAAGTGATCAATCTCCTATTGTTAAACTTCTTATGGTCTCCTGCACACTCACTAAGTACATTAGCTCATTTGGCCTTAAAGACAAATAAAACAGCATTTTAACATTTAGTTTACACAATTTATTCAGATAAGAAATCAAAACTAATTCCTATGAAAACATAATGAAAATACTTGATTTCAAGCTATTCAAGTGTGAAAAATAGTTCAATCTGTTAGATATGAAACAATAGATCATCAAGCAATACCTGTTGTTGTATCTTCCGTTCTTTGAACTCTTTTGGTTTTAAGAGATAGGGTGTAACAGACACTGGCAAACTACAACGGTATAATTCAATGCCAAACTCCACCTCGCGATTTAAGGGCAAACCAGGTATCTCGTTTGGAAATACGTTAGGAAAATCCTTTATAGTGTGAATATCATGAACCTTTGTTCCTGTAACATCCTGTCCAACAAAACCCTAATGTTTGAGTATTATTTATAAGAATAAGGCATGAAGAGTAAGTTTTGACTAAGAGTCGGGAATTAAATTTAACTAAGTGTTTGGAATCTATGGGCACACCTGTAGGCAAAGTTTGTGATAGGTGAGTTTGGTGGTTTCTCAGACTCTTCTATAGAGTATACGCCACCCCAACTGTTAGACAAAAATGTTTAATCCTTAGTGCTAAGTCATTAGATGGAAAGAACTGTTTGCTATATTATTATTTTATTATTTTGGTTGAACAATTTAGTTGGTCTAATGAGAGCTAGATAGAAAAGAACTAAGTTTTGCAGTTGAAAGGACGTGCATTTAAGATGAAAGAGAAAGTTCGTAGTCATGGGCACCAAAGGAAGGGTAGTGGAGGAAATAAACTTGCCCATTAAGTTTTCCTTTTATGTATACCTGTATAAAGTCAGCATTGGCTTTCAGAGGAAGTTTTATGATTTCTTTGGAAACCCTATTTTCTTCCCAAACTTTCTCTACATTTTTTCGCTCAAAAAACTCCAAACTTAAAGACTTGCTTGAAGGTTTGAGTTCGCTGTACTCAGTTAACTCCATCGTCTAATAGCACTTGGTAAATATCAATAAAGCTCAAGTTATTTTCATGTTTATTTACAGTTTAGGGTTAATTTTTATGGTTTCATGCTTTAGGGTTAGTTTTAAAGAGTAAGGAAGGAAACTTCCAGATTTTGGGTTTTCTATTGATGTTCTTATAAACTTGCTTAGGTTTCTGGTAAAAAATGATCTAATAAGTTAACTATTTACATTATATCTCAAAATACTCTTGAAGGCTTTCGAGATAAGGGCAAAAATCCTATTGTTTGATATTGTTGCATTTTTCTGGTAAGTTTCTTCTTACTCCGTGTATGTGTAATGCTTTCATTTATTGTGATTTAAGGTAAGTATATCTATTCTCTGAAGAGGAAATATTGGTGCAAGAGAGATAAATGTTTGTGTTTAACAATTTGGTAAAGGTGCAAGGGCCTTCCGTCATGTTAAGCCACAACCCTCTAGCTTCTGAAATGAACCATATGGTTTGAAAAGAAAAAGGAAATGAATTCATGGAAATGCCTTTAATGGAATGAGCATTGAACTAGCAGATCGTGATACATGAAAATAGTCGTGTAGCCTCTGATAGGGCAAGTATTATTGCAAACCAGGCTGACAAATCATGATAAAGGAAAAAGGAACGAACGAACAAAATAACTCTGAATATGGACTAAGGTTTGTAGTTATCACAAAGAAAGTTTTTTGAATGATTGCATGGACGTAGTGTATACATCAAAAGGGTAATAATGTTCGGCGTACTATTTATCTTTGTATGATATACACTAACTGGCAGATTGTGTGTCTATATTAAGTTGGAAAGGTTTACTTGATTTTTATTCATCTATTTTCATGTTTCCCCTCAAGAACTCAATAAGTTCTCTGAACTTACTTAGTTATCTTTCCATCTCATGATTGCGGATAGAGTAAGGGATTCACTAAAAACTACGTCGGAGGGTAACCACTATTGTGAGATTTCTAAGTGTTTTGTATTATGCATGGCACGAGGGTGGTGTTAAGGCGTAAAGGTTTCAGGAGAACAATATTTTGTTTATAAACGTGTATTTATGAAACTACAATTTCCTTGATTTTTGTAATGAAGTGTTATGGTTTTGAAGAGTGTCAATTTATTTAGTTGCAATTTCCATGGTTTATGTTTATTATACATTTAACTGTAACATAGGTTTAAGTTTACACTGGTTACAATATTAAGTGAAAAGGTTCTAAGATAGTGACATGCCATTCTTGGGCCCTTCTTAAGGGTCGTGTTTAGGGTGTTATAGTTCTTTACTGTTTGGATTCAGTACATACGCTAAATAGGCTTCGCAGTTGATAGTAACAGAAAGAACCATTGTTTTTTCCCTAATTATTTTTTAAGTTATTCCCATTTAGTCATCTTTAGCACACCTTTTGGCAATTTTTAGTTTAGTTTATTGCATTTTCTAGCTCAATGGACTTTAGCCTAGTTGTTGTTAATTTTGCCATATTTTACTACTAATGTCGCTGCATGAGCATATCCAGAAATGCGCCTAGAATTATCGTCGCATCTGACTGCTGTCCGGATAAAAACAGAAATTTCATGAGCTATCCAGTCTGGTATAACCAACTGGTACGACCATAAATAGCTCAATTCTGCAGAAAAGACACCTGTACATTTTGGAGGGATATAAATACTCACAAGGAAAGAGAAAAAGGGTCTCCTTTAGTCTCTTTTGTGCATCATCTTCTAAAACCTAGCTTTTGAGCTTTTCGGCTATTGAGGCCTAAGCTTCCCACCGGTGAACCAACATGAAGGGAGGTAGAACAGCTCCTGACGAGGAGGCCTAAGTGCGACCCAAGAGGGAAGTAAAAGAGTAAGTCGAGTAGCCTAGGAATAGTATTCTCCATTTGTTCTTTTACATTTCTTTTCTTAAACGCTGGTGATTAATGTTTATTTCATGTTTGTATGGAAGTAAACTTGATTTCTAGACTAAATGATATTTTATCCAAGCTTGTTTTTACTATTTAATCTTTTGGTTTGAATGTTTTGACCACGGAAGTATTATTGCAGTCACTGTCATTAGAAGGTGCAGCGACAGTTTAAACTAACAAGTAAGACAATGGAAGTTGCTTGAGGATTGAAGGAATTTAATCCACTTGTTCTTGAATGTGTTGCATTGCCATCATTGGAAGGTGTGGTTAATGTGCATGTTTAAGTTTTAGATCCAATAGAGAAGTAAGCATGGTAAGATATTCATTGCACTTTGTTGCAGCGACAATCACCTATCCTTTCATACCTTGTGAGCCACGCTTAGTATTCTGCCAAATATTCACGTTGGGGACCCCATTTTATCATTATCATATTTCATCTTTTTTTTCAAGTTATTGCTCCGACAACTATTATCACAATTTATCTTGTTTTATCTATTCATTGCATTGACATTAATAAACAAAAGACAGTGGGATCGATATCCGACAAATTTACATCTGTCTACTATACTTGCATCGACGGTGTACGCTTGCACATATTTGCTATTACGTTTACAGCCGATCAAGTTTTGGCACCGTTATCGAGGATGACGTTTATTTGATGTTTATTTTTGTTTTTGCACTTTATCTTTATTATATAATATTTAGTTGCTACTAACTTGTTTTTCTTTTTATCGCTATTTTCACATTTTATTCCAAGTGTTTATTTTATTTTGTTTTTGTTTTTGTTAAAGTTTATTTTACATCTTGTTTTTGCAAAATAATTAGGAACCATTGTCACCACACTTGGGCTTTATTGTCAAAACAATTTGTATAGTTGTACTGTAACTACATTCTCCTATCACAACGGCAAGATTTGGGCAAGCAAATCCACAAAATCATCTTCAAGCTGAAGTGGGAGACTCTCTACACTCATCTTAGAAGCTAATCTCCTGCACTGATTGAAGCCCTCTATTCACAGCACAACAATCAACCTTGATAGAATGTGTCTGATACGTTCAATTATCAAGGGCAAAAAGATTGATGTCGTGATCGCACTAAGAACGTCACAGCAATAATGTGCAAGCGTATGCAAGTATAGTAAACAGAAGTGAATCTGTCAGATATCGATCCCACGAGGATGAGTGTCTGTTGTCTAAAATTGTTGGTGCAAAAGTAGTTAAAATAAGAACATTTGTCAAGAGTAATGTCAGTGCAATTAAGTCAAAATTGCACAAATAAAAAAGTTAAAATTGTCAACGAAAATGTTGTAAAACTGTAATACAAATTGTCAGAGCAATGTAATAGAAGATAAAATGAATGTTGAAGATGTTTTTTGAATGCAAATTGAGAAAATTAAAGAAGTAAAACAAGTGTAAATAAGTGGAGGGATCCTTGATTTGGCAAGTTGGCAAATACTAAATGTGACTACAAGGAAACTGGTAGATAAATTGTCGTCGCAATTAAGTTCTATGAGATCTCACTACTTTTGACTTCTCTGTTTAGCAAAGACCCAAACACTCACATTAACCACACCTTTCAGTACTGGCAATGCTTTGTATTTGAGAATAAGTGGCCAGAATTCCTTCTTGCCTCAGGCAACTTTCGTTGTCCTGCTTGTTGATCTAACTTTGTCACTGTACCTTCTAATGACTGTCACTGCAATCGCACTTCCATGGTCAAAATAATTAAATCCAAAGATAAACAATTAAGAACATTTGAGCATAAATCAAAATAGATCTGACATTAAGAGGTACTTTCATACACAATTAAAGTCAACAGAATTTATCAACATTCAAGAGGAATTAAAGAAGAAATTGAAGCATTCTATTCCTAGTCTACCAGAATCCTTCCGTAATTGCTCCTCTTGCGTCCCACTTAGAGTACTCCTCATCAGAAGTAATTGCCTTCTTGTTGTATTAGATCACCCTCCAAGAAAGCTAAGCTTCCATGACAGCTTACTTAGGAAAGAATTAGAAAAATATCGAATTAATTTCTTCACGAGCTTCCTCCCCCTAATCTTATCTCTCTCTTCTATTTATCTTCGTAGCAAGTACATGCATCTTTCTTTTTTCAGATCTAACTTCCTTGTAGCTGTACAAGTTAGTTACTCCAACTAATACACTCACGCAGATCTGGTTTATGCATTAGGCAGTTGCAGGTTGTTGTGACATTAATACGCAAATTTATATTTTTATTCGTTGCGACAACTTGACATTTTCATGCGCTGGTGCTTCTGGATATGTTAGCAGCGTAAAATCCCTATTGCAATCTTGAAGTATTCATGCAATGACATATTTGGGTGCAATTCTATATCGAACTTGTGGCTACAGCTCTGAACGCTTTCCTGCTTTGATCTTCTAACATTCCTACACTGACATCTTTAGACATAAGAACTAATATTAAATACAGTGATATTAGCAGTACAAATGGAATAAAATAAAAGAAAATAAGACTATACAACACTGACCTAGAAAATGCAATTACTAAGTACAAAATGCTGAAAATATATGCTAAATATGATACAAAAGGGAACAAATTATACTCTAGTTAGGGAGAATTTAACGGTCATTTCTAATGTTATCATACTCCCAAACTTGAGTTTTTATTTGTCCTCAAGTAAATAAAAACTAACAAAGTGATAACAAAAATTCTTGTCACCGTAATAATCATTCTAGCAACTTAAATTTTCTAGGATCCTAATGTATAAATTACACTTATATGATGGAAAATTGCGCTGACAATTTATAGATGTGAATAATCAAAACTGCAACTTCACTAATGCTAGCATCATGCTCTAAATCTTAAATCCTCTTAACCAATACATCATTTATCTTTTTACCAAATTTTTTTCTTTCTTTCTCCTTTTTTTATGCGAATGAGAGATGTCATTGCATTACTATAGCCTTATTCCTAGGCAGTAACGATGGGTACAACAAACCCTAGAGAGTATGTAATTGTGTCGACACACACTCTTGCAGTGATAACCTTTGGCTAGATAATTTTCTAACACTTTCATTGGAGTGTTCTCTCTTGATAAGTCACAATGCACCACATTGGAGTGTCTTTTATTAGTAGATATAATTATATACATAGCTGTAAATGGTAAGTTAATTCAAGATTCAAATAATGATACTACTCATTTATTACTAATGCAATTTCAACCATTCATCCATAAACAGAAGGATATAACATTCAATCATATTCATCCAATTCATACATTATCATCTCACATAATTCAAGAATTAAGCATCAAATGAAAAAAATTGTAGTCACATTTTTCATAACTTTGCATACTTTCATTCAACTAAAAAGACAAATAAATTCTTAAATTTGTAAGTGCAATTGGATTTCCATTCCATACATATTTCCCCTCAAACTTAGTGTCTGCATTGTCCCTAATGCATTGACAATAATATAGAAATATTTATGGAAATGCAACTACAATGCAAATGCGCTAACAAATAAAATGCAGAGACAATTAAAATGCAATGACAACTACATGAAATGCATGTAACTAACTAAGTACTAAAAAATAAAGACTAACTTAGTGTGCCGCAGTCGAAGATGTGGCTACTTTGGACTTTTTCTTCTTTTTGGGGCGCTCCTCTTTGAGCTTCTTTTTGTCTTTACGCTTGCACTTTTTCTTCGATGGTTTAACCGGGGTAGTGGATTGCTCCTCTAGGTTCGATTGAGTACTGGCTTCATCGACAGTAACATCCGAAGGATGAATTTCAGTAAGTGGTGCCATATAAGGCACAATAGCCAGAGGATTAAAATCCTCATTGCTGAATACTACGACCTCGGCCTAACTCGCCACAGCTGGCGCCAGGTCGTTAATAACTGTACCTACACTGGCAGGTGCGACAACAAATTTCTCAGATAAATTTGTCGCTACAAATTCTTCTTTTTCTTTTTTATTCTCTTTCTTCTTCTCTCTTCTCTTCTTCCTTAATAACCATAGAGGCCATAGTTGTGTGCTTCTATTCTATAGTAGCAGCTTCTTTCTCCGCCATATTGGCCCTCAAACTGTTTGAAAACTCATCCTCAAAAGAGGCTAGCGATATTACGGAAATAGTCCTGCACATCTCTAAAATGCACTTCCTGGTCCTCATCATCAGAAATGTGAACCATGTGGGTAGATTGGACAGACTGAGTCTTCCTTTCTAAAGCAGCATTCTCCATTGACTGGAAATTTTAGCAAGGGCTGCTTGCTCATGCTGCGTAGTGCACTGACAATGGTAGTATTCCATGCCATGGTATAGGCATAGAATAAGTTATGTGTATGCTCCATCTCTTCCACTGTGCTGATAAGTTTGATTTGTTGCACACTCATTCGGTTAGCGAGTTGCTCAATCTCAGTAATCTTCCTCCAAAGTTGATTGTCTTTCTTTTTTTTCCTTACCTTTCTCTTTCTTTGATGGAACTTCCTTTACAATAGGGGTTTCTTGCCCCATTGTCATTCTCTCAATAGAGACATCATTTATAGGGACTTTATTCTCCAAAAACTCCTCCCTTTCGCGAGGCACAACACCCTTTTGTCGACATAACAGCATGATCAAAGAAGGGAATGGCAAGATACTTGTTTGTTTTGCGGCAGACTCCGTAATTTCTTGGTAAAGGATTACCCCGACATCTATCCGATGGACCTTTATGATGGAATGTATCAGACACATTTTATCCAGCGTTACTATTGTGCTGTAAGTAGAGGGCAAGAGGCTACAGTTGATGAAGTGAAACCGGACTTTGCTCTGGATTGTGAGGAAACGATAGTTTATCGTATAATTTTTAGGATTGTTTCCGATCTAAACAGCACCGTCGATGCACAAATCATTCAACAGTAAGTCAGTGCCTTCCTTTGCCAAGTTCTCCAGAAAAGTGACATCTCGTCCTCCCCTTCGGCGATGTTGTATAATCAGCACCCCATAGTACCAGTCCTTCGTGGACAAAGATGAACTTCTGCTCCTGATCAACTAGGTTAGCATAAAATTCTCTAACCAAGGATAGGGAATACCCTCCCGGATGATCGTCGAACTTCTCCCACCCCAAGCATGAAATAGTTCTCGCCACTTGTTTCCCCAGCGTCAGTAGTAGGGACAACTGGAATCCCTACTCGAGATGGCAGTTTTGCTTCAGCATCACTTCATGGAAACGGTCTTTAGCCACTTTGGTTAAGAAAAGGATTAGGTCTTTAGGTGTTGGTTGGTCGGTGTTACGAACCATCTTTATCGATGATTCAGCGACTGGTTTCGAAAGGATTTTGGAAACTCAAGTTCTCGCCATAGCTATATAAAATAAAGAAAATGGAACTTGCAGGAATTTTGAAGGTTAAAAAAAAAGAAAGATTACAGCAACAATGGTGGATGTGAGCGTGAAGAGCACCATCGACAAAATAGGGTAATTTATAGAAGATGAAGGTGAAAAAGTGTAATGATTGCCACTTCCGTGAAAGGACATTGTGTCTGCATCCAATCAATTATTTATGATGCTGAATTGTTTTTTTATAATCGATCCAATGGTTCTGGTCCAAAAATTTGAGGACCTGATTGTCTTTTTAATCGATCCGAGCAGAGGAAATTCGCGTTTCTTTCCGAAACGCTTCGATGAGTCAGTAATTGAATGCGTCGACAAGTTGTGTTCTTCTGTGCGTCGACAAAAAGGATAACTTTTATTCATGCCGAAAACTAAAGAAAAGAATTAAAGGAAATAAAATACAAAAAGTAAATAGAAAAATTACAGGGACATTTTAAGAAAATGTGACCAGGTTAATGGTCTCATTCTGTTCGTTGGTGTTCGGGCTGAGATAGTGCTGTAATCGTTGGCCATTCACTTTGAATTGGTGCCCATTGTTTAAATCTTTAATTGTCACTGCACCATGAGGGAATGCTTCGACAACTTCGAAAGGGCCTGACCATCTGGAGCACAATTTACCTGGATACAGTTTTAAACGTAATTAAATAAATGTACTAACTGACCAATAGAAAATTGTCGCTGTAAAATGATGTTGTCATGCCATCTCTTACTTTTTTCCTTATATATGGAAGCATTTTCGTAAGCATTGCATCGAATTTCCTCTAGTTCTGAAATGGCTAACAATCTCGTCTGCCCAGCAGCATCATAATCCATGTTCACTTGCTTAATTGCCCACATGGCCTTATGTCCAAGCTCTACATGCAAGTGACAGGATTTACCAAAAACTAGCTGATACGGCGACCTCCCTAACGGTGTTTTGTAAGCTGTGCGAAGAGCCCACAATGCATTATTTAACCGTGAAGACCAATCGTATCTAGATGGATTAACCACCTTTTTAAGAATACTTTTTATTTACTGATTGGATACTTCAGTTTGACCATTTGTTTGCGTATGATATATGGTTGCCATGCAATGCTTCACACCATAACGTTTTAATGTTGTCGCTACTAGATTACAATGGAAGTGAGTGCCTTGATCACTTATTAAAGCTCGAGGTGTGTCAAAACGTGTAAGGATATAAGGTTTAGGGTTTAGGGTTTGGTATAAGGATATATGTGTGAAAGGACTTCAACATTGTCCAAACATCATACTTGGGAACATCTATTACTTTGATCCATTTTGAAACATAGTCAATAACGACCAGAATATATACATTTCCAAAAGAATTAGGAAATGGTCCCATAAAGTCCATACCTCAAACATCAAAGAGCTCAAACTCCATTATAGGCTGTCGGCTAGTAAAATCCTGACTAAAGGACCTTTACAGCAGTCCTAACACCACAAAATGTCCTCCATAAGGAGCGTCATGGTAATGCTTCAAGATAGAGAGCAATTCTTCCTCAGGAATGTAGCGACGAATAATGTTTTCAGCGCATACTTTGAACAAGTATGGCTCATTCCAATGGTACTTCGCAGCATCTCGAAGAAATCTGACCTTCCGGAGACCAGTTACACTTAGTGGTAGCTTCCCACAGACTAAATAATTGACTACATCTGCATACCATAGAGATGCATCGACAAAGAATAGCTTTTCGTTTGGAAATGTGCCGATAATTTATGACGTATTCCCATCTTCACTTCCAGATTCCAAACGAGATAGGTGGTCTGCTACCTGGTTCTCTAATCCTTTTCTATCTTTAATTTCAAAGTCAAATTCTTGTAATAATAGGATCCATCTAATCAGGCTAGGTTTGACATCTTTTTGGCAAAGAGGTATCTCAAAGCAGAATAATCAGTATAAACTGTAATTTTTGCACCGACAAGATATGACCAGAACTTATCAAATGCAAAAACTACTGCCAGCAACTCTTTCTCTGTAGTTGTATAATTTACTTGTGCTTCAGTTAGAGTTTTGCTAGCATAATATATTGTATGAAATACCTTGTCCTTATGTTGTCCAAGTACAGCACCAACAGCATAGTCGCTCGCATCACACATCACTTCGAACGGTTGAGACCAATCCAGTGCGACAACAATAGGTGTCTGCACTAACCGCTGCTTAATTTTAATGAATGCTTCCAGACAAGCATTATTGAACAGAATCTTTTTATTTTGCTCCAACAAGCAGTAGAGAGGTTTTGCTATTTTAGAGAAATATCGGATGAAACAATGATAAAATCCAGCATGGTCGAGAAAACTCCTTATTCCCTTGACGTTAGTAGGTAGAGGTAGCTTTTCAAAAATTTTTACCTTTTCTTTATCAACTTTAATGCCCTAACACGAGATACGATGGTCAATGACAATGCCTTCAGTTACCATGAAGTGTCATTTTTCCCAGTTTAGCATCATAATGGTGTCCTCGAGTCGCTTTAGTACTTTGGCTAAATTGTCAGTGCATTTATCAAAATTATGACCATAAACAGAGAAATCGTCCATAAATACCTCCAATGAATCCTATATCATATTAGAGAAGATGGTCTTCATGCACCTCTGGAATGCGGCTAGTACGTTGCATAAACCAAATGGTATTCGTCGAAAAGTAAAGGTTCCAAATGGGCAAGTAAAAGTTATCTTTGCTTGGTCCTCCTGCGCGATTGCTATCTGGTTGTAGCTAGAGTATCGATCAAGAAAATAGTAATAGGCCTTAGCATCTAATCAATGAATGGAAGTGGGAAGTGATCTTTCTTTGTGGCAGCATTTAAAACGATGGTAATCCATGCACACTCGCTAACCTGTAGCAATGCGAGTAGGAATTAGTTCATTTTTATCATTGCTTCCACCACGATGTCGCTTTTCTTTGGCACACATTAGATCGGGCTCACCCATGTACTGTCCGAGATTGGGTAGATTATGTCTACGTCCAGCCATTTGGTGATTTCTTTCTTCATAACTTCTTTTAATTTCTCATTTAATCTACGTTATTGTTTAATTGACTGCCTTCCCTCATCTTTCAGCTTAATTTTTTGCATGCAGAAAGAGGGACTAATGCCTCTAATATCCGCGATGTTCCAAGCAATGGCTCTCTTGTGCTGCTTCAATATTCCGATTAACTTCTCTTCTTGGCTTGTGTTGAGACCTGCGCTGACAATTACTAGCAAGGTATCATTATCACGAAGGAAAACATATTTTATATGAGTTGGCAACGGTTTCAACTCTTGCGTCGGAGCTTCTTCAATCAATGGTTTGAAAATAGGGATCGTCCTATTAGTTAGATCCAAAGATTCCATTTGCTAACCATGTCTTAGTTCACAAACATTAGCTTTAACCTTGTGGTCACATTAGGTGGGAGATTGTCTTCAGATGTCAATGCATATTCTTTTGGCACTACTGAACTACATTCATTAAATTCCTCCATAATTAACTAGTCCAAAACATCAATGTGGTGACATTGTTCCTTACTCCTGGAAGGAGTTGCTTCGAAAAACTGAAGGTAATGTGTTCATCATTATGTCGCATGATCAACTTGCCTTTGAAAACGTCTATAAGAGTGCCCCTGTTGCAAGAAATGGGCTTCCCAAAATAATAGGCATCTCCTTATCGGCTTCATAATCAAGTATTATGAAAGCTGCTGGGAACACAAACTAATATACTTGGACGAGAACATCTTTTATTTGCCCTTCAGGTTGTGCTAAAGATCTATTCGCAAGCTGTAATGTCACCGTAGTGGGCTCCATATAACCAATTCCTAATTTCCTGAATGTTGATAACGGCATAAGATTAATGCTAGCTCTTAGATCACATTAAGCCTTTCCTAAATAATGGTTTTCAATGGAGCATGGAATTGTGAAACTGCCAGGATCTTTCATTTTGGGTGGCAGTTTTTTGTTAGTACAGCGCTGCATCCTTTTGTGAGATCAATTATCTCGATATTGGATAACTTCTTCTTCTTTGATAAGAGCTCCTTTATAAATTTCCCATAACTGCGAATCTGCACAAGAGCATTAACAAGAGGTATATTAATATGTAATTGTTTCAAGGTAAACACAAACTTTTGATAGTCTCTGTCATGTTCTTTCTCCTTTAATCATTGTGGAAATGTAAAAGATATATTAACAGTGGGTTGTTATGATACACCCGATTGTGTCGACATTGGCATTTACGTCGACAACTTCGTAGGTCGAATGGTTGGCATGGGTGTGATTACTGGTGATTCCTCCTCAGTTATTTCTTCTGCTTCTTCTCCAGACGTAACTTCTTTTTGTTGCTCTATTTCATTTGCGACGATAGGTGCTGGATTGGAGCTGCTGTTTTGTTCGACAATTTGCTTTCCACTCCGCAGAGTGATGGCCTTGCAATGCTCCTTCCCCTTTTGATTTGGATTTTTAGTGTCACTGAGCAAAGGACCTGGTAGTTTTGTGCTCATGTTAGAAGCCAGTTGTCCTAATTATGCTTCCAGCGCGTGGATGGAAGGAGAATTTCCTTGGACGGTAGCTTCAGTTCTGGTAATATACTTACGCATCAAAGCTTTAAGAGTAGCTAATGGATCTGATCTTGGTTGAGAGTACTATTGTTGTTGTTTATAATGCTATCCTTGCATATTTGGCATTACAATCTGCTGTGGCTACATGCGAGCATGTGGTTGTATCTGATTATGTGACTGCATCTGATCAGGATGTGAATGTACTTGAGGATTGTGATTATAATTCTGTTGTTACCGATTGTAACTCCCTTATCGAAAGTTCCATTGACTCGAGGAATTTTCATATCTAAATGTGGATGTATTCTGATTCCCCCAAGGTTGTTGAGTTTTAGTTGAACTATTATAAAAGTTACCACATGAGTTCCCTCTGATGTTATTGACATAGAATGCATTCTCAGCATGCTATGGATAGTTCTCATAACTATGGTTGTCACCGTAAATTTCACAACAGAATATCGAGACATTCATTCGCTGAGCTACTTGAATAGGGGCAACATCACTCGTCCCCTTCATGTTCTTTATCATGTTCGAGGATACTTGTGCACTTAGAGCTGATATGGCATCTAGCTCAATAACTCCAGGATTTTTTTCACTTGAACAGATCAAGAAATCAGGTACTAATAATCATTTTGCGTAATTCTCTCCAAGATTTGCACAGCTTCATCATAGGTGCAATCTAACAAAGGACCATTTGTAGATGCGTCGACAAGATTTCTTGTCTGTGCATTTAATCCATTGTAGAATATTTCGATCTGTGTCTCCTGTTGGATTCCGTGCATGGGATAACGTTGAAGCAGAGTTTTGTAATGCTCCCATGTAGTGTGCAGGTTCTCATCATCCAATTGATGGTAAGCAATAATATCATTCCATAGTCTAGCATTCATTGTGGGTGGATTGAATCGCAAAACAAACTGAGTTGCTAGCGCATTCCACAACATAATAGATCTAGTCGGTAAACCAAGAAACCATATATGTGCCCTTCAATGCAAAGAATAAGGAAACAACTACATCTTCAAGGCGTCATCAGGAACACCATGCTGACTGAAAGAAGCACATATTAGCAAAAAGGATTTGAGATGCTCCTTCGCATCTTCATGAGGCAAACCAACATATTTCCCATTTGAGTTTAACATCTAAAACATCACCAGTTTTAATTCTAAATTTCCAACTTGGATCACTGGTCTAACAACCCCTAGCTGCAGATCATCAAGTATTGGAACAACAAAGTCTCTAATTGTCCTATTTTACAATTGTTCCTCTTATGGCAGCTATAGATTATTTACATTTTGTGGCTGTATTGGACGGATAGTATTTTCATTATTTCCAGGTAAAGCCATGTTTCTTTGCTCTTGTCTCCTCCTTCGAATGGTTCTTTCAATTGCTAGATCTAAGCCAACAATATTATTGAGATTTCTCTTTGTGTTCATACAATACCTAACAGAGAGTTGAAAAGAATTAACAAAGATAAACGATTAGCAACAAATAAAAAATTAGTAAATATAATATAATTGCAACTACAAAAATAAACATCAAACAAAAGCCATCCCCGGTAACGGCGCCAAAACATGATCGCGCTATGAATGTCACAGCAATAATGTTCAAGCGTACACTATTGATGCAAGTATAGTAGATAGAAGTGAATCTATCAGATATTGATCTCACGAGGATGAGCGTCTGTTGTCTAAAATTATCGGTGTAAAAGTAGTTAAAATAAGAAGAATTGTCAGGAGTAATGTCAGTACAATTAAGTCAAAACTGTACAAATAAAAGAGTTAAAATTGTCAATGCAAATGTTGTAAAACTGTAATACAAATTATCAGAGCAATGTAATAGAAGATAAAATGAATGTTGAAGATGTTTTGTGAATGTAAATTGAGAAAATTAAAGAAGTGAGGGGATCCTTGATTTGGCAAGTTGGCAAACACTAAATGTGATTACAAGATAACTGGTAGATAAATTGTCACCGCAATTAAGTTCTATGAGATCTCACTACTTTCGACTTCTCTGTTTAGCAAAGACCCAAACACTCATGTCAACCACACCTTCCAGTACTGGCAATGCTTTGCATTTGAGAACAAGTGGCCAGAATTCCTTCCTGCCTCAAGCAACTTCCGTTGTCTTGCTTGTTGATCTAACTGTCACTACATCTTCTAGTGACAGTGACTGCAATCGCACTTCCATGGTCAAAACAATTAAATCCAAAGATAAACAGTTAAGAAGATTTAAGTAGAAATCAAAATAGATCTAACATTAAGAGGTACTTCCAAACACAATTAAAGTTAACAGGATTTATCAAGATGAATTAAAGAAGAAATTGAAGCATTCTATTCCTAGTCTACTAGAATCCTTCCGTAATTGCTCCTCTTGCGTCATACTTAGAGTACTCCTCGTAAGAAGTAATTGCCTTCTCGTTGTATCAGATCACCCTTTAGGAAAGTTAAGCTTCCATGGCAGCTTACTGAAGAAAGAATCAGAAAAATATCGAATTAATTTCTTCACGAGCTTCCTCCCCCTAATTTTCTCTCTCTCTTTTATTTATCTTCACCAGCAAGTACAGGTATCTTTCTTTTCTCAGATCTAACTTCCTTGCAGTTGTACAAGTTAGTTACTCCTACTGTACACTCACGCAGATCTGGTTTATGCATTAGGCAATTGCAGGTTCTTGCGACATTACTAGAAGCAAATTTATATTTTTATTCGCTACAACAACTTGACACTTTCATGCACTGGTGCTTCTAGATATGTTAGCAGCGTAAAATCTCTGTTACAATCTGGAAATATTCATGCAGTGACATATTTGGGTGCAATTCTATATCGAACTTATGGCTACAGCTCTGAACGCTTTCATGTTTTGATCTTCTAAGATGGATTCCTGTGCTGACATCTTTAAACACAAAAATTGATACTAAATTCAGCGAAATTAGTAGCACAAATGGAATAAAATAAAATAAAATAAAACCATACAACACTAACCTAGAAAATGAAATTACTAAGTACAAAATGCTAAAAATATATGCTAAATATGATACAAAAGGGAATAAATTATACTCTATTTAGGGAGAATTTAACGGTCATTTCTAGTGCTATCATGTCGGCACAATAATCCACCAAGAAATTGCTGACTGCACCGCAAGGCAAACAGGAATTTTGGTTTTCCCATTGTTGGTGATGCTATTATGCTAGCAGAAAGGGATTGTGCCCGTGTGATGAAGAAGAAATCCTAGATAATAAGAGCTCGATTAATGAAGCCTCTATTGAAAGAATGATTCGTGGCAAAGATACGCCGACAATGAAGGAGGCTGAAACAAGCAAAATGAGGAAGGGCAAAGCTAAAGAAGAGAGCAAGGGAATGAACTTACTACAAGACAACCTTGCTGCATAAAATGATGGCTGTTGAGAAGTTGGCCAATTCCATCAGTAAGAGGCGGATCAGGCTTGTCGCACTAATAGAGCATATGGACAGATCACAAAATTTGTTCTATACTTATACCAAGGCTTGGAATAGCTCTATTTTAGCCACATCAAGGTAGCTGAGCCCAACTCCACTCCCAGAATTCCAAATGTTTCCACCAATCATCCGAGATTATGAACTTAGGCGACTGAGACCGATCGACGACATTCCCTCCCATTGTGCAAGTTTATGATGATGAAAAAGAAGCGGAATCAAGGGACATTAAAGAGTGCTTGCAAAGGATTGATAGCCTGTTTCAAGGATGACTTCATTGCTGATCAAGAAGAACCTGCTATTAAGGAGGAAGTTGATGTTGGAAAGGAGGAAGTTTGCGTTGAAGAGATGAAAGAGAAGGATGAAGAAGAAGATACTGAAGATCAGCTGAGGACACTGTCACTGCACCCGATGTTGTGGGCGTAACTACTGAGAATTTGGAGCAAGATGAAGCTAGATCGACGGAAGCTACAGAGATAACCAATGAGGAGCACCATCCTACACAAGAAGCAGCCGATAATGTCGGGGTAAAGTCGAATGTTGAGGAGCAATCCGAGGACTGGGCGAAGCCCAAAGAAAGGAAGAGAAGGCGCTCCAAGTACAAAAAGCGCAAAAAAGAAATAGGAGAAGAAGAGAAGGAAGAAAAAGCACCATGCAGCCACATCGACGGTTGCAAAAAATTAAGTTAGCTTTATTTTAAGTTTTTCGCTGTACTTTTCATGCATAGCATGTAGCTGTAGTTTTAGTCTGTTAATAAGCATTGTCATCACATTCCCATTGTCATTACATTTTAATTGTCATCGCATTTGCATTGTCATTGCATTTCCATTTGTCCTTATAATTTAGTGTCAGTGTATTGGGGACAATGTAGACTTTAAGTTGGGGGAATGTATATGGGATTTGGAAATGCAATGCACCCACATTTCAAAAAATTTTCATTAATGAAGCATGCAAGGTTATGAATGGTTATTACAAATGTGTTTAAATTTTACATTTGATGCTTAATTCTTGAATCATGTGAACTGTCAATGAATGAGTTGGATAAATTTGACTGAATATTGTATCTTTAATTCTTTGATGAATGATTTAGATTGCATTAGTAATGGATGATTAGTATCATTTTTTGAATCTTAAATGAATCTACCCTTTACAGCTACTTATATATATAGTTATAAACGCCAGTGATTAATGTTTATTTCATGTTTGTATGGAAGTACACTTGATTTCTAGACTAAATGATATTTTATCAAAGCTTGCTTTTACTGTTTAATCTTTGGTTTGAATGTTTTGGCCACGGAAGTGTTATTGCAGTCACTATCATTGGAAGGTGCAGCAATAGTTTAAATTAACAAGCGACAACGGAAGTTGCTTGGGGATTGAAGGAATTTAATCCACTTGTTCTTGAATGTGTTGCATTGCCATCATCGGAAGGTGTGGTTAATGTGCATGTTTAAGTCTTATATCGAATAGAGAAGTAAGCTTGGTAAGATATTCATTGCAACGATAATCACCTATCCTTTCTTACCTTGTGAGCCACACTTAGTATTCTACCAAATATTCACGTTGAGGACTCCATTTTATCATTATCATATTTCATCTTTATTTTCAAGTTATTGCTCCGACAACTATTATCACAAATTATCTTGTTTTATTTGTTGCATTGACATTAATAAACAAACGACAGACATCCTCGTGGGATCGATATTCGATAGATTTACATCTGTCAACTATACTTGCATCGATAGTGTACGTTTGCACATATTTTCTGTGACATTTATAGCCGATCAACAGCCTTTTCCCATCATCTTCTTTGCTCTCATTATTGAGATCATGTTTGATAGAAATTGGGCTCGCTATCCAACCAAAACTATTTTCATCCCATCATGTAACAGCCCGATTTTTAGTGGTGTCAAAAATAGTGATTTCGGGATCACAATTTCGATGAGTCGGGTCGTAAATTCATTTTTGTAGATATTTATGATGCCATTGACATCGTATTAAATTTTGGTTAGAGAATTTTATCGTTTGGACAACTAATTAAGCAAAAAGGACTGAATTGTAAAAGAGTGCAAAAGTGAGTTCCATTGATTCAAGGTGTTATAGGATAATTGGAAGATTGTAAGGGCATTTAAATGGTAATTGGACCATTTAAAGTAAAGTGGATGGTAATGGCATGAAAATTTATCAAATTAGTTTTGTTTTAACAAGGGTAAAATGGTAATTTTAATTTAAATGAAATTAAGTTAAATAAAAAGAAAACCTTAAGTGATTTTCTTCATCTACTTCCTTTGGTTAACCTAAAAACCCTAAAATAAGAGCACACATATTCGGCTAGCTTGGGTCCTCAATCAAGTTAGTGATTTTCGTCCGTTTTTAGTCATTTTTATGTTTTTTGAGACCGTATTATCTTGATTTAGCTAATCGAAGGATTAATTTGTAAATCTATCAAATGTTATAAATCTTACCATTATTGAATTTAATTGTTCTTGAAAGCTTTTTATCGATTTGTACGCTTGATGATTAGATTTATGATTTTGTAAATTGATTTTTGATAGATTTAGAGTTTGAGGACTAGATTGTGAAATGGTGAAATACATGTCCTTGTTGTGAAATAATTTCATGTAGGTGCTGAGAAAATACCTATAGATATTCGGCTGGCATAAATTGGAGTGAAAAATGGCTATTTTGCATGTTTTTTACTTAAGGACTAAATTGAATAAATATGCAAAGGTTAGGTGGTAATTTCATAAATTTCCCAAAAGGACTTATATGTATAAATTGATCAAATTGTATGATTTAATGATAGAAATGATTGATTTATTGTGTTAAATCAAGGTCGAGCCACTGATCGTGAAAAAGGGAAAATTTTAGAATAGTCCTAGAGGTTCCCCCAAACTACAATTTCGTCTGGTAAGTTCGTAGTGTTAGTTTATATTCATTGATCTTTGTGTATTCATTATTGTGTATTAAATTCGAGAAGATTTAAAAGAAAGAAAGGAAAATTATAGACGATGAGAGACAAGAAAAAAAAATAGGTGAGTATATTAATAATATTCATGAAGAATTTGAATTGAATGATGAATGATTATTTGTTAAGAATGATTGAAGAAATTAAACTTTCTGTTTGAAATCTGAATTGAAGAAAATGAAGAAGTTGAATGAATTGATGTTGTTCTGAAATATGTTGAAATATCCTGATAGCTTGTGTGAGCAGCATCATGAGCGGGGAAATTCTAAACCGTATCGATGGCTAAGTCTCTGCATATGTTGCAGATTCTCATCAACTTGTGTGAGCAGTATCGCATATTGGTTAAACTCTGTCTGGGCTCGTAAGAGCTAACCTTTCTGGGCTCGTATAAGCTAAATTTTGGAAGACCAGAAGAGATCAAATTCGATATTGTTCACAGGATTATGAATAAATACTTGCTATCTTTATAACTAATTTGGTTACTCTGTAAGATAATGATTTATGTGAACTTACTAAGCTTAATAAGCTTACCTGTTTATCTGTTGTTGTTTGCAAATACATTTTGCTGTATAAAGATTGGATTACCATGAAGAATCACACTATCCTGGGAGCTCGTTTGGTAGTCTTTCATATCACCTGACTTATATGGCATGTAGTAGGATTGTGAACTTGATATTCTTTGTTGTAAAAACCTCTAGAATATCTTTAAAGGTGTTAGGCTCGATTGTATTATGGCACGATGCCTTGTGGTGATCTTGTTTGAGTCATTTTGGATGAATATCATACTATACATATGCTTATGGAATGTTTTGTTATAGAAAATTCAATACTTAGAAGAATTGTATGCATTTTTGAAATCTGCTTACTTGTTTCGGTAGTTCTCATGCATGTATCAATAAAAGTACAGAGTAGGAGAGAGGTTAGGTTCTAACTTGTGTTGTTTCGGTAGTAAATTTTGATGTATTGGTAGTTCTAAATATAAAAGTATCGGTAAAATGTCTACTTGTATCGGTAGAAGTTGTAGGGTAAAACTTCCTAGCTCTCTAAAGTTCTTAGTATCGGTAGAAGCATGTCAAGTATCCATAGAAGGCACACTTGTATCGCTAGAACCATCACAAGTATTGATAGAAGTCTACTACTATTCCTGAATTGTTTACTAACTTGATTACTACTAATACTTGTCCAATAGGTACCCGTAGAAGTCTCCCAAAATTATAGAAATGACCTTTTACCCCTGTTTGAATTGTATTGACTTCTCGTTCATGACCTGTGTTGGAGATCGACCCGATTACGCAACAAACAAGTTAAAAATAGCGGAAGAAATTAGAAAATTGAACACACAAATTAACGTGGAAAAACCCCTCCGAAGAGGATATAAAAAACCACGGGCAAAGATAATTTTACTATAATGGCAAATAACAAAGAGTACAAAAGATGAAGATAAAAACTAAACCCCAAAAACCCAAAAATAAAGAACCCTCAAAACATAAATACTAAATTCTCCAAAAGTGTTAGAAGTTCTAAACTATAATGGGTATGACTAAATGCGTATTATCTTAAGGTTGTAAAAGAGCCTATTTATAGGCTAAATTCCTATGTCAAATAATAAAATAATCTAGAGTAATAAGAGTTTGACTCAAACAAATAAACAGAGTTTAATTGAAACAAATAAATAGAGTTTAATTGAAACAAATAAACAGAGTTTAATTGAAAGATTATTTCTCAAATTTGACTTGAAATAGGAGTCATAATTCAACAAATCTCCACCTTGAGTCATATTTCCACAATGCCATCTTTGCCAAAGCCCGTCACAGGCCTATCTTGAACTATGCAAGGAATTAACTGAGTCGAATATGTGCTTAGAAGCTCAAAGCCTTCTAGCCTTCGACTTGTGCATTGTTAAATCAAAACTAACCCGGGTTTGATTTTTACGAACACAATGCCTTAACTTTTCAAAACATGTATCCAAAAGAGAACCTCTCTTCAATGAAACGGTCATACATTTTTCCCTCCTATAACCAAGTTGCCTCCACTCCAAATGAGTTGATTTCAACTCCGTAAAGGATGAGGGACGTCCTATTTCACCGGTCACTATAAAACCTTCCAGAATATAAAGACTGCCGATCTTTTCACCTTTTAACAAAACGAGAGCCCCACGAGATACCTTAATGCCGCTCGACTCAATGTTAATTCTGCAACCTTTTGAGTCTAAAATACTTAAAGAGATGAGATTCTTTCGTAAATCAAGTACATACCTGACATCTGATACTGTCCTAATCGTACCATTGTGCATCCTAATTTTAACAATACCAATACCGATTACCTTACTAGATGAATTGTTTCCCATGTGCACAACCCCACCTTCAATTGAACTGTATGTGGAGAAATTCTCTGTTGGGACACATGTGGAAAGAATATCCTGAATCTAGGGTCTACTCAGACGTAATCTCGGAGCTTTCGTTCGTTGACACTAATAAGAAATCATCACCACTTTCATCGACCAAATTAGCACCAGCTAAATCTTCCTCGTTACTCTTAGTTGCCCTTTTATTTCGTAGTTTGTAACAATCTGCTTTGACGTGACCTAATTTCTTACAATAGTGACACATTTTGTCTCGCTTCTTTGATGCTACCAAAATAGAAGCTTGCTTATCTACCTTGGTATCTGAATCAAACTCATTGTTGAGTTTGTCTTTGCTCAATAAATGACCCTTCACATTCTCAAACGAGAGTTTATCTCTACCATAAATCAAGGTCTCCCTAAAAAACTTGTATGAAGGGGGTAAAGAGCATAACAATAGCATAGTCTGATCCTCATCGTCAATCTGAACCTCAACATTATTTAAATCATTCAAAAGAGTAATAAATTGACTGATGTGATCTCTAAAAAGCTCACCTTCGTTCATGCGAAACGTAAATAAACGTTGTTTTAGCACTAAACGGTTAGCAGAGACTTAGTAGTAGCATAAAGAGTTTCTAGCCTTTTCCACAAGGCGGATGAGGTCTTCTCCATCAATACCTCCTGCACTACCCTATTCTCAAGGTACAACTGGATTACGGACAGGGCCTTTTCATCAAGCTCTTCCCATTCTGACTGATCTAGAGTATCGAGCTTTTTCCCTGTAACGACCTTTTTTAAACCGGTCTGAACTAGAATTGCCATCATCCAAACTTGCCACAAATTAAAATTTATGTCACCATCAAATTTCTCAATGTCGAACCTTGTTACTGTCATCTCTGAACGAGCTGATCTGCGAAAAATGAACTAGCTCTGATACCACTTGTTGGGAATCGACCCGATTAAGCAACGAAAAAGTTAAAAATAGCGGAAGAAATTGAGAAATTGAACACACAAATTTAACGTGAAAAAACCCCTCCGAAGAGGATAAAAAACCACGGGCAAAGATAATTTTACTATAATGGTAAAGAATGAAGAGTACAAAAGATGTAGATAAAAACTAAACCCCAAAAACCCGAAAATAAAGAACCCTCAAAACATAAATACTAAATTCTCCAAAAGTGTTAGGAGTTCTAAACTATAATGGGTATGACTAAATGGGTATTATTTTAAGGTTGTAAAAGAGCCTATTTATAAGCTAAATTCTTAAGTCAAATAATAATAAAATAATCTAGAGTAATAAGAGTTTGACTCAAACAAATAAACAGAGTTTAATTGAAACAAATAAACAGAGTTTAACTGAAAGATTATTTCTCAAATTTGACTTGAAATAGGAGTCATAATTCAACAATCTATGACGTGTATAATGGAATGCTTTATTAAAATATGAATGAATAAAGAAAGTAATATTAAAAGTTAATCTGTAATTGACGAACAAAGGGACCCCGAGGCCCTAGTCGGATATAGTAACAGGTTTTGGGTGTTACATTTAGTGATATCAAAGCTTATGATTTAGCCGGTTCTTTGACTGAATTTATGAATTTAAATGTTTAGAAATTACATGCCATATTAACCTGTGATAGTGTGATTATGATGGATCGGATCTAACTTTGAAATTTTGCAGATAAGTAAAAATGTCAGATTCTGATCGAGGTCAAACTAATGAGGTAAATAGCAATATTTTGATTTCTGATTTTGGTGTAAGTCGAGGTGTACCGGTTATACCAAAACAAGGTGAAAAATATGTTTTCTTGCTTGATGGGTTAGTGGTTTTCTGAATTTATGTGGAATAATCCGACAACTCTATAGCCTCCACCACCTCCTGTATAACCTATTGTACGACTTATGGTACCTCTAATTGTGCCTCCACTTCTTCTGATAATTGAGCATAGGTATCGAACTCCGACAGATAAGGTTAGGAAGTATGGTGTAGAGGAATTTTGAGGAAGCACGGAAGATGACCATCTAGAGCTAAATACTGGCTGGGAAATACTCTGAGAGTTCTGAATTAAATGGCTTGTCCTCTTGAAGATTATCTAAGGTGTGACGTGTCATTGTTGAAAGATAAAGCTTATAGTTGGTGGACAACAATGCCAGCTGTAGTTCCTGAAAATGAAATTAACTGGGAATTTTTTTCAGATCGAATTCAAAAAGAATATATCAACAAACGACATCTAGATCGAAAAAAGAAAGAGTTTTTTGAATTGAAACAATAAAATAAGTCAATTACAGGGTACGAACGAGAATTTGTGTACCTCAATAAATATGCACGAGAGATAGTACCGACAGACGAAGCTATATGTATTCATTTTTTAAGACGGGTTAAATGATGAAATTAAAATGATGGTGGGTGGTTCAAAATTGCAGTCGTTTGTGGTGTTGACAGATCGAGCACAGAAAATAGAGGAAATTTACAACCACAAAAGACAAAGAGAAAAAGAGGTCCAGAGAATTCAGTAAGAAGACACCTTTTAAAATTTTCTCTTTTTCATCACCAAAAAAATTCAAAGAGAATGAGAACCAAGTGACATCAATTGACCATATGGTACGAAATTGCCCGATGTCACATGAAGAAGAGGATAACCAAAGTGTAAAACCCTTGGTCGCATCGCAAAGGGCAGACATCCGGGTCAGAGCAGTATTGTGGGTGGAAATTGTAATGATATTAAAGATAACACAAACAGATCTGAAGTTTGAGCACCTGCACAGACCTATGCCATTCGAGCCAGAGAAGAGGATACTACAGCTGATGTTATGACTGGTAAATTCTATCTTTTGATGTGACTGTGTGTGCTTTGATTTATTCAGGGTCTACTCATTCTTATATCTATACTGCTTTAACAACTGATAAAATTTGTCTGTCGAGTCAACTGAATTAGAAGTACAAGATTACAAACCCTTTGGATCATAGTGGCATAGTTAACCTGGTATTTTGTTGATGTCCACTGAAAGTTAAGGGCAGTGAGTTCCTGCTGATTGATTTGATGTTACTAACACTTCATGAATTTGGTATTAATCTGGAAGTAGATTGACTGAAGTTATACGATACTGTAATGAATTATAGATTGAAATGAATTGAAATGAAATGATAGACTGATGTACTAATTATGGTTGAGTTTGGTAAATCAGAGTTGTTTATATGTTTTGTATAGGAAATGATCTAAAATAAATAAAATAATAAATAAATAAATCTTATATCTCATGCAGAAGATTTGTTCAATAAGTTAAAAGGACGTAACAGTGTATTTGAAAGTTAATAAAGGTTCAGTTATTCAGTTCTAGTTAAAGATATGAGATGCTGAAAATTTCTTTGAAACTTGAGTCAAACATTAAGAATTTTGATAATATTGTCTAGCTTAAATACTGTCTCTGTTAATTTAGGAATATGATGAATCATATTTTTCAATCTTAATTAAGATATTTAGATATAGTCGTAAATACGATTATTAATCATATTCTGATAGATTTCAGATAGGATCTGTGTATGCGTAATATATGAGAAATGTATGATAGGCTATGTGTGAGAAATAATTTACATGAAAATTATTACTGCTTATTATTATTTTTGAGTAGGAATAGTCAAAGATAAGGTTTGTGTTATTTGAGAATTATTATGAGATGGTTATTCTCTATATTTGGACGAGCTAGTGATGATTTTTGTTGTGAGGAAAACTTTAGAGTAAATAGGTATTTCTAAATAAAAATTTCGAGGACGAAATTTCCTAAAGGGGAAGAGTTATAACAGCCTGATTTTTAGTGGTGTCGAAAACAGTGATTTTAGGATCACAATTTCGATGTGTCAGGTTGTAAATTCATTTTTGCAAATATTTATGATGTCATTGACATCTTATTAAATTTTGGTTAGAGAATTTTATCGTTTAGATAACTAATTAAGCAAAAAAGAATGAATTGTAAAAGAGTGCAAAAGTGTGTTCCATTGATTAAAGGTGTTATAGGATAATTGGAAGATTGTAAGGGCATTTAAATGGCAATTGGACCATTTAAAGTAAAGTGGACGGTAATGACATGAAAATTATCAAATTTGTTTTGTTTTAACTAAGGTAAAATGGTAATTTTAATTTAAATGAAATTAAGTTAAATAAAAAGAAAACCTTAAGTGATTTTCTTCTTCTTCCTTTGTGAGTGATTTTCATCGTTTTTAGTCATTTTTATGTTTTTGGGCCCATATTAGCTTATCTAGCTAACCGAAGGACTAATTTGTGAATCTGTCAAACATTATAAATCTTACCATTTTTTAATGTAATTGTTCTTAAAAGCTTTTGATGGATTTGTATGCTTGATAATTAAATTTATTGATTTTGTAAAGTGGTTTTTGATGGATTTAGGGTTTGAGGACTAGATTATGAAATGGTGAAAATATATGTCCTTGTTGTGAAATAATTTCATGTTGGTGTTGAGAAAATACCTAGAGATATTCGGCTGGAACAAATTGGAGTGAAAAATGGTTATTTTGCATGTTTTTTACTTAAAGACTAAATAGAATATAAATGCAAAAAGGACTTATATGTATAAATTGATCAAATTGTATGATTCAATGATAGAATTGATTGATTTATTGTGTTAAATCAAGATTGAACCACCGATCGTGGAAAAGAGAAAATTTCAGAATAGCCCCTAGAGGTTTCGTCAAACTATAATTTCATCCGGTAAGTTCGTAGTGTTAGTTTATATTCATTGAATGCTTCTTTGTGTATTCTTTATTATTGTAGCAACTCAAGGGAGGTTAAATGTTAGAAAAGATTCGAAAATGAAGGAAGAAATGAAATGTCAGGCCTAGGGTCGGTTTCTGATTTGACGCGATGATTGGAATTCTATATATGTTGCAATATCTTGACAGCTTGTGTGAGCAGCATCGTGAGTGGGGAAATTCTAGACCGTGTTGATGGCTGAGTCTCTGCATATGTTGCAGATTCTAATCAGCTTGTGTGAGCAGCATCATATACTGGTTAAACCCTGTCTGGTTCGTAAGAGATAATCTATCTGGGCTCATAAGAGCTAATTTTGTCTAGGCTCGTATAAGCTAAATTCTGGAAGACCGAAAGAGATCAAATTCGATATTGTTCACAAGATTATGAATACATACTTGCTATCTCTATGAGCGATTTGGTTACTCTGTAAGATAATGATTTCTGCAAACTTACTAAGCTTAATAAGCTTACCTGTGTATCTGTTGTTGTTTGCACATTCATTTTGCTGTCTGAAGATCGGATCACCTTGAAGAATCCCATTATCTCGGGAGCTCGTTTGGTAGTCTTTCATATCACCTGGCTTATATGGCATGTAGCAAGATTGTGAACTTGATATGATTTGTTGTAAAAACCTCTAGAATATCCTCAAAAGTGTTAGGCTCGATTGTATTATGGTATGATGCCTTGTTGTGATCTTGTTTGAGTCATTTTGGATGAATATCATACTATACCTATGCTTATGGAATGTTCTGTTATAGAAATTCCAATACTTAGAAGAATTGTACGCATTTTTGGACATCTTCTTACTTGTTTTGGTAGTTCTCGTGCATGTATCGGTATAGAGAGTACAGAGTAGGAGAGAGGTTAGGTTTTGACTTGTGTTGTTTCGGTAGTAAATTTTGATGTATGGGTAGTTTTAAACATAGAAGTATCGGTAAAATGTCTGCTTGTATCGGTAAAAGTTGTAGGGTAAAACTTCCTAACTCTTTGGAGTTCTTAATATCGATAGAAGCATGTCAAGTATCGGTAGAAGGTACACTTGTATCGGTAGAACCATCACAAGTATCGATAGAAGTCTGCTGTTGTTCCTGAATTGTTTACTGACTTGACTACTACCGATACTTGTTTGATAGGTACTAGTAGAAGAAGTTCCCAAAATTATGGAAATGACCTTTTTTCCTCTATTTGAATTGTATTGACTTCCCATTCATGATCTATGACGTGTATAATGGAATGCTTTATTAAAATATGAATAAAGGAAGTAATATTGAAAGTTAATCTGTAATTGACGAACAAAGGGACCCCGGGGCCCTAGCCGACAATGATAATGGGTTTTCGATGTTAAACATCACCTCCTTGCAAAGTAACTCATTTTGATTCAAATCTCATCTTGACTTTATGCTCAGTTAATCAATCCATTCTAAGGATTACATCAAAACCATAAAAAGTAATTACATCAAATCGGTGAAGAAGACATGCCCTTGGACCATTAAGGGACACTTACGATATACTTTATTGACCAGAACACTTTCACCAAATGAACTAGTGACATTCATATCCTTATCAATGATTCCTACTAGAATTCCCAACTCACAAGCTAGTTTGCTCAAAATGTACGAATGTGTGGAGCTGGAATCAATCAAATAAAACAATGAAATAGTTCGAAAAGTGAAGGTACTTATGATGACATCGATTGTTCCTTGATCCAATGGTTTTTTTACAGCATATACTTGTGTAAGCCCTATTGTCTCGGTTTGTGTGGTAATAGTATGCTCTAGGGTTCACTGCCCAGCTTGTCTTGTATCACTACCTCGACCTCGACCGCAAGACCAGCTCACATTGGTGTAAGGGTAAATTCTGAGCTTGCGACCTCTCTACTCGTTTTGGGCTGTCCCTTAGAATATGTTCTTTGGATCTACATTTGAAGCATCCTCTAGACAATTTTAGGCATTCCTCAGGATGTTTGTGTTCTTAATGTTCACAAAGCAACCAACTTGACGATAGGCGTAAACCTCTAGTATTAGCCACGAGGTTACATGTTGTCACGAGTGATCTGATCAAAAGCTACATCTAACATTTCTAAGGGAGTTATGTGATTCGTAATCTCTTTTGGACGTTCGTCCAGATTATCTAGACATTTATTTCACCGACCTTGTTATAGTTCGTGAAACCACTATTCTAATCTCCTCGATAACCTTCGCTTTTTCAACCAACTCATCGAATTTTGCCATGTCATGTGCTACCAGATAGATTTGGATGTCACGATGCAACCCAAAGCAAAACCTTTTACAACGATCCCTTTCTAAAAAATACCATCTAAGCAATGTATTGGTTGAGTCGCACAAATTCTGCCTCATACTCAGCTACAAACATTTCACCTTGCACCAAGTTAATAAATTCACGCTTACAAGCTTCTATGTACTGCTCGCCCATGAACCTCTTCTTAAACGTTTTTAGGAAGAAGTTCTAAGTCAAACGGTTCGCAGCTATTCATTGCTTCACAATGTTGCATTAGCTATAGCCTTCGCCAATGAGTAGGGACATAGTACGTCCCAACTTTTCTTCCTTGGTATAGGCCATTTGCTTAAGAATATTTTCAACACCCTAAGCCAATGCTCTGCCTTAATAAGATCAAGTCCCCCAACACCATTGAACTCCTTACCACCTAGAGCTTGTAAACATTGTAGTGAAAATCCTCGATTAGGAGGAGTAGTGTTGGTACCATCGATATGTTGGAATGCCCTGATCATGGCTTGCACCAACAGTTCGACATTCTCATCTACAACATTTAGCCTACAAGGTCGCACAGGTAGCGCCGAAGTCTTGTCACCCTCTAGAGGGTCTACAGCTTCATTAACATAGTTTGCATTCGCGTTTACACTTTGAGATGCATTTTAATAACTTTAAACATATATAAGATACAAGTTTAAGCAAGAGGAATAAGTGTATACCACTATGCGTCTTAAGCTCGACAACACAAATACAAGCATAGTTCGCCAAAACACATCTACGAGCACAACTCGCTAAGCATATCCGTGTGCATAACCACTTAGAATATGAGTAGAAGAAACTGAACCAATGCATAATCTTGCAAAAGAAATAGCTGAACCAAGGCAATGTGTTTTTCCCAATCCTACCCCAATCAATCAAACAATCATACGTAACACTTCAAATAATTTACAAACCTAGCGAACTTGTCGAATATGATAAACCTAACAAATTAATCAATTTGACTCTGATACCACTTAATGTAACACCCTAAACTTGGTCGAGACGATCCAACCCAAGTTTGGTATGTTACATTAGCCACCAGAGTGACTCTCCGTTCAACACCCAACCCGAACCTCTAGCACATCGTCATATCTTCTGAATACAATAAGGAGTGTGCAAACTCTAGCTTTTAACTTATAATACTTAACATAAGCGGGAAAAAGGGGTTCACATAATAGTTCTCATAAGGGTTCGAATATATAGGGGTTTGCATAAATAAGGGTTCATAACTTGCACAATTCGACAACTTTGACACTTCGCAATAACTTTGGTTAAGTTTATATAGATTAATCGGTTTTGATTACTACACACTCTAACTTATGGCAACAATCAGATTAGAATTTAAGTACTTGAACAGAACTCGTAAATTAGAGAAAATATCAAAATATGGCTTTGAATTATATTCATACCGAAAAGAAATTAACATACTTAACATTCAAGTATATTACTATATAGTTTTATCGGTTCGTAAGCTTGGAAATAAAAGTAAACATAAGAAAAACTAGGTCTTAGAACAATTAACGAAGTCATCAGGTAGAAAGATATCTCTAAGCCCAAGTAAAGTCCCACTTTGCCTTTGAGTCCAGAGTTCATTGTCTATTTATCTGTAATGTCTAGAAATGAGTGGGTGAACTCTTGCGAACTCAATGAATGTATAGGAAAACCACATAACACGTACAGAAACATAAGTTAAACAAGAGCATACTAAAGTTTTTGATCTGTAAGCTTGGATTCACCAAAATTATGAGAAGTTTAGTTTGTGGTTTCACTATGTCAGATATATAAAATAGAAAAACATAATATTTTGGAAAACACAGTCTTATTCACATTCTTTTCTGCTGGATAAACGATTCTCCTTCTAACTCCTCACTTTGACTCAACGAGTTTGACATATCCCATAAATCAAGCATTAAGCCAACACACTCCAACACACCAGCATATCTCATTACCTTATTTCTCCTAACCTATCCCAATGCCTCTCATCCAAATCACAAAACACAGTCTTACCTTGAACCTAAAAGATAAGTTATGGGTTCTTATTTTCGTAGAAACTTGACATCAAGAGAAAAAGTAATCGATGTAGAAATTTGAGAGAGTTTTTTCATCCAGAAGAATATGAAATTTTATTGAAAAGAGTTTAATTTATAGGTGCTAAGTGTTTTGATGTTCGTAGGATGCCCTAGTTGACATAGGAAATAGTTATGTGCATGGGTGGTGTTGTGAAGAGGAAAATAAGCTGACTTCCTAAATTTGGTATAACTGCCCTTTGACTACTCCTAGTTTTAACTTTCACTCTTAACTCAAACCCACGATTGCATCACACTAGGCCCATTGGCAACCCCAGTTCGCTAGGCTTAAACTCCTAGGTCCTCTTTTAGGATGTTACAGATATACTGACCAAGCCACTTGGAAAGGTCAAGTTTAAATATTTAAGGAATATGATTGGTTTCAGCAGCATGGAGGCCAAGGAGGAGTGCTAGAAGATGACCATCCATGTAGTTGGTTCATTTTTGGTGTTTGCATATAGTTGTTTTTAGGTAAGTTACTTAGTGTGTTTCTTGTTTCATGTTTCATGTTTAGTTCTTTTGTTATGATATTCAGTTGTAATTAAATTTAGTAGGTAAGTTACTTAGTGTGTTGAGGTACTTATTGACACAAATCAGCTTGTGTACAAGCAATGTTTCACAAGTTATTAGGCTGATTAGTGGGGTTAGTTGTGTTTGGGTAAACAAATGACTTGTATTGTAACTTTTGATGAACGAAAGGTAGCAGATCAATTTTGCAAATTTGTTTAGCTGCAATCTTTAGATCCGTTTTTTTTCCTCTCTCATTTCTTTACTTAAGCACCAAATGCATTGACGTTTGTTTGAATCGATTATTTGTTGTTTTGAATCGATTCTTTGCTTTTTTGAATTGATTGTTTTTCATGTGACTCGATTCTAAGTTGTTTCACTTGATTCAAACGCCAACACTCGTTGATACTCAAGATTCATGCAATAAAAACATATTTTTTGTTTGCATACTTGTAGAAATATAAGCCAAATTATCAATTGAGATAAAACTAAAGACCCTCCATGGAATTCCTAATCTAAACTTATGTTTGTATCAAGTGCTTCTTGTACTTTAGGTGTGTTGAGGTAGTGTCAGACCCCAAAATTGGGCTTAGAAGTTTTGAGGGTATTTTAGGAATTTAAGCCTATATGTGCTCGAAATTTCGTAAGTTTGGTAACCGATAATATTTTTTACAATGGCTATTAGGAAATTAAATCAATTTTTGAAAATAAGTTTTAAATAGTTTTAATTTTGAAAATAAGACTGATTTGTAAAAAAGTCAAAATAAAGAGTTTTTCTGAAGTAATTTGACCAAATGTCCAAAATCAACTTAACCCCCTATTTCAATTGTATTTCATGCCAAACACCTCCTCCCCCATAATTCATGCTATCTTTTGCTCCCCTAAGCTCTCCCAATTTCGTTTGATCACCAGTTCCTAATCCCTTTTGATTTCTAATAACTCTTGAACCTTAAATACCCATTAAAACCAAGAAAAATACCCAAAAACTTCATCATCTTCTCCAAACGTGGGTTTTTTTGGATTTGTGTCAAAGCTCATTTTTCTTTAAACAAAGGTAACCATTCGATTTTTTATGAGTTTTAAATGATATCTAGTCCCTTAAACTGGGTTTTTAGGCATTAAAATGCAAGTTTTGAATAAAAGTCGAAAATCGAGCCTTTAAAGGTGAGTTTCGGGTTTGTGGATAAAAACTTGGTATTAAAGTATTTTTCAATTAGTTTTAACATGATTAAAATGTTTCTAAACATATCTTGAATTTTAGTTAAAGATTTACAATGTTTTAATGAATTTTATTCATAAATAATCATTGTTTATCGAAAAATTTCGATACCTTAAAACGTATAGTTTTGTATAGTTTAAAGGTTGGGAATTAGCCGTACATGAATATCTAGATTTTCAAAATTCATTTCGTACAAAAGATTAAATGTAGACCGAGATATTTAAATTTAAAGTTTTCTATATTAAAGATTTCGGTTAAAAGAGAACGTAGTTTAGGCTATTGTTTTATAACTGTTTGAGATGAGTTGATGACTAATTGTTGCTTATATATTTGTGTAGTATGTTTTTGTTGAAGCGTCAGAGTCAATATAACCTTCAACAAGTAGAGATAAAGGCAAAGGAAAACTTGTTAAGCTTTTGATTTTCGGCAAAAGTGTATATTTTGATGAGTATTTTGGAATCGTTGCTCGTAGATGATTCGTTCTGTATTTGGGAAGTAAGAGGTACTCTAAATCCTTACTCTAAATTTCGAGTGTTAGTGTTCTCGCACTTATGACTAAATGTGATATATGTTTGTTGTGATATTATGAATTGTGAAATTGTGAACATATATGAGATGTTATGACATATGCTATAATCTTATAACGACTGTTGTGAAAGTGAATATAAGGGTATGTTATTCATGCCATGTAACAATAAATATAGAGGTATGTTTTTCATGTTATGTGACAATGTTTATATTGTGTTAATAATGTGAATATGCAGTGAATATGTGCGAAAATCGGAAAGTAAATATGTGATAATATTGTGGATATTTTGACCTTGTGACCTTATGAGACCATTAGATATAGTTAGCATGTCAATGGATTGTGAGTACTCACCTTTGTGTTATGTTATATAGGGTGTTGAGGCTTAGAGATAGTTTTCGGAGAGATAAGGGAATGTGAGCTACGCTCCATTCATCGGGATATGTATATGTGGTGTGTTTGGAGAGTATCAGCTATATGCTTCACTTATGGGACATGTTCTGCTCTATGAGTCATATTTAATATGTTTGAAGATTCGTGTATCTAATGTATGGTGATAGAATTCACTTTATGTTTCATAATCTCAATAGCCAAATTATCATAAATTGTGATTAAATGTGACTAAATATGACTGTATGTGATTATATGTGATTATTATGTGTTGTAAGTTCTGCTTAAATATTCATGTGATTAATGTGTAAATAATTCATGAAAAGATGATTAAAAGTATGAAATATGGCACTAGAGTTAATGATGCTAAGAATATGATATATGTTTATTTGATTGATGCATGATGATTTGTTTACGTAGTGGTTATTCTGAGCTTGTTAAGCTCACCCACTCCTTTTTAATCATTGCATATACTTAGTGCCGGTGTGAGAGGTGTGGTCTCGAGGTGTGATTGAAGCCAAGCCGATTATTTTAACTTCTATTAGTAGGTGTTATAAGTTGATTTATGTTTGGGAAATAAAGGCAACGTGATAGGTCAATGTGATAGATTCTATATCGATTTTCCTATGGTTTGTTTTAGTTGTGTGCATGCCTATTATGTTTGATCATTTATGGGCTTAAATATAGTGTTTTGGACTGGAATTTGAGATGTTTTGACGTTTATTTTATAAGGTATTTATTGCATGAGATTTAGGACTTGTCTAGTATGGATGTTATGCTGATATGTGATGTATTTTTTTAAGGTCTGGAACAGAGATATCAATATTTGGGTTTTAAAAACGATATCTCTGAAATTTTTAAAGTGCAAGAAGTCAATTCTGCTTGTCGAAATCGATATTTTAGTACGAATATCAATACTTGAGGGGAATTATCGATACCTACGTAACAATTTTAGAAAATTTTGCTAAATGGCCCTAATGCATGATTAATAATTATTTGATTTTTATTCGATGTATGATAGCATGTTTTATAAATAAATTTAGTATGTATGACTTATAATATGAACGAATACTACTAATAAGTATGAACACTATAGTAATATAAGAAAAAAAGTTACATGTGATAATATGTCAATGTGAGATGAACATGATGCGAGACGGTGGCGCGGCGTCCTAGTATTCGGGCTCGACAACCGGATCGGGTACAGGGTGTTACAGGTAACGATGTATTCAGCCGGCTCCACAGCATGGATCTGTGGCAACAGTTGATCTCATAGCAAGCTGCAATAATAAAAATCAAAGACTAGTTTTTACTAGGAAAGAACCAGTTAATTTGTGTGACATATTTACTGAAAATCTGCTTTCATGCCTTTAGATGAGTGTCCCCTGATAAACGGTCTGGCCAAGTAGAGTTGGTGAGAAGCAAATAGGCAAAATCATGTCTCTAGGGTCAGTATTTGAACCCTTTTCTTCTTCAAGTTTGTTAAGCACGTGGATGCATTGTTTGGACAGATTCTGGTGAAAGTATTCTTTAAGGTACCTTGACTCATTGCATACAGTCTTTCTCAAAATGAGCGATTCATCTGAGATGACTCCATGTGACCACAAGAACTCATGGTTGATGACACTAATATCCGGATCCGAAAGAGGTTTTCCCAGCTGCAGAATGATCAAAAAGCTTAAATCCATATATAGCTAAACACAACAATAGAACAGTTTGATACTGAGAGATTAACTGCAATGGCTTTAAGCTTGATGGGGCTGCCACTGAAACGTTTATTGTAGTTTAGGATTAAGTCAGCCAACTGAGGGATGTAGTGACCTACATTTATTATTTTTGAGCAGAAAAAGAAAGATCAAATTTGAAGCCAATGATTCCATTCAGATCATAAAATGATATTGATAACAAATGGAAACCTGACCTGCATAGCTTTCCCCAGAAAGATACAAATCTGAGTTTCTATACTGTGGGAATTCTTGGAACCAGTTAAGAAGAAAAGCATAGTCCTTGGCTGAAAGTACTGGTAATAAGTACTCAGTTCAAAAATTACCAATTTGAAATAACTAATAATATCAATATCAACCTGTTGTAGTATCATTCAGACTAAGGTAATGAGATCTTGTGTTTGAGTAGGAAAATCCAACTCCAATTGGACTCTCAAGATAGAACGTGTTTGACTCCGTAGATTGAGAAAATCAGCTCCATTCGTTGAATAACTCAATTTCATGAATAAAATACTAAACAAATTACCAATATTCCATGAATATCAAGCGTCCATGTTTCCTAAGCTGGAAAAGGCCATCTTCCATGAATGCACCAAAGCCGAGAGACGAACAACCGGGTCCTAAACTGAAACAAACCCTTCAAGGAGAGAAACTGAAGGCACTGTGGAAACAATTGTTAGCCTTACTTACCACCATTAAGCCACAATGTTAAGGGATGTGCCAGCGGATTGGCGGAATCGGCTTCCACAAAGTAATAAAATAAAGCTCGGCCATGTTAAGGTTGAGTGAGGATGTAACCAGTGTATTGCTTGGCAGGTTGACCTAGGAGAGCTTTTATTAGCTCACCACAAGTACTGCAAAACAAGAATAAGAAGAATGAAATAAGAGGGAAGGCACGGACATGGAGCAACTTCATATTTTTTCCACATACTGAGAAGAGAAGAAATTCCTCCCAAGTCATTATATGTGTAATAGCCCACTCCAATAATATATTCAAGTTGCTTTCATGCAAAACAAATTAAATTACTTTCATCTTCTTTGAAATGTCTGAGTAATAAATATTTAACAACTTCAATCCAGTAGCAAGGGGTATACCACTCTAGGCCAGGGTTGTTTGTCAGTATACTTAGATCATAAGCCGGGCTATTGTTTAGGTCCAAAGACTCGGCCGGAAAGTAAGAGTATTTGAGAAAAAATATATCCTCAAAAAATGAGTTTGAACAAAAAAAATAAAGTTTATTTTTAAATGGATCGGGCCTCAAGTAAGATTTTTCGGCTTGTGCTTAGCTCGAATAAGTTTATTTGTTGGAAAATATTTATTTTAATGTTATTAGTATTTTTGATGTATTATATTTTTAAAATTTATTTTTATATAAAAATAATCTAAAATATTTAATATGAGTGGGCTGGGTTGGACTTGAATTTAGCATTTTTAATCCAGGTCGAGTTTGAGTAGAATTTTAAGTTTATTTTTCGAGTTAAATCGAGCACAAACCTAAGAAACGAACCTAAAATTTTCTATCGACCTGACCCGACCCATGATCAAATTGAGACAAATTGACCAAGTAGAATAGCATATGGTTGAAGTAAAAATAAAACAAAGTCGACAAAGAACAAACAAGTTATTTCCAAATTGAATTATGATTAATTGTACAATTCATGAGACAATAATATAAACACGAGAGAGCTTTTAGGTTCTATCACCTATCCTTTTGTTGTTT
This sequence comes from Gossypioides kirkii, assembly GCA_005610355.1. NCBI lineage: Eukaryota > Viridiplantae > Streptophyta > Magnoliopsida > Malvales > Malvaceae > Gossypioides > Gossypioides kirkii. Next base: position 28,876,438 of record CP032248.1, read on the forward strand.
CCTCTGGTGTTTATGTATACTTTGTAGGGGTGTTTTTTGTTTCTTTTTATTGGTGTTTTTTTATCTTTTGCTTCAAGAAACGGTTATGGTTGATGAAATACGAGACATGTTTGAGAAACTAAAATTTTCGGAGGATGAGTCTAACAAGATTCTCTGCAAAAATATTATTGATGAGGAGGAAGAGGGTTGTGAAGCCTGGGTTGTCGAAAAGATTCTTTCGAAGGAAAAAGTGAATAAAGAGGCAATGTACCGGGTTTTTAGATCTAAAAAATGGGTCAACTTTGTAGAATTAAAAGATGGAGTTTTTCTAGTAAAATTCAGTTTGGTGGAGGATAGAGAAAGGGTTTTGAATCGAGCCCCCTGGCTTTTCAATCAAAATCTGTTTGCTATGGTGTCATATGAGAAGAATAAGGAGTTTAGAGATTATGAGTTTAATTTGATACCCTTCTAGATTCGTATCTTTAATATTCCATTAGAGTTTATGGATAAACAAATAGCTACGAAAGTTGGAGGTGCGATCGGGAAACTGATGGCCATTGATTGGCGTGACGAGCTGGCTGCTGGGAGGAGTTTATAACAATACGAGTTCTGGTTGACACAATGAAGCCATTGAGAAGGATAGCTAAAGTGGTAAGGAAAACGGGGATAGAAATAAGATGTGTTTTGAAGTATGAACGGCTTCCGGTCTTCTGTTATATTTGCGGTAGAGTTGGTCACAGTACCAAGAAATGTGATCTTTTTTCAGAGGAGATAAGTCCAGAAGAGTTTCAATACAGAAATTGGTTACGGGTGAAGCTGATCCCACAAGGCTCAGGTAATGGAAAATGGCGAAATGGTGTCTAGATAATAGAAGATTCAAAAAGTTGGAAAGATAATGATACTTCAATAAGTCTGGGAGGTGATAGAGGGAAGGAAATGGTTCAAGAAAGGAGGGAAGGGGTGGTTATCCAAGGAAGGATCAGATTCGTGTTCTCCGTGGGGAAAGAAGCTGGCACTTTTTATTAAGGATAAAGAGGGTAGAATAAAGAAACTTAAGAAAGGCAGAACCAACAACGGGCGGAGGACGAACTTAGTCCGTTAAGGGTGGTCAAGAGGAAACTTTCGGAAGGATCTTCTCCTTTCAAGGCAGCGACAGGTGACCAGCCCCACCGCGAACAATGAAAATCATCTGCTGAAACTGTCGTGGGTTGGGGAACCCTGCGACAGTGACCGAAGTAAGGCAGTTGCTCGCTGCTAAATTCCTTGATATTTTTTTTCTATGCGAGACTAAAATTAAAACGTGTGATTTTGACAGGTTAAGGAGGTGAAGCAATATGTTTGGATGATTTGTAGTTGATGCTGTTGGGCGCAAGGGTGGTTTGGCTGTTTTATGGAATGAGAGGTGCGATGTGAATATTCATAGTTATTCCTCCAATCATATTGATTCTTTGGTTGCGGGGAAAGAGTTGAATCAATTTCGTTTTACTGGCTTCTATGGTTATTTGAAGTCAAATTAGAGACATTTGTCATGGGATCTCTTACGTAATATTGGTAGGCGTGTTAGTGAGGATTGGATAATCGGTGGGGATTTTAACGAAATCTTGGATGATTCGGAGAAGTGTGGTGGTAGGCGTAGGGTAGGGAGCAATGGAGGATTTTCAAAGAGTTGTCCAGGATTTATCTTTGGTTGATATAAAGCCTGACCGTGGGTGGTACACATGGACCAATAATAGAAGCGGTCATGGTCTGGTAAGAGAAAGATTAGATCGATTTATTTCTTCTGCTAATTGGTTGCGCATGGTTCCTTTTTTGGCTACAGGGGTTATTCGTCAAGCAAATTCGGTTCACGATATGATCGTGCTTGATACTTTCGGGCGAAAATCAAAAGGTGACAGAAGAGATCCGAGGTTATCGTTTCGCTACAAAGCTTGTTGGGCTAAGGATGAAGAGGCAAAAGGCATCATTAAAGAGGCATGGGATAACAGAAATGGGAATGTGCTGAAGCGTATGGATAACATCAAAGCAATGCTTGGGAGATGGCAGTACAATCAGTATACTAACAGAAAAGGTCGGATAAAATCTCTTTTAAAAGAGATTGATGATTTGGTTGATGAGCCTAGAAATGATTTTAATACCGAAAGACTGCGGCAAACTCGCATGGAGCTGGCTGGATTGTACACATCGGAGGAGACTTATTGGGCGCAAAGATAGCGTGTTAGATGGTTAAAGGAGGGAGATAGGAACACAAGATTTTTTTCATGTTCGTGCCACGCATCATGCTAAGAAGAACTGTATGGCAAGATTGAATGATGAGAGGGGTAATTGGGTTTCTAAGGATAAGGATATTTGTCGTGTTGCTTATAAATATTTTGACAATTTATTTACTTCTGGTGGTAATAATCAGTTTGACTATATTCTTGATATTATCCCTCACTGTGTTTCTATGGATATGGATGAGGTTTTGTTGAAGGATGTTTTGGAGAAAGAAATTTTAGAGGCTTTTGATCAGATGGATCCGAGAAAAGCTCCCAGCATTGACGGATTGTCCGATTTATTTTACAAAGAAAATTGGAATGTGGTGGGAAAAGATGTCATTGACTTGTGTAAAGCGATTGTAAATGGGAGCAGGAGTGTGGGGGATTTGAATGAGACTATTATTGTATTGATTCCTAAAGTCGATGACCCTAAAGATTTAACTCAATTTCGTCCCATTAGTTTGTGTCGAGTTATTTATAAAATAATCGCTTGAAATGTTTTCTTTCCAAGTGTATTACTCAAAACCAGAGTGCTTTCGTACCCAATCGTATGATTCACGACAATATTCTGATAACCCATAAACTTTTCACTATCTTCAAAGCTCTCGAAACGGACTGAATAAAGGTTTCGTGGCTAAGCTTAACATGAACAAAGCTTACGATTGTGTGGAGTGAAATTTTCTTGAGGCGATAATGTTGAAAATGGGATTTGATAATAGATGGGTCTCGAAGATTATGGATTATGTTCACTCGATCAAATATTTGGTGAAATGTAATTCTAGCCTTTCAGAGGTCATCAGGCCAGGTAGGGGCCTTCGTTAGGGAGATCCTCTATCCCCTTATCTTTTTCTCTTTTGCATGGATGTGTTGTCAAGACTTCTTTTAAATGCTCAAAATAACAGGTTAATTCGAGGGATTAGGGTGTGTCAGAATTGCCCTCGGATTAATCATCAGTTTTTTACTGATGATGTTTTATCGTTTATTAGAAATAAGAGGTCGGATGTTGAATTTGTGAGAAATATCCTCTATATGTTTGAAAATGTCTCGGGTCAAAAAGTAAATTTGACTAAGTCTCTTTTTTTTAGTCCTAATACTCCTAATAGTCAACGTAGGGACCTTTGTAGTATTCTTGGGATGAGGATGGTGGATGTTATGGATAATTATTTAAGCCTCCCTTTGATCATAGGGAAAAATAAAACTAATGCGTTTAGTTTCATTGTAAACAGGTTCATAAACCGGATCAAGGGATGGTCTAAAAGATTATTATCCAGTGAGGGTAAAGAGGTTCTTTCTAAGGCAGTTCTCCAATCTATCTCTACTTATATGTTTTATGTGTTTCTCATGCCTAGGAGGACAATTAAGTCTATGGAGGCCAAAATGCGAAACTTTTGGTGGGAGACTAGTGAGAAGGGTTGAGGTTGGCCTATGATGAAATGGGATATTTTGTGCACTCCTAAAGGGATGGGGGTATAGGCTTCAAGGACCTTAGGCTGTTTAATTTAGCTCTCTTGGGCAAACAAGTGTGGTGTTTGATTAATAACAGAGAGACTCTGTGCTACCAAGTGTTATCTTCTAAGAATTTTCCTCAAGGGAATGTGCTTTGTCCCAAGCATGTCGATAGGCCTTCTTATGCTTGGTAGAGCCTGTGTGCTGCTGCTAAGAATCTTGAAGCTAGCTTCGGTTGGCAAATTGGTAATGGCAGGTCTGTGAACTTTATTAACCAAAGGTGGGGTTTTGGGGGGCTTCGTGGGGACTCGGTTATTAATGCTTAGGAGGTTGGTGGTAGAGAGCTTGTTTGTGATTTGTGGAGAAATGGTGATGTTGTCTGGGATAGACCTCGTGTTTTCCATTTATTTGGGGAGGATATGGGTAATAAAATATGCAAGATTCCTTTATTACAGGATGGCTCGGATGATAGGATTGTGTGGTTCCATGCTCATAATGGAATTTTTACTACAAAGTCTGCTTATTCTTGGCTTATTTTAAAGAAAATGGGTTTGAGGCCACATAGTTATTATTGGAGAGCCATGTGGAAGATGGGGGTACCTCCAAAAATTCAAATTTTTTGCATGGAGATTGGGTCACGGGATCTTGCCTAGTAACGTCAATATTGCTTCTATCCACCCTTCTATTGACCACATTTGCCCTAAGTGTAAAAATGCTGATGAAACTTTAATACATGTTCTAAGGGATTGTGTAAAATCCCGTAACACGTTGACTTATGGTGGTGTGGACGATAGGCTGTTGAATGAGGATGGGGATAGTGCCATTGACTGGCTAGAAAACGCGATGAGATTAATGGACAGTAAAGTTTTTGATTGTTTTATCCTTATTCTATGGAATATTTGGAATTCTAGAAACAGCTTTGTTTTTCGGGGAAAGAAGGAAGAGCCTAAGGATGTTTGGGATAGGGATGTTTCTTTTTGCAATGATTTTCGCCTGTTTAATCTTACTAATCCTGCTTTGCTGCCAAGACTTGTCAGGTGTAATAGATGGACGAAGCCTCCTTATGATTTTATTAAGCTGAACATTGATGCTGCTTGGGAAAATGATAGAACGGGTATTGGAGTGGTTGCCCGTGATTGTGATGGTTTTGTCATTGGTGGTTTGGTGGCTAGTCACAATAATATTCCTTGTGCTGCTTGGGCTGAAGGGATGGCTATTGATCATGGGATGGAGTGGGCAATTAGAAATAATATTGCAGCATTCATCCTTGAAAGCGATCGTGTCGATATCATCAATCGTGTTAATAAGGATGAAGAGGATATCACTATTACGGGTTATTTGCTTCTTCGTATTAAAAACAGAATTAAGTAATGTTCTAATGGTTGTATTAGATGGTGTCCGCGGAGTTGCAATAAGGTCGTGGATAGATTAAGTAAGCTAGCTCTTAACAACAATTGTAATTGGTCTTTCGATATGGATTATCCTCGGGAAATTCATGACGATGTTATTTTTTATTCGATTAATTGAAGTTGATTTTGGCCTCCGGGCTTTTTTGTCAAAAAAAATACGAAGCATTATATAAACATAAAATTTTGAAAAAAAATAGAACATAAATATTAACATCAAAGTAGAAATATAAATAAGATATGAACTTGTCGATTGAGTTTTAATTTGATTGGTATAAACATTATTGTTAATGCAGGAAGACATGAGTTTGAGTACGCTGAAGTGTATTATCCTTCTATTTATAAGTAAAGAAAGATTATAAATAATTCTAAACATATTTAAGCATTGAATAAAAAAAAGTGATATGATGAAATTTCTTTCCAAACAAAAATAATAAAACTATCATTTATATATCTGACATTTATATATCTGAATTCATTTAAAGAAAATGACATTGTTGACTTTTAATTTATATGGAAAAAAATTCTTAGCTTTTAATTATTAACTAAATCAATATTTAACATAAATCAACATTTTCATTTAGATGTAAAATAAAATGATAAAGGTTAAGAATTTTTTAAAAGTGTTTTTAGCCTCTCTTTTTTCTAGCTATATTATTTAAAAACAATTTATAGAAGTTAAAATATTTAGTGTTAATATATTATTTGTTGAATTTATTTTTAAGATTTAATTTGGTGTTTGAATTCTTTTCTATTTGATATTTTAATTTCTTCAATTTGATATTTAAGTTTTATTTTGTTCTAGTTAAGTATTCGAGTTTGATTTTAATGTTTAATTTGGTATTTAAATTTTTTTTCTAATCAAGTATCTATGATTTTTTTTATTAGAGCACATATGTCAAACATTTATTAGATCACATAATGCATTTGATATGGCTATCAAATTGAACATTGAAAGCAAATAAAGTACCAAATGGTATATTATACCAAATTTTTGTCCTCGCCTGTTGTTTGAAGTATCTTTGCTGAAGAGATAATTGTTATCTACTTGAACATGGCTCTGGTGGCACACCCGCCATCACCTTCCCACCACCGCCAGCCGCCACACATCACTAGAAGAACATGCTATCAACGTCTGAACTCATCCATTTCTCAAACAACCTCACTTCCTCAAACCAACACTTCAACTAAGTACCAACTCCCTCTCCTCCAACAATTAACCAGTCTTTGCCAATCGAAACAGAGCCTTCCTCAAGCTTTAACACTTTTGCAACAACAAAACCCCTACCATGAAACTCTAGATTCTTTACAAAGAAAAGAAGCCATAGGGTTATTATTACAAGCCTGTGGCCGTTACCAAGACATTAAAACAGGTCGAGAGGTTCACCGGATAGTGGCTTCATCGACCCTGTTCCACAACGACGTCGTTGTCACAACCCGTCTCATCACAATGTACTCAATGTGCGGCTCCCCTTTGGATTCTCGTTTAGTTTTCGATGGTTTGGAAAAGAAAAATTTGTTCCAGTGGAATGCAATGGTTAGTGGGTATTCAAGAAACAAGCTTTATGAAGAAGCTTTGAGAGCTTTTATTGAGTTGGTTTTGCAAACCGAGTTCTTGCCTGATAATTTCACCTTCCCTTGCGTAATTAAGGCTTGCGGAGGGATATTGGATGTGGGTTTAGGACAGGGAGTTCATGGAATGACTGCGAAGTTGGGTTTACTTGGTGATGTCTTCGTTTGCAATGCTTTGATAGCTTTCTATGGGAAATGTGGACTTGTTGATGAAGCAGTTAAAGTGTTTGATTATATGTCTGAAAAGAACTTGGTTTCATGGAATTCCATGATTTGTGTGTTTGCTGAGAATGGTTTTGCTCAAGAGGGTCTTGGTTTGTTTAGTGAGATGATAAAATGTGAAAAAAGTTTTGTTCCGGATGTGGCTAGTTTGGTGACTATGCTACCGATATGTGCGGGGCAAGGGAATTTAGAAATGGGGATGGTTTTTCATGGTTTGGCTGTGAAGCTGGGATTGAACCAAGAACTGATGGTGAAAAATGCCTTGCTTGATATGTATTCCAAATGTGGGTGCTTGTCTCATGCCAAAGGCTTGTTTGACAAGGATAATAACAAAAATGTAGTATCTTGGAATACAATGATAGGGGGCTTTGCAACACAAGGTGATACTCGTGGGACATTTGATCTTCTACGGAAAATGCTGGTGGAAGGGAGGGAGAAGACTAATGAAGTTACTATACTGAATGTGCTGCCTGTTTGTTTGGAAAGATCTGAATTGCTTTTCTTGAAAGAACTTCATGCTTATTCAATTAGACATTGTTTTCACTATGATCAATTGGTAGCTAATGCTTTCATTGCAGCCTATGCAAAATGCGGATCATTGTGCTCCGCTCAGCTTATGTTTAATGGTATGGAGACGAAGACTGTAAGCTCTTGGAATGCATTGATTTGCGGCTATGCACAGAATGGTGCTCCTAGGAAAGCTTTAGAGTTTTGCCTTCAAATGATAAATTCTGGCATAAAACCAGACAGATTCAGCTTAGGAAGCCTACTTTTGGCTTGTAGTCATATGAAATCTCTGCGCTTCGGTACAGAGATTCATGGGAATCTGATACGGATTGGATTAGAAACGGACCCATTTATGGTTATCTCATTATTATCACTTTATATTCGCTGTGGCAAATCAGCTAGTGCAAGGGTGTTGTTTGAAGAGATGGAAGACAAAAGTTTAGTATCATGGAATGCACTTATTGCTGGCTATTCACAGAATGGACTTCCTGATGAAGCTTTAGTTCTCTTTCGTCAAATGCTTTCAGATGGAATTCAACCTGATGAAATCTCCATAAACAACGTATTCGGGGCTTGTTCACAGCTATCAGCTTTGCGGCTCGGAAAAGAAGCACATTGTTATGCTTTGAAAGCCTACCTAGCTGAAGACATATTTGTTGGTTGTTCGATAATAGATATGTATGCGAAAAGTGCCTGTATAGAACAAGCTCGAAGGATTTTCGAGAAGTCGAGGGATAAAGATGTGGCATTATGGAATGCTATAATTGTAGGATATGGACTGCATGGATATGGAAAAGAGGCACTGGGGCTATTTGAAAAGATGCTAGCATTTGGTATGAAGCCTGATGGTTTCACTTTTGTTGGTATATTAATGGCATGCTGTCATTCCGGGTTGGTAGAAGAGGGGGTTGAAATATTTCAACGACATGCAGAATTTCCATGGCATAACTCCAAAACTGGAGCATTATGCATGTATTGTCGACATGCTGGGTCGTGCAGGACGATTAGATGAATCTTTGAGACTCGTAAATGAAATGCCTGATGAACCAGATGCTGGAATCTGGAGTTCATTACTCAGTTCCTGTAAAACTTTTAATGCACTGGATATTGGAACTAAAGTTGCTGAAAAGTTGTTCGAATTGGAGCCTAACAAAGCCGAGAACTATGTTTTACTCTCTAACTTATTTGCAGCATCCGGGAAATGGGATGACGTAAGAAGAGTGCGCCAAAAGATGAAGGAGATTGGCTTACAAAAGGATGCCGGTCGTAGTTGGATTGAACTCGGAGGGAAAGTTTATAGCTTTATGGCTGGAAATACTTCATTTACAGGCTCTAAACAAATGCAAAACATGTGGAGAAGATTAGAGGAGAAAATACGTAAAATCGGATATAAACCGAATACCGACTCTGCACTTCATAAATTGGCTGAAGAAGAGAAGATTGAAGTATTGAGGGGGCATAGTGAGAAACAAGCAATTTGTGTTGGATTGTTGAGGACAAGCAAAGGTGAAACACTAAGAATCAACAAGAACTTGCGTATTTGTGTGGATTGTCACAATGCTGCTAAGCTGATATCAAAAGTAGTTGAAAGAGAGATAGTTATTCGAGACAACAAGCGTTTTCATCATTTTAGAAATGGGTTTTGTTCTTGTGGAGATTATTGGTAGTTAGAAGAACAGTACTAGTAATTTGATTCACTGTCCACACCCTTGTTACTTGGATTTGGGTGGAGGATACATGTATATGATGCAAGCATGTTATTAGTATTATTATTTTATGTGTAGATTCATATTCTTATTCTCTTGTTAGAATATATCGAATATGAGTGTCACACATGATTATTAGAAGAAAAAGTCATTCTGCTTTCTTTTATATGTACAATTCACACATGATTTTGTCTTGCACATCTTGACTTGGAATTAATCTTGTAAGGTAGACATATAATCCCGAAGTTATTTCTTCATCGAACTCAATTCTCGGATTATCATAAAAACTTCGAATTCAAGCAGTGTCCAGGTGCATGCAATGGATGATGCAATTGACACTCTCATCTTGCATCATTGATTTTGAAGATTCTTTCTATTTATCTTCATTATTGTCAACTGCTTCCATGATTGCTTCCTTTACTCTATCCATAGCTTCGTGTGTGTACCATTTCTGGCTTTTTTTCGCTGTCAACAAGCCAGAGAACTCGAACTAAAGGACCCATAGCTTTGAGAGTGAATACCACGCCATTCCAAAATGATGATATTTTTTCAACCCTTAAATAAAAAGATAATGCGCTTCAGCACACTCAAATCCACGTCCTCCTGCACTGATAATTATATTAATGTCAATTAAACTAAAACTCAACCTGTAACTGAACATAGTTTTTAAATGCACCTATTGGCTGTAGATGCATTCTAATGTGAGATAAAGATGTGCAAAAACGAATTTTACCGAGTTGGACCAATTCCCTTTGTTTTATGAAGTCTCTCATTATTTTACCACAATTATGAGGTTATAAGTAAAACCAACGATAACAACTGATCTTTCTAAGTCTGAGAGACTTGAAAAAGCTTGCCAATATCTTCTAAAATGATATCATGACAGTGTGTGGCACATGGTGTCCAATCTAGATTTCACCTTTTTGCTTGTAGCAATTTACCTCAATAGATAAATAACGTAGATAAGTTAAATAACTATACATGAAATAGTAATATTTGAAATTTTGAACAAATTAAATTAAAAAACAAACATAATATCCATGACAAGATTACTGGCATTGTCTGTAATTACTTGGATGACATTAGCTTCTCGTATATGCTCCACAAAATAAATCCATAAATGTATTAGCTTTCGGTGTTATTATCAATTGAACTTAGGTTATCAATACGTCAAATTATACGAGTTACACACATAGTTTATCATTTACTCATGGTTAAAGTAAACTATATTATGAACGTCACAAATGAATAAATCTTAAGTGAATAAATCCATAAATAGATTTAAGATTTATTCTACTTGGGTCTTGTTCAATGTATTATCAGTTAAGACAGTCACATTTATATCTCTATCTTGCTGGAGTCATCCACTCTGATACCTCAGACAATATATCTTCCCATTTGAACTTGATAGATGATATATTAGCCTTTCAATTGACTTGTTCAATTTCGATTAAACTAAAGACTTATTAAGGTTATCTACTAATACAATCTGTCTTCCTATATTATGATCAGGTTACATAATGATATTCAATATTAGTTAAACATTAAAAAATTAATTAGTCAATATTTACTTTCATTTTGCTTTGTGTGCAAAAAATCGTTTAAGACAATATACAAAAGATATTAATGATAATGATGAAGTTTTATTAAATCAAATTGCTCGAAAAATTACAAATACATAAATGTAATTACTACACTAGATCTCAATAGGCACTCTAAGATTATGTCGCGTTATCACCTTAAAAAAGTGTCATATCATCGTATGTTAACAAAGCCAAGTTCATGGATTGTATTAGGAAAAGGTTAAGTTCCAAGACTAGTGTGAACCAAAAAAAAAAAAAAATTAAAGACCAAGGGCAATGGGAAAATTTTGCTAAAATTGGGGACTTAATGTTACTAAATTCTAAGAAAGTTATATTATCATGATTGGTTCACTATATTTTTTCTTAAAAATATAATGATAAATTACAAAATTATTTTTATTAAATAAAAGATAATATTTATGTATTTAATATTTTATTATAAATTTTATTACTAACAAATATTCAAATTAAATATTTAATAAAATTTTATTTGATAACTTTTAAAACAAATGTAATCATGCACATGTAATGTTTTTATTAGCTGATTTGCATTTGTACTTGGAACACCACTAAAGCTATGATAATGGTGAGTAGTATTAGAAGGCTAATGGAGAAAATTGAGAGCTAAGCCAATAACATTGACATATTCAACTTTAGTAGAATGGTTTTGCATGTTATAAAGGGATAGAGAAAAAAATATAGTATTTTGAAAATAAAATAATTTTTTTTTCAAAGAATCAATTAATATCCTAAATCAAAATAAAATAGGGTTAATATCTTAATATTTTTTGAATGTTTCAATTTACATGATAAATTAATTTTCTTACCTTTTTATCATTGGAATCAGATGATCATGTTTACAGGACAATAACTTTCTAAGCAAAGTTAAATTCCAAATAAACTAAATAAATATTAACATATCAAATATTAGAATCATTTTCCAAATGATTTAATTTTTAAGACAGTGATATTTTTCATCATATTAAAAACTAGTTTTTTTTTCTTTTACTTAGATTTACTTATAATATTTAGTTATTTATGAGGATAAATTTGAAAAAAAAATATCATTAAAAAAAGCAAAATCATGATATTTAAAACTGACCCTTGCAAAGGTGAAATTTAAAACCCTAGTTGGCATAAAAGTGTCAAATAAACATTTGAAACAAATTTAGTTATGATATAAAAAATGGGTGCGGTTTGAGCCTTATATGTATGTTTGATGGTTAAGAGTATTCATTATCTTAGGTGTGGTTTGGATATGAGTCGCGCGAGTCGCGTTGTTGTTTGGGCTTTGCCCTCTCCTTATAATTCACCAAAAAAAAATGGGTGTGATTGAACCCCATGTGATGATCTGATGGTCAAAAATGTTCATTGCCCAGATTTACCTGAATTCGAGTCACCCTAGTCGCGTTTGTTATTCGGACTTTACATTATTATTGTAATTCACCAAAAAAATGGGTGTAAATTCAAAAAAAAAAAAAAAAAGTACCAATTTCATTAAATTTAACTCAGTTAAGAAATGCTATATTAACTCTTTAAAAAAGGATCTGTTTACTGAATACCGAGACAAAAACTTGGAAGAATAGAGCAGAGTGGAGAAAAAAAGCCACTTTTCTCTCTTTACTTCTAAAATGCCAATTTTCTGACCCGTTCTGTCACTGTAAGTTTCTTGACTCGAATAATATTTCAATTTTGTAAGAAAACCCAAGTTTAGTTTCCCCTTGTCTCTCAATTTCATAATTCCTTGGGGATTTTTTTCCTGAACGTTTTTCTCTGCAATTTCTTTTTAATTATTATTTTGAGCTCATGTCTTAGTTATTTTGTTGGTCTGCTCATTTCGCATTGACTTCACCAGTGCCCCCTTTCAATTCTTTTAGATATTAATTACTGTCCTTTTCCTCTGAATTATGTATAAATTCATGTTATTTTTTTTAGTTGAATTCGAGTTTTTAACCATTTATAGATGAGTCATTGCTTTGAGTGAGGTTGTGATTGAACATTATGTAAACTAAACAGATAGATTGAACCGATGGAGGAGGTATAATCCAGGCTTAAAATTAAGGAAAAACATGCTGAATTGGCTTCCTTGTGCACGGAAAACATGGATGTGGGAGGGGAAAAGGGATAATGTCAATGGTGTAAATGCTGAGTCTAATAAGGGTGGTGATAGTAATTGGAATTTAATTGAAAATTTGACAGAGATAGAGGGAGTTACTAATCAGGATGATGATGGAGTTGCAGGAGGTAAGCCATGTGTGGGATGGAATTTGAGTCGGAGGATGCAGGCAAGACATTTTATGATGGATATGCTAGGCGGTTGGGGTTTAGCACTCATGTTGGTCAGTTTACACGAGCCACGCCTGATGGGCCAATTGTAACATGGGATTTTGCATGTTCAAGGGAGGTTTTAAGAGGAAAAATGTTGAAATTTGTAATGCCATGTTTAGGATAGAGAGAAAGGATGGAGGGAAGTGGATCGCAACAAAGTTTGTGGAGGATCATAATCATTCTATGGTTACTCCTAGTAAGGTTCAATACCTTAGACCTCGTAGGCATTTTGCTGGAGCCACTAAGAATGTTTCAGAAACAGTGGATGCCACTACTGATGTTTATGTTTCATCAGATGGAAATCATGCTTGTTATGAAACAACAGGGGTCAAGAATGCCTCCTCTGTCATGCCTAATCGCCTTGGAAGGAGTATGGGACCTTCAGGTTATGTCAGACCTTCTAGCCAAAGGAGAACACTGGGGAGAGATGCTCAAAATCTCCTCAATTATTTCAAGAAGATGCAGGCCGAAAACCTGGCTTTTATTATGCTATACAGCTTGATGATGATAACCAGATGACTAATGTTTTCTGGGCTGATGCAAGATCAAGGCAGCTTACAATTACTTTGGGGATGCAGTTACTTTTGATACAATGTATCGACCAAATCAGTATCAGATCCCATTCGCTCCTTTCACTGGCATAAATCATCATGGCCAGATGGTGTTGTTTGGTTGTGCATTACTTCTAGACGAGTCTGAATCTTCTTTTATTTGGCTATTTAGGACGTGGTTATCTGCGATGAATGATCGACCCCCTGTTTCTATTATCACAGACCAAGATAGAGCAATACAAGCAGCAGTTTCACAGGTTTTTCCAGAAACTTGCCACTGCATTTGCAAGTGGCATATCTTGAGGGAAGGACAAGAAAGGTTGGCACATATCTACCTTGCTCATCCTTCCTTTTATGGTGAGCTTTATAGCTGCATAAACTTTTCTGAGACAACAGAAGATTTTGAGTCGTCATGGGGAGCTCTCCTTGATAAATATGATCTACATAAAAATGAGTGGCTTCAGGCAGTATATAATGCTCGTAAACAGTGGGCTCCTGTTTATTTTCGTGGTACTTTCTTTGGTACTCTTTCTTCAAACCAAGGGGTTAGCTCCTTTTTCAACGGGTATGTAAATCAGCAGACAACCATACCCCTTTTTTTTTAAGCAGTACGAAAGGGCTTTAGAACATTCTCTGGAGAAAGAAATAGAAGCAGATTTTGATACAATCTGCACCACACCGTGCCGAAGACACCATCACCTATGGAACAGCAAGCAGCAAACCTCTACACAAAGAAAGTTTTCTTAAAGTTTCAGGAGGAGCTAGTTGAAACTTTTGTGTACACTGCAAACAAGATTGAGGGTGATGACATAGTCTGTAAATACAGGGTTGCAAAATATGAACATGAGCATAAAGCATTCTTTGTTGCACTGAATATTTCGGATTTGAAAGCAAGTTGTACCTGTCAGATGTTTGAATATTCTGGCATTCTATGTAGACATATATTGACAGTCTTCACTGTGACAAATGTTCTTACCCTTCCATCCCATTACATATTAAGGCGCTGGACTAGAAGTGCCAAATCTTGGGTTGGATTGGATGAGCAACATGCTGATCCTCAAGGTATTGAGACACTAACCACACGCTTCAATAACCTGTGTCAGGAAGCTTTAAAATTGGCAGAAGAAGGAGCAATGACTCCAGAGACATATAATGCAGCAATCAATGCTCTTAAAGAGGCTGGGAAAAAGATTACTTCTGTAAAGAAGAATGTAGCTAAAGTGAGACCACCTAGCTCTCATACTAGTGGGAATAATCATGAAGATGGTTGCAAGAAAACCACTTCTCCTGTCTCCAAAATATTCCCATCTTTGTGGCCATGGCAAGATGCACTACCATCTCACTTTAATCTTAATGATGTTGGGGCCCCACTTACTGACTTGAATCAACCTAGCATGGTGCCTGTATCTCTTCATCGTGATACTGGTCACCCTGATAGCACGGTATGTGTTGAAGAAGTCTATTTCCATTTTACTTATATACACTGTATATTTATGTCATTTACTTAGACACACTGCACGCGCATACATGTATTGGACTTTTGTTTTATGCAGCATTAGCTTACCTTTTTCAGTGAAAATATGTGAGAATTCTATTTTCCGTTGGATACAGGTGGTTCTCACATGTTTTAAGTCCATGGCATGGGTTATAGAAAATAAAAATGCAATGGAAGCTGGAAAAGTAGCTGTCATAAACTTGAAGGTATGTGGCCATATTCTCTTATTTTCATGATGATTTTATCAATTTAAATGTCTTGTTTGCATTGTTCTTTTTTGGTTTCTTTTGGGTTTCACTTTGTAAATTCGAGATAAAGTTACGTATCATACGTTAGATACTTTTCAACTGTTATTAAGTAACAACAAACAGTTTATTTGATTAGTCTAGTGCACAAAAGTTCTTTTGTACTGTTCATGGTTCTTTTACTTCTGTGACTTTGCTATCATGTTTCAATTTCTTAAAGCATGCATTGTTGTAGCATGAATGAGTCAATTGCTTTCCATTGCTGTACTTTTCTTTCACCTCTCTTGCAGCTGCATGACTATGGCAAGAATTCTTTAGGAGAGACAGAAGTGCAGTTTAGGCTCACAAGGGTTACTCTGGAACCAATGTTGCAATCGATGGCTTACATTAGTCAACAGCTATCAACACCAGTGAATAGAGTTGCTGTCATAAATTTGAAGGTTTGAAAATTTGAGCTCATGCGCTTTCATATCCTAGTCTGTTTTCATTTTCAAATTTATTATTCATTTAGATAAAGAATGTAAACGAGTTGGCTACACTGTCCTATCTTTTTAAGAACATATTGTATTTAATGAGCTTTTAATGAATTTAACTGCAGTGCTTGGTATTTCTTCAAATCAAGCATAGTGTGCTCCAATTCTAAATATGAAGATGTGTCAATACTACATCTAGTTGAAAAGGCAGATTCTCAGAAACCCCATTTTCTAACTTGTTATTACCAAACTGCCCTTTGATATTTTAATCTCTAAATCTAACTTTCATTGTAACAATCCTATTTGATTCTATTTTAACAAAAGATTGTAGCTATTGAATGCATTTGAATGGTTGAGTTTTGATCTTGCAAAGGACCAAAATCCGAACTTATTGGGCATTACAGTGAAAATAAAACTGGTAAGCAGTAAGCATGTAATGGTCCTTATTTTGAAATGAGCTAAAGTTGACTAAGGAAGTTTCCTGTTTCCTTCTCTGCATCGAAGATTTTTGTGTTTATATACTATTTTGTAGTTCCTTTACCTGTAGAAAATAGAGATAAGTGGTCTGCATTTTATGTGCATAAAATGGCATATTCTATTTTGGGACTGAACTTAAATTTTCAACTATCTTTGTGTGAGATCAAATGCCACTTCTCTTCTTCCATTCTCTATTGGAGCTAGAAATACTGCACTGCAATTCTTAGAAACTTTTTACTTTCCTCTTTCTTCTTGTGGGCAAAATAACAGTTGCCAGTTACTTGGTCCGAGGATATGAGCTTTACATATGAAGAGTTCATTAGTTCTCGTCTATTGAGATTTAATGAGCTAGTAAGTCTTTAGTGTTGTATATGACTACCAATCTCCTCTTTGTCTCTATGTGAATATTATCCCATGTTGATTGCTGAATTTTCTTTAAGAACTTGCTATAAAAAGCTTACAATTATAATCTTTCCATTAATCAAGTCTACTGATTTTAATGTGGAGATTAATTCATTGGAAACTTGGGCATCTCTTAAGAAGTTAATCGATCAAAAATTAAACTTCACTGAAGTGTGATTTTATTCATCTTGTTCACTTTAGTCTGTAAGCATCTACTAATCTTAACTCATCCTTTTCTCTGAACTGGAAAACAACAATGGCTATGAAGTGTCTAGAATGCCTCCATTTTGAAGCACAGGAGGGAAATTTTAACTTGGCTATTAAAGTTAGATTTATTGACATAGGAAAAAAGAAAAGAAAGAAAATAAGATGAAGAGGTTGTCAGATCTCATGATGAACAGGGCTGTTAAAATAGAAAGATATGGGGAGATAGGTTGAATGGCTTTAGAAGTGACATATACTTGTTCTCTGTAAGCAACTTTGCCATAATGGTCATACTTGCTGTCTTGACATTTCCCTTGATTTACCATTTGTTACTATCTATACAAATTAAACATATGAATCTTTTATTTTATATAAGTTTCCATCCATTGTCCACATATCTTGACATTTTGATTTGTCTAGCACCATGTGCCCATGTTACTTGACTTGGGTCTTATTGTCAGATATTGGTATATATCTTACGCAGGTATGTTTAGATTTTCTAAGTTTATCAATATATTGGGAGATCCTTGGAGGGTCATATTTGTATACCCGTATGTGTTAGACGAGTGTCAAACTTAGATACTTTTAGGAAATAAATAGTCAGTGCAACATAGGTCTAAGTTGCATTACACTAATTTGTGGCTCTGGTATGAAGATTTAGGAGTATCATCTTTCTTTCCTTTTCACTACTGCTTGGAATTGAAGAGTAAGATTTCTTCTTCTTATTGCTTCAAGGGATTGGTTTTCTTTTGTCTGTTTAATGGAAGCCTAAATCGTTTTTTTTTTCTTTTTATTTACCTATTGCTTCTTTATTTGCATTTCTCAGCTCCAAGATACCAAGACAACTTCTGGAGAAACTGAAGTAAAATTTCAAGTGTCAAAAGATACTTTGGGTTCTATGTTGAGATCGATGGCATATATACGTGAACAACTTTGACAGTTGGTAAGCATTTATTTCCAGGGTTCAATTTCATTGTTAATGGAATCATAGTTCAACAAATTACCAGAATGTAAGTTGATAACATTGTACTCAGTAGCAGGCAAACGAATGAATTTGTTAATGGTGAATCAATGTTATAAGTATTTATTTGTTTGGAATGGGTGAAATTCACAAAGGTTGTGATGCATTATTAGGGCTTTTACGTAGTGGTTGGTTTATATTAACCAAGTCCTTTTCCTAATTCTAACTGTTTTAGCCTATATTGTTTTGAGTCTTTATTCTTCTTGAAGTGCCCATGTCTGAAACATATCTGGGTATGAGCATGGGGTAGAGGTGTTTATGGGCCGGGCCGGAGCGGGCTTAAATATGATATTAACTTACTTTATGTTTGCCCAAGCCCAGCCCGAAATATGGGTTTAAAGTTTTGCCCAAACTAGTCCATATTTGCAAAAAACTAATCCAAGTCCATTTTTGGCCCGTCTATATATTTTTAAATTTTTTTATAATATATATTATTTTAATATAATATTTAATAATTTTATATTCTTTTTAATTAAGGAACTTTTTTATATAGTCATAACATTATTTTAATGTTTACATTAGAGTATTATTATATATTTAAAATAAATTTATTTACTTTTGTTATAAATTACATGATATATAAAATAACATAATATGAAGCATTATAAACTTAAAAACAGATTAGGCTCGGCTTGGGCCTTGAATGTTCAAGCTTGAACCCCGCCCATATTTTAAACGGGTTTATTTTTCTTTTGCCTAAGCCCATTTTTTGGGTCTAGTATTTTTGTCCAAACCTTCTCAAATTTCAGGCAGGCTTGGGAGGGGTAACCTGGCCATGAACAGGTCAAGTAGGGGGATATGACCTTCCTTGGATTCTCAAAATATATGGAACAAGTTAGAAAAAATCTGAACATACTCTTCTCATAGACATACTAGTATCCAACACAGTCGAGTTACATCGAGGCCAATTATGACCATGTTATCTATCGGTCAATTTATATGCTTTTGTACTGCTGGTATTGGCATTTTTCTTTTTTCAAATTAGGGTTTGATTTTTGGGAAAGGTTTGATGAAGTTTCAAACATTAGATGAAAGTTCAGGTCAGTTAAAAGGGATTTTAAGGAGTGTTGCTATCATAGAAATCAGGTTAAAGTTTTTGTATCCAGGGTGTTATTATGTGCCCAATTGGATCCTATATAGGAAAGTATGGGATTTCTGTGGGTTTATATAGACCTAAGCTCTCCAACCTCAACAACTAGCTTTTGGAGTGTGGTTCTCCAAAGGTCCATTCAATTTGTATCAAAGTCAACCATCATGTCTCTCAGTTGCAATTTTGCAGTACGGTTGATGACATCGGTATTGTAGTTTTTACCTGGAGCTAGATTAAGCTAGCTCGAAACCAGCACATTTGGGCGCCGAAACTGTGGAGCATGGTCTGTTATGTGCCAATTTCAAGGTATGGGACTTGGATGCCACATAGGAAAGTACTTGATTTTCTTGTGGGATTTATATGGACCTAGGCTCTTTAATCTTAACAACTAGCTTTTGGGGTATGGTTCTCCAAAGATCCATATCAGGTGTATTTTAAGAGCCTTTGGAGGATCATATCACCATACTAATGTCCTAAAATGAGTTGAACATGGGTACTTAAAGAAAAAAGAAGAGTCGGAACAACATTATGATATCCTTCAAAGGATTGACTTATAGTAATTATTTTACTTTTGTGAGTGTTCAATCAAATAACATGCTCTTCAAGAAGATGGTTAAGCTCCATTGCAGAGCTCAGAGCTGTATCTGAGCTCTCCATGTGTGAAACACTTGTACTTCATTCGCCGCTGCCAATAATTAACTTTTAGTCTAATTAAAGTGGTATACTATGTTACTGTTTGACATAATCTGATTAGATATAGTCAGATATGATCATTTTTGTGACACCAACTGCATCTGGTTTAGTCTAAGGTAATTGTCATTCATATCTGTTTAAGCTCTTAGCTACATTGGTTCTTCGTGGTTATTTGTTGGAAAGACTCATTTATTAATTTAAACTCTGAGTGAACAGTGTGTTTTTGTGTACTTTTTTAAGAAAGAATTTATGCATAAACAAGGCCATTGCTTTGAAATAAGGGAAGGCATTGTAGTTACTGGAATTTGAACTCCGAACTTGTTAGATGTTGGTTCTATGAATCAGTTAGGTTAAGCCCAGGTTTAAGTTCCGGTTATTTTTACTATGGACATTTCAGTGAAGGGGCTGTAGATACTGGAATTTGAACCTGAACTTGTTGGACCCTATCTCTTAAGGGTGGTTGTATGAAGTAATTAGGTTAATCTCGGGTTTAAATTCTGGTTAACTATGAAAAATTTTCAGCTGTTACAATGAAGGGAAGAAGGTTTGGCTGGAATATCCGTATTGTTAGGACATTATGGTTATATATATAATATAAAAGCTTCAGGTGAGAGTAATGATTGTATTGTGAATGAATGGAGAAAGCAAGAAGTGTGTTCTCCTACTCTGCTTTACAATCTTGATCTGAACATCAATTCTCATCTCATGTCTAAGCAGTTCTGATGTTAATCTGATTTGGATATGAACTTGTTCAATTCAAATGTATGTAATTTTTCTACTAGAATATTTTTTTGGCCTTGAAGGTGTAAGACTCGGAAGAGAAAATGGAGATCTGGAGATGAGTTTTTATTATAAGGCAGAAGCTAACGGTAGAAAAAGGATACAGGAGGAAAGGAAGAGAGGGGAAAGGCTAGGCCTACCTACCATCGGTTTTAGAGCTAACAAAGCAACCATGAGCTTCAAAGCTTGTCCAACTAAGGGTGGGTTTGAATGAATGGTAATATGCGGTACGGTGCGTTTAGTATTTTTTTTTTGTTTATAATATCATTACAATATTTAATTTTATCGTCATCGTTATTTTTATACTAACTTCAAGTAAATGGATCGTCTATTCAAACCCACCTTAAATTTAATTCAATAAGAATTAACTTAAAATAAAATTTAAGGTCATAGTCCAACAAAATTTGTGTTGGAAAAAGCTCATGCTTGAGAAAATCTAATTTTGAGAAGACTTTAATGTATTTCGAACTTAAAATATAAAACAAAAAAAATTGAATTTATAATTGAAATAAATGTAATTAAATGATAATATTTAAACTATAAATAAATGATATTTTTTTAATTTATGAAAATGTATTTATAAATATTAAATAATTATATTAATATTTTACTAGCAGACAAAGTAATTAGTAATGAACCCATGTAATGATTTGATTTCATTGTCTCAGATATGATCTAGGTTCAAATTGTACTAATTGTATTTATTATTCGGATTTTGCCCATGTAATGGTTTTATTAACTATATAATGGTATGGCAAGTTCCAACAACCCAATAAACCAAGTGGTTTAATTCTTAGTGGTTTAATTCTTAGTAATGACATCCTCTTTCGTTAATTTGTAATGTAAAAAAAGAAAGTATATAATGATATAGTACATAATTTAATTTAATACTCAAATATCAAAAAATAAATTTATAATTTTCACACATGATTAAACATGAAGATTTTTTTTTTGGAACAGTACCAAATAACAAAAATAAGTATCATAATACTTAAGGCCACGGAAATGATATGTTAGCTCTAGATGCACAAATGGCCCATTCCCTTGTTTTTTTTTCCCCTCACTTTTAGGTTTTGGTCATTTTCATAAATAAGCTGGATCAAGGAAAACTTAATTTGAATGTCTTTAAAAGTCGAACAGAGTTTCCAATTCACTAATGATCAGGTTGATTCGTTCTTTCTTATCAATGACCATGCATATCTTGATATGTTGTTCCCTAAGAAATAAAGAATTACAGTTAAGGTAAGAATTCTTGCTTGCAATCTTGATTATATATCGTAGCCCAAACAAGAAAAGATTAGAAAAGAAAGAGAAAAGACTGAGGGAACTTGAGGAGAGGTGTAACCTCCCAAACTCGACCCAATCGTTATTGTTGAAGTCTAATTTTAATCGGGCCCAACATTTAAACTCATTTTAAGATTTATTTTAAGTTTAAATTGATTTTTGAATTTAAATTTATTTTAAATTTAAATTTTATTTGAAAATTTAAATTTAATTTAAATTTAAACTTATATATGAATTTAAAACTTATTATAAATCCAAAAGGTACAAGCTCAAATAATGTCCATTTACAAATAAAGTCCAAGTACAAGCCCAAGTTTACAAGCCCAATTGGACTAAATTTATCAGCCCAAATACCTCAAAATTACAGCAGCCCAAACAGAAAGTCAACTTGCCACGTCAGCAGCCTCGACAGATTCCACTTCAACCATCAGCTCACCTCTACCACCACCAGCTATAGCCGACTACTACAGCCACCCTTTGCGCCGGATTTGCAAAAACAAAAAAGAAGAAACAAGACAGGCATTAATTTGCAAGAAACAAATTGTAATGATAGAAATTTTGGCTATAAAAGCCATAATCAAAATTGTAAAAAGGGAGCCATTTTTTTCGAAAGATCAATATACGAACCCTTTTCAAGCTTTAAAAATATTTCACAGCAGCCAAAGATAGAAGTAGTTAATCCAAGCAGAGTTATTCGAAAGGCGCAGAAAAATCAAGAAACCAAAGCAGTTATACAAGTAATCAATATTTCCAGTATTTTCAGGTATTCATTGAATGCATTCATATATCCTTCTTTAATACTGCCTTGCTCATAATAAATGTATTTTGTTTGAAACTCCAAACTTATTAAATAAACCCATACGTTATCATCACTTGTCAACATACAATGTTCATAAATAAATAAAAGGGGCATTAATAGTTTTTTTTAATAAATGTATTAATTATCATAACACCCATATTCAATAAATAATAAATTTTATATTATTAATAATAATATTTATTAATATTAAAATAAAAAAAAGGAAGATAAAGGGATAGAGGCACTCCCTTAACGTGCGTCGCCGTCGCTGGAACGTCACACCGGAGCCCTCCACCGTCGCCGTTACGTCCGTCAAGACAATGATCTGCAAAGGAAGAAATCAGAAAAGGGTTAGATAGATTGAATGAACAAGAACAGATCTTAAAACGAGAGATTAGGCTTTTAGACAAAAGAATCAACTATTAAAAGGAAATAACAAAAGGAGAAGAACAAATCTAGGTTTTTCAAGTAAAAGAGATTGTTTTAAAATAAAAAAGAGGACTTTTAAAAGAAAAAGATGCTTTAAACTCCCAGATCTGGATTTTCCAGATCTGGGTTTTGATTTAAAAGAGAGAAAACGAAAAGAAATGAAAAGCAAAATGAAAAAGAAAGAAGAAGAAAAGTTTTTACCTTCGCCGGTGATCGAGCGTGGAGGCGCGTGGATTGAAGACTACTCGGAGGACGACCGGCGGTGGATGGTGATGACGTGGGCTGGTCGAACAAGGCGCGCGTGGCACTCGACGCGCGACGGACTACCGGGGTTAGCCTAGTCGGAGCTTGGCCAGAAAGGGGCTGGGCATGGGTCTGTTATTTGAGAGAAAGTTTGGATTTTTTTTTAAGGAAGAAGCAAAAAAAAAGGGCTTTAAAGTGACCTTTATAGGACCCACAGACCCGACCCGATCCGACCCGGTGGACCTTTAGGATCTGCGTGTTTTCAACAAACAGTATATTTGCGCCTTTAGTCCTTCTGCATTTTTAATTGACTAAATTTAGTCCTTTTTATATTTTAATTAATTTTAATTTGGCCCAGCAATTTTAATTACTTTTCAATTTAATCCTTTAACATTTTGAAAGCACCAGAGGCTGCCACTTGTCACTATTTTGGCCTATTTATGCAATTAGTCCCTCTTATTATTAATTTGTCTTAATTTAGTCCCTAAATCAACTTCTATTTAATTACAAAATTAACCCATAAATTTTTCAAGATTTTCAAATTAGTCCTTTGACTTTTGGATGCCTATGGGGCTTATTTTGGTTTTATTGCCTTAGAAGTCCGTAAACTATCTAAAAATTATATTTTGACCCCAAAACTTTCTAAAAATTACATTTTGACCTCCAAACTTTTCTAAAATTATATTTTAACCTTAAAACTTTCTAAAAATTACATTTTAACCCTCGAACTTCTCTAAAATTATATTTTAAACCAAAAACTTTCTAAAAATTATATTTTTACCCCTAAACTTTCTAAAATTCCATTTTTGCCCTCGATTTCACCAAAATCACCATTTTACCCCTAAACTTTCCAAAATTCCATTTTTACCCTCGATTTCACCAAAATTACCATTTTACCCCCAAACTCTCTAAAATTTCATTTTTTAACCTCGATTTTACCAAAAATTACTATTTTACCCTCGAGTATCTAAAATGTCCCGTTTTAAATTCCCATTGCATCATTTTTCTTCCTTATTAATATTTGCATTTAATTTTAAGTATTATGCACTCGTATATCGTGTTCATTTCGTGTTTGCTTATCATTTTATTTGCTTAATTATTCTACTTCGTGTTATTTAATATACGTCAATAATTGCTCATTAAATTGGCATAAACGTTTTTAAAATTGTTTTCATAAAAAATCTTAAAATCGAGGCAATATTCTTTTATTTCGAGTTTCGAAATTTTGCGCCTTAACGTACTAGGTGCGATTTTTCTTCAAACCTAAATAATCGAATACCCTTTGTTGGAGCCCAATTTTGACCGGGCTTGGACTTTTGAATTAAATTAGTTTTTTAAAATTTATTTAAATTTAGATTTATTTTAAATTTTAAAATTTAAATTTAATTTGAATTTAAATTTAAATAAAAATTAAAATATTAAATTTAATATTAAAAATTTAAAGCCCAATGTCCAAATACATGGCCCAATTGGCCCAAATCCCCTTAGCCCATTTACACCCATTTTTTGACCCACTTTCTCGGCCCAAGTTAGAGGCCCAATTACAATGGCCCAAATAGGCCCAATGCCTAAGACTAAAATCAGACCTTGAATCTGACCCACGTGCCTATGCTGTTGCCACCATCAGCTCTGCCACCACCAGTTCCATCCACCACCAGCTCCACCATGCCCTGCCACCACTGACTTGGGGGATTCTGCAACAAGCAATAAGACAGGCATTAAATTGCAAAGAAACAAAGTATCATGATAATAAAAAATGGCTATAAAGCCAGAGTGAATTTTCTGTAAAAGGGGTTACTAACCCTGCTCTCAAAAATCAATACAAAAATATTACTTTGAAGGCCTAATAGAAGCAACCAAACAGCAGGTAATATTCGGGTGGGAATCAGGCAGTAGAATAGACTCAAATTCAAAATATCAGGTATCCCCAAATCCTAATATACACATTAATGGTTCAGATATTTCTTTAATACCTTGAATGTTGACACATATTAATATGCATTAACATACATGTTAACCTTTCCTCTGCTTGCATTTACTTTTTATTTATTTTTTCATTTTCAAAGACATTAAATAAAGACACTAATGGTAGTTAATAACATTGCTTATAATATAATAAATAATTAATAATAACACAAAAAACGTTATTAATAAATGGAGGTAATAAATGTTTTTAATTAGTGTTAATGAAATTATTAATGATGGTGATTAATGAAATTATTAATTAACAATTATTAAATAAAGAAATATAAAAAAAAAGGAAACTGAAAGGACTGGAACTTATCTGTTTCGGACCACCGTGCGCCTCTGTGGCCACCGCCGGAGCCCCTGAGCCACCATCGCCTCCACTCCACGACGTTCGAACGCCCGAACAAACACCAAAACGAAAGTTTTAAAAAAAAATAGGCTAAAAATTTTATTTTCAGATCTGGGTTTCGAATAAATAAAAAAAAAACAGAAATCAAAAGAATAAAAAAGGGAAGGAAAAAAGAAGAAGAAAAGAAGAGAAGAAAGAAGGACGGCTTACCTTCGAGCGCCGGCGAAGGACGGCGGCCGGACCGTGGTTGAAGGCGCGTGGTAGCTCAGCACCGGTCGAACAAGGGCTGGGTCTGGCCGGAGGAGGGTCGGAGTGTCGAAGCGTGGCCTGAGCACCAGCCACGCGCGCCCACGCGCGTTAATCAGCGGCGGCCGGAGCCATGGCCGGACTTGAACGGTGGACGAGTTGAGAGAAAATGGGGGAGAGGGGGTTTTGAAATTTTAATAAAATGAAAATGGTTTAAAAAAAAACTAAAAAATAGTATATATAGTAACCCATTTGGACCGATCCGACCCGACCCGACCCACCTGGGATCCGCGTGTTTTCAATAAAAGGGCTAATTACGCGATTGGTCCTTCCGTATTTTATTTGCTTCAATTTAGTCCTTTTTGCATCTTTTTAATTATTTGCAATTTTGCCCTGTAATTTTAATTGCTTTTCAATTTAGTCCTTTGACTGTTTGACTGTACCATAGGCTGCCACATGTCACTTTTTGGATTATTTCTGCATTAAGTCCTTTTTATTTTTTATTTGTTTTAATTTAATCCCAAATCAACTTTATTTTAATTACGAAATTGGCCCAATAATTTTTCAAGGTTTATAAACTAGTCCTTTGACTGTTTGACTGCACCAGAGGTTGCCACGTGTCATCTTTTTGGATTTTTTCTGTATTTAGTCCTTTTTTATTTTAATTTGTTATAATTAATCCTTAAATCGACTTTTATTTAATTACAAAATTGGTCCAAAAATTTTTCAAGATTTTCAAATTGGTCCCTTGACCTCTGGATACCTGTGGGGCTACCACGTGTCACCTGTTTTTGGTTTTATTGCTTTGTAAGCCCCTCAATTGTCCAGAAATTACATTTTGACCCTAAAACTTTCCCAAAATTACATTTTAACCCCGAAACTTTACCAAAATTACTTTTTGACCCCAAAACTTTTCCAAAATTACATTTTTAACCCCGATTTCACCGAAAATTACCATTTTACCCTCGAATCTTTTAAAATTCTATTTTAACCCTAATTTCATCGAAAATTACCATTTTACCCCTCAAGCTTCTAAAATTCCATTTTTAACCCCGATTTCACCGAAAATTACCATTTTACCCCCGAAGCTTTTAAAATTCCATTTTTAACCCCGATTTCACAGAAAATTACCATTTTTACCACCGAAGCTTCTAAAATTCCATTTTAACCTTGATTTCACCGAAAATTACCATTTTACCCCTAAATCTTTTAAAATTCTATTTTTAACCCCGATTTTACTGAAAATTACCATTTTACCCCTGAAGCTTCTAAGATTCCGTTTTTAACCTCGATTTCACCAAAAATTACCATTTTACCCCCGAATCTTTTAAAATTCCATTTTTAATCCCGATTACACCAAAATTACCATTTTGCCCTCGAGTATCCATAAGTCCCATTTTTCACCCCGATTTCATCATTTGTCAATATTTGCATTTGTTTACATCTACATTTTATATATTCGCACATTATTTATCTACTTATACTTCGTATCTAATTCCTATTATCAATCGCTACTCATGTATTTTAAAAATACACTTTCATTTATAAAATACTTCAAAAATCAAGGCAATGTTCGGTTCAAGCGCAACTTCGAAAAATCACGCCCTAACGTGTCGGGTGCGATTTATTTGTATAATTCGTGCAAACCGAATATCATTTTCAAGTTTTTTTACGCTCGTTCACTTCGAGGCTCCGAGAATGTCGTATCCTAACGTGTTGGTCGCGATTTCAAGTCTTCGTGAAAATCGAAGTGAACGAATATTCCTTTTAATTCTTCAAATCATGTGTTCGAGGATTGCATTTTAACCTTCATACGAAATTTTCAAGTTCTCAAAAATATATACGAAGAACTTTCATGACAAAAATAAGGCAATATTATTTCGTGTGAGAACTTCGAAAATTGTGCCCTAACGTGCGGGGTATGATTTTCGTAATTCGTACGAAAAATATCCCCCTTAAAAAGTTTTTAACACACCCTATCCATATCCAAATTTTTAAGTAATGAGATGATGTTCCTTCGCGTGGAAACCTCGAAAATCGTGCCTTAATGTGATAGGTATAATTTTCGTACAAATCACGCGATCGAATGCTCTCTTCAAAAAGTTCCCTAAACGTCCTCTGATTTCGATACTCCGAGAATGTAATGTCCTAATGTGTTGGACACGCTTCCTAGTTCTCATAAGAGGAACGAAATGCGGGGACGAGTTCTTCTTAAAAAATGGGTCTCCTTTAAAATTACACAGAGCCTTTCAAAACGAACATCGTATTTTAAACTCGAGCTTTCATTGTTTTTATAAAATAAGACCCGAAAATGATCATGTGGTACCAATTCTGGGCGTACGAGGGTGCTAATCCTTCCTCGTGCGTAACCGACTCCCGAGCCTATTCTTCTGGATTTCGTGGACCGACGTTTTAACGTTTTTTTTAAAAACGATTTGTGGTGATCCAATCGCACCCAAATAAAAGATTGGTGGCGACTCCCTTTTTATTCCCATTTTCCAAAACATAAAATATTTTCTGAAACTTTTCGTTTTCGAGGTGGTTTCGACACCCTTAATCGAGGCAATATTTCCTTATCTTTGGTTATGAAATGTACACCTTAACTCACTAGGTGCAACCTTTCTTCAAATCAAGATAATTAAATATCCTTCTTCAAAATTTAAAACGTTTTACAAAGGAAGGCTCGTTATTTTTGGATCTCGAAATGTAGTGTCCTAACTCACTGGACGTAACTTTTCTTCCCGATCACTTTGAAATAATGGAATTTCCTAACAAAATCGACTTCTTTAAATAGCTCATGCATTCGAGGATCGTATTTTAAATTTTATTCGAGCTTTCAAAGTTCACAAACAAGACCCGAAAATAATCATGTGGTACCAATTTTGGGCGTATGAGGGTGCTAATCCTTCCTCATACGTAACCGACTCTCGAACCTGTTTTTCTGGATTTCGAAGACTAACATTTTTTAAACGTATTTTAAACGTTTTGTGGTGATCCAATCACACCCAAATAAAAGATTGGTGGCAACTCCTATTTTTCAAAATCTAAAATATTTTTTCAAAACTCTGTTTTCGAGGTGGTTTCGACAGCTGACGACTCCACTGGGGATGTTTTTAAAATAAACGAGAGTCAAGTCAAAATTGATTATTTTCGGGTCCTTTTTGAAAACTTTGAAGCTTCGATTTTTGTTTAACATATGATCCTCGACATTTTTTGTGCGACATTTTATGTGATATTACTAGTATAAATTTGCATACATTTGCATACGATATGACCCTTTTAAGTGGAAGTCGAAAACTACTCCTTCGTGAGTTCTTCACCTCCGTGCAGGATAGTGGATTGCTTTCGGGATTACAAAGTACCCCTATTTTCGTGAAGTTTTCACTTCCGTGCAAACATGTGGGAAATGCGTCCCCCTAAACCGAACTCGTCCGTATGAACCTGTAATGGGTGAGGACCTAGGAATCTGCCAGTTTGGGTACCCTCACTTTAGAGCTTGAAATCACATATAGTGAGCCGTAATGACACACCTTAGAAGGAGTTACGCTCGACCTTTTAGCAACCTTCCAAGATAAACTCTTAGGTTCTGTGCTCTATATTTGTCTATTGATATTATTGTGTTCTGCTAACTTGTTTATTTTGTCTTCCTTTTGCATTACATTTCATCATCATATAAAGGAAAGGTATAGACTAAAGTTCGGTTACCAACAAGAGAATCGATCATGGAAAACAAGTACCTAGATAAAGTGGAGGATAATATGGTCGTGCGTATGTGGTTGGAGGAGACTCAACGCCAAAAAGGAGACAGCTTAATGGAGGGATACGAGTCAGAACTTTGGGATTATACCAAGATCAGTACGATTCAAAACAATGTGCTAGAGTTGAAAGAGATATGGGATAGTTGGGATAACAACATGAAACAGACCTTTTACCAAGAATATGGTGATTTACCGTACTTGTTCGAGGTCAAGGTGGATAAATTTCTCTTCCGAGCATTAACACAGTATTGGAACCCAGCCTACAGTTGCTTCACTTTCGGGAATATAAACATGACACCCACAATAGAGGAGTATACCACGCTGCTTCGTTGTTCGAAAATCTCGGTGGATAAAGCTTACTCCAGAGCTCCAAATCTCCGCCCATTGTCAAAAGATTGATAAACATCACAAGCATGAGCGAACAGCGGGTTGTAGCTCGAGTTAAGGTCAAAGGAAACAACAAGTGCATCACGTGGAAAAGTCTACGAGATTTGATACTGGCTCATTAGATGCGAAGAAGAAAATTGACATCCTAGCTCTAAGTATCTACGGGTTGGTTATTTTTCCAAAGGCTTTGGGGCATATAGAGGAAGCTGTGATAGACTTATTTAATCGATTGAGTAAAAGAGTTACACTCGTTCCAGCCATACTAGCCGAAACTTTTAGGTCCTTGAATGCATGTTGAAAGGAGGGAGAAGGACGATTTGTCGCCTGTGCACCGCTACTGATGTTATGGTTTCATAGTCACTTTTGGAAAACCGAAAAAGTCTCCTATTAGTATTTGTCTAAAGATTACTCCCCATTGAAAGATTTTGTATCTTCGCAAAGACAAGTGAATTTCTCAGAAGAAAAGTGGATGGCCATACTCCAGAGTCTTAAAGACGAAGATATAGAATGTCGAGCACCATGGTTCACTCCTGATGAAATACTGTATCAATGCGGAGACTTCGACTGGGTCCCGTTAACGAGAATATGAGGAGCCACAAGATATGCCCCTTTGATGGTTTCAAGATAATACCGATCGAGATAGTTCATACCCGCGACTCAAGAATTAGCTTAGTGTGAATTCGTGTACCGGGGAGAAAATAATAAGAAGAGGATTCGGGAAATCTCAAACGCATGGAATCAGGTTCGAAGAATGAAAGTATTCAGTGTCAATCCCATGATAACCGCGGAATATGAATGGTGGAGAAACAGAAGGATCAACGATAATATTCTTGTGCCAAACCTGAAGATTGTTCGCCCGATTGAAGAACACCTACAGGTGGTCCCTACTGAGCTTGAGATAATTAAACAAGATTTCAAAAGAAGAATGCTGAGATGGAAAAAATGATAGAAAAGTTGGAAGAGGAGAAGGTACTTTTAGGATTAGACGTTGATGTTTAGAAGCTAGAAGCAAAGAAGTTAAGAAAAGGAAAGAATAAGGCTGAAGAAGATCTCAGTAGTTTGAAAAAGGACTACAAGAAGCTTCGCCTATCAATGAGGACTGTCGGTTTAGGTAAGACGTCAGAACAATGGCAGCAAGAGATCTACGAAGAAAAAAATAAAACAAGTCACTGAAAAAATAAGTTTCAAGACGCCCAGGTCCAGGAAAATACCATGAAGAGTAGCCTTTTGGAAAGCCAAGTTGAGATCGAAAGGCTGAACAAGAGGGTGGAAGAGTTAGAAGCCTCCTTGCAGAATAGTGAAATACGAACTGAGATTTTGGAAAGGATGTTGGAGACAAATGATTGGCATCTTCAACAAGCTCAGAAAGAAGTCAGTGAGAGGGATCATGTTATGGGAGAGGCCTTAAACCAAATTCGCGGAGTAGCTGATCATGTGCAAACACTAGCAGTTGAAGCAGAAGAGTTAAGAATACAATACGAGACGAAGACAGAACGAGGTCCAAAGCTAGCAGGACTCCTTAAGAAAGTCAAGGCTCTGGGCATCAAAGCAAAACCATTTATGTAATTTACTTTTATGTTAAGGAACTTGTTATCCAAATGAAGTTTTCTGAAATGGAAAGTGAATTATAAGTCAATACCTTTCTTTTGCATGCATGCATCTTATTCGCATTACATTTTTGTATATTTTATATGACAATTCAAACTAATTAAAAAT
The DNA here is from genome assembly GCA_005610355.1 of Gossypioides kirkii. NCBI lineage: Eukaryota > Viridiplantae > Streptophyta > Magnoliopsida > Malvales > Malvaceae > Gossypioides > Gossypioides kirkii. The sequence continues at coordinate 28,908,052 of CP032248.1, forward strand.
AAATCATCCAGTTACACCATTAACCATTGAAAACTCGCATCGTTATTATACCCGCAAGAAGACAAAAGCCATGGAACAAAGGCTCGAACAAATCTAGAAAGAACTACAAGATCAAATGCAAGAACAAATGGTAACAATGTGTAGGAAAATAAAAAACCAATTTTTGGATGTACAAAAGAGTTTGATGACTGAATTAGCGCAAGTTAAACAGAGCATGGCTGACAAAAGAAAAAGCCTTGCTGTTGAGGAGGACGAAGACCCAAGTGTTCCTTCGGGCTTTACACCACTACATAACCCGGCTTCACATGAAATGTCGGTAAGAGAAGCCCACGTCACCATCAGACCAAAATGATAGGCCACAGGCACGTCGGGACCTGCTAACTATTTAGTCAGATCTGGATCAAATCCAGAGGATAATGCTGCAAATCTGAGTGTCCCAGACTTTGATGAGATGATGAAAGAGGATCTCCCTAGGCAAATGGAGGAAAAGTATAGGCTATTAGAGGAGAAAATCCAGGCAATACAGCGAATTGAAAATTCTTACGGAGTAGATGCCAAAGAGTTAAGTCTGGTTCCGGACTTGGTTCTCCCTCCCAAGTTCAAAGCTCCTGAATTCGAAAAGTATAACGGAACGAGCTGCCCAAAACTCATCTAACCATGTTCTGTAGAAAGATGGTAGGGCATGTTCACAACGATCAATTGTTGATTCATTGTTTTCAAGATAGGTTGGTCGGGTCGACGGTCAGATGGTACAATCAATTGAGCTGAGCGAAAGTTCATTCATGGAAAGACTTAGCACAAGCTTTTTTTGAAACAATACGATAATGTGACCAAGATAGCCTCTGATCGGCTTACGCTATAGAGCATGGAGAAGAGGTCAAATGAAAGCTTTAAGCAGTACGTGCAGCGATGGTGAGAAATGGCAACCCAAGTACAGCCACTGCTAACAGATAAGAAGACGACGATGCTGTTTGTCAATACCCTTAAAGCCCCTTACCTTAACCATTTACTGGGAAATGCCACCAAAAGCTTCCGATAAGGTCATCTCAGGAGAGATGATTGAGAATGCAATCAAGACCGAAAAAATTGAAGTTGAAGAAACGCTAAAAGATTTGCCCCTAGAAGGAGAGATAATGAGGTCAACAACGCAAGTGTATACAGACCTAGTAGTGTCAAACCCTTCGTGGCAAGTCAACCTAAAGCACCAATAGTCAATTATCAAAACGCCTCAAGGCGGAGACCGAGTGTTAGGCCAAATAGAGCAATAATTCAATACACTCCCCTTCCGGTGTCGTACAGAGAACTCTACAAGTTACTGTATGACGCCATGAGATAGCTCCTCAACGGGTGAAACCGTATGAACCACCATTCCCGGTCTGGTATGACGTAAGTGCTCATTGCGAGTACCATGCAGACGTGGAAGGCCATTCGATTAAAAATTTCCCCTAATTTTAAAAGACGAGTTGAGGAACTCATAAGGTTTGGGGTTGTGAAATTGGAAGACTCAGCCAGGCCCAATGTAGTTGGGAACCCCTTGCCTAATCATTCGAATCAAGGGTGAATATCGTGTTGGACGAAGGAGCACGGAAAGTTAAGAGAAAAGTGGAAGAAATTAGGTCTCCGCTACAGTGGGTGTGGCAACAGATGGTCAAAGTAGGGATGATTTGTGAAGGATAAGAAGAGTATGATAATAGAGGCTGATAACCACTGTTAGTTTCACGCTGTTAAGCGGCATGAAATTCAAGATTACGCCGAGTTCAAAACCCTGGTGCAAACATTAATGAGCCTAGGAAGGATATAAATTTGGTTACCTGAAGTGGTAAAATTTATGACTCAGCAGAAAAAAGAAAAGAGATCAATAAAGGGAAAGTGATAATGTGCGAGCCTGAAGAAAGATAACTACCAGGCTTGAGGGGTCCACCAATGAGCCTGTATCTGAAAAGGAGGCGAAAGAGTTTTTAAAGTTCTTAAGGCACAGTGAATACAGTGTAGTTGAATAGCTCCATAAACTGCCTGCATGAATATCGATCTTATCATTGCTCCTGAGCTCGGGAACACACGCGATCCATTAATGAAGGTGCTCAACAAGACGTTTGTGACCAATGACATATCGGTATGCAAGTTGGACCGCTTGGTTAACAACATTAGTGTAGATAATTTATCTTCTTCAGTGATGATGAGATCCCGTCTAGGGGGATGGGATCGACCAAATCCTTGCACATCACCACCCGTTGTAAAGGGTACACACTACCGGGAGTACTTATAGACAATGGGTCAGCATTGAATGTACTACCGCTAGCTACACTCCAAAGATTACCGATCGATAGCTCTCATTTGAAGGGATGCAATAACATAATAAGAGCATTCGACGGGAAGGAGAGAAAGGTAACCGGAAAGATTGAAATACCTCTGCAAATCGGCCGAATACATATGAAGTAGATTTCCTGGTGATGGACATTAGGCCCGCCTACAACTGTCTATTGGGAAGGCCCTGGATTCACTCGGCCGGAGTGGTACCTTCTTCTCTACATCAAAAAGTGAAGTTAGTAAATGAAGGAAGGTTGATTACCATCAATGCTGAAGAAGAAATAATTGCCTCTATAACAAACCATTCACCTTATGTAGGAATAGACGATGAGGCTTTAGAATGCTCGTTCCGTTCACTGAAATTTGTTAATGCGACCTTCATTTTGGAAGGAGTAGGATGCCTGTGCCTACAATATCATCGACCACCAGAATGGGCTTACGGTTGATACTTGGAAACGGAGCTATGCTTGGAAAAAGACTCGGGAAATACTTGCAGAGGAGAATTAACGTGCCAACATTGATAGAAAAGCGGGATCGCTATGGCCTGGGGTATAAGCCGGATGCAAAGCAGAAGAAAAAGAAACTAGAAAAGAGGCAAGAAAGAAGGAAAGCCAGACTATCTGGAAGGGAAGTCTTGTGCGAACCCATGGTTTTCCCACACATTTATGAGACTTTTATCTTGGGGGAGTGATTAACCAAAAGCAGGAACATGGAAAGAAGCAAGCAGTAGTTAGAATCGAAGGGAGCATCGTGAGGGACCTAAGCATCAACACCATATCAGATGAAGAAAAGGAAGGGAATCTAGCGAGAATTGGTCCGTGTGCACCCGGAAGCACCCTAGATAATTGGACCGTGGAGGAACTTCCTGTAATTTTTAAGATTTCCTCAGAGTAAAGCTCGAAAACACCTATTGCTTTAGGCCCAAAAGCAATATGGATATTTTATAAAAGGGTCCATGTTCATTACTTAGTTATTTTGAATGAAAATGCATTTCCCATCTTATATTCTTCTCCCAAACTATTCTTTCATCTCTTAATTCAGCTTAATAAACCATTCGTACATAACCAATAAATAAGATTAATCATTCTTTCAAATACATACATACTCATACACATACCACATAATCATTTTTTCATAAATTTATTTTGTTCTTTGGACCTTCCTTTTTTTTATCCTTGATAGGTCCTCAAATATCAATAATATGAGTAACTCTGACGCTAATTCGGAACCTCACTTTGAGCAAGGCATGTATCTGGAAGAGCTTCAGGACTTTGAAAAAAATCAAGATTGTGATCTATCTCCATATCTGTTGAGAATGATAGGGCAAGAAGAAAAACAAATCCTGCCTTATTCGGACCCCGTAAAAGTGATTAATTTGGGGAGCGAAGACGAAAAAAAAGAAAAAAAAATTGGGACATATATCTGTAAGGAAACCAGAAGGAATCTCATCGAGTTGCTCCAAGAATTTCAAGATATTTTGCATGGTCATACCGAGATATGTTTGGTTTGAGCACCGACATTGTAATGCACAAACTCCCTATAAAGAAGGATTGCAGACCCGTGCAGCAAAAACTTCAGAGAATGAGATCAGATGTGCTGTTAAGAATAAAAGAAGAAGTCAAAAATAATTTGACGCCAGTTTCCTCCAAGTCGTTCAATACTCGAATGGGTAGCTAATATAGTCCCAGTCCCTAAAAAAATGGAAAGTTGCGAATGTGTGTGGACTATCAAGACTTAAATAAAGCTAGCCCAAAAGACAATTTCCCCTCACCTCACATCGACACTTTAGTCGATAACGCAGCTGGTCATTCTTTGTTCTCCTTTATGGATATAATCAGATCAAGATGGACCCTGAGGACATGATCAAAACCACATTCGTCATGCTATAGGGAACATTTTGTTACAAGGTGATGCCCTTTGGACTTAAAAATGCAGGGGCAACGTATCAGAGAGCCATGGTGACCCTTTTCCATGACATGATGCATAAGAAAATTGAAGTTTATGTCGATGACATGATAGCAAAATCCCAAACAGATGAGGAGCATGTAAGAATCCTGAGGAAGTTGTTTGTAAGGTTAAGGAAATATCAATTAAAACTAAACCCAGCAAAGTGCATATTCGGGGTTACATCAGGAAAATTGTTGGGCTTTATGGTTAGCAAAAAAGGAATTGAAATCGACCCAGACAAAGTCAAAGCCATATAGGAGCTACCACCACCCAGGACGCAAAAAGAAGTTCGGGGATTTTTAGGGGGATTAAATTAATTACATTACTCGGTTCATCTCACAACTAACTGAGAAGTGTGACCCTATTCCGCCTACTTAGAAAGCGTAACCCGGGTGTATGGGATGATAAGTACCAGGAAACCTTTAACAGGTCAAAGATTATTGTCCAAAGCTCCCATCCTGGTACCTCCAATTCCTGATAAGCCATTAATTCTATACTTAACGGTCTTTGAAAATTCCATGGGATGTGTGCAAGGCCAACATGACGAGACTGGAAAAAAGGAGAGGGCGATATATTATCTCAGCATAAAATTACTGATTGTGAGACTCGATATTCGCCAATCGAAAAATTATGTTGTGCGCTAGTTTGGACCACACGCAGATTAAGACAATACATGTTATATATACTACTTGGTTGATTTCGAAATTAGATCCTTTAAAGTACCTAATGGAATCAGTTGCATTGAATGGAAGGTTAGCTCGATGGCAAATCTTGCTCTCAGAATTTGACATCATATATGTTAGTCAGAAGGAAGTAAAAGGGAGTGCGATAGCAGACTTCTGGCCAGCAGAACTTTAGAAGATTATGAGCCGATAAACTTCGATTTCCCAAATGAAGATTTGATGTACGTTACAACAGTTGAAGAGGCAACCGCAACGGAACAGTCCTGGAGATTGAATTTTGACGGAGCTTCAAACGCCATGGGTAATGGGGTTGGAGCAGTATTGGTATCACTAAAAGGAGATCACTACCCTTTTACCAACAAACTCGATTTTGACTGCACTAACAACATGGCTGAATATGAAGCACGCATCTTGGGAATTCGTGCGACCATAGAGCGGAGAATCAAAACTCTGGAGATTTATGGAGACTCCGCACTGGTAATTTATCAACTCAAAGGAGAATGGGAAACAAGAGATGCTAAGCTAGTGGATTACCGCAAGCTGGTTCTCGAGTTAATCACAGAATTCGATGATGTCACCTTCTATTATCTCCCACGAGAAGAAAACCAAATGCCCGATGCTCTTGCTACTTTGGCCTCGATGATCAAAGTAAGTAGGCCAGAAGATGTAAAGCCCATTCAGATGAGTATCTATGAAACTCTCGCTCATTGTTGTGATATCGAGGCAGAGAAAGAAGTAGAAAAAGACGATCACCCATGGTACCAGGACATCCTTCAATTTGTAAGAGATCGAAAATACACCGAGCAAACCTCAAATAATGAAAAGAGAACATTGAGAAGACTTGCTAGTGAATATGTCTTAGACGGGGAAATCTTGTACAAAAGGAGGAGGAAAGACCAGATACTACTGAGATGTGTCGACGCAGTGGAAGCCAAGAAGATCTTAGAGAGGAGGTTCACGAAGGCATTTGCGGGACACATGCCAATGGTTTCACGATGGCCCGACAAATAATGAGATTTGGGTATTACTGGTCTACCATGGAAAGTGATTGCATCAATTATGCCAAGAAATGCCATAAATGCCAGATATATTGAGACAAGATTAATGTACCTCCATCGCATCTCCATGTCATGACTTCTCCCTGGCCCTTTTCTATGTTGGGCATGGATGTTATTGGACCAATTTCTTCGAAAGCTTCCAATGGGCATAGATTCATCTTCGTGGTGATCGACTATTTCACCAAATGGGTAGAAACAGCTTCATATGCCAACGTTACCAAGTCCGTAGTTAGTAAGTTCTTGAAAAGAGAGATCATATGTCGGTATGGGATACCGGAAAGAATCATATCTGACAATGCCTTGAACTTGAATAACAGCACGATAGCTGAAGTTTGCGAACAGTTCAAAATCAAACATCACAATTCCTCCCCCTACCGTCCAAAAATGAATGGAGCTATAGAGGCAGCTAATAAGAATATCAAGAAAATTATGGCAAAAATGATCGAGACTTATAAAGACTGGCACGAAAAATTACCATTTGCTCTTTTCGCCCACAGAACCTCGGTCAGAACTTCTACTGGGGCAACACCATTCTCGTTGGCATATGGTATGGAAGCAGTCTTGCCTATGGAGGTTGAAATACCTTCTCTCCGAGTCTTGACTGAGCTCCAATTAGATGAGGCTGAATGGATCCAAGCTTGATATGACCAGTTGAATTTGATTGAGGAAAAGAGATTAAAAGCCATCCGCCACGGTCAGATGTACCAAAAGAGAATGATGCGAGCTTACGACAAAAAGGTTCGTCCTAGGGAATTTCATGAGGGAGATCTAGTTTTGAAAAAGATACTCCCCATACACAAAGATTTTCATGAAAAATGGATGCCCAATTGGGAAGGACCTTATGTAGTAAAGAAAGCTTTCTCGAGAGGAGCTCTCATCTTAACAGAAATGGATGGTAAGGAACTGTATAACCCCGTCAATTCAGTCTCGGTAAAGAAATATTTCGCCTGAAGAAAAAGAAAAAAAAAATATTTGAGATGAAAACCCGTAAAGGGCATCTCGATTGAAAAAAAAACAAAAAAAACAAAAAAAAAGGTTCACGATGAAAACCCACAAAAGGGCATTCTGAAAAACAAGGGAATTTTGAGTTGAAAACCTACAAAATGCAGCTCAAACCCAAGAACGGGTCGAGGAGATGAAGAAAGGTTACAACTTGAAGCATCAACAAAGTACTCCAGGTCTTCTAACACACGTCTAGGCTAAAGGTGATTCTCAGCAAGTCGATGCAAGAGTGGCTCATTTTTGGCGATATCCAGGACAATTAAACTGCCCTTTTTTGTATACTTAGCCATTTTTTTATTAATGTTGTTTCCTTTGATACAATCTTCAAATACGACCTTGTTTCCACACAATTTTGTGCAAGCATTTCGCATTTAAATAACGAGTAATGAACTGATAAATCATACAAAGATTCATGAGCATTGCTCTGGAAATTTGTAAAAATTATAAGGGTCCGAAATAGGATCACCGGTGGGAAAACAAACTGGAAAATGAGCAATTCAAGATCAGCATAGAAAAAGATGGATCGACACATCAATGACAAAATTTGGATGGGCAATGGACCATACCGGCCTGACTAATAATAAATAAATTAATCATGCACACATATAGTTAGGAGTATTTCAACTCATTTTGAGCATGACATCCTAAAATTGGCCTACTTAAAGGCCCATTTGAGCATATTTTACAGGTCTCAACACCTTGAAGCACGACGAGAAATAACGAATTCATGATGGGTCCCGTGTGAAGTTATAAGAACAACCATTTTTTGGGGCAGATTACAGTCATTTGATCCTTTACCCTAAGTTTGGGGCAGATCACCATCAATCGACCTTACTCCAATCACGGATTAGTTCAACAAAACAAGCGAGACAGTCATCTTCCTGATGAGATATAGAGAAGAATACCAACTCAAATGCTCAATACGAGTAAATCTTCGAACCCAGCTTCCTGATGAGACACTGAGAAGCAGGTCGAAGCAATAAAATGGTTAGCTTCTTGATGAGACACAGAGAAGTAGACCAAATTCGTCTTCCCGAGGAGATCCAGAGAAGCGGATTAAAATAAGCGAGGCGGTCATCTTCTTGATGAGATACAGAGAAGAATACCAACTCAAATGCTCAATGCGAGCAAATCTTCGAACCCAACTTCCTGATGAGACACTGAGAAGCAGGTCGAAGCAATAAAATGGTTAGCTTCTTGATGAGATACAGAGAAGTGGACCAAATTCGTCTTCCTGAGGAGATCCAGAAAAGTGAATTAAAACAATCGAGACGGTCATCTTACTGATGAGATACTGAGAAGAAGACCAAATCAAACCAATGCTCAATGCGAGCAAATCTTCGAACCCAACTTCCTGATGAGACACTGAGAAGCAGGTCGAAGTCAACGAAACTAATGGAATTGGACTCAAAGACTACGATGACGAATTCCAATCTCCTTGAAATTTCGAGAGAATGGGTGAAGTCATAGTAGCAAATTTTGACTTTTTGAAATTGCCTAAAAGCGGGATGGAATCGCGACATCAAAGGTATAGAAAAGTGGATGTGGCGAAGAATGGTCAACAAAGCGAAAGGTTAGCCGGTGGAAAGAAAGAACATCAAAAGAGAAGAAACCTGGCGAATGGGGCAAAATTGGTCTTCTTTTGATCTTTACTCCGTTCCTGTTACACAGTAGTAACGAGCAAAGAGGGGCAGCTGTTGAAGCTCAATTTTTAACGGGGCCCAACATTTAAACCCATTTTAAGATTTATTTTAAATTTAAATTGATTTTTGAATTTAAATTTAATTTAAATTTAGACTTATAAATGAATTTAAAACTTATTATAAATCCAAAAAGGTACAAGCCCAAATAATGTCCATTTACAAATAAAGTTCAAGTACAAGCCCAAGTTTACAAGCCCAATTGGACTAAATTTACTAGTCCAAATACCCCAAAATTACAGCAGCCCAAACAGAAGGTCAACTTGCCACGTCAGCAGCCCCGACAGATTCCACTTCAACCATTAGCTCACCTCTGCCACCACCAGCTGTAGCCGATTGCTACAGCCACCCTTGCGCCAGATCTGCAAAAACAAAAAAGAAGAAACAAGACAGGTATTAATTTGCAAGAAACGAATTGTAATGATAGAAATTTTGGCTATAAAAGCTAGAATCAAAATTGTAAAAAGGGAGCCATTTTTTTCGAAAGATCAATATACCAACCCTTTTCAAGCTTTAAAAATTTTTCACAACAGCCAAAGATAGAAGCAGTTAATCCAAGCAGAGTTATTCGAAAGGCGCAGAAAAATCAAGAAAACAAAGCAGTTATACAAGTAATCAATATTTCCAGTATTTTCAGGTATTCATTGAATGCATTCATATATCCTTCTTTAATACTGCCTTGCTCATAATAAATGTATTTTGTTTGAAATTCCAAACTCATTAAATAAACCAATATGTTATCATTACTTGTCAACATACAATGTTCATAAATAAATAAAAGGGGCATTAATAGTTTTTTTAATAAATGTATTAATTATCATAACACCCATATTCAATAAATAATAAATTTTTATATTATTAATAATAATATTTATTAATATTAAAATAAAAAGGAAGATAAAGGGACAGAGGCACTCCCTTAACGCGCGTCGTCGTCGTCGAAACGTCACACCGAAGCCCTCCATCGTCATCATTGCGTTCATGAAGACTATGATCTGCAAAGGAAGAAATCAGAAAAGGGTTAGATAGATTAAACGAACAAGAATAGATCTTAAAACGAGAGATTAGGCTTTTAGACAAAAGAATCAACTATTAAAAGGAAATAACAAAAGGAGAAGAACAAATCTGGGTTTTTCAAGTAAAAGAGATTTTTTTTAAAATAAAAAAGAGGACTTTTAAAAGAAAAAGATGCTTTAAACTCCCAGATCTGGATTTTCCAAATCTGGGTTTTGATTTAAAAGAGAGAAAACGAAAAGAAATGAAAAGCAAAATGAAAAAGAAAGAAGAAGAAACGTTTTTACCTTCGCCAGTGATCGAGCGTGGAGGCGCGTGGATTGAAGATTACTCGGAGGACGACGGCGGTGGATGACGATGACGTGGGCTGGTCGCACAAGGCGTGCGTGGAACCTGACGGGCGACGAACGGCCGGGGTTAGCCTAGCCGGAGCTTGGCCGGAAAGGGGCTGGGCATGGGTCTGTTATTTGAGAGAAAGTTTGGATTTTTTTTAAGGAAGAAGCAAAATAAAAAAAAAAGGGCTTTAAAGTGACCTTTATAGGACCCATAGACCCGACCCGATCCAACCTGGTGGACCCTCAGTATCCGCGTGTTTTCAACAAACTGTATTTTTGCGCCTTTAGTCCTTCCGTATTTTTAATTGACTCAATTTCATCCTTTTTATATTTTAATTAATTTTAATTTGGCCCAGCAATTTTAATTACTTTTCAATTTAATCCTTTAACATTTTGAAAGCACCAGAGGCTACCACGTATCACTATTTTGGCCTATTTATGCAATTAGTCTCTCTTATTATTAATTTGTCTTAATTTAGTCCCTAAATCAACTTCTATTTAATTACAAAATTGGCCCAAAATTTTTTCAAGATTTTCAAATTAGTCCTTTGACTTTAGGATGCCCGTGAGGCTGCCACGTGTAACCTTATTTTGGTTTTATTGCCTTAGAAGTCCGTAAACTATCCAAAAATTATATTTTGACCCTCGAACTTCTCTAAAATTATATTTTAACCCCAAAACATTCTAAAAATTACATTTTGACCCCTAAATTTCTTTAAAATTATATTTTACCCCAAAACTTTCTAAAAATTACATTTTACCCCTAAACTTTCCAAAATTCCATTTTTACCCCTAATTTCACCAAAATCACCATTTTACCCTGAACTTTCCAAAATTCCATTTTTGCTCTCGATTTCACCAAAATTGCCATTTTACCCCCAAACTCTCTAAAATTTCATTTTTTGACCCCGATTTTACCAAAATTACTATTTTACCCTCGGGTATCCAAAAAGTCCTATTCTCAATCCCGATTGCATCATTTTTCTTCCTTATTAATATTTGCATTTAACTTTAAGTATTATGCACTCGTATATCGTGTTCATTTCGTGTTTGCTTATCATTTTATTTGCTTAATTATTCTACTTCGTGTTATTTAATATCCGTCAATAATTGCTCATTAAATTCGCATAAACGTTTTCAAAATTGTTTTCATAAAAAATCTTAAAATCGAGGCAATATTCTTTTATTTCGAGTTTCAAAATTTTGCGCCTTAACTTACTAGGTGCGATTTTTCTTCAAACCTAAATAATCGAATACCCTTAATCGAGGCAATATTTCCTTATCTTTGGTTATGAAATGTACACTTTAACTCACTAGGTGCAACCTTTCTTCAAATCAAGATAATTAAATATCCTTCTTCAAAATTTAAAACGTTTTACAAAGGAAGGCTCGTTATTTCTGGATCTCGAAATGTTGTGTCCTAACTCACTGGACGTAATTTTCCTTCCCGATCACTTTAAAATAACGGGATTTCCTAACAAAATTGACTTCTTTAAATAGCTCATGCATTCGAGGATCGTATTTTAAATTTTATTCGAGCTTTCAAAGTTTACAAACAAGACCCGAAAATAATCATGTGGTAGCAATTTTGAGCGTATGAGGGTGCTAATCCTTCCTCATACGTAACTGACTCTCGAACCTATTTTTCTGGATTTCGAAGACCAACCACATTTTGAACGTATTTTAAATGTTTTGTGGTGATCCAATCACACCCAAATAAAATATTGGTGGCGACTTCTATTTTCCAAAATTTAAAATATTTTTTCAAAATTCCGTTTTTGAGGTGGTTTCGACAGTTATGGTCAAAATCGAAAAGTTACATTAGCCACCAAAATGATTTAGAAAAACTTTTGTAAGTTCAAGCATACTTTTTAAACCAGTTGCGTAATTAGTTCAAAACTAGTGAAATTGAATCTTCAACTTTATTTTCAATCACATTTCAAACCTATTTGTCCCAAGAAATGGGTTAAATAAACTTCCGTAATTTCGAACATATTTTAAAAATTATTGACTTATCAATTCAAAACAAGTGAAATCAAATGTTTATCTTAATTTCATAAAAACCTTGCAAATCTTAGGAATCAAAATAAATAATATTTCATTTGTAAAAATTCAATCATTTAATCAAAACTATTTCGGATTTTCAATTATATTTCAAAATCATTTATCTTTTTATTCAAAACTAGAGAATTTGGTTATTCATTATTATTTCAGAAAAACATATTAACTTCAAAAATCAAATGTCTTTAGAAATCTCATTTGTAAACATTAATAATTTTGAAAACTAAGTCCATTTTATTAAAAACTCATTTATAGAAATGTAGCGGAAAAATGTGTTATTGACAGATTCTATTTAAAAAAGAAAAAACGAGTTTCATGCAAAATCTTATCAAATATCAACTTATGCAAATTTCAAAACTTAAGGTCATGATATCAAATCATGCAAATCAGAATAAAATCCTCAAAGTAATGTCCCGCGCCACAGTCCATAAACGAATTTATTACATTCCCATAACAAATATTAAAATTAATTTAAAATACTTAAATATGAAAACATCCGAGAAACTCCTTTGATAACTGTATCCAAATCCTAACCTCGAAGTTATCTAAAAAGATAGAAAATTAAAGAGAGGGTGAGCTATGAAACTTAGTGTGAATCTTAATTGTGTATCTGTAAAAATGGCTACGAGGTAACCGATTAGGATTGTCTGGTATGTTAGTGTTGCTAGTATAATTTCTGGAAACATACTAAGTTTTGTAAAGTGACATATCTAATCTGTAAATTCGTACTCATCGTTGGCATGTTTTTTTTGCTACTATATTTGTAGCTGAGCTTGTTTGATCTGAATATGACATTTGATGTTGCATGTGAAATTATGGTGAATCTATTTTGCTATCGTTGAAGTTTTGACACATCTGTTCTGTAAAGTATGATATTTCATACCTACTTATTTCTGTTTATTATAAGACTGCATGTTGTACATGCTTTTCGTTTTGATTCCGTATTTGCATGCCATGTTACATTGCATAGGGTTGGGATGATATGGTAAGGAGGAAATTTTGGCAGTGTAATGATCTATTTTATCTGATAGTTTAATCACATATCTGTTCTGGCAGCTTGACTGCAAATATGGTCGTTTGACCACATATATCAGTTTTGGCAGTTTATCTGCTTAATTTCTGGTGGTTTTGTCCATAATTATTTGTTGGTGTGTTTTGGATGGATGAATTCTAAAGAACTCTAATTGGTGTGTAGCGGAATTGAGTAGAAATTTTTTTTGAAAATTCTGCACTATATTTTCTGGAAATACTACGTTGACATAACCATGCATGCTCATTTTTGCTCATTTGAATTTGATGAAATTCTTTGCAATATCCTGATTTGTTTATTGTATTATTTGTACTTATGCTTGAGTTAAGTTACACATTGAGTTTCATAACTCACCCATTTACTTCATCTTCTCAAGTAATTCGCGAACTTAAAAATGAGGGGTGTTCAGAAGCTCGGATTGGTCTTTCGCATATGTCAATTTACATAAATTTTATTTATGTTCTACAAACTTTTGGACTTTCTTTTGAGTTTTATTTTGGCCTTTTCAGCAATTAGCCTAAACAAACTATCTATTTTTTGAAATATAAATTTGACGTTTATTTGCAAAAATAAACAAATTTATGGATTTTCCACTGCAAATCAAATTATTAAGTTTTTGGAAAGGTAACCAAGTTAATTATACACTATTCTGTTTTGAGAAAAAAAAATGAATGTTTTGAAAAATACTTGTTACACTATAGTTAAGTTTTCTAATAAATAATTAGAAATGAGTTTTTGCAAAATTATTGTTAAGCAATGGTTTAAAAAGCGAATAATTTGTTTTTCGAGTACGTAAGGTAATCAATCTTTAAGATTCGGCCGTAACGTCTAGATCAGATCTTAGGTGTTACAATTTAGGCTCGATTTATGAATCTGTGATTAATGATGTTTTGGTTATATGGATGAGTGAATGTCTTTTATGGCTGTTTGCTTTCAAAAACAAAATATCTTTAGGCTTAAAAAAAATATTTTCTTTCTGTATTAACTTATTTAGAATGATTGATTTTATGAAAATATTATATATTAACATTCTTACGATTTTAAAAAATAAAATTTAAAAAATTATTATATAATAAATTTTAATTAAAATAATTTTATATTAATAAATTAAAAATCCTCAGCGTAGGTGGAGTTAATCCTAATCTATAACTCTCTGTAAAAGTTATCCCAAAGTTAATGAGAGTGTTTAATTTGGAATTTATAAGCATCTTTGGCCAACAACTCAGCCTAAGCATAAATTATAGGCATCCTTTGGAATTTCGTTATTAATTATTATGATGAGTATAGGAGACTTAGGGAATGAAATTCGATGAAAATTCATTTTTAGAAAAAAAAAAATCCAAGTTAGTGAATCTTATTTATCATCTTAATTTGATTTGGAATTTTTTAATTAAGTTGAGTCAAATAAAATTGGAGTTAAATCGAGTTGAATAAAATTTTTTGAGTTTAATTAAAGAAATTAAACAAATCAAATAGAAATCTTGTTGACAATATGAAACTGTGATTCCATGTTATCTTTATTCTTTTCTAATAGGAAAAGGAGAAATCAAAATTTTTTTTTCTCTTTTACAGCTTTTTCCTCATGAAAAAAATTCAAATACAACTAAAAATGCTAAAAATTAGGAGAAAAAAATCTGATTTATCATTCACTATTGAAAAGGGATAGGAATGACATGAAATCACAGTTACAATATTTCTCTATGACTAAATTCCTAGCTAGAGCACATGAATTTTAAACTATATATTTGAGAACTCTTTCACATCAAATAAGAGAAAAACTAATATAATTTAGTATGATAAACTTAATTTGATAAGTCACTTGTTTAATGCTTCAAATTTATCATTTTGATTTTTTAATTATAAATTTTAAGATTTATAGAATTTATATAATTTTTAGTTTTTTAATTATTTTGCTTAGAATTTTTATAAATATTTGAAATTTTTAAAATTATTTTAAACTAGTTTGTATTTTTTTTTATCAAAAGAAATCAGTTTAAACATTTTCAAAATTGGTAGAGATCCAAGGGATGTTTTCACCAATTTATTACTCGGGTTACAAAATTCAATTCGATTTGAATTTAAAATTTGAGTTTTTTTGTCAAATTGAATTTTGCTCATTCCTATTCTAAATTCTAGTTCTTCTCTCTATAGAAAAAATACAAAAGAAATTTAACTTTTTTTCAAGTGATAATATGAGATGACTTCAAAGTGCCATATCATCATGCTTGACGAAATTTAAGTTCAAACACTAAATTAAAAAATTGCCAAATTTCAAGAATAATGTAGACAAAAAAAATTCAAAAACTAACATGAAAAGACTTGCTAAATCTAAGAACTAAAAATTACTTTTTTATAGTTAAATATGTAATTTACATTATTTACAAGGACTAATATTAAGGAGAACAAGAGTGAAGCTCTAGTAATTTATAAAAGTACATGGGATGTGCCTCGTATTTCGGCCGAACAGACAATAACGTCACTAAGAGAAGTTTCCCGACGTTGTGATGACGAACGACGTTGTGACGACATGAATGGGGACGTTGTCACGTGGTGACGTGTTCCCCACATAAATCGAGCTTCTACTCTCTGTTAAACTCTGTTATATTTTCTCAATTAATCTCTAATTACTTTAGGGATATTTTAATATGATTAGACCTCAAATTTTAACCTGTTTAAAGGGGCCTTGTATCCCTATTTTGAAAGGCCAATTAAAAGGCAATAAAAAATGTAGTACTACATGGTTTTTCTTTTGGGGGAGACAAGATGTAGCCACAGATGAGTTTTTGGTGAGAGATTTCGTGGTAACTATGGAGAGAATCTTGTACCCATTTTCAGAGAACTCGATGAGAGTTACAATTTTGTTTTCGGGTTTGCTTTATGAGAGTTAGGGCTTTGTTTTTGGGTTTAGGTTTTGTACGTTTAGTACATTTAGGTTTATTTTCTCCATATTGTACTCTCGTTTGTTTACTCATTTACTAAAAAACTGAAGCCTACTTTGCCTGTGGTTTTTATCCTCTTCGGAGAAGTTTTTCACATAAAAATTGTATTCGATCTTTTCTAACTTTTCTATTTCATTGTTTATACGAGTCGATCCCAAAAAACTAGTTTAAGAGCAAGGTTACATTTCTGCAATCGACTCATTCAAGGATGGTGACAATGAATTTTGATATCAAGAAGTTCGATGGAATCACATATTTCAAATTGTAGCAGTTTTGGATAAAGAAGAGTGTTTAAAGCAAAGTTGGTTTCAAAGGGTGACGATCAAGTGGAGGGAGTTGATTTCCTCAATGTCTTCTCTCCTGTTGTGAAGCACACGTCCGTTTGTGTGTCACTGGCCCTGGTTGCATTATGCAACCTTGATTCGAAGACTAGGAGTCTTTCGATTTCCAAGTTTGAGAACGGTTTGGGCTTGGTTGACATTCTACAAAGATCGAATTTGGCCCATGACATGGCTTGAAGAAGAAGGCATGATAAATGTTGGAAATCAATTTGTTCGGGCTCAAATAAAAAATCAAATCCAAAACAAAAATAAACCAAAAAATAAAAACATTTAAATTAAAATCCATTTTAATTTTAAATGTCCATTTACAATAACAAACCCAATGCCACATAAACTACCCAAGTCCAATACCCAATTACCTGCCTAGCCCAACACCTAGAAAGCCTAACAAGCCCAAAATCTAAACTACACTAGAAACCTTAATTCTCCAAACACTCCCTCGATGCCGCAAGCTTTATGCCACGTCAACATGTGTTCCCGAGGCCACCCACCATGCTTCTAGGGATATTTTACACTATAGAAAAACAAGTTTTTAGCGGCGTTTTTTTAGGTCTATAGCAACGCTTATTAACGCCACTAAAACATTTTGTGGCACTTGTCACGCCGCTAAAGATAACGTTGGTAAAAATCGCGGCGTTTTTCCGCAAAAACGCCGCTATAAAACGTGGTCTTTAGCGGTGCTTTTCTCACAAACGCCGCTAACAAACATGGTCTTTAACGACGCTTCTCCCACAAACGCCGCTAAAGAACATTGTCTTTAGCGGCACTTTTCCCACAAACGTCGCTAAAAAACTTCACCGCTAAAGAACATAATCTTTAGTAACGTTTTCCCCACAAACGCCACTACTAACAATTACCAACTCATTTTTCAATTTTAATTCCTATAAAACCCGAATTTTCAATATTTTTTCCTACAAACTCTTATACTTATCCCTCCTAACAATCTCATCTCCAATTTCAAAGTTCTTTGTTAAATGAAAATTTTTTTTAGATAAAATATAAAGAAAACTAAACTTCATTAGCCATTGAATAACAAAAGTTACATGCTACTAAGAGAGGATGATGGAATCTCCAAAGGCTTAATGCAAATGAATTTTTCATAATATTTATGATCATGTTCCCCCACTGTAACATCTTGAAATGATGTTTTGTAATACAAAACAAGGGGTACAATGTCGCTAAAAGGAATCCCTGTGTTAATATTTAACTGTGCTAGTGCTCCTTTCCCTGTTATAATTTTCCTATCAATGAGAAGGCAGTTCCCAGCCGAGCCAATCTTCTCACACACAGCTCATTTGACTTTGTGAATCCAAACAATGGACCTAATGAACACAAGCCAAAACTATTTTCAAATTTCTTTTTAATAAAGTGCCAGCATGTGATTCATTGTACAATGTATAAAATACCTCCTTCCTTGAGACCCAATGCACCCCTGATGCCCATCTTCAACCTATGGCTTTGGTTTAGGTGCAACCTTCGAAAGTACAAAAATTGAGTACAGATTAAAGTTCAAGTTCAACTTAAACACTCATTAAAAAGGAAAAAACACCCCCAGAAGAAAATATAAAAGAAATTACCTTCTTAGGAGTTGCTTTGGTCTTTGGTTTGAAGAGTGCAAAAGTAGTGAAAGCTTTAGATGACGAAGCAGCAACAGTGTTCAAGAGTGGATTGAATAAGAAATGAGATAAGGGTTTAGGCTTTAACCCTTGAGCTTGAAAATGGAGTAAGGGGTGGTCTCTCTTCAAGTTCACAACATGGCTGGTTGAAACGCATACCTACAACATTCAAAAGCAATGAAAAAAAAAATATAAATCCATTATTTATAAGATAAAGAAATTTTCAAGTTGAAGTTGTATTTCTGGCAAAAGAGAGTTTAAATTAAGATGAAGTATACCAAAACCGAATCTGCAGCTTGTACAAGCCTGTTAACAGGAACTCCAAGTGCCTGGCAGACCAATACTTTAGTTAGATACCATGACAATTGACAGTTTTCATGTATACATTTAAACACAGGCATACAACACCAATAGAAGGCTAGTCGTGTTTGCCCAGATTCTTCATTTTCTTAAAAGTACCCTACAAAAGACAGAATATTCCAAGTACCATCAAAATATCAGTGAAATTATCAGATTCAAATGCTTGAAGAACAAGCAAAATATTTAAAGCAGTGGGGAAACAGAACCCTCTGTAAGGTATCCTCCATAAGCAAGAAACTTTCAACAAGAAATACATTGTATCCAGTTCAGAAACGTGATATGTTAGTAACTATTTTTAGTAAAAACAGGAAAGCATGTTAAAATGTGAACAAATTCATCAACCCTTACCCTTGAATCATTCATCTTATGCCACATATTAGGAGAGGATCGAATGTAGCAAACATAGTGTCCAGAAGTAGGTCTGAATCCAGAATGTTTCACAACTGCAAATAGTTGATACCTCAGCTCCTCCTATTGCAAAAAGGATAACAAATGAAACAAGTTCATTGATCATGCATTAAACATAAATTTTGTCTTGTCTAATATGCTCACAAAACCAATATAAGACCATATAAACCCGTAACAAATGCCACACATTTTGATAATGACTATAGACGAATGAAATAAAAAAAGTTACAAAAATATTTAAGCAATATTATTTTGAGTAATAATTATTGATAAAATAATAAAATACAATTAATAATGTAATTGATAAAATAATGTTACAAGTTATAAATTATCTATATATATAGCCCTTTTAACATATATCTTTTATTTTAAAATAATAAAATGTTTTTTGAACCAAAAATTAAAAAAATATATAAATTATATAAAAATGTTAACCCATGAAAGAAATTATATAAATTTATAAATTTTAAATATGGTTACAGTTCTCACACCTAAAATTTGATTCCAAATCTTCTATCTTTTCCACTTTGGTGAAAGATTCCCAAGGCAGTCGACAATGCAAACAAACTCAATTATAGATTAATTAAGCTAATAATAACCTAATAAAGGATACAATTCAAATTGTCAAAAATTTTGGTAGGCGATACGACCCCTCCAGATGAATGTAGTGAAAGCTCAATGTGATCTCGAAGAGCACAAAGCAAACAAAAACTCTCCATATCACCTGATAATTCCAGCAAAAACAAAAATAGTGAGAAACCCCAAAAAGGAAATCAATAAAAAAACAGAGGTTGAAAGCAAAGATTATTACGATCACAAGGCTTCTCATGATGATTCAATGATCGAAGACCCAGGACAAAAGGAACAGTGTGAGTAAAACACTGCAACACGGCATTGATAAAACATGTATTACCCAAATTTTCCAGCCCTGCACCCTACATAACCATTATCGAAAATTTGAATCATTTAGAATTATCATTCCAATTAGAAGTACATTTAAACTCCAAAATCTTAAAAGTAAAAACATACCACACCGGTAGGTTTATCTTCGTTTCCAGAAGTTTCTATAAGAGAACAGGGCTTTGACCATGAATAGGTCCATGACGAATGCCCAGATCCAAGAGATTTGAATTCGTTGTCTCTACGACAATAGTTGTAAGGAGAATTATTCCCACAATGAGGCCATCTCTCGTCTTCTTCTTCCTCTTGCGGACAGTTTTTAGGTTCCTTAGACGGCTCAGATTTAGTAGAAGAAGCCGATGGCAGCGAAGGACCGGTGGCGGTTTCTGCTTCGATGGCATTTTCCATGGC
Organism: Gossypioides kirkii; assembly: GCA_005610355.1. Classification (NCBI taxonomy): domain Eukaryota; kingdom Viridiplantae; phylum Streptophyta; class Magnoliopsida; order Malvales; family Malvaceae; genus Gossypioides; species Gossypioides kirkii. The sequence goes on from CP032248.1 coordinate 28,928,164, forward strand.
TTCAGTACCTATAGAATCAACGGCCATTGGAGAAACAGATACAAAGAATTGGAAACCAAGGGAAAAACTCGACGAAACCCATCATCATGCTCATGAGAAACGATAGATTCTGAAGGAGGTGGATCGGCTTTCATTAGGGCTTGAGGAAATAATGTTTGGACTTCTATATTTTGGAAGATTGGGAAAAAAAGAGTGATGGATTTTAAGAGAAGCAAATGAAGGGATTGGAGGACAATGAAATTCATATTCTGGAACACAGGAAGAATCAAAATCTTATTTGTTCTGAGAGGAAAAAAAATGAAAATAGAAGAGGGAAAACTGGGAAGAAAGTGGGGAAAAGAGATTTTTTATAAAACCATTCTAAAAGGGGTTTTGAAATGGGAGGGAAAACTAAGCCGCCATTAATTTGGATTCTTTTAAGAAGTTTTTTTCACGCATGATGATGCTAATGCCATTAATTTGAAATGAGAGAGAAGCAAAATTTAAAAATCCACAATAAAAAGTAAAAAATAAAACTGAACGGTTTAGAAAATAGAGGAAAACTCAACCTTTATACTCTGAACTTTAGCGGTGCTTTTTCATAAGTGTCGCTAATATTTGATCTTTAGCGAAAATTTTTCATAACTGTCGTTAATGCTCTGATTTTTAACGGTGCTTTTTTATAGATGCCGCTAATGCTCTGACCTTTAGCGGCTCTTTCTCATAAGCGGCGCTAATGCTCTGACTTTTAGCGACGTTTTCTCATAGGCATCGCTAATGCTCTGACCTTTAGCGGGACTTTCTCGTATGTACTGCTAATGCTTTGACCTTTAGCGGCGCTTTCTCATAAGCGCCGCTAATGCTCTGACTTTAGCGGCACTTTCACATAAACGTCTCTATTGACTTACTTTTTGCAGTGTTTTTTTCCCAAACGCCATTAAAAATGCCGCTAATAACCTGTTTTGTTGTAGTGTTAGTATTACTAGACCTCTAATTTTAACCTGTTTAAAGGGGCCTTGTATCCCTATTTTGAAAGGCCAATTAAAAGGTAATAAAAGATGTAGTACCACATGGCTTTTCTTTTGGGGGAGACAAGATATAGTCATAAATGAGTTTTTGATGAGATATTTCGTGATAACTATGGAGAGAATCTTGTACCCTTTTTTAGAGAACTTGATGAGAGTTACGATTTTGTTTTTGGGTTTGCTCTATGAGAGTTAAGGCTTTGTTTTTGGGGTTTGGATTTTGTACGTTTAGTACATTTAGGCCACCCACCATGCTTCTGACACTAGCCACCACCATTGGGCGGCCGAAAGCCCTCTACCACCGTCGTTGCTACTTGTAAAAGCAAAAAAAGAATCAATGTATTGTAATGATTGTGATATTGGCTATAAAAGCCATGAACATTTCCTTGTACTTTTTTTTACACACACTGCAAAATTAGAAATAAAAAAGAATCAAAGTCTTTTGAAGGTATACTTTTGCATTTTTAAATATATATATATATTTATTTATTTTGAAATAAAACAAGGATATTAAATTTATTTAAATTTCTAAAACAAAAAAAAGGATTTAATAGATTTTTTTTGTTTTTACTTGTTTGTTGATACGGTTCCTCCATTGTGACAAACGAGGATGGTCAGCTTCGATGAAAGGTGACGCGCTCTTGGTGTGAGGGGCTCCTGAACTTCTTATGGTTTGTTGAGGCTTCATCGAAAGGGAGAAGAAAAGTGGGTCTTTCGATTTTGTTTTGAGAGACGAAGAGTTTTTTTTGGTGTTTGTTGGCATTTTAATCGGTTTTTTAACAAACCTCGACCTAGATCTGTGTTCTGGGGGTTGAAGGGATTAAAAAAAAGGGCTTTTGTGTTTGAACGACCACTGTAAGCGACGGTTTCCGTCACCAAGGGCTGGTGGCCGTCGTATGGAGGGTTATCGGACCAAGGGAGTGAGGTTGAGATTTTGAGAGATAAAGGAAAGGAAAAGGATCTTTTTACAGTATGGAGGGGAAATGAAATTTTTCAAAAAAAAAACCTTTTATAGACGTCTAATACGACAATGTTTTGAGGTGCCTACCTGATGCCCAAAATGGCGTCGTTTGATGCTTGACCCATGACCTACTCCGGACTCGTATAGGGTTCGCATGTTTTCGAGAAATGGAGAAATTGTCTCCGTAGTTCCTCTACTTTGCCAAGGTTTTCAATTTAGTCATTGATTGGCACATGCAAGGCCCTATACAATGCCGTTTCAAGCTTAATTCCAGTGGCTTTGAAATGACGTCGTTTCGACGACCCGAGGACTCGATCCGGACCCTATTAGGGTCCGTGTGTTTTCACAAAAGGGAAAATTATTCCCCAAGTCCTTCCGCATTTTTATTTTATTTTAATTTTTCCCTTTTTGTTTTTCAAAATTTTTCAATTCTACCACATGATTTTATTTTGTGTGCAATATGGCACTTAGACCAATGATCTTTGGGTAGACACATGAAGGGGCTTGGGCAAATTTCCCATAAGGCCCTTAGACTCTCTGAATATTTAAATTTGGACCTTGACCTATCTGTTTTCTCTCATTTTTGCTTAAAATTTTAGTTTTAGTTTACTTTCATCCTTTTAATGTTTTGCTTCTTTTAAATTTCCCGCTTTTATTCTGTTTTTTTAAATTAAATCCTTTTATTTTTATGCTTTTTAAAATCTTCCTTTTATTCTGTTTTTTTTAAATTTAATCCTTTTTCTATTATATTTTTTGTTATTTAAATTTAATTGTATTCATTTAATTTTTACCATGCATGTATAGTTGTTTATCTTATTTTTAAATTGCAAATTAAATACATATTTATTCAAGCTTTGTAAAAATATTTTAATAAAATAAATAATGTGCCTTTTTATTACATAAATTATTTCAAAAACAAGGCAATCTCCTTTTATATGAGAACTTCGGAAAATTATGCCCTAATGTATTGGGTATGGTTTTTTCGTTGAAATTACATAATTGAATATCCTATTTCAAATCAAAATATTTAGTGTTTGGTTAACAAGTGACCTTTATTTTCGAAAATTCAAGAATGTTGTGCCCTAACGTCTTGGACATGGCTTCTTTTTCTCGATTGATTCGAAATAAAAGGACATTTCTTCATAAAAAAATTGATTTTTAAAATAACATCAAAATATGTCATTCATTTAAGGATCATATTTTTAAATTTTATTCGAGTTTTCAAATTTTTAACAATTAAGGCATTAAATAATTGACTAGGTATCTATTTTGGGCGTGTGAGGGTGCTAATCCTTCCTCACACATAATAGACTCCCAACATATTTTTTGGATTTCAAAGACCAAAGCGTTTGTTTAAACAAATTTAAATATTTTATGTGACCCAATCACACCAAAATAAAAAAGATTGGTGGCGGCTCCGTTTTAGGTTTTAAAAATAAATTCGAGACTTCTTTAAAAAAAATGTTTCGACAGCTTGGCGACTCCGTTGGGGAAAAATAAGAGAGTCAAGTCAAAAGTCGACTATTTTTTGGTCTTTTTGTTAAAAGTTTTAAAAATTTGATTTAATTTAATATACAAACCTTTGTATTTTTATGTGCTGCCATGATAATATTGTGTTGATATTGCTAGTATAGGTATTCGCATTCATTTGCATTTTTTGTTACACACCCTATAAGTGGAAGAGAGAAGCTATTCCTTCATGAGCTTTTCACTTCCATGCAAGATAATGAATCGCTTTCAGGATACATCCGTACCTATGTTTTCTTTAAGTTTTCACTTCCATGCAAACATATGGGAAATGTGTCCCCTTAAACTAAACTCATCCGTATGAGCCTATAATGGGTGAGGATCAAAGAATCTGCTCATTTGGGTACCTTTATTCTAGAACTTAAACCACATATAATGAGCCCTAAGTGCTTGCCTTAAATAGAACTATACCGAACTTTTAGCAATTACCCAAAACAAATGCATAGGTTCTTTGTTTTATACCTTTAATTTGTTGTGAAGATTCGTAATGATTATACTGACTTGTCTTATTTTTTTTGCTTACATTACATCCTCATACTAGGAAAGGTATTGATTTAAGCTCGATTACTGATAGAGAACTGATCATGGAGAAGGAGTATCTTGATAACGTAGAGGACAATGTGGCCGTGCGAATGTGGTCGGAGGATAGGTAACCTGAGAAGGGCGATAGCTTGGTGGAAGGGCATGCATCGAATTTTTGGGACCATACTTGAATAAGCGTGACCCAGAACAGTTTGCAAGAGATAAAGGAGATATGGGACCAATGGGGAGATGAGATGAAGCAAACTTTCTACCATGAGTATGGGATCTTCCGTACTTACTTGCAGTTAAGGTAGACAAACATCTATTTTGAGCCCTTACATAGCACTGGAACCCAGCCTATAGCTACTTCACCTTCGGAAATGTAGATTTGGTACCCACAAGAGAAGAGTGTATTGTATTGCTTTACTGCCCCGAAGATTCAAGTTAATAAGGCCTACTCAAGAGCTCTTAAAATCTCGACCTTCCTAAAACGATTGATGAACATTATCGGGATGAGTGAGGAATGGGTTCCAGCGCGGATTAAAGTGATAGGTGACCATAAGTGCATCACTTGGAGGAGGTTGCAAGATTTGATCCTAGTACATCCAGATGCGAGAAAGAGGGTTGACATCTTTGCCTTAAGTTTGTATGGTTTGGTCATTTTTCCTAAGGCGTTGGGTCATATAGACGACGCGATCACCGACTTATTAGATCGGCTCGACAAAAGGGTTACGCCTGTTTCGACAATTTTGGCTGAGACTTTTAGATCATTGAACGCATGTCGAAGAGAAGAAGAAGGAAGATTCATCGGCTGCGCACTGTTGTTAATGGTTTGGTTTCATAGCTACTTTTGGAAGGTGGGAAAGGTCTCCTACCGAGTATTTTTTGAAAGTTATTCTCCCTTGAAAGAATTCGTGACCACACCAAGGCAATGTCCTTTTATGTGAGAACTTCGGAAAATTATGCCCTAACGTATTGGGTATGGTTTTTTCGTTGAAATTACATAATTGAATATCCTATTTCAAATCAAAATATTTAATGTTTGGTTAACAAGTGACCTTTATTTTCGGAAATTTGAGAATATTGTTCCCTAACGTCTTGGAGATAACTTCTAAAATAACATCAAAATATGTAATTCATTTAAGTATAGTATTTTTTAATTTTATTCGAGTTTTCAAAATTTTAACAATTAAGGCATTAAATAATCTACTAGGTACCAAATTTTAACGTCTTGGAGTTTTCAAAATATGTAATATTTTATGGTGACCCAATCACACCAAACTAAAAAAGATTGGTGGCAGCTCCGTTTTAGGTTTTAAAATAAAATTCGAGACTTTTTCAAAAAAAAAATTTCGACAATAAATACGAGTCAAGGTGGAGATTTGTGGGGTGTTCCTCGTATTTTTGGCTGAACAGACAATGAAGTCACGACGAGAAGCTTCCCAATGTTGCAATAACGAACGATATCGTGACGACACGAATGGGGACGTTGCGACATTGTAACGTGTTCCCTACATAAATCAGATTTCTTATCCTAGTTAAACTTTGTTATCTTTTCCTAGTTAAACTCTTATTACTCTAGGGATATTTTAGTATGATTAGACCTCTAATCTTAGCCTATTTAAAGGGGTCTTATATCACTATTTTGAAAGGCCAATTAAAAGGTAATTAAAAGATATAGTACTACAGAGTTATTCTTTTGAGGACAATAAGATCTAGTTGTAACACTCATATCCTATTTCCGTCGTCTGAATAGGGTTATGGAGTGTTACTATACACATTAGAACATTTCATAGCATCCATCATTAAAATATCCGCTTGGTTCCATTAATTCAGTTATAATTTAAAAAAATATTAAGCATACATGTACAAGCTTTAAATCAGGCCTGAGGCCCTAAAACAATTTACGAACAATCAAGAACCAAATTGAAACAATTCAGAACATTTAAGGAAACACTGGAAATTTTCCACCTACAGGGGTCACATGGTCGTATGGCTCTCCCACACGCCCATGTGGCCATTAACACACCCATGTGCTGTAAAATGTGTCAGACTATGCAACTCACAAACTTAGGCCACACGCTTGTGTCTCCGCTTGTGTGCCAGACCGTGTGAACCTTGCATCTAACACGCCAAGGGCACATGCCCGTGTGGACTGCCCGTGTGTGACACACGGTTGTGTGATAGCTCGTGTCTTAGGTCGTGTGTGCCTAAATGTGGCCAAATTCATACCATTTCTTCATCCAATGACACATGCTCTTAACTCATTCCATAACATAAGATTACAAGGCTAAAACCACACCTAAAAGTGACCAAACATGCCATTCCTAACACTTAAGACATTACCAATACTTCATATTAGTACACAAGTTAAAGGACATATATACATCTATTGACCTAGTTAACTCTTACAAGCCAAAACATACACATTCATTAATAGGTTAGCATCTATAATGCCATAACACACACACACTTAAACTAACCATTCTAGCACACCATACCAATTTACACATGTAACTTACCATTTCATGGTCACATCCTAAAGTTTAACCAAAGTTTAACAAACGAACACATAAGACCTCCATTTAACATCAAACATACCAACCATCACACATAGCAATGAAATATTTCAACATAACAAATTTCCCTATTACATGCCATATAAGCCCAAAATGTTATAAGTCTACCAAGAGTCCTCATGATAGTGTGAGTCTTTGAGTTGGTCCGATCTCCCATCCACAAAATGTAATCTACAAGAAAAAGGATAAGACACGAGTAAGCTTACATAAAACTTAGTAAGTTCGTCGATTAAACTATAAATCTTACCGAAGAAAATATAAGAAATCAAGTAACAAGATTAAAAACAAAGTTCCTGTCAGAAGGTTATTGTCAAAATTCATGTCAATCACAACTCACAACTGGTGAGTAATACTAGTACAAAAATAATACAATTTGTTTTCCACATGCCACTATCTTTCATAGATTAGTAAACACAATCAATGAATGATAAATGGATATGAGCACACGGTTAACCATCCAACACACCAAATGCTCGTAAGAGCTAGTCTAATCGACACACCATATGCTTGTAAGAGCTAATCCCTCTAACACCCCAAATGCTCGTAAGAGATAGTCCATCCAACACACCAAAACACTATAACATATCTCATTCTGCAACAAATGCAGGACCTTGACATATCCAGTGAACATAGAATCTATTGTAATCATCTCTATTGCTCCTATCAACCCCATACCACGCGTAAGATAACCTATTGGCATGCCAATCATACACTATCCTACATTCATCGGTTTAGAGCATTCCATCGCAGAATAATACATGAATAAGACACTATTTCATATTCCATATGCAAGCATTAGTGCAACAATCAAACATTCATCGACTCAGAATATCTTAATCTGTGATCGATGTCATATCAATTCATTAATTCCATTTTCAATTACATGCATCAAAAGTTCATATAATACATTTAAAATGTATTAAATTTAAACCGAATGAGCTTACCTGACTAAACTGTAGCAGTACACAATATAAGGGGCTATTTTGTAATTTTATCTTTGCCTCAATTTTCAACCTATTCTTGATATAAAATAATAATTTCATTCAATTAACTAATTCCAATAGTAAAATAAACTCATTTTATGCAATGAAGTCCTTTTTAACATTTTTACAAAATTACCCCCAACATTTTACTTTTATGCAATTTAGTCCATAAATTCAAAACACACGCAAGTTAACCAATTTTAATGAAATTTAAGTTACTCGCTTCATTACAGCCCATACTTACTGTTATTTTGAATCAATTCCTTGTATTTTTTCTATTTTTACAAGTTAGTCCTTGAACATTAAAATTACTAAAAAACACTTTACAAAATAGTCCCATTTTTTAAATTAGTCCCCAAGTTAGCTAGATCAAGCTAGAACAAACTCAAAGATATAAAAATTACTAAGAGAGAGTGTCAAACACACACCAAATAGGGAAACCTAAGCTAATCGAAGCTTCCTTCATCTCCAACAATGGTGTTTCGGTCATTTGGGAAAAGAAGATTAAAGGGAAGATAATTTAATTTAGCATTTCTTTTAAGTTAACCATTAATTTACTAATTTAAAATTTTAACCCTTACATTATAGCTTATAAAATCAATAAACCATGTCCATAAATTTCCAATTTATATATGTATATGGTATAATTGTCATCTAAGAAAGTTTTAATTGCATAATCGATCCTTCAATTTCTTTAAATTCACATTAAACAAAGTTATTTACAATTTAACCTTGAACTAATTAGGACTAAATGAATAAATAACCCAAAAGTTAGTGGATGGTAATCATGTCACCACCGCTTGGACTTTTTGACCATGGTTTAATCATCATTTTGGTCCATTTAGTATTTTAAATCTGTAGCAACTAATTTTACTTGTTTTTACAATTTAATCCTTTTACCTTAATTAAGCAATTATTCGTAAAAATTATCGGACCAAACTTCAATTCACCTATAATACGACTCTGTAAAAATTTAAAATGAAAATATTTACGACCTTAAATTACGGAAACGGGGTCCTAATATCTTGTTTTCGTAAACCACTCACTCGACTTTTAGACTCAACCACTTATACTAAATTTTAATTCAATAATTCACCAAATCAAAATTCAATATAAAAATTATTATTGACTCATATAATTTAAATACTAATTATATGAACTTCCTCGTCGGTTTTGTGGTCTCGAAACCACTATTTTCGACACCACTGAAAAATGGGTTGTTACAGTAGTCATAGATGAGTTTTTTGTGAGAGTTTTCATGGTAACTATGGAGAGAATTTTGCACCCTTTTGAGAGAACTTTATGAGAGTTAGGGTTTTGTTTTCGAGTTTGCTTTATGAGAGTTAGGGCTTTGTTTTCGGGGTTTGGGTTTTGTACATTCAGTGCATCTAGGTTTATTTTTTTCATAATGTACTCTTATTTGTTTACTCATTTAGTGAAAAGTCGAAGACTACTTCGCCCATGGTTTTTATCCTCTTCGAAGGAGTTTCCACTTAAAATTTGCGTTCGATTCGATCTTCTCTACCTTTTTCGGGGATCGACTGATGTAAATAACGAAATAGACAAGCTTTATACAAGTAAAATTCTAAAATGTGATTATTGAAATTTTATTTTGAGGACGAAAGTACCATTTTTTAATATTAAAATTTTGGCATTCATTAAAAATGGGAAATTTTTTAAAGAATCTAAAGTTCTCTAGAAATTGAGTTTATCTCCTCATTGGTTGGTGATTAGAGATTGAACATACAAATTCACATGTGTCTGCAAGTTTGTTCTCGCTTGGACAGTTCTCCAAGCTTGTTGCATATTGACTGTCCGCAACATGGTTATCCACATGATAGTTCGCATAATGACAATCTGCAAGGCAGTTCACTAAAGGGCTGTTCACCAAGAGATTCGCAATTGGACAGTTCACCAGATGTGCTCACTGTTGGGCTGTCCATCATATTTGTTCGATGTTTGAACTGTCCATCATATTTGTTCGATGTTTGAACTGTCTGCCACATGTGTTCGCTGTTGCATGGTTGGCCATCTAGCAACATGTTTGATCAAAGTCATAACTAGTTTCTTATGAATACCCTGGGGCAACTAGACAAGCTTGTAAGTATTTTAATGAAAGAAAACTCAATGGATGAAAGAAATTGAACACACTTTATTCAACAATCATTCAGAATTTATACAAAATAAAATGAACAACCTACTAACTTTCTCCTAAACTTAAGCAACACACAATTAACTAATTCCTAAAAATAGGAACAAACTTTGACACAATCAACTTAAAAAAAAAAACGTGTGGACATGTTTCAGTCCTGAAGCATTTTCTTAACACTCCTCCTTGATTTAGGAGCTGCAAATACCAAGTCTTAACCTCAGAAACTCGAACTTGCGCAAGCATGCAGTGGTTTGGTTAAAATGTCTGCAACTTGATTTTCTGTTTTGTAGTAGACAAGAATCACATCTCCATGTTTCTGTACTTCCTTTAGGAAGAATAGTTTGATGTTAAAATGTTTAGTCTTCCCATGAAACACGAGATTATGAGAGATAGCAATAGAAGCTTGGTTGTCAACAAGAATCTCTGTGCTTTCCTTTTGCTCCAGATCAAGATCAAGTAAAATTATCCTCAGCCATAAAGCTTGATTAACAGTAGCTATTACCGCAATAAACTCTACTTCGGTAGTGGATTGGGCTACAGTTTCTTGCTTCTTCGAGGTCCATGAGAAAACACCAGAGCCAAGAGTAAAATAGTAGCCTAAAGTGCTCCTCATATCATTAATGGAACCTCCCCAATCACTATCAGAAAAACCAACCAGCTTGACCTCCTTGCTCCTTATGAACTTAACACCAAAATCTCTTGTGCCTTTGACATATCGAATCACTCTTTTGGCAGCCTTGAGATGTAATTCACTTGCACAATGCGTGAATAGAGACAAAATACTTACAGCATTCAAAATATCAGGCCTTGTTGTTGTGAGATACATCAAGCAACCAATCAAACTCCTGAAATATCCTTCATTAACTTTGTCAGCACTGTCTTCTTTGCATAGCTTCTCTTTCTGATTCATTGGAGTGCTTGCTGCCTTGCACTCCTCCATCTGAAACTTCTTCAGTATTTCTTTTGCATACTTTTTCTAGCAGATGAAAACTTCACCTTGCCCTTGCTTGATCTCTATGCTAAGGAAGTAAGACATGAACTCGAGATTTGTCATTTCAAACACCATCATCTCTTGTTTGAAATTTTAAATATGATATGTATTTTTTCCTGTAACCAATAGGTCATCAACATATAGTGAAACAATAAGAATGTCAGTATTATTGTGCTTGACATACAAGTTATTTTTGATAGACTTTTCACAAATCCCAAGTTCAACAAATGTTCATCAATTTTGCTATACCAAGCTCTTGGAGCTTATTTTAGACCATAAAGGGACTTCTTGAGAAGATAGACTTTATCTCCTTCACCTTCCTTCCCAAATCCTTGGGGCTGCTCAATAAATTTCTTCCTGTAAGACACAATTTAAAAAAGTTGATTTGACATCCAACTGGAACACTTTCCAACCCTTTTGTGCAACTATTGCAAGCAGTAACCTGATATGTCTAATCTAGCAATAGGATCAAAAGTGTCAGAGTAATCAACACCAAAGATTTGGGCATACCTTTTAACCACAAGCCTGGCTTTGTGCTTGTTGATTGAGCCATCAACGTTAAGCTTGGTTCTAAACACCTACTTAACTCCAATTACCTTCCTGCCTTGAGGTCTGTCCACAAGGATCCAAGTCTTATCCTTCCTTATCATTGACAGCTCCTCCTCCATTGCAGCTATCTAGCTTTGATCTTTTTTTGCTTTTACATAGTCGATAGGTTCACACACAGAAACATTACACCTTTCATAAACATCTGAGAGCAATCTTATTCCTCTTACAGAAGCATCATCCACTGTTTCATTCTACCAGACATCTTTTTCTTTGATGCTTGAATCAAAAAACTTGAGTTTCAACTCTGTCATGGTCTGACCCTTCTTATCTGCATCATCCCAGCTCCACTCTTTATCCTCCACGAAGTGAACATCCCTACTAATAATAATATTTCCAGTTTGTGGCTGGAAAATTTTATAGGCCTTATTGACAGTACTATAGCCTATAAAGATACCTGGTGAGGCTCTCTTATCAAGCTTGCCACGCTTGCTTTGTGGAACATGAGTGAAACACAAGCAACCAAATACTTTAAGGAATTTCAGAGATGGTTTGTAACCATTCCATGCCTCAAATGGTGTATCTTCCTTCATCGCCTTTGTTGGAAGCCTATTGTGAAGAAACACAGTCGTATTTGCTGTCTCTGCCCAAAACTTCTTTGGAAAACTCTACTCATGTAGCATGCATCTTGACATCTCCATGATATATCTATTTCTCCTTTCACTAACTCCACTTTGTTGAGGTGTGTAAGGGGTTGTAAGCTGATGCTTTATGCCTGAATCTTCACAAAACTTGTCAAATTCTGCCAAACTGTACTCCTTTCCATTGTCAAACCTTACACTCTGAATTTTTGCAGCCACTTTCATTCTCAACTCTTGCCTTGAACTTCCAAAAACTTGAGCTACTTCTGATTTAAACGTCAAGAAAAAATCTAGCACATTCCGGTGAAGTTATCAATAAAGGTAATATAATAGCGACTACCTTTTAAAGAAGGTGTTCTTTGAGGGCGTGCAATATCCGTGTGGATGAGCTGTAATTTGTGAGTGGCTCTCCAAGTTGACTTCGAAAATGGCTTCCTATTTTGCTTTCCAAACTGATACGCTTTGCAACTTCAGATTGCATCACTAAGCTTGGGAACATCAAGTGCCAATTCCTTTTCTCTTAGTTGCAATAGCCCTTGATGATGATAGTATCCGACTCTCTTGTGCCAAATATGTGTGACATCTTCTTTGAGAGGAAAAACAGATTGCTCCTCCTCTAAAGGATTGAGTAAAAAATTCTTTCCTTTCATTTTTACTTTGAAGATATCTTGATTAGCTGCATCCTTAATCAAGTAATATTCATCTTCAAAAGTAACTTTAAAGCCTTTTTCAATACGTTGACCCACACTCAACAGATTTTGGTCAATGTCAGGAACAAAGAGAACATCTTGTATATGTTTTGTACCTGTACAGCTTGCAATCGCAATAGTCCCCTTTCCTTTGACAGAGATGTAATCCCCATTACCAATTCTGACTTTGGTGATGTTAGTTTGCTTCAAATATCTAAACAACTCCTTGTCATGAGTCATATGGTTGGTGCAGCCACAGTCAATTAGCCAGCTTTCATTTGATTCACTGCCAATGAAGCATGTAGCCACAAACAGTTGATCCTCGTCCTCCTGATCAGTAATCTTAGCCTCTTTACCTTACTGTTGATTCTTGCTCCTGTAAATTACGGCTTATTGCCCCATTTGGTTACATTTGGTGCACTTGGCATATGGTCTTCTCCAACATTTGTAAGGAGGATGACCCTTTCTATTGCAATGTTGACATGGAGGGTAGGATCCCTTCTTGACTTCTGGTTTGTTGTTGGATGAAGATTCTCCAGTAGAATTTGATTCTTCTAGAAAAAATTCTTCTTGTTGTTCCTCGCATTCTCATGATGCTTAGCTGGCAAGGCTCCTTCAACAGCACCTTTTTGCCTCATGGCTCTTCTTTGTTCCTGTGCTTGCAAAGTATTGAGAATCTCTGCAAGAGTGGTTTGAGTAAGATCCTTGGTATTTTTCAAGGCTGAAATAGATGCCTCAAATTTTTCAGGCACTGTTACAAGAATTTTTTCAACAATTCTTGAGTCCATGAACTCAGAACCAAGTAATCCGATTCGGTTTGCAATGTCCAATAACCTATCAGAATAATCTTTAATTGATTCTGTTTCCTTCATTTTCTGCAACTCGAATTCTCGAATCAAGTTTAGCACACGCATTCCTTTGATTCTTTCATCTCCCTCATACTCTGACTTGAGATAATTCCATATCTCATATCTTGACTTCAGAGTCATAATCTGAGTGAAGATAGTAGATGAGACTGCTGCGAACAAACAGGCCTTTGCCTTGGATTTCTTTGTCTTTTTCTCCCTCTGTAATTTGATCTGCACCATGGTAGGATTGTTTGGGAGAGCAAGAATTTCATAATCCTCTTCCACTGCTTCCCAAATATCCAAAGCTTCCATATACGCCTCCATACGAACTGCCCAAACCTGGTAGTTGTTTCTATCAAACACCGATGGAGAAATTGAAGAGAAACTGGAACTTGCTTCAAACGTCCATGACACAGCAACCTCGCACACTCACTCACAGATCCCTTAAGAATATAGCTCTGTTACCAATTATAAGTATTTTAATGAAAGAAAACTCAATGGATGAAGGAAACTGAACAATTTTATTCAATAATCATTTAGAATTTATACAAAATAAAATCCACAACCCACTAACTTTCTCCTAAACTTAAGCAACACACAAATAATTAATTCCTAAAACAAGAACAAGCTTTGACACATCAACTTAAAAAAAAAACAACAAAAACACATGTGGACATGTTTCAGTCCTGAAGCATTTTCTTAACAAAGCTTTATACAATGGAACAGTTCCATTTGGATTCTTTTCAATTTGAAGCAACCACTTACGTCTTACGTGCTTTCTAATTGATGGAAGCTGTTGTAAAGTCCAAGTGCCATTCTTGATTAAGGCTTCAAGCTAAAACTTAACATCTTCTTACATTCAAGTTGTTGCATAGCTTCACTAATAGTGGTTGGTTCTGTGGAAGCTAAAAACACTTTTGGCTTGAATATACCAGCATTCCCCTTCATAGTCATAGAATGGGTATTTGTGACAAATGGTTGAGAAGTAAGTAAAGAAGGCTAAGGTTCAATATGTATTCTGTGATGCATTTTGAATAAGTATTAAGTTGAGCTTAAAAGATGACACACGAATTGAGGAATGTAAAACAAATATTGAAGGAGAGTAAGCTTTCGAATTTGACTCTGATGAAAAAACATTGATTGAAGTATGGAATTTGATGGCCATGCTTTATCTTTTTGTTAGAGTTGTGTGAGCGGAATTCTTATTAAAGAAAAACACATTGGTAAAATTAGGGGAGCTATGTAGGGCTTACGGTCGGAGGTCCTTGCAGTACGGTATATGTTGTACAAATAGAATCCATATAGAACTACAGTTATTCTATTTGACATTGATTAGAATAATGTTTTTCAACCTTTAAATAGATGTAGTTAAAACTCTTATTGTATCATTCAAATTCGATATTAGTGAATTTTTTCTTTTTTACCCGTGTTTTTTCCCGAAAATATTTTTCACGTAAAATTCATGTTTTTTTTCTTTTCTTATTGTTTCGCGATCGTTTCTATTGTCATTATCGACGTTAATTCAACACTTTTTGTCACCTTCTTTTTATTATTTTTGGACCACTTTCACTCTCAACCTTAAATTTCTAATCAAATTATTTTTTTGGCCTGTTAAAATATTAAGTAGAGTAATGTGAAAACCCACTAGTCAATCTCTCTATATATTATAGAAATTTAAATTTATAAATAAAAATAATAAAAGTACATAAAATTAAAAAAAATAATTAGGGGAGCTGTGTAGGGCTTACGGTCGAAGGTCCTTGCAGTACAGTATATGTTGCACAAGTAAAATTCATATAGAACTACAGTTATTCTATTTGACATTGATTAGAATAATTTTTTTCAACCTTTAAATAGATGTAGTTAAAACTCCTATTGTATCATTCAAATTCGATATTAGTGAATTTTTTTCTTTTTTGTCCGTGGTTTTTTCCAAAAAGGTTTTTCACGTAAAGTTTATGTTTTTTTTCCTTTCTTATTGTTTCGCGATCGTTTCTATTGTCATTATCGGCGTTAATTCAACACTTTTTGTCACCTTCTTTTATTATTTTGGACCACTTTCACTCTCAACCTTAAATTTCTAATCAAATTATTTTTCTGGCCTGTTAAAATTTTAAGTACAGTAATGTGAAAACCCACTAATCAATCTCTCTATATATTATAGAAATTTAAATTTATAAATAAAAATAATAAAAGTTCATAAAATTAAAAAAATAATTATCAATATCAATAATGAAGAACATGTGACGATTATGCAGGCTACCACATTAATGCCATTTCAATTTTAACATTTGGATCAATTTTTTCTATTCAAAGAAAAGCAAATTAACTGAGTTTTGAAGATTGAACTAAAGTAGTTAAAAAAAACTTAAAACCAAAATAACAAAAATAGTAACTTGAAATAGTAGGAACGTGCCTAGTTGAAACACTCTTAGCTAGAGGTGTCGCAAATAGTAGGATGTCAAAGCTGCGTCTGATCCATTAACTTTTATGGTGTAAATAGAAAGTGTGAATTCGACATATTCTTAGAGACCACAATAAAGTTACCGATTATTTGATTAAAATTGTCAGCTTAAACTACAACAACTTGCAATTGTCTGAAGAACCTCCAATCTTGGTCCTAGAACTATTTAATGACGATCTTGCTAGTATGTCGAATGTCTACCGTTAGTGTTTTCTTTATCTTTTAATCGCTATTTTGTTGTATTTTTCTATTGAAAAAACAAATTGATGTGCAAGTTTTTGCATCAAAATTCGTGGCCTGACCCATGAAATAAATAATTGTTTAAGTGACCCAAAATTGAGCTAAACTCAATTAGATTATAAATGACTTTGAGACGATATTTTACATTATAAATGGTTTTTAGCCTTTTGGAAATATAAATTATTATATCCACAAATAGATTAGCTTAAAAGATTATGACCCCTAAAAGATATAGTAATAATATTTTAACTATAAACTAGATCTGTTTATGGTTCAGCTATTCGTTCAAGTCCAAAAGTCTGTTTGAAATTTGGAAGAATTTGGGTAAAAATATTATGCTCGAAAATTATGTTTGGGCAAAAAAAGTAGGTCTGTTTAAAATATGGATCAGACTCAGGTTTGAACAGTCAAGGCTCGAGCCCAAATCGGCCCGACCGATTTTAAATTTATAATACTTTATATTATGTTATTTTTTATATGTTATGTAATTTAGAACACATTAAAAAAAACTTATAATAAATATATAATACTACTCTAATGTAGACATTAAAAAAATGTTAAGATGATTATATAAAAAATTTTAATAAATAAAAATGTATAACATTATTAAATATTAAAATAATATTATATAAAATTTTTTTTTAAAAAGTAAAAAATTAAAATGGACTTGAGTTAGTCTTTTACAAATATTGACAAATTTGAGTAAAATTTTAAGCCCAAATTTCGAGCCAGGTCAATTTTGAATAAATATAAAGTATAATAATATCATGCTTAAGTTCGATCAGACCTGACCCATGAGCATCTCTACTATAAGCTAATCTACAAAGAATATGATATATTTAGTAATATATATGTGGATAATGTAATAGAGTATAATAATTAGTATATAACAAGTAGTAGACCATTTTCAAATTTAAAACTAGTTTTGCATAAAAACTCATGCTGTTTTTAATATGAGCACCTTTTGCTCCCAACTTTTGAGAGGCCATTGGATCTTTCCTTGCTTCATATAACTTAGAAAAAATGCAGGTACACTTCTTCATGCTATACGTGATTGTCATTTCTCTAAGGCAGTGCGGTGTTCGATTATGCCAAACCATAGCCAGGTACACTTCTTCTCCTTACCATTACAAGCCCGGTTGTTGTGGAATTTGCAAAATGTAGGAGGTTGTGAATCTCATGATATCGATTGGTAAATGCTTTTTCCAATAATCTGTTAGTTACTATGGAAAAATAGGAACATGTATGTGTTTTGGTCATGCCATAATTGTATTCAGGAAATTGTAGATACAGACACAAGGTGGAGAAGAAGTTATAGGGTGTCGAATACAACAAGGATACATGTTAATCCGATGGCGGCAACCAGTGACGGAGCCAGAAAATTTTTTTTGGGGGGTCGGAATTAAATTATATATTTTTACGATAGTACAAATGTAATTTCATTATTTTAATAGCCTATATCTTTATTATTTAAAGGGTTAAATTAAATTTTTATCATTTTTGAAGGGTCAAAGTGTAATTTTACCATTACTAATTTAAAATTTTATAAATTATAAAGGATTTAAATTAAAAATTTACCATTTTAAGGGGCTATAATATATATACAAAAGAGAAAATTGCAAAAATCTTGAACATTTGGGGGCCTACTTATATTTTTTGGGAGGGCCATAATGTAAATTTACAAAGGATTACTGGGCCTTAATGTGGCTCCGCCATTGGTGACAACTAACCAATGGTCAAGCCCGAATAGAGGATGGGTTACACTTAACACTGACGAAGCAGTGTCATGAAATAGTTCTTTTGCGGCCATTGAGGGAGTGTTGAGGGATGTAGACACAAAGTGGATAGGTGGATTTTGATGCTATTAGGTAAGGATACAATTTTTAAAATTGAAGCAAGAGGCATACTTGAGGGATTAGTTTTAGCTTAGGGAAAAGGATATCGTCAATTGGAAGTCGAATTTGATAATGTCTTGTTAGTTGAGACGATCTTAGCTGGGGGAGCTGCGAATAGTAATATGTTGGAATTGCGTCTTATTCATAGTTTGTTAAGCAGTAATTAGAAGATTCTTATTTGTTACATTCAATAATCACAAAATACAATTGTTGACCATATGGCCAAGTTTATGACGACAAGTTTCACAGGAATTCAATGGTTTGGAGACCCCCCTCAGTTAGTTCGGGATTTAGTCGAGTTGGACTGTGATAAAGATTTGAGAGATTAATATAATCTTTTGTTTTCGTCTTAGGCTGTCTTTATCTACCAAAGAAACATTGTATAAATATTTTTTCTTTCTTAATAAATATTAATTAATAATTATGGTAAAACTTAATAGCAGAATATATCACCAATCAACACAAAATAAAACATAATAATCATACGGAATCAATTAAACGAGATGTGCAATTTTTTACATGGAAACCCCTTTAAAACAAAGGGTAAAAACCATGGGACTAGAAATTCCACTCAAAAGCTTCATTATATTCAAAGGTTTGCTACACGATCACAATACAAAATCATAATAAAAAACATATAACTTCAACAAGACTATCAACAAATATTCTCAAACAAACAAAAGAGAAAAGTTGAGAATATCACCCAAAGATGACTAAGATTGAAAATGAAAAACCTGAAGCTGAAAAATCCATATGAAATATCCAACTTTGCACAATCAAAACCCTTGAGCCTACTAGCAATTGTCCAAAAATCAGTTCAGACAGACATCATTGTTATTAAAAACCGTTTTCATTTTAATCAGCCACCATTTATTCAATGTTATTGTACACTCATTTTAGTCACAGAATTAACTTTAGTAAATTTTCATTTTGATCACTTATTTTTATCTTTTTAATTTTTTAGAATTAATTTTAATTTTTTTAGTAAAAAAAAACTTGGATTTATAAAAAAAAATTGGTTAATACATGTTAAGAGGTTTATATTTAAAATTTTAATAAAAGAAAATCATATGAAATTATTAAATGATAATTTTAAAATAGCATAAAATAATTCTTTGAATTTAAAATATATATAAATAGATTTAAAATGGATTTGAATTAATCATATACAGATATTAATAAAATTAACAAACTTTAATACTCATATTTCTAATTAAATTGAGCCTAAACAAGTATTGTTTTTATTAATACTATATAATAACCCGACTCAACAAACTTATGAACAGGTGAGTTAAGGGGGATGATGAAAGATTTAAGTGGAGACTTAAAAAATGAGAGACCTTGAACTTGAGTATTAGAAAATTTGGACTTCATTTAATTTTCTTGCTCTCTTTCCTCAGAGTGAATTGGAATGTTATTCAGGTTATGTTGTGACCATGCACCCATCGTATTGAAACAAAGTTCAGTATTAAAAACTGCCATAGCAATAAAAGTATTTCAACGTTTTGCTCCCAACTTCAATAGTTGCTGCATAGTAATCATTAACTTCAATAATAATAATAATAATAATAACAATAGTAATCGGTTTCGATCTAAGAGTACTTTTATAATATCTAAGTATTTTAGTTTATTTTTTTTGCAAGCGACAACATTCGTTATTCCAATTGAGAAATTATCTACTCTGTTCTTCATTCGACATCAAATCTAAAATTATTCTAATCTCTTTTCTTTTCCGATTTATTTGTGTTAATTAAATGTTTATTTCAATTGAGATTAAGATTATGAATAATATGAGTGGTGAATCCATTAGAGGAGATTAACGAGTGGATGAGGACGTGATTATGGGGGATTTAGGGTTTTTGGTAGAATTAGTTGGTTTAAATTACGCGTTCCTAAATTCTAGGCTTGATAGCCCTAGAAAGTAATCATAGGTTAAACGAGGTCGGGAGATAAGCGAGTATCAACCAATTGATTAATCAATTAGAGGTCAAAAGGTAATAATTGATTAATTTATAGCTAATCCATCCTAATCCGAAGTTTGTTACAACCCCTAAAACGAACTAATCTTCCTAATTGGTTTTATCGATTTAGTTATTTGTTTGTTTTATTGTTTATTTATTTGATTTCTCATTTCTACCTATTTTGTGGTTTGTCGTAATATAAGATTTAATTATTACTATTTAGACTTATTATTGTAAAGAGATTTTCATTAGATTTATTTCATCCTCTCTTGGGTATGATTCTCAGAATACTTTTTGTATTCTGTTGTGCACAAATATTATATGACATTTTGACCTGTATGGTTACGGACACCGTCGATTTAATTCCTTATATGTTTGGTGTGATATTTTTACTATAAACAACATGTTCAGAGGCTGTCGGTAAATTACATAGTTGGTTATTCAACTTTATAAGTTTTCATTTTGCGCATTGAGAAATAAAAATTTTAATTTTAGGCATTGGCGTTAAAACCATTTTCATTTTAGTCATTGTTGTTAAAAAATGTTTTCATTTTAATCACACACCATTTATACAATGTCATTGTACACTTATTTTAGTCACTCAATTAACTTTAGTAAATTTTCATTTTGATCACTCATCTTTTTAATTTTTTAGAATTAATTTTAATTTTGTTTAGTAAAAAGAAAAAAAAAACTTGAATTTATAAGAAAAACTTAGGTTAATATATGTTAAAGAGGTTTATATTTGAAATTTTAATAAAAGAAAAAATTTATGAAATTATTAAATGATAAATTTAAAATAATATAAATAATTTTTTGAATTAAAAAATATATAAATAAAATTAAAATGGATTTGAACTAATTATTTACAAATATTAACAAAATTAACAAAGTTTAAGACTCACATTTCCAATTAAATCACAACATTGAATAAATCTATAAACAGGTGAGTTTAGGAGAGATGATCAAAGATTTAAGCGGAGACTTAGAAAATGAGAGACCTTGAACTTGAGTATTAGAAAATTTGGACTTCATTTAATTTTCTTGCTGTCTCTTTCCTCAGAGTCAATTGGAATGTTATTTAAGTTATGTTGTGACCATGCACCCATCGTATTGAAACAAAGTTCAGTATTAAAAACAGCCATAGCAATAAAAGTATTTCACCCTTTTGCTCCCAACTTCAATAGCTGCTGCATAGTAATCATTAACTTCAAGAATAATAATAATAATAACAACAGTAGTTGTATTGAAAAATTTGGAGAGGCAATTGGATCTTTCCAACTATAATAGTATATATGATTTATATTTCTTTTTCTGTATTGAAGAATACTTTTAACAACATTCATATAACTATCAAAAATGCAGTCAAGGAAGATGGATATCTTGAATGTGGGGCAAATATCTTTGAATTCTGATGGAAAGAAATCTAACATGCCTAATACCGTGTAAGTATACTCGGTATTCTTTCACACCCAATAATCACAAGTTGGTAATTATGATAAATTCAATATTACAATATATCACCAATTAACACAATAAACACAAGCGACATATTAAAGGAGATAAGCGATTTTTACGTGAAAAATCCTTTATATCAAAGGGTCAAAATCATGGGACTTAAAAAGTCCATTCAAAAGTTTCATTATATTCAAAGGTATGCTACATGATCACAATACAAAACCATAATAAAAAGCATACAACAACTTTAACAAGACTATCAACAAATAATTTCAAACAAACTAAAAAGAAAAGTTGAGAATATCACCCAAATATGATTAACATTGAAAATGACAAACCTGAAGCTACAAAATCCATACGAAAAGTCCAACTTTGCACAATCAAAACCCATGAGCCTACTAGAAATTGTCCAAATATTAGCTCAGACAGACATCAGATAAACAACGATCAAAAAGTTGATCAACACTGGATTGGTGAACTGTTAGCTCAAATAATCAAATCGAAATTGCCAAGAGGAGGAGAATTGGCTTTTAAAAAATTTGTGAAAGCTAGAGAATAAGGATAGAAAATTTTGATACAAGAATTTAGAGTTGTTTGATCCCAATCGCCTATTCCACTACCTTAACTTTCCACTATTAAGAATTTTTTCCAAATTCATTAATTTAATAACCTTTTGAGGACAATGTTTAACCTTACAAACTCTCTTAAGGTTTCTAGTCAAACCTTAAAATACAACCCTCTCAAAGAGATACAAATGAGCAAATAAAGGGGGAAAATAAAAGATTTTTGGGAGTAGAGGGGGAGAGAAAGTAAAGATTTTTTAGGGAAAGGAGGAAAATAAAAGATTTGTGGGGGATTTTGATTTTTAGGGTAAAAAGGGGGAAGGAAAGTAAAATTTTTTGAAGAGAAGAGTGGGATGGGGGCAGACAGGGGATCATGTAGTTTGGTATTCAGATTATTTAAATTATTTGAGTCATTCGAATTTAAAAATGAACTCAAACTCAAAATTTGAAAAAAAACTCGAGTTGTCTCAATTAACTCGACTCGAATAATTTGAAATTTCGAACTTTTTTTTATTTTTTCGAATCGAATCAAATTTTGTTCACCCTAAATAATAGATAATGCTTCAAAAATTTCTTTAAAAAAGACTTCATCTCTTCAATAAAATTAAAGATAATTCTTTGAATAAGTGGACTTGCTCAACAACATTAAATATAGTTTAAAATATATAAATACAATGCTAACTAAAAATATTTAAAAAATCCAACATTATTTCAACAAAATTTATTTTAAAAGTTCATTATCTTAAACAAATTGTTCATTTCACATTAATTTTTGGGTAAGTTACACAATTGGTTATTCAACTTTCATAAGTTTTTATTTTGGTTATTTTGGGTATTTTAAAAGATCATTATCTTAAAAAAAATTGTTCATTTCACATTAATTTTTGGGTAAGTTACACAATTAGTCATTGTTGCTAAAATCCATTTTCTTTTTAATCACCCACTGTTAAAAATAAAAGAATAGAGAGTAAAGAACAAATAAAATAGGAGAGTAAAAGAGAGCATATTTTATTGATCAATAGAAATAATTTACAATGCTTATCCAAAGTCTATATTTATAAGCATAGAAAGTGTAAATGAAATAGAATTCTAATTCTAATGACTATTAGAATTTAAAGTTTATTCAAACTTATCTTGATCTTGATGGACATCCACTTAATAAAATATTCAAACACTCCCCCTTGGATGTTCATAGGTAGATAATGTGCCTCGTTAAAACCTTTATTAAGATAAAAACCCTGTGGAAAAAAAATTCCTAGTGAAAGAAAAAGAATACACACATCTATAATACGCATGACATGTTATGTCATTAAAAACCTTACCAGGAAAATCCAATGAGATAAAACCTCGATTAAGAGAAAAAGAGTACAACACGTATTTACTCTCCCTCATGAAAATATCACATAATATCTCATATTCTATGTATTCAATCTAGAATACTAGTCTTTCAAATGACTATTTGAATGTATTTGCTAAGCATTTATATCACCATTCTTTTGAAAGTCATGAGTGAGAAGAAATTTTGGGGGAAATATATTTTGATCTTTTCAAGAGTTTCAATAATAATCATAACAAAATCTAATCATGGTTCTTCTATAAAAAACACAAATAGGTATTTTGGATCATTTTATAATCCTCCTTCAACTACTATTGACTAAGTCAAATTTACAACATATGTTCAATTATTT
This sequence comes from Gossypioides kirkii, assembly GCA_005610355.1. NCBI lineage: Eukaryota > Viridiplantae > Streptophyta > Magnoliopsida > Malvales > Malvaceae > Gossypioides > Gossypioides kirkii. The sequence goes on from CP032248.1 coordinate 28,951,876, forward strand.
CAATTCATATAAATGAAAATTTCCCAATAATTTCAATATGCTTTTGGCATTCCAAATCCTTCAAGGATTTTAATATAAAATTTACTATATAGTGATTCATAAAAAGTTGTAACAACAACTATGAGACACAAGTATAAATTGTCAGTTTAATAATATATCTAAAGGTTATTGCATCTACCATAAACAAATATTATATCTTTTCGTAATCAATGCTAGGGCTTAGCAAAAAACTTTATATTTTTATTTCACTTTTGCAAAACTACTTTATTTGTACCCTCACTGACTTTATACCTTTAGATATTTGGACTGCTGGTCCAAAAACTCCACGAATTTAATTGTATTTGAGTTGCGTCTTTCTATTTTGACCAATTTATTCCATATCTATATTTCCCAATAGATTTATTCAAAATCCTCCTTTTATTTCATTATTTTAAAAATAATATTGCATGGAAAATCATTGTCGATTACTTTTATTATTGGTTCGACATTTTCTTGAATTGAAATAACTTATCGAGATCTCTTATTTTTATTATTTCAACCTTCATTTTCTGGTACCTAAATCTCTTTTGAAATTTTACTTATTAGTTATGTCTTGGGTCTCTTTTGGAGCACCCGCCTTTACTATATAACCATCTAGATTTTTCCTTTTTATGAAAATTTTCATATTTGAAACTTGTAATGAGTTATCATTGTTGAACTTCTGGTTCAAATTACTTCTCTCCCTAACTCATTACAAGTTATTATTCCTCTCTCCTTAATGTCGGGAAACTTTAAATCAAAATAGTAATCACAAATCATGTCATAATTGAATCTCCAATACATTTAAAACATATAATAATATAAGGAGACTCATAAATATTCTCAACTTTCTTTGAGGATTCACTCATCTTTGTGCGTTGTGGTGGAGCAATTAGAACATATACGCACATATAAAAATTCAAAGATGAGAAATATTTAACTCTTGACCAAAAATCAATTGTAATGGGGAGTATTTAAAACTTATTGGCTTGATGCGCACAACATGTAAACCAACATAATCTAATGTTGAAAGAAAAAGTTTAGTTCTCATAAGTAATGGTTTAACCATTAATTAGAGGTGTTCAATCACTAATTTCTCTAAATCATTATGCACATAAATAACAAACTTTTACCAAAGTTTTTCAAACTCAATCAATAAAAGACTTAGATATAAACTCATCAGCATTAACAAGATGAATTGTCTTAATTGCATAATCTGAAATTATTCAAACAATCTTGCAAATGACAGGTTGCAAGTTATTAACACATATGTGATTATTTTGTAGATGCATCCGCCAAAATCATATAACATTAGAATCATCCACATGGTCGATTAATGGGTCCATATTCATTTAAAAATGCAAGACATTAAATCTCAACTTTAGCTTGTAAATTTTTAACAACCAATTTTCATTGAGAACAAGCAACAAATGAGAATTCTTTAAATTAAAGAATGTTCTGGTTCTTTAATGAATGTTCATATGAATTCTCAATCAATTTTCTCATAATATATAATCCAGGATGATCTAACTGGTCATACCAAGTAGTAAATTCATTTGTATCAGTAAACTTCTTGTTTACTTTAATATGTGTTTCAATTGTACTAAATTGTAACAAACTGATAATTTACTATCATTCCTTTCACTTTGTATCCACATATAAGTACCATTATGACATTTACTACTGAAAATGTCTAAACCAATGTGAAGTTTATAATGAAACTAAGTCATATAATATAATTTCAAATAATTATATGTAATATTCACTCCAGAGAATATGCCAAAATCTTCAAATATCCAAAAAAAATTATCAATAATGAAAATAAGTTAAATTTTCATAATTGTTATGTATTGCTACATTTATGTCGGGGAATGGAGCAGAACTGGTGGAACAAATAACTCATTATTTTTTTTACCCATAAGGAGATATGAGATCAATTCAAAATACTTTTAAAGCACAAAAGTTTTGCATAATCAGCAACTACCAAGAATAACTGCATAGGTCATGTATAGAAACAAGCTTATATTAAATATATAAATAAAAGTCACATCTCAAATATAAAATATGACATAATGAAAAACTAACAATTTTTTCATACCCAACATCATAAACATGCATGAAATTTAATTCAAAATCCAATCATTCAAGGTCATAGAACTTTTCATTTACAATTGCTCATGTCATTTCTCTAAATAATTAACACATGGAATAGTATAAAACGTATGAACTGCTACCTTTAACAATTCTTTGAACTAAATCAAATCTGAATAACCATAAAATTCATTGGATTATTAAAATAAATTTGATTACTAGATATTTTTTAATTATAAAATCTACTTGTCGAAAACACCTCGGGAACGGGCCTTCGAAAAAGAAATTGTTCTAAGTATTTTTGAAATAAGATGGAAATGGGAGTCGCCACCAATCTTTTTATTAGGTGTGATTGGATCACCATAAAACGTTTAAAACGTTAAAAAAGTGGGTCTTCGAAATCCAGAGAAACAGGCTCGGGAGTCGATTACGCACAAGGAAGGATTAGCACCCTCATACGCCCAAAAATTGGTACCACATGATTATTTTCGGGTCTTATTTTATGAAAACAATTAAAACTCGTGTAAAAATTTAAAATACGATGTTTATTTCAGACGGCTTCGTATAATTTCAAAGGAAGACTTTTAAGGAAAATTCGTCCTCGTGTTCCGATCCTTTATGAGAATTAGAAGTTGTGTCCAACACATTAGGGCACTAAATTCTCGGAGTTTCAAAATCGCGGGACGTTTCGGGACATTTTAAAAAGAGCGTTCTATCATATGAACCATACGAAAATCATACCCAACACGTTAGGGCACGAAATTTTGAGATCTTCGCACGAAAGAAACATCGTTTCTTCTTTTGGTTATAAAGTCACTTTGTATATAATTATTAGATTTGAAGAGTATTTTGAAAGCTTTTCGAAAAGGATATCCGACTCGCATGAATTACGAAGATCTCACTTAACACGTTAAAGTGCGATTCTTCGAAGTTCTCACACGGAAGGACATTGCCCCGTTCTTAAAGTCATTTGTGATATAGGTATATTTTTGAGAGTTTGAAAATTTCATATTGAATTTAAAATGTAATCCTCAAGCACATAGTTTAAAAGGTTCAAATATGGAGTACCCGTTTACTTCGATTTTCACGGAGAATTAAAATCGTGACCAGCACGTTAGGACACGATATTCTCGGAATCTCGGGGTTAACGGGTATAAAAATCTTAAAAGGATATTCGACGCATGTGAGTTATACGAAAAATCACACCCGACACGTTAGGGCATGATTTATCGAAGCTTTCACACGAGAGGAATATTGCCTCGTTTTTTAAAACACTTTGAAAATGACGTGTAAGTTAAAGTTCGAATAGCAATTAATAAGAGAAATTGAATATGAAACAAGATAATAAGCAGATAAATAGAATGCAAAAATGTAAAATGCAAATGCATAATGATTGAAATAAATGCAAGCATTTAATGATGAAGAAAACGATGCGACCGGGTCGAAAACGGGACCTTTAGATGCCCGGGGGGTAAAATGGTAATTTTGACTTTCGGGGGTAAAAATGTAATTTTTGGTGAAATTAGGGTCGAAAATGAGATTTTAGGAAATTTAAGGGGTAAAATGGTATTTTGGTGAAATCGGGGTTAAAAATGGGATTTTGGAAAGTTTGGGGGTAAAATGGTAATTTTTGGTGAAATCGGGGTTAAAAATAGGATTTTGGGAAGTTTATGGGTAAAATGGTAATTTTTGGTGAAATCGAGGTTAAAAATGGGATTTTGGAAAGTTCGGGGGTAAAATGGTAATTTTTGAACAGTCCGGGGACCTATAAACAATAAAACCAAAAAAGGGTGACACGTGGCAGCCCCACAGGCATCCAGAAGTCAAAGGACCAAATGTAAATCTTGAAAAATTCCTGGGTCATTTTATAATTAAACAGAAATTGATTTAAGGACCAAATTAAAACAAATTAAAATAAAAGGGACTAATTGCACAAATAAGCCAAAATAATGCCATGTGGCAGCCTCTGGTGCATTCAAAATGTCAAAGGATTAAATTGAAAAGTAAACAAAATTATCGAGCCAAATTAAAAATAATTAAAAGTATGAAAAGGACTAAATTAAAACAATTAAAAAAAGCGGAAGGACTAAATGCGCAAATAACCCATTTATCGAAAACACGCGGATCCTAGAGGCGGGTCGGGTCGGATCGGGTCGGCCCAACGGGTTGCATAATATCATTTTTAGGTTTTTTATTATTATTTTCATTTCATTTTTTTTAAAAAACAGCCCCCCCTTTCTCACTTTTCTTTCAACTCTCTCCTTCCCCCCCAAGGTCGGCCATGCTCCGGCTGGGCACCGGCCGATCGTCTACCGCGCTTGAGGTCTCACGGACATCACCGATTGGTGTTCGACTCTGTCCGCACGTCATCCCGGCCACCGAGCCGCCACCATTAGTCCATGCGCCGTCCGACCATACATATCCGTCGCTGAGAATCCTCCCACGCGCGCCGTCAATGCAAGTAAATGGCCATCCTTCTCTCTTTCTTTCCCCTTTTTTATCCCTTTTTTATTCATTTTCAACCCAGATCTGAGTCTTTCAGATCTGGGATTTTGATTCAGATCTGGGATTTTAAAAGCCTTCTCTCGATTTTCTTAAGAAAACCGTTCTTTTCCATTCGAAAAACGTTTTGTTTTGTTTAAAACCCATTTTATCTTGTATGTTTTTTTGTGTTAATGAAGGGGTCTGTTTTAATCCCTTATACCCGTCTTTGTTTTGCAGACATGCACATATCAAGGTAGGAGCAACGGCGGTCGGTGGATGGTAATGGTGCAGCTCCGACGACGGCGATGGGTCAAAAGGGAGTGACTCTAACCCTTCGGCTCCCCTTTTTTGAATTTATTAATATTATTAATATTATTAATGGCTATTAATGACAAAATATCAGTTAATATTTATTGATACATTTAAGATGAAATAATGAATGTCAGTAGGGTATTGAATGCCCATCTTAATGCATGCATTGAAACCGGTTGGGATTTAATACTATGTGATGAATAACAACAGTCATGCAATAAATGGTACCTGATTGGTTTTGGTGCTTGAGTATTCTGATCTACTACTGAGTGTGTATATTCGAATATTTGCTGCCGTTGATTGCTTCTGTTTTGGTTCACAATATATCCTGAAGATTTTTACTTCTGTATCGAAAAAAGGGATCGTATTTTCAGGAGTTGGGTTCGTAACCTTTTACAACTGAAATCAATTTGGCTTTTATAGCCAAATATCCATCATGCAATTTTGGTTTGTACATTTAAATGCTAGTCCTAATCTATCTATTCTTTTGCAGGCTCGACACTGGCGGTTGGACCAAGTTGAAGCTGCAGTGCCAGAAGCAAGTTGGCTGAAGAAGGTGCAATCTGGGCTGACGTGGCAGCATGTGATTGGCTGAAGTGGAGGCAACAACTTTAGCAGTCTTAGGGTCTTTAAATTTGGTTTGGGCCATTTGTAATTGGGCCTTTGGATTGTAATTGGTTTTTTTATAATTGGGCCTCAATTTGGGGTCTTTTTTTGTAATTGGACTTGGACTTTTTATTTTTAATTTTCATTAGATTTAAATTCATTTCAAATATTTTAAATTTGAAATGAATTTAAATTTAATAAACTTAAACCTAAAAATCCAATCATTTGGGCCCGGAAAAAATTGGGCTTCAACACTACTATTGCGGCATAAATAAATCAACTAATATTCTTTTGCATGAACAATAAGATGCTTAAAATAATATGTAACCTATGGAATCAAAACTTAAAAAAGAAGATCATCTCAAATATTTAAACCAATATCAAGTCAATCAATTTAATATTAAAGACGTATATTTTTCATTCTACGTTGAGTCTTGACGATAAGAAGTAAGCAATTAAACTCCATAGTAGATTTTCAATCCAATAAAAAATTATTAATAGCAAACTTTGAGAATGAATCTTATTTTCCAAGTGTACAACAAGTACAAAACCAATGACTTTTTATACATAAGTTGTCTCTCTTCTTAAAGAGTTCTTGGAAATTCTAGGTCTTTTCTTACTTTCTTCATTTTTCCACTTCTGGTGGTGAGAAAATTTATTACGACCATCCCCCATGACTATTATTATAGTCCAATTTACTACATCCAGATCAAAGGTTATGTCTTTCGAATTTATCACATATCATTACATTCGCTTCAGGGAATGATTAGGTTTCGTGGTTAAAAACTTTTGTTCAACCACAAGTAAAATTTTTTCATGATATTGTTACTGTAGGAGCACATTTGAATCATGAAAATTTGAATAAGTTCTCTCTTGCAAGGTTCTCATCAGTAATATTTTTCCACATAATTTTAATTGAGAACTTATTCTGAGTACTGTAACGTTATACTCATAATTTTAAAATTTTAAAAACTTGCAACTTCAAGTACATCTAACCATAACGAGCTTTAGATAGAATTATCATATTCTATTGCTCATATTTTTCTTCCATAATTTAACTAGATCTTTTACAGTCAAATATTTTGCTTTCAACCCCTTAATGGGGATGATGACAAAAGAAGATCAGAAAGATAGTCATAATCAATTCAATTTATAATAATATAAATCAATAGCTCAATCTTCTTTTGATTCATATGAAATATCAACTTTCCTCATTCACAATCTCAATATGAGATCCATTATGAATATCTTTTAAAACTAATGGATTAACCATCACAAGATATTAATATATTAGCTCTTCTGGAGCTTTCGACTAATTTTGTATTATCAAATATTGGAATAATATTGATTTTTTTCAGAACCAAATAAAATAAATATTTTCTATATGTAATGATAGAATTCATTACTAAATTCTCATATCCTTCCTAAAAGAATATTAACAAAAACAAATATTTGAGCATACACCATATGTGGCCAATAAGCTTTCATATCACATTGATAACATAAGTTATTTTCACCCTTTGAAGAGTTATCTTGAGAACTTTCATTGTTCTCTTATTCATCACTAGGTTCCCACTTTTAGTGGTCCATGATTATTTCTTTTTTTTTTCTTTATGTTTGCATTCACTTTTGGGAATGCAACAAATTTAGTAGGACAAACTTATAAATGTCCAAATAGATTATTTATTCCATAATCACAATCGCAAACATCCGTTGATTTCAAATCAGAATCTATCTATTCATGTTGTCATGATTAGTCTCAAATTATAACAAACATGATATAATAAATAAATCATAGTAAAATATACCTGAAGATCTTTAACATCATCTTATCACCATGGCTATTATCATGAGCACTGAGTGTTTAAGGCTCTAATGATTACCCATAATGTGTAGGCCTCAATTGGTGGCTGAAATAGCAGTAGCTCTAGGAGTCAATTGACAATAACAAATTTGGGGATATTTTTATGACTTATGGAGAAAAATAATTAAAAGAGAATCATGCTGTTAACGTGTTATAAAAAAAAAGGACAGAGAGTAAAGAACAAAGAAAATAGGAGAGCAAAAGATAGCGTATTTTATTGATCAATAGAAGTAATTTACAATGCTTCTCCAATGTTTATATTTATAGACATGGAAAATATAAATGAAATAGAACTCTAATTCTAATGACTATTAGATTTTAAAGTTCATTCAAACTTATCTTGATTTGATGGACATCAACTTAATAAAATATTCATAACACATTTATTCAATGTTACTGTTGCTAAAATCCATTTTCATTTTAATCACCCATCATTTATTCAATGTTATTGTACACTCATTTTAGTCACCCACTTTAACTTTAATAAATTTTCATTTTGGTCACTTATTTATCATTTTATTTTTTATTTTTTAGAATTAATTTTATTTTTTAGTAAAAAGAAAAACTTAGATTAATATAAGTTAAGAGGTTTATATTTTGAATTTTAATAAAAAAAAAAAAAACATATGAAATTATTAAATGATAAATTTAAAATAAAATAAAATAATTTTTTGAATTAAAAATATATAAAAAGATTTAAACGAATTTGAGTTAACCATTTATAAATATTAACAGAATTAACAAAATTTAAAACTCATATTTCTAATTAAATTGAGCCTACCTATATAATAACCTGAGTCAACACAACATGAGCAGAGCTATGAATAGGTGAGTTAGGGGGATTGTAGTAGGCCCAATTTGATCGAGCTCGTTCCAAAACCAAATTAGCAAATAATTTTAAATTTTAAATTTATTTCTAATTTGAATTGTCCAATTACATGTCCCTAAACCTAATTTAAAAGACCCAATTGCAAACCCAAATAAGCCCAATTACATGACCCAATTGGCCCAAAACTAAAACCTAAACTTTTTGAAACCCTAATCCCTAATCTGTCGCCTCCCACAAGCAAGTTGACTGCCAACCAGCTGCTATCACTGCCGCCACTACCGAACTCGCACCTACAAAGAAGAAATGTCAGTAGAGTTTAATAGCAAAAACAAAATTGCATGATTGTAAATGTGGCTATAAAGAGCCAATCTCAAATGGTTGTAAGGGTACAAACACGAAATTAATGAAAAATAGCAAAACAGATTCAAGCAAAAGAAGTTTCAACATATCATTATTACAAGGTATATTAATACATATATATACATATACTCGTTGTCGAAACATTTTTTTTTCGAAAAAGAAAAGAATTCTCAAAAATTATTTTTTAAATTGAGAAATTGAGTCACCACTAACCTTTTTATATGGTGTGACTGGGTCACCGCAAAACGTATAAAATCTGTTTGAAAAATATTTTGGTCTTCGAAATCCAGAAAATAGGTTCGGGAGTCGGTTACGTGTGAGGAAGGATTAGCACCCTCACATGCCCAAAATTGGTACCACATCAATTACTTTTGGGTCTTTGGTTGTTAAAACTTTGCAATCTCGAGCGAATTTTAAAATGCAATCTTTGTACTCATAAATAACTTCGCATGGTTTTCAAAAATCATATTTGAGAAAAATGTCCGTGTGTTTCGAATTTCTCGAAAAATTAAAGTCGTGTCCAACACGTTAGGGTACTACGTTCTCGGAATTTCGAAATTGAAAGACGTTTTAAAAGATTTTCAAAGAGGATATTTGATCACATGAATTATACGAAAGATCATACACAACACGTTAGGACAAAATTTTTCGAAACTTTCATACGAAAGGATATTGCCTCATTTTTTTTTGTTTAAAATTATTTGTATATTTTTGAGAACTTGAAGTTTCAATTTAAGTTTAAAATACGATCCTCGGACACATAACATGATTTTCAAAAATTAAATTTGAAGAAAAATGACTATATGTTTCGAATTTCTCGGAGATTGAAGTCGTGTCCAACACATTAGGGCACGACATTCTCAAAATCTCAAAATTAAAGGGCCTTTGAAAAGTTTGGAAGAGGATAGTCAATTCGTGCAGATTATACGAAAGATTACACCCAGCACGTTAGGGCATGATTTTCTGAATTTCCACACGAAAAGGATATTGCCTCGGTTTTAAAGGTTTATTTGTATGTAAAAATAATTTTCAAAACGAATGTGTAAATTAAATTTGAATGGGCAGTTAATAGCAAAGACTAAATAACACGAACAAAATAATTAAGCAAATAAATAAATGCACAGAATTTAAACGTAAAATTAATAGAATATAAAATACGAAAGAATAATAATTAAACCCTACGTATGAAGGAAAAAAAAGGAAAAACAAAACAAACAGGGTCAAAAAGGGAGCTTTGAAGAATTCGAGATGAAAACGTAATTTTTAAGGAATTTGGGGTCAAAATTGAAATTTTTAGAAAATTTGGGATTAGAATCAAACTTTTGGAAATTTAGGGGGTAAAATGGTTATTTTTTGGATGTTCGGGTGTAAAATGGTAATTTTAGATGAATTTGGGGTCAAAATGTAATTTTGAGAAAATTTAGGAGTCAAAAACATAATTTTTGGAAGTTCAACTTTAAAATGTGATTTTTGCGAAGTACAGAGGTCAAAATATAATTTTGTGAAGTTTAGGTGTCAAAATGTAATTTTAGAAAGTTTGGGGGTTAAAATGTAATTTTGGGAAGTTTGAGGGTTAAAATGTAATTTTTGGAAAGTTCAGGAGTCAAAATTTGATTTTTGCGCAGTTCAAGGGCCTTCTAAGCAATAAACCCAAAAAAGAGTGACACGTGGCAGCTTCTCAAGCTTCCAGCAGTGAGAGGACCAAATTATAAATCTTTTAAAATTACTGGGCAATTTTGAAATAAAAATAAAACTTAATTTAAGGTTGAAATTGAAACAAAGGAAAAATAAAAAGGACCAAATTCAGAAATAACACAAAAGGGATACGTGGCAGCTTCTCAGGCTACCAGAGAGTCACGGGACCAAATTGAAAAGAAAATAAAATTGTTGGGCAAATTTAAAATTAATCAAAAATATAAAAAGGACGAGATTGTAGATTTAAAAAAATGTGAAAGGACTGAAATGGAAAATTGTCCCTCCATGTGAAAACACGCTGATCTTAGCTTGGAGCGGGTCAAGTCGGATCGGATCATCTAAAACGACGTCGTTTTGGGGTGTTTTGGCCACACCAAAAAACCACATGTTTTGGTGGCCTTTATATACCCCCTTTTTCTTTTTTTTTCATTTTCTCCCCTCTTTCTTCAAAAAAATCCTCAAAACACTTTCTTCTCTCTCTTTTTCTCTTCAAGACCGCTAAGGGTAGAACTCCGGAGGCCATCGTACCGCCCGTCGTCGTGGACCAATCTCCGGCGTCGAGAGCCACCGTACGCGACGGTGAGGTACAAAAAAAAAATTCCCTTTTTTAATTATTTTTTTGAAAAAAGGATAGATATCTAGACTCGTATTCGTCAGAATCGATCTAAATTTATCAAAAAAAAAGTCTGAAAGTTTGCTTTTTTCCGATTTATTACTTTTCTTTTCAGATCTATTTTTTCTGAGATTTTTATAAAATCTATTGTATTTTTTATTTTATGCTCTTGTTATATTTTTTAAAATAGGATCTAGATCTAATCTTAGATCTAGTTTTTTTTTTAAAAAAAATCAAAGTTTTAATTTTTCTTTTTGTTGTTTCGAATCTATTATTACTATTTTTATTATTAATGTTTGTTTGTTATTTCCTTTGATTAACACCCCTTTAACAGAAAACCGAGCAACGAAGTCCCTCATGAATGGAGGAACTCCGTCCGAGTCGCTGGCGGTGGTAAGATACGTCCCTTAAACTTCCTCTTTTTATTATTTATTATACTAATTATCTATTCAATATTAATTTCGAAATAAATAATAAATGACAATAATAGTATAGTAAATGATATATTAATATGTATTTAAAATAAAAACGGTTTTAGAAATTTTAATAATAAATGACTATAAATATATGCACAGTACCTTGAGAATTTTCAAAGTTTGGATGCTTGGATATTTGATCTCTTTTGATACTAACTGCCTCGTGAACTTGAATGCTCTGTCTTATATTAATTTAAAAGATACTCGAAAAAAAAAGTCCTTTTACAACTGCTTTGGATTCGACTTTATAGCCTGAATTACACTCATATTCTTTTGTTGTTTGCTATTAAACTCTACTGACATTTTTTTTTGTAGGTGGGAAGTTGGCAGTGGTGGTGGTGGCAGTCCAAGTTGAAGGAGGTGGTGCTGCTGGTGTTGACGTGGCAACTCTTGAGTGGGCAAGGTAGGGTGGCTGGCAGCATAAGTTACTACATTTAGGGTTTTTATTTTGGTTTATTTTTTGGGCCTTTTGGGCCTTGATCATGTAATTGGGCTGATATGGGCTAGGATTTTGGACTTGTATTTTGGGCATTTTAGATTTAAAAATGTATTTGGACATTTAAAATTTATTTTGGGTTCCATTTGGTTTAAATGTTGGGCCCGGTCAAAATTGGGCTCCAACAACTGCCCCTCTTTGCTCGTTGCTGTGTAGGAACAGAGAGCAAAGACCAAAAGAGGCTCAATTTTGTCATGTCATATTTCTTCAACGGTCTTTCTTCAACTGGCCCACCCTTCTCTTTATCAGTCGTTCTACTTTACTGCATTCGCTTCTCTACATCTTCAGTGTTGTGATTCCATCTTGCCCTAAGGCAATTTCAAAAAGACAAAATTTGCTACTTTAACTTCACTCAATTCACTTGCAATTTCAAGGAGATTGAGGTTTGTCATCGTAGTCTTTGATTCAAACCACAGATACTTTGGGGGTGTTGTGGAATCATCTCTTGGTTCATTTCTTTGTATCTCATCAGGTAGATGATCACTTTATTACTTCGACTCGCTTCTCTGTATCTCATCAGGAAGATGAGATTTGAAATTCCACCCCACTCCACTACAACTTCAGAGAAACTGATATTCGCTTTTGTGAGACGGTAGCTTGAATTTGCCCTCTTGACTTAAGGGTAAAAGATAGGATTTTTTTAGGTAATATTGGATGGTTGCAATCTGCCCCTGGCTCGGGATAAGAGATTGGCTGATGGTGACCTGCCCCAGGCTCAAGGTAAGAGATCGGCTGATGGTGACCTACCTCAGACTGAAGGTAAGAGATCGGATGGCTGCAATCTGCCCTAGGCTCTGGGTAAGAGATTGGCTGATAGTGATTTACCCCAGGCTCGGGGTAAAAGATTGGATAGCTGTAATTTGCCTCAGGCTCGGGTTAAGAGATTGACTGATGGTGATCTACCTCAGCTCGGGGTAAGAGATCGGATGGCTGTAATCTGCCTCATACTCAAGGTAAGAGATTAGTTGATGGTGATCTGCCCTAGGCTCGGGGTAAAAGATCAGATGGTTGCAATCTGCCTCAGGGGTCGGGGTAAGGGATTGGCTTATGGTGATCTACCCCAAGCTCGAGGTAAAGAGGTATCAGATGGCTGCAATCTGCCTCTCAAGCTCGGGGTAAGAATTTGCTGATTGATTATGATCTGCCCCGAGCTCGGGGCAAAAGATCAAATGCCTGTAATCTGCCCCAAGCTCGGGAGAGGCTAAGAGATTGGCTGATGGTGACCTGCCCTAGGCTCAAGGTAGAGATCAACTGATGGTGACCTGCCCTATGCTCAGGGTAAAAGATCGGATGGCTGCAATCTGCCAGCCCCAGGTTCGGGGTAAGAGATTGGCTAATTGTATTCTGCCCTAAGCTCGGGGTAAAAGATCGGATGGATGGCTGCAATCTGCCCTAAGCTCGAGGTAAAAGATTAGATGATGGTGATCTGACCCAAGCTCGGGGTAAAAGATCAAATGGCTGCAATCTACCCAAGGCTTAAGGTAGAGATTGACTAATGGTGATATCTGTCCCAGGCTCGGGTAAGAGATCGAAGAGATCGGAATCTCAATCTCCCTTCTTGATTAAGGGTAAAAATTGGAATGATGTAGTTTGAATCCAACTCTATTGCAACTTCAGAAGATAGGATTTGATGTTGAAACTTCATCTTGCTCTACTACAACTTCAGAGAGATAAAGACTTGGTATTGTAGTTTTATCTGATCCACTACTGTGACTTCGAGGTAGAAGATTTACTGTTACGGTTTCAATTTACTCTTTTTCGTCTTTAGGGTATAAGACTCACCGTTGCCAAACTTAATTTTTCCCTTCATGCTTCTACTAAGTTTGTCGTTGTGGCCTCAACCTATATCTTCGTATTTCTTTGGTTCATTTCGCCATTATATGGTAATGAAACCTATAGGTTATGCTTTAATGAGCCTCTATGTAGACCAATTTATTAGGATGCCATGATTAGAATGAGTCAAATGCTCCTAACCACATGGGTATGAATGATTGATACAAATGTCATCTCTGAGAATAAATTTATTTTTAGTCCCTTAGGTCGACGTTGTTCGTCGTTTGTCTAAGTCCTATCACTGATATGTTATCATGTTCTCATTTTGGTATGGTATCTTTGACATGAACCTAAAGAGGTATTTGTAATTTGAATTATTTGTTTCAAGACCCTTCTAACCCTCGGGTTGGTTATTTCCAACTAGTGGTCCTGTTTCAGGTCCCTATACTATTTAGGAAATTCCAAAGCGATATGTAGAAATCCTTTTATTCCTTATATTGTTAGACCACTAACCATCATTTCAAATGCAAAAAATGCTTGAACAGGGTTGTAAGGTGGATAAAATTGAATTTTATTGGAGGGTAGAGGTGGATACCTTGCATGACTGAAAAGAGATTTGGCTCATTAATCGCTATTTTGATAACAGAATTGTTTGACATGCGATGGTTCAAGGCAGATATGAAATTTTAGTGGAAGGAGGGCAAATGAAAGAATATAAAATACCCATATAAAAATTGAAAACATAAGAGTTGAAAGAAATTGTACAAAGATAAAGTGAGCCAAAGATATAGATGTTCTGTATTGCTGAGCAACTTGATAAAAGTTGACCTAAATTGAGCAAAGAATAGAGCTTGACCCAGATATCAAAGTATGAGCTTCATTGAGCAACTTGATAAGGACCATTCTGAGCTTGACATGTGTTCATGAAACTTGAAGTACTTCGTCAATGCTTCAAGGTGTAAAGTTTCTCCACTTTGCTACTTTTGAGAGAGAAGACCCTTCATGCCTCTTTTCTCTTATTCAAATTTGAGCTGCCTTTTCAGGTTTTCAACTCAAATTTCCTTAGGTTTAAAGATGCCATTTACGAGTTTTCACATATACCTCTCTTTTTTTAGGTGAAATATTTCTTCACTGAGTCTGAATTTATGGGATTGTAGAACTCTTTCCCATCCATTTCAGTTAAAACAAGAGCTCATCTAGAGAAGGCTTTCTTCACCACATATACGGTCCTTCCCAATTAGGTATCCACTTCCCTCGAAAATCCTTTTGTATAGAGAGTATCTTCTTTAGACCCAGGTCTCCTTCATGAAACTCTCTAAGGCGAACCTTTTTGTTGTAAGATCGCATCATTAGCTTCTGGTACATTTGACCATGACGGACCGCTTTCAATCTCTTTTCTTCAATCAGATTCAACTGATCGTATCTGGATTAGACCTATTCTACTTTGTCTAATTTTAATTCTGACAAAATTCAGATAGAAGGAATCTCTACTTCGATAGGTAGAACTGCTTTCATCCCATAGACTAAGAGAATGGTGTTGCCCCTAGTAGAAGTTCTGACCGAGGTCCTATAAGCAAGAAGGACAAATGGTAACTTTTCATGCCAACTTTATAGGTTTCTATCATTTTCCCAACGATCTTCTTGATGTTCTTATTGGCTGCCTCTACTACCCCCCATTCATCTTTGGGTGATAGGGAGATGAGTTGTGATGTTTGATGTTAAACTGGCTACAGACCTCCGCTATCATGCTCTTGTTCAAATTTAAAGCATTGTCAGATATGATCTTTTCTGGCATTCCATATCGACAGATGATCTCTTTTTTTAGGAATTTGCTAACCGCAGTTTTTGTAACATTGGCATATGAAGCAGCTTCTACCCATTTAGTGGAGTAGTTAATGACCACAAAGATGAATCGATATCCGTTGGAAGCTTTTGGTGAGATTGGTCTGATGACATCCATGCCCCACATGGAAAAAGGTCATGGGGATGTTAAGGCATGGAGAGGTGAAGGTGGCATATGGATATTATTCCCATAAATCTGACATTTGTGAGACCTCATAGTTAAAGTAATCATTTTCCATAGTGGACCAATAATAACCAAATCTCATTATTTGTCGAGCCATTATGAAACCATTGGCATGTGTTTCACAGATACCCACATAGACTTCTTCTAGGATTTTCCTAGCATCAATAGCATTAACACATCTTAGTAACACTTGATATTTGCTCCTCTTATACAAGATTTCTCCATTTAAGACATGATCAATTGCCAGTCTTCTCAAAGTCCGCTTATCATTCTCAGTAGCTTGCTCTGGGTACTTGCGGTTTCTTATATAATGCAAGATGTTTTGGTACCAAGGATGGTCATCCCTTTCTTCTTCCTCGATGTTGTAACAGTGGGTAGGAGCCTCGTAAATGCTCATTTGAATGGGCCTTATGTCCTGTGGCCTATTTACTTTAATCATCGAGGCAAGTGTAGGCAAAACGTCAGCCATTTAGTTCTCATCTCATGCGAGATAATGGAATGTAATGTGATCAAACTCTTTGATTAACTCGAGAACCAATCTTCGATAGTCAATTAACTTGGAGTCTCTTGTTTCCCATTCTCCTTTGAGGTGGTAGATTACAAATGCAGAATCCCCGTATACTTCCAAAATTTTGATCTCTCGTTCTATGGCTGCACGGATCCCCATGATACATGGGACATGTTATTTGTACAGTCGAAGTCAAGCTTACTAGTGAGAGGATAATGGTTACCTTCTGGAGATACCAAAACTGCCCCAATTCCATTACCCATGACATTCAAGGCACCATTAAAATTTAGCTTCCAAGGTTGTTCTTTCGAAACTCCTTCCTTAGTGGTTGCAATATACATTAAATATTCATTTGGGAAGTCAAAATCTATTGGCTCATAATCCTCTAGAGCTCTGTTGGGTAGGAAATCCGCTATTGCACTTCCTTTTTCTACTTTTTTGGCTTACATAAACTATATCAAATTCGAAGAGTAGGATCTGCCATCTAGCCATCCTCCCATTTAATGCGGCTGACTCTATCATGGATCTAACTTTGAGATTAGCTATGTTGTATCGTATAGCATGTACTGTCGTAACCTTCGACTAGTCCAAACCAACGTGCAACATAGCTTTTCAATCAATGAGTACCTTGTTTCACAATCGGTGAACTTTTTTTGCCGAGGTAGTATATGAATCTTTCTTTCCTTCCAGTCTCGTCATGTTGGCCAGTACACATCCCATAGAAATTTCAAAAATTTGTCAAGTACAAGATTAATGGCTTGTTGGGGCTTGACGGTACTAGGATTGGAGTATTGGATAAATCATGTTTGACCTTATCAAAAGTTTTCTGACATTCTTCATCCCACACACTTGGTTTATGTTTTCTAAGGAGACGAAAGATAGGATCACATTTCTCAGTTAATTGTGAGATGAACCGAGCGATGTAGTTCAGTCTTCCTAGGAAACCTCGAACTTCTTTTTGTGTACAAGGTGCTGATAACTCTTGTATGGCCTTGACCTTATCTGGATCAATCTCAATGCCCTTCTTGCTAACCTCAAACCTTAATAACTTGCCTGAGGTGGCTCCAAAGGTGCACTTGGTCGGGTTTAACTTTAGCTGGAATTTTCTTAACCTCAAGAACAGTTTCCTTAGGACCTTCACATGTTCCTCCCCTATTCAGGATTTTGAGATCATATCATTAATATAAACCTCGATTTCTTTATGCATCATACGATGAAACAAAGTCACCATAGCTCTTTGATATATCGCCCCTACGTTTTTAAGTCCAAAGGCCTGACCTTATAACAAAAGGTTCCCCACATTATGACAAAAGTAGTCTTTTTCATGTCTTCGGGATCCATCCTTATCTGGTTGTATCCGAAGAAGCCATTCATGAAGGAGAACAATGCATGACCTGCTGTATTATCGATCGAGGTATCAATATGAGGTAACGGGAAATTATCCTTTGGGCTTGCCTTGCTCAAATCTCGATAATCGACGCACATTTGTACCTTCCCATCTTTCTTAGGGACTGGAACTATATTAACTACCCATTTTGAATACTTGACCACTTGGAGGAAGCCAGCATCGAACTACTTTCTGACCTCTTCTTTTATCTTTAACAATATGTCAAGTCTCACCCTTCGAAGCTTCTATTGAATAGGTTTACAATTCTTCTTTATAGGGAGTCTATGTACTACAACATCGGTACTTAACCCCGGCATATCCTGATAAGACCACGCGAAAACATCTTTGAACTCATGGAGTAGCTTGTTTCGCTAGAAATGCTTGTCCCGATTTTCACTTCCTTATTTTCTTCCTTATTTCCCAGACTCACAATTTCCACTGACTCTTCATGAAGCGGGGTTTGTTTTTCATCTTGCTCCACCATTCTCAACAGATCGGGAGATAAGTTACAATCTTGGTCACCTTCGAAGTCTTGAGGTTTTTTTGGACACACTTTCTTCTCAAAAGGACTCCGAGTCAACAGTAGTGTCGCTTATATCCTTGATATCAAGGGACCCAGCATAAAGAAAAAAAGGGATCCAAAGAATAATTGAACTAAAGAATGATTAATTGTGGTATGAACGAATGAGAAGAATGGTAGGTGTTTGCCAAATGGGACAAAAACAATGCATCATTTTTATTGAAATAAAAGATAGTAGTCATGTGCCCTTTATAAAGGATCCCTATTACTCTCGGGCTTAGAGTGATAAGTGTGTTCTGAATATTTTCCTAGAAAAGTCCTAAAAACTACAGGAAGCTCTTCCACAGTCTTGCTGTCCAAAACACTTTCAAGGGCATCGGGATGAACTCTTAATAGGTTTCACTCTTCACATTACTTTTGCTCAAATTTTTAGTATTCCCTATCTTGATTTATCATGTTTTCTCTCAGCTTTTATTTTAGGGTTGATGACTCTCTCTCACACGAGTGTTTCAAATATGAAGGATTTCATTAAAATTTAATGCATGAAATGCAATACAAATGAATGGTAAAATGCATGCAAAAAGGTGTTGATTCTAGTTCAATTCCGTTTAGAACAACTTTACTAGAAAACAAATTTCTGTACATAAGGCAGATACATGTATGCTCGTGCCTTAATGCTCCAAGCCCTAATTTTCCAAGCTAATTTGCTCTAGTTTGATCCTGATTTCTAATCCAAGGTGTCGATCTTAAATGGTTAAGGTCCACAAGTGGTTAGTCATTTCTCGCACTTGGTTAAACTCTTGCTTGTAACGTGGTCCCTATCTCAGCCTTTCCCCTAAGAGCATTAGAGTTATTCCTCGTTTCTTTCTAATTTCCTTTAGTGATATCATCTTGTTTTTTGATAGCCATAAATTCCTTCGACGGTGGGTTTTTGTCAAAGAATACTCGATAAGAGACCTTTTCAACCTTCCGAAACTGGCCATGAAATCATACTAGCAAAAGTTGTGCATCGATACGCCCTCTTTTGCCACTTTTTCGACAGGTGTTTAGTGGCTAATATTGCTAGAACATGAGTGATTCTCTTGTCAAATTGGTCAAAAATATACAACCGTGCCCTCTACGTGCCCCAACACTTTAGGGAAGATGGCTAACTCATACAAAAATGTCAACATTCTTTCTTGCATCTGAGTGTACTATGCACTCGTTATCCCTTTTTCCTTGATCAAGGCTGCAACCTAATGCTTGTTTAGCTGGAACAGGCCTTATTATTCTGGATCCTTGAGCAATGCAGCGACGTATCATATTTTTCTATCCTATGTTCATGTTTCTAAAAGTGAAGCAACTAGGCTTAAGTAGGTAAGGCACATCATCCTATTCGAATTAGAACATCTGCTCTATTTTGTCTTTCATGCTTCTTTTAGCTCTTACAAACTATTATGGGTTTCATTTATTTGAGTGTAATCCCAGAACTTTGATATGTACCCCTTTGACAGGTTATCACTTTTCGTTTTTTCTTTGACCATATACGCACAGCCACGTTGGCTTCTACCCTATCAAGGAATCCATTTTCTTATGACCAGCTCTCTATTTGGCAATAGAACATGAATCAACACCTTTTTTTTATGAAAATACAATGCAAACAGATTCAAAATATATTGCAAAAAATATAACCATGTCTCTTACCTTATTCGGGTAACCGCTAAAGGTTTAGCACAGTTCCACTTATGGAATTAAATGCAAGTTAATAAAATGTGCAGCTTATGAATGCATGTATGCATAAGAAAATGCATTGATTTCAACTCAATTCCATTAGAACAACTTCTCTAGAAGACAAAATTCTTTGCATAAAGCAAATGAAAGGACTTTGCCTTACTGCCTAAAGCTTTGATCACTTTGTCTTACTGCCTAAAGCTTTGATCTTCCAAAGAAGTTCGGGTAATTTTCTCCCCGTCTTGGTTTGATTCGTATTGCATGCTTAATATATCAGCTTCAACGACTAATACTTACATGTGATCAACCGCTTCTCTTATTTGGGTGAGTGCTTTGAACCTGTCTTTGAGCCTATCGAAAGTGATGCACAACTGATGAACCTCCCTTCTCCTTCTCTTCGACAAGCATTTAATGATCTGAAGGTCTTGGCGAGGATTGCTGGGATCGGAGTGACTCCCTTGCTAAGCTAATCAAAAAGATTTGTAACTGCATCTTCTACATGTCCTAATGCTTTTGGGAAAATGACTAACCCGTATATGTCGATGCGTTTCTTCTCATCTGGGTGTGTCAGTATTAGATCTTGTAGACTTTTCCAATTGATATACTTATTATCTCCTTTTGTCTTGATCCGGGATACAACCCACTGTTCACTCTTTCTAGTGGTGTTCATCAGTCTTTTCAAAAAGGGTTAGGAGACACATGCATCTTTCGAGTATGCCTTGTCGACTTGAATTCTGGGGCAACGAATCAATGTGGTGTATTCTTCCACTGTGGGCACCATGTTGAAGTTTCCAAAGGTGAAACAGCTATATGCAAGATTCCAGTGTTGGGTAAGAGCTCAAAAAAGGTGCTTGTCTATCTTCACATCGAGTAAATAGGGTAAGTCTCCATATTCCCGATAAAATATTTACTTCGTCTCATTATCCCACTGACCCCAAATGTCTCTCAATTCTTGCAAACTATTTTGAGTCACCTTAATTTGAGTATGATCCCAAAATTCTGATTAAATGGTCCCTCTTTCAAACTATCTCCTTTCTCACTCTGTTGTTCCTTTGACCATAAGCACGCGGCCATGTTATCTTCCACTCTATCAAGAAATCTGTCTTTCATTACGAAACTGTCTCTTTGGTAATCGAACTTAAATCAATATCTTTTCTTGTATGATGATGTAATGCAAGCAAAAGAGACAAAACATAACAAGTTAGCAAAACACATTAATATCAATATAAGGTATAAAACAAAGAACCTAAGAACTTGTCTTGGATAACTGCTAAAAGATTAGGTATAGCTTTTTCTAAGGCAAGTACTTACGGCTCATTATATGTGGTTAGGCTCTAGAGTAAAGGGTACGCAAACCAGTAGATTCCTCGATCTTCACCCATTACAGGCTCATACGGATGAGTTCGATTTAGTGGGACACATTTCCCACATGTTTGCATGGAAGTGAAAATTTCACGAAAACATGGGTACGGATGTAATCCCGAAAGCGATTCACTATCCTGCACGGAGGTGAAAACCTCACGAAGGAGTAGTTTCCCGCTTCCACTTAAGAAGGTAGTAACAAAATGCATGTGAATGCAAACTTATACTAGCAATATCAACATAACATAGTATCACACAAAATGCAAAGGATCGTATATTAAACAAAACTGAAGGTTTAAAAATTTTCAACAAAAGACCGAAAATAATCAACTTTTGGCTTGACTCTTTTTTATTTTAAAAAAATGTCCCCAGTGGAGTCGTCAAGCTATCGAAACGTTTTTTTCAAAAAAGAAAAAGAAGCCTCGAAAAATATTTTTTAAATTGAGAAATGGAGTCGCCACCAACCTCTTTATATGGTGTGATTGAATCACCGTAAAACATTTAAAATTTGTTTTGAAAAATATTTTGGTCTTCGAAACCCAGAAAATGGGTTTGGGAGTCGGTTATGTGTGAGGAAGGATTAGCACCGTCACATGCCCAAAATTGGAACCACATCAATTACTTTCGGGTCTTTGGTTGTTAAAACTTGGCAATCTCGAGCGAATTTTAAAATGCGATCTTTGTACTCATAAATAACTTCGCATGGTTTTCGAAAATCATATTTGAGAAAAATATTCGTGCGTTTCGAATTTCTCTAAAAATTGAAGTCGTGTCCAACACGTTAGGCCACTACGTTCCTTGAATTTCGAAATTGAAGGACATTTTAATAGATTTTCAAAGAGGATATTTGATCGCACGAATTATACGAAAGATCATACCCAACATGTTAGGGCAAAATTTTTCGAAACTTTCATATGAAAGGATATTGCCTCATTTTTTTTCTTTAAAATTATTTGTATATTTTTGAGAACTTGAAGTTTTGAATTAAGTTTAAAATACGATCCTCGGACACATAACATGATTTTCAAAAATTAAATTTGAAGAAAAATGATCGTATGTTTTGAATTTATCGGAGAATTAAAATCGTGTCCAACACATTAGGGCACGACATTCTCGGAATCTCGAAATTAAAGGGCCTTTGAAAAGTTTGGAAGAGGATATTCGATTCGTGCAGATTATACGAAAAATCACACCCAGCACGTTAGGGCATGATTTTTCGAATTTCCACACGAAAAGGATATTGCATTTGCTTTAAAGGTTTATTTGTATGTAAAAATAATTTTGAAAATGAATGTGTAAATTAAATATGAATGGGCAGTTAATAGGAAAGATTAAATAACACGAACAAAATAATTAAGCAAATAAATAAATGCACAGAAATTAAACATAAAATTAATAGAATACAAAATACGAAAGAATAATAATTAAACTCTATGTATGAACATCGAAGGAAAAAAAAAAGAAAAACAAAACAAACAGGGTCAAAAAATGGAGCTTCGAAGAATTTAGGATGAAAACGTAATTTTTGAGGAATTTGGGGTCAAAATTGAAATTTTAGAAAATTTGGGATTAGAATCGAACTTTTGGAAAATTTGAGGTCGAAAATGTGACTTTTCAAAATGTGAGAGGCAAAATGGTAATTTTTGGATGTTTAAGGGAAAAATGGTAATTTTGGATGAGTTTGGGGTCAAAATATGATTTTTGTGAAGTTTAGGGGTTAAAATATAATTTTGGAAAGTTTGAGGGTCAAAATGTTATTTTTGCAAAGTTTAGGGGCCTCCTAAGTAATAAACCCAAAAAAGAGTGACACGTGGCAGCTTCTTAGGCTTCTAGAAGTGAGAGGACCAAATTATAAAGCTTTTAAAATTACTGGGCAATTTTGAAATAAAAATAAAACTTAATTTAAGGATGAAATTGAAACAAAGGAAAAATAAAAAGGACCAAATTCAGAAATAAGACAAAAAGGGACATGTGGTAGCTTCTCAGGCTTTCAGAGAGTCACGGGACCAAATTGAAAAGAAAATAAAATTGTTGGGCAAATTTAAAATTAATCAAAAATATAAAAAGGACAATATTGTAGATTTAAAAAAATGCGAGAGGACCGAAATGGCAAATTGCCCCTCCATGTGAAAACACGCGGATCTTAGCTTGGAGCGGGTCAAGTCGGATCGGATCATCTAAAATGACGTCGTTTTGGGTGTTTTTTGGCCACACCCAAAACAACGCCATTTTGGTGGCCTTTATATACCCCATTTTGCCTTTTTTTTCATTTTCTCTCCTCTTTCTTCAAAAAAATCCTCAAAACATTCTCTTTTCTCTTCAAGGTCGACCAAGGGTAGAACTCCGGGGGCCGTCGCACCCCCCGTTGTCATGGACTGATCTCCGACGCCGAGAGCCACCGTACGCGTCGGTGAGGTACAATTTTTTTCCCTTTTTTAATTATTTTTTTGAAAAAAGGAAAACTAGACTTGTATTCGTCAGAATCGATCTAGATTTATCAAAAAAAAAGTCCGAAAGTTTGCTTTTTTTCCGATTTATTACTCTTCTTTTCAAATCTGTTTTTTCTGAGATTTTTATAAATCTATTGTATATTTTTTTAAATAATCAAAGTTTTAATTTTTCTTTTTGTTGTTTCGAATATGTTATTACTATTTTTATTATTAATGTTTGTTTGTTATTTCCTTTTGATTAACACCCCTTTTTTGACAGAAAATCGAGCAACGAAGTCCCTCACGAACGGAGGAACTCCGTCCGAGTCGCCGGCGGTGGTTATATACGTCCCCTTAAACTTCCTCTTTTTATTATTTATTATATTAATTATCTATTCAATATTAATTTTGAAATAAATAATAAATGACAATAATAGTATAGTAAATGATATATTAATATGTATTTAAAATAAAGACGGTTTTAGAAATTTTAATAATAAATGACAATAAATATGTGCACAGTACCTTGAGAATTTTGAAAGTTTGGATGCTTAGATATTTGATCTCTTTTGATACTAACTGCCTCGTGAACTTGAATGCTCTGTCTTATATTGATTTAAAAGATACTTGAAAAAAAGTCCTTTTACAACTGCTTTGAATTCGGCTTTATAGCCTGAATTACAATCATGTTCTTTTGTTGTTTGTCATTAAACTCTACTGACATTTCTTTTTTGCAGGTGCGAAGTTGGCAATGGCGGTGGTGGCATTCCAAGTTGAAGGAGGTGGTGTGCTGGGGCTGACGTGGCAACTCCTGAGTGGGCAAGGTAGGGTGGCTGGCAGCACAAGTTGCTACATTTAGGGTTTCTATTTTGGTTTATTTTTTTGGGCTTTGATCATGTAATTGGGCTTATTTGGGCTAGGATTTTGGACTTGTATTTGGCCTTTTTAGATTTAAAAATATATTTGGACATTTAAAAATTAAATTTAAAATTTATTTTAGGTTCCATTTGGTTTAAATGTTAGACCCGATCAAAATTGGGCTCCAACACCCATATATATATATACATGGTTATCTAGTTATTTATTTTTTTATTTTCTATATTGCTTTACATATATACATATATGTACATGCATATAATTTTTTTTATTTTCGATTCTTACATGTATATATATGCACACATATTTTAATTTGATTATTATTCTTTATTTTTTTTAGCATAAAAAATAAACAAAAAAGAAAGAAAAGGGTTTAAAAACCCTAAATAAAAAACTTAACAGATTCAAAAAGATAAAAAAAACTAAAACTTAAAGAAAAATCATGTTTTTCTCACCTTTTTTGGAAAATATGGCTAGATCTGTCAAGATATAGCATTAATCTATGTTTTAGACAAAAAAAATTAAAAAAAAGAGTTTTTTTACCTTAGCGTCACCGTGCACGGCAGCAGACGGCGGTGGTCGATGAGGATTGACGACTATAACGATCGGAGGAACTCACAAAAAAAGAGAGAAAGGAGAGAGAACAGAGGATTTTTGAGTTTTTTTGAAGAAGAGAATGAAAAAATGAAAAAAGTGGTTTAAAATGATTCATATAGGTCCCCAAAACGACGTAGTTTTGGGAATGATTATAAAAAAGCCCAAAACGATGTCGTTTTGAGCCTATGTTTGGGATAAGATTTTTAAAAAAAATGGTAATTTTCCTCTTTGGTCCTTCCGAATTTTTATTTGTTTTAATTTAATCTTTTTATACTATTTTTAATTTATTTCAATTTTGCCCAATAATTTTAAATATTTTTTTCAATTTGGTCCTTGATTCAAAAATGATCCTGAGGTTGCCATGTGTTAATTTCTAGGGTTTATTACCCACGATGCCCTTATTTTATTCAAAAATTGCATTTTAACCCTCGAGCTTCCTAAAAATTTAGATTTGACCCCTAAACTTTTAAAAAATACAAATTTGACCCTTAAACTTCCAAAAAATTTAGATTTGACCCCAAAAATCCCAAAAATTGAATTTGACCCCTAAACTTTCCAAAAATTTAGATTTGACCCTCGAACTTCCTAAAAATTTGAATTGGCCCCAAAATTCTCAAAAACTTTATTTTTGACCCTTTTTTTTCTTTTCGTTCCTTTTTCGATTCTGTGTACATAAAATTAAATTATTTTATTCGTATCTTAAATTAATCCCATTTTTTCCTTGTATTCGATGTTTCTGATTCGCCTTTTTGTATTTTGTATTTTATGTTTATCTTTACGTATTTATTTACCCGCATAATTGTTCTTTCCTTGTGTTATTCAATTTTTTCATTAATTGCACAACTCGTATTTAATTTGCATGCTCATTTTTATTTAAATATTTTAATTAAAGTTATTTTTTGATTTTCTCTAAAATACAAATATTTTTTTAAAATCGATGCAATATTTCTTTATTTCAAATTTTTGAAAAATTGTGCCTTAACTTACAAGACGAGATTTTTTTTCAAACAGGAATAATTGAATACCCTTTTCAAGGTTTGAAATTGGCAACGAAGGAATGCTCGTTATTTTCAAATCTCGAAATGTTATGTCCTAACTCACTGGACGTGACTTCCTTCCTTGATCATTTTGAAATAAAGAGACTTCCTCGCGAAATTCGATTTCCTTCTTAAAGGTGTATATCAAATAAATCATGCATTTAAAGATCGTATTTTAAATTTCATTCAAGTTTTCGAATTTTTAACAACTAAGATCGGATAATAATCGATATGGTACCAATTTTGGGCTTGTGAGGGTGCTAATCCTTCCTCACAAGTAACTGACTCCCGAACTTGTTTTCTGGATTTCGAAGACCAAAATATTGTTCAAAATGGATTTTCAAATGTTTTTTGGTGATCCAATCACACCAAATCAAAAGATTGGTGGCGACTCCAATTTTTCAATTGAAAAATATTTTCTATTTCTTTTTCTTTTTTCAAAAAAACGTTTCGACAGCTTGGCGACTCCACTGGGGACCTTTTTAAAATAAAAGAAAGTCAAGCCAAAAGCTGATTATTTCCAGATCTTTTTGTTAAACATTTTAAACACTTGGTTTTGTTTAATGTACGATCCTTTGTATTGTTGTGTGATGCTATATTATGTCGATATTGCTAGTATAAGTTTGCATTCATATGCATCTGTTACTATACCTTTTAAGTGGAAGCGGGAAGCTACGCCTTCGTGAGGTTTTCACCTCTGTGTAGGATAGTGAATCGCTTTCGGGATTACATCCATACCCATGTTTTCGTGAAGTTTTCACTTTCATGCAAACATGTGGGAAATGTGTCCCCCTAAGCCAAACTCATCCATATGAGCCTGTAATGGGTGAGGATCGAGGAATCTGTTGGTTTGGGTATCTTTTACTCTAGAGTCTAAACCACATGTAATGAGTCATAAGTACTTACCTTAGAAGGAGTTATAACGAACCTTTTAGCAAATTATCCAAGACAAGTTCTTAGGTTCTTTGTTCTATACCTGTATAGTGATATTGATTTTTTTGCTAACTTGTTCTATTTTGACTCTTTTGCTTGCATTGCATTATCATACAAGAAAGGTATTGATTTAAGCTTGATTACCAAATAGACAGTTTTGTCATGGAAAACGGATTTCTTAATAAAGTGAAAGATAACATGGTCGTGCGCTTATGGTCGAAGGAAAGAACAAAGCCGAAGAAGACTTAGGAGACTTGAAGAAAGATTATAAGAAATTCCGTCTCTTTATGAGAACCGTTGGATTATGCAAGACATTAAGACAATGGCGATAGGAAGTTCAGAAGCAAAAAGATCTAGTGGAACGATGAAAAATGAAATTCCAAGATAGTCAAGCTCGAGAGAATGCCGCAAAAGGAAAGTCAAGTAAAAAAGGCTAAACTGAAAAACTAAATAACTGAGCTAGAAGATAAAGTAACGGAGCTAGAAGATAAAGTAACGGAGCTATAAGAGTCTTTAAGCAGATATCATGATCGAAACTCCGTCATGGAACTTAAGGCAAGTCTAACCAAGAGTAAGGAGTTGAGAGTTGAGAGAAAGGATGCAAGAACTTGAGGTCTCTCTCCATAATAATAAGATTCGAATCGAGATCCTTGAAAGGAATCTAGGAGCAAATGAGTGGCGCTTTCGACAGGCTCAGAGACAGGTTGAAGATAGAGACTATGTAATGGGAAAAGCACTAAGGCAAAGCCATTTATGTAATTCGCTTTATGTAATTCGCTTTATGTAAAGAAATTTGTCTTCTAGAGAAGTTGTTCTAATGGAATTGAGTTCAAAATCAATGCCTTTTCTTATGCATACATGCATTCATAAGCTGCACATTTTATTAACTTGCATTTAATTCCATAAGAGCCTACCTTAAATGGAACTATACCAAACTTTTAGTGGTTACACGAATAAGGTAAGAGACACGATTATATTTTTGCTTTTAATTGCAATATATGTGCATTACATTTTCATCAAAAAAGGTGTTGATTCATGTTCTATTGCCAAATAGAGAACTGATGATAAGAAAATGGATTCCTTGATTCGGTAGAAGTCAACGTGGCAGTATGTATGTGGTAAAAAAAACAACCACAAAAGGGTGATTGTTTGTCAAATGGGCACATATCAGAGTTTTGGGATTACACCCAAATAAATGAAATCCATAACAGTTTGCAATAGCTGAAAGAAGTATGGAAGACAAAATGAGGCAGATGTTCAAATTCGAATATGTTGATTTGCCTTACTCACTCAAGCTTAGTTGCTTCACTTTCAAAAACATGAGCATAAAGTAGAAGAATACGTTTCATTGCCCGAGGATTCAAAAATCATAATACCTATTTTGAATGAGTGAGCATTAGGTTGCAACCCTGATCAAGGAAAAAGGGAATAACAAATGCATTACTTTGAAAAACCTGCAAGACATAGTACACTCAGATGCAAGAAAGAATGTTGACATTTTCGTTTCAAACACGTATGAGTTAGTCGTCTTCCCTAAAATGTTGGGGCACGTAGAGGACGTGATAACAGATTTGACTTGGAAAAAGAATCACTCATGTTCTAGCAATCTTAGCCACTAAGCATCTATCGAAGAAAGAGCAAAAAAGGTGTATTGGTGCATAACTTTTGCTAGTTTAGTTCCGTGGCCATTTTGGAAAGTTAAAAGGTCTCTTGTCGAGTATTCTCTAAGGGATACTCTCCGTCAAAGGAATTTATGGTTATCTGAAGAAAAGATGATATCACCAAAGGAAATTGGAAATAAATGAGGAATGACTCCGACGCTCTTAGGGGCAAGTTTGAGATAGGGACCATTTCGCAAGCAAAGATTCGACCAAGTACGAGAAATGACTAACCACTTGTAAACTTTAGCCATTCAAGACTGACACTTTGAATTTGAAATCAGGGTCAAATCGAAGCAAAATTTAGTTTAGAGGATTAGAACTTTGAGCATTAAGGCACGACCATGCATGTAAATGCCTTATGTACAGAAATTTGTTTTCTAGTAAAGTTGTTCTAATGGAATGGAACCAAGAATCAACGTCTTTTTTCATGCATTTTATCATTCATTTGCATTGCATTTCATGCATTAAATTTCAATAAAATCTCAATCTCACCTATTTGAAACATTCATGTGAGAGAGAGTCATCAACTTTAAATAAAAGACAAAGAGAAAACATGATAAATCAAGATGATGGAGGAGTTTCCTGTAGTTTTTAGGACTTTTTCAAAGTAATACTCAAAACACATTTATTGCTTTAGGCCCGAAAGCAAAATGAATCATTTTGTAAAGGGGACATGACCATTATCTAGTTATCTTTAATGGAAAATGTATTTTTTATTCTGCTTGGCAAAAATTTCGCTAATTATTCTTTCATTCTTATCCAATCAATAAACAAATTCATTTATACTCAAACTACACAATCAATCATTGTTTAAAACATTCATTCTTGTCTAATTTGACAAACATTTACACTTATACTCATACCATACAATCATTTATCCTTAAATTTATTTTGTTCTTTGGCCCTTTTTACTTCTTTGACGATCCTTGAATATCATTAATATGAGTGACACTGATGCTAACTTAGAGCCTCGTTGAGCAAGATATGTGTTTAGAGGAACTTCAGGACTTTGAAGATGATCAAGATTGTAACTTATCTCCTAATTTGTTAAGGATGATGGAGTAAGAAGAAAAACAAATCTTGCCTCATAAAGAATCAGTGGAAGTTGTAAGCTTAAGGAATGAAGACGATGAAATAATAATTGGGACAACCATCTCTGAGGAAACAATGCAAGATCTTGTTGAGTTGCTCCAAGAGTCCAAAGGTTCACGTGGTCCTATCAAAGCATGTCGGGTTCAAGGAACTGATCTCATGACACAAGGCTCCCATAAAGAAAATACAATCCATTTCAAACAGAAACACCGAAGAATGAAGACTGACGTGTTATCAAAAAAGAGGTTAAAAGAAAAAGAGGAGGAAAAAAAGAAAGAAAAAAGAAAAAGGGTCGAGATGAAAAAAATGCAAGGGGCATCTTAAAACCCAAGAAAAGAAAAAGCAAAAGAAAAGCAAAGAAAAGTCAAGATGAAAACCCGCAAAGGGCATCTCCTTCGCCTCTTCATGTCATGGCCATTTTCTATGTGGAGCATGGACGTCATCAGACCAATTTTCTCAAAGATTTCCAATGAGCATAAAATTCATCTTTGTGATCAATGATTACTTTACCAAGTGGTAAAAGCTATTTTCTACGCCAATATCACAAGATCAACAATGAGTAAATTTTCGAAAAAAGATTACATGTCATGCCAGAAAGGATCACATCTGAACACGCTGAATTTGAACAAACAGCACAAAAGCAAAAGACTTGTCGTCAGTTCAAAATCAATCATCACAAATTTAACACCTTATTGCCCAAGGGTGAATGGGGTAAGGGAAGCAGTTACGTTTGCTCTCCACGCTTATTAAACATCTATCAAGACTTTATTGGGGCAACACCTTCTCGTTAATTTACAAAATGAAGCAGTCCTACCTATTGGAGTCGAGTTTCCTTCCCTCCAAATTTTGTTAAGACTGATAAAGTAGAATGGATCCAATCCAGATGCGATTAGCTAAACTTGATTGAAGAAAAGGTGCTAAAAGTCATCCGTCATTATCAGATAACAAGGGCTTGTGATGATAAAGAAGAATTTGCTCTAGAGAATTTTATAAGAGAGCTCTGGTTTTGAAAAGGAGCTTGCTCACAAAAGACTTCCAACGAAAATGGATGCCGAATTGGAAAGCCTTTTTTGGAAAAGCTTTGATTTTGACCAAGGTGGACGGTAAAGACATGCCCAACCGCGAGAACATGAGTTCGGTGAGAAAGAAATTTCACCCAAAAAAAAAAAAAAATAAGAAAGAAAAAGAAGCAAAAAGGAAAAGAAAAGAAAAAACTAAACAAAAAGAGAGAAAAAAAAAAAGAAGAAAGAAAAGAAAAAGGAGAGGTCAAGATGAAAACCCGCAAAGGGCATCTTGAAACCAAAGGGATTTTGAGTTGAAAACCCGAAAAGGGCGACTTAAATTTGAAGCAAAAAATGGATTTGAAATAATTGTTTCCCTCAAATGTAACAAGACAGAAATTTTACAATTTTGAGGCATCGATAAAGCTCCAAGTCTTCTAGACACATATCGGGCTTAGATTGATCCTCGTCAAATCGACTCAGAGAAGCTCATACTTTGGTATCTGAGGCATTGTTCCTTATACTTGACAACTTTTTTTTGGCCAATGTTTGTAACTCCTTCCTTTGAATTTTGTCCTCAATAAAATTTGACGTTATTCTTTCACAACCTTGTTCAAGCATTTTTCCATTAAAAATAACGGATAATGGACTGATAATATAAGCATACAAGGACCCATGAGTATCGCTCTGAAAAATTTCTAAATAGTACAGGGACCTGAAACAGGACCACTAGTTGGAAATAACCGACCCGAGGGTCAGTAGGGTCCTAAAATAAATAGTTCAGTTTATGACTACCTCTTCGAATTTCATATCAAAAGCACCAAACCAAAAAGGAAAAGTGGTGAGACATCAATGATAGAACTTAGGCAAACGACAAACCATGTTGACCTAAGGACAAAAAAAACAAATATGATATGTTGTATCCATGCTAATATCATGCACACCCATTCAATTAGGAGCATTTGACTCATTCCAATCATGGCATCCTAATAATTTGGCCTACATAGAGGTCCATAGAAAGCATATTTTACAGGTTTCATTTCCACAAAATGGTGAGATGAACCTAGACAACATTGAATCCTACACTTGGAAGACGAGGTGGAAAAGATTGAATCCGCAATGGTGAATCTTGTACCATAAGAACGTGAAGGAAGAGATTAAAGTCGCAATGACGAATCTTATAACTTAGAGATGTGATGGGAAAGTTTGAAGCCATAACGACAAACCTTATACCTTAGCAATGTGAAGGGAGAGATTGAAGCCACAATGGAGAATCTTATACCCTAAAGATGAAGAGGGAAATGTGGAAGCCACAACGACGAACCTTATACCCTAGAGATGTGAAAGAAAAGGTCGAAGTCGCAATAGCGACTCTTATACCCAAAAGATGTAGAGAAGTAGATTGAAGCCGCAATGGTAAATCTTGAAGATGTAAAGGGCTAGATTGAAACTGTAAAAGCGAATTTTACATCCCTAAAGCTAAAAAGAGCAGATTGAAACCACGACGGTGAATTTTATACCTCAAGGTTGCTACGAAGCACCAGATCCTATATCCTTAAAGTTGCAGCGGGTAGGATCCAAATGAGTAACAAATCTCAATGTCCTTGAGGTTACAGCGGAATAGAGTGAAGTTACATCATCATCCAATCATTTACCCCTAAGTCAAGAGGGGCAGATTGAAGCCACATTCTAATCTTTTACCCCTAATCAAAAGGGGCAAATCAAACCCCATATTCCTGATAAGATACAGAGAAGTGGGTCAAAGCAATAAAATGGTCATCTTCCTGATGAGATACAAAGAAGTGGACCAAATTCGCCTTCCTAATGAGATACAGAGAAGTGGGTCAAAGCAATAAAGCGGTCATCTTCCTGATGAGAAACAGAGAAGTGGACCAAATCCGCCTTCCTGATGAGACACAGAGAAGTGGATTAAATCAATGAAGCGGTCATCTTCCTAATGAGATACAGAGAAGTAGATCAAATCAATGAAGCGAAGCTCAATACGAATGAGACTTCAAACCTCCATCTTCTTGAATAGATATAGAGAAGTGGGTGTGAAAGCAATAAAACAGTCATCTTCCTGATGAGATACAGAGAAGTGGACCAAATCTGTCTTCTTGATGAGATACAAAGAAGTGAATTAAATCAATGAAGCGGTCATCTTCCTGATGAGATACAAAGAAGTAGACCAAATCGATGAAGCGAAGCTCAATACGAATGAGACTTCAAACCCCTATCTTCCTGATGAGATATAGAGAAATGGGTCGAAGTAATAAAGCGGTCATCTTCCTAATGAGATACAGAGAGAAGTAGACCAAGAAATGAAGCCACAACACACCTGAAGTGTCAGTGGATTGAATAAAAGACTACGATGACAAACCTCAATCTCCTTGAAGTTGCAAGTGAATTGAGTGAAGTTACAGTAGTCAATTTTGCCTTTTTCAAATTGCCTTAGGGCAAGATGGAATCGCAACACTAAAATTTGTAAGAGAAGCGAATGTAGTGAAATTGAATGACCAATAAAGCGAATGGTGGGTCATTTGAAGAAAGAGCGTCGAAGAAATGAGACTTGACAAAATTGGACCTCTTTTTGGTCTTTGCTCCGTTTCTGTTACACAGTAATGAGCAAAGAGGGGCAGTTGTAGTAGGCCTAATTTGACCAGGCCCGTTCCAAAACCAAATTAGCAAAAAAAAAATTAAAAATTAAAAATATTTATAATTTGAATTTCCAATTACATATCCCTAAACCCAATTTAAAAGGCCCAATTACAAACCTAAACAAGCCCAATTACATGACCCAATTGACCTAAAACCAAAACCTAAACTTTTTGAAACCCTAATCCTTAATCTGTCGCCTCACACAAGCAAGTTGTCTGCCACCAACTGCTATCACTGCTGCCACTACTGAATTCACACCTACAAAGAAGAAATGTCAGTAGAGTTTAATAGCAAAAAATAAAATTGCATGATTGTAAATGTGGCTATAAAGAGTCAATCTCAAATGGTTGTAAGGGTACAGACACGAAATTATGAAAAAATAGTAAAACAGATTCAAGTGAAAGAAGATTCAACATATCATTATTGCAAAGGTATATTAATATATATATACCCGTGTATATATATATATATACATACATGTTTATCTACTTATTTTTTTTATTTTCTATATTTCTATACATATACATATACATATATGTACATGCATATAAATATTTTTATTTTCGATTCTTATATGTATATATAGGCACACATATTTGATTATTGTTCTTTTATTTTTTTAGCATAAAAAAATAAACAAAAAATGGTTTTAAAACCCTAAATAAAACACCTAACATATTCAAAAAGATAAAAAAAAACTAAAAGAAAATTCATGTTTTTCTCATATTTTTTGGAAAATATGGCTAGATCTATCAAGATCTAGCTTTGATCTATGTTTTAGACAAAAAAATTAAAAAAAAAAAAGAATTTTTTACCTTAGCGTCACCGTGCACGGCAACGGACGGCGAGGATCGGCGACAAAGTGGCCGAAGGAACTCACAAAAAAAAAGAAGAGAGAAGGAGAGAGAGAAAAGAGGATTTTTGAGTTTTTTTGAAGAAGAGAATGAAAAATGGAAAAAGAGAGCTTAAAATGGTTTATATAGGCCCCCAAAACGACGTAGTTTTGAGAATAGCTTGGGATCAGATTTTTTTTAAAAAATGGACAAGTTTCCCCTTTGGTCCTTTCGAATTTTTATTTGTTTTAATTTAATCCTTTTGTGCTATTTTTAATTTATTTCAATTTTGCCCAATAATTTTAAATGTTTTTTTCAATTTGGTCCTTGACTCAAAAATGACCTTGAGGCTGTCATGTGTCATTTTTGGGGTTTATTACCCACGATGCCCTTTTATTTCAAAAATTACATTTTAACCCCCAAGCTTCCAAAAAATTTAGATTTGACCCTCAAACTTTTTTAAAAATGCAAATTTGACCCTCAAACTTCTCAAAAATTTAGATTTGGCCCCTAAAACTTCCCAAAAATTTAGATTTGACCCCCAAACTTTCCAAAAATGCAAATCTAACCCTCGAACTTCTAAAAAATTTAGATTTGACCTCTAAAACTTCCCAAAAATTTAGATTTGACCCCCAAACTTCCCAAAAATTTAAATTTGGCCCCAAAATTCTCACAAACTTTATTTTTGACCCTTTTTTTTTCTTTTCTTTCCTTTTTGATTCCTTATACATAAAATTAAATTATTTTCTTCGTATCTAAAATTAATCCCCTTTTTTCCTTGTATTCGATGTTTCTAATTCGCCTTTTTTGTATTTTATGTTTACATTTGCGTATTTATTTACCCGCATAATGTTCTTTCCTTGTGTTTTTCAATTTTGTCATTAATTGTACAACTCGTATATAATTTACATGCTCATTTTTATTTAAATATTTTAATTAAATTTATTTTCTGATTTTCTCTAAAAATACGAATATTTTTTAAAATCGAGGCAATATTCATTTATTTCGAATTTTTGAAAAATTGTACATTAACTTACTAGGCGTGATTTTTTTCCTTCAAACCAGAATAATCAAATACCCTTATCAAGGTTTGAAATTGGCAACGAAAGAATGCTCGTTATTTTCGAATCTCGAAATGTTATGTCCTAACTCACTGGACGTGACTTCCTTCCCGATCATTTAGAAATAACAAGACTTCCTCACGAAATTTGATTTCCTTCTTAAACGTGTACATAAAATAAATCATGCATTTAAGGATTGTATTTTAAATTTCAATCGAGTTTTCAAATTTTTAACAACTAAGACCGGATAATAATCGACGTGGTACCAATTTTGGGCGTGTGAGGGCGTTAATCCTTCCTCACATGTAACTGATTCCCGAACTCGTTTTCTAGATTTCGAAGACCAAAATATTGTTCAAAACGGATTTTCAAACGTTTTGTGATGATCCAATCACACCAAATCAAAAGATTGGTGACGACTCCAATTTTTCAATTTAAAAATATTTTCGAGACTTTTTTCTTTTTCTTTTCCAAAAAAAAAAACGTTTTGATAGGGATGATCAAAGATTTATGAATAAAAATAATAATAGTAGTAGTAGTAGCTGTATTAAAAATTTTGGAGAGGCCATTGGATCTTTCCAACTATAATAGTATGTATTATTTATATTTCCCTTTTCTGTATTGAAGAATACTTTTAACAACATTCTGCTTCATATAACTAAGAAAAATGCAGCCAAGGAAGATGGATATCTTGAATGTGGGGCAAATATTTTTGAATACTTGGAAAGAAATTGAACATTCCCAATACCGTGTAAGCACACTTGATATTCTTTCACTCCCAAAAAACAAGAGTTGTTAATTATGGCAAATTTAATAGCATAATATATTACCAATAACACAAAATAAAACACAATAATCATAAGCAACAAATAAAACGAGATTGTTGAAGCCCAATTTTGACCCGGCCCAAAACCAAATCCATTTTAAATTTATTTTAAGATTAAATTTGTTTTAAAATTTAAATTTATTTTCAAATTTAAAATTATTATAAATTTAAATGAATAAATGTTTAATTACAAAGTTCAAAACTTACAAGCCCAATTGGGCCAATTTCGGTTGACCCAATATCAACCTAGACACCACCTAAATACCAAGTCCAAGTGTCCAGTTACAAAAAGGGCCCAAGTGACCCAAACCCAAATTACATTGGCCCAAAATGACCCTAAATCCTAAACAGAAACCCTAGCCTAAACAACTTGGACTGCTGCCACAACTTGCAGATTACCAGCCACCTCCCTCGTCCAACCAAAGCACGCCACGTCATCACCAAGTTGCACCTCTAGCTTCAACTTGCATCTGCCATGGCCACCACTGCTACAACCTGTAAAAAGAGACAAGTTGTAAATGACAAACAACAAAATATCATGATTGTAAATATGGCTATAAAAGCTAGAATTAAACCTTTTGTAAGGGGTTACAAACCCCCTTTGAAAAATCAATATACGAACCTGGTTTTTAAACTTCCAAAGGATCAATACAAACAAACAGGAATTCACAGCAATCCACAGTTAGTATTTGGATTCCAAACAGAGGGGCAGACAATCATTGTCAACAATCAAAAGACAAAGTATTACAATCTAAGAGGTACCAATAAATACATTTATTGTATATTTATTGTTCTGAGGTATTGTGTTTCTAATATATGCATGTATGTATATTTATTATCTATCACCCATATTAATCACTCATTTAAAAGGGTTTTTGAAACTGTAAATACGTTTCATGCATAGCATCAATAATCAGTAATAATTTCGTTTCTGAAATAATAATAACTATTTAATATAATATTAGTAATAACAAGTGTAACTTTAATGCTATTCATAAATAATATTAATAATTATAATAATATTAATAAATATAAAAAAAAGAAGACAAAGGGACAGAAGCAATCCCCTGATTTGCATTGCCGTCGCCGGAGTTTCGCACCGAAGCCTACCACCGTTGCCGTTACGCTCATCAAGACCATGATCTACAAAGAACACAAAGACGGATTAAACAAAAAAATGAAATCAAAACAGTTCTAAAAAAAGTGAACGGAGAAAAGTGTTTTTTTAAAAGAAAAATCAAAAGGCTTTTTAAAAAAACAAAGGGGAAAAAGGGAATTTGAAATTTTTAGATCTGGTTTAGAACCAGATTTAGTTTTAACAATAAAAAAGAAAGAGAGAAGGATTTTCGGCTTACCTGACGGCGCGTGGACGGAGAGTAGTAGTGCGTGTGGAGGACCGGTGATGGCAGAGTAACGGCGGGGATACTAGGCGACGGCGCGTGTGGCGCGTAGCTCGGGGACGATCGGTGGCCCTTGTTGGCCGGCCATGAAAGGGGGAGAGGATTTTTGAGAGAGTTTGGGTGTTTTTTTTGGAAAAAATGAAATGAAAATGAACAAAAAAAGGCTTTGAGGGACTTTTATAGCGGACCAAAACGATGCCGTTTTGGTCTAGGCTCTTAAGCCCCAAAACGACGTCATTTTACTTATTAGACCCATACTTGTCCGACCCGACTCGATCCGACCCGCCAAGATTCGCATGTTTTGAGAAAAGGGATATTTATGCATTTGGTCCTCCCGTATTCTTTGATTTTTTCAATTTAGTCCTTTTTGTATTTTTAATTATTTTTAAATTGGCCTAATAATTTTTAATGCTTTTCAATTTAGTCCATTGACCTTTTGAAAGCATCAGGAGCTACCACGTGTCATTGTTTTGGCTTATTTATGCAAAAAGTCCCTCTTATTTTTAATTTATTTTAATTTAATCCTTAAATCAAGTTCTGTTTAATTACAAAATTGGCCTAAAAATTTTTCACGGTTTCAAATTAGTCCTTTGATTTCAGGATGCTTGAGGAGCTGCCACGTGTCACTTATTTTTGGTTTTAATCCTTTGGAGGTCCCTAAATAGTTCAAAAATTACATTTTTACCCCGGACTTCTAAATATTCCATTTTTACCCTCGAACTTCCAAAAATTACTTTTTTACCCTTAAACTTTTCAAAATTCCAATTTTGACCCCCGAAACATTCAAAAATTACCATTTTACCCCCATATGTCCAAAACTCCATTTTTTATCCCGAAACTTTCAAAAATTACCATTTTACCCTCGAATGTCCAAAAACTCCATTTTTGAACCCAAAACTTTCAAAATTACCATTTTACCCTCGGATGTCCAAAAATTTCATTTTTGATCCTGATTTTTCTAAAAATTATCGTTTTACCCTAAAATGTCTAAAATGCCATTTTTAACCCCAAATTTTCCCAAAATTACCATTTTTCCCTTGAGAGTCCAAAATTACCATTTTACCCTCGGGTATCCAAAAAGTCTCATTTTCAACTCCGATTGCATTATTTTTTCTTCCTCATCA
The DNA here is from genome assembly GCA_005610355.1 of Gossypioides kirkii. Taxonomy (NCBI): domain Eukaryota; kingdom Viridiplantae; phylum Streptophyta; class Magnoliopsida; order Malvales; family Malvaceae; genus Gossypioides; species Gossypioides kirkii. The sequence continues at coordinate 28,990,534 of CP032248.1, forward strand.
ATATTTGCATTTAATTTTAATTATTATGCACTCGTATTTTGTATTTTTGATTTTTTACTTACCATTTATCTGCTTAATCATCTTACTTCGTGTTATTTGATATCCATTATTAACTGCTCATTCATATTAAACTCGCATATTTGTTTCCAAAATTGTTTTCATAGAAAACTTTAAAATCGAGGCAATATTCTTTTATTTCAAGTTTCAAAATTTTGTGCCTTAACTTACTAGGAGCAATTTTTCTTCAAATCGAAATAATCGAATACCCTTAATCGAGGCAATGTTTCCTTATCTCCGATTCTGAAAATTTACGCCTTAACTTACTAGGTGCAACCTTTCTTCAAATCGAGATAATCAAATATCCTTTTCCAAAATTTAAAAGGTTTACAACAAAAGAAAGCTCGTTATTTTTGGATCTCGAAATGTTATGTCCTAACTCACTGGACGTAACTTTCTTTCTCGATCACTTTGAAATGGCGAGACTTCCAAACAAAATTGGTCTCTTTAAACATAACTCATGCATTCAAGGATCGTATTTTTAAACTTTACTCGAGCTTTTAAATTTTACAAATTAAGACCCGAAAATAATCAATGTGGTACCAATTTTGGGCGTATGAGGGTGCTAACCCTTCCTCATATGTAACCGACTCCCGAACTCATTTTCTGGATTGCGAAGACCAAAATTATTTTCAAAATGAATTTCAAACATTTTCTGGTGATCCAATCACACTGAATAAAGGATTGGTGGCGACTCCTATTTTCCAACATTAAAATAATTTTTGAAACTCGTCATTTTCCAAAAAAGATAGTTTCGCTAGCTTGGCGACTCTATTGGGGACTTTTAAAAATAAACGAGAGTCAAGCCAAAATTGATTATTTTTGGGTCTTTTTGAAAACTTTTAAAGCTTCAATTTTATTTAATATGCGATCCTCGGCATCTTTTGTGCGACATTATACTATGTGATATTGCTAGTGTAAATTTGCATCCATATGCATTTTGTCACTACCCTTTTAAGTGGAAGCGGGAAACTACTCCGTCGTGAGGTCTTCACCTCCGTACAGGATAGTGAATCGTTTTCGGGATTACATCCGTACCCTTATTTTCGTGAAGTTTTCACTTTCGTGCAAACATGTGGGAAATGTGTCCCCTTGAACTGAACTCGTCCGTATGAGCCTGTAATGGGTGAAGATTGAGGAATCTGCTAGTTTAGGTACCCTTTAATCTAGAGCCTAAAACCACATGTAGTGAATCCTAGTTGCTTACCTTAGGATAGAACTACACCGAGATGTTAATAGTCTCCCAAGTCTAGGTTCTCTATTTTATACCCATACTTTGTCATCAAACTTGTGTTCTTTAGCTTTTTTTTTAAATTATTGCTTGCATTACATCTTCATACAAGACGAGTGTGGATTTAAGCTCAATTACTAAATAGAAAATTGAATCATAAGAAAATGAGTTCCTTCATAAGGTGGAAAATAATACGGTCACGCGCATATAGTCAAAAAAAGAAAAGAAAGACGAAAAGCCAATGATTAGCCAGTCGAGTAAGATAAAAACAAAGACCGCACAATGAACCAAATTTTGACCCAACTATGAAAAGTGATCGATCACTTAAGTTGACATTTTGGGACCAAAAATCAAAGGACGAACCAAGGCAAAATTGAAAAATGTCCTACGAAGATTAAAAGCTTTTGAACTCTAAGGCACGACCATATGCATATCTGTCTTATGTAAAGGAATTTGTTTTCTAGTAAAATTTTCTAATAGAATTGAGCTATGAGTAAATGTTTTCTTATGCATACATGCATTCATAAGCTGCACATTTTATTAACTTGCACGTAATTCCTTGAGAGCCTATCTCAAGTAGAGTTGTGTCAAGCATTCAGTGGTCGCACGAAGAATGTAAGAGACACAGTTACATTCTTGCTTCTTTGCTTTTAATTGCAATTTATGCCAAGTTTTATTCCTGTATTAATTACACTAACTTGTTCATTTCGAATACTATTGGCATTACATCCTCATACAAAGAGAGGTATAGTTCTAAGCTCAATTGCTAAATAGAAAAGCTGGTCATAAGAAAACTTATACCTTGATGAAATAGAAGATGATATGGTCGGGCTTACATGGCAAAGAAACAAAGAGAACGAAAACTGATGATCTGCCAGATGAGCAAGACGAAAAAAAAGATCGTGAAATCATCTGAGTTTTAGCCTAAGTACGAGAAGTGACTGACCACTCAACCTTTTCAAAACGATATTGTAGACCGAAAGTTAGAGATGAGCCAAGACTATTTGAATGACTTCCTACGAAGATTAAGTCTTTTGGAACACCGCGGCACAACCATATACGTATCTATTTTATGTAAAGGAATTTGATTTCTAGTAAGGTTTTTTTCTAGTAGAATTGAGCTATAAGTCAATACCTTTCTTATGCATTCATGCATTCATAAGTAGCACATTTTATTGTGTAATTCTATACAAGCTTACCTGGAGTGAGATTGTGCCAAGCCTTTAGTGGTCACTTGAGCAAAGTAAGAGACACGGTTATATTTTTGCTTTTAATTGCAATATATTTTGAATATGTTTGCATTGCATTTTCATAAAAAATGTGTTGATTCATGTTCTATTATCAAATAGAGAACTGGTCATAAGAAAATGGGTTCCTTGATGAGGTAGAAGTCAACGTGGTCGTGCATATGTGGTCAAAGATAAAAGTGATGACCTGTCAAAAGGGCACATATCAAAGTTTTGGGATTACACCCAAATAAATGAAACTTGTAACGGTTCACAAGAGCTGAATGAAGCATGAAAGACAAAACAAGGCAGATGTCCAATCACGAATATGTTGGCTTACTTGATGCTAAAAAGAAATAGGCGTGATACCATTTAGAGAGGAGGACATAATGCCCACAATAGAAGAGTAAATCGCTTCACCTCTTTGCCCAAGGATTCAAAACAATAAAGTGTACGTTGAATATAGCGATCGTCCTTACCTACTTAAGGTTAAAGTAGAGATGCACCTTTTTCGAGTCCTAACACGGTATTAAAATTCAACTTAGTTGTTTCACCTCCAGGAAGATGGACATACTATCGCTCCATTGCCAAAGAACTCAAGAGATAAGGTCTACTCTAGACCAGCGAGCATTGGGTTACAATCCTGATTAAGGAAAGAGAAGAGAACAAGTACATTGCTTTGGAAAACCTGCAATGCTTAGTACACTCAAATGCAAGAAAGAATGATGGCGTCTTCATCGCAAACACGATTGAGTTAGTCATTTTCCTTAAAGTGTGGGGGCACGTAGAGGACACAATTGCAGATTCATTTTATCGACTTGACAAAAGAATCACTCATGTTCTAGCAATCTTAGCCACTAAGCACCTATTGAAGAAGGGGCAAAAGAAGGTGTATTGATTCACGACTTTTGTTAGTATAGTCCCGTGGCCGTTTGAAAAGTCGAAAAAGCCTTATCGAGAATTCTCTTAAGACTACTCTCTGTTGACGGGATTTGTGATTATTCAAAGACAAGACGACATTGCCAAAGACAATGGGAATAAACAAGAAATGATTTCAACACGGTTAGGGGCAAGTCTGAGATAGGGGCCATGTTGCAAGCAAAGATTTGACCCAAATGCGAGAAATGACTAACTACTTGTAGACTTTAGCCATTCAAGACTGATGTTTTGAACTTGAAATCAGAGGCAAACCAGAGTAAAAATTAGGACTTTGAGTATTAAAGCACGACCATACATGCTTCTACCTAATATAAAAGAATTTACTTTCTAGTAAAGTTGTCTAATGGAATGGAACCAAGAATCAATGTCTTGTTGCGTGCATTTTATCATTTCATGTGCATTTACATTTCGTGCATTAAATAAGATTCCACATGATTGAAACACTCGTGTAAGAGAGAGTCATTTACCCTAAATGAAAGCTGAAAGGAAACATGATAAATCAAGATGATGGTTGATAAAAAGTTGAGAAAAAGTCATATGGAAAGTGGAACCTGTTAAGAGTTCACCCTTATACCCTTGGAAGTGTTTTGGACAGCTAGACTGTGGAAGACCTTCCTGTAGTTTTTAGGACTTTTCCAGGAAAATATTCAGAATACACTTATCACTCTAAGCTCGAGTAATAAGGATCCTTTTATAAAGGGCAAATGACCACTATCTTTTATTTCAATAAAAAGGATGCATTGTTTTGTCCTATTTGGCAAATACCTTATCATTCTTTCCATTCGTTCATACCACAATTAATCATTCTTACTTCAATTATTCTTTGGACCCTTTTTGTCTTTGTATTGGGTCCCTTGATATTAAGGATATGAGCAACACTACTGTTGACTTAAAACTCTTTTGAGTAAGACATGTGTCCAGAAAAACTCTGAGGCTTTGAAAATGATCAAGAATGTAACTCGCCTTCCGATCTGCTACGGATGTTTGAGTAAGACACGAAACAGACATCATCTTGAAGAGTCGTAATTTTAAGTGAGAATCGAGACATGAGTCTTTGTAAAAACAAGGCAAGCTGCCTCGAGAATCCAAAGATCTTTTGCATGATCCTATCAAAGCATGCCAGGTTTAAGGAACCAATGTTGTGACACCCAAGCGCCCATAAAAGGAAGAATGTAATCAAATTCAACAGAAACTTGAAAAATTTGGGCTCGATGTGTTAGCAAAAAAAAATAGAGAGAGAGATGGGTCAAAATCCGCAAAGGGCATTTTAAAATAAAAAAAAGTCAAGATGAAAACCCGCAAAGGGCATCTTGAAAATTTATTCTCCATCATCCTTCCACGTTGTGGCCTCTTTCTATGTGAAGCATAGACACCATCGAGCCAACTTTGCAAAAGAGTTTCTAATGATCATTGATTACTACTTCCTATACCAATCGACGGTTAAGCAGATTATTGAAAATGAGAGATTATAAGCAGGTGTGGAATGCCAAGAAAGAATGATATCCGATGATGACTTGAATTTGAGCTAGTAAAAGTTTATGGTCAATTCAAGAACAAGTATCACAACTTAGCACCAAAAGTGAATCGACATTGAAGGTGGCCGATACGAATAATTCATAACAGAAACCTACAAAGACTCGACCTGAGAAATCACCGTTTGCCTTCGAGGTTTATTGAGCTTTCCACCGGGGCAACACCTTTCGCACTTGAATAGAAGTCGTCTTACCCATTGGAATCAAGTTTCCTTACCTCCAAATTTGTGAGAACTGATGAAACAGAATGGATTTAACCTATATGCAGTCAACTAAGCTTGATAACAAGGGTTTACAACAAAGAATGATCCGCTCTATAGAACTCCACGAGAGAGCTCTATTTTTGAAAAGGATCTTGGTTACCAAAGACTTCCAAGGAAAATGGATGTCAAATTGGGAAAGGCCCCATGAGATGAAGAAATACTTTTTGGAGAAGCTTTGATTTTGATGAACGGCAAAGACCTGCCTAACTCTGTGAACTTGGATTCAATGAACAAAGGAAAAGGGGAAAGAAAAAAAGAAAGCGGAAAGAAAAGAAAAAAAGAGGAACAATAAGAAGAATAGAAAAAGGGAGAGGTCGAGGTGAAAACTCGTAAAGGGCATCTTGAAACCTAAGGAGATTTGAGTTGAAAACCTAAAAAGGCGACTCAAATTTGAATAAATGAAAAGGGGCATGAAGTGGTCCTCTCTCTCTCAAAAGTAGCAAGGTAGAAACTTTACACCTTGAGGCATTGGCAAAGTACTCTAAGTTTCATGAACACATGTCAAGCTCAGAATGGTCTTTGCCAAGTTTGCTCATTGAAGCTCATACTTTGATATCAGGGGCACCTATCTCCATTCTTTTTTCACCTTATGTTTTGCAACTTTTGACCAATACATGTCATTTTTAATCCTTTTGTGACCTTTTCCTGCGTGAAATTCATTCGCCTTGCGATCATGTCCAAGCATTTCAGCATCAAAATAATGATCAATGAACCAATGACCTTTTCATTCATGCAAGCTTTAGCCTTCAAATCAAATTCAATTTCATCCATTTCGTAACCATGTTCAAGCACGCTTGCATAACAGCTAGTGGACTAATGATTTCATCCATGCGAGCTTTGCCTCCAATAAAATTCATCCACCTAACTCTATTCTTTGCTCACTTTATATTTGGCATCCTCTGACCAATATGGGTCACTTTTAATCTTTCCATTCGTGTGAGCTTTGCCTCCAATAAAATTTTATTCGCCTTGCGACCATGCTCAAGCAAATTCCACATCGAAATAACGATTAATGAACCAAGCGATCTTTTCATTCATGCAACATTTGTCTTCAAACAAATTCGAATTCATGCACCTTACTATGCAAGCATTTTTACATTGAAATAATGGTTAGTGGTCTCAACGATATAAGGAATGAAAGGATTTCTACATATTGTTCTGGAAAATTTCTAAATATTACAAAGACCTGAAATAGGACCACTAGTTGGAGATAACCCGAGGGTTAGAAAGGTCTCAAAACAAATAGTCCAAATTACGACTATCTCTTTAGGTTTCACGACAATGATACACATACATAAAACATGATAACACATCAGTGATAGGACTTAGACAAACGATGAACAATGTCGGCCTAAGGACTAAGATAAAATCATTTATCAAAAATGACATTTTTACATTTATACTCACCTGCTTAGGAGCAATTGACTCATTCTAATTATAGCATCCTATTAATCTGGCCTGTATAGAGGACCATGAAAGCATATTCTCCAAGTTTTAAAGGGAAAGGTTGAGGTCGCAATGGCGAACTTAGCACCATGAAGAGATGAAGGGAAGGATTGAGGCCGCGATAGCGAATCCAATTCCTAAGAAGATGTGATGGGAAAGTTTGAGGCTGCAATGGCGAACCCTATACCATGAAGAGATGAAGGGAAGGATTGAGGTTGCAATGGTGAATCTGATACCATGAAGATGTAAAGGGAAAGGTTAAGGCCGTAACGGGGAACCTAGCACCTTAGAAAACAAGATGGAAAAGATTGAAGCCACAATGGCGAATCTTATACCATAAAGTCGAAGAGGAGCAAATTGAAGTTGCAATGGCGAATCTTCTACCTCGAAGTTATAGTAAAGCATATCAAAACTGCAAATTGGAATAGAGTGAAGTTACATCAGCATTCAGTCTTTTACCCTTAATCAAAAAGGGCAGAATGAAGATTCTGATCTTTTACCTCGAGCTTGGGGTAGATCACAGTCAGTCAATCTCTTACCCCGAGCCTAGGGCAGATTGCAGCCATCCAATCTTTTACCCCGAGCTTGGGGCAGATCACAGTCAGCCAATCTCTTACCCGGAGCCTGGGGCAGATCACCATCAGCCAATCTCTTACCCCGATCATGGGGCAGATTACAGTTATCAAAACAAATAAAATGGCCATCTTCCTGATGAGATACTGAGAAGTAGACCAACTCAATGAAACAAAGCTCAATGCAAGCGAAACTTTGAACCCCAGCTTCCTAATGAGATACTGAGAAGTAGACTAAATTCGTCTTCCTGATGAGATACAGAGAAGCGGATTGAAACAAGTGACGCTGTCATCTTCCTGATGAGATACTGAGAAGAAAACCAAATCAATGAAGCCAAGCTCAAAGTGAGCAAATCTTCGAACCCTAGCTTCTTGATGAGATACTGAGAAGTGGACCAAATTTGTCTTCCTGATGAGATACAGAGAAGCGGATTGAAACAAGTGATGCGGTCATCTTCCTGATGAGATACTGAGAAGAAGACCAAATCAATGAAGCCAAGCTCAAAGTGAGCAAATCTTCAAACCCCAACTTCCTGATGAGATACTGAGAAGCAGGTCGAAGCAATAAAATGGTTAGCTTCCTGATGAGATACTAAGAAGTGGACCAAATTCGTCTTCTTGATAAGATACAGAGAAGCAGATTGAAACAAGTAATGGTCATTTTCCTGATGAGGTACTGAGAAGAAGACCAAATCAATGAAGCCAGGCTCAAAGTGAGCGAATCTTCGAACCCCAGCTTCCTGATGAGATATTGAGAAGCAGGTCGAAGCAATAAAGCGGTTACCTTCCTAATGAGATATACAGAAGTGAAACATATTCGTCTTCTTGATGAGACACAGAAAAGTGGATCAAAACAAGTGATGCAGTTATCTTCCTGATGAGACACTGAGAAGTAGACCAAATCAATGACACCAAACCATTGGAGTTACATGCGAATCGAATGAAGCTACAATGGCGAATTTTGTTTTTTTTTAAATGGCCTCAATGCAAATGGAATCACAACACCAAAGACGTAGAAAAGCGGGTGCAGTGAGATTGAATGGTCAATAAAGCGAAGGGTGGACCAATTGAAGAAAGAGCAGCGAAGAAATGGAACTTGAGAAAATTGGTCTTCTTTTGGTCTTTGCTCCATTCCTGTTACATAGCAACAAGCAAAGAAAGGCAGCTGTTGAAACCCAATTTTGACCAGGCCCAAAACCAAACCCATTTTAAATTTTTTTAAGATTAAATTTGTTTTAAAATTTAAATTTATTTTAAATTTAAATCTAATTTAGAGTTTAAATTTATTTTCAAATTTAAAATTATTATAAATTTAAATGAATAAATTCCAATTACAAAGTCCAAAACTTACAAGCCCAATTGGGCCAATTTCAGTTGACCTAATACAAACCTAGACACCACCCAAATACCAAGTCCAAGTGTCCAGTTACAAAAAGGGCCCAAGTGACCCAAACCCAAATTATATTGGCCCAAAATGACCCTAAATCCTAAACATAAACCCTAGCCTAAACAACTTGGTTTGCTGCCACAACTTGCAGACTACCAGCCACCTCCCTCGACCAACCAAAGCGCTCCACGTCATCACCAAGTTGCACCTCCAGCTTCAACTTGCATCTACCATGGCCACCACTGCTGCAACCTATAAAAAGAGACAAGTTGTAAATGACAAACAACAAAATATCATGATTGTAAATATGGCTATAAAAGCCAGAATCGAACCTTTTGTAAGGGGTTACAAACCCTTTTTGAAAAATCAATATACGAACCTAGTTTTTAAACTTCCAAAGGATCAATACAAACAAATAGGAATTCACAGCAATCCACAGTTAGTATTTGGATTCCAAACAGAGAGGCAGACAATCATTGTCAACAATCAAAAGACAGAGTATTACCATCTAAGAGGTACCAATAAATACATTTATTGTTCTTAGGTATTCTGTTTCTAATATATGCATGTATGTATATTTATTATCTATCACCCATATTAATCACTCATTTAAAAGGTTTTTTGAAACTGTAAATAAGTTTCATGCATAGCATTAATAATCAGTAATAATTTCGTTTCTGAAATAATAATAACTATTTAATATAATATTAATAATAACAAGTGTAACTTTAATGCTACTAATAAATAATATTAAAATATAATACTATAATAAATATAAAAAAAGAAGACAAAGGGACAGAAGCACTCCCCTGATTTACGTAGCCGTCGTCGGAGTTTCGCACCGAAGCCTACCACCGTCGTCGTTACGCTCATCAAGACCATGATCTGCAAAGAACACAAAGACGGATTAAGCAAAAAAATGAAATCAAACAGTTCTAAAAAATGTGAACAGAGAAGTGTTTTTTTAAAAGAAAAATCAAAAGGCTTTTAAAAAAAAGAAAAGGGGAAAAAAGGGATTGAAATTTTTAGATTTGGTTTAGAACCAGATTAAGTTTTAACAATAAAAAAGAAAAGAGAGAAAGATTTTCGGCTTACCTGACGGCGCGTGGACGGAGAGTAGCAGCGTGTGTGGAGGACCGGTTGATGGCGGAGCAACGGCGGGGGTATTGGGCGACGGCGCGTGTGGCACGTAGCTCGGGGACGACTGGTGGCCTTGTTGGTCGGCCATGGAGGGGGAGAGGATTTTTTGAGAGTTTGGGTGTTTTTTTTTGGAAAAAATGAAATGAAAATGAACAAAAGAAAAAGGCTTTGAGGGACTTTTATAGCGGACCAAAACGACACCGTTTTAGTCTAGGCTCTTAAGCCCCAAAAAAGGCGCCGTTTTACTTATTAGACCCATACCCGTCCGACCAGACCCGATCCGACCGCCAGGATCTGCGTGTTTTGAGAAAAGGGATATTTATGCATTGGTCCTTCTTCATTCTTTGATGTTTTCAATTTAGTCCTTTTTGTACTTTTAATTATTTTTAAATTGGCCTAATAATTTCAATGCTTTTCAATTTAGTCCCTTGACCTTTTGAAAGCATCAGGAGCTGCCACGTGTCATTGTTTTGGCTTATTTATGCAAAAAATCCCTCTTATTTTTAATTTGTTTTAATTTAATCCTTAAATCAAGTTCTGTTTAATTACAAAATTGGCAAAAAAATTTTCACGATTTTCAAATTAGTCCTTTGATTTCAAGATGCCTGAGGAGCTGCCACGTGTCACTTATTTTTGGTTTTATTCCTCTGGAGGTCCCTAAACAGTTCAAAAATTACATTTTTACCCTCAAACTTCTAAATATTCTATTTTTACCCTTGAACTTCCAAAAAATTCCATTTTTTGACCCTAAAACTTCCAAAAATTACTTTTTTACCCTTAAACTTTTCAAAATTCCAATTTTGACCCCTGAAACATTCAAGAATAACCATTTTACCCCCAGATGTCCAAAACTCCATTTTTGATCTCGAAACTTTCAAAAATTACCATTTTACCTCGGATGTCCAAAAACTACATTTTTGAACCCAAAACTTTCAAAATTACCATTTTACCCTCGAATGTCCAAAAATTTCATTTTTGATCTTGTTTTCTAAAAATTATCATTTTACCCTAAAATGTCTAAAATTCCATTTTAACCCCAAATTTTCCCAAAATTACCATTTTCCCCTTGAGAGTCCAAAATTACCATTTTACCCCCGGTATCCAAAAAGTCTCATCTTCAACTCCGATTGCATCATTTTTTCTTCCTCATCAATATTTGCATTTAATTTAATTATTATGTAGTAGTATTTTTATTTTTATTTTTTGCTTACCATTTATCTGCTTAATCATCTTACTTCGTGTTATTTAATATTCATTATTAACTACTCATTAATATTAAACTCGCATATTTGTTTCCAAAATTGTTTTCATAGAAAACTTTAAAATCGAGGCAATATTCTTTTATTTCGAGTTTCGAAATTTTGTGCCTTAACTTATTAGGAGCATTTTTTCTTCAAATCGAAATAATCGAATACCCTTAATCGAGGCAATGTTTCCTTATCTTCGATTTTGAAAATTTGTGCCTTAACTTACTAGGTGCAATCTTTCTTCAAATCGAGATAATCAAATATCCTTTTCCAAAATTTAAAAGGTTTACAACAAAGGAAAGCTCGTTATTTCTAGATCTCGAAATGTTATGTCCTAACTCACTGGACGTAGCTTTCTTTCTCGATCACTTTGAAATGGCGAGACTTCCAAACAAAATCGTTCTCTTTTAAACATAACTCATGCATTCAAGGATCGTATTTTTAAACTTTACTCGAGCTTTTAAATTTTACAAATTAAGACCCAAAAATAATCAATATGATACCAATTTTGGGCGTATGAGGGTTCTAACCCTTCCTAATGCGTAACCGACTCCCGAACTCATTTTCTGGATTGCGAAGACCAAAATATTTTTTAAAATGAATTTTAAATGTTTTGTGGTGATCCAATCACACCGAATAAAGGATTGGTGGTGACTCCTATTTTCCAACATTAAAATAATTTTTGAAACTCGTCGTTTTCCAAAAAAGGATGGTTTCGACAGAGACAAATGATTTTTACATGAAAAACCCTTTAAATCAAAGGGTAAAATCATAGGACTTAAAAGTCCATTCAAAAGTTTCACTATATTCAAAGGTATGCTACACAATCACAATAAAAAGCATATAACTTCAGCAAGACTATCAACAAATAATCTCAAACAAAACTAAAGAGAAAAGTTGAGAATATCACACAAATATGATTAACATTGAAAATGAAAAAACTTAAAGTTATAAAATCCATATGAAAAATTCAACTTTGCACAATTGAAAGTCTTGAGCCTATTAGCAATTGTCCAAAAATTAGCTCAGACAGACATCAGATAAACAACAATCGAAGAGTTGATCAACATTGGATTGCTGAATTGTTAGCTCAAATAATCAAATCGAAATTTCCAGGAGAGGGTGAATTGACTTTTGAAAAATTTTGGAAGCTAGAGATTAAGGATAGAAAATTTTGATACAAGAATTTAGAGTTGTTTAACCCCAATCCCCTACTCCACTACCTTAGCTTTCCGCTATTAAGAATTTCCTCAAATTCACTAAGTTGATAACCTTTGAGGACAAGGTTTAACCTTATAGACTCTCTTAAGGTTTCTACTCAAACCTTAAAACACAAACCCTTCTCAAAGATACAAATGAGTAAAAAAAAAGGGAAAATAAAAGATTTTTGGGGGATTTGATTTTGAGAATAAAGGGGGAAATAAAATAAAGATTTTTTAGAGTAAGGGGAGAAGAAAAAGATTTGTGGGGGATTTTGATTTTTAGGAAAAAAGGGGGAGGGAAAGTAAAAAAAATTTGGACAGGGGTTGGGTAGTTTGGTATTTGATTTACTCAAATTATTCGAATTCAAAAATTAAACTCGAACTCAAAATTTGAAAAAAAAAACTTGAGTTGGCTCAAATAATTCGAAATTCAAACTTTTTTTTTATTTTTTTTGAATCGAATCGAATTTTTTCACCTCTAATAATAGATAATACTTCAAAAAAGACTTGATCTCTTCATCAAAATTAAAGATAATTAAAAATGTATAAATACAATGCTAACTAAAAATTGATCATTTCACATTAATTTTTGGGTAAGTTATACAATTAGTTATTCAACTTTCATAAGTTTTTATTTTGGATATTGAGAAATAAAAATTTTAATTTTAGGCATTGTCGTTAAAACCATATTCATTTTACTCATTATTGTTAAAAACCGTTTTCATTTTAATCACCCACCATTTATTCAATGTTATTGTACACTCATTTTAGTCATCCAATTAACTTTAATAAATTTTTATTTCGGTCACTTATTTTATCTTTTTAATTTTTTAGAATTAATTTTATTTTATTTTGTAAAAAGAAAAAACTTGGATTTATAAGAAAAACTTAGATTAATATATGTTAAGAGGTTTATATTTGAAATTTTAAGAAAAGAAAAAAACATATGAAATGATTAAATGATAAATTTAAAATAACATAAAATAATTCTTTGAATTAAAAATATATAAAAAGACTTAAAATTTATTTGAGTTAATCATTTACAAATATTAATAGAATTAACAAAATTTAAAACTTATATTTCTAATTAAATCGAGCCTACCTATATAATAATCTAACTCAACACAACATGAGCAGATCTATGAACAGATGAGCCAGGGAATGATCAAAGATTTAATAATAATAATATAATAATAATAATAATAATAATAATAATAATAGTTATATTAAAAAATTTGGAGAGGCCATTGGATCTTTCCAACTATTATAGTATATATCATTTATATTTCCTTTTTTGTATTGAAGAATACTTTTAACAACATTGCTGCTTCATATAACTAATAAAAATGCTGCCAAGAAAGATGAATATCTTGAATGTGGGGCAAATATCTTTGAAACTCATGGAAAGAAATCGAACATTCCTAATACCGTGTAAGTACACTCAATATTCTTTCACTTCCAAAAAACAAGAGTTGGTAATTATGGCAAATTTAATAGCATAATATTTCACTAATCAACACAAAATAAAACACAATAATCACAAGCAACAAATTAAACGAGACAAGCGATTTTTACATGAAAAAACCATTTAAATTAAAGGGTAAAATCATGGGACTTAAAAGTCCATTCAAAAGTTTCACTATATTCAAAGGTATGTTACACGATCACAATACAAAGTCACAATAAAAAGCATATAACTTCTGTTGTAGCCCAATTTTGTTCGACTTTTAAGTCCAATTTTTCACAAGGCCCAAAAATTAAAAAACCTAAATAAAGATGATGAAAAACCTAGCAACTGCCCTTGGAAGCTTGGCCACCACTACTCTTATCGGAAAATCTTGAAGATTTGCAAATCTGCAAAAAAGGAAGGAAAATCACAAAAAGATGTACATTTTGTGTTATAAATACATGAAATCAAATGTAATAGAGGGAAGTCTTTTTTTTCTTTTTGAAGAAGATTGAGAGGATTTTTTATTCAGAGATAGATTTTTTTTGTTCAGAGGGGAAATTTTTTAATGAGATTGAGAGATTTTCTTTGAGCACTCATACACACATCAATAGAATCAAAGCAAAATTTTGAAGGTATTGATTTGTATTTGTTTTTTTTTCTTTTGAAACTAACAAACACAAATATAGATCTAGTTTTTTTACCTTTTGATGTTGATTCGTCCTTGATCTCTTCCGGGTATGTGAGACCCATGGCTTCCTTTGAGTTTGCTCGGAGTTCATTTTTTTTATTCTTATTCATATTTAGTTGTTTATTTTGACATTTAATTTATTATCTTGTTTGTTTATCTATTTATTTATCATTAAATTTTATGTTTTTTCTTTTTATTCAATTACATGTTGATTAATCTTTAATTTAATATTTATTATGATTGTATTTCTATATATTTATCATGATATTTTTATTTATTTGTATGTCATATTTGTGTCTTATATGCCTTATTATTATGTACAGCCTTATTTATATGTTCTTTTATTTTATGTATATATATATATTTGTTATATATATATATGTATTAATTAATTAATTAATTATAAACACCCTTATATTTTATTTTTATATAATCTTGTCCTCAATTTCTTCAATTGACATTAATATTGTATTGTTTTTATTTTTATTTTTTTTAGTATTTTATATTTATTTACGTAAGTTTGGTTGTTTTTCATTTAATTTTGTTTATTTTTAGGTATTTATTATTATCAACTTTCATGCAACTCTCCACCATTTATGATTTATAATTGATTGTTATTGTTATTTTATGTGATTTGAATATTTTATCTTTATTTAATTTCATTGACATTTTTATTTATTTGCATGATACACTTTCCTAAATTACGTAATTTATTATATCTTTGACTCAAATTTTTTTATATTTCCATAATTGTGTCTTATATTTATTGCTATTTATGTTCATAATTGATTAATATTATTGTCATTATTATGATATTATTACCATATTATTTGTTACCTTGATTATATTATCTTATATTATTGTGCTCTTAATTATATTTAATTTTATTCATGCATATATATTTTTTTTATTTTTGCCATTATTGTAAATTGTGTATATATTCATTTTTGCATGACATTTTAATTCATGAATTGTCTTTCGAAAATTGAGGCAATGTTTTTTGTTTTGGGAATTTGAAAGAATCATGTCTTAATTTACTGAGTGTGGTTTTTTTTTGGACCGGAATAATTGAGTACCCTTTTTAAAATTAAAATTCGGGATTTTGAGATGATAATTAAGAATGCTTGTTATTTTCGAAAATTTGAGTTGTTATGTCTTAACTTACTGGATATGGCTTTTTCTGATTAATTCGAAAATAACGAGTCTTCATAAATATATTTTTTTAAATTTGACATTCATGCATTTAAGGATCACAATTTAAATTTTTCTTGAATTTTTAATTTTCAATAAATAAGACTTTAAATAATCGACTAGGCACTAATTTTGAGCGTGTGTGGGTGTTAATCATTCCTTATGCGTAACCGACTCAAGAACTCGTTTTTATGATTTCAAAGACCAAAATTTTTTATTTTAAAATTTTCATGGTGATCCAATCACACCTATTTTAAAAAGGTTGGTGGTGACTCCATTTTCGTTTTTTCGAGACATTTTTCTTTTTTTCAAAAAAATGATTTCGACAGCTTGGCGACTCCACTGAGGACCTTTTTTTTATATTCAAGTCACAAATTGATTATTTTTTTGTCTTTTTTTTTGAAAATTTAAAATTCGAATTAACTTAATTTGTGATCCTTTGCATTTTATTTTAGGTAGTTCATCTCAACGACACAAGGTTTAGCTCAATGCGAGTTTGCATATAAGAGTGAGAACAGCAAGAAGAAGGTTCGAGAGATATCGAATGCTTGGAATCAAGTTCGCATAATGAAGACATTTGCTGCAAATCCCATAGTAATTTCGCAGTATGATGAGTGGAGGAATAGAAGAACTAATGACAACATCCCTATGTCAAATCCAAAAAATATCTGCTAGTTCAGGAGCATTTACAAGTAATTCCATCAGAATTAGAACTCATAAAGAAAGATTTTGAGAAAAAAGTTTTGAGTTAGGAAAGGAGATAGAAAAGCTAAAAGAGGAAAAGATGCAACTGGTGTTAGATGTTGATATCCAAAATATTAGAGGTCGAAAAGCTGAGGAAAGGAAAGAGAAAGATTGAAGAGGAATTAGATAGTTTGAAGAAGGACTACATGAAACTCCGTCTGTCAATGAGAACTACTAGCTTAGGTAAGACATCAGAACAAACCATGGCAACAGAAATTCAAGAGGAAAAGATTCGAGCGGACAGTGGAAGAGAAAGTTTCAAGATCCTCAAGACTAAGAAAATGCTATAAAGAGTAAGTTGTTGGAAAGTCAGGTAGAGAAAGTTGAGTCTAGAGCTCGAGTAGTCGAGTTAGATGAGTCCTTGCATAGGCATCATAGTCGCAACTCTGTAATCGAGTTGAGAGCAAGTCAAGTTGAGAATGAAGAGCTGAAGAAGAGAGTAGAGGAACTTGAGACTTCTTTGCAAAACTGTGAAATCCGGATTGAGTTTCTTGAAAGAACCTTAGATACAAATGATAGGCAACCTCAGCAATCCTAAAGGCAAGTTAGAGATCGGGATTACATCATGGGTGAAGCAGTGACTCAAGTGAGAGAAATAGCAGAATATTTGTAGACGTTAGCTATTCAAGCCGATGTTCTGAGCTTAGAGTATGAGTCAGAGTCTGATAAGGGTCAAAAGTTAGCATGTTTCCTTCGAAAGATTAAGACTCTGAGCAGTAGTAGCGCAAGGCTTGATATGTAATTTATCTTATGTAAAGACATTCATTTTCTAGTAAAGTTATCCTATCGGAATTTGATCAAGAATCAATACCTTTCTTGCATATGCATACATTCATTCATTAGCATTGCATTTCATTACATGCACTAAATTTAAAAAAAAATCCTCACATATTTAAAACATTCATGCCAAGGGGAGTGTTATCAACTCTAAATAAAAAACTGAGAGAAAGCAAGACAATCAAAATAATGGGGGAATGCTGAAAAAAATTTGAGTCTTAAAACTATATCCAAAAAGGGGAATAGAGAGGGGAACCTAGCAAGAATTCGTCTCTACACTCTCGAAAGCGTTTTGGACAACTAGACTGTGGAGGAGCTTCTAATAGTTTTAGGAATTTTTCAGATTAATATCCAAAACACACTTTTTTTTCTAAGCTCGAGAATAATAAGGATCCTTTGGTAAAGGGCACATGACCTCTCTCTATTATTTCAATAAAAACGATGCATTTTGTTCATATCATTTGGCAAACATCTTACTATTCTTTCTTTTGTTTCATACCATAATCCATAATTCCTAAATTCATTAGTTCTTTGATCCCCTTTTGTTTATATGTCGGATCCCTTGATATCAATGATAGGTGATACGTTATTGTCAACCTAAAGCCTCATTTTGAGCAGGATATGTGTTCAGAAGAATCTTAGGATTTCGAAGATGCTCAAGATTGTAATTTATCTCCTCATCTGTTATGGATGGTTGAGCAAGATGAGAAACAAATCCTACCTCACAAAGAATCCATAGAAGTTGTGAGTTTAAGAGATGAAACTCAAAAAAGAGAGGTGAAGATTGAAACCTGTACCTCCGCAGAAACGAGGCGAGATCTCATTGAATTGCTTCAAGAGTTCAAAGACGTATTCATGTGGTCTTATCAAGACATGTCTGGTCTAAGTACTAATATCGTGGTCCATAAACTCCCTATAAGAGAAGAATGCAAATCGATTCAATAGAAGCTGTGAAGAATGAGGCCTGATGCACTCTTGAAAATAAAAGAAGAAGTTAGAAAACAATTTGATGTCGGATTCTTACAAGTGGGTGAAATACTCAAAATGGGTAGCCAACATAGTGCCGGCTCCTAAGAAAGATGGGGAAGGTACGAATGTGCATGGATTACATGGACTTAAACAAAGCTAGCCCAAAGGATAATTTTCCTCTACCTCATATCGATACCTTGGTAGAAAACACAACAAGCCATTCCTTGTTCTCCTTTAGGGACGATTTTTTAAGGTACAATCAAATAAAAATGCATCTTGAAGATATGAACAAAACCACATTCGTTACCATGTGGGGAACCTTTTGTTACAAAGTTATGCCATTTGGACTGAAGAATGCAGGGGCAACATATCAAAGGGCTATGAAAACTCTATTCCATGACATGATGCACAAGGAGATTGAGGTCTATGTCGATGACATGATTGCAAAGTCTTGAACAGGAGAAGAGCACGTAAAGGTTTTAAGAAAATTGTTCTTGAGACTGAGAAAGTTTCAGTTGAACCCAAACAAATGTACTTTAGGGACCACTTCAAGAAAGCTATTAGGCTTTGTAGTCAGTAGAAGAGGAATTAAGATCGATCCTGATAAGGTCAAGGCTATACAAGAGTTACCATCGTCACGTACTCAAAAAGAAGTCCGAGGATTTCTAGGGAGATTGAATTACATTGCTCAGTTCATCTCACAAATAACTGAGAAGTGTGATCCTATCTTCCGTCTTCTCAAGAAGCACAACCCAGGAGTATGAGATGATGAATGCCAAAAGACATTTAACAAAGTCAAACATTATCTGTCCAACGCTCCAGTCTTAATGCCACAAAATCTAGATAAACCTTTGATCTTGTACTTGGCTGTATTTGAAAATTCTATAGGATGCGTACTTAGCCAACATGATGAGTCAGGAAAGAAAGAAAGAGCAATTTATTATCTTAGTAAGAAGTTCACTGATAGCGAGATAAGATATTCACCAATTGAGAAATTGTCTTGCGCTCTGGTCTGGACTACTCAAAGGTTGAGGCAGTATATGTTATACCATACAACTTGGTTGATTTCAAAATTAAATCCACTTAAGTTTATGATGGGGTCAACTGCATTAAATGGAAGAATGGCTAGATGGAAAATGCTGCTCTCTGAATTCGATATAGTGTATGTGAATCAAACAGCGATAAAAGGGAGTACAATAGTAGATTTTCTGGCTAGCAGAGCTCTTGAAGACTATGAGCCATTAGACTTCAA
Organism: Gossypioides kirkii; assembly: GCA_005610355.1. Lineage (NCBI taxonomy): Eukaryota > Viridiplantae > Streptophyta > Magnoliopsida > Malvales > Malvaceae > Gossypioides > Gossypioides kirkii. Next base: position 29,009,847 of record CP032248.1, read on the forward strand.
TTTCCCAAATGAAGAACTAATGTATGTTGCGACCGCAGAAGAAGGGCACCCATAGAAGATGAATTTTGATAGCGCTTCAAATGCCACTGGTAAAGGAATTGAGGTAGTTTTGGTATCCCTAGAAGGAGATCATTATCCTCTCACAAGTAAATTAGACCTCAATTGCACTAATAACATTGCAGAATATGAGGCATGCATCATGGGTCTCCGTGCAGCTATAGAACACAGGATCTAGGTTCTGGAGGTATATGGAGATTCTGCATTGGTAATTTATCAACTCAAGGGTTAATGGGAAACGAAGGACTCTAAGTTGATTGATTATCAAAAATTGATTCTCGAGTTAATTAAAGAATTTAAGGATATCACCTTCCATTACCTCCCACGAGAAGAAAATCAGATGGCTGATGCTTTTGCTACTCTTGCCTCCATGATTACGATCAATAAACAAGAAGACATGAAGCCCATTCAGATGAGTATCAATGAGGTTCCAGCTCATTGCTACAACATTAGAGGTGAAGGAAAAGATAATCATCCTTGGTATGAGGAAATATTGCAATACATAAAAGACCGCAAGTACCCTAAGCAAGCCACTGAGAACGATAAAAGGATACTGAGAAGGCTCGCAATTGATTATGTCCTTGATAGAGATATTCTATACAAAAAGAGAAAGGATCAGGTTCTATTGAGGTGTGTTGACACTGTTGAGGCTCAAAAATTCTAGAAGAAGTCCATGAGGGAATTTATGGAACGCATGCCAATGGTTTCACAATGGCCGGATAGATCATGAGATTCGGATATTATTGGTTAACCATGGAAGGAGATTGCATTAGATATGCTAAGAAATGTCACAAGTGCCAAATTTATGGAGACAAAATTCATGTACCTCTTTCATCTCTTCATGTTATGACGTCCCTATGGCCTTTTTTATGTGGGGCATGGATGTCATTGGGCCAATTTCACCAAAGGCTTCTAATGGGCATAAGTTCATTTTTGTGGTCATTGATTACTTCACTAAGTGGGTAGAAGCTGCTTCTTATGCTAATGTTACGAAATTAGCTGTCAGTAAATTCTTGAAGAAAGAAATCATATGTCGATATGGAATGCCAGAAAAAAAAATAATATCCGATAATGCTCTGACCTTGAACAATAGCACGATAACAGAAGTTTGTAGTCAGTTCAAGATCAAGCATCATAATTCAGCACCGTACTATCCAAAGATGAACGGGGCAGTGGAGGCAGCTAATAAGAACATTAAGAAGATCGTTGGAAAAATGACAAAGACCTATAAAGATTGGCATGAGAAGTGACCATTTGCTTTCTACGGCTATAGGACGGCTGTCAGAACTTCTACTGGGGTAACACCGTTCTCATTAACATGGAATGAAAGCGGTTCTACCTTTTGAAGTAGAGATTCTTTCTCTTCGAGTCTTATCAGAAGTAAAATTAGATGAAGTAGAATGGATCCAATCAAGATATGACGAATTAAACCTGATTGAGAAAAAGATTTTGAAATCTATCCAGCACGGTCAAATGTACCAAAAGATATTGATGCAGGCTTACGATAAAAAGGTTCTCCCTAGGGAATTCCATGAGGGAGATCTAGTTTTGAAAAAGATTCTTCCTATACAAAAGGACTTCCAAGGGAAATGGATGTCACATTGAGAAGACTCATATGTGGTAAAAAAAAGCCTTTTCTGAAAGAGCTTCAATTCTAGCTGAGATGGATGGCAAGGATCTGTCAAACCTTTTGAACTTAGATTTAGTGAAGAAATACTTCGCCTAAAAAAGCGTTTAAGTTGTAAACCAGAAAAGACGGCTCAAACTAAAAAAAAGTTCGAGTTGAAAACCTGAAAGGGAAGCTCAAACTAGCAAAAAAAGAAAAGAAAAAGAAAAAAAAGAAAAAGAGAAAAAAAGGGAAAAAGAAAAAGAAAGGGCCGAGATGAAAACCCGCAAAGGGCGTCTAGAAGCCTAAAGGATATTTGAGTCGAAAACCAACAAAGGGCGGCTCAAATATGGACCAAAGGATTGGGGGCATGAAAAGGTCTTCTCTCTCAAAAGTAACAAGATGGAGAGATGTTACATCTGAGGCATCGATAAAGTACAATAGTTTCCATGAGTACACATCAGGTTCAAAATAGTTCTCGCCAAGTTTGCTCAAAGAAACTCATACGTTGATATTTGGGGTATCTGGTAGTATTCCTTTTTGCTCACTTTAGCAACTTTTGACCAATGTTTGTAATCTTTTGGCCATCAAACTGACTTTTTGATCAATGTTGATATTCTGGACCAATGTTTGCTATCATTCATTCCTATTTAAGCCCTGTCTTCAATAAACTTAAATTTTATCCATGTTTCATAACCCTGGTCAAGGTATTCTTTGCATTGGAATAACGGTTAGTGGACTAGACGATATAAGTTACAAAAGGATTTTTGTAGATTGCTTTGGAAATTTTCTAAAAAGTACAAGGACCTGAAATAGGACTACCAATTGGAAATAACCAAATCCGAGGGTCAAAAGGACCTTAAAACAGTAGCTCAGAGTATGACTACCTTTTGGATTTCATGTTCAGGACACTAGACTTGAAAAGAAGACATGGTGATGTATTAGGGAGGGAACTTAGGCAAATGATAAACAATGTGGATTTAAGGACCAAAACAGAAAATCATTTTAAAATATGAAATCTTTGCATCCATATCAACATCATTCCTGTACATTTAGACAGGAGCATTTGATCATGACATCCTAGTTGCATGGCCTAGATAGAGGACTATAAGACAGATTCTATAGGTCATATCCCGAGGAGAATGATGTGACAGAATAATTCTTATAAAATGGCAGAATGGGGGAGTAAAACAAGTGACAAATTTCAAATCTCCATGGAAGTTACAGTCGAATGGAGTGAAGCTACACCAAATCATAAAGTTTGAAGAAGGATAGGTTGAAGCCGCAACGATGGACCTAACATCTTAAAATCGAAGAGGGAAAGGTTGAAGCCGTAACGACGGACCTTACACCTTAAAACTGAAGAGGGATAGGTTAAAGTCGTAACGGCGGACCTAACACCTAAAAATCAAAAAGGAAAGATTGAAAAACGACGGATCTTACACTTTAAAACTGAATAGGGATAGGTTGAAGTCGTAACGACGAACCTAACACCATAAAATAGAGAAGAGGGATAGATTGAAGCCGTAATGGCGGATCTAACACCCTAAACCAAAGAGGGAAAGGTTAAAGTCATAACAACGGACCTTACACCTTAAAAATAAAGAGGGAAAGGTTGAAGCCACAACAACGAACCTTATACCTAAAAACTGAAGAGGGATAGGTTGAAGCCATAACGGCGAACCTAACACCCTAACAAACGACGAGGGAAAGATTGAAGTCGCAACGACGGATCTTACACCTTAAAATAGAAAAGGAATAGGTTGAAGCCGCGATGGCGGACCTAATACCTTAAAATTGAAGAGGGATAGATTGAAGCCACGACAGCAAATCTAACACCTTGAAATAAAAAAAAGAGTGAACAGATTGAAGGCGCAACAACGAATCTTACACTTTTAAAAAAAATTGTAAAGATTAAATCTTATTTCTTTGAAGTTGCAGGGAAGCGAATCAAACATAAATTATTCTGAAATTTCAACAGCTCAAGATGAAGCTGCAACAACAAACCTTATTTCCTTGAAGTTGCAGGATCAGTGGAGTAGAACTACTAACGAGATTAAAGAAGAAAGAAGCACTGAAGACAGAAAGACCGGACAAAATTGGTCTCTATTGGAATCTTTGCTCCATTCTTGTTACATGACAACAAGCAAAGAGCGGTAGCTATTGTAGCCCAATTTCGTCCGGGCTTTTAAGTCCAATTTTTCACAAGGCGCAAAAATTAAAAAACCTAAAATAAAGATGAAAAACCTAGCAGTTGGCCTTAGAAGCTTGGCCACCACTACTCTTACTAGGAAATCTTGAAGATTTGCAAATCTACAAAAAAGGAAGGAAAATCACAAAAAGATGTACATTTTGTGTTATAAATACACGAAATCAAATGTAAAAGAGGGATTTTTTTAATAAGATTGAGAAGGAGATTTTTTTCTTTTTGAAGAAGATTAAGAGGATTTTTATTCAGAGAATGATTTTTTTGTTCAGAGGGTAATTTTTAATGAGATTGAGAGATTTTCTTTGAGCACTCATACACGCATCAATAGAATCAAAGCAAAATTTTGAAGGTATCGACTTGTATTTGTATTTCTTTTTTTTCTTCTTTTTGAAACTAACAAAAACAAATACAGATCTAATTTTTTTTACCTTTTGATGTTGATTCGTCCTTGGCCTCCTCCGGGTATGTGAGACCCATGGCTTCCTTCGAGTTTGCTCAGGGTTCATCGGAGTTCGTATTTATTATTATTATTCATATTTAGTTGTTTATTTTGACATTTAATTTATTATCTTGTTTATTTATCTATTTATTTATCATTAAATTTTATTTTTTTTCTTTTTATTTAATTACATGTTGATTAATCCTTAATTTAATTATGTTAGATATTTTTATGATTGTATTTCGTATATTTATTCATTGATATTTTTATTTATTTGTATGTCATATGTCGAAACCATTTTTTTGAAAACGAGTTTCAAAAATTATTTTAAAATTTGAAAAATGAGAGTCGCCACCAATCCTTTATTTGGTGTGATTAGTTCACCACGAAACGTTTAAAATCTGTTCTGAAAAATATTTTAGTCTTTCCAATCCAGAAAACAGGCTCGGGAATCGGTTACGCATGAAGAAGGGTTAGCACCCTCATATGCCAAAAATTGGTACCACATTGATTACTTTTGGGTCTTGATTTGTTAAAACTTTGAAAACTAGAGTAAAATTTAAAATGCGATCTTTGTCTTTTAGAAAACTTTGCAAGATTTCAAAGAAAACCCTTTTTGAGGAAATTCGTCCCCGTGTTTTGAATCTCTATGAGAACTGGAAGTCGTGTCCAACACGTTAGGGCACTATGTTCTCAAATTTTCAAAATTGAAGGACGTTTTGAAAGATTTCGAAGAGGATATCCGATTGCATGAATTACGAAAATCACACCCCGCACGTTAGGGCATGGTTTTTTGAGGTTTTCACATGAAAAGACATTGCCTCGTTTTGATTTAAAATTATTTGTATATATGTATTTGAAAACTTGAAATTTTGTATTGAGTTTAAAATACGATCCTTGGACACATGACTTAAAGGATTTGAAGATAGAATGCTCGTTTACTTCGATTCTCGTGAAGAATTGAAGTCGTGACCAACACGTTAGGGTACGACGTTCTCGGAATCTTGAAGTTAAAAGGGATTTAAAAAAACTCAGAAAAGGATATTCGATTCGTGTGAGTTATACAAAAAATCACACCCGACATGTTAGGACATGATTTCCCAAAGTTTCCACACGAAAATGATATTACCTCAGTTTTAAAACAATTTTGAAACAAATGTGAAATTTTAGATATGGATGAAGCAAAATAAATAGGCAGATAAATAATATTAAAAAATCAAAAATACGAAATACGAAGGTATAATAATTAAAATTTAAATACAAATATTGAAGAGGAAGAAAAAATAAAACAATCGGAGTTGAAAATGAGATTTTCGGATACTTGGGGGCAAAATGGTAATTTTGGACACTTGAGGGTAAAATGGTAATTTTGCAAAAGTTTGGTGTTAAAAATGGAATTTTTAGACATTTAGGGGTAAAATGGTAATTTTTAGAAAGTTTGGGGTTTAAAATGGGATTTTTAAATATTCGAGGGTAAAATGGTAATTTTGAAAAAATTAGGGTCAAAAATGAAATTTTTGGAAGTTCAAGGGTAAAATGGTAATTTTGGAAAAAATTGAGGTCAAAAATAGAATTTTTGGAAGTTTAGGGGTAAAAATGTAATTTTTAGAAAGTTTAGGGTCAAAAATGGAATTTTGGAAATCTCAAGGTTAAAAATGAAATTTTGGAAAATTCGAGGTCAAATATGGAATTTTTGGAAGTTTAGGGGTAAAAATGTAATTTTTGGAAAGTTTAGAGTTAAAAATGGAATTTTAGAAAATTTAGGATCAAAAATGGAATTTTAGAAAATTTTAAATGTCAAATGCATGCCTTTCAAACAAATCTTGCAAGTTCACTACCATCTCTCGTCCAGAAACATATTCAAGAACTTTAACAAGAGCTTCCTCTATACGTTGATGGAGAACCTTTAAAAGTGATTGTTGGAACTGACGGTGATTTAAGAAAGCATGGAAAACTCTACGATGGCATTTCCATGCCTCATCGTCAAAATTGAAAAGTGATTCGCCGAAGATATCAAACTCTTTCAGCCATTCAGGATGATGGTTTTAGCAAAGAACTAATTGAATCATAGAAAAATATAAATGGAAGGAATGATTTGATTCATTAACAAAGCAACCTTTATGTACAAGTCTCAAGTAACAACCTCAACAAAAAAATCATATTGCTACTCCTACTCCTACTAACAAGCTAACAAATCTTTTATTACTTAGTCAAATCTCCCTGGGACTTAGTCTTATTTAAAAAAAAATCAATTGCAGCCTTGAGATGCTAACATTCTCCTCCTGACTCAAGTGCTGTAGACAGACAGCAAGTTTGTTCCTAAGAAACTCAAATCGACTAACATGGAAAGACTTAGTAAAATATCTGCCACTTGGTCCTCTGATCTGCAATAAACCAACTTTACTTGACCTGTCTTCTGTACTTCCCTTAGCATAGAATACTAGACTTTAAAATGCTTTGTTATTTCATGAAATACAGGATTAAGTGAAATAGCTAGAGTAGCTTGATTATCCGTAAACACTTCTATACTCTCATCTTACTTTAAATGTAGATCATCCATTAGCTTCTTCAGTCACAAGGCTTGGTTCACAGCAGTTGTAGCTGCAATGAATTCAGCTTTCGCAGTTGATTGAGCCACCATCTCTTGCTTTCTTGAACACTAAGAGAAACAACTTGAGCCAAACGTTATGTAATAGCCTGAGGTGCTTCTCATATCATCTAATGATCCAATCCAATAACTATTAGAATAACCCTGTAGCTTGAAAATCTCAACTTTGCTAAAATTGATCCCATATGCAAGTGTCCCTTCAAATATCTTAACACCCTCTTTGTAGCAATCAAATGAATTTCACTTGCACATTGGAGAAATCTGGACAAAACACTTATAGTGTGCATGATGTTTGGCCTAGTGGATGTGAGGTACATAAGACACCCAACAAGACTTCTATACACCTTCTCATCTGCAGTATATGCCCCATCCATCTTTTGAAGTTTTTCTTTTTGATTCATTGGAGTGTTCACACTCTTGCACTCCTCCATATGGAACCTCTTTAAAATCTCCTTCATGTACTTCTTTTGGCAAAGAAACATTTCATTTTGACCTTGCTTGATCTCCATTCCTAGAAAGTAATATATCTCACCAGGATCAGTCATCTCAAATACCTCCATCATATCCTTCTTGAATACTTTAATTTGAGTTGCATCATTTCCTGCCACAACATGTCATCTACATAGAGAGATACAATGATTAGATTTGTACCTAACTTCTTTACATAGAGAGTGGATTCACTCAAGCTCTTCACAAGGCTTAAGTTCAGTAAATGTTCATATATCTTGTTGTACCATGCTCTTGGAGCTTGTTTCAACCCATAGAGAGCTTTCCTTAATAGGCAAACCTTCCCTTCTTAACCTGATGTGATAAAGCCCTCTAGGTTCTCAACATATATTTCTTCCTCCAATACTCCGTGTCGAAACATTTATTTTTAGGAAAACAAACAGGTCTTGAAAAATATTTTTAAAATCGAAATATGGGAGTCGCCACCAATCTTTTATTCGGTGTAATTGGATCACCGCAAAACGTTTAAAGTCCATTTTGAAAAACATTTTGGTCTTCGGAATCCAGAAAACGGATTCGGGAGTCGGTTACGTGAGAGGAAGGATTAGCACCCTCACATGCCCAAAATTGGTACCACGTTGATTATTTTAGGGTCTTGTTTGTAGAATTTTAAAAACTCGAGTGAAGTTTTAAAATACAATCCTTAAATGCATAAGTTATTTCGATGTACATGTTTAAGAGAGAAATCGATTTTCATTTAGAAGTCTCGCTATTTCAAAGTGATCGAGGAAGAAAGTCACGTCCAGTGAGTTAGGACATAATGTTTCGAGATCCGAAAATAACGAGCATTCCTTCGTAGCAGTATTTAAACCTTGAAAAGGGTATTCAATTATTTCGGTTTGAAGAAAAATCATGCCTAGTAAGTTAAGGCACAATTTTTCAAAACCCGAGATAAAGGAATATTGCCTCGATTTTAAATATTTATATTTTGGAGAAAAATCAAAAAAATGACTTTAATTAAAATATAGAGATAAAAATGAGCATGCAAATTAAATACGAGTTCTACAATTAATGACAAAGTTAAATAACACAAAGCACGAATAATTATAAGAATGAATAAATATACGAAAATAAATATAAGAAAAATAAAATACGAATCATGAATCAAAATAAATGAGAAAATACAAGATTAATAAAAAAAGTTAAAATTTTATATACGAAAGTCAAAGAGAGGAAAAAAAGGGATTGAAAATAAAGTTTCGAAGAGTTCGGGGTTAAAACTAATTTTTTGGAAGTTTAGAGAAAAATGTAATTTTTGAGAAGTTCGGGGGTAAAAATGTATTTTTGGAAGTTCGGGGGCAAAAATGTAATTTTTGGAAGTTCGGGAGCAAAATGTAATTTTTTAGAGAAGTTCGAGGGTAAAAATGTAATTTTTGGAAGTTCGAGGGTAAAAATGTAATTTTTGAGAAGTTCAGGGGTAAAAATGTGAGTTTTGGAAGTTCGAGATCAAAATATGATTTTAAAAAAGTTTGGGGGGTCAAATGTAATTTTAGAGAAGTTTGGGGGTTAAAATGTAATTTTGAAAAAGCTTAGGGGTTAAAATATGATTTTTGGAAAGTTTAGGGACTAAAATGCAATTTTGGAAAGGTTTGGGGGTCAAAATATGATTTCTAAAAGTTAAGGGACCTATCAAATAATAAAATCAAAAAATTTGACACATGGCAGCATCTTAGGCCTCAAGAAAGTCAAGGGACAAAATTAAAAAATAATTTAAAACTATTGGGCCTATTTGTAATAAATTAAAAATTGAATTAAGGGCTAACTGCATAAATAAACCAAAAAAGGACACATGGCAGCTTCCTAGTCCTCAAGAAAGTCAAGGGACTAAATAAAAAAGGAGATAAATTTGTTAGATAAATTTAAAATAAATTAAAAATGTGAAAATGATGAAATTGTAGAAATAAAAAAATACGGAAGGACCAAAGGCATAAACAGCCCAATTTTAGAAAAAATATGATTTCCTTCCATAGGTCAAAACGATGTTATTTTGGGGGTTTGGATGCCTAAGCCAAAACGACGTAGTTTTGGCTCCCTATAATATAACCCACCTTTGTTCTCTTTTTTTTTTCATTTTCACACTCTTTTCTTCAAAAATCACAAAAACTCTCTCAACTCTCTCTTTCTCTTTTTTTTAGGGTGACTTTCGAGCGACCACTCCCCCCGTCGTCGGTCACTACCGACCGCCAAAGAAAAATGTGATTTTTATTCGTGTTTTTGTTATTTTTTTCGAATCTGTTATTTTCTTTTTTAAGCTTATTTATTTCATTTCGAAAACATAAATGAAAAAAGAGTAAATATGTGCATATGTATATATGTAAATATATTCTTTTAAAAAAATGAGATATGCGCATATTTTATATATGTAAATGCTAGTTCACCTTGCACAATGTGATTGTTGATTCTTGAACTTGAATCTGCTTTTTTTTCTACTCTTTTTATTTGATTTTCGTATGAAAATCCAAAAGGGAAAAAAAGGCACCCTCAAATGCTTTTGAATTCGATTTTTATAGCCAATTACAACTTGCCTTTTTTACTATATTTTTCCTGTCTTTTCTTCTTTGCTTGTTGCAGGTCTGATCGGTGAGTAGATCTGACATGGTGGCAGAGGCAAGTGGTAGTGGTGCTAGTGACAGTGCTGATATGGCGAAAGCTGAATGGGCAAGGATGGAGGTGGCAGCAGCAAGGTTTAGTAGATTAGGGTCTTTTTTTGGTTTGGGCCTTTTGGGCCCTTAAGTGTTTGGGTTGTGTAATTGGGCTAGGATTTAGACAATCGGGCTTGTAAATAGGGACATTTGGACATTTTTAAATTTAAATTCAAAATAAATTTAAACTTAAAATAGATTAAAATTTAAAACTAGGTTCAATTTTGTTAGGCCCGGTCAAAATTGGGCTCCAACAGCTGCCCCTCTTTGCTCGTTGCTGTGTAATAGGAATGGAGTAAAGACCAAGATGAAGCCTGATTTTGTCACGTTTCATTTCTTTGATGTTCCTTCTTTAATAAGTCCACCCTTCGCTTTGTCTGTTGTTCAACTTCGTTGTATCCGCTTCTTTACATCTTCGATGTTGCGACTCTATCTTTTCCTTAAGGCAATTTCAAAAAGACAAAATTTTCTATTATAGCTTCTCTCAATTCGCTTGCAACTTCAGGTGTCGTAGCTTCATATCTTGGTCCACTTCTTTGCATTTCACTAAGAAGATGGGATTTTAAGTTTCATTCCACTGCAACTTCAAAGAAATTAATATTCGCTTTTGTGAGACGGTAGCTTGAATCTGCCCTCTTGACTTGAGGGTAAAAGATAAGATTTGTGGTCTCAATCTGCCTTATGACTAGGGTAAGAGAGATTTTTTTTATGGTTGCAATCTGCCGGGGTAAGAGATCGATTGACGATGATCTGCCCCACGATCGGGGTAAAAGATTGGATCGCTGCAATCTGCCCCAGGTAAGAGATTGGCTGATGGTGATCTACCCTAGGCTCAGGGTAAAATATCGGATTGTTGCAATCTGCCCATGCTCGGGGTAAGAGATTGGCTGATGGTGATCTGCCCTAGGCTCGAGGTAAAAAATCGGATGACTGTAATCTGCCCCAGGCTCGGGGTAAAAGATTGGATGGCGTGATCTGCCTCAGGCTCGGGGTAAAAGATCGGATGGCTACAATCTGCCCCAGGCTTGGGGTAAGAGATTGACTGATGGTGATCTACCTCAGGCTTAGGGTAAAAGATCGGATCGCTGCAATCTGCCCCAGGCTCAGGGTAAGAGATTGGCTAATGGTGATCTGCCCTAGGTTTGGGGTAAGAGATCAAATAGCTGTAATCTGCCCTAAGCTATGGGTAAGAGATTAGTTGATGGTGATCAACCCTAGGCTCGGAGTAAAGAGATCGAAATATTCAATCTACCCTTCTTGATTAAGGGTTGAAAATGTAAATGAAATGATATAGTTTGAATCCAACTCCTTTGCAATTTCAGGAAGATAGGATTTGATGTCGAAATTTCATCTTGCTCTTATTGCAACTTCGGAGAGATGAAAACTTGGTATTTTAGTTTGGTCTAATCCACTGTAACTTTGAGGTAGAAGATTTATTGTTACAGCTTCAATCTACTCCTCTTCGTCTTTAGGGTATCAGCTCTAATATTTTCTTGGTTCATCTTGCCATTTTGAGGGGATGTAACCTGTAAAGTATGCTTCTATAGACCTCATATGTAGGCCCGAATTATCAGGATGCAATGATCAGAATGAATCAAATGCTCCTAGCTACATGAATGCTCATAATGAATGCCAGATTATTATATGGGTTGACATAGCCTGTCGCCTGTCTGAATTTCGTCATGGGTGCGCTATCCTGTCTCCTTCTAGGCTTAGCTTGAACTGCTTGTTTTCATGTTTGTTTTCCAATTGGTAGTCCTGTTTCGGGCCCCTATACTATTTAAGAAATTCCAGAGTAATGCTCATGGATCTTTGTATGATTCATATTATTAGTTAATTATCCGTTATTTTAAATGCAAAATGCTTGAACGAGATTATGAAAGAATAAGGTCGAAATTTATTGAAGACACAATTCAAAAGACCAATAGGAGGAAAATTTTAGTCAAGAAATTGCCAGGTATACAATAAAAGACAATTAGATGCCCCAAATATTACAGAATGAGCTTCTCTGAGCTGACTCTCTAAGAGTCATTCTGAACCCAAATATGTGTCTAAAAGACTTGGAGTGCTTTGTTGATACTTCAAGTTGTAATTTTTCCTCCATCTTGTTACACTTGAAATGATCATTTCGAACCCGTTCTTAAATTTGAGTCGCCCTTTTCGGGTTTTCAACTCAAAATTCCTTTCGTTTCAAGATGCCCTTTGTGGGTTTTCATCTCGATCACTTTTTTTACGCGAAGTATTTTTTCATCGAGTCTGAGTTAACGAGGTTATGCAGATCCTTGTCGTCCATTTCTGTTAGAATGAAAGCTCCTCTTGAGAAAGCTTTCTTTACCACGTAAGGCCCTTCCCAATTGGGCATCCATTTCCCTCGAAAGTCATTATGTATAGGAAGTATCTTCTTCAGAACTAGATCTCCCTCATGGAACTCTCTAGGATGAACTTTTTTGTTATAAGATCTCATCATTCTTTTCTGATACATTTGACCATGGCGGATAGCTCTTAACCTCTTTTTTTCAATTAAATTCAACTAATCAAATCGAGCCTGAATCCATTCTGCCTCATCTAATTGTAACTTTGTCAAGACTCGGAGAAAAGGTATTTTGACGTCAATAAGTAAGACTGCTTCCATACCATATGCTAGTGAGAATGGTGTTGCCCCAATAGAAGTTCTGATTGAAGTTCTGTAAGAAAAGAGAGAAAATGGTAGTTTTTCGCCAGTCTTTGTAGGTCTTAGTCATTTTCGCAACAATCTTCTTGATGTTTTTGTTAACTGCCTCTACAGCTTCATTCATCTTTGGGCGATAGGGAGACGAATTGTGATGCTTGATTTTGAATTGCTCGTAAACTTCCGTAATTGTGCTATTGTTCAAATTCAAGGCATTGTCGGATATGATCCTCTCTGGCATCTCATATTGGCAAATGATCTCCTTTTTCAAGAAACTTACTAACTGCAGATTACGTGACATTGGTATAAGAAGCTACCTCTACCCATTTGGTGAAGTAGTCGATAACCACAAAGATAAATCTATGACCATTAGAAGTTTTTGGAGAAATTGGCCCAATAACGTCCATGCCCCACATAGAAAATGGCCAAGAAGAAGTCATGACATGAAAGTGTGATGGAGGTACATGAATCTTATTTCCATAGATCTGGCACTTATAGCACCTCTTAGCATAATTGATGTAATCCCCTTCCATGGTAGACCAGTAAAACCCAAATCTCATTATCTGCCTGGCCATTGTGAAACCATTGGCTATGTCCCACAATGCAAATGAACTTCTTCTAAGATCTTTCTAGCTCAACTACGTCGACACATCTTAGCAACACCTGATCTTTTCTCCTTTTGTACAAGATTTCTCATCTAAGACATATTCATTTACAAGCCTTCTCAATGTCCTCTTTCATTTTTAAGCCTTCTCAATGCTCGGGGTTTTGCAATTCTTAATAGTAAGAATCTCTTACATAGTAGAGAATATCTTGGTACCATGGGCGACCATCCCTTTCTTCTTCTTCTTCTTCAATATCATAACAATGAGCCAGAGCCTTATAGATGCTCATTTGAATGAGTTTCATACCTTCTGGTCTATTTACTTTAATCATCGAGGCTAAAGTGACAAGAGCATCAACCATCTGATTTTCTTCTCATGGGAGATAACAGAATGTGACATCATCAAACTCCTTAGTTAACTCAAGAACCAATTTTCGGTAATCAATTAGCATAGAATCTCTTGTTTCTGATTCTCCTTTGAGTTGATAGATTACTAGTGCGGAGTCTCCATATATCTCCAAAACTTTGATTCCCCTTTCTATGGTTACACGGATTCCCATGATACATCCTTTGTACTCTGCCATGTTATTTGTGTAATCAAAATTGAGTTTACTAGTGAAAGGATAGTGGTCTCCTTCTGGTGATACCAAGACTGCCCCAACTCCATTACCCGTGGCGTTTGAAGCTCAATCAAAATTCAATCTCCAAGGATGTTCCCTTGGAATTCCCTCTTCAGTGGTTTGCAACATACATTAAATCCTCGTTCAGAAAGTCGAAGTTCATTGGCTCATAGTCCTCTAAAGCCCTACTAGCTAGGAAGTTTGCTATCGCACTACCTTTTACGGCCTTTTGATTTACATAGACTGTCGAATTCAAAAAGCAAGATCTGCCACCTAGACAATCTTCCATTCAATGTTGCTGACTCCATCATGTACTTCAAAGGATCTACTTTGAGATTAACCAAGTGGTTTGGTATAACATGTATTCCTTAATCTTCGCGTGGTCCAAACTAGAGTGCAACATAATTTTTCAATTGTCGAGTTTCGAGTCTCACAATCGGTGAATTTCTTGCTGAGATAATATATCGCCCTTTCCTTCTTTCCAGACTCATCATGCTGGCCTAGTACGCATCCAATAGATTTTTCAAAGACTGCCACGTACAGGATTAATGGTTTATTAGGAATTGGAGGCACCAAGATGGGAGAATTGGACAAATAATCTTTGACTTTGTTAAAAGTTTCTTGACATTCATCATCTCATATACCTAGGTTGCGCTTTCTAAGCAACAGAAAATAGGATCACATTTCTTAGTAAACTGTGAGATGAAACGAGCAATGTACTTTAATCTCCCTAAAACCCTCGAACTTCTTTCTGCGTACCAAGTGGTGGTAGCTCTTGTATGGCTTTGACTTTATCTGGGTCAATTTCAATCCCCTTTTGCTAACCACAAAGCCTAACAACTTCCCCGAAGTGGCTCCAAAAGTGCACTTGGCTGGGTTTAACTTTAGTTAATACTTTCTTAGCCTCCCAAATAACTTTTTCAAGATCCTTACATGCTCTTCCTCTGTTCGAGATTTTGCAATCATGTAATTGACATAAACTTCAATTTCTTTATGCATCATGTCATTAAACAAAGTCACCATGGCCCTTTGATAAGTTGCCCCTACGTTTTTGAGTCCAAAAGGTATCACCTTGTAACAGAATGTTCCCCACAGTGTGACAACATGGTTTTCTCCATATCTTTAAGATCTATCCTTATCTGGTTATACTCGGAGAAACCGTCCATGAATGAAAATAAGGAGTGACCTGCTGTATTATCTACTAAGGTGTCGATGTGAGGCAATGGAAAGATATCCTTTGTGCTAGCTTTATTCAAATCCTGATAATCCATACACATACGCACTTTCCCATCTTTTTAAGAACGGGGACTATGTTGGCTACCCATTCTGAGTGTTTAACTACTTGGAGAAACCCAGCGTCAAATTGCTTTTTGACCTCCTCTTTTATTTTCAATAACACATCAGGTCTCATTCTTTGGAGCTTTGCTGAACAGGCCTGCATTCTTCCTTTATGGGGAGTTTATGTACCACCATGTCAGTACTCAAGCCAGGAATGTCTTGGTAAGACCATGCGAAGACATCTTGGAACTCTTGAAGCAGCTTGATAAGATCTTTTCTGGTTTCCAGAGAGATGCTTGTCCCAATTTTTACTTCTCTCTCTTCATCTTCGTTCCCTAGGCTTATAACTTCCACCGGTTCCGAATGAGGCAAGATTTGTTTTTTCTTCTTGCTCCATCATTCTTAACAGATCAAGAGACAAATTACCATCTTGACCATCTTCGAAGTCCTGTAGTTCTTCTAAACACATATCTTGCTCGAAACAAGGCTCTAAGTTAGCATCAGGGTCGCTCATATTATTGATATTCAAGGACTTGTCAAAGGAATAAAAAAGGAGATCCAAAGAACAAAATAAATTTACGAAAGAATGATTATATAGTATGAGTATGAGTATGTTTGTCAAATTGGACAAGAATGTATGTATTAAAGAATGTTTAATTTTATTTATTGAATATGTACAAACAGTCTATTGAGTTGGATTAAGAATGAAAGAATAATTAGCGAAAGATTTGCCATGTAAGATAGAAGATGCATTTTCATTCAAAATAACCGGATAATGATCATGGTCCCTTTTACAAAAGATTCATATTACTTTCAAGCCTAAAGCAATAGGTATGTTCTGAGCATTACTCTGAAGAAGCCCTAAAGACTACAGGGAGCTCCTCTACAGTCCAATTGTCGAGAGTACTCCTGGGGGTGAAAGGATGAATTTCCCATAAGTTTCTTCCTTCATTTCCTTCCTCGGATACAGCATTGATGCTCAAACCCTTATTATTCCCATTGCTTTAATTAGTCTTCCCTCTCTCTCTTCTACCTTTGGCCTTGAATTGATTATCCTCCTGATATGAACGTTTTTGATATATGGCGAAAAATTATTGGCTCTAATTGGGTCTCCTCTCTAGCTAATCGAGCTCTCCTTCGTTCCTGCTTCTTTTCCAACTCCCTTTTCTTTCCCTTTGCGCCTGGTTTATACCTAGGCCAAAGTGATCTTGTTTCTTTTCCAACATTGACACATTGATTCTCCCCTAGAGAAACCTTCCTAGTCCTTTTCCAGTTAGGCTCCTTTACCAATTGTCATTTTTAGGGTTATCTTCGTGTTTTTTGATATTTTGGGTACAGGGATTTTGCTTCCTTCAGCGATGAAGGAGGCATTAACGAACTCCAAAGGTCGGAAGGAACATTTCAAGGCTTCTTCATCCGTTCCAATGTATGGCGCATCATTTGCTATTGACACAATTAAGTCTTTCTCAGCATAGATTGTGACTAATCATCCTTCAGTCACCAATTTCAGCTTCTAGTGTAATGATGACGGCACTGCTCATGCCGAATGGATCCACGGTCTTTCAAGCAAGTAGTTGTAGCTTAGTTTGATATCCATTACTAAGAAGTCTACTTCGTATGAGTTTGGACCGATTAACAATGGTATCTCGATTCGACCCATACTTTCCTTTCTATTCCATCGAACGCTCTCACTACATTGTGGCATGTCTTCATATGAGAACTATCGGTCGGTAACCTCTTTAACGTTGTCAATGGCAGAACGTTCAAGGCTGAACTATTGTTAATCAAAACACCAGACAGTGTGTAACCTTTACAGCGAGTGGAGATATGTAGCACTTTTGTTGACCCCATACCTCCTGAGGTATTTCGTCATCATTAAAAAAATAAAATTATCGACGTTGACACTATTGACCAAGCGGTCTAGTTTGTTCACTGAAATGTCCTCGGCTACATAAGTCTCATTTAATACTTTTATTAGCGCGTTACGATGTGCTTCCGAGCTTTATAATAGTGTTAAAATAGATATACGAGCTGGTTGTTTGTGTAATTGCTCCACCATGTTGTATTCACTGTTCTTGAGGAACTTCAAGAATTCCCTTTTCTGTCGCTGGCTCGTTAATTGGTGACTTTAGTCCACTAGTACTTCCTCTTTTCGACTCTTCTAGGTTTTTTCCAAATGTTTCATTTTTTGTTCTTGCAGGGCCATAGTCTTTCCCACTATGCATGACGAGACTCACATCTTGAGCTCCTTCTGATTCAACCTTGGAATTTTTCCCTCTTGATACTGTTACATTACAGTTGTAATTCCAAAGTAGCCTTTTGTCATCCTTGCAGGGGAAGGCTACGAGTTTTTGGATTATTATTGTGGAGCAACACTTGCTTCAGTTTCGTCATTTCTTGATCGTGATATAATTATCATTAGATTATTAACCCCAAAAGTTTTCTTAGTTGTGCCCTCTTCAAAGGCATATACTTATTCCACTTCTTTTTTTTCCTAATTCTAATTCCTTATTGTCCATCAATCCCTGTACCGTAGTTCTGAACTCGTCACATTCCTAAATCTCATGCTCTTCATTAT
Source organism: Gossypioides kirkii (assembly GCA_005610355.1). NCBI lineage: Eukaryota > Viridiplantae > Streptophyta > Magnoliopsida > Malvales > Malvaceae > Gossypioides > Gossypioides kirkii. The sequence continues at coordinate 29,027,663 of CP032248.1, forward strand.
TGTGGAACTCACAGTAGAGTCCTTTTCTCACTACTTTCCCAAATCTTGGGTAATTAAACCCACTTTTACCATTTCTTACCATACTCATCTCAATGGTGATCTTACCTCCTCAATGCGAGTCTTGATCTTCATTCCTTCTCCTCCGACTATTGCATTCACCCATTAATTGGGATGTTTGGGTAGCGGATTCCCTGATACATTGGGATTCGCAAGATCCTCCAATCTTAGTACCTTGGCATCAATAAGCTACTGTACATGCCTTTTTAGGGCCGCGTAATTCTCAATTGAATGTTCAGTTATCCTTGCGTGATAGTCACATCATGCGTTCGCATCATACTAACTCGAGAATGGCGATAGTAATGGCTTTACATGGATTGGCGACACGAGACGTTCCTCATACAATTTCGGATAAAGTTTTCTATATGTCATGCGAATAGGAGTGAATTCCATTTTTGGCCTCGAACCAAACCTCTGCCTTGGATTTCTTTGATAGTTTCCTTCCGTGGTCCTGGGTGATGCCATCATCATTGGCCTTGAGTAATTTATCTTGTAAGAGTCTGTGTTGTTTACCTCATTTTCCTTTTTTTAGGAGCAGTTCTTCTGATACCTTCTCCCACCTCGATCTTTTCGCTTCGAATTACGTTCTCGACCATCTCCCCTGACATAACCATGTCAAAGAAACTTTTGGTAGCGCTTCCCAACATATGGTTAATGAAAGGGGCCTTCAAAGTATTAACGAACAATATAGTTGTTTCCTTTTCCAATAACGGTGGCTGTACTTGGGTTGCTATGTCTCTCCATCTTTGAGCATATTGACGGAAACTCTCATTTGGCTTCTTCTCCATTCTCTGCATGGTCAGTCTATCAGGTGCCATGTTAGTTACATGACTGTATTACTTCATAAATGCTTGTGTCAGATCCTTCCATGAGTTTATCTTGGCACAACTCAATTTATTATACCATTTGGCTACAGATCCTGTTAGACTATCTTAAAAACAGTGTATTAATAACTGGTCATTATGAACATGCCCATTCATCTTCCTGCAGAACATGGTAATGTGTGCTTCGGGGTAGTGGTCCTACTGTATTTGTCAAAATCTGATGTCTTGAATTTAGGGGGGAGCACTAGTTCCTGGACCAGGCTTAACTCTTTAGCGTCTATCCCGTATGAGCTTTCAATTCCTTGCATCGCCTCTATCTTTTTTCCTAATCGCTTATATTTTTCTTCCATCTGTCTAGAATGATCTACTCTCATCATCTCATCGAAATTCGGGATGCCCAAATTTGTAACATTATCTTTAGGGTTTGATCTAGATCTTACTGGATAATTAGCTGGCTTTGATGTGCCAGTGGCCTGCTGTTGTGCCCTTCTAGTAATTGTTGCCTCCTGTGTTTGTGCCTCGTGTGGAGCTTGGTTATGGAGGGGTGTAAAATCGGGAGGAACAATAGGATCCTCATCTTTCTCGATTGGGTTTATTGTAGGACCTTTTCCCTTATCGGCCCCACTTTGCTTCATTTGAGCCAATTCATTCATTAAACTCTTTTGCACTTCCATGAAATGATTTTTCATCTCCCTATACAACATCGTCATTTGTTCCTGCAACTGCTCTTGCATTTGATCTTGCATCTCTTTTTGAATCTGCTCTAGCCTTTGCTCCATGGGTTTGGTTTTTCCACGAGTGCTATAGTGATGTGGATTTTCAATGATTACTGATATAACTGTTTAAATTTTTAATTAGTTAGAATTATCATGCTAAAATATGTAAAAATTCAATGTCGATGAATGCATGTATGCAAAAGAAAGGTTTGACTTATAATTCAATTTCCATTAGAAATAAACGGTTTTGCCTTAATGCTTAGAGCTTTGATTTTCTTGAGAAGTCCTGCTAGCTTTTGACCCCGTTCTATCTTTGTCTCATATTGCATACTTAACTCATCTGCTTTGACTGCTAGTGTTTGTACGTGGTCAGTTACTCCCGTATTTGATTCAGAGCCTCACCCATAACATGATCCCTGTGTCAAACTTGCTTTTGAGTTTGCTGAATATGCCAATCATTTGTTTCTATTGTCCTCTCCAAAATCTCGATTCATATTTCGCTATTCTGTAACGAGGCTTCCAATTCTTCCACCCTCTTATTCAATCTCTCAATCTCGACTCGACTTGCCTTCAGCTCTACCACTGAATTTCGGCTACAATGTCTATACAAGGATTCCTCCAATTCCTTTATTTGGGCCTTTAACTCAGTCATCTCAGCTTGACTTTCCAACAGGCTGCTCTTCATGGCATTTTCTTGAATCTGGGCATCTTGAAACTTGTTCTTCCACTAATTTGTTCTATTCTTCTCTTCATGGATTTCCCGTTGCCATTGTTCTGACGTCTTACCTAAACCGGCAGTCCTCATTGACAAGCGAAGCTTCTTATAGTCTTTTTTCATGCTATCAAGATCCTCTTCAGCCTTATTCTTCCCTTTTCTCAATTTCTCTGCCTCTAACTTCTAGACATCAACGTTTAATCCTAAAAGCACCTTTTCTTCTTCCAATTTTTCTATCATCTTTTCCATTTCTGCATTTTTTCTCTCAAAATCTTGTTTAATAATTTTTAGTTCAGTCGGGAAAACCAGCAAGTGCTCCTCAATTGGGCGAACAACCTCCGGTTTGGCACAGGAATGTTGTCATTCATCCTTCTATTTCTCCACCAATCATATTCTACAGTTGTCATGGGATTGGCGCTGAACACTTTCATCCTTCGAACTTGGTTCCATGCATTCAAGATCTCTCGAATCCTCTTCTTATTATTTTCTCCTCTATATGTGAATTCACACTGAGCTAACCCTTGAGTTGCTGGTATGAACTGTCTTGACCTGTATTGTCTTGAAACCAATAAAGGATATGAGACTTTGGGACCCAGTCGAAGTCTCCGCATCGATACAAAAATTTATCAGGAACAAACCATGGTGCTCGTCATTCTATGTCTTCGTCTCAGAGACTTTGAAGTATTGTCATCCATTTTCCTTCTGAGGAGTTTCCTTGTCTTTGCGTGGCTACAAACTCTTTCAAAGGAGAATAATCTTTAGATAAGTATTAATCGGAGACCTTTCCTGTTTTCCAAAAGTGACTATGGAACCATACCATCAACAATGGTGCACAACCGATAAACCGACATTCTCCCTCCTTTCTGCATGCATTTAAGGATCTGAAAGTTTTAGCCAATATTACCGGAACCGGTGTAACCTTTTTACGCAATCGGTCAAACAAGTCTGTTACCGCATCTTCTATGTGTCCCAAAGCCTTGGGAAAAATGACTAACTCATATATACCTAGAGCCAGGATGTCAATCTTTTTCTTCGCATCTAGGTGGGCCAGGATTAAATCTCGTAAACTCTTCCATGTAATGTATTTATTGTCACCTTTCACCTTAACCCGAGCCGCAACCCATTACTCACTCATGCCAGTGATGTTTATTAATCTTTTGACAAAAGTCGGGACACTAGGAGCTTTAAAATAAGCTCTATCTACTGAGATCTTCGGACAACGGAGTAAAGTGGTGTACTCTTCTATCGTCAGTGTCATGTCCACATTCCCAAAAGTGAAGAAACTGTAGGTCGGGTTCCAATACTGCGCTAAAGCTCGAAAGAGGTACTTATCCGCCTTAATCTCGAACAAGTATGGTAAATCTCCATACTCTTGGTAAAAGGTTTGCTTCATGTCATTATCCCAACAATCTCATATCTCTTTCAATTCTTGTACACTATTCTGAGCGATACTAATCCTGGTATAATCCCAAAAGTCTGACTCATGTCCTTCTACTAAGCTATCCCCTTTTGGCATTGATTTTCCTCTGACCACATACGCACAACCATGTTATCCTCCACCTTATCAAGGTACTTGTTTTCCATGACCAATTCTCTTATCAGTAATTGAGTTTGAATCAATACCTTTCCTTGTATGATGATGCAATGAAATGCAAAAGAGACAAAATAGAACAAGTTAGCAAAACACATCAGTATCAATATACAGGTATAAAACAAAAAACCTAAGAATTTGTCTTGGATAGTTGCTAAAAGGTTCGGTATAAATCCTTCTAAGGTAAGTACTTATGGCTCATTACATGTGGTTTAGTCAATAGAGTAAAGGGTACCCAAACCGGAAGATTCTTCAATCCTCACTCATTACAGGCTCATACGGATGAGTTCAGTTTACGGGGACACATTTCCCACATGTTTACACAGAAGTGAAAACTTCACGAAAACATGGGTACGGATGTAATCCCGAACATGATCCACTATCCTGCACGGAGGTGAAAACCTCACGAAGAAATAGTTTCCCACTTTCATTTAAAGGGTGTAGTATCATATGCAAATGAATGCAAATCTATACTAGCATATCGACATAATATAACATCACAAAAAATGTTTGAGGATCGTATATTAAAAAAAATCGAGTGTTTAAAAATTTTAACAAAAAGACCTGAAAATAATCAATTTTTGGCTTGACTCTCTTTTATTTTAAAAGTCCCCAGTGGAGTCGCTAAGCTGTCGAAACATTTATTTTGGGGAAAACAAATAGTTCTCGAAAAATATTTTTAAAATTAAAATATGGGAGTCGCCACCAAACTTTTGTTCGGTGTGATTGGATCACCGTAAAATGTTAAAGTCCGTTTTGAAAAACATTTTGGTCTTCGAAATCTAGAAAATAGGTTCCGGGAGTCGGTTACGTGAGAGGAAGGATTAGCACCCTCACAAGCCCAAAATTGGTACCATTTTGATTATTTTAGGGTCTTGCTTGTAAAATTTTGAAAACTCGAGTGAAGTTTTAAAATGCGATCCTTAAATGCATAAGTTATTTCGATGTACATGTTTAAGAAATAAATTGATTTTCATTTAGAAGTCTCGCTATTTCGAAGTGATCGAGGAAGAAAGTCACGTCCAGTGAGTTAGGACATAACGTTTCGAGATCCGAAAATAACGAGCTTTCCTTCGTAGCAGTTTTTAAACCTTGAAAAGGGTATTCGATTATTCTGGTTTGAAGAAAAATCGTGCCTAGTAAGTTAAGGCACAATTTTTCAGAACCCGAGATAAAGGAATATTACCTCGATTTTAAATATTTATATTTTGGAGAAAAATCAAAAAATTAACTTTAATTAAAATATAGAGACAAAAAAGAGCATGCAAATTAAATACGAGTTATACAATTAATGACAAAGTTAAATAACACAAAGCACAAACAATTATACTAATGATAAATATACGAAAATAAATATAAGAAAAATAAAATACGAATCATGAATCAAAATAAATGAGAAAATACAAGATTAACAAAAAAAGTTAAAATTTTATATACGAAAGTCGAAGAGAGAAAAAAAGGGTCGAAAATGAAGTTTCAAAGAGTTCGGGATTAAAACATAATTTTTGGAAGTTCGGGAGCAAAAATGTAATTTTTGAGAAGTTCGAGGGTAAAAATGTAATTTTGGAAGTTCGAGAGTACAAATGTAATTTTTGAGAAGTTTGAGGGTAAAAATGTGATTTTTGGAAGTTCAAAATTAAAATGTGATTTTAGAAAAGTTTGGGGGTCAAATGTAATTTTGGAGAATGATAAGTAAATTATTTGAGCAATTTATTTGTGTATTTCGATTAATTTTGAGGGAAAAATACTTCTAATTTCTTTCATTTCTTATCAGGTACACAAATTGATGCTTCTTTACTTAAAAGCAAGCAAATGAAGGATTAAATTGAAGACATGTGTGAAGAGATTGGCTAAATTCGAATTTGGAGGACATTGAGGATTGAATTGCAAGAGAGAAACTTTTAGTGAGAATGGTCAAATAAGACTTGGTCAAATTGTTATTTTCTTTTTATTTTTGTTTATATTTTTAATTATCAGTTGTTATTTTCTTTTGACTAAATTATTTATTTTTAGCAAATGGGTAATTTAGTTTAATAGGACTTAGGCTATATTTAGTAATCCAATTGTATATAAATAGGGGTTACTTTGACTCAATTGAATGTACTTGATTTTGGGAAGCAATTGAAGCAATTTAGCAATCATTTACTTTCTCTTCAATTCGTCAGTCCACTTGCTGCCATTTCCATTTCCATTTTATTTCTTTTCATAAATTTGTCCAATTGCTTCATTAGCCCCTTCCCTTTCCACCTTTCATATTCACAACCAATCCATAACCATTTCATCCACCAAGCATGAGTAAAATCATGAGTCACTAAATTCATTTTAGCCTTCGTCCCAGTATTCACTCCGTGAAGAAATAATCGTGAGTTACGAAACCGTGCTAAAAGCCTTTTTATCGGTCGTGCTGTATTCGATTTCCCGCGAACAAATTGGCGTGTCCAAGTGGGAAAAGCTAGTTGGATTCCACCAAGGATGGTAAAGATCAGATTTAAATGACCCGTGCGGTTGAGGTTGTTAATTCGCGTTGGGCTTTTCAGAACGCAAAGATGTTGAAATCATAAATTGCAAGCACGTGTGACATGGTTAGACATTTGGCAAGGGTCGATTTGCAAGTCGTATCCGGAACCGGCTACAAGAGGAAAAGTCGGCGATTGGGACGTTCTCGAGCGCTATAACCAGCTTATTGATTAAAAAAGGGAAGATTAATTTTCAAGGATCGATTCGAGATCGGAGAAAACCAAGGCTGAGGCTAAGCTGATTAAATATAGTTTTTCTCATCTTTTATTCTCGATTGATTATTTTTCGTTAAGATTTATTTACTGTTTTTATTTCACTTTTATTTTATCTTAATTTAACGTTTCTCTAATCCCCCACTCTTTTATTTTTATTTAGGAGAGAGTCACGTGTCGTGGGAACGCCCTTTGACACGACGTTTAAGAGGAAGACACGAGAGTAGATTGCAGTAACCAGTCTCTGTGGAATCGACCCTACTGCCTTATACTACTGTTTGTATTATTTGTCATAGGAATATTTATATTTGTTGGATTCGACACCCATCAAATTTTGGTGCCGTTGCCAAGGAAAGGTAACATTTATCTAACTTTCGTTTGTTTTCTTTATGATAAGGTCTGAGCAGACACCCCTGAACGACTTTGAATCGGAGATAGAGAAATTAGCCCGAAGGTTGAGAAAAGAAGCTCACGAAAAACGCCTACAGACAGAGTTTGAAGAAGAAGCTTTCACTAAAGAAATATTCGGTGACGAGGAAGCAGAGAAAATAGAAGATCAGAATTAGACTATTCGACAACTTACAGCAGCACCGGACAAACAACAGCCGTTGTGTATAACTTATCCAACGGGAGGAATACCGTTCGAGTTAAAGTCGGGCTTGACCCATCTATTGCCCACTTTCCATGGGGTTCAAAACGAGAATCCACACAAGCACTTAAAGGAATTCCACATGGTGTTCACAAGCATGAAACCTCAGGGAGTAACAAAAGACCAAATTAAACTTCGTGTATTTCCTTTTTCATTAGCCGACTCTGCTAGAGAATGATTGTTTTATTTACTACCGGGATCAGTTAATACATGCGTTGATATGTCTCATTTATTTCTTGATAGGTTCTTTCCAGCAACATGAGCAGCTGAGCTGAGACGAGACATAGTGGGTATTCGACAGAAGGAGACCAAAACGCTCTACGACTATTGGGAGCGGTATAAAAAGTTATGCGTAAGCTACCCACAACACGGACTTTCTGAGCAGTCACTGCTACAGTATTTATACGAAGGACTACTCCTCCTGGAGATGAAGATGATCGATGCAGCCAGTGGTGGAGCACTTGTCAACATGACTCCCCAAAAGAGTAAGAGAGTTAATTTCAACGATGGCTGCAAACTCTCAACAGTTTCGATCGGCTACAAAACCCACGAGACGGGTTCATAGGTTAAGTACTCTGACTTTGGAAAATAAAATAGATAAGCTCACTAATATTGTGCAAAACTTGCTTGTAGGTAAGTCAGACCTAGCGAAGATATGCGGAATCTGTACTATGCCAGATCATCCGATAGACTCACGTCCAATCTTACACGAGGAATCGACAGAGCAAGCAAATGCTGTCAAAAATTTTCCAAGTCCACCCCAAAGATGGTACAATCCCTATTCGAACACATACAATGTAAGGTGGAGGGACCATCCGAATTTAAGTTATGGATCGAATCCTCGGTTCAATCAGTAGTATTAGCAAAGCCTTCTCTAAATCAACAACAACCACCTCCAAAGACGACATTAGAAGCTATTGTCGAAAGGTTAGCCACTAACACAGAAAAATTTCAAGAAAAACTAACTTGCATTTACAGGAAATAGTAAGCAGATGAGTAAGTTAGCACTTACGGTTAGTCGATTGGAGTCTCAAGGAAGGCTACCATCCCAGACGGAACCAAACCCTCGGCATAATGCAAGCGCTATGACGTTAAGGAGTGGTAAGGTGTTAGAACCTGTGACTGGCACGAGTCGTGCCCACGACATTGAACATGAAGACCAGAAATCAGAAACTCTAACAGAGTCATCACCACCAAAACCACTAGTTGTGAAACCTCCATTTCCAGGAAGGATCGCCCAAGGTAAGAAGGAGCGAGAGGATAAAGAAATTTTAGAGACATTTTGGAAGGTGGAAATCAATATTCCCTTGCTCGATGCAATCAAACAGATTCCTCGTTATCCAAAGTTCTTGAAGGAACTATGTACTGGGAAGAAGAAGCTTCAAGGAAATGAGTGGGTGAATATGGGAGAAAACGTATCCGCCGTGTTACAGAGAAAAATTCTGCCAAAGTGTAAGGACCAGGGTATGTTCTCGATTTCTTGTAAAATAGGTAATGTTGGCATTAAGAAAGCCATGTGCGATTTAGGAGCATCCATTAATGTCATGCCTTTATCTATTTTTAAATCTCTAAATGCTGGTCCTTTGAAAGAAACAGGGGTGATAATTCAATTGGCGGACAGGTCATGCGTATATCCAGAAGGGGTGTTAGAAAACGTCCTCGTTAAGGTAAATGAGTTAATCTTTCCTGCAGATTTCTATATCATTGACATGGAAGACGATGACTCGAAGAACTCTTCTGATATTTTATTTGGGAGACCATTCCTAAGTACTACAAGTACAAAGATTGATGTTTGTAGTGGGACACTCACTATGGAATTCGACAGTGAGGTTGTTAAATTTAATGTTTATGAAGCCATGGGTCGACCTAATACAACGTCGAATGTTTCTTGTGTTGATATTTTTGAACCACTAACGAATTTGCATTTTGAATATTCTAAGGTAGACGAATTACAAAACGTTCTGTGCAAGAGTTTAGATCTTGAAAATATGGAAAAATTAGAAGAACTAATGACAATCGAGGATCAAGTTCGGGAAGCCATTTTTCTTATGAAAGCTCCAAAGTTTTTGCAAAGTCAAGGTAAGAATTTCGGGCTAACTCCTTCTGAAACTAAATTATTGCCTTCAATTTTACAAGCTCCGGATTTAGAACTCAAGCCGCTACCTGAGCATCTTAAGTACGCCTTCTTGAGAGACGAAAACACCTTACCAGTGATTGTTTCGAGTAAACTTTCAAAGTTAGAGAAGGAAAATCTAGTCTGAGTCTTGAGGGATTACAAGGAAGCGATTGGATGGTCGATTACTGATATCAAAGGATTAAGTCCCTCAACTTGCATGCACAGAATACCAATTGAAGAAAATGCAAGTCCGAAGAGGGAAGAACAAAGACGCCTCAATCCACCGATGACGGAGGTCGTGAAGATGGAAATTCAAAAGCTGCTTAATGCTGGGATGATCTACCCAATATTCGATAGTAACTGGGTCAACCCGATTCACGTGGTACCTAAGAAAATTGGGGTTACCGAAATAAAAAATTCGACAGGTGAGATGGTTTCCACTCGAGTCCAAAAAGGGTGGAGGGTCTGTGTAGACTACAGGAAGTTAAACTCTTTAACTCGAAAAGATCATTTTTCACTTCCTTTTATAGATCAGATGTTAGAACGATTAGTAGGAAAATCTCACTATTGTTGTCTCGATGGTTACTCAGGTTTCTTCCAAATACTAGTGGCACCGAAGGACTAAGAAAAGATGACGTTTACGTGCCCTTTTGGTACGTTTATCTACCGAAGAATGTCGTTCAGACCATGCAACGCACCGGCCATGTTCTAGAGATGCATGGTAAGCATATTTTTCGATTATGTCGAGAAAATAATAGAGGTATTCATGGATGACTTTACGGTTTATGGAAATTCCTTCGATGAATGCTTGTCAAACCTTGCAAAAATTTTAGAAAGATGTTTACAATTTAATCCTGTGTTAAATTATGAAAAATGTCATTTCATGGTTGATAAGGGATTAATTCTAGGTCACATCGTTTTAGCTGAAGGGATTGCAGTTGACAAAGCTAAAACCGATATTATTAACTCACTCCCATACCCCACAACTGTGAGGGAATTTCGCTCTTTCCTTGGTCATGCAGGGTTCTACAGGAGCTTTATAAAGGATTTCTCAAAAATTTCTCAACCTCTTTGTAACTTGCTCCAAAAAGAAAGAGAGTTTGAGTTTGATAAAGCATGTAAAGACGTATTCGACACTCTTAAACACAAGCTAGTCTCAACTCCAATAGTGCAGCCACCAAATTGGGACTACCCTTTTGAGCTTATGTGCGACGCAAGCGATCATAGTGTCAGAGCTGTTCTTGGACAGAAAATAGGGAAGGAGCCGCACGTCATTGCTTATGCCTCTAAAACTTTGGATGCTGCCCAAAGCAATTATTCAACAACTGAGAAAGAACTTTTGGCTATTGTTTTTTCTTTGGAAAAATTTAGATCATATCTGTTAGGAACTAAAATAATCGTTTATTCTGATCATGCAGCATTAAAATACTTAGTCGAAAAGAAATAGGCGAAGCCGAGGCTGATCAGGTGGATTTTGCTTCTACAGGAATTTGACCTCGAAATTAAAGATAAAAAGGGGTGTGAAAATTTAGTAGCGGATCATTTAAGTCAATTAACGATTTCGAAAGAAGGCACGCCTCTTAAAGATGATTTTCCAGGTGAATATCTACTTGCAGCCCAATCAGCCTATCCATGGTACGCGAACATGGTAAACTATCTCGTAACAGGTAAAATCCCTTCTGACTTAACTCGTTCTGACAAAGACAAACTTAAGCGAGATTCTAGGTACTACATTTGGGATGATCCATACCTTTGGAAGCATGGCTTGGATCAGGTAATTAGACGATATATTGCTGAAACTGAGGTACAGTCTATCTTAACTTTCTATCATACTTATGCTTGTGGAGGTCATTTTGGTCCTAAGCGCACTGCACAAAGTAATAGAATGCGGATTATTTTGGCCACACATTTTTTTGATGCTTATTTGTTTTGTAAGACTTGCGAAAGATGCCAGAAGGTAGGAAATTTAAGTCGACGAAATGAAATGCCCGTAAATCCTGTACATGTATGCGAAATCTTTGATGTATGGGGCATTGATTTTATGGGCCCATTTGTGTCATCATTTGGTAATATCTACATAATACTTGCTGTTGGTTACGTTTCTAAATGGGTAGAAGCTAAAGCTACCCGATGCAATGATGCAAAAATCGTTGTTGACTTTTTAAAGAATTTTATTTTTTCTAGGTTCGACACGCCGCAAGTACTGATTAGTGATCGAGGAACGCATTTTTGCAACAAAGTGATCAGTTTGTTAAAAAATATATGGGGTGACACAGCGCGTGGCCACGACATATCACCCGCAAACAAACGGTCAAACGGAGATTTCGAATCGTGAAATAAAGTCAATTCTGGAAAAAACCATGAAACCGGACCGTAAAGATTGGAGCCTACGCTTGAATGACGCATTATGGGGATATCGCACAGCATTCAAGGGTCCATTAGGTATGTCTCCTTACCGACTCATTTTTGGTAAACCGTGTTACCTCCCAGTGGAATTAGAGCACAAGGCATTTTGGGCGGTGAAACGGTGAAATATGGAGTTAGACATTGCAGGAGATTTTTGGAAACTAAGTATTCAGGAGTTGGAAGAAATTCGGCAAGACGCGTATAAGAACGCTCAAATTTATAAGGCAAAAACCAAGGCGTTCCATGACCAAAAAATTTCTCGAACACAATTTTCAGTTGGTCAAAAAGTACTACTTTATGACCCAACACTGAGAATTTTTACAGGTAAGCTTCGAACCAAGTGGTTAGGACCTTTTATCGTTACTCACATTTTCCCACATGGTGCAGCAAAGGTTAAAAGCGAAGAATCCGAGAAAATTCTTAAAGTAAATGGTCAACGCCTAAACCATTTTATGAAAACTTCCAAGTCCATGTGGTTGAAGAGTTGGTGCTTGAAGAACCAGTTGAATAAATTCTCAGGTCGTCGAGCTAACGACGTTAAACAAAAGCGCTTTTTGGGAGGCAACCCAAATTTGTTGAATTTAATTTCGTATTGTAATTTTTAATAAAGCTATTTGATCCAATTTTCACTTGTTATTTTCAGGTCCATTTGTGGAAGCTGCTATTTTATTTACGGGAATTTTGTACGAGTCGTGGTATGTGCATTCGGTAGGCAACGAAAATAAATTCCTGGTTCAAAAATACCCAAATTTCCAAATACCCATTTCTTAACATTTAACCCAAAATAAAATACCCAAACCAAAAAAACCCATACTCCTTAAATTAAAACACCAAAATCAAACCCTTATAACCTAATATGCCAAACCAAAAAAAATGAAAAATGGAGAGGAAGGAAATTAGGCATGCTTGGCCTAAATAAAAAAAGAAAAAATGGGCAGAGATTAAAGCCTAATCGGTCAAAGAAAAAAAAGGGAGGGAAATAGAAAGGAATTTTTATTTGGTTTTCAAAACCTTAAAAAATAAATTTTCAGCCTTGTCCTTTTCTGCCTCAAACCCCACTTCTCCCATTTTCAAAACACAGCAACCGCCGGTCACAAACCAACCCACTATCTACGGACCGTCCATCACCGCAAGCAACACTGCCGTCCATCCACCATTCACACACCGCCGGTCACCACTTCATCATATTCTCTCCCTTCTCTTTCCTTGTACCAATGCACACCTTCATTTTCCCTTCTCTTCATCATCTTCTTTTCTATTTTTGAACCCCCATCGTCGGCCACCATCATCAAAAGACCACCGTACTCGCCGTCGTTCGCACCACCAGAACCGTAAACCACCACCACCATATTTACTCTTCCTCACCTTCAAGCCACCATATTTTCTTTTTCTCTCAATTTTTCATTCCTTTTGTTTTACACCCACCTAAAACCACCACATACACCACCCCAAAAGAACTACACCACCATCAAACCACCAACACCCTACTATCATCGTTCACTGTCGTACCCGCCGCCGTCCTACACCGTGCACCACCTCAAGGACAAACATAAGATGGTTCGAAAACGAAGTTACTCGGCTGACCAATTTTCGACACCCATAAACTGAGGTCAGAACAAATTCACAGCACCTCCGGTCATCAACATTAATGACGATGATTCCGACTCTTCCTCACCATCACCACCACCTCCAGTACGAGCTACTAGACCAACCCGACGATGACGTCGTAGGAGCCCGACTCCAATCAAACCTGATGAGCCAGAAAGTCAATCGGATGCACCCAAAACAGTAAGGTATAACACTTCCACTTCTCGTTCAGTTTTACCATTGATAACACTTCATGCAGATGTATCGAACGAGACCAGCTCCTCGTCTCATGAGGAAGCAGGACCTTCAAACCGGAATGAGCCATCATCGAACAGAATGAAACGTCCTAGATGGACGTCAAGAAATCAGTAAGAAGATGAATCGGAACAGGACGCGGTACGGTACTGATGCGCTGATATGCCAAGTCCACCAGCAGAATAACATCAACAAAATAGGAGCGGACAATGAAGGCGCACTCGCACAATGCCTCCGAAATCAAGATTTTGAGGCTTTCTCAATTTTACGATACCGGAGCATCAATCGAGATATGAGGAGATTCAACACCGAACCCATGCCTATGTGTAAGTTCATTCATCTAAGCACTCTTGAAACACTTAACTAGCATGATGACGTAGAGGGATATTTTGAGTCTATTGGTTGGTCATCATATGCTGAAATTAAATGTGGTACATTTTATGAATTAGTAAATGAATTCTATGCCACGTTTAATTTTAACATGTATGCCATTCGTACTGTTGAAACTCCGAATACTATTTGCTTTCGGCTACTTGGTAGAACATTCAATATGTCTATTTCTGATTTTAACGTTGCAATGGGATTTGCTAATAATGTAATATTGGCGCTGATTCATGCCATCGTGCATTATTAGACATACCTCAAGATTTTGACGCTAATGAAGCTTACTCGCTCTAACCAACTCAAGTGATCGAACATATAATTCTAGAACTGCAAATCTTTGTTGGTACATGAATCGGCCCTTAGATTTATCTATCGATTCCTAACTTTCAATTTTCAGGCCATAATGATTCTTCTGCTGTTTTAACTAGACTGAATTATTATTTTTTATGGTGCATGTTTCTCTAGTTATAGAGTCAACCTCGGATATTGTTTGCCACGCAATTTTCATACGGTAATTAGAGCACGTAGACCTTTAATCTTAGCTGCATAATCTTGCATTTGGATATGAATTTGTTCCCTCATTCAATTTTCCTCTCTTACACATGCCTTTAACATGGATCCATTAGATACATATTGCTTGGATTCTATGGATTGCTTGCCGGCACCCCTTCTTCTTTTTATTTTGTTCCTCCAGGTACATACACACCTCGAAATAAAAGAGTGTTCTGATGAACACGAAACTTTGCTTCGAGAGATCAAGATAAGCAGCCCCATTCCACCATGGAGGAAATAATTGGACCGTTTGGAAGCTCGCTTGGACATAATGGAAGCTAACATCGAATGCATCCTTTCGATACTAGAGCGCGAGCACCGACGTCGCTCTCCACCGCATTAAACTACACGGGGAGTACACTTTGCCCCTTCTTTTCTATTATTTTATATAACACATTGAGGGCAATGTGAATTAAGTAAGGGGAGAGGACTTAATTGCATGCCATGCTTTTTCTTACAAATATACTTATTTTGTGTTAATTTATTTGATAATTTATTTTGCAAATACATCTTTCTTTTGTTGCTAGGTTCATTAAAAAAGTAAGAAATTATGAATAAATGGTTGCATATTTTAGCCATAGTATTCATAAACTTGAGAATATTGTGGAAAAAGTCAGATATCTTCACAAATACTAGGGACTTTAAACTTGTCTAAGTATGTACCCATATCATGTGCATAAACAAATTTAATTGTAAATAAATAAATTAGACTTGGTTATTAGTGAAGACTCGGAAATGTGACCGAATTGAGTAACCGGGTTGAGGTGCTTGGCTTGTTATCTCAACTCGCGTAAAAAGATTCGAGTGACGAACTGAAACTCGTAACACTCCACTAACCAAGCTACCTTGAAAAATAAGCATCAACTTTTCAAATTGAGTAACCGAATTGAGGTGCTTGGCTTGTCATCTCAATTCGCGTAAAAAGATGTGATTAGGTCTCATATAAAAATCAAAAAAATGTGTGTGTGTACATATTAAATAAAATTAGGTACGAATTATTTAGCAAGTGTAATTAAGTTGCAATTTTGTGAAGTGATTGATTTTATTTCATAGTATTTGAAAGTTTAATAGAATGTGGTTTGAGTAGATATAAGCAATTATTATTTTAATTTCTTTAATTGTTGCATGACACTTAATCAATGAAAGAAATTTGGATTTGTTGGATTTTTTGTCAAATAGTTTTAATATACAATAAACATTATGTCCTCATAGGCTAAGTAGGGGGGATTTTGATAAGTAAATATTATTTGAGTAATTTATTTGTGTATTTCAATTAATTTTGAGGGAAAATACTTCTAATTTCTTTCATTTCTTATCAGGTACACAAATTGATGCTTCTTTACTTAAAAGCAAGCAAATGAAGGATTAAATTGAAGACATGTGTGAAGAGATTGCTAAATCGAATTTGGGGAGCATTGAGGACTGAATTGCGCAAGAGAAACTTTTAGTGAGAATGGTCAAATAAGACTTGGTCAAATTGTTATTTCTTTTTATTTTTGTTTATATTTTTAATTATAAGTTGTTATTTCTTTTTGACTAAATTATTATTTTTAGTAAATGGGTAATTTAGTTTAATATAACTTAGGCTATATTTAGTAATCCAATTGTATATAAATAGGGGTTACTTGGACTCAATTGAATGTACTTGATTTTGGGAAGCAATTGAAGCAATTTAGCAATTATTTACTTTCTCTTCAATTCGTCAGTCCACTTGCTGCCATTTCCATTTCCATTTTATTTCTTTTCATAAATTTGTCCAATTGCTACATTACCCCCTTCCCTTTCCACCTTTCATATTCACAAGCAATTCATAACCATTTCATCGACCAAGCATGAGTAAAATCATGTGCCACTAAATTCATTTTAGCCTTAGTCCCGGTATTCACTCCGTGAAGAAATAATCGTGAGTTACAAAACCGTGCTAAAAGCCTTTTGTATCGATACTCGTATCACTCCGGTTTAGGGGTAGTACAAATTCGCCCTTTAAAGTTAATTCGACTTCAATTCAAAAAAAGTGCGCGTTGAGTTTAGGAAGGTTGGTGTACAGTTGGAAAGTCAAATCGGCCGTGCTGTATTTGAGTTACCACGAACAAATTGGCGTGTCCAAGTGAGAAAAGCTAGTTGGATTCCGTCAAGGGTGGTAAAGATTGGATTTAAATGACCCGCGCGATTGAGATTGTTAATTCGAGTTTGGCTTTTCAGAATGCAAAGCTGTTGAAATCTAAAATCGCGAGCACGTGCAGCGTGGTTAGACATTCGGTAAGGGTCAGTTTACAGGTCGTATCTGAAACCGGCTACTAGAGGAAAAGTTGGAGGTTGGGACATTCTCGAGCGCTATAACCAGCTTATTGATTAAAAAAGGAAAGATTAATTTTAAAGGATCGATTTAAGATTAGAGGAAATCGAGGCTGAGGTTAAGCTTATTAAATATAGTTTTCTCATCTTTTATTCTCGATTGATTATTTTTCGTCAAGATTTATTTACTGTTTTATTTTACTTTTATTTTATCTTAATTTAACGTTTCTCTAATCCCCCACTCTTTTATTTTATTTAGGAGACAGTCACGTGTCGTGGGCACGCCCTTTGATGTGACGTTTAAGAGGAAGACACGAGAGTAGATTGCAGTAACCAGTCCCTGTGGAATCAACCCTACTGCCTTATACTACTGTTTTGTATTATTTGTCGTAGGAATATTTATATTTGTTGGATTCGACACCCATAAGAGAAGTTTAGGGTTTATAATGTAATTTAAAAAGTTTAAGGGTTAAAAATATGATTTTGAAAAGTTCAGGGAGCAAAATGCAATTTTAGAAAAGTTCGAGGGTCAAAATATGATTTTTAAAAAGTTTAGGGACCTATCAGACAAGAAAACCAAAAAATTTAACATGTGGCAGCATCCTAGGCCTCAAGAAAGTCAAGAGACTAAATTAAAATTATTGAGCCTATTTGTAATAAATTTAAAAATTGAATTAAGGACTAAACTGAAACAAATAAAAATGAGGAAGGGCTAACTACATAAATGAACCAAAAAGGGACACGTGGCAGCTTCCTAGTCCTCAAGAAAGTCAAGGGACTAAATAAAAAAAGAGATAAAATTATTAGGTAAATTTAAAATAAATTAAAAATGTGAAAAGGACGAAATTATAGAAATAAAAAAAAATGATTTCTTTGCATAGGCCAAAACAACGTCGTTTTGGGGGTTTGGATCCTAAGCCAAAACGACGTAGTTTTGGCTCTCTATATTACCCACCTTTGTTCTCTTTTTTTTCACACTCTTTTCTTCAAAAATCACAAAAACTCTCTCAACTCTCTCTTTCTCTTTTTTTTTGGTGACTTTCGGTTGGCCACTCTCGCCGTCACCGGTCACCGCCGATCGTCGTCACCATCATCGTTCATCGTCGTGCACGGCGAAGCTGAGGTAAAAATCTTTCCTTTTTTAATTTTTTTATTTAAAACATAGATCAAGGCTAGATCTTGATAGATCTAGCCTATTTTAAGAAGAAGGGAAGAAAAATGTTATTTTTATTCGAGTTTTTGTTATTTTTTTTGAATATGTTATTTTCTTTTTAAGCTTATTTATTTCATTTCGAAAAACATAAATGAAAAAAGAGTGAATATGTGCATATATATGTATGTAAATCTATTCTTTTAAAGAAAAAAAAATGAGATATGCGCATATATTTAAATATGTAAATGCTAGTTCACCTTGCATAATGTGATTGTTGATTCTTGAACTTGAATCTACTTTTTTTTTTTTGCTACTCTTTTTATTTGATTTTCGTATGAAAATCCAAAAGGGAAAAAAAAGGCCACCCTCAAATGCTTTTGAATTCGGTTTTTATAGCCAATTACAACTTGCCTTTTTTACTATTTTTTTTCTGTCTTTTCTTCTTTGCTTGTTGCAGGTCTAATCGGTGAGTAGATCTAACATGGTGGCAGAGGCAAGTGGTGGTGGTGCTAGTGATGGTGGTGCTGATGTGGCGAAAGATGAATGGGCAAGGATGGAGGCGGCAGTAGCAAGGTTTAGAATATTAGGGTTTTTTTTGTTTGGGCCTTTTGGGCCCTTAAGTGTTTGGATTGTGTAATTAGGCTTGTAAATAGGGACATTTGGACTTTTTTAAATTTAAATTTAAAATAAGTTTAAATTCAAAGTAAATTTAAACTTAAAATAGATTAACATTTAAAACTGGGTTCAATTTTGTTGGGCCCGGTCAAAATTGGGCTCCAACACTTTGTTCAAGAATGCTGACTTTACATCCAACTAAAACACCTTTTAACCTTGTTGAGTTGACATAGCCAAAAGCATTCTAATTGTGTCCATTCTTGCCACGGGAGAAAAAGTTTCAGAAAAATCAAACCCCAAATCTGTGCATATCCCTTCACCACCATCCTAGCCTTGTACTTGTTCACTGAGCCATCAGGATTAAGTTTGGTCCTGAAAACCCACTTTACTCCAATCACCTTTCTGTTTGCAGGCCTCTCAACTAGTTTCCATGTTTTGGTTTTCTCTATCATAACTAAATCTTCCTTCATTGCCTCCATCCACTCTTTATCATCTTTGGCTTCCTCATACCTACAGGTTTAACAATAGCTACACTACACCTTTGATAAACTTCACTCAATGATCTTGTACCTTTAATTGGTGTATCATCCACCAGTTCATTAGGATTAAGAGAGAAATCTTGTTTTCTTTCTGCATCACTTATCCAATCTCATTGCTCATCTTCTAGAAATTGAACATCTCTACTCACAATCATATTCCCTATCTGAGGTTGATAGATTCTATGGCTTCTCCATCTCATTTTTCTACAAGAACTGCAAGCCTTTGTGATGAAAGTGCCTTAACCTCTTATGCCACAATTCAGAGTCACTAACTTGACACTTAAATGCCACTTGCTCCTCCTCGAGTGGATTCAATGAGAAACTCTTCTTTTGCATCTTGATCCTAAATAATACAGTGCCATAAGAGTAAAGGATTAGACATAATCCTCCTTCAAACATTACCTTGAATCCCTTCTCTACTAATTTCCCTACACTTAACAAGTTTTTAATCAATCTCAGGTAACAACAAGACATTTGAAATTAACTTAGTTCCAACACAGCTCTCTATTACTATTGTGCCTTTCCCTTTCACTTCTAGGTATTCTCCATTTTCTATCCTTACTCTCGACTTCAATTACCTGTCAAGATCTTAAACAACTTCTCATCACAAGTCATGTGATTGGTTCAACCACTATTAACTAACCAATTGTCACATGGAGTTCTTGATGAAAAGCAAGAGACAACAAAATAACTGTTCCTCTTCTTCTTTAACTGCAGCATGTGCTCCAATTTTATGCTGACTTTTTGGTTCCTTACATAACCTCTCAATGTGCCCCATTGAGTTACACCTTCTACACTTTACATCTGGCCTTCTCCAACACCTGAAATGAGGATGATTCCATTTTCCACAACCATTACCTTTTGCAGCAGATTCTGAACCACTACTGCCACCACTCTTCTTCCCATTCCACTTCTAGTCCTTTCTTCTTTCACTCTGTTGCATCTTAGCTTTCAAAGCTCCTTCTATGTTTCCTTCCTGCCTCATTAGCCTCCTCTACTCTTATGCCTGTAAAGTACTGATCAACTCCACTACTTTCAACTAAGTCAAGCCCTTGGTGTTCTCCAAAGAGGCAATTGTTTCTTTATACTTCTTGGACACAAAGACCAGTATTTTCTGAACCAGTCTAGAATCAGAAAGATTAGTCCCAAGAACTCTTACCTTGTTGGCAATATCTATCAGCTTGTCCAAGTATTCTTGATTGACTCAGACTCCTTCATTTGTAGCCTCTCGAATTCTCTGATCAAGTTCAACACCTTCATGCTCTTGATCCTATCATCCCTTTGACACTCAGCCTTGAGGTAGTCCCATATCTCCTTCGCTGATCCAAAAGTAATAATCCTATTGAATATGGCTAGTGAAATCGAAGCATAAAGGCAAGCCTTTTCCTTAGCCTTCCTGATGGTTCTCTCTTTGTGCATTTTCATCTGGTTCATAGTTGTATTGTTGGGAAGTGGAGTCACCTCATAATCTTCCTTGATAGCTTCCCAATAATCACAACCCTCATGTATGCTTGCTTCTCACGACCCATGCTTGATAATTCTCTCTATCAAACACAGGTGAGGCTAAGGCAGAAAGGTTACTTGATCTCGATTCCATTTCCTCAAAAACCTCACAAGTTTATCTCTCAATTTCTCTCAAAACTCTCACAAAACTTTTCTCATAGGTCCCTCAAAAAAAATAGCTCTTAAAACCATTGATGGTTTTAGCAAAGAACTAATTGAAGCATAAAAAAGGTCGCCATTAAAGTAGCCTTCCTCTTCTCCTCCACAACTCATAATCATAACAACTTATATTGTCTTTGAAATGAGAGATACCCATTTAAGTAGCCATGAATATCAATATCATGCTTTTACGAAAATATTTATTAGGGAAAAAATATACAATATGGGAAACAAGAAAGTTGAACGAAAATTTAAAATGAGGCTTGTTCTGAATTTCTTTGTAATTTAATTTTAAAGATCTTTTGAATTTCTTTTAACGAACTTTTTTTATGTTTTCCATTTGTTAATATGACCGAGCTTTCATTGTCAATGCTTTTTCTCAATCATTCTCTTATAAACAGGATGGAAATTACAATTGTTGAACAATTATATAATCTTTTGGTTTATTTGGATTTCAAGACTTGAATTTTTATGTCTATGGCTAGTTCTAACACTCCTATACCTGATGACAATGGGTGTAATGAATATGAAAGTTCTCGTACACATTAAAAGTTTACCACTTCAAAGGTGTGGTATGAAATGACAAAGCTTGAATGTGAGAACAAAGATGAATTGAAGGCACAATGTAATTATTGTAAGAGTATCTTTTCTACTAAATCTTCTAGTGGAACCTCTCATTTAAGATGTCATCTAAATAATTGTTTGAAAAAAGTTAATAAGGACATCACTCAATACACAATAGCTACTCAACCATCCTTAGGAGGTGGTCCATCTATAAAGAACTACAAGTTTGATAATGATTAGTGTCGTCGAGCTGTTTCTACTTTTCTTATGTGTGGCAAGCATTCATTTAAGATAGATTAAGAACCGGGATTTAGATGCATGATGAGGATTATTAGTCCTAATTTTAAGAATATAAGTAGATATACAGCTACTAGGGATATCTTCATGTATTATGCAAAAGAGAGAGATCATGTCAAAAAAGAGTTGACTAAAGCACCTGGTTTAATTTGTCTAACTTTCGATAATCGGAATGCGATCATACTAATGATGAATATATTTGCATTACTGCTCATTGGGTTAACAAAGATTGGAAGCTACAAAAGAGAATCATAAGGATTAGAAAATTATTTCCTTTGTATGATGGTTTGAACATAGTGGATGAACTTGTTTTATGTTTATCTCAATGGGGTATAGACAAGAAAATTTTTAGCATCACTTTGGATAATGCTTCTTATAATGATGTTATGGTTTCTTGTCTTCAAAATTGTTTCGTGTGAACTAAGCTCTTTTGTGGGATGCTGCTCTTTTTCAAGTTAGATGTTGTGCACATATATTGAATCTTATAGTTAAAGCTGGTTTGGAACTTGCTGATGATGTTGTTGGTAAAATTCGAAATGGAATTAAGTACATAAAAAAATGGGGAATTCGTAAGAAAAGATTTTATGATGTGGCCGACAAAAGTTTTTATTAGAATGTGACCAAAAAAATTGTCAAGATGGGTGTGTGAGATGAAATTCTACTTATACGATGCTTGAATCTTCTCTTACTATAAAGATGTGAAAGATTATTGGGCCAACGAGATAAAGATTATCAAATATTTGCACTTTCTAATGAGGATTGGAGAAATGTTGTTATTCTTTGCAAATTTTTTAAAGTCTTTATGATGTAACTTGTGTTTTTTTCCGGTTCTAATTATCCAATGGCTAATCTTTGTTTTAGAGGGGTCTGAAAGGTTTACAAGGTCTGCTTGATATAGTTAAAGGTCCTCATTCTTTTTAACTCCAATGGTTAAGCAAATGCAAGAGGAATTTAATAAATATTGGACTAAGTATTCATTGATATTGTCATGTGCTGTAATTTTAGATCCTAGTTACAAGTTAAATTATGTGCAGTATTGTTTTACTATAATCTATGGTATTCATGCTTCAGATTTTGTGCAAACCATTCTATGCAATCTTAAACTCTTGTTTGATGAGTATGTTAAGAAATCCAAATCCACGTCTTCCTCTTTGGCCGGGAATTCTAATGTTTCGATTAATAATCCTGTTGATTCTAGTTTGCATCACCACAATGTTAATGCTAATTTTGGGGGAGATTATGATGAGAGTGTTGCTTATAAACGATACTTAAATGAATCTAGCACTAAGAGTGAAAAGTCACAGTTGAACATTTATTTGGAAGAATCGAAGCTTGAGTTGAATAGTCAAATAGATGTTTTGGATTATTGGAGCAAAAGTTTAGTTCGATATAATGAGCTTTCATTATTGGTTTGTGATCTTTTGGCAATTCCAATATCGACTGTAGCTTTCGAGTCGACTTTTAGCATAGGTAAAAAAGTTATCACACCTTTGAGGAGTTCACTTAAGCCAAAAACGGTTCAAGCCGTTGTTTGCTTAGATGATTGGATGCGAGTTAAGGAAATTTCAACAGGTAATTATTATTCTTATTTTATTGTTATAATTTTTTAACACTTTATCAATTTGATTATCTTATTATTTATTCTTATTTCATGTTATAAATTGGTTGCAAGAATGATGATGACGATGAGGACGATGTTTCTCCAATTGCTTTTTAGGTTACCTTCCTTATTGTTGACAATTTAATTTAGCTTACGATTTATAGCTTGTTATAAAATTAAATATGTTGTTTGGTTAATGTATAGATATTTTCGTTGGTTGATTACATTTTGCAGGTTTTTGGTGTTGTTTTGGTGCTGATTTTTGCCATTTTTGTGTTGTTTGGTGATGTTTTATTGTTGTTTCGAAATTGTTTATGATGTTGTTTCGTTGTCGTTTTTAATATTATTTGGCTGTCATTTTTAATATTATTTGGATATGTAAAATTTTTTGTTTTATTATTAATTGTTACTATTTTAGTTGTAAATTGTTACTATTTTAATATAACCACTTTTTATTTTATTCTCAATTTGTGTATTGTTTTAAGAATTATTTTAATATCGTTTTAATTTGTTTGTTGTTTTAATATTTATTTTTATGTTTTTAAGTGTGTTTGATATATTATATTTTAAAAATTATTTATTTAATAAAATAATTTTAAAAAATTAATATGGACTGGGTTGAGTCGAGCCCGCGCTTAACTATTATATTTTGAGCCGGGCTTGGACAAAATTTTAGGCCCATATTTCAAGCCGGTCCAGGCTTGAGCCCAGAAAACGAGCCTAAAATTTTGGTTGGCCCCGACTCAACTCATATACACCTCTAGACACAATCAAATCTTTTTATGCGAAATGAGATGACAACCCAAGCACCTCACCCTGATCACTCAATTTGATATGTCCCAAATCAGTTTATTTCTCCTTTCTCATGGTAGCTCAATTAGTAAAGTGTTACAAGTTTGTCACTCAAATCTTTTTACGTGAGATGAGATGACAACCCAAGCACCTCATCTCAGTTACTCAATTTGGTCACATTTCTGAATCTTCACTCTTAACCAAGCCATTAACATATTTTTTTTCTTTTTTAATTATTTATTTTTTGAGTACTTTTATTAGGCAAGTTTTAAGAAGCATTCAATCTTTATGAAGTGTTGACTTAACCGTAACATTTTCAACTCTACAAAATACTTGTCGATCAAAGTAAGCAATAATTATTCAAGCAATAATTATTCATGAATTACCTAATTATTTAAATAAAGTAAGCATAGAAATTAAAACTGTATTTTCGAAATGAATTAAAGAAACAAAATTTGGTACATGTCGAATCACCAAGTATAATTCCTACGACAAAAGCAATACTAAAGAGTAGTATAGAGTTGTAGGATCAAATCCACAGGGATTAGATGTCTAAATTTCGTCATTTCTTATGAAAAATTACTTTCGTGGCAATAGTCATGCCCGCGACTTGTTACGAGCTTCCTCAAAATAAATAAAAGTGGGAGGGTTTAGTAATAAAAATAATAATATAAAAGACAGAACAAAAAATAAAGAAAACAAAATTTTATTTGCAAAATAAATTAAATTGGAGAATAATATTTTAAATCTTAGCCTCAGCGTCGGTTCACTCTGAACTTGAACTGATCCTTGAACATTGATTTTTCCCTTTTAATTGATAAGTTGGTTATAGCACCCAAGAACATTTCAACCGTTAAATTTTTCTTTTGTAGTCAGTTCTGATACGACCTGCAAACTGACTCTTGTCGAATTTCTAACCACGTAGCTCATGCCCGTAATTTAAGATTTTGACAACGTTGCGATGTAGAAAGCTCAACTCGAATTAACAGCCTCAACCCGCATAGGTCATTTAAATCCGATCACTATCTCTTTTGACGTAATTCAAATAGTTTTTTTCAATTGAACATGCCAATTTATTCGCGAAAATCCGAATACAGTACGACTTATTCAACTTCCCAACTGTATGTCAAAATTACATGAATACCCGTATTGATAGACTTCGTAATTTTCTTTCCATTTTTTCTATATCATTATGTAATTAATGTAAACATACATTTCTCTTTTTTTCTAAAAAGGATCATGCATTCATAGTTAAATAAAAAGTACAATACATAGGAGGTCTAGCCTTGTCGGCTTTTACATAGCTAGCCATAAAGTATTGCATATCAAAATGACAAATATAGTCATTAGCAGAGTCCGTAGAATTGAAATTTGAAAGCAAACTAGGATTACTTCCGATTCGAGCAAGACCATCAGCGCAAAAATGACGAAACTTGTTGCAGAATTCTGCTGCTGCTAGTATTCTGTAATTGAATTTCTTTTCATTTTATTATAAAAAAAATTTGTCTAGAACCTATAAAATTACATAGATACCCTTATTGATAGACTTTGTAATTTTCTCTCCATTTTTTCTATATCATTATGTAATTAATCTAAACATACATTTCTCTTTTTTTTTTTTCTGAAAAGTAACATGCAATAAGTTAAAAAACGGAACAATACATAGGAGGTCTAGCCTTTAGATAAATAGCCATAAAGTTTGGCATATCAAAATGACAAACATAGTCATTAGTAGAGTTCCTAGAATTGAATTTTGAAAGCAAATTAGGATTACTTCCCATTCAAGCAAGAGCATCAACGCGAAAATATGTGATTTACCCACGACCCATTTTGGTTCAATAGAAATGTTAAGAGTTGTGTGATTTAAATTTTAAGAGATTATTTATAATTCAAGTTAAATAAAATTTAAGAGATTGTTTGTAAATCAAGTTAAACAAAATATATTATCTTTCTAGAAGATTCAGTTATATAATATATATAACATTTATTAGCATAATATATTTTACATTGATTAGAATTCGATTTTTTCAACCTAAATAGATATAATTGAAACTCTTTTTATATATTATTTGAATTTGACATTAGTGATTTTTTTTTTTACTCGTGATTTTTTTCGAAAGGATTTCACACGTAAAATCTGTTTATTCTATATTTCTTTCTTTTTCTTTACGATCTTTCTATATTGTCATTATCGATATTCAATTTTTTTTAAAAAAACTTCATAATTCATAAAAACTTACATTTTTTTTTCTAAGAAGGAACATGCATTCATAAGTTAAGAAAAAAGGAGGTGTAGCCTTTTCAGCTTTTACACAACTAACTAGCCATAAAGTTTGGCATATCAAAATAAGAAACATAGTCATTCTAGAATTGAAATTTCAAAGCAAATTAGGATTACATCCCATTCCAGAAAATGAATTAAACCGATTTTCCAGTATATATAAATACACTTCCCATAAAAATGTTTTCTTATAATATAATTAATACAAAAATGTTTCCCATTTATTAAACTTAATTTTTTTTATAGATTTTAGTGACAAAAATTCAACCTTAATCACTTTAATTAAGAGTTTAATTTAACATCACATCATATATTATAAAAATATGATGTAAGATAATTATAAAAAGAAGAAATACAAGGATAGGTGACATATTTAAAAAATTAAGTTAATTTGTATATTATCACAAGATGTTTGATTATATTATAATAAATATTTGATTAAATTTATGTTTCAAATTAAATAACACCAACTCAATTAATAAAAATTTAGTTCAATCAGTCTATATTAATTCTCTATCTAACTGATTCAATCTTCGGAATGGTATTCCGATTGATTTTCAATCCAGTTCAAACAAAATCAAGTATTTCTTAAAATGTAAAACTTATATATGAAGTATTTTTTCAAAAATTAAATTTATATATATATATTATACTTTTAACATGTGTGATAAATTTTAGTTGTTAATTATGTGCTTTTCATTAACTTTTTTTGGAGATAAACCTGATAAAGAAAAAAACTACTCAACCAAAAAAATGAGATTTATTAAAAAATGAGTCGAGTTTGAATTTCAATGTTAAAAAATCCGAACTAACTTTAAATTTTAAACACAATAATTAAAAATGTTTTAAACTTTATTTTAAATAACATTTATACCTTCCCTCTATTAAAATTTGGTAGCATAATATTATTATTTTTATCTTAATTTTATAATTTAAATTTAACGAGTACTTCTTAATTACCACTTTAACCCTGCAAATTCCTTAACTCCATCTCTTCTTAACCTAACCATTAACCCCTTCTTCATCTGATAAATCACACTGTTTTTGGGACGACCTTTCCCCACCACATGCAGGTTGTAGTTATGAATGATGGCTGTTGCGGTAGCCTTCATCAAGAGAAACGACACCTCTTTCCCTGGACAAATCCTTGGCCCCGCAAGGAATGCGCTAAATTTAGTTGGCGACTCTCGTTTAATCTTCCCATCTTCATCAATCCATCTTTTCTGGCTTGAACGCATAGCAATCTTCTCCCCATAAGCTTTCCATCCTTCCCATTGCATGTATTCCTATTATGATTCGGGTGTTTTGACCCACCCGATGACCGCTCGGGAGAAAGTCCTGCTTTGTACATGTTCTGAATTCGAACGGAATCGGTGGATATAGCCTTAGGGTTTCGCACAACGCTGCATGAAGATATGTTAGCTTATTCAACTCATCGTAGTTGGATGGTATTTGCAGGCTTCCCTCTACTTGTTTCATTGATAAGTGTCTCTTTATTTCTTCTCTGATCTTGTTTTCAACCATGGGTGCCTTGGAGATGAGATAGAAGAACCAAGTCAGAGTTAAACTGTAAGTATCATCACTGGCAAGAAAAAAATGTATAAGGTTGTCTCTTATAAGACTGTCTTTTGGTGTTGGGCCTGTTATCTCATGTCCTGTCAGGTAACAATTCAAGAAATTGAAATCATTCTCTTCATTTGAGCCTGAGGATGCCACTGATTTGTTGGATTTGTGGCGTTGGGTTGATATAAATTGTGTTAAAAGATCATCAAAAGCCTTCCAAGCATCACTCCGTTTCTTCTCTTTCCCAATCTGAAGCCAACTCTGCAACTTCCAAAGACTGTCAGGCATTACATATCTGTAAAAAGCTGCCTCCAGAGTATCACTCATGGCTTTTTGGAATCGATTCTCAGGGAATTCAATGGAGAGTAGGCCAGGGTTGAAGCCCACGCCCGTTATGCAACCAATGTCAAACGCATGCCTTACCAACAAATCTTGCAAGTTCACCGCCATCTCTCGTCCAGAAACATATTCAAGAACTTTAACAAGCGCCTTCTCTATACGTTGATGGAGAACCTTTGAAAGTGATTGCCGGAACTGAGGGTGATTCAGGAAAGCATGGAAAACTCTACGGTGACATTTCCATGCCTCACCGTCGGAATTGAAAAGTGATTTGCCGAAGATATCAAACTCTTTCAACCATTCAGGACCTTTCAAATAAATACAACTGTTGGAGCTCAATACATAACGCACATTCTCTGGATCGGAGGTGGCTAAGAAGCTGGTGTTAGTAAACCAAAGTCCTCTATAAAAGAAGGTACCATTGCTTCGTCTGAGGACTTGGGCAACTTTGTCATGAGGGCGATGGATGTTGAGAAGTAACGTGGGAATCATCCCAACAAATGGCCAGTTTCGAGGGAGGCCATTGTCGTCTATGAAACGATAGAGAAAACGAAGAAAAATTATTCCAAAAACCATATATCCAAGATATACAAACAGTACTGCCATGATGTTCTTAGAAAGAGTTTAAGTTGCTTAGGACATATACTCAGTCACCAGTCAGGGCACTATATATAGATTTAGAGTTTAGCCTTCCTCTTCTTTTCCACAAGTCACAATCAGAACATTTACTGCCATCATGTTCTTAGAAAGACTTTAAGTTGCTTAGGTCATATACACAGCCACCAGACAGGACACTATATGTAGATATAGCTTTTAGCCTTACTCTTTCTTCTCAACATGTCACAATCAGAACAGCTTATATTGTCTTTGAAATGAGAGATTCCCATTAAAATCATTTTAATGAACCAACTAGCAGAGCATAGTTAAATAAATCATTAAAAATTTATAAAAATAAAAAAATTATTAAATTTATTCAATTTGTTTAATTATTGATTTTTAACTTAATTTTTTTATTTTTATCGGTTTTGAGTAATTTTTGATTCAATCGATTTAATTTTTTTGTTTGGATTAATATATTTATTGATTTTCAATTCAACTGATCAATTTAATCATGTTTTAAAAATATGGTTACATCATTAAATCTTAACGAAATCTAAATTCAAGAATCAAAATGAATATGTCAAATTTAATTATCAAAGTAAACAAAAAAAAATACAAATACCAAATAAACATAATTTTCAAATTCAAGAAAAAAAGTTATATTTTATATTATATTATTCTACCTTAATTAATATTTAAAAATTCAAAACTAAATAAATAAGACAGTTGTTTAATTTAAAAAATTCCCTCTGCATAAATTTATATACAAACCTTAACCACATAATTATATCTCTTAAATTATCTTTTAACACTTTATTATAAAAAGTAGAAAATAATATAAAATTATTAAAATTACTTAACAATTATTACTATACATAAGAATGGAAGTAAGTTGAATATCTCCAATTTTTGGATTATTCGAATCCGTAAATTATTATTTAATTTTGAATATGAGTTAAATATTATATGTCGGATATTTAAATTTACAAAAAAATCGAATTTAACATTTTCATATGTTGGATATCCGAATCCGTGAAATAATATCAAATAAAAATTAATTTTAAATAAAATTTATTCATAATTATAATAAATAAAAGTAAATTAACAAAAGTAGTTGAACAACAATCCAAACAAATTAAACATAATAACTTTGCAACATTTATATATACCTAATAGCTTAAACATGAGGATTTCGAACAAATTAAAAGTTTCATAATAATCTACAAAAATTCAAATTTAATATTTTTTAATCCACAAAAATTCGAATATGATTCCATGAAATAATATAAA
Organism: Gossypioides kirkii; assembly: GCA_005610355.1. Taxonomy (NCBI): domain Eukaryota; kingdom Viridiplantae; phylum Streptophyta; class Magnoliopsida; order Malvales; family Malvaceae; genus Gossypioides; species Gossypioides kirkii. The sequence goes on from CP032248.1 coordinate 29,057,834, forward strand.
ATCAAACAAAAAATTTAATTTTAAATAAAATTTATTCATAATTAACAATAAATAAATGCAAGTTAACAAAAGTAGTTAAATAAAAATGCAAAGAAACTAAACATAATTGCAACACCTTAAACCCGATTTAGAAGAAACGACTAAGTCAAGAATGTCACAATGTCATCACAGAGAAAAGTACCACATCACATTGAAAGCAAACACGTAGTTATGCCATAACATAAGCTCCGCAAAGTCAGAAGGTAAATTCAACACTAAGTTAAAAGAATCAACACAAATTCAAAGGTTCTACACGTAAGTTTCCATTGTAGCATACTAATATCTAGATATAAGCCCTAGCAGCCCTAGAGTGATCAAGCTCCTCATCCACCGACCGTCAAGTCTGGGAAGACCCTGAAACACCATTAAATAAATCAGTGCAAGATATAATGATATTTCACAAGTTCCATTATCATAATCATAGAAAGCACTATTTCAGTTCTGAAATCAAATTAGCAAATCTCAGTCAGATAGACAATTGTATCGCAATTTAGTGGTACAGTCACAGTCACAGGAAACATTACAGATTCACATTCAGTTATAGATACAATCACAGTTATGCACACCCACCTGCACATCATCTCCATCCAACCCAAACACTTTATTATCCATCCCTAGACTTCAAAAGGTGTCGGTATGACACGTCGCAGTGTTTACAGTGTCACTGCTAGTTCAGTTGTAATCTTGCAGTGTTTATAATGTCACCATCAGTTCAGTAATTATTCTCAAGTAGTTTAACCACTAAAAACATTCAGTCACTTCCTTCAACTCATAAGCCCAACATAAGCCTAACCACATGCAGATGCAAAACAGTTATCAGTTCATACGTTTCAAAACTAACTCAATGTCTCAAACATATATATATTTGTCAGCTATGAACAACACGTAGATAATTAGTCTCATTTTTAGAGTCAAATTGCAAACATGCATAATAGCTTTCATAGTTCATTTTAGGTCACACAAGTTCTACAGTTAACATATGGTCGTTTTAGATAGAGTTGATGCACAAATACATACTACACACGGCCTGGCACACGATCATTTGCTAACCCATGTGTGACACACCCCCGTGTGTCTCAAAACAGTATACACACACGGTCTGGTACACACCGTGTGCCCAGCTCATGTGTCCCCTATACGCTATATCCAAAACAGTATGCAGACACGGTCTGACACATACCTGTGTGTCTAGCCCGTGTGTCACAAAATAGTATTCACACGGTCTAGCACACGCCCGTGGGCCCAGCCCATTTGTGTCCTGTACCTTGTTTACACGGCACATGGTCTGGACACACTCCCGTGTGCCCACGAACAGCAGCCAATCTAGGTAAAAATGCAAAAAAAAATGCAAGAAACGCTAAGGGGTTTCAATACCCTACTTGAAGTATAACGAGATAATGTTCCCAACACGATTCCAAAGCCTAAACCAAGTTCCAAGCAACCAATAATAATTAACTCACAAACACACAATTGATCAACACTCAATATATCGATACTTCAAAAAACTCAAACGCTAATCCTCACCTTTGCGCAATGCCACAATCCCGAACTATGACATCGCGGGGAGTGCCATTATGGTCTACGCCTAAAGTAAAACAATGATGCACTTTAACAATGAATTCCTCAATTTCACAATTAACCATCACTACCAAAACTTTAGATAACAATACGAAGGTTCTTCCAAACTTACGGTTAATCGTTGCAAAGAGAAACAATGAAACCAATAGTCACTTCAATTACGTTTCAGAACAAAATAAATGGAAGAATTCAAGGCTAAAAGAAACGTTTCGATGGAATTCTCAAACCAAGAGCAATAAGAGCAAAAATAAAAGAAAGAAACCAAAGGAAATTAATCAGGAAGAAACATTTAATTGGTTTTAAATTCAATTTGACGGAAAAGTGCAAAAATAAATACACATTCACGCACATGCAAGGATTCAAACACGTGACCAGAAATTAGACAAACAGATGCATGATCATTAAACCACTAGGCTCATCATTGAAACCAGATCGCACAGAAATTAATTTATATAACATGTTCAAGGTCTCTGGTTCACAAAAGAAAAATCACAAGATTTTGTAAAAGATACAACTTGAACCTCAACTCTAGATAAACAGATAGAGCACTTAACCACAGAAGTAAAGACAATTTCATTAACATGGTTCAAAAAGAAACAGTTAAAAAAATTCGAGGCGTTACAACTCTCTCCCTAAAGGAATTTTGTCCTCGAAATTTACTTGAATCAAACAAATGTAGGAACTACTTACGAATAGAATCCTGCAATTTACAAATTCGGGGCTGTTGGATATCATTGAACTAGAGAAAACTAGGCAAAATGCCTATGAAAATGCTGCAATTTACAACAAAAAGATTAGCAATAGTAACTAGTGGTTATTAAAGGACCATGGTGACCCCTTAACAATTATGGTTTTGTCAACTTCATAATAAAACAGGAACATAAATCTCTTCTCTCCAATATTCGTAATAGTAACACCCCTAAGAGGATGGAAAAGATTAGCAAAAACAGTCTTCATGGATTGAAAGTTGACAGAAGACGCCGTAAGAAAACATCCCACAAGACACAAATCAAGATCCTCCTCCGACTTATCCAAATCCTGATCCATCTCCCACCCCACCCCACACCTTCTCCACTCTCTTCTTCATCTTTCAAACATAAATCCGCCAACCTTGATTCCATTATTCAGAACTATTTTCCAAAAAACAAAAGTCAACGCACCATAAGAAATGCTACCACAGAGCATACCGAAAAATGCTACCTAAGAGCATACCATTCAATTGATAAGGGTAACGGTACAACCTTTTTTGTTTTGAGAAAAAAATGAATCTTTTGAAAAATACCTATTAGACTATAGTTATATTTTCTAATAAATAATTAGAAATAAGTTTATGCAAAATTATTGTTAAACAATGGTTTAGAAAGCGAATAATCTGGCTTTCGAGTACGTAGTGTAACTTTCAAGATCTGATCCTAATGTCTAGATCGAGCTTTGGATATTACAACCTACCCTCGATTCATGGACTTGTGATCAATGATGTTTCGCTTATATGGATGAATGAATGTCTTTTATGGCTCTTTGCTTTCAAAAAATATCTTTAGGCTTAAAAAATTATTTTTTTTCTCTATTAACTTATTTAGAATGGTTGATTTTATGTTAATATATATCAATTTATACTAAATATAAAATATTATATATTAATATTCTTACAATTTTAAAAAATAAAATATAAAAAAACTAATTATGTAATAAATTTTAATTAAATTTATATTAATGAAGTAAAAATCCTCGGCGTAGGTGGGATTAATCTTAATCTATAACTCTCTATAAAAGTTATCCCAAAGTTAATGAGAGTTTTTAATTTGGGATTTATAAGCATCCTTTGGCCAACAACTCAGCCTAAGCATAAATTATAGGCATCCTTTGGAATATTGTTATTAATTATCATGATGAGTATAGAGACTTAGGGAATGAAAACTCATTTTCATAGTTTAATCGAGTTGAATCAAATAAAAAATAATAATTAAGTTGATGAATCTTTTTTATCATTTTAATTCGATTTGATTTTTTTTAATTAAGTTTAGTCTAATGAAATTCAAGTTAAATCGAGTTGAATAAATTTATTTCAGTTTAATTTTAAAATTAAATAAATCAAATAAAAATCCTGTTGATATTGTGACTAAATTCCTAACTATAACACATGAATTTCAAGCTATATATTTGAGAACTCTTTCACATCAAATAAGAGAAAATTGAATATAATTTAGTATGATAATTTACTTGTTTAATGCATCAAATTTATCATTTTTAATTTTTTAATTATAAACTTTAACATTTTTAGAATTTTATATAATTTTATTTTTTAAATTATTTTTTAGAATTTTTATAAATATTTGAAATTTTTAAAATTATTTTGAAATAGTTTGAAATTTTTGTTGAGAAGGCTCAGTTTACTCATTTTCAAAATTGGTAGAAATCTAAGGGGTGTTTACACCAATTATTATTCAGCTTGCAAAATTCAACTCGACACTCAATAAAATAAAGATTTTTTTCTTCCCCAACCGGATTCGATTCTTTTATTTTTTTTTCACGACATAACAGTTTTGATTATTAGGTTTTTTGACTAAAGCATCAGTCTATGTTTGATAATTTTGAATCAATTAAAGGGGTAAGCCTATTTATTTCTGATTCTAAAAGAAATAGTTTTAGTAGTCGACTCGCTTCTTTCAAACTATTTCTCTTTACTTGAAATTCAAATTTTTTTTATTTTTTTAGTTGAATTGAATTTTGCTACCCTCTATTTTAGATTCTAGCTCTTCTCTCTATAGGAAGATGTGGCTTCAAATAGTCTTGCCATCATGCTTAGTGAAATTCAAGTTTAAACACTAAATTAAATTTCAATACCAAATTTCATGATAGATTATAATATATACAATTAACATGAGTTAAGTAATTAAGTTATTTTTCAAATTGTTATGGAACTTTGAGTTTGTTTAGAATTCTTTTGTTTAAGTCGTTAGGTATATTGAATTCTTGATGTAGATGTTACATAGTTGGTTCTCATCATTCAAAGACTATGAGTGTAATAGGAGCAGCTGTCGACAAAAAGATCACCCTAAGATGATCATCTCATGGCTATTGAGAACGAATCAAATCAGATGGTTCTATTTCTCAATCTTTTCGACTTGATCCTACTGAACCAAGGAAGTAGTTGTAAAATTATTATGTTTAATTTATTTGCATTGTTTTTTTTTTCAGTAGAAAGAAAATAACATTAAGTGATTACATGAGAAACACTAAGAAATCAACTATTACAAGCACGACTATCTTCATCCAGCAACCTCAAGACTGACATTGGAGGTGAGTGAAAAAATCGCAGCAAAAGAGAGCTAGAATTGGAAAACTTTGCCATATGGTCCGCTACTCGATTAATACTCCTATGGATATGTCGAACACAAACCTTCCATTTACGATGCAAAATTTGATGTAACAACCATACCTCAACCAAGCCACTATCAACCCTTCCACTCGAAGAAAGAAGATCAACTAGTAAAGAGTTATCACATTCCACTATAACCTTTCTGAAACCCTTATCCCAAGTAAGAAGCAAACCCTCTAAAAGAGCTCTCGCTTCAACCTTGAACACTAAATTTATCCCAAAACTCAAATGAACCCCCCATAGCCAATTAGCACGTCGCCAAATACCACTTGCAAAGGCACAATCTCGCATTGCATGATAAATCGATTCAGTACCCGTCTCGCACACAGGGCAGAGATCAAGTTTTGTCATTCAGCTCCGTCTTCTTTCACAATTCGTCATGACTTTACCATGCCAAAGAAGCCATAAAAATGTACGGACTCTCTGTGGTGCTTTCACTTTCCATACTTTTTTCCAAATGACGAACTCATCATTGTTAAGTGAAAAAAGGGACTTGTAAGTTATGGAAGATGAAAACTCATTCTTATCTCTCCATTTCCAATCTAGACGATCACTGCCCATACTAACGGACGGAGGCAGAATAGTAGCTATCAGTTGTAAATCATGAGATGGGACAAGAACTTCTAGACGATCCCAGTCTCATCGCCCATCCACAATTACAAGATCGCAGACACACAAGGTGTTGTCCAAATGCTCAACAGTTACCTTACAACCCCGCAATGGCCCAATTTGCTTAATCCAAATATCATTCTAGAAATTAATAAGGCTCTCATCCCCCACAGACCAAGAAACATTGCTAATAGCCTTCGACAAAATCGAAAAAACAAATGAGTAACTATTACGGGAAATAGACTGTAGGATAGTCTCATGAACATTATACTTACTCCTTAAAGTTCTTACCCGTAGAGAATCAGGAAAAGAAAGAAACCTGAAGCCAAGTTTCAATAAAAACACATTATTCTGGTCCGTCAACTTTCGAATACCTAGCCTTCCACTATCCGAAGGCTTACAACAATTATCCCAAGAGATTAAAGAAGGTTTCCTCATATCAGATGTGGAGCCCCAGATAAAGTTATGAGCAATCTTTTCTATTTCCATGCACATAGAAATAGGAACTCTGACGGTATACATAAAATAATTGGGAATAGAAAGTAGGACAGACCTAGTAAGAGTGGTGCACCCAACCAACGACAACTTCCTTGCATTCCAACCAGATAATTTCTGTTGTACCTTACTAAGGATAAAGTCAAAAGTACTAATTTGAACTCGATGATGCAGCAAAGGTAGACCCAGATAGAACCCAAGATTATCCACCTTGCTAAAGCTTATGCACTCACAAATTCTATTAGTCACCACAGAAAGAGTATTCGGGGAAAAGAAAACTTACGACTTTGATACATTAATCTTCTGACCCGATATGCTGCAAAACGTTTACATGATAGAATCAATCACAGAGGCTTGCTCTAAGCTCGCTTCACCAAATAGCATAAGATCGTTGGTAAAGAATAAATGAGATAAAGCAGGGTTCCGGTGAGACAACCTCAAAGATTTCCACTGTCCACTGTTAATTGCATCCGTAATAAGATGGCCCAATCTCTTCATACATAAGACAAAAGGTAAGGAGATAAAGGATCTCTCTGTCTTAACCCACGAAATTGTTGAAAAGACTTAGTAGTAGCTCAATTCCACATAACATGAAAAGATGCAGTAGAAACACAATACATGATAATTCTTACCAACCCGCGTGGGATTCCAGCCGCAAGTAAGGTGTCATAAAGAAAGTCACAATTGATTCTATCATAAGCTTTCTCCAAGTCTATCTTCAAAACCATACCCAATTTATTACTCCAAAAGTTTTACAAAGCACAGACTAATAGAGCGAAACTAAGTGATCTTCTCGAGACTCTGAACCTTCGGTATGAGAGTTAACAAACTTCGATTCAGTAACAGATCAAAGGGCGTTCTATTCATACTGTTTCTCGCAAAAGAACATAGAAATGAACCCACTATATTCCATTGAGAATAGAAAAAATTTGCTTAAAAACCATCAACACTAGGGGCCTTTAACAGGGCCATACTGAAAATAACTTTACAAACTTAAACATCCGTGATGTCAATACCAAGGTCATTGACATCGTTATCCGTTAGCTTAGGGAAAGTGTGAACGCAATGCAAAACACCACTCATCCTAGACTCAATGGTATAAAGGTTTTTAAAGAAATCATTGACATGATACTTCAAGCTCTCCTCCTCAAAACACCACTCATAATCAACCAAAAGGCCTGAAATCCTATTCCTCTTATGTCTAATCAAAGTACAGCTATGGAAATATGAAGTGTTCCTATCCCCTTGCATTAACCAATCAGCCCTCGATTTCTGAAACCATAACAACTCTTCATGGGCAAGAGCTTCCTCAATATCAAATTTTAACTCCGACCCTTATTTCAGAAGTGAATGCGAAGATCGAAACTCAAGGATCTTTTGAACTTTTTTCAACTCATTAACTAACTTTCTTTTTCGAACAAAATTTTTTTCATAGAAATCTTTATTCCACTTCATAGCAATTGGTTTAAACCGTTCCAAGTTCTCAAATGCCGACAGCTCATTTTTTCATTGACAATCCACCACGCTACAAAATTAGAATAACAAAACTAGTAGCGAGGCAACGAAATGACTTATCTTCCCTTTGAAAATCTGGATAAGAGGAAACCAATAAGGGACGATGATCCGATTTCAAACGATGAAGATTCCTAATCGAGCAAGCGCAAAGGATTCCCAATCATGGTTACAAATAGCTCGAACAAGCCATTGCGATAAACCACCCTTATACCAAGTAAAACGGGAACCATGTGCCCGACATCCTGCAAAGCACTATCAAACAAAAATTTACGAAACCACTTACAACCATTGTGTGAAAGAGTAGCACCTCAAACCTTTCAGGGCTATCAAGGATGTAATTAAAGTCCCCAAGTAGGATCCAAGGGCTATCCACAGAATCAGATAAGGAACTTAGATACGGCCAAAGCTCTCTTCTCGTCGCACCCTGAGGGCTGGCATACATAATAGAACAGAAAAATCTAACTGAGCTCTGAGCCAATCCCACTTTAATATGGACAACTTAAGAGTGAACAGATAAGACATCCACCAAAAAGTCATCATTCCAACAGAGTTAGATACCACCAACAAAACCATTGGCCTCTATCAGAAAAGAGTTGACAAAACCCAACTTAGCAATTACATCATTCGCTCTAACTCCACTAATTCGAGTTTCTAGAAGGTAGAGCAAACTCGGAGAAATTCTTTACAATATTCTTTAACAAAACTGTGAAAACGAGAGTGACCAGCTCCCTGAAAATTCCAACACAAAATTTTAATATTCATAAAAATATTAAAGTGAGTTCAAATTATACCCGGGCCATCAGGCTAGTTCGCAGACTTCACTCCCTTGGGAGATGCAACAACCATAGCTTCTTCATCTCCTTGGTCATCCTCAGATAATCGGGACGCATTCGAAGCTCTATCAATCTCACAGACCAGTCCTTCCATAGCAGAACCAAGGTCCACCAAAACATCAGCAAGAGAACTTTTTTCAAGAGGCTTCCCTTGCTTAAACACAAAACCCGAAGTAGCACCCTACCTCTGACCTTGAGAAATACTAGAATTACCAAATAGAAACACTGAATTCTCTTTATCGTGACCTTCAATGTTTTTAGACCAAAATTTTAACAGCAGCATGAGTACCTTTCTGCGATTTATCTAAAATAATTACTTGTTCGAAACTCACTAAAATCCTACGATTTAAAAGACCACCCAAAACTCCCTTTGGGCTGCTCCATTCGACTGCCCACCCTTATTTTGTTGCAAACCCAGATGCCCCACATTGGGTTTAAGTATCTTGAGGGCTATTTTGGGCCCACCCACACTAATGCCCTTTTTCTTAATAGTCTTGCTATTATCCAATTGATTTTTTCCCTTTATCAACAGTTTTCAACCTTAAAGCGCCGTTCTTCTCATGTGCATTCATAATAGTATCAACTACATTCCTTCTTTCTTGAAAACCTCTCCCATTCTCGCCATTAGAAACTCCTTCCATATCCATCAAAATTGAAAATCGAGACCAGTCAGACCTCCACCCGTCCCTTTATTCCTACTAACTTTGAGGACCTGACCCCTACCTCTCCGTCGTTCAACCACCATCCACAACCCAAAAGATTCCTCTACCACCTTTTTCTCTAAGCCTAACAGGCCTAAACTCGTTAGAACATTGTCCGACGCTTTCATAGGTGAAGTCGTATCTCCACTCGAACAACCATCAGCCTCGTGCCCCACCATTTCACACTTGAAATAAATGCTTGGTAAAGCCTCGTATTCAACCCCTGAAGTTTCCCGTTAATCCAAAGCTTGAAGACCAATGGTTTTCGCAAATCAACACTGACAACCATCCTACCAAAGTGGCCGCTCCAGCCACCATCAATGTGAGAATCAATTTTAAAACACCGGACCAACCATTTGCCCTATCACCCAAAGCAAACAGTTAGAGTAGTAGCCCTCAAGTAACCCCGGTAACCTGATCCAAACAACTTGAGATTCAAAACCACTTAGGGTAGTCGAAAAATCCAAAGACCAAGGCTTGACCGATAAATACAGTCCAAAAATTACCTATGGCCCTACCGATAATGTGACACCTTATACCCTACCCAATTGTTGGATCTGAATATAAAATGTCACATTTCGTTATCGAAGCAACTTACTTTTCTATTATTATTTAAAAAAACATATAGATACATAGTGGTAAAATTATTTTATAAAATTTCGGCAGTATTTCTGCCTGTTTACATAAAATCCTCCTGTAAAATTTACATTTCACAATATAGTCACATTCAAATAATCTCCCAAATCAATTCCCAACACTTCAATTTCTCAAAACATTTCAATAAACTTGATATCTACGTTTAACCATTTCATCAAAACATTAGTTATAAAGTACTAGCAAAAGAGACATAATAAACATATTTAAATTTAATTTATGACACAATATTTTATATATAAGCCTATGTATATGCCATAAATATTAACAAAAAAGTAAACTTTTTACCAACTTCGTTTGAGCTGATTTTCGATTCTTTAGATGCTGTTGGAACGATCTACCGAATCTAACTTCCTGCGCGCGGAAAAATAGACAAACCGTATGCTGAACAATTTTTATGCTCAGTGGTGCTAATATCATATAAATCATTACATAAGTATTAAATATAAATTAATTAATAAAAGTAAATAAATAACAATAAGCTTTTTAATCAATTTAAAAATCACATAATCAATTTAATTCACACAATAAGGAAATTTAAAATATATTCAACTTTTGTTTTTGCTTTTCTTTCAATCTAAACCCCGTACAAAAATTTAGACTCATAACCAGATATACGAATCCACCGCCCCAAGTTGTTCGACACTGATGGCTATCAGAGTAGTCCACGACCCTCAGGGAATTGGGACTGCCCACGACCCTCTGGGAATTGGGGCTAACAATAATAAAAACTAACCAATTTGGCCTTTTCTCCCTCAACCCTCTGGGAATTAGAGAGATCTAAATCCTCTGATATAAAGACTCTATGGCATGCCAACTATATCTGATCTAGTCTAACTTAGTGAACCGGGACAAAAATTAAGTTTCATTTCAATTCTATTTTTCACATCATTCTTATTTTTGGTCTCATATCATGATCAAATCATATATTTTGCCTAATGTAAAATTAGGCTTCCAATTCAAAAGCTTGTTAAATATTTTCTTGCTCAAACATATAAAATCATAACCATGAATTTGCTAATTTAATCATTGAAAAATAAACATGTCCATCTCAAATCATAATTTTATAAATATTAACTAAATAATTCAAACTCATTCAAAACTCATAAAAATAATATAAAAATAAAATTAATATAATTAATCATAATAGTCTAATTATTCTAAAACTTTATGTAATAAAAATAATATATTAGCACAAATCAAAATTTTAATCGCTTTACTTCTTCTCTTCGTCTTTCTCCTTCAAGGTGCTCGCTTCGTTTTTAGCTACAATATGAGCAATTCAATATGAAATAATATCATTTACCCATTTTAATACTAAAACTAATAAAAACAACATAAATATGTATGATTAATCAAGTTAATATACTACGCTTCCAAATCCGAAATTCTCATATCTTACAACTCGATTATCCGTTTTCAATTTCGTCTTCACCGGAGTACTCACTAATTCATAAGCTGTCATTTAGCACAAATATTACTCAAAATAGTCAATTTTCTCTACTACCCCTTCACCATAGCCAAATAAACTAAATAACTTCCCATCCAATTTCATTCCTTTTCACACTTCTAACAAGCTAAAATTCTTCTTCTAATCATTTTCTATCAAGAAAATATACCTATTTTACTTAAATTTTTTAATCTTCCATTAATTTTTTTTAATGACAACTTTGAAAATACTTGATGAAATAAAAAATTATTGGTATATATATATAGAACAAGCTTTAAATATTCAAAATATATGAGAAATTTGAAAAAAAATTATACTTTATGCTTAAATTTTGAAGAAAAATAGTAAAAAAAATATTCCCCTCTTTTCATGAGAAACAGAGAATATGAAACAAAAAGCAAAAGAGAAAGATGAGAACTTTTCTTTCTCTCTTTCTCTTATATTTTATTATATTAAATAATAAAATATTATTATTAATTAATATATCTTTGGATAATAATAATAAAAAATCATTGATTTTTTTAAAGAAATAGTAAAATTATCATTAGATCCCTTCCATCAAAATAAAATAGAATATTTAAACTTTAGCTCTTATACTTTTTTCACTTATTCAATTTAGTCCCTAACTTGATAACAAATTTTTTAACTAAACACATGCTCCTACTAATAATTCTTTTTTTTTCGTATATGATAGTTTCCTATAAAAACGATCAAAACTTCATATACTACTATTTATTTATAAAACATTTATTCAAGGACTTCTACCATAAATATATATTTTTAAAGTGGCGATGTTACAGACAAAACCCTATTCAAGTCATCCTTGTCATGAAATCGAACCAGATAAAAATCGTTTTCCAGATCCATCAATTGGAATCGACCTTGAAGATTCCAGAGAAGTGTGATTTTGTTTAAAAGAGCATTAAATCTAATTCGATCCCTAACAATTTCACCACGATCGTTCTTGCCATTTTTCGCTGAATAAAATCCTGAACCCTATCAGAAAATTTGAGGGATGGAACCCCATCAATGAATTCAGTGAGTACAGCCCCCTCAACAAATCTAAAATCCTCCTCCACTGAATCATCTTGCCCATGCACCGACGATTCTCCAATAAGGGATATCACGGACTACTCTCTGACCATTATTGTCAACAGTAGGATCATTGAAGTCGAACTGAGCATCCGTACAAGTTCGAACCTTTTATGTCGCTCTTCCAATTCCCAAATTAGACCCAACACTGTTCACACTAGCCATAAGATCCACCGTGGGCAGCGTAGAGTCTGACATAGCCATCCCATCCGTAAACATTTGTTTGCATTTTTGTTTATCTACTTTTGTTAATTTGCATTTATTTATTGTTAATTATGAATAAGTTTTATTTAAAATTAATTTTTTGTTTGATTTTATATTCTTTCACGGATTCATATTCAGATTTTTTGTAAATTCAAATATCTGACATATAGTTAAAAAATGTTAAATTCAATTTTTTCTTTAAATTGTTATGGAACTTTTAATTTGTTCGAAATTCTCATGTTTAATTTGATTTAAAGGGTCTTTGGGTTTGTTTTTTTGAACCCACTTTGTTTATTTTGGTTTTTATATCTGGTTTTTTGTTTTAATAAAGCTTAATCCCATTATTATATAAAAAAAAGTTATTAGGTATATTTAAATGGTTGCGCAATTATTATATTTAATTTGTTTGAATTGTTTTTTTAACTAGTTTTGTTAATTTAATTTAATTTATTGTTATTTATAAATAAATTTTCTTTAAAATTAATTTTTGATTTTATATTATTTTTGGATTTGGATATTCAATATGTGATTAAAAATGTTAAATTCAATTTTTACAGATTAAATATCCGATGGATAATAATATTTAATTTAGATTCAAAATTAGATAATAATTTGTGGATTCAAATAATCCAAAACTTGGAGAGATTCAACCTACATCCATTCCTATGTATAGTTAATAATTGTTATGTAATTTAATTATTTCTATTTATTTTCTATTTTTTATAATAAAAGTGTTAAAGATATTTAATCAGATATAATTATGTGGTTAAGGTTTATAAATAAATTTATGTGGAGGAAGATAGAGTTTTTGCTTTAGCTAATGATGTTCATCCTGATATGAACTCCTAGGTCATAGGAGTATTCTTCTTTTTAATTACCCAAAAAAAATTATGTAGAGGGGAATTTTTTTACATTAATAAATTGTCTTATTCATTTAGTTTTGAATTTTAAATATTAATAAAGGTAGAGATAATATAATTTGTTTTCTTGAATTTGACAACTATGTTTATGTTGGTATGTTTATTTTTTTTCACTTTAATAATTGAATTTGGCAATTAGACTCATTTTGGTCATTGAATTTGAATTTCGTTAAGATTTATTGATGTGATCAATGTTCTTAGAACATGACTGGATTAGTCGGTTGGACTGAAAGCCAACCAATATGGTCCAAAAAAAAGTTAAACCGATTGAATCAAAAATTATTCAAAACCAGTAAAATAAAAAAATTGAGATAAAAACCAATAATTAAAACAAGATGAACAAGTTTAATATTTTTTTAATTTTAATTTTTATGAATTTTTAATTATTTAGTTACGCCGATCAAACCAATTGAATAGGGACCTAGTGATTTGGCTAGTTCAACTAGTGGTTTGATGATTAGAACACTTCAATATTGTATACCATGTCATCACCTAAAAAATATATATTAATTTTCAAGTAAGGATGAGGCACAATTTTAAAGTGTGTCCTCAAATTTTATATTTTTCAAGTTTAGAGGTCAAAATGAATTTGTTTAAATTTACGGATCAAAAAATACAAGCATCAAGTGGACTTACTTGTCAAATATAGAGTAAAAAATTATATTATCTCTTTAACGATATGGAGTGGTTTTAATACTCAAACTAAAACACTTTCCTGAGATATTGTATTTATATCAAATAATTATCCAAAAATTACATTGAAATTATATTATATATAAATCTTAAATATTTTTCCATTATAACTGAATTTTTTTAATTTAAATTTTTGTTCAACTTTCTTGTTTCCCATGTTCTTCCCTAGAAAATATTTTCGTAGAGGCATGATATTGATATTCATAACATCTACCATTTTGGGTAATTAATATCATGGCTACTTTGACAATATGATATAAATGGGAATCTCTTATTTCAAAGACGATATAAGCTGTTCTGATTGTGACTTCTGGAGAAGAAGAGGAAGGCTAAATGGTAAATCTATATAGTGTCCCAACTAGTGACTAGGTATGTCCTAAGCAACTTAAACTCTTTCTAAGATCATCATGGCAGTAACTGTTCCGATTGTGACTTGTGGAGAAGAGAAGAGTAAGGCTAAACGCTATATCTATATATAGCGTCCCGACTACTCACTGAGTATATGTCCTAAGCAAATTAAACTCTTTCTAACAACATGATGGTAGTAGTAATGTTCTGGTTGTGACTTGTGAGAAGAAAAGGAAGGCTAAACGCTAAATCTATATATAGTGCCCTGACTGGTGACTGAGTATATGTCCTAAGCAACTTAAACTCTTTCTAAGAACATCATGGCAGTACTGTTTGTATATCTTGGATTTATGGTTTCTGGAATAATTTTTCTTTGTTTCTCTATCGTTTCATAGACAACAATGGCCTCCCTCCGAACTTGCCATTTGTTGGGATGATTCTCACGTTACTTCTCAACATCCATCGCCCTCATGACAAAGTTGCCCAAGTCCTCAGACGAAGCAATGGTACCTTCTTTTATAGAGGACTTTGGTTTACTAACACCAGCTTCTTAGCCACCTCCGATCCTGAGAATGTGCGTCATATATTGAGCTCCAACAGTTCTGTTTATTTGAAAGGTCCTGAATGGCTAAAAGAATTTGATATCTTCGGCGAAGCACTTTTCACTTCCGACGGTGAGGCATGGAAATATCACCGCAGAGTTTTCCGTACTTTCTTGAATCACCCTCAGTTCCGGCAATCACTTTCAAAGGTTCTCCATCAACGTATAGAGGAAGCGCTTGTTAAAGTTCTTGAACATGTTTCTGGACGAGAGATGGTGTTGAACTTGCAAGATTTGTTGATAAGGCATGCGTTTGACATTGGTTGCATAACGGGCGTGGGCTTAAACCCTGGACTACTCTCCATTGAATTCCCTGAGAATCGATTCCACAAAGCCATGAATGATACTTTGGAGGCAGCTTTTTACAGATATGTAATGCCTGATAGTCTTTGGAAGTTGCAGAGTTGGCTTCAGATTGGGAAGAGAAGAAACGGAGTGATGCTTGGAAGGCTTTTGATGATCTTTTAGAACAATTTATATCGACCCAACGCCACAAATCCAACAAATCAGTGGCATCCTCAGGCTCAAATGAAGAGAATGATTTCAATTTCTTGAACTGTTACCTGAAAGGACATGAGATAACAGGCCCAACACCAAAAAACAGTCTTATAAGAGACAACCTTATAAATTTTTTGTTTGCCAGTGATGATACTTACAGTTTAACTCTCACTTGGTTCTTCTATCTCATCTCCAAGGCACCCATGGTTGAAAACAAAATCAGAGAAGAAATAAAGAGACACTTATCAATGAAACAAGTGGAGGGAAGATTGCAAATACCATCCAACTACGACGAGTTGAGTAAGCTAACATATCTTCATGCAGCATTGTGGGAAACCCTAAGGTTATATCCACCGATTCCGTTCGAATTCAGAACATGTACAAAGCAAGACTTTCTTCCGAGCGGTCATCGGGTCGATCAAAACACCCGAATCATAATTGGAATACATGCAATGGGAAGGATGGAAAGCTTATGGGGAGAAGATTGCTATGAGTTCAAGCCAGAAAGATGGATTAGTGAAGATGGGAAGATTAAACGAGAGTCGCCAACTAAATTTAGCGCATTCCTTGCGGGGCCAAGGATTTGTCTAGGGAAAGAGGTGTCGTTTCTCTTGATGAAGGCTACCGCAACAGCCATCATTCATAACTACAACTTTCATGTGGTGGAAGGGCAGAATATTGGTCCCAAAAACAGTGTGCTTTATCAGATGAAGAAGGGGTTAATGGTTAGCGTTAAGAAGAGATGGAGTTGAAGGAATTTGTAGGGTTAAAGTGGAATTTGTAGGATTATATAACACTTAGGATTATATAAGTTGAATCCAATATATAGTTTTTATAATGTTTCGTAAGTTAATATAATTGTCTTAATTTTCCCAAATAAGTTTGAATTAAAAATCCAATGTCACCATTAGGTAGTTAATGTTTTTATTGATTTGGTTAACAGGACATGATAAGTCATTAGGTGATATATTTTAAGTTAACGTGGGATAATGTTTTTATCAATTAGAAATTGCACTTGATGAGAAAGGATCTTAGGAAATAAGGGTGTCACGTTATCTTTTATATTTTTCAATTATTTAATGATATTTGAGTAATTTTTTCATCTCATTGATATATAATTTTAGAAATTATTTTAAAAATTCTAGACCTTGAACTTGAACCCTAAATTCTAAATCCTAATCATCGAATCTTGAACCATTAAACTCTAAATCTTAAACCCCAAATGCAAACATGAACTTGAACCCTGAATTTGGCCTTCAATTCAATGTTTAGGGTTTGGGTTTCAAGTTTCAAGTTTGAGATTTGAGTTTAGATTCAAGGTTTTGAGTTTAGGGTTCAAGGTTAAAGTTTAAGCTTCAGGGTTCAAGATTAAAGGTTTGAGTTCAAAGTTCAGGGTTTAAGATTCAAGGTTCAAGTTAAAAAAATTATCAAAATTATGTATCAATGACATG
The DNA here is from genome assembly GCA_005610355.1 of Gossypioides kirkii. NCBI lineage: Eukaryota > Viridiplantae > Streptophyta > Magnoliopsida > Malvales > Malvaceae > Gossypioides > Gossypioides kirkii. The sequence continues at coordinate 29,074,894 of CP032248.1, forward strand.
AAAAAAATTATTAAAATATCCTTAAATAATGAAAATCTGGTGACACAAGCACATTTTATCTTATGGGGGAAAAGAGGAATTCAGAAAAGCGGTCATTCAGTTGCTCCTTACTTACATTATGTCGGTGTTTTTGATGTCTAAATCGATTCTTGATGGGGTGTGTGTGCCACTTGACGATTTTGGTGGGCGGGAGATAAGGAAGAAGAGGTTTGGACAATATTAGCTTGGGAACATCTTTGTAAATCAAAAGGCATGGGGCGATTGGACTTTAGAAATCTTTGACGTTTCAATTAGCAATGTTAGATCTTTAACTTTGGAGATTGGTGCACCACAAGGACATGTTACTCTATTGGGTGCTTATATGTATTCTTTGATGGTGACATTTTTAGTCCGTAAGCTATGGAGAAATCTTCATTTGCCTGGTCTTGTATTTTACCTGGATTTCGTGAGTTGGCAAGTGGTTACTTTTGGCAGGCAGTAATGAGTGCTTCAATCCAGATTTGGCATTATCAATAAGGACTAGCGAGTTTGGATAGGGGGTCTTTAAGTTACAGTAGGGTCTTGCTAAAAAACATTTTTGGCTTGAATATAGCAGTCTTCCCCTTTATAGTCATAGAATGGTTTAGAAGTAAGTAAAGAAGGCTAAGTTCAATATGTATTCTGTGATGCATTTTGAATATTCTTATAAACAAATGAATAAAAAGTTGTCTTAACAATACTAACAGTTGGACCGATCAGTTTCATGGAGAGAAGCAGAGTTGGAAAGGAACGCGGTGGTCAGATTACTCTATTCGTGAACAATATTCCGACAAGCATGCACTGGAAGGGATTATGGGCATTATTTTGTTTTCATGGCAATGTGATTGATTTGTTTAATCCAAAGAAAACAAGCCAAAATGGATTAAGGTTCAGTTTTATTAGATTTTCATTATTTTGGGAACATAATAGGAGTGAAAATGGCTAGATTCAAAGGAGATAGAAAGATTTGGAGGAACATGAATTCACAACCAACAGAAAACAAGGAGATTCAATGAAATGAGAAGGGAGAAAGCTCAAGGAAGATGGAAGGTTCGGTTGGGAATATTAATGAAGAACAGAAAAAGATGAAAATTTACACTAGAATTGAGAGGAATCAAGCAAGAGTGGTATAGGGATATGTAGATGAAGAATTGTTGTGGAAATTACAAAGATGTTTGGTGGGAGAGACAGTGACGTTTATGCGATATAAAAAGTCCGGAGGAAAGAATGGCAAAACTTGGACTGAGGGAGATATTGGTGAACAGAATTCAGGGAAGGCTCTTCTTATTAGAATTCCCGATGATGAACTTATGGAGCTGGTTAAGCAAAATAACTAGGTGTATTTGAAGAATTTTTTTTTTCAAAAATTGATCATTGGTCGAAGAAGATTATTACGAAGGAGAGGATAGCTTAGATTGATGTTGCAGGAGTACAATTACATGGAAGAAACTATGAAACTTATAAAAGAATAGCTGAGTTGTGGGGTGAGTTGATCTCAATGGGAGTAAATTGGAATAATGGAAAAAGTTTGGGGAAGACAGCGATGCTGATTTCGATTGAACAACCTTTTCAAATTGAAGAACTAATTTTGTTGGAGATAGGTAATGATAAATTCCCAATCAGAATCAAAGAAAGGAGTTTGTCAAAAATAGAAAATGGGACAACTTTACATTTAGATGGGGAGATAGAGGAGGTGAAAGGTGAATCACCGTAGTCAGGATTGGAGTCTAGAACTGAAGCGGAGAAATTATCGGAGGAGACTCGAAACGACGAGGAAGAAGCATTAAAGGTAATCAGCTTCGATGAAAGAGACTGAAGACGACTGTCAGGGTGTGTCGAATGTAATGATGGATGAGGAAGTTAATACGTTTGGGAGCAAAATGTCAAGTGAGTCTGGAGATGAGGATGTTGGCAAAGTACATTTAGATGGGGAGATAGAGGAGGTGAAAGGTGAATCACCGTAGTCAGGATTGGAGTCTAGAACTGAAGCGGAGAAATTATCGGAGGAGACTCGAAACGACGAGGAAGAAGCATTAAAGGTAATCAGCTTCGATGAAAGAGAAACTGAAGACGACTGTCAGGGTGTGTCGAATGTAATGATGGATGAGGAAGTTAATACGTTTGGAGCAAATGTCAAGTGAGTCTGGAGATGAGGATGTTGGCAAAGTATTGGATAGGGTCAAGGAGGACTTGGTTAACATGGGCCTGTTAAGTCTAGTGGATCCGAATGTTGGGAGTGATTAATAAATAATTAAAGATAGTAGGGTGGGCTTTAGGAATGGGGAGTTGTTAGAAAGTGAGAATTTGAATTGCCCAAACCAATTTGAAAAATCATTCACAAATATAGTGGCAGGGAGATCTAGAGAGGAGGAAGTAGGGATCGAAATTGAAGAGGAATTGCTTCATATAATCAGAAATAAAAAGAAGGAAAAGGCGTTGAACAGAAGGACTTGCTCCATGCGAGAAATTTAGGATGGGGCTTTGTCGATAAAAGAGTAATTAAAGAGAGATGTAGGAGAGAGGAAGGAAAAGAAAAGGAATCAGCAAGAATTGAGGAAAAACGGTAAATTTGTCATTGTCGAACTCAGACATTAGCAACCCGTAAAAGAGTGATTCAAAGAGAGGCTAAGAAGACCTGGGAGATTGGGAAGAAGCTGGGCTTCAGCGTGGGGGGGGGGATGAGGTTGAAATAATTGAAGAACTAGGCAGACTTGAGGGGCAATAGAAGGGGAATAAAGTCGAAATCAATTGCTGAAGGAAGGAATCAGGTGAGTTCTTGCTTTGTAGAATTTTTAGCACATGGTTTTTAGTTAATTTCTAAAAAGGGAGGGATATGTATGAGAGTAATTTCATGGAATGTCGGGGGAATGAGTTTAGAGGTAAAATTAGAATCAGTCAAGAAGTTAATTAGTAGTTCAAGAGTGAGTGTTTGTTTTATACAGGAAACAAAATTAGTATAGGTGTCAACGACTTCAGTGAGGAAAATTTATGGGATGATAATTTCAATTTAGAAGTTCGAATGCAATTGAAAGGTCTGGTGGTTGTTAACGATATGGGATAAAAATGTATTTAAGGTATCAAAAGAGTATTATGATACTAGGATAATAGTGTTAGAAGGGGTATGGCTAAGAGAAAAGCTGGAGGCAGTGTTACCAAATGTATATGGGCCCAACACTGCAGCTGAACAGAAAATCAGTTTAGAAATCCATGGCTTATTGGGGAATATTTCAATGTAGTAAGATGTAGAAGCGAAAGAAGTAATTGTAAGGGGTTAGAGAAGGGTTCAAAGGATTTCGATGGGTTCATTAACAAATGTAATCTCATTGATTTACCGTTGATTGGAAAGAAATTCACTTGGTACAATCCAGAAAATAAAAGAAGTTGGTTGGATAGATTTTTATTGAAGGATATTTGGTTGGTTAAGATTAAGGACTTTCAACCGTTGGGTTTGAGGAGATCTACTTTAAACCATATTTCTATTTTGTTAACCAATAAAAGTATGGATTGGGAACCAATACCATTAAAGTTCATCAATAAGTGGTTCAAGAAAAAGGAGTGTGCGGCTTTAATAGAGAAAGAGTGGGCTGATATGAATTGTTTGAATGGGAAAACAGTAGTGCAGTTGAGAAACTCAAGGGAGTACTTAAGATGTGACGAGTTTGGAATTTCATATGGTTCCTGGCCATTGATAGAATTCTTACAAAGGTTTCTTTAGTTAAGAGGGGGGGTGCAATCGCAAGATTCTTTGTGCCCCTGGTGTGAAAGAGAATAGGAACATTTGGTTCATATGTTTTTCAAGTGTTGGTTCATTGAAGGATTTTGGAAGAAGATTTTTAATTGGTGGGAAGTTGAGTGTAATACGGTGAGTGATGTCAATGATTTTATATGTTATGTTCTAAAGTTAAGTTGTTGGGGGTAGCAAAATTTTGTGGTGGACTACAATAGCGGTAACATTTTGATCTGTTTGGATTGCAAGGAATGAGCTAATTTTCGACGGGAAGGTGGTTTTTCTAACCAAAATGAGAGCTTTATTGTGGGTTAGAGTTGTGTTTGATGAGTGCATGGCACAGGAGAGTTTGTGGTGGTTAAGACCATCCATGTGCAGAGTCAAATCAAGTAATCACAAGTTCACTAAACTAAGTTGGAGGTTTCTTCCAATTGGTTGGGTTATTTAATGGTCTGGCAATGGAGGATGCTTCGAGCTGCAGGGGCATTCTTAGAGATGAGAAAGGAATTGCAAGAGCAATTTTCTCGGGGCCATGTGTGGCAAAGGATGCAAATTAAGCAGAGAACGAAGCAATCATTATTGCTTTGGATATTATTTGTACTATGGGAGGGAAGTGTCTTGGTTCGATCATTGTGGAAGTTGGCTTCAGGGAGGTGTTTAAATGGTTAAAAAAACAAAGATTTGAGACCTTGGTCGTTGCTGTCAGACTTTACAGATATCGATAGAAGGTTGGTTAGTGTGGGGGAAGTTGCTTTTTCTATCGCAGAGCGGGTTAACAATGAAATGGTATCTACGCTGGCGTCTGCAGGTTTGAATCGTGGTATTTTTTCAAAGCGTGGTGGTGATGTTTTGATTGGAAAGTGCTAGCTGTATAACACAGCCATATTGCAAGTCTATTAGCTGTATAACACAGCCACGTTGCAAGTTTGCCAACTGTATAACACAGCCACGTTACAAGTCTGCTGCAACCTCCTTTGTCTCCATTCTCCATTTTGTTACAAAGGACATTTTATGCTATTATATATTAGCACTCACTACTACTGTAAAATTTAAGCTTTTCATCATTACAATGAATTAACAAAATTCTCTCTTTTATTCTTTCTACCTATGTCGCGTTAATATGGTATCTGAGCCTGGTTTTCCGACCCTTTATGCCTCAGCTTGATTCTTTTTTTTTTTTACTTAATCGCTGCCTCAGATGATAGCCTACCATCCCTTGCTACTGCCCTCACCTCAGATTCTCAATCACCATCCTTTTTCTCCACTAAACGTGTCAATGTCAGATTGGATGAGAAAAATTACCTCATCTGGAAACAGTAGATCTTATTTATATTCTATTCGAGGTCATGGTTTGAAGCATTTTCTCGACAGCTACACCACTCCACCCTCAACAACTTCTGTCACCGTAACTGGTAAAACTATCACAAATGAAGCCTATACTCAGTATATCAAACAAGATTGTGCCCTTGCCTCATGGCTTTTGTCCACCGTTAGCCCCAACATCCTACCATAACTACTTGATGTAGAATCCTCGGCCTCCATTTGGTCTACCTTAACATGCCTTTTCTCGGCTCTGTCCACTACCAAGGTGATGTATCTTCACTGTAAGCTTCATTCTCTACGCAAAGGTGCACTCTATGCGCGATTATCTCTCCCAAATTAAAGAAGTGTGTGACACCTTCGTCGCTTGTGGAAGCCCCATCTCTGACATTGAACTCCTTGCAACCATTTTAAATGGCCTACCCCAAGACTATGACTCTTTTGTTGCTGTAATCACCTTCAGTCATGAACCATTTACCCTCATTCGAGTAATGACTAACCTCTTGGATGTTGAGTCTCGCCTTCACGACCCTCTCCTTCTTCCTCTATCCATCAATATCGCTCAAGTTACAACACCCACAACTAAAAATTTTGTCTCCAACCTACGCCCTAAACCAAACACTTCAGGCCCATCAACTTACTCTATCCCTTATGCTTATCCTAGTCAAACCCAATTCACAAGACATGCCCCTCCCTCTCATTTTGTTCCCAGGCCATGTTCCTCTAATAGCAATCGTGGCAGAGGCAGGACCACATCTCGTCTACAGTGCCAACTCTAAGGTTGATTGGGATATTTAGTTGACCGATGTTTTTACCGTTTTGACTAATCATATCCAGGCATCTAACCCTTCTCTCCACCTTAACCACCAGCTATCAACCCCTCTATCAACACTTGCACCTATAATCACCCTTCACAATCCTCTGCACTAGTATCTCTTATCAATACTTCTTCAGGGGGTACTGTTGTTCAACCTCCCTCAGATACTATAAACCCCAACAATGTTATTTCTTCTCCAATGACTCCCCCAACAACCACATATTCCCCACAAGCTACCAACGCTCTCAATGCTACGATAACATCTCCTATCACACAAAACTGGGTTCCCGATTTTAGAACTTCTCATCACATCATCAACAACCTAGCCAATCTCTCAACTCATAGTCCCTACACAAGGTCTGGTAAGGTTACAGTGGGTGACGGTTTTTCCCTCCCAATTAATCATATTGGCACTGCCATTATATCTTCTTCATCTCGACTATTATTGTTGAATGAATTACTACATGTACCTGCTGTTTCTAACAATTTACTCTCAGTTTCCAAATTCACAAAAGATAACTTTGTTTACTTTGAGTTTCATCCTAGTTGGTGTCTTGTCAAGGATGAACATACAAACGAATTTCTCTTGCACGGTGTGGAACAGGATGGTCTATATCGATTTCTCACTACACCATCTCACCCTCAACTGATGCAAACTACTGTCATGGATATTGCTCATTCTACTTTACCTTCTTTGTCTACTAAATTTTGATGGCACAGACGTCTTGGCCATCCCTCAGTTGATATGTTGAATAAAGTCATGAAGCAATGCAAAAAATGTCAGTTTGTACGATAACAAATTCCCTTGTGTGAAGCTTGTTGCATGGGGAAGAGCTATCATTTACCTTTTGTCAGCTTCACCACCACTTACACACCAAGCCTTTTGAGTTAGTCGAGCTTGACTTATGGGAACCAGCTCATGAACCATCATCAGGGTATTATTATTACTTGTCATGTATTGACGCCTTTTCTAGGAACTGTTGGTTGTATTTACTGAAATCAAAAATGAAACTATTGTAGCCTTTGATATCTTTAAGAAACTTGTCTCTAATCAATTTTCTAGTACTATTACTACTGTTCAAATAGATTGGGAAGGTGAATTTCAAAGTTTCACCTCATATTTAGCTAACCTTGGTATCCAGCACAGTGTTACTTGCCCTCATACATCTCAAGAAAATGGGATTGTCGAGCGAAGGCATAGACATATCGTTGAGACTTGTGTTTACTTTATTAGCTCAAACAAATCTACCTTTTCGATCAGATGCATTCTTCTTAGTGTTATTTATCTCATAAATCGGCTTCCAACAAATGTTCTTGGTGGAATCTCACCTCATGAGAAACTCTATGGACGACCACCAAATTATGAGTTTTTTATGCATCTTTGGGTCTCAATGCTTCCTTCATCTTCGTCCATTTATGTCGCACAAGTTGAATTTTCGTTCCAAAGCTTGTGTTTTTCTAGGATACAGTCCAATGCATCATGGATATAAGTGCCTCGACAGAGACTCTGGTAAGGTCTATATCTCCAGACATGTACTATTTAATGAACATGTTTTCCCATTTGTAGCTAGCCAATCATCCTTGGTGATCAATGCTCTTACCGAGTTTGAATCCCCTTCCCTCCTTGTGGTTTTGTCCCCTCAATCAAGCTCTTCTACTATGAAGTTTGGGTCCTTACCACCATTTCCCTCACAAACGATGCATGCTTCCCCTTCTACAGTCATGAGTCACTCCACCTCAAGAAGACTCTTCTGATGCTATCGTGCAAAGTACATCTTCTCCATATGAAGCACCCCTTGATTCACCTCTTACAAATGATGATATTCTTGTAGATACTCACACCACCAATTGCACCCCATGATCACACGTCAGGAGCAACATCTACAAACCCAAGCTGTATTCTACCTTTCTAGAAAAACGTAAACCAATCAACATCGAAGAAGCTTTAACAGATTCAAAATGGAGGGAAGCAGTCATGATAGAATACAACGCTCTTGTCGAAACCACCTCGAGAACGGGGCTTCGAAAAATCATTTTAAATTTTGGAACAAAAAGGGAGTCGTCACCAATCTTTTATTAGGTGTGATTGGATCACCATAAAATATTTAAAACGTTTTTAAAAAGTGGGTCTTCGAAATTCAGAGAAATAGGTTCGGGAGTCGGTTACGCATGAGGAAGGATTAGCACCCTCATACGCCTAAAAATTGGTACCACCTGATTATTTTCGGGTCTTGTTTTATGAAAACAATGAAAACTCTAGTAAAGTTTAAAATTCGATGTTTATTTTAGACGGCTTTGTGTAATTTCAAAGGAAATCTTTTTAAGAAAATTCGTTCCCGTGCTTCGATCCTTTATGAGAACTAGAGGTCGTGTCCAACGCATTAGGGCACTATATTCTCGGATTTTCAAAACTTGAGGAACGTTTCGAGAAGTTTTGAAGAAAGTGTTCCATCACGCGAACTATACGAAAATCACACCCAGCACGTTAGGGCATGGTATTTCGAGGTCTTTACACGAAAGAATATTGTTTCCTTTTTTAGCCTTGAAATCCTTTGTATATAAATATATAAGATTGAAGAGTGTTTTGAAAGCTTTTGAAAAGGATATCCGATTGACATGAATCACGAAAATCACACTTAACACGTTAAAGCGCGATTTTTTGAAGTTTTCACACGAAAGGACATTGCCTCGTTTTAAAATTATTTGTGATGTAGATATATAAAAATTGAAGGATGTTTCGGGGACTTTTGAAGAGGATATTCGATTCGCATGAATTACGAAAATCACACTTAACACGTTAAAGTGCGATCTTTCAAAGTTTTCACACGACAGGACATTGCCTCGCTTTAAAATTATTTGTAATATAGATATATGTTTTGAGAATTTGAAAATTTCGTATTGAATTTAAAATGTAATCCTCGGACACATAGTTTAAAAGATTCAAATATGGGATACCCATTTACTTCGATTTTCGCAGAGAATTAAAATCGTGACCAACACGTTAGGACACGATATTCTCGGAATCTCGGAGTTAATAGGTATAAAAGTCTTAAAAGAGGAAATTCGACGCGTGTGAGTTATACGAAGAATCACACCCGACACGTTAGGGCATGATTTCTCGAAGCTTTCACACGAGAGGAACATTTCCTCATCTTTAAAATTACTTTGAAAATGAGCATGCAAGTTTAAGATATAGATTAGCAATTAATAAGAGAAATTAAATACGAAGCAAGATAATAAGCAAATAAATAGAATGCAAAAATGTAAAATGCAGGTGCATAATGATTAAAATAAATGCAAGTATTAGTGAAGAAGAAAAACGACGTAATCGGGATTGGAAACGGGACCTTTGGATGCTCGGGGGTGAAATGGTAATTTTTGACTTCCAAGGGTAAAAATGTAATTTTTGGTGAAATCGGGGTCAAAAATGAAATTTTGGAAAGTTTAGGGGTAAAATGGTAATTTTTGGTGAAAATAGGGTCAAAAATGGAATTTTGGAAGGTTCGGGGGTAAAATGGTAATTTTGGGTGAAAATGGGGTTAAAAATGGGATTTTGGAAAATTTAGGGGTAAAATAGTAATTTTTATGAAACCGCGGGGTAAAAATGGAATTTTGGAAGGTTCGAGGGTAAAATGGTAATTTTGGGTGAAATCGGGGTCAAAAATGGAATTTTGGAAAGTTTAGGGGTAAAACGGTAATTTTTGGAAGTTTCAGGGTCAAAAATAGAATTTTGGAAAGTTTGGGGACTAGAGAGCAATAAAGCCAAAGAATGGGTGACACGTGGCAGCCCCACAGGCACCTAGAAGTCAAAGGACTAATTTGTAAATTTTGAAAAAATCCTGGGCCAATTGTGTAATTAAATAGAAATTGATTTAGGGGTTAAATTAAAACAAATTAAAAATAAGAGGGACCAACTGCATGAATAAGCCATAACAGTGACATGTGGCAGCCTCAGGTACGTTCAAAATGTCAAAGGACTAAATTGAAAAGTGAATAAAATTACTGGGCCAAATTAAAAATAATTAAAAGTATGAAAAGGAAAAAATTAAAACAATTAAAAATGCGGAAGGACCAATTTCATAAATATCCTAAAAATAAAAACACGCGGATCCAGAGGCGGGTCAGGTCGGGTCGAATCGGGCCGGTCCATGGGTTAAGGTCCAAAACGATGCCGTTTTGGGGCTGAAACTCAGCCCTCAAAACGACGTCATTTTGAAGGCCTATAAAAGGCTACCAAGTCTCTTTTTTTTCATTTTTGCTCCCTCTTTAAAAAAAAAAAGAGATCCCCACCTCTTTTTTCTCTAGAGTTTCAAAGGGGCGGCCATGGCTCTGATTGGTGCGCCGTCGACCCTCGGCTGCCACGCACGCCAGGCGCGCCATGTGCTGCCATCCCATAGCCCCCGGTGCGCGCGCCACTGCCCTCCCTCTCGTCCGTCCAGCCGTCCGCCCCCCAACCGTCGCCCACGGCCTTCCCACGCGTTGATCGCCATGGGTAAGCTTCTCCTCTCTTCCTCTTTTTTTTTTAAAACTAGTTCCATCTTTTCTTTTGAAAATCTTTTCTCCTTTTTTTATTCCTAAAAATGTTTTGATCTGGGTTTTCAGTTTTATTGAAACCAGATCTGGTTCTGAACCAGATCTCAAACTTCAAAACTCTTTTCCTTTCTTATTTTTAAATCTTTTTTAAGTTCCTTTGCTTTCTCTTTTTTTGTTAAAAGATCCATAAGTTTTTAATACCTTGTTCAAATCTGTTTGTGTTTCATGTTATTATTAATACATTTTTATCCATCATATTTGAAGCTGCGGTGGCAATGGCGGCTCGGGGTCTTCGTTGGCGACGGCTTGAAGGGAAATCAGACAAGGACTCCGATAATGACCAAACAAATCCCAAGGAAGACTCTTCAGCTTTTTATTAATATTATTATTATTAATGGAATTATTAAATGTTTAATATATATTTAATGCGTCTTTTTTGAAAAAAAAACTGAGTGAAATTAATTTAATAAAGACATTCGAAGTAATTAAATATAATGAATAACAATAATGATGGATTTAAAGTAGTATATTAATGCATCATACTTGTAATGGAAACGCTTTGTAACTTGGATCATAAACAAAATAAATGAAATATCAACTTATGTATTTAATGTACCTTGAGTGCTCAATGCTTTGAATTCTTGTAACGTTGGTGCTTCTGTTGGCTAATATATGATCTGTTTTCTGGTTGCTTAATGCTTTCTTTTAAAGGCTAGCTTTATATTGATTTCAAAAAGTCAAAACAAAGGTTCCTCTATTGATTTTTCAAGAGTAGGGTTCGTAATTATATTTCAAGAACTGGGTTTTTTTGGATTTCAAGAATAGGGTTTGTGTTGATTTTCAGAATTGGGTTCATAACCCTTACAACAGAATTTAATTTGGCTTTTATAGCTAAATACATCATCATTCAATTTTGTTTTACACAACTAAATGCATTTCTTGTCAACTTTTTGCAGGTTCGGCCATGGCAGGTTGAAGCTGGTGGCAGTCGGCTGTGCAGAAGCAACTTGGAGCTGCTAGAGATGACCCTGGTTGCTGACGTGGCAAGCTCCCATTGGCTGTGATGGAGGTGGTCTCAGTACAAGTGGGATATTGGGCATTAGGTGCAATTGGGTCATTAGGCTAGCATATTTGGGTTTTTGGGCTAGCAATGTGTATTTGAATTTGGGCTAGCCAAATTTAGCTCAATTGGGCTTGTAAATTTTGTAAATTGACTTTTCTTGTATTTGATATTATTAATTTAATTTTAAGTTTCAAATTATTTTAAATGTATTTAAATTTAAAATTAATTCAAACTTAATTTAAAATCCAAATTAGGCCCGGTCAAAATTGGGCTTCAACAGCTCTCATTGCAAACAACACATGGTCTTTAGTTGAACTGTCACCTAATCACAAACCTATATGGTGCAAATGGCTATTCAAGTTGAAGAAAAATCAGGACGGTACAGTAGCACGATATAAGTCGAGACTTGTTTGCAAAGGCTTCTCTCAAGTACCAGAGCATGATTTTCGTGAAACCTATAGTCCAGTAGTTAATTTTGCTACGGTTAACATGTTTCTTGCTCTAGCAGCATATAATTGCTAGAATCTAAGACACACTGATATCAACAATGCATTCCTAAAAGGGGGTTTATCCGAGGATATCTATATGATTCAACCACCTAGTTTTGTATAGTATTGCGATGACGGCAAGGCTCTGGTTTGCAAACTTCATAAAGCCTTATATGGCTTGCATCAAGCTCCATGAAATTGTTTCCACAAACTACAACAATTTCTGCTCACCATTGGTTTCACTCCTTCTAAAGCAGACCCCTCACTATTTATTTTTAAGATGGGAGAAATATTACCTACATGATTGTGTATGTTGATGATATACTGCTAACGGGAAGCTCACAAGAGGCAATCGAAAAAATAGTTGATCAACTTCACAAACAATTTTCTCTCAAGGATTTAGGTAGTCCTGAGTATTTTCTTGAGATTGAAGTTCAATCTATTGGAAATGGTTTCTTCATCCATCAAAAGAATACACCTTGGACTTGCTTGCTGAAACTGACATGATGAATTGTTAACCCATAACAACACCTATGGTAGTCAGAAGAAACTAACTAAATATGATGGTAAAGCTCTTGGCAATCCTCAACACTACAGAAGCATAGTAGGGTCACTGTATTATCTCAGCCACACACGGCCAGGCATATCATATAGTGTCCACAAGGTTGCTCAGTATATGCAAAATCCTAGAGATTCTCATTGGGTTGTTGTCAAACAAATTCTTCGATACTTGAGAGGTACTCTAGATTATGGATTAGTGTTCACTTTCTGGTATAATGATGAAACTCATAGCATACACCGATGCCGACTAGGGAAGCGATGCTGAAGATCGAAGATCAATATCGGGTCACTGTGTTTTTCTAGGACCCAACCTCATCTCATGGAGTTCTAGGAAACAAAGGTCTGTCTCCCGATCGACTGCAGAAGCAAAATACAGAAGTCTTGCTGATACGACCTCAGAACTCATATGGTTACAGTCCCTGTTATTAGATTTCCAAGCCAAAGTAATTAAACCACCCAAGATTCGGTGTGACAACTCAAGCACCGTTGCCATGGCTGCCAACCCAGTTCTTCATTCGAAAACAAAGCATGTTGATCTGGATCTTCACTTTGTTCGCGAAAAGGTGCTCAACAATCAAATTCACGTTGGATATGTTCCTGCAAAACATCAAGTTGCTAATGTTTTCACTAAACCTCTACTGACGCAGGCCTTTCAAGAATCACGAGAGAAATTGTGTGTTATCTCCTACGATGATGCTACCATTTTGCTTAACAAAAGAAAAGACAGAAAACATGGTGAATGTTAGTTGTATAACACAACCACGTTGCAAGTCTATTAGCTATATAACAGAGCCTGCAAGTCTGCCAGCTGTATAACACAGCCACGTTACAAGTCTGCTGCAACCTCCTTTGTCTCCATTCTCCGTTCTATTACAAAGACATTTTATGATATTAGCACTCACTGCTATTGTAAAATTTAAGTTTTCACCATTACAATGAATTAACAAAATTCTCTCTTTTATTCTTTCTACCTATGTCGCGCTTATAGAAAGTGATTTGGATGGTAGATTTTTAATTGTAATAGGGTCTATGAAAAACATTTTAAAACTGCTGTTTCTGTTATGTTACAGAACAGTTGGAATGAAGCAAAAAAAAAAAAGTATTAAGCTAAGCTTAGAAGATGACACTCGATTTGAGGTAGATATTGAAGGAGAGTAAGCTTTAGATAAAAAGCATTGATTGAAGTATGGAATTTGATGGCCATAAAACTGTGTGCTTTTATCTTTTTGCCACCTTCTGGACCACTTTCACTCTCAATCTTAAAATTCTAATCAAATTCCATCTACTCTTACTACAATTGAAAAGTACGAATTCGACATATTTTTAAAGATCACAACAAAATTACCAATCATATGACTAAAATTACCAGATTAAACTACAACAACTTGCAGTTGTTTAAAGAACCTCTAGTCTCGATCCAAGAAACGATCTAGCTACTAAACCGTTAACGTATTATTTACCTTGTAGTTGCTATTTTGTTGTATTTTTCTACTGAAGAAAAAATCAGGTGTGCAAGTTTTTGCAACAAAATTCGTGGCGTGACCCATGAAATAAATAGTTGATTAAGTGACCCAAAATTGAGCTAAAATTATAAATGATTCTGAGACCATATGTTACATTATAAATGGTTTTTTTTAGTCTTTTGGAAATATAAATTATATCCATAGCTAGATTAGCTTAAAGATTATGAGCACTAAAAGATATAGTAATAATATTTTAACTATAAATTAGATTTGTTCAGGTATGATCTTAGGGTCGTTTGGAAGTACCGTCACCTAAGGTTCAAGATTGAAAGGGGTTCAAATTTTATTTTTCAATTTTAAAGGGGTCCAAAAATATTTTTAATAACTTTTAAGGGACCTACAAAAAATCTCTAACTTTTAAGGGACCCAAAACCCCCAATTTATTATTTCGCCTAGGGTCCCAAAAATATTAAGAACGGGTCTGCATGGGTTGGGCTATCCACTCAAGCTTAAAAGCTCGTTCGAAATTTGAGAGGATTTAGGTAAAAATATTAGGTTCGGAAAATAAGTTTGGAAAAAAAATAGATCCGTTTAAAATATGAGTTGAGCTCAGGCTTAAACATTCAAGGGCCAAGCCTGATCCTATTTTAAGTTTATAATATTTTATATTATGTTATTTTTTTATATATTATGTAATTTATATCAAATTAAAAAATGAACCTATACTAAATATATAATACTCATCTAATGTAAACATTAAAATAATTTTAAGATAGTTATATAAAAAATTTAAATAAATAAAAAATTATTAAATTATTAAATATTAAAATAATATTATAAATATATTTTTAAATTTTTTTTAAAAAAAATATGGACGAGATTAAACAAAATTTTAAGCTCATATTTCAAGTCAAATCAGACTTGAATAAACATAAAGTATATTAATATCATGTTTAAGCGCCGTACATAAGCACATCTACTATAAACTAATCTACAAAGAAAATTGTATATTTAATAATATATATGTGGATAATGTAATATCATATAATAATTAGTAGGGATAAATTCCAAAACTATACATGAACTATGATTTAATGTGCAATTGTATACATGAACATTGATTTTGTACAATACTTACAAATTATTAACACAGTTATTGATATAACATCATTTTATGTTTATATATTGCATACATAAATAATTATATTTATCCAATATAAAATAAATTGATGTATTTATTTCTTTAAATGTATATGATTAAATTAAAATTAAAGTTTGAAGTATACATTTGAACTATAATTAGAGATTCACGTGTATAGTTATACCAAATTAAGTTTCATGTATACAATTGCTCGTTAAATCAAAACTAATCCGTATTAGAAACTTTTGAGAGGCCATTGCATCCTTCCCTGCTTCTTATAACTAACCAAAAATGCAGCCAAGGAAGATGAATATCTTGAATGTGGGGCAATCTTTGAATATTTTTGGGATGAAACTCAATACATTCAACATTATATACAAGTATAATCTGTATTTTTTCACATTTAATAAATATCAATTAATAACTATGACAAATTTAACACCACAATATATCACCAATCAACACAAAATAAAACACAATAATTATAAGGAATCGACTAAATGAGAGGCGCGATTTTTTATGTGGTAAACCCCTTTAAAGCAAAGGGTAAAAATTATGGGACGTGAAAGTTTTACTCAAAAACTTCACTATATTCAAAAGTTTGCTACATGATCACAATACAAAACTACAATAAAAATACATACAACTTGAACAAGACTATCTACAAATGATAAATTAAAGAGAAAAGTTGAGAATATCACCCAAATATGAGTAACATTAATGCATATGAAAAATCCAAACTTTGCACATCGAAACCCTTGAGCCTACTAGCAATTGTCCAAAAATCAGCTCAGACAGACATCAGATAAGCCCGTTGATCAACACTGCATTGGTGAACCAACGTTGTCCGTTTCAATGTTGAAAAGGAGAACAATTCAGTCTGAATGAAGCCCTATCAGCATCTCCCTTCACATCCAAAGAGAAATCAGAAATTTCATGAGTGGAGACTGGATAATTCATGAAATATGGGAGTTGTAGTTGCAAACTAAATGAATGTTTTATGGAGTTATGGTACCAATTCCCAGCTTTGTGATATCACAGACATGTAGAGCATGTTCATATTCTGAATTTTTAACTCACAACAGAAAGCATTTAGTGCTTCAATAGACTGAAAAAGCAGCCTACAAATAGTTTCATAGAAATCAATGCTAGGAAGGAAAGAATTCGTTGGTGAGAGATACTTTAACATGTATGTTGGCATTGATTTTATAAAGCTTTAACTGTTAAATGATTCAGTTTCGGCCATCACTTTTAAATATTATGGAGTACAGATGAATTTGCCAATTTCTCAAACAAATGCTTTCTTTTCTATCCATGGATTCAGTTCGCAGACAGAGTCTTCACAGTATCCATTCCCAAACTAAATCCAGTAAAATTAAAAGAAAGTCTTATATGAGACTTTTTTTTTTTTGACAAAAAAGTCTTATATGAGACTAAACCAAATAGAAAGGGAATAGTAATTATAAGAAGGATTGAGAGAGAAATGGTAAGTTCTGTGTCAGAAACCTAAAGAGGCGGAGTTGTGGTTTAAGATATTGAACTTACCTCCCACCATTAATAATTATACTCTATTTTATTTAATGCATTTTTAGTTAAAACTAATAATAAATCCAAAATTAATTGTAATGAAAAAACACGAAATGAAAGAAAGAACAAAGGTGTGATAATGAAAGGAAGTAAAAATAAAGAATGCTAGAGACAGCTAAAACACATTTAAGAGAAAACAAATATATTTCTTGATTCCGTAAAAGCTAGTTACAAAAGTCTGGTCTTTTTAGATGGGCATTTATTTTCAGTGTGATATGTTTAATTTTTTTTGTCTCACGCTATAATATCTAATCTCAGCACCACTGTTATTTTTATATTAACTGTAAGTAAACGCACCGTCCAAATAAACTCTTAACACTAATGGATGTTTATAGCCTATTTATTTAGGCTAACTAACTATTAATTAATCACAACTAACAATCAGTTAGTTACAACTAAAGTTGGTTAGTGCACTAACTTTTATTTATACTCTATTATTTCCATGATTCTTTGTTCCTTTAACTCTTTTCTTTAATCATTAGCTTCTATTTGAGACACAACATTTAGTTGATAATGCACTCTTCAAGCTTCAATATTTCGCTTCAACCAAATTCATATAGTGACTGTTCCGATTGTGACTTGTGGAGAAGAGAAGAGTAAGGCTAAACGTTATATCTATATATAGTGTCCCGACTAGTGACTGAGTATATGTCGTAAGCAAATTAAACTCTTTCCAAGAACATGATAGCAGTAATTGTTCTGATTGTGACTTGTGGAGAAGAAAAGGAAGGCTAAACGCTAAATCTAATATAGTGCCCTGACTAGTGAGCTCCAATAGTTCTGTTTATTTGAAAGGTCCTGAATGGCTGAAAGAGTTTGATATCTTCGGCGAAGCACTTTTCAATTCCGATGATGAGGCGTGGAAATGTCACCGCAGAGTTTTCCGTACTTTCTTGAATCACCCTCAGTTCCGACAATCACTTTCAAAGGTTCTCCATCAACGTATAGAGGAAGCGCTTGTTAAAGTTCTTGAATATGTTTTTGGACGAGAGATGGTGGTGAACTTGCAATATTTGTTGATACGGCATGCGTTTGACATGGGTTGCATAATGAGCGTGGGCTTAAACCCTGGTATACTCTCCATTGAATTCCCTGAGAATCGATTCGACAAAGCAATGAGTGATACTTTGGAGGCAGCTTTTTACAGATATGTAATGCCTGATAGGCTTTGGAAGTTGCAAAGTTGGCTTCAGATTGGAAAGAGAAGAAACGGAGTGATACTTTGGAAGGCTTTTGATGATCTTTAAGCATAATTTATATCGACCCAATGCCACAACTCCAACAAACCAGTGGCATCCTCAGGCTCAAATGAAGAGAATGATTTCAATTTCTTGAACTGTTACCTGAAAGGACATGAGAAAACAGGCCCAACACCAAAAGACAGTCTTATAAGAGACAACCTTATAAATTTTTTGTTTGCCAGTGTAGATACTTACAGTTTAACTCTCGCTTGGTTCTTCTATCTCATCTCCAAGGCACCCATGGTCGAAAACAAGATCAGAGAAGAAATAAAGAGACACTTATCAATGAAACAAGTGAAGGGAAGATTGCAAATACCATCCAACTACGACGAGTTGAGTAAGCTAAAATATCTTCATGCAGTGCTGTATGAAACCCTAAGGTTATATCCACCGATTCCATTTGAATTCAGAACAAGTACAAAGCAGGACTTTCTTTCGAGCAGTCATCGAGTCGGTCAAAACATTGTTGGGAAGAAACCGAACAACCGAAACAAAACGGAAACACAATCGGTGTTCTTTCTCTCCCTATAACACTTGTCAAAATTATGGCAACCACAATAACACAAAATATGTGTTCTCTAGCAACACTAATCAACCAATGCAACCACAAAAGCAATAAAGAGAGAGACCGATAATTTTACGTGGAAAACCCCTCTAAATCAAGGGTAAAAACCACGAGACTTCAGATTCCGATCAAAAGCTTCGCTATCAACAAATGTTCAGCAAAAAGATCACAATATCAAGCCTACAATGAGCACACAACTCCAACAAGGCTAACAACTAGTAATCTTTAGCAAAAGAGAGAAAAATTAAGAGAACATCACTAAAAATGCAACTTGCTGTTAAGTGGGTTTTTCCAATACTACAAGACTCGGATGAAAAATCTGACAATACAAAGTCAAGAACACCTTGTCGCTTAGCTACTGTAAAAAAATCAGCTCAATCGAACCACGAATGAACCTCTGATTGAAGAGTTGATTATTGCTGTGCAATTTCACAAAACCAATTTTTCTCTTTCTTTTTCTCACAAAATAGAGAACTCATTCTTTCTTCTTTTTTTTAAATTCTAATATTTTTGTATATCAGCTGCCTCTTTAAAGCCAAAATAAAATTCTAATCTTTTTGTATATCAGCTACCCCTTTTAAAGCCAAAATAAATGTTGCCTTATTTAAAAAAAATGGGTTTCTCACATAGTGGGACCCACACCCACAAATCTCCCCCTCCAACTATGTGGGGAACGCCTTCATGCCAGAGATCAAACAACATGCCTCAAACTTCCCTCTTGGTAAGGCTTTCGTCAACATATTAGCACACCATTATCATCAGTATGAATCTTCTCAAGCTCTAACAACTTAGCTTCAAGAACATCTCGTATCCAATGGTACCTCATATCAATATGCTTTGATCTAGCATGAAAAGTTGAGTTCTTACCAAGATGAATTGCGCTCTGGCTATCACAATACAAGACATACCTCTCTTGAGTAAAACCAAGTTCATGCACAAACTTCTTTATCCAAAGCATCTCCTTGCACGCTTCGATTGCTGCAATGAACTCTGATTCAGTGGTGGACAATGCAACACACTTCTGTAACCTCGATTGTCATGCCACAGCTCTCCCTACATAAGTGATCAAGAAACCTGAAGTAGATCTCCTCGAGTCAATGTCCCCGACCATGTCTGAATTTGTGTATCCAACAAGAACAGGTTTATCATTGCCTAAACAAAGTTTCAAATTGGAACTACCATAGAGATATCTCATGATCCACTTCACTGCATTCCAATGCTCTGTGCCTAGATTAGAAAATCGACTAACTATACCAACAGCACAAGCTAAGTCCGATCTCGTGCATACCATCGCATACATCAAACTACCCACAGCTGAAGAGTAAGGAACCTTTTGCATCTCTTCCTTCTCCTTTTCTATGGAAGGACTATGCTTAACACTCAATATAAAATGAGTAGCAAAAGGAGTATTCACCACTTTAGCTTTGTCCATACTAAATCTCTGAAGTACCTTCTCAATGTACCTCTTCTATGATAACCATAATTTTTTTGGCCTTTCTATCACGAGTCAACCTTATGCCAAGAATTTGCTTTGCTGGCCCCAAATCTTTCATCGCAAAAGATTTATTCAACTCCTGCTTCAACTTGTCAATTCTAGAAGCATTGTGACCAACAATAAGCATATCATCAACATAGAGCAAAAGGATAATAAAATCATCACCAAAGAATCTCTTGACAAAAACACAATGATCAGAAGTAATCTTCTTGTAGCCTTGCTCCCCCATAACAGAATCAAACTTCTGGTACCATTGCCTAGCAGCTTGCTTCAAACCATACAAGCTCTTCTTCAACCTGCACACGTAATCCTCTTTTCCTTGTACAATAAACCCCTCTGGTTGCTTCATATAAAGCTCTTCCACAGTTTTCATATCCATTTGTTCAACCTTTAGGTCATAACAAGCTGTCAAACTCAATATAGTTCTAATAGAGGACATCTTCACAACCGGAGAAAATATCTCTTCAAAATTAATCCCCTTTTTCTGAGTATAACCCTTGACGACTAATCTAACTTTGTATCATGGAGATGAAGACTTCTCTTCTTGCTTCAGCCTGTAAACCCATCGATTCTTCAAAGCTCTCTTGCCCTTAGGTAGTTTCACCAACTCAAAGGTATGGTTTTCATGCAAGGATTGAAGTTCATCTTTCATCACTTCAACCATTGATCTTTGCATTCACTCTCCATAGCCTCTTCATAACACTCAGGTTCTCCCCCGTCAGTCAAAAGAACATACTCATTAGAAGAATACCTGACAAAAGGTCGTCGATCTCTAGAAGACTTCCGAAGTGGAACTGCTGGTGGAGCTGTAGGTGCTTATTATTGATCATTCATAACATTATCCATGGGAGCATTAAAGCCACCTATGTCCTACTGGTCATCATTAGCATCACCGTGCACATCATCTTGAGTAGGATTCGATGAATGGTCTAAGGGAACCAGAGTCACATCGATCAAGTTACCATTATCTTGTAAATTCGCTTTCTCCGTCTTATCAATATCATCAATAGTCTAATCCTCAATGAAGAAAACATCTCGGATTCTCACGAGCTTCTTTTGAATTGGATCGTAGAGTCTATAACCAAACTCACCATCTAAACCATAACCAATAAAGATGCATTGTCGAGTCTTGGCATCCAACTTGGATCTTTCATCCGTTGGAACACGAACAAATGTTTTACAACCAAACACACGCAGGTGATCATATGACACATCTTTACCAAACCAAACTCTATCTGGTACATCACCTCACAAAGGAACACTAAGAGACAGATTAATCACATGTGTCACTGTATTCAAAACTTCAGCCCAAAATGATCTTGGCAACCTTACATCTGACAACAAACATTTGACTCTCTCAATCAATGTTCGGTTCATTCTTTCAGCTAACCCATTTAACTGTGGAGTCTTCGGTGGTGTCCTCTGATGTCTGATTCCCTGTTGTAGAAAATACTCATGAAATGGCTCTGTGTACTCGCCACCATTATCAGTACGAATGCACTTTAACTTCTTCCCTATTTCTCTTTCAACTGATGCTTGAAACTGTTTAAACACCTCAAAAACTTGATCTTTCGACTTCAAAGTGTAGACCTATAGTTTTCTTGAGCAATCATCAATGAAAGTCACAAAATAAAGAGCACCGCCATGTGACCTTACCTTTATCGGACCACAAACATCTGAATGGACCAACTCTAGCAACTTTGATCTTCTATGAGGACAACAACTTCTAAAGGAAACTCTTCTCTGCTTCTCCACTAGACAATGAGCACAGGTCTTCAGTGTAGCATACTTCAAACCTGAAAGTTTATTCTTCTTGGCTAAATAATTAAGCCCCTTCTTACTCATATGACTAAGTCATTTATGCCACAACTCATTTGAGCTATCATTCACTGTCACATTCACAGTCTCTCGAGAAGTTGAAGTTTACATCAAATACAAATTTGAGCTCTTCTCTCCTCAAGCCACAACCAAGGAGCCTTTAGTCAGCTTTCATTGCCCCTCACTGAATTTGATACAAAATCCCTCATCATTAAGCTTTCCTACAGAAATCAAATTCAAACGGATATCTGGTGCATGTCTGACATACTTGAGATTTAACCTTGTTCCATTGTTACTCACTAAGCTAACATCTCTCATACCAATAACTGGTACCAAACCGTCATTACCCATCTTCAATACCCCAAATCACCGAGAGTATAAGATGTGAAGAAATCCTCCTCGACGTGACATGAAGTGAAGCACCAGTATCAATAACCCAATTAGTCTCGTCGCATGCTAGGTTGACCAAATTCTCATCACAAATAACCAACAGATCATCACGAGTAACAGTAGCAACACGTTCAGATTTTTCATAATCCTTCTGATCGTGTTTATCACCACCACCTTTGTTCTCTCTCTTTCACTTGAAATAATATTTCTTGATATGGCCTTTCTTACCACAATGATGGCACTCAAGATTCTTGTACCTCGATCTTGACTTGCTTCGACTTTTATCTCTACCCTTTCCATCTTTGTCTCTATTTCTCCCCCTATTCTCTGTAACCAACACCTCGGACTATGACGTAGAACCTTGAGATCTTCTTCTAACCTCTTAATTCAACACACTACTCTTAGCCAAATCCAAAGTAATAATACCCTGTGAAGCAGAATTAATGAGCGAAACCCGAAAAGTCTCCCAAGAGTCCAATAGAGTAGCAAGTAACCAAAGCCCTAAAATCTCATCATCAAATTTGACACCCATACCAAGCAACTGATTCATCACACTCTGAAATTCACTAACATGGTCAGCTGTAGACGTTCCTTCTTTGTATTTCAACGCCATCATCTTCTTAAGCAAAAACAACTTGTTATTGCTCGACCTCGAAGCATACAAGCTTTCAAGCTTCTCCCACAACGTGAGAGCATATGTCTCCTGATCAATGTGGTTGTAAACATTCTCTTCAACAAATTACCGAATAAAGCTACACACCTACTTATGTTCAAATTCCCATTCTTTATCACTTTTCGAATCGGGTTTTTGAGTAGCAAAGACAGGAAGATGCAAAGCCTTCACAAACAACAAGTCTTTCATTTTATTCCACCAGAGTTGATAATTCGTGCTATCCAATATAATCATCTTACTTGTATTGATTTCCATAATTATCTAACACAATAACCAAGCTCTGATACCAGTTTGTTGGTTAGAAATCGAACAACCGAAATAAAAGCGAAAACATAATCGGTGTTCTTTCTCTCCCTATAACACCTATAAAAAATTATGGCAACCACAATAGCAACACTAATCAACCAATGCAACCACAAAAGCAATAAAGAGAGAGATTGATATTTTTACGTGAAAAACCCCTCTAAATCAAGGGTAAAAACCACGAGACTTTAGAGTCCGATCAAAAGCTCCACTATCAACAAATGTTCAGCAAAAAGATCACAATATCAAGCCTACAATGAGTACACAACTCCAACAAGGATAACAACTAGTAATCTTTAGCAAAAGAGAGAAAAATTAAGAGAACATAACCAAAAACACAGCCTGCTATTAAGTGGGTTTTTCCGACGCTACAAGACTCAGATGAAAAATTCGACCGTACAAAGTCAAGAAAACCTTGTCGCCTAGCTGCTATCAAAAAATCAGCTCAATCGAACCACGGATGAACCTCCGTTTGAAGAGTTGATTACTGCTGTGCAAATTTCACAAAACCAATTTTTCTCTTTCTTTTTCTCACAAAATAGAGAGCTCCTTCTTTCTTCTTTTTTTAATATTCTAATCTTTTTGTATATCAGCTGCCCCTTTTAAAGCCAAAATAAAATGTTGCCTTATTTTAAAATAAATGGGTTTCCCACATAGTGGGACCCACACCCAACAAACACCCGAATCATAATTGCAATACATGCAATGGGAAGGATGGAAAGCTTATGGGGAGAAGATTGCTATGCATTCAAGCCAAAAAGATGGATTGGTGAAGATGGGAAGATTAAACGAGAGTCGCTAACTAAATTTAGCGCATTCCTTGTGGGGCCAAGGATTTGTCTAGGAAAAGAGGTGTCGCTTCTCTTGATGAAGGCTACCGCAACAGCCATCATTCATAACTACAACTTTCATGTGGTGGAAGGGCAGAATATTGGTCCCAAAAATAGTGTGCTATATCAGATGAAGAAGGGGTTAATGGTTAGGGTTATAAAGAGATGGAGTTAAGGAATTCGTAGGGTTAAAGTGGTAATTAAGAAGTGTTACCATATCTGTACTTATACGATCATGTAGTCTCCTAAGTACTATTTTGAATTAAATAATCTAAGTTGAATCCAATATATACTTTTTACAATGTTGTGTAAGTCAATTTAATTCTCCTAATTTTATCAAGTTTGAATGAAAAATCCAATGTCACCATTAGGTAGGTAATGTTTTTACTGATTTTTTTAACATGACATGATAAGTCATTAAAAAGGTGATATATTTTAAGTTAACTTGGGATAATGTTTTTATCAATTAAAAATTGTACTCGATGAGAAAGGACTTTAGGAAATAGGAGCGTCACATTATTCTCTATCTTTTTTCAATTACTTAATGATATTTAAGTAATTTTTTCATGTCATTAATACATAATTTTTTTGTAATTATTTTAAAAAACCTAAACTTTGAACTCGAACCCTAAACTTTAATCCTCAAATCTTAAACCATAAACCCTAAATCTTAAACCTCAAATCCAAACACAAACCTTGAATCCCGAACTTTGAACCTTGAACTTGGCCTTTTGTTTAGGATTCATGTTTTGAGTTTGGGGTTTGAGTTTGGGTTCAAGGTTTAAGGTTTGAGGTTCGGGTTCAAGGTTTAGGTTAAAAAATTACCAAAATTATGTATCAATGACAAGGATAAAATTATTGAAATATCATTAAATAATGAAAATATAGTGTGACACAAGCATATTTCATCTTTTGGGGAAAAGAGGTATTCAAAAAAGCGGTCATTTAGTTACTCCTTACTTACGTTTTGTCGGTGTTTTTGATGCCTAAATCGATTCTTGGTGTGATGTTGGGTGTCACTCGATGATTTTGGTAGGAGAGAGATAAGGAAGGAAGAGGTTGGGCGATGTTAGCTTGGGAACATCTTTGTAAACCGAAAGGCATGGGGCGATTGGACATTAGAGATCTTCAACGTTTCAATTAGCAATGTTAGATCTTTAAGTTTGGAGATTGGTGCACCACAAGGACATGTTATGCTATTGGGTGCTTATATGTACTTCCTTGATGGTGACATTTTTAGTCCATAAGCTATGGAGAAATCTTCATTTGCGCCGGCCTTGTATTTTACCTGAGTTTCGTGAGTTGGTAATTGATACATGATTCTGGTAATTGTTTTAAAAACCTTAGACCTCAAATTCAAACTCTAAATCCTAATCCTCAAATTTTAAATCATAAATCATAAACCTCAAATGTCACACCCTAAATTTAGGCCTAGAAGTTTCGAGGGTAAAATAGAAATTTTGGGCCTATATGTGTTTGAAATTTTATAAGTTTGGTAATCGATAATATTTTCGATAATGACTATTAGAAAATTAAGTAAATTTTTTAAAATGAGTTTTAAATAGCTTTAATTTTGAAAATAGGATTGATTTGTGAAAAAGTCAAAATTAAGAGTTTTTATGAAGAAATTTGACCAAACTTTAAATTTCAAGCCAAAAAACCCCATTATCCAACTATTTCAAGTAAAAACAACTCCAAATATAGTATTTGCTATCTCTTGTTCTCTCTTACTATTTCAATATCTTTTAAACATCAACTCCTAATTTCCTTTAAATTCTAATAACCCTAAAACCTTAAATGCCTATAAAAACCAAGAGAAACATCCAAAAACCTTTATCACCTTCATCATCTTCATCATCTTCTTCAAACGTGGGTTTTCTCGAATTCATGTCAAAGCTCGTTTTTCTTCAAGCAAAGGTAACCAATCGTTTTCCTATGAGTTTTAAATGATATTTAGTCCTTTAAACTAAGATTTTAGCAATTAAGATGCAAGTTTTGAATAAAAGCCGAAAATAGGGTCTTTAATGGTAAAATTCGTGTTTGTGTATAAAAACTTGATATTAAAGTGTTTTTCAACTTGTTTTAACATGATTAGAAGGTTTCTAAAATTAATTTGAAGTTTCATTAATATTCCTTAAGTTTTAATGAATTTTCATCAGTATAACCATTGTATGTCGAAAATATTCGGTATTTTAAAATGTGTACTTTTGTGTGGCTTAAAGGTTGAAAATTAGTCGTGGGTAAATATGTAGATGAATGGAATTCATTTCGTGCGAAAAAATTAAATGTAGACCGAGATATTAGAATTTAAAGTTTATTACGGTTTTGGTTAAAGAAAACATAGCTTAGGCTATTGTTTATGACTGTATGAGATATGTGGATGACTGATTTTTGGTTGTGTATGTGTGTAATATGTGTGGTAAAAACGTTGGAATGGATAGGACCTTTAACAAGCAAAGATAAATGCAAGGGAAAACTTGTCTAAGCTTTCTGGTTTTTAAAGAAAGTGTATATTTGGTGAGTGTTTTGGAGTCGCTACTCGTAGACGATTCATTATGTATTTGGGAATTTAGAGATAGCCTAAACCCCTACTCTACATTCCGAGTGTAAATGTTCTTATACCTATGCTCAAATATTAATGTGATTTATGCTTAAATATTAATATGATTTGTACTCAAATATTAATGTGATTTATGCTCAAATATTAATGTGATTTATACTTAAATATTAACGTGATTTGTGCTTAAATATTAATGTGATTTATGCTTAAATATTAATATAATTTGTGCTTAAATATTAATGTGAATTGTGCTTAAATATTAATATGATTTATGCTCAAATATTAATGTGATTTATTGTCACACTCCAAAACTGGGCCTAGAAGTTTTAAGCGTAGTTTAGGAATTTTAGCATATATGTGTTCAGAATTTTGTAAGGTTGGTAATCAGTAATGTTTTCGACAATGGCTATTAGAATATTAAATCAATTTATGAAATTGAGTTTTAAATAGCTTTGATTTTGAAAATAGAATTGATTTGTAAAAGAGTTAAAATTGAGAGTTTTTATAAAGTAATTTGACCAAACTTTAAAAATCAACCTAAAAACCACTTTTTCACTTATATTTTTCACCTTAAAAACCAAAAGTATTTGTGTTTGTCATCCTTGCTCTTCCATTTCTCCCAATTGATTTATACTTCTAACTCCTAATTTCCTTTGAATTCTAATAACTATAAAACTTTAAATGCCTATAAAAAGCTAAAAAAAAACCTAAAAACCTTCATCATCTTCATCATCTTCTCCAAACATGAGTTTTTTTGAATTTGTTTCAAATATCGTTTTTCTTCCATCAAAGGTAACCAATCATCTTTCTATTAGTTTTAAATGATATCTAGTCTCTTAAACTGAATTTTTAGCCATTAAAAAGCATATTTTAAATAAAGCCAAAAATTAGGTCGTTAATGGTGAATTTCGGGATTGTGGATTAAAACTTGGTTTGAAAGTGTTTCTCAACTTGTTTTAACATGATTAGAATGTTTCTAAAGTTACTTTGAAGTTTCATTAAGTATTTGTCGAGTTTTAATGAATTTTCGTTATTATAGTCATTATGTGTCAAAAATATTCGGTATTTTAAAAACGTATAGTTTTATGTGGTTTAAAGGTTGGGAATCAATCATGGGTAAATATGTAGATGAACGGAATTTATTTCATGTGAAAAGATTAAGTGTAGACCGAGATATTAGAATTTAAAATTTATTAGGTCGACGGTTTTGGTTTAAGAGAACATAGTTTAGGCTATTGTTTATGACTGTATAAGATGTGTGGATGACTAATTTTTGCTTGTGTGTCTAATATGTGTGGTTGAAACGTTGGAATGGATAGGACATTCAACAAGTAAAGATAAATGCAAAGGAAAGCTTGTTTAAGCTTTCGGGCTTTTAAAGAAAACATATATTTGGTGAGTGTTTTGAATCGCTACTCGTAAACGATTCATTGTGTATTTGAGAATTTAGAGATAGCCTAAACTCATGCTCTAAATTTCGAGTGTAAGTTTTCTTATACCTATGCTCAAATATTAATGTGATTTGTATTTAAATATTAATATAATTGTGCTCAAATATTAATGTGATTTATGCTTAAATATTAATATGATTTATACTTAAATATTAATGTGATTTGTGTTTAAATATTAATTTTATTTGTGCACAAATATTAATGTGAATTGTGCTCAAAGATTAATATGATTTGTGCCTAAATATTAATGTGATTTATTATCATACCCCGAAATTAAGCCTAGAAGTTTTGAGTTTAGTTTAGGAATTTTAGCCTATATGTGTTCGGAATTTTGTAAGGTTGGTAATCAGTAATGTTTTCGACAATAACTATTAGGATATTAAATCAATTTTTAAAAATGAGTTTTAAATAGCTTTAATTTTGAAAATAAGATTGATTTGTAAAAAAGTTAAAATTGAGAGTTTTTATAAAGTAATTTGACCAAATTTTAAAAATCAACCTAAAAGCCACTTTTTCACTTATACTTTTCACCTTAAAACCCCAAGTATTTGTGTTTGTCATCCCTTGCTCTTCCATATCTCCCAATTGATTTATATTTCTAACCTCTAATTTCCTTTGAATTCTAATAATCATAAAACTTTAAATACCTATAAAAACCTAGGAAAACACCAAAAATTTCATCATCTTTATCATCTTCTCCAAACGTGAGTTTTTTTGAATTTATTTCAAAGATCGTTTTTCTTCCATCAAAAGTAACCAACCATTTTTCTATTAGTTTTAAATGATATCTAGTCTGTTAAACTGAATTTTTAGCCATTAAAACGCATGTTTTAAATAAAAGTAAAAATTGGGTCAGTCGTTAATGGCGGATTTCGGGATTGTGGATTAAAACTTGGTTTTAAAGTGTTTTTCAACTTTTTTAGAATTATTAGAAAGTTTCTAAAGTTACTTTGAAGTTTCGTTAAGTATTTCTCAAGTTTTAATGAATTTTCATTATTATAGCCATTGTGTGTCAAAAATATTCGGTATTTTAAAAACGTATAGTTTTGTGTGGTTTAAAAGTTGGGAATCAGTCATAGGTAAATATGTAGATGAACGGAATTCGTTTGATGCGAAAATATTATATGTAGACCGAGATATTGAAATTTAAATTTTATTAGGTTTAAGGTTTCGGTTTAAGAGAACATAGCTAATTAGGATATTGTTTATAATTATATGAGATGTGTGGATGACTGATTTTTACTTGTGTATTTTTGTGATATGTGTGGTTGAAGTGTCAGAATCGATAGGACTTTCAACAAGCAAAGATAAAGGTAAAAGAAAGTTAGTCTAAGCTTTTGGGTTTTAAAGAAAGCGTATATTTGATAAGTGTTTTGGAATCGCTACTCATAGACGATTCATTGTTTATTTGAAAATTTAGAGATAGCCTAAACCCCTACTCTAGATTCCGAATGTCAATGTTCTTATATCTATGCTTAAATATTAATATGATTTATGATTAAATATTAATGTGATTTGTGCTTAAGTATTAATGTGATTTATGCTTAAATATTAATATGATTTGTGCTCAAATATTAATGTGATTTGTGCTTAAATATCAATATTATTTGTGCTCAAATATTAATATTCTTTATGCTTAGATATTAATATGATTTGTGCACAAATAATAATGTGATTTATGCTTAAATATTAATGTGATTTGTGCTTAAATATTAATATGATTTGTGCTCAAATGTTAATGTGATTTGTGCTTAAATATTAATATGATTTATGCTTAAATATTAATATGATTTATGATTAAATATTAATGTGATTTGTGCTTAAATATTAATGTGATCTATGCTTAAATATTAATGTGATTTATGCTTAAATATTAATATGATTTGCGCTTAAATATTAATATAATTTAAGATTAAATATTAATGTGATTTGTGTGCTTACAGAATTAAGATGTGATATTGTGAACAAATATGAGATGTTGTGACATATGCTATAAGCTTATGATGATTGTTGTGAAAGTGAATATGTGGGTATGTTCTTCATGCCATGTGACTGATTATATTGTGATAATAAAGTGAACATGTAATGAATAATAATAATAATAATAATAATAATAATAATAATGTGAATATTTTGGTTTTGTGATCTTATGAGACCTTTGGATATAGTTGGCATGCCATAGGATTGTGAGTACTCACGTTTGTGTTATATGTGGGGTGCTGAGGCTTGTGGACATGTTGAAGAGATAAGGAAATGTGAGCTATGCTCCATTTAACGGGATATGTTTGGTGTGTTGGAGAGTGTTAGCTATATGCTTCACTTATGAGATATGTTTTGACTCTATGAGTCCAGTGTTGGTGTGTTGTTGATCCGCATATCCAATGTGTGATGATAGAGCTTACTATATGTCTCATAGTCTCAAGAGCCAAATTATCATAAACTTTGTTTGATTGTGATTATGAATATGCAGTGAATATATGATAAAATATGTAATAATAATATGGATATTTTGGCTATGTGATCTTATGAGACCTTTGGATATAGTTGGCATGCCATAAGATTGTGAGTACTCATGTTTGTTTTATATGTGGGGCGCTGAGGCCCAGGGACATGTTGGAGAGATAAGGGAATGTGAGCTATGCTCCATTCAACAAGATATGTTTGGTATGTTGGAGAGTGTTAGCTATATGCTTAACTTATGGGATATGTTTCGATTTTATGAGTCTAGTGTTGGTGTGTTGGAGATCTGGGTATCCAAGGTAATGATAGAGCTCACTATATGCTTCATAGTCTCAACAGCCAAATTATCATAAACTATGTTTGATTGTTATTATATGTGTATATGACTGAAATGCTTGTATCTGAATAAAGTGTGTTGAAATTATGTGTAAAGAATGTGTAAATAAATCTAAGAGAGATGATGTGAATATGTTGTATGATTGTTAGGTTGATGCATGATGATCGTTTATGTAGTGGTTATTCTAGGCACTCATTGAGCTTGTTAAGCTCATCCACTCATTTTTAACCCTTGCAGATACTTAGTATCGGTGTGAGTGGTGTGGTCTCGAGGGTGACCCAAGCTAAGTCGACTATTTTACTTTTATTAGTAGGTTTTTAAGTTATTTATGTTTTGAGAACCTAAGGTAATGTGTTAGGCAATATGGTGAACTTATATTGGTTTTTTGTTATGTTCTTTTAGCTATTTGCATGCCATTATAGACTTGAAATATGATATTTGAGATATTTTGAGGTGTGTTTAGGGTTCAGGGTTTGAGGTTCGGGTTTAAAGTTTAAGGTTTAAGGTTCAAGGTTTAGGTTAAAAAAATTACCAAAATTATGTATCAATGACATGGTAAAAATTACTGAAATATCATTAAATAATAAAATTGGGTGTGACACAAGCACATTTTATCTTATTGGGGAAAAGCGGTATTCAAAAAAAGCGGTCATTCAATTGCTCCTTACTTACGTTATGTCAGTGTTTTTTATGCCTAAATCGATTCTTGATGGGGTGTTGGTGCCACTCGACGATTTTGCTGGGCGGGAGATAAGGAAGGAAGAGGTTGGGCGATGTTAGCTTGGGAACATCTCTGTAAACATAAAGGCATGGGGCAATTGGACTTTGGAGATCTTCGACGTTTCAATTAGCAATGGTAGATATTTATGTTTGGAGATTGGTGTACCACAAGGACATGTTATGCTATTGGGTGCTTATATGTACTTCCTTGATGGTGACATTTTAGTCCGTAAGCTATTGAGAAATCTTCATTTGCCTGGTCTTGTATTTTACCTGAATTTCGTGAGTCGGCAAGTGGTTACTTTTGGCAGGCGGTAATGAGTGCTTCAATCCAGATTTGGCATTATCAATAAGGACTAGCGAGTTTGGACGGGCGGTCTTTGAGTTACAGTGGAGTCTTGCTAAAGAGGTAGTGTGTGATTTGTTCAGTGGGGATGGTGGCAAATGGGATGGGGACTTGGTGAGACAACTTTTCACGTCGGAGGAGTTAGACAACATTCTTTTTGTCCTAGTGGTAAGTCCTAGTCCACCTGATAATCACCTTTGGTGGCACTTCCCAACCGATTTCTATTCCTCCAAGTCGAATTATAATGGCTATTGCTTAAAAATGCGGGAATGGGGCCTCACCATTTCTATTAGAAGGCTATTTGGAAGGTGAAAACTTTCCCTAAAATTAATGTTCTTGATTGGTGCATTAGTCTTGAACTGTTTGCCTACAACAACTAAGATTGCATCCACCCCCTTTTCAATAATGCTACCTGCCAAAGATGTGGGTACTCGAGTAAGACCATATTGCATGCCTTACGTGACTACTACCCCGTGATACTCTTATTTTAGTTGGATTCAACAATGCGTTCTTGAATGCTTATACAGTTATGCGTTGTTGAAGAAAACAAAGGGAGAAGCAAAAAAAGAAAAAAGAAAGTTAAAAAACATAAAAGAAAAAAGAAAGTTAAAAAACATAAAGAAAAAATATGAAAATCAATTGTATAATTTAATCTAAAATTTTTATTTGAAATGATGATTTAATGTGCCATGTCAACTTATCATTACATTGTTAACGGCAATTAATGACTCAATGACTAAAATAATATAACAGATTAACATAAATGACTAAAACGTAACATTTTAAACATAAATAATTAAAATATAATCTAAAATAAACTAACGTAACATTTTGAACTTTTCATTTCACAAAAACTATAGCAGCAAAAGCATCTTCCAAACGGTATCTTGCGTCGCACCAACCCCATCAAAACTGATAGGATATATTCATACAATTTTAAGCATTTGATTAAAAATACAATTCAGAACATCCATTTAAATGTAAAATTACAAACAATTCTAGAGTTAACCCATACGAAATAACACTTTTTTTTAAAAAAAAAAAAAACACACCTGCAATAATCTTTAAAAATAACTAAAAAAAAAAAAGAATTGCAGCATAGATTTCCAATTCAATTGATAAAATGTAGACAAAAAATTAACACGAAAAAACTTGCTAAATCTAACAACTAAATATTACTTTATTATAAATAAATATGTAATTTATAAAAGTAGAAGTCGAAAGAGTTTTTTTCTGTTTGTAAGTTTTTTAACTTAAAATCAATGTTTTATTGTACAAAATATCAAATCGATTTTATTTTATTTTATTAAAAAATAAATAATTTGTTTTTTAAAAAAGTATTCAAATTACAATATTTAGTTTCATCTAAAACTATTTAAAATAATATAAAAGATTATATTAATAAGTTTAAACTTAAAAATAAAGAATTTTTAAAAAATAAATATTTAATTTTATCAAGCAACATAATTATGGACGGGTTAGTCTTTTGCAAATATGGACAGGTTTGGATAAAATTTTAATCTCATATTTCAGGCCAGGCCGAACTTGAGCAAGTAAGGGAGAGTATTCGATCAAGTCGAGTCAAACCGAGTTAAAAAATTTCGAGTTAGTCAAGTTGACGAATCCTATTTTAGTAACCGAACTTAATTTGAATTTTTTTCGAATTAAGTCGAGTCGAGTTAACAAATCTTATTATTTATACACAATATTGCATTTACATAGACCGATTATTTAACTAATAGACGAAGTACAAGCTTTTAGATTAAATTTGACTAAAGGAAAAAGGGAAAGTGAGGCGATTTGGGAAGGAAAGTAAGATTAATGGGTAAACATTTATCAAAACGACGTAGTTTTGACTTTTCTTATTTAGATTTTCGGATAACTCGAATTAATGGTTAGCATTCGGTCGAATCGAGTGAAATTGTTCGAGTTAAATTAGAAAAATTAATAATGTTAAATTAAAATATTGTTATAATATAACTATTTCCATGCTAGAGCACATAAATAAAATCTTAGGGGTTTGATATAACGAAGTCATCTTAGACACATCCAAAAACCTTAATAGTTTAAGAGCAGGATTAGATTAAGTTTTCTTTCAGTTTTCATAAACAACTTTGAATATTCCTCTTGAAAATCAGGTTCGATCCAAGAATTCTTTTATAATATCAAAGTATTTCAATTTATTTGTCTTTGCAAGCGATGACATTTGTTATTCCAATCGAGAGATTATCTACTCTGTTCTTCATTCGACATCAAATCCAGGATTATTCTAATCTCTTTTTCTTCCAATTTATTCGTATTAATTACATGTTTATTTCAATTAAGATTAAGACTATGAATAATATGAATGGTTAAATCCATTAGGGAAGATTAACGAGTGGATGAGTTCATGATTAATGAAGGATTTAGGGTTTCTCAGTAGGATTAGTTGGTTTAAATTACGTGTTCCTAACCCTAGAAAGTAATCGAAGGTTAAATGAGGTCGGGAGATAAGCGACTATTAACCAATTGATTAATTAGTTAGAGGCCGAGAGTTAATAATTGGTTGATTGATAGCTAATCCACCCTAAAACTCTAATTTGAAATTAGTCAACCCTTGAAACAAATTAATCTTTGTGATTGGTTTTATCGATTTAGTTCTTCGTTTATTTTATTTATTTATTTTTTTCTCATATTCATCTATTTTATGGTTTATCATAATATATGATTTAATTATTACTATTTAGTCTTATTATTGTAAAGAGATTTTCATTAGATTTATTTCATCCTCTCTTGGGTACGATCCACAAAATACCTTTTGTATTATGTTGTACACAAATACTATATTATAATTTGACCCGTATAGTTGCGGACATTGCTGATTTAATTCCTTATATTTTTGGTGTGATATTTTTACTATAAAGAATAACATGTTTATAGGCAGTCGATAAGTTACACAATTAGTTATTCAACTTTCATAAGTTTTCATTTTGCGCATTGAGAAATAAAAATTTTAATTTTAACCATTCTCGTTAAAACCATTTTCATTTTTTGTTTGTTGTTAAAAAAATGTTTTCAATTTAATCACCCACCATTTATTCAATGTTATTGTACACTCATTTTAGTCACTCAATTAACTTTAGTAATTTTCATTTTCATCACCTATCTTTATCTTTTTTTAATTTTTAAGAATTAATTTTAGTTTTTTTTAGTAAAAAGAAAAACTTAGGTTAATATATGTTAAGAGGTTTATATTTGAAATTTTAATAAAAGAAAAAACATATAAAATTATTAAATGATAAATTTAAAATAATATAAAATAATTCTTTGAATTAAAAAATATATAAATAATCGTAAAATGGATTTGAGTTAATCATTTACAAATATTAACAGAATTAACAAAATTTAAGACTCGTATTTCTAATTATGTCGAGCCTGCCTATATAATAACTAACCTGACTCAGCACAACATGAGCAGACCTATGAATAGTTGAGTTTAGGAGGGATGATCAAAGATTTAAGCGGAGACTTCAAAAATGAGAGACCTAAAATCTGTCCTGCCTGTGTGGAATGGCCCTGCCTATGTGGGTCCTAAAATTTACTCAAATTTTCTGATTTTTGCTCGTTTTCGCTCATTTTACTACTACAAATGCTCTCCTAAGTATAGAAACATGAATTTAAAGGATTATGAGCATAAAATTGACCATTTTAAAATCAAATAATCATTCAAAACGCATTAAAAATGAGGTTAAAATATATATAAATTAAAGAGAATTTTTTATCGTATGGAATTACTCAACAAAATTAAATATAGTTTAAAATATATAAATACAATGTTAACTAAAAATATTTTAAAAAAAATTCAACATTATTTCAACACAATTTGTAACGACCCATTTTTGGTGATATTGAAAAATGATAATTCAGGGTCGTAGAAATTTAAATATGAATACATAAAACCTTAGTTAAATATGTTTGACTAATTAAGGTAGAGTAACAAATGAGTTGGTTAAAAGAATTGGATTTTAAGATGTTAATTAAAGGTGGTGGGTTAATTCATAAAGAATTCAAACTTGGAGTTCTATAGAATGAAATATATATATAGTCAAGGTATTAAATAAAGGGGAGTTCATATGGTAATTAAACCTTAATATTTTTAAGTGGACAACTCTAGGCTAGAATTTAATTAAAGACAAGCTTACTACTAAAGACAAATTAGTAATTGAATAAAAGAATGCCTAAACTAATAAAATATGAGGTCTTTTCCTTTATTGAGATTTTTCCACTAAAAAGAAAAATAAAAAGAAAGAAATTAGAAGGAAGAAACTCCATTAGAAAGCTTGAGGATTTCGCAAAGAAGGGATTGCATGTAAGTGTTCCTCTTAGTATTTTTGCTATGAAAATGGTGCTTTTGTGCTCACCAAGATAAAGCCTTTCTAGTTTAAGGAATAAATTTTTCATCATTCAACTGAGCAGCTTTGATTTCTTCAAACAACACCGTTTTGACTACAAGTTCAGTCAATAAACTACCATCATCATTTAAACTGAGTCGAGCAAACATGGCTTGTAACTCACAAGCTGCCTTTCTACTCAATGCATCTGCTACGATGTTAGCTTTACCGGGATGATAATTAATAACACAATCATAGTCTTTCAGGAGTTCGACCCAATGTCGTTGTCTCAAATTCAACTCTTTTTGAGTTAGGAGATACTTAAGACTTTTGTGATCCGTGAATAAATGATATTTCTCACCATACAAGTAATGTCTCTAAATCTTTAAGGCAAATATCACTGTCCAAGCTCCAAGTCATGGGTTGGATAGTTACGTTCGTGAGTTTTCAATTGCCAAGAAGCATACGCAATCACTTTCCTTTCTTGCATCAACACGCAGCCCAACCCATTCAATGATGCATCGCTATATACTACGAATTCTTTTCCTGACTCTAGTAAAGCTAAAACCGGTGTCTCTGTCAATAATTGCTTCAACTCATCAAAACTCTCATGACATTTCTTGTTCCAAACAAATTGTGCATTCTTTTAAAGAAGCTTTGTCATCGACATAACTATTTTTGAAAATCCCTTCACAAAACGACGATAATATCCGACTAGGCCAATGAAATTGCGAATTTTCGATACATTCTTAGGTGCTTTCCACTGAATAATTGCTTCTATCTTTTTCGGATCCACACATATGCCTTGAGCTAATATTACATGTCCCAAGAATCCTACCTCCGGTAACCAAAATTTGCATTTGCTAAATTTTCTGTATAACTGCTTCTCTTGTAACACTTGTAGCACAATTCGCAAATGTTGTTCGTGTTCATCTTTTGATTTTGAGTAAACCAAAATATCGTCAATGAAAATGACTACGAACTAATCAAGATATGGTTGGAAGATGCGATTCATTAGGTCCATAAATGTTGCTGGAGCATTTGTTAATCCGAAGGGCATCACCAAAAATTCATAATGCCCGTAACGAGTCCGCAAGGCTATTTTCAGAACGTCACTCTCTTTTACTTTCAGCTGATAGTATCCCGATCTCAAATCGATCTTAGAAAATACAAAAGCTCCCTTAAGTTGATCAAACAAATCATCGGTACGTGGAAGGGGGTATCGATTCTTAATTGTCAACTTATTTAACTTACAGTAATCTATGTAAAGTCGCATTGTACCATCTTTCTTCTTAATAAATAAAATTGGAGCTCCCTTGGGCGATATACTCGGTCGAATAAATCCTTGTTCTAGTAAATCTTGCAACTATACTTTCAATTCCTTCAATTCTATAGGTGCCATTCAGTACGGAGCTATAGATACTAGAGTTGTACCCGAGAACACTTCAATTACAAATTCTACCTCCTGAGTGAGTGTTATTCCAGGCAATTCCTCAGGGAACACATCGAAAAACTCGTAAAACGTCCGTATATTATTCATTTCAACCTTTTTAGACTCAAAGTTAATAACATAAGCTAGGAAGCTTCACATCCTTTTTTCATCAATTTCTTTGCTTGAATTGTTGAGATCATTCAAGTCGATCCACTTGATCTAACACCATCAACTTCAATGATCTTTCCACTCGCATTTTGGATCGAAAATCTTTTCTTACGGTAATCCAGAACAACTCCGTGTTCGGTCAACCAATCTATACCCAAAATCACATAAAAATCCCCAAAAGGCATAATCAATAATTCTATAGGAAATATTAAGTCCTGAATTTCCAATGGACATCGTTTACATACTTGATCTACTAATATAGTTTGCCCCAAAGGACTCGATACTAACATAGCTACTCGTGACATTTTAGTTTTCATACTCCCTGTTTTAATCAATCCCGAATTAATATATGAGTGCGAAGAACCAGGATCTATTGAAGTGTATACAGGTATGGAGTATAAAAGAAAAATATATGCTACTACATTGGTAGCATCCTCCTCATCACGAGTTCTTACAACATATGCACGAGCTGGTGTTTTGATTTCCAACTGATGAGTATTCGATTCATTTCCCTTAATCCTCCTCTCAAAATCGATCCCTCTCTACTCGCTCCTCGATCCCATGTAAAAGAAGTAGTTCTCTGAACAACATTAAGCACATTGTCTTCGTTCTTTGGACACTCTCGTGCAAAGTGATCTAACGACCCGCATCGAAAACAACCTCTAGTTAGTTTCCAAAATTTTTCCCTGTGCTTCTTTCCACAATGCTCACAAGTTTGCATCTCTGAATCTCTGTTTGGCCCTTTTACACTACCAACTAACATCGTGGGTTGTCTATCTTGCGTTTTGTTTAGCATAGTTGATCTCGCAACTGATTTTCTGAATTCTCAAGTCTCCTTGCTACGTTTTGGTGCTGAAAAGAAACTGGAAGTCCCAAAACATTTTTTAGTAGCACGAGGAGGTTCTAGCTTATTGCTCAAATCCAGGGATTGTTCCACCATTTTTTCTCTTTCTGATAAATCCACAAACTCTTTAATCTTTAAGGCTATCAACTAAGTTCTTATCTCGTCTTTCATGCCTCGCAGAAATATTTTGCAGCTTTCTTCTTCTGTTGGGATTAATTCTGTGGCATACTTGTTGAGTCATGAGTATTCTCGTTCATAATCTACCATTGACATATTTCCTTGCTTTGCCAGAAGGAATTATTGTTTTGTATCCTTCAAGTACAACTCTCTGACATACTTCTTTTGAAATTTTGCTTGAAAGAATTTTCAATCAACTCTTTCTTTAGGAATGTGCCTCGTGGCTATCTGCCACCATGTATAAACTTCGCCTTGTAACGACACTGCGCAGATAACACTTTCTCGGGAAGTACATTCTAATCGTTATAGAGTTCTTGTCGTAGATTCCAACCATTACTCAGCTGCTGACGGATCTACCCCCTTTACTCCCACAATAATAAAAGCTCGTTTGACCATAGTTGTTGGCGTCACTGTAAGGTTTACTCCAGCTACCCTTTGAAGGGCTTCAGTAATCGTGCGCAATAAATTTGTATCATTTTGACCCTCATTAAAGCCTCTATTATCACTTGCTTTTTGTGTACCATCCGATTGCACATTTGGAGTAATAGACTCGGCTATATCCAATTCCTCAGTAGATTCATGATCAACATTTTCTTGACTCACCACGTTATTGGATTCGTCAAACATCGTTTAACCTTTTTCTATAAAACAAATATTTCATTTCAGCACCTACAATCTCGACTCTACTATATCTCAACATTGGCATGTACCTCTAGACACAATTACGAGCCCATTTAGGCTGAGAATTAGCTAAACCCGAAAGCTTAAATACCATTAAATGTAACACCCTTAATCCGTAATTGTTGCCAGTTTAGGGTCTTTAAGTGCCGCAAAGTATTCCACCACATTATTCAACTCCAAGCAATCACATCATTCATCACAAGTCATTTCATTCACATATCAATTATGCACTAATACACATACGTATTACTATACACAACACAATCCATATGCAACATTACAATCATTCATGGATCACTTTTGAATAATTTGCAACCTTAAAAGAACTAAAGGATTTATCACTAACAGGGACAAATGGCCGTGTCCCTGCCCTGTCCTAGGTCATGTCCCTACTCGAAGATCCATCACACGGTGCGTGCCATAAACCATGTAACAGGCCGTGGGTTTATGCGAACAAGCATTACACACTCGTGGTTGGACCATGTGTCAGACCGTGTTTCCATTCGAAATCGAGCCACATGACCATGTACCAGCCCGTGTGTCTGCCTGTGTAATCTGTACTACACCTAGATATGACACACGGCCATGTGACAGCTCTTGTAACAAGCCTTGTGCACCCTGTTTTACCACCTCAACAAGGTATCATCTAGGCTACATTCTTTAGCAAGTTATCCTAAAGTCATGCTTTCATCTAAAATACTAACATGTTCTTCCTATCAACAACAAATCCATCTAACCAAATAGGCTAATAAACATGACCATAACTAATGTTGGAACTAAGATATAACTAGTTCAAATGCACTCCCTAAACTACCCATTTAGGTATATGATATACCTCAATTTTAAACATATGAGATATAGATACAAAAAGGTGCTCACTTCCAACACAACCTAAATCAATCCAACTAACAAATTACAAAACACAATTAAATCACCAAATCTCCAACATTTAACATGATCAGTATGTAACTTTCATTTCAAATAACTAAGATATTCATATATTAACATTTTCATCAAAAGTTAACATATAATTCACAACCATATCAACCACTTACATATCAAACAATATTCACAAGTTACTCAAGTAGTAAATAACCTAAACACTTATCCCCTTCCTAGGTACATGCCAAAAAGACAAAAGGAATCATCACTGACTCTGAGTACGGGATGTCGGCTGCGAGATGATGTTGTTATCTACTAAACTTCTAGCCTAAAATCATGAAAATTTAATTACATTAATTAACCATCATTCACATTTTATATATTCACATGAAC
Source organism: Gossypioides kirkii (assembly GCA_005610355.1). NCBI lineage: Eukaryota > Viridiplantae > Streptophyta > Magnoliopsida > Malvales > Malvaceae > Gossypioides > Gossypioides kirkii. Next base: position 29,115,748 of record CP032248.1, read on the forward strand.
ATAACCAATTTCTCAACTATAATAGTACTTTATATCTTAAAGTCTTAGTTCAAATAAATCCAATTTCCACTCCGTAAGTACTTATACATTAACCAACCTTTCTAGTAATTCATTCTCTTTATCTTTAACCATTTCCATCAATTCATGACACCAAGTGCCTAGCAGATAAACCACATTAAGTGAGCCCTGCTCTAGTTGGATTAACCAACAGTTTTGCACTCAGCGCTAATCGGTTAAACTGATGATCTTGGCACCCAGTGCTTAGCAGATAAATCGCATTAAGTGAGCCCAACTCTAGTTGGATTAACCAACGGTTTTGCGCCCAACGCTAATCGGTTAAACCGATGATCTTGGCACCTAGTGCCTAGCGGATAAATCGCAAAAGTGAGTCAAGCTCTAGTGGATTAACCAACAAATGATCCGTCAAATCTTGGCACCCAGTGCCTAGCAGTTAAACCACAAAAGTGAGCCCCGCTCTGGTTGGTATAACCAATGATCATTTTACAAATCATTTCCACAATTTACTCAATTCATAATCACCCACAATGATTCGATTCTACCCTTTCAACATTTCAAATACAATACCAATTTTATCGAAAATACTCAAGATATGCCATATATGAATCAATAGTTTTAATATAAAGTAAACATAATGGAATTCAATTCATAAGTAAACAGAAATAATAAGTTCGAGTATACGAACTTACCGTAGTATAGAAGTTCTCAAAGTTGCAAACGATTACTCGTCGACCTTCTCCTTTCCTCGACTTTCAGCCAATCCTTTTGTTTTGCGATCTATAAATAACAATTAAATTTCTTTAACTCAATTCATCTCTTAAAATACTCATTCAATTCATATGTTCTTTTAATCATAATTCATACTTTCACATTTAGCATAACTAGTTGATATCTTTCGATCTTTTTTTCTTTTCCAATATCCTATTTCATTGCACTTATACTCTATTTGTTAAAAAATATTTTTCTTTTTCTCATTCGAACAGTCCCCATTTTACCTCAACCATTTAATTTCTCAACATTAAAAAATATTTTTATTAATCATACCGTTTGCCCCAAGTTAAGCTTTTAATTTATTTTATTCAAAACTACCATGTGTCTTTATTCATTTCTCTTTTTCAACATTCCATTCACATTCATAACAGCCCACATTCGTTTCCTATGTTCAATTTCTTAAGACTTTTATGTACACTTAAACTACTTAAATCAACCCCCTTTCAAGTGTTTAACTATTCATAAATTCATTCACTTACTACATCAAATCTATCAACACTTCCCAAGCTCAAAATATCATCACATTAGCTTCCAAAACATCAATGGCAAACTCAAAAACCTTTGTCATTTTAAAAATTTACTCCCTAAACTAGAAAGGCTTTATCTTCGATGAGCACAAAAACACCATTTTCATAGCAAAAATACTAAGGGAACACTTACATGCAATCCCTTCTTTGCCAAAATCCTCAAGCTTTCTAATGGAGTTTCTTCCTTTTAATTTTTTCTTTTTATTTTTCTTTTTAGTGGAAAAATCCCACTAAAGGAGAAGACCTCATATTTTATTAGTTTAGGCATTCTTTTATTCAATTACTAATTTGTCCTTAGTAGTAAGCTTGTCTTTAATTAAATTCTAGCCTAGAGTTGTCCACTTAAAAATATTATGGTCTAATTACCATATGAACTCCCCTTTATTTAATACCTTGACTATATATATATATATATATATATATATATATATTTCATTCTATAGAACTCCAAGATGGAATTCTTTATGAATTTACCCACCACCTTTAATTAACACCTTAAAATTCAATTCTTTTAACCAACTTATTTGTTACTCTATCTTAATTAATCAAACATATTTAACTAAGGTTTTATGAATTCATATTTAAATTTCTATGACCCTGAATTATCACTTTTCGATATCACCAAAATGGGTCGTTATGTTTCAAAAGATCATTATCTTCAAAAATAAAAAGTCAATCATTTCATATTAATTTTTGGGTATGTGATCTAATGTCAAATGTAGTAGTTAATTCGGTCTATTTCCACATTTAAAGAGCTTGTTTCTAGTCAATTTAGTATTTTATATTGCATTTTCGGTGTTTAGTAGTTAGTATTAAAATTTAATCAAAATAAGTGTTTTAAAACACATTTTGTGAGTGTTGTTAGGGGTGAGTATTCGATCGAATTGAGTCGAATCGTGTCAAAAAAATTCAAGTTTGTCGAGTTGACGAATTTATTTTAACAAACCGAATTCAATTTGAATTTTTTTCGAATTGAGTCAAAAATTTCAAGTCGAGATAACGAATCTTATTATTTATACTCACTGTGTTGCATTTACATGAACCGATTAGTTAACTAGTGAACTAGTACGAAGTACAAGCTTTTAGATTAATTTTGAGTAAAGAAAAAAATGGAAAGTGGGGCGATTCGGGAAGGAAAGTAAGACTAATGGGTAAATATTTATTAAAACGACGTAGTTTTGCCTTTTAACTTGATAGTTTTGACTTTTAACTTTAGAAAAGGTAAACATTTATCAAAACGACGTAGTTTTGCCTTTTCTTATTTGGATTTTTGGATAACTCGAATTAAGGGTGAGCGTTCGTTGAATTGATCGAGTAAAATTGTTCGAGTTAAATTAGAAAAATTAATAATGTTAAATTAAAATATTGTTAAAATATAACTATTTACATGTTAGAGCACATAACTTTGAAACCATATATATTGGAAAACTTTTTTAAAGAAAAATAATAAAAAAATAAGATATTTTAGTATAATAAACTTGAATCATTAATCACTTATTTAAATTCCAAAATTATTATTTTATAAAAAAATTTATATATTTTTTGATTTTTTTAAAAAATTATATATTTTTTTAAAAATACATATTTAGAATTTTATAAATATTTTGAATTTTAAAAATTATTTTTAATTTTTTGAAAATTATTTTGATATTTTTTTTAATTTTTGTTAAGAGAGAGACACATTTGCTCTCTTTCAAAATTGACAGGGACTAAAAGGGTATTTATACTAATATGTTATTCGAATTATTTGAGTTATTCGAATTATTTGAGTTATTCGAATTTTAAAATTAAACTTGACTCGAACTCGAAATCTGAAATTTCTTATTCAAGTTGATTCGAATAATTCGAATAACTTGATTCGATTAACTCAAAATTCAAATTTTCTTTTCGATTTTTTCGAATCGAATCGGATTTTGCTCACCCCTAATTGTTGTGATCTATTAGGCCGACACAAGCCTTAGATAGTTCTAATTTGTGCAATTGAGCGTGTAGGTTGATGATTTATAGGCCCAATTAACGTAAGAGCAAGGGACGAGTGACACACAAGCTTCCCGACCATCAAAGCATGAAACGGAACCAAGGAGGCACAATTTGTATGTCGTGTCGCGCCATAGACCTTGTATGGCGCGACATAGGTCGACGTGATGTCCAAGTATACCAAAGCTATTTTCGTCTGCACAATCAACTTTATACAATGACGTAGGACGTGTTGAAGACCTAATTCGGGCTGCCAACACTCTTATAAATAAAACCTTAGGGGTTTGATATAACAAAGTTGTCTTAGACACATCCAAAAATAGTAGTTTAGGAGTAGGATTAGATTAAGTTTTCTTTCAATTTTCATAAACAACTTTGAATTTCCTTTGGAATCAGTTTCGATCTAAGAGTACTTTTATAATATCTAAGTATTTTAGTTTATTTATCTTTGCAAGCAACGACATTTGTTATTCCAATTGAGAGATTATCTACTATGTTCTTCATTCGTGTTAATTACATGTTTATTTCAGTTGAGATTAATATTATGAATAACATGAGTGGTTAAATCCATTAGGGGAGATTAACGAGTGGATGAGGATGTGATTAACGGAGGATTTAGGTTTTTTCGGTAGAATTAGTTGGTTCAAATTACACATTCCTAAATCCTAGGCTTGATAATCCTAGGAAGTAATCATAGGTTAAAAGAGGTCGGGAGATAAGCGAGTATCAACTAATTGATTAATCAATTAGAGGTCAAGAGGTAATAATTAGTTAATTTATAGCTAATCCACCCTAAAACTTTAATCCGAAGTTGTTGTTACAACCCCTAAACGAAACTAATCTTCCTAATTGGTTTTATCGATTTAATTGTTTGTTTGTTTTATTGTTTATTTATTTAATTTCTCATTTCTTATTTTGTGGTTTGTCGTAATATAAGATTTAATTATTACTATTTAGACTTATTATGGTAAAGAAATTTTCATTAGATTTATTTCATCCTCTCTTGGGTATAATCCTTAGAATACTTTTTGTATTCTGTTGTACACAAATACTATATTACATTTTGACCTGTATACTTACGGACACCGTCGATTTAATTCCTTATATGTTTGGTGTGATATTTTTACTATAAAAAATAACATGTTTATAGGTAGTTGGTAAGTTACAAAGTTGGTTACTCAACTTTATAAGTTTTCATTTTGCGCATTGAGAAATAAAAATTTTAATTTTAGGCATTGGCGTTAAAACCATTTTCATTTTAGTCATTGTTGTTAAAAAATGTTTTCATTTTAATCACACACCATTTATACAATGTTATTGTACACTCATTTTAGTCACTCAATTAACTTTAGTAAATTTTCATTTTCATCACTCATTTTTTTATTTTTTAGAATTAATTTTAATTTTTTTAGTAAAAAGAAAAAAAACTTGAATTTATAAGAAAAACTTAGGTTAATATATGTTAAAGAGGTTTATATTTGAAATTTTAATAAAAGAAAAAACTTATGAAATTATTAAATGATAAATTTAAAATAACATAAAATAATTCTTTGAATTAAAAAATATCTTAATAAACTTAAAATGGATTTGAGCTAACCATTTACAAATATTAACAGAATTAACATAGTTTAAGGCTCACATTTCCAATTTAATCACAACATGAGTAAATTTATGAACAGGTGAGTTTAGGAGAGATGATCAAAGATTTAAGCGAAGACTTAAAAAATGAGAGACCTTGAACTTGAGTACTAGAAAATTTGGACTTCATTTAATTTTTCTGGCCGTCTCTTTCCTCAGAGTCAATTGGAATGTTATTCAAGTTATGTTGTGACCATGCACCCATTTCAGTATTAAAAACTGCCATAGCAATGAAAGTATTCCACCCTTTTGCTCCCAACTTCAGTAGTAGCTGCTGCATAGTCATCATTAACTTCAAGAAGAATAATAATAGTAGTTGGATCTTTCCAACTATAATACTATTATATTTCCCTTTTCTTTATTGAAGAATAATTTTAACAACATTGTTGCTTCATATAACTAACAAAAATGCAGCCAAGGAAGATGGATATCTTGAATGTGGGGGTAAATATAAAATCGAACATGCCCAATACTATGTAAGAACACTTGGTATTCTTTCACTCCTACTAAACACGAGTTGGTAATTATGGCAAATCCAATAGCATAATATATCACCAATCAACACAAAATACAATACAATAATCACAAGCGACAGATTAAATGAAACAAACAATTTTTACATGAAAAACTCCTTTAAATCAAGGGTAAAAACCATGGGACTTAAAAGTCCATTCAAAAGTTTCACTATACTCAAAGGTTTTGCTACAATATCACAATACAAAGCCACAACAAATAACATATAACTCTAACAAAACTATCAACAAATAATCTCAAGCAAACAAAAGAGAAAAGTTGAGAATATCACCCAAATATGATTAACATTGAAAATGAAAAACGTGAAGCGACAAAATCCTATGAAAAATCCAAGTTTGCACAATCGAACCCATGAGCCTGCTAGCAATTGTCCGAAAATTACCTCAGACAGACATCAGATAAACAACGATCAAAGAGTTGATCAACACTGGATTGTTGAACTGTTAGCTCAAATAATCAAACCCAAATTGTCAAGAGAGGATGAATTGGCTTTTAAAAATTTGTGGAAGCTAGAGAATAAGGATAGAAAATTTTGACACAATAATTTAGAGTTGTTCGACCCCAATCGCTTACTCCTCTACCTTAGTTTTTCACTACTAAAGATTTTCTCAAATTCACAATTTTGATAACTTTTGAGCACAATGTTTAACCTTAGAAACTCCATTATGGTTTCTACTCAAACATTAAGATACAAACCCGTCTCAAAGAGATACAAATGAGCAAATAAAGAAAGAATCCTTACAATATCAAAATATTTGCAAATTAAGCTCAATTGTAAAGAGAAAAATGAGCAAATAAAGAAAGAATCCTTACAATATCAAAATATTTGCAAATTAAGCTCAATTGTAAAGAGAAACATTTGAGCTAAATGAAAGCTCACAAGTGTTTAAAGGAAATTGTTGAGAATTGTAAGCACAATGTTGTTTTTTTATTGATCTTTTTTATTGATAATCTCTCTTATTGTTATAGGCCCTTTGGAAGCTGGTTTATATACCCCTAATTGATTTCCAATTATTTGTGTTTGTTGGAGATATCAATAGGGATGTTGGAGATGAAATATCAATGCATTTAATTCATCTGCAACTACGAGTATTATACTGGCTAAATAGGTATCGATTTTTTTTGCATTTAATGTAAATTTCAATGGCCGTTGGAGCTAAAGATATCGATACTAGTGGTCTTTTATTGATATTATATGAAAAAGTATCGATACTTAGCTAAATTGGTGAAAAACAAAATGTCAACTTGGCATCGTTTTCTAAAGGGGTATCGATATTTTGAAAACTATCGATACTTACTTTTTGGCATGGAGCTATTCTAACTTGCTTAAAAACACTGACAAAATTCTAACTTGATTTAAAAAAAAATTGAAGAGTTCAAAGTATAATATTCAAAATTTTATCTCTTAGAACCTTATGTGATGGCCTTATGGTCAAGAGTGTTCACCTCCCTAGGTGTGACCTGGGTATGAGTCGCGTTTGTTGTTCGATTTTTGCCCTGTTATATCAAAACATATTATCAAATAAAACTTAGTTTAACAATATTTGATATAACAAAACATTTGGTAAATTTGTTTTTGAATAAATTGCTTCTCTTTTCTAAAAATCGTTTTCAATTTAAGTCCCTCTAAAAGAAATTGACATTTATTTAAAAATTTGACACTCATTTTTACTTTGAAAAAAAATGATCACATAATTTGCATAAAGTTAGTTTAGCACAATATCAAATATGAATCAACCAATTTATCTTTAACTATCAACAATTTACCTTCATTTTCTCCCCTTTCTTTTGTATATCAAAAATCAAATAAATCTTTGGAGAAAGGAAATGGTTAGTTCAAGAATAGAAATATAATAAAAATAATAATGACCAAGTGAACTAATGTGCAAAAAAATAAGTATCTTAAAATACTAAAGTTATAGGAAACAAGCAAAAATAATAGTGCAAATGTTATCAACAATGATATGAAGATGCAAAAGTAAAGATTTACCTTAATTGTGATCATGAGGAGAAAAAGGAGGTGTCGCAGGAAAATGAACAAGAAGAGATGCCATTTGTATCTCTAACGTCGACAGCCTAGAGTTAAAATCATCTCTAAAACCCACAAAGATCATTACTCAATGAGTGAATAGCATCAAGGAGGGCAACATTGACATTGAAAGTAGCCTGATATGGAGCAGCTGGTGGGGGAACATGCTCGGGAGAAGGAACATTCTCCGAAGCCGGAACATACTCGAAAGGACTTCGGCATTGTCATCTTCATGTGCAGATGGTAATCACTCTTCATCCTTCCCCTGAGGTAGCATTGAAATAATAATCGGAATGGTGAAGGGTCTCGTAACTAATACGTTGATTTGAGGTGATGGGGTGTCTCCATGAGTATCATTCGTTAATTTCTTAAAAATGTATGACAAATAAGTGTTATAGGGAATGGTAGTGTTTGTAGACATTGTCTTCCCGATAGTCTTAGTTATGCCATTCGATACCTGAACTTGGCGATTGGATCGAGTGTAAAAAGTGCTACAGCCTGGACCTACTTTGTGTGCACTTATTCACTTTGTCCGACATTTTATTACGACCCACCAAGAAAGGAAGCCATAAATATGACTCAGGATGCCAAGCACTTGCATACCCGACAAACCTGCAAGCAATGCCCGATGATCGTGGATAGTATTTAGGGTGAAATACACCACCAAGTTATCCACATTCACCTTTTCAGTCAGATGCTTGTTCAAACTGTAGTCATAATCTCTTGAGCGATCTCAATCTCAGCCCACCTATTATGAATAAACAAAAGGTTATCATCAGCAAAAAATAAGTAATTTACTTGCGACCCATTTCGGTTCAATAAAAATAATAAATACTTCAAAATTCATAAAATAATAAAATTTAAAAAAATATGAGGTAACAACAAACAAAAATAAATAATAATATAAATATTCATTATGTAAAAGAGAGCTATTTATGTCCAAATTTATCCAGAATTGTACTCCTCATATTCTTGCTGGTCTAAAAAGGAACATGCATTCATAAGTTTAAAAAAAAAGTGTAGCCTTTTCAGCTTTTACAAAACTAAGTTTGGCATATCAAAATGAGAAACATAGTCATTCTAGAATTGAAATTTGAAAGCAAATTAGGATTACTCCCCATGGAAAAGGATTGAATGAAACAGTGACACCACGTCATTTGTGTCCCTTTTCCAATAGTTTTATGCCACATCAGTATTTTCATTCTTAATTTCAACATTTCATCCTGAAAAATATCAAATTACAATTAAAATCCTGAAAATTAGGATGATGAAATTATTGATGTGTCATAAAACTATTGGAAAGGGATAATATAATCCTGTCATCCTACAATCCTTTCTCTACTTCCATTCCAACAACAGCATCAGCACAACAGTTTCCTTCACGAAATGTATGAATTCAACCGGTGGGTTTACATTATTATTTTCAATATTTATATTAGAAAAAATATCTATATCCACCTTTTTTAAATATTATTATTTTCAATATTTTTAAATCAGATTAGTGATCGAACCGATCAGGTCACTACATAAGTCCGTTTCGATCCGACCCGTGAACACATTTATTTGAATATTAGAACTTAATTGATTCACATATAAATATGTATGAATATTATCACTAATTTATAAATGGATATACATGCATATAAAATAAGTACTTTAAATTTTAAAGATAATAACTAAAAATGTTTAAAATTTATTTTTAAATAACATTTACACCTTCTCTCTATTAAATAACCCTAAATCTCCTTCTCCTCTTAATCCAATCTTAACTCTCTTTTTATGAAACTAAGGTCACTACTAAACTCTCCTATCAATTTGGTTAAGAAAACATGAAAGAAACTTGAAGAAATAAGCTTAGAGGTTCAAAAATGGAGAAAAGGACTTGAATGGAATAAAAATAAAAGTTTTGTAGAAGATGATAGGAAGTGACGTGAAGCTTTCCCCCAAAAATGATAGCTTCTCACCATTTTTCTCCTCCTTCAACATCTTCATAAAAAAATCTCATGATTTTTTTCAAAATAGCTAAATTGCTAACTAATCCTCCCTTCTTCCATCATTACACTATGACCCTAATCATTATCATAAGATATCTTGCTTTTCTAATTCCTATTTTAACCTTTATCATCTTTACAATTCCCATGCATAAATCACATTTTATTTGGTAAAATACCTTCCTAATCCTTCCTTATTTCCATCTATTCCTATGTTTCTAACTCAACTTTTTAATTTTCATTCTTTTGCCCCACTACTTTTCATTTCCCTTCAATTTAGTCATTACCTCAAATCAAATTTTGCTACCCCGAAATAATTTCTAAATTCTATCAACTATAGTTACTCTCCATACTTTTACTCTAAAATTCTTATTTAATCTATTTCGGAAAATTCTCTAATTTTTCCTAACTCGACAGGCCACTGTACCAAGCCCTCTTTATTTTGAGGATGTTACAAATGCCATCAAAATTAAAAGATCAGACAATTTTACAATTCCTGTCAAGATAGGGGACAAATAGTTTACCAAGGCCCTTTGCAATTCAAGGACCAATATCAGTTTGATGCCCCTGTTAATTTATTTAATACTCAGATTAAAGGAATTGAAAAACATGACGACACACTACAATTAGTTGATAGGCCTCTCGTACATCCCAAAGGTGTACTTGAAGATATGTTGGTTAAGGTGAGGGGTTTTATTATCCCGTCGATTTTGTTGTCCTCGACTTCGAAGAAGATCAAGACATTTCCATTCTGTTGGGTTGGCTATTTTTGATCACCTTTAGGTTGATCATCGATCTCAAAAAAACAAGTTGATCATGAAAATCAATGGCAAAATATAAGTGTTCAAATGTGGTCACGATTCCCAAAATAATAAATTAAGAAATAATTTAGGGGAAGAATGTTAACGTAAATGTAACATTTCAAACATAAGTGACTAAAATGTAACCTGTGATAAACAAAAATGATTATTTTAATAATTTTTCCTTACTTTTAATATATGAAAACTTTGTACTCATCATGAAAAAAATAAAAAAATCATAAAAATTAAAATACAGGAAAATATCTAGAAAACAAAACAACAAACACAAATAAATAATAATATAAACATTCATTGTTTTTATATTAATTTTTAATTGATAAAAACATTAACTTAAAATAACTCACATTTTTAATGACTTATCATGTCATGCTTGATGGTGACAATGGATTTTTCATTCAAACTAAGTTTAGTGTGGGTTTGGATGGACGGTGCGATGTGTTTAGCTTATTTTTTATTTATGATACAATATAATTATAGTATTTAATCTCAACGGCACCACTATTTTTACACTAACTGTAAATAAATAAACACAACGTTATTTAAACTCACATTTTACAAAAATTAAAACAATTACTTTCACTTGCATAACATTGTAAAAAGTATATATTGGATTCCACTTAGATTATTTAATACAATATAGCACTTAGGGGACTAAATGATCGAATAAGTACAGATATGGTAACATTTCTTAATTGCCACATTAACCCTGCAAATTCGTTAACTCCATCTCTTCTTAACCCTAACCATTAACCCCTTCTTCATTTGATAAAGCACACTGTTTTTGGGACCAATATTCTGCCCTTCCACAACATGAAGGTTGTAGTTATGAATGATGGCTGTTGCGGTAGCCTTCATCAAGAGAAACGACACTTCTTTCCCAGGGCAAATCCTTGGCCCCGCAATGAATGCGCTAAATTTACTTGGTGACTCTCGTTTAATCTTCCCATCTTCACTAATCCATCTTTCTGGCTTGAACTCATAGCAATCTTCTCCCCATAAGCTTTCCATCCTTCCCATTGCATGTATTCCAATTACGATTCGGGTGTTTTGATCGACCCGATGACCGCTGGGAAGAATGTCCTGCTTTGTACATGTTCTGAATTCGAATGGAACCGGTGGATGTAGCCTTAAGGTTTCGCACAACGCTGCATGAAGATATGTTAGCTTACTCAACTCGTCGTAGTTGGATGGTATTTGCAAGCTTCCCTCCACTTGTTTCATTGATAAGTGTCTCTTTATTTCTTCTCTGATCTTGTTTTCAACCATGGCGCGCCCTGGAGATGAGATAGAAGAACCAAGTGAGAGTTAAACTGTAAGTATCATCACTGGCAAACAAAAAAGTTATAAGGTTGTCTCTTATAAGACTGTCTTTTGGTGCTGGGCCTGTTTTCTCAAGTCCTGTCAGGTAATAGTTCAAGAAATTGAAATCATTCTCTTGATTTGAGCATGAAGATGCCACTGATTTGTTGGATATGTGGCGTTGGGTCGATATAAATTGTGTTAAAAGATCACCAAAAGCCTTCCAAGCATCACTTCGTTTCTTCTCTTTCCCAATCTGAAGCCAACTCTGCAACTTCCAAAGACTGTCAGGCATTACATATCTGTGAAAAGCTGCCTCCATAGTATCACTCATGGCTTTGTGGAATCGATTCTCAGGGAATTCAATGGAGAGTAGGCCAGGGTTGAAGCCCACGCCCGTTATGCAACCAATGTCAAACGCATGTCTTACCAACAAATCTTGCAAGTTCACCACCATCTCTCGTCCAGAAACATATTCAAGAACTTTAATAAGCGCTTCCTCTATATGTTGATGGAGAACCTTTGAAAGTGATTTCCGGAACTGGGATGATTCAAGAAAGCATGGAAAACTCTGCGGTGACATTTCCATGCCTCACAGTCGGAAGTGAAAAGTGATTCGCCGAAGATATCGAACTGTTTCAGCCATTCGGGACCTTTCAAATAAACACAACTGTTGGAGCTCAATACATAACGCACATTCTCAGGATCGGAGGTGCCCAAGAAGCCGGTATTAGTAAACCAAATTCCTCTATAAAAGAAGGTACCATTGCTTCGTCTGAGGACTTGGGCAACTTTGTCATGAGGGCGATGGATGTTGAGTAAGTACGTGGGAATCATCCCAACAAATGGCCAGTTCCGAGGGAGGCCATTGTTGTCTATGAAACGATAGAGAGAAGAAAGAAAAATTATTCCAGAAACATATAATCCAAGATATACAAACAGTACTGCCATCATGTTCTTAGAAAGAGTTTAAGTTGCTTATGACATATCAGGGCAGTATATATAGATTTAGCATTTAGCCTTCCTTTCTTCTCCACAAGTCACAATCAGAACAGTTACCCATCATGTTCTTAGAAAGAGTTTAAGTTTCTTAGGACATATACTCAATCAACAGTCGGGACATAGATTTTGCGTTTAGCCTTCCTCTTCTCCTCCACAAGTCACAATCAGAAGAACTTATATTGTCTTTGAAATGAGAGATTCCCATTAAAGTAGCCATGAATATCAATACCATGCTTTTACGAAAATATTTACTAGGGAAGAACATAACAAACAATATGAGAAACAAGAAAGTTGAACGAAAATTTAAATTTAAAAAATTCAGTTAAAATGGAAAAATAATTAAGATTTATATATAATGAGAAAGGATTGTATGAAACAGGGATATTATCTCTTTCCAATAGTTTTATGACACATCAACAATTTCATCCTAAATTTCAGGATTTTAATTGTAATTTGATTTTTTTCAGGATGAAAATGTTGAAATTAAGAATGAAAATGTGACATAAAACTATTGGAAAAGGGACACAAATGACGTGGTGTCCCTATTTCATTCAATTCTTTTTCATATATAATACATTTTGAATATGATTTTAAGATAATTATTTTATATAAATACGATAATCTCATGAAGTGTTTTAATTTCACTATTAAAACTGTTCCATATCCTTAAAAGGGATAATATAAATTTTTACTCTGAATTTAACAATTAAGTCCACTTTGATACTTGCATTTTTTTTATCAGTGAACTTGCTAATTAAATTCATTTGATTCTTAAATTTGAAAAATTAAAAATTTGATGACTCGATATTTTGATGACTTTATATATATATATAACCGTGTTCTAATCACCGAACCAGTGGTTGAATTAGTCAAACCATTGGTTCTCGATTCAAATTGATTTGATCGATGCAACTAGTAAACCAATAATAATCAAATAAATAATTAAAAATTTATAAAAATAAAAAATAATATTTAATAGAGTCCCTAAAATTGAAATTTGAAAGCAACCTAGGAATACTTCCCATTCGAGAGCAAGAGCATCAACGCAAAAATATGTGATTTACCCACCACCCATTTTGGTTCAATAAAAATAACTTCAAAATTCCATAAAAAAAAAAAAATCTAAAAAATATGACGAAGCAACAAACACAAATAAATAAATAATAATATAATAGAAACACAAATAAAAGGGAGTTGTTATATGTCCAAATTTGTCCAGAACCTATAAAATTACATGGATAACCTTAGTGATAGAATTTGTAATTTTTTCTCTATTTTTTCTCTATCATTATGTAGTTAATATAAACATACACATCTTCTTCTTTTTTTCTAATAAAAAGAACATGCATTCATAAGTTAAAAAACAGTACAATAAAACCCCATGTGATAGTCTAATAATCAAGAATATTTATCATTTTAATGTGATCTGGATTTGAGTCGCATTAATTGCATTTATTGTTCGAAATTTGCCTAATTCACAAAAAAATAATAATAATAATACAATACATATAACCTTTTCAGCTATTACACAACTAACTAGCCATAAAGTTTGGCACATCAAAATGAGAAACATAGTCATTCTAGAATTGAAATTTCAAAGCAAATTAGGATTACTTCCCATTCCAGCAAATGAATTAAACCGGTTTTCCGTTATATATAAACACACTTCCCATAAAAATGTTTTCCTATAATAAAATTAATACAAAAATGTTTCCCATTTATTAAACTTAATTTTTTTTATAGATTTTAGTGGCAAAAATTGAACCTTAATCACTATAATTAAGAGTTTAATTTAAAAACACATCATATATTATAAAAATATGATGTAAAAAGATTATTATAAGTGAGAAGAAATCTAAAGATAGGTGACATATTTACAAAATTAAGCTATTTTGTATATCATCACAAGATGATTATTTTATATTATAATTAAATGTTTGATTAAATTTGATGTCTCAAGTCAAGTAATACCAATTCAATTAGTAAAAACACGAAAAAACTAAAGTTATTATTTTGTTAAATATAGAAATAATTATATCATTTAAAACATTTTATAAAATAAATTAAAATTTTCATTACTTTTAAACTAACTACTTAAAACATCGTTTATTCAAAAAATAAACTACCCATTATTATTCATAAACTACTAATTATTAGGGAAAAAAATCTATCCACCTTTTTTAAAATATTATTATCTTCAATATTTTTTAAATTGGATTGGTGATCAAATCGATCAGGTCACCATATAAATATGGTAATATCACTACATAAGTCTATTCCGGCTCGACCCATAAACACATTTATTTGAATATTAAAATTTAGTTGATTCACATATAAATATGTATGAATATTATCACTAATTTATATATGGATATACATGCATATAAAATAACTTTAAATTTCAAAGATAATAACTAAAAATGTTTAAAATTTTATTTTAAATAACATTTACACCTTCTCTCTATTAAAATTTGGTGTCTAGTTTACTCAGTTTTAAGTTTTATATAAGTGTAGAATATAATATTATTTTTATCTTATTTTTCTTTTATAATTTAATTTAAAGATTATTTGAATTTTTTTAATATGGTTTTTTTATATTTTCCATTTGTTAAAATTAGTCTTTGTATTTTTGTTTTTTGAACAATTTAATTTTTTCTTTTTATTTTTTTTATTTTCCGTTTTTTCTTCCCCTTTATTTTTCTCTCTTCTCATATTTTTCATTGCAGGAACATAATCTTTGCCCGTCAAAAAAATCAAGTTTTTGCTTCTTTCATATGATTCTTAAATTGAATTTCACTCAAAACCAAATATAAATCATTGTTAATCAAATCTTGATTTGAATATAACCTAATTTTGAAACTAAAATTGGATCTAACTAATCAATATAAAAAACCATATCCTTAATCAAATCAAAACATAAAATGAATTCTTTATATTCAAAACAATTTTTTTTCCGTTTCCAAACCTTTTACAGACTCATGTAGATTATTCGTTGCATTTTCTTTTATTTTCTAACAAAATAAAATTAAGCAAAGGATAAAATTGATCTAAACTTTATTGGATATTCCCGAGTAAGTTTGATTGGAAACCGAGCATGGATGAACCGAAGAGAGAAAGGGAGCACGGAACCAAACTAGTTCGGGTAAAGTTGAGGGTAAGTTTTGTATGGTGGTCGTTCTAGTCATTTAGAGTGTAAAGCTCGTTAGAAGAATCCGTGAAACAATGTAGTTTTGAGAGGGTGAGAAAATTGTAGGTAAGATAGATAAGGAGGTCGTGGGGTTTGGTTAGGAGGTTAAGGGAACATGCTCGAAAAACTTTGTTGAGGTGGATTGTCATAAGTCACAACTGGTGAGGTCTTCGAGTGAGGTGGGAAGGTCTTGGGAGATCCAAATTGGGTAGCATCGATGAGGGGTATCGTAGGGTGGATATGCCAAATTGGTTCAATATTGCATGGACGATGAGGTTTGTAATCGTAGTGAAATATGCGTAGCAAGTTTTTATTTTGGTTTCAACTTTCACTTTTCCTCTTTTCATAAACGTAAAAAAGTTTTAACAAATGGAAAATATAGAAACAACTATGTTAAAAGAGATGGAGAAGGGAGGAAAGCATAGGGAAAAGGAGAAAAGAATGAAAATAAAGAAAAAAAAAGTTTAAAGAACATAAAAGAAAAAGGTTAAATTTCTCAAAACGAAAAAATATGGGAACTAATTGTATAATTTAACCTAAATTTTTTGTTTAAAATGATGATTTAACGTACCACGTCAGCTTACCGTATATACCGTTAACGACAATTAATGACTCGGTGACTAAAATGTTACAAACACGTTAACGTAAGTGCTTAAAACGTAATATTTTAAACGTAAGTAATTAAAATATAACCTAAAATAAATAAAATAACTGTTTTAATAGTTTACCGTTACTTTTAATATATAAAAATCTTGTACTTATCATGAAAAAATAAAAAAAAAATCAAAAAAATTAAAATACAGTAAAATATCTAGAAAATAAGACAAAACAACAAACACAAATAATTAAATAATATAAAAATATTAAAAACATAACTAAATATTTAAATTAACTATTAACTCAATCTCGTGTAATTTTTAATTGATAAAAACATACATTAACTTAAAATAAATCTTTTTATTGATTTATTATGTCTCAGTAACAGTGACATTAAATTTTTCATTCAAAACCAAATTTATTTAAATGAAATTACAATTTATACGATCCTTCTTTCTTACACAACACTGTAAGAACTATATATTGGGTTCAACTTAGATTATTTAATACAATATATGATTTAGGATTATATAAGTAAAGATATGGTAACACTTCTTAATTACCACTTCAACCCTGCAAATCCCTTAACTCCATCTCTTCTTAACCCTAACCATTAACCCCTTCTTCATCTGATAAAGCACACTGTTTTTGGGACCGATAGTCTGCCCTTCCACCACATGAAGGTTGTAGTTATGAATGATGGCTGTTGCGGTAGCCTTCATCAAGAGAAACGACACCTCTTTCCCGGACAAATCCTTGGCCCCGCAAGGAATGCGCTAAATTTAGTTGGCGACTCTCGTTTAATCTTCCCATCTTCATCAATCCATCTTTCTGGCTTGAACGCATAGCAATCTTCTCCCCATAAGCTTTCCATCCTTCCCATTGCATGTATTCCTATTATGATGGGTGTTTTGACCCACTCGATGACCGCTCGGGAGAAAGTCCTGCTTTGTACATGTTCTGAATTCGAACGGAATCGGTGGATATAGCCTTAGGGTTTCGCACAACGCTGCATGAAGATATGTTAGCTTATTCAACTCATCGTAGTTGGATGGTATTTGCAAGCTTCCCTCTACTTGTTTCATTGATAAGTGTCTCTTTATTTCTTCTCTGATCTTGTTTTCAACCATGGGTGCCTTGGAGATGAGATAGAAGAACCAAGTCAGAGTTAAACTGTAAGTATCATCACTGGCAAGAAAATAATGTATAAGGTTGTCTCTTATAAGACTGTCTTTTGGTGTTGGGCCTGTTATCTCATGTCCTGTCAGGTAACAATTCAAGAAATTGAAATCATTCTCTTCATTTGAGCCTGAGGATGCCACTGATTTGTTGGATTTGTGGCGTTGGGTTGATATAAATTGTGTTAAAAGATCATCAAAAGCCTTCCAAGCATCACTCCGTTTCTTCTCTTTCCCAATCTGAAGCCAACTCTGCAACTTCCAAAGACTGTCAGGCATTACATATCTGTAAAAAGCTGCCCCCAGAGTATCACTCATGGCTTTTTGGAATCGATTCTCAGGGAATTCAATGGAGAGTAGGCCAGGGTTGAACCCACGCCCATTATGCAACCAATGTCAAACGCATGCCTTATCAACAAATCTTGCAAGTTCACCACCATCTCTCGTCCAGAAACATATTCAAGAACTTTAACAAGCGCTTCTCTACACGTTGATGGAGAACCTTTGAAAGTGATTGCCGGAACTGAGGTGTTGATTCAAGAAAGCATGGAAAACTCTGCGGTGACATTTCCATGCCTCACCGTCGGAATTGAAAAGTGATTCGCCGAAGATATCAAACTGTTTCAGCCATTCAGGACCTTTCAAATAAACACAACTGTCGGAGCTCAATACATAACGCACATTCTCAGGATCGGAGGTGGCTAAGAAGCTGGTGTTAGTAAACCAAATTCCTCTATAGAAGAAGGTACCTTTGCTTCGTCTGAGGATTTGGGCAACTTTTTCATGAGGGCGATGGATGTTGAGCAGTAATGTGGGAATCATCCCAACAAATGGCCAGTTTCGAGGGAGGCCATTGTTGTTTATGAAACGATGGAGAAAAGAAAGAAAAATGATTCCAAAAACCATAAATCCAAGATATACAAACAGTACTGCCATGATGTTCTTAGAAAGAGTTTAAGTTGCTTAGGACATATACTCAGTCACCAGTCAGGGCACTATATATAGATTTAGAGTTTAGCCTTCCTCTTCTTCTCCACAAGTCACAATCAGAACATTACTGCCATCATGTTGTTAGAAAGAGTTTAAGTTGCTTAGGACATATAATCAATCACAACCAGGATACTATATATAGATATAGCGTTTAGCCTTACTCTTCTTCTCCACAAGTCACAATCAAAACAACTTATATTGTCTTTGAAATGTGAGATTCCATAAATTCATTTTAATCAGTGAATTTGAAAATATAAAAGTTTGATAAGGTGAGATTTTAAAATTGTCCCTCATTCTCACTTGAAAATTAATATATATATATATATATATATATTAAGGTGGTGATATGGTATAATCTTAAAAGTATCATATACAATGTTCTAATCACCGAACTAGTGGTTGAATTAGTCAAACCATTGATTCTCGATTCAATTGATTTGATGGATGTAGCTATGAGATCAACAATAATTAAATAAATAATTAAAATTTAATAAAAATAAAAATATTATTAAACCTGTTCAATTTAATTATTGGTTTTTGCCCCTATTTTTTATTTTATCGATTTTGAGCAATTTCTGATTCAATCGGTTTAACCTTTTTGTTTGGATCAATATATTGGTTGGTTTTTAGTCCAACCGACCAATCCAATCATATTCTAAGAACATTGGTCACATCATTAAATATTAACGAAATCTAAATTTAGGGACCAAAATGAATCTAATTATCAAATTCAATTATAAAAGTGAACAAAAAAAGTACAAATATCAAAATAAACATAATTGCCAAATTCAAGTGAAAAAATTATATTATCTCTACCTTAATTAATATTTAAAAATTCAAAACTAAATAAATAAGACAGTTGTTTAATTAAAAAATTCCCCTCTACATAAATTTATATACAAACCTTAACCACATAATTATATCTCATTAAATTATCTTTTAACACTTTATTATAAAAAAGTAGAAAATAAATAAAATTATTAAAATTACTTAACAAATTATTAACTATACAAGGAATGAAAGTAAGTTGAATATCTCCGATTTTTGGATTATTCGAATTCGTAAATTATTATTCAATTTTGAATCTGAATTAAATATTGTTATCTATCGGATATCAAAATCTACAAAAAAAAATTGAATTGAACATTTTCATATGTCGAATATCTAAATTCTTGAAATAATATAAAATAAAAATTAATTTTAAATAAAATTTATTTATAATTAAAAATAAATAAAAGTAATTAAATAATAATCCAAACAAATTAAATAACAATTTCACAACAATTTAAATATACCTAGATAACTTAAACATGAGGATTTCGAACAAATTAAAATTTTCATAATAATCTACATAAAAAATTTAAATTTAACACTTCAACTATATGTCAGATTTTTTAATCCACAAAAATTTGAATATGAATCCGTGAAATAATATAAAATTAAAAAATTAATTTTAAATAAAATTTATTCATAATTAACAATAAATAAATGCAAGTTAACAAAAGTAGTTAAATAACAATGCAAAAAATTAAACATAATGTTATAAAATAAAAGGACAGAAAGTAAAGAACAAAGAAAATGAGAGAGCAAAAGAGAAAGTGCATTTTATTGATCAATAGAAGTGAATTACAATGCTTCTCCAATGTCTATATTTATAGACATAGAAAGTATAAATGAAATAGAGCTCTAATTCTAATGTCTACTAGAATTTAAAGTTCATCCAAACTTATTTTGATCTTGATGGACATCCACTTAATAAAATATTCATAACACTCCCACTTGGATATCCATTGGTAGATAATGTGCCTCGTTAGAACCTTTACTAAGATAAAACTCTGTGGGGAAAAAATTTCTTAGTGAAGGAAAAAGAGTATACATATCTATAATACGCATAACATGTTGTCTCGTTAAAAACCTTACCATAAAACTCAATGGGACAAAATCTCGGTTAAGGGAAAAAGAATACAATGCGTATTTACTCTCTCTCATAAAAACATCACATAATATCTCATATTCTACGTATTCAATCTTGAATACTAATCTTTCAAATGACTATTTGAATGTATCTGCTAATCATTTATATCATCATTCTTTTGAAAGTCATGAGTGAGGAAAATTTGGAGGAAATATATTTTGATCTCTTCAGGAGTTTCAACAATAATCATAACAAATTTTAATCATGATTCTTCTATAAAAAACACAAATCAGTATTTTGGATCATTTTATTATCCTCTTTCAACTAAGTCAAATTTACCATATGTTCAATTATTCCAATTCATATAAATGAACAATTTCTCGATAATTCCAATATGCTTCTAGCATTCCAAATCTTTTAAGAATTTTAATATAAACTTTACTATATAGTGATTCACAAAAGGTTATGACAAGAACCATGAGACGCAAGTATGAACTGTCAATTTAATAATATATCTAAAGGTTATTCCATCCACCACAAAAAGAATATTTATCTTTCGTTCTAATCAATGTTAGGACTTAGCAAAAAAATTCATATTTTATTTCGCTTTTGCAAAACTACTTCATTTGTACCCTCATTGGCTTTTATACCTTTAGATATTTTGACTGTTGGTCAAAAAAATCCACGAATTTAATTGTACTTGAGTTGTGTCTTTCTATTTTGACAATCTATTCCATATCTATATTTCTCAATAGATTTATTCAATATCCTCCTTTTATTTCATCATTTCAATAATAATATTGCATGCAAAACCATTGTCGACCACTTTTATTATTGGTTCGATATTTCTCAAATTGACATAACCTATCGAAATATCTTATTTTCACTATTTTAATATTCAATTTCAGGTACCTGAATCTCTTCTGGAATTTTACTTATTAGTTATGTATTGGGTCTCTTCTGAAGCATCCGTCTTCACTATATGAGATCATCTAGAATTTTTCTTTTTGTGAAAATTTTCATATATTGGAACTTTAATTAGTTATCCTTGTTGAACTTCTGGTTCAAATTACTCTCCCCTTAACTCATTACAAGTTATTAGTTCCCTCCCCCTAATGTTGGGAAAACTATCAAATCAAAATATTAATACAATCATGTCATCATAATTGAATCTCCAATACATTTAATATATCATAATAAAATGAGGCTCATAATTAATATATATTTCCAACTTTCTTTGAGGATCCACTCATCTTTGTGCTTTGTGGTGGAACAATTGGAACATATACGCACATACAAAAATTCAAAGATGAGAAATATTTAGCTCTTGATCAAAAATCAATTGTAAGGGGAGTATTTAAAATTTATTGGCTTGATGCGTACAACATGTAAATCACAACATAATTCTCATGTTTGAAAGAATAAGTTTAGTTCTCAAAAGTAATGGTTAGCCATTAATCAGAGGTATTCAATCAATAATTTATCAAAACCATTATACTCATAAATAACAAACTTTTACCAATTTTTTTCAAACTCAATCAATAAAATACTGAGATAGAAACATTAGTATTAGCAAGATGAATTGTCTTAATTGCATGATCTGAAATTAATTATTCAAATAATCTTGCAAACAACAGGTTGCAAGTTGATAACACATATGTGATTATTTGGTAGATGCATCTACCAAAATCATATAATATTAAAACCATTCACATGGTAGATTAACGGGCCCATATTCATTTCAGAAATGCAAGACATTAAATCTCAACTTTTGTTAGTGGGTTTTTAACAACCAATTTTTATTGAGAACAATCAACAAATGAGAATTCTTTAAATTAAAGAATTTTCTGGTTCTTTAATAAATGTCCATATGAATTCTTAATTAATTTTCGTATCATATATGATATCCAAGATAGTCTAACTGGTTATGCAAAGTAGTAAATATATTTGTACAGTAAACTTCTAGTTTACTTTAACAAGCGTTTCAATTTGAATTAAATTGTAGCAAATTGATAATTTTACTATCATTCATTTCACTTTGTATCAACATATAAGTACCATTATGACATTTGCTACTGAAAATGTTTAAATCAATGTGAAGTTTATAATGACATTAAGTCATATAATATAATTTTCAAATAATTATATGCAACATTCGCTTCAGAGAATATGTCAAAATATTCACATGTCCAAAATCTTCATAATTATTATGTATTGCTACATTCACTTCAGGGAATGAAACAGAACTAGTGGAACGAAATAACTCGTTGTTTTGTATAGCCATAAGGAGAAATGAGATCAATTCAAAATACTTTAAAACCCTTTTAACAAGAGAGTTTTGCACAATCAGTTTAACCGCCAAGAATTACTGCCTAGGTCATGTATAGAGACAAGTCTATATTAAATATATCAATAAAAATCACATCTCAAACATAAAAAATATGACATAATGAAAAACTAGCAATTATTTTCTTTCATAACCAACATCATAAACATGCATGAAATTTAATTCAATATCTAACCATTTACAATTGCTCCATGTTATTTCTCTAAATAAAATAAATGGAATAATATAAAAAGTATGAACTATTATCTTTAACAATTCTTTAAACTAAATCAAATCTAAATAACCATGAAATTCATTGGTTTAGTAACATAAATTTGCATACTAGATATTTTAATTAAATATATTATTTAATTATAAAACCTACTATAGCGGCATAAATAAATCAACTAATATTCATTTTCATGAACAATGAGATGCTTAAAACAATATGTAACTCTCATAGAATCAAAACTTAAAAAAAAAAAAAAAAAAAGATCATCTCAAATATTTAAACCATATATCAAGTCGATTTAATATTTAAAAATGTACCTTTTTCGTTCTACGTTGAGCCTTAACGATAAGAAATAAGCAAATTAAACTTCAATAGTAAACTTTCAATCCAATAAAATTTAATTAAGCAGCAAACTTTGAGAGTAAATCTTATTTTCCAAGCATACAACAGGTACATAACCAATAACTTTTCATGCATAAGTTGTGTCTCTTCTTAAAGAGTTCTTGGAAATTTTTGGTCTTTTCTTACTTTCTTCATTTTTCCACTTTTGGTGGTGAGAAAAATTATTACGACCATCCCCATGACTATTATTATAGTCCAATTACTACATTCATGTCAAAGATTATATCATTCGAATTTATCACATAATGTTACATTTTTTTCAGGGAATGGTTAAGTTTCGTAGTTAAAAACTTTTGAATCATGATATTTGCTACTGTAGGAGCACATTTGAATCATGAAAAGTTGAATAATGCAAGGTTCTCATCAGTAATATTTTTTCACGTAATTTTAATTGAGAACTTATTTTGAATACTGTAAAGTTATACTCACAGTTTTAAAAACTTACAACTTCAGGTGCATCCAACCATAACGAGCTTTAAATAGAATTATCATATTTTATTGCTCATATTTTTCTTCCACAATTTAAATAGATCTTCACAGTCAAATATTTTAACTTCAACCCCTTAATGGGGATAATGAAAAAGAATATCATAAACATAGTCACAATTAATTCAATTATAATAAATATAAATCAATAACTCAATCCTCTTTTGATTCATATGAAATATAATATTTTCCTCATTCACAATTTAAATATGAGATCCATTATGAATATCTCTTAAAACCAATGGATTAACCATCACAAGATATTAATATATTAGCTCTTCTGGAGCTTTCGACTAATTTTATACTACCAAATATTGGAATAATATTAGTTTGTTTAAGTACCAAATAAAATAAATATTGTTTATCTGTAATAATATAATTCATTACTACATTTTAACATCCTTCCTCAGAGAATATTAACAAAAACAAAATATTGGGCATACACCATATATGTAGCCAATAACCTTTGATAACATAAATTATTTTTACCCTTTGAAGAGTTATCTTAAGAACTCTCATTATTCTCTTATTCATCACTATGTTCTCACTTTTAGTAGTTCATGATTATATCTTTTATTTTCTTTATGTTTACATTCACTTCTGGGAATGTAACAAATTTAGTAGGACGAACTTATAAATGTCCCAATAGATTATTTATTACATAATCACCATCGCAAACATGCGTGGATTTCAAATCAAAATATTATCATCATAAACACTGAGTGGTTAAAGTTCTAATAATTACCCATAATGCGTCGGTCTCAATTGAAGACTGAAAAAAAATAATTAAAAGAGAATCGTGCTGATAACGTGTTATAAAATAAAAGGATAGAGAGTAAAAAAAAAGAAAAAAATGGGAGAGCAAAAGAGAGAGCATATTTTATTGATCAATCGAAATAAGTTATAATGTTTCTCCAAAATCTTTATTTATAGACATAAAAAGTATAAATAAAATAGAACTCTAATTCTAAAGAATACTAAAATTTAAAGTTCATCTAAATAAAATATTGATAACAATTTATAAAATTTAAAAATTTTATTCATTTAAAAGGAAATCTTAAAATGATTACACATAGTACAAAGCCTCAACAGAGATCCACCAATATAAAGCACTGAAATACATACAAAAATTTTGATAAACGCGAACAACTCAGTAAAACTTTTTATTGATGACGGATGAAATAATTTCTTAATTGAAGCAAAAGATGAATTTGATAAATCGTTAAAAAAATTTATTTTAAATTGAAATGAAAATTTTTAATTTTTAATATTTTAAATATGTTGGATATTTATTTTAATTTTTATTTAATATAATTTTTTGAAAAAAAAAATGTTAAATTAGATAAATAAGTAAGTACTTATTACTCAATGTATAAAATATTAAATTGAGTTTATTTTATTAAAATATTAAAACAATTTTTCTTTTAAAAAATGAGGTATTCAAATCACAATATTTATTTTTCAACCAAACCTATCCAAAATGATAAAAGATTATATTAATAAGTTTAAAATTAAAAATATTTTTTTTAAAAAATAAATATTTATTTTTATCAAACAATATAATTATATTTTTATATTTACTTATTTATCAAATAATTTTCTAATATGAATTCAATATTTATAAAATTTAGCACTAAAAATTCAATACTTAATTTTTAGCACTAAATTTTTCATTTTATCAACACACCTTAAGTTTATATTATTTTATCGTATGTATAATATTTAAAATTGAAATCTCTAAAAGAATGAATGCCACATGTTACTTAATAAATGTACTCTAATTTATTTAATGTATTTTTAGTTAAAATTAATAATAAATTCAAAATTAATTGTAATGAAAAAACAAGAAATGAAAGAAATAACAAAGGGTGATAATGAAAAGAAGAAAAAATAAAGGATGCGAGAGAAAGCTAAATTACATTTAAGAGAAAACATATATATTTCTAGATTTCTTAAAAGCTTGTTACAAAAGTCTGGTCTTTTTAGATGGACATTTATTTTTAGTGTGGTACGTTTAGTTTTTTTTTTTCTCACGTTACATTACTTAATCTTATCACCACCGATGTTTTTACATTAATCGCAAGTAAACACACCACCCATCCAAAAAAACCCTTAACACTAGTGGATATTTATAGGCTATTTATTTAGGCTGAGTAACTATTAACTAATCACAACTACTAATCAGTTAGGTACAACTAAAGTTAGTTAGTGCGCTAACTTTTATTTATACTCTGCTATTTCCATGATTCTTTGCTCCTTTTACTCTTTTTCTTTAATCATTAGCTTCTATTAGAGACACAACATTTAGTTCATAATGCACTCTTCAAGCTTCTATGTTTCGCTTCAAAAATTGATGGTGGCCCTGCAACCAAATTCATTCCCACATATATATCTCCATCTTCAATCCTCCAAGATTGAAGCCCAATCAACATCAACATAGGATACTAGTGTAGTTCATCCTCCCCTTTTATAAGAAAGTTCATAGTCTATGTACCCTTCCAAGTATGAGCAATTTGCTTTCCAATATGATTCTATTGAGGTAAGTTTTGGTGTGATCTTCTAAGTGACACTCGGCATTGGTCACTACTATTATCCCTGTGATAAAGCAGTAGACTTATGAAGATTGGATTGGATCCGATTGAAAAATACAACTCTTTTTATTACAGA
The DNA here is from genome assembly GCA_005610355.1 of Gossypioides kirkii. Lineage (NCBI taxonomy): Eukaryota > Viridiplantae > Streptophyta > Magnoliopsida > Malvales > Malvaceae > Gossypioides > Gossypioides kirkii. The sequence goes on from CP032248.1 coordinate 29,142,335, forward strand.
GAATCATTCGAGATTGCATTAAAGACTACCTTGAAGAATGAATCTTCTGTTGTATTGGACATTATTACTTTTGTTATTTTTAATATGTTGCATTGTAATCAAGCACTAGCATGCAATGCATATATATTGTAGTGCTCCTATAATGCTTCCATATTTTGAATGCTAGTTAAAGGTTGTCCATACAATGAAGTAAGCTTTGACAAACTTACCATTGAGATTGGTTTAGGTGTAGCATGAAGCATTGATGTCATATCAAGTAGCTCCAAAATGTATTTCCGTTGACTAGGAAAAAGACCATGACTCAATTGTTGATTTTCATTGCTAAGAAAGAAGTTTAGGTTACCAATTTCCTTCAAAAAGAACTCTTAACTGATTGAGTTTGGTCACCACTTCATCAATCTCATTACTAGAATTCCCTGTTAATACTATGTCATCAACATAAATCATCATAATCACCTTAGATGTAGCATTACACCGTACAAAAGGCGATGAGTCTACCTTTTGAAGCTGTAAAATCTAACTTCTCAATTGAGGACTGCTTCAATGTATCAAACCGTCCTCCTGGGGCTTATCTAAGCGCATAGAATGCCTTGTTTAGCTTGGAAAACAGTTTGTTTACCGCCGACGCCACCAACTTTGAATATTGATGTCTGTTTCATATAGATTTCTTCAGATAGATTGTCATTTTGAGAAGCATTATTAGCATCAATTTGTCTGAGTGGCCATCCATTCTTTACCGCTGCTGCTAGAACCCTGCAAACGGCATTGAACTTAACAACTGGGCTAAATGTTTTGTTGGAGATATGAACTAAGGAAGAAGGGAAAGTAGAGAAGAAACAAGTATGATAGCAGTAAACAATCTGCTAATAATTTTCATAATAATTTCAACCCAAAAAAATTACTGTTTATAACAATATTTCTTTCCTCGTATTCTACTAAAAATGTCTGAATCTCCTAGAAAATTGGAAAACATAACTTGTAGGCAAGGTTAACATGACAAGATTAGCATCTAAACATCTATTCAAAGGAGAAGTCAATCATTTGCGTAATGCACCACTCGCATGAGTCAGATTGCCGCCAATCACTTCGCAGCTTCATGATCCGCAGGCATATTCCGTAGGTACACTTAGCATGTTTTCAATCCGCAGCTCATGTGTCCGCAAATTTGTTCTCGCTTGGAAAGTCCTCCAATCTTGTCGCATTTATTGACTGTCCGCAACATGGCTGTCTACATGATAGTTTGCATATTGAAAGTCCGCAAGGCAGTTCGCCAAAGGACACAGCCAAGTGATTCGCATTTGGACAGTTCGCCAGATGTGCTCGCTGTTGGACTGTCCGCCTTATTTGCTCGCTGGTTTGACTATCCGCCACATGTGCTCGTCGTTGCATGGTTGACCATCTCGTTAACATGTTTCATGAAACTCAAAGGGGCTACTAGACAAGCTTTATATAGTGCAATAGTTCCATCTGGATTCTTTTTAATCCAAAAAAATCACTTACATCCCACGTGCTTTCTATTTGATGGAAGCTCTTGTAAAGTCCAAGTGCCATTCTTGATTAAGGCTTCATGCTTAAGCTTAACAAATTCTTACATTCAAGTTGTTGCATAGCTTCACTAATAGTGGTTGGTTCTGTGGAAGCTAAAAACACTTATGGCTTGAATATAACAGCCTTCCCCTTCATAGTCATAGAATGGTTTAGAAGTAAGTAAAGAAGGCTAAGGTTCAATATGTATTCTGTGATGCATTTTGAATAAGTATTAAGCTGAGCTTAGAAGATGACACTCGAATTGTGGTAGATATTGAAGGAGAGTAAGCTTTCGATGAAAAAGCATTGATTGAAGCATGGAATTTGATCACTTGTTTTTATTAGTTTTCGATCACTTTCACTCTCGATCTTAAAATTCTATTTTTCTACACTATTAAAATTTTAAGGACAATGATGTAATAATTCGCATAGTAGTTTATGTGTATTTTATGAAAATTTAAATCTATAAATAAAAATAATAAAAGTTCGTAAAACTTAAAAATAATTATCAATGTCAATAATGAAGAACACTCGAAGACTATGCAAGCTACCACATCAATACCATTAAAACTTTAACACTTTGGTTAACTTTTCTATCCAAAAAAAACTACAAATTGACTAAATTTTGAAAATTGAACTAAAGTATTTAAAAAAAAAACTTAAAACCAAAATAACAAAAATAGTAACAGGAAGTAATAAGAATGTGATAATATTTTGTTAGTTGAAACACTCTTAGCTAGAGGTGTTGCAAATAGTAAGAAGTCAAAGTTGTATTGATCCATCAACTTTTATGTCCCAACTAGAAAGTGTGAATTCGACATATTCCTAAAGCTCACAATAAAATTATTGATCATATGACTAAAATTGATAGCTTAAACTACAACAACTTGCAATTGTTTGAATAACCTCTAGTCTTGATTCAAAAACTATTTATGACGATCTTGCTACTATGTCCAATGTTTATTGTTAGTGTTTTCCTTATTTTGTAGTCTCTATTTTGTTGTATTTTTTTTATTGAAAAAAATTAGATGTGCAAATATAGGTATCTATGAGCGGACCTAAAATGTATAAAATTATTAAATATTAAAATAATATTATATAAATATTTTTTAAAAAAATTAAAAAATAATATAAGCGACTCTAAAATGAATTTAGGTTAGTCCTTTGTAAATATTGGTAGATTTTGATAAAATTTTAAATCCATATTTCAGGTCGAGCCAAGCTTGAACAAACATAAAATATGTTAATATCATGCTTAAACTTGATCCATGAACACTTTTACGGGAAATCAATCTACAAAGAAAATGATATATTTAATTATATATATATGTGGATAATGCAATATCGTATAATAATTAGTATATAACAAGTAGTAGACCATTTTCAAATTTAAAACTAGTTTGACATAAAAACTCGTGCTGTTTTTAATAGGAGCACCTTTTGCTCCCAAGTTCAGGGGTGATGCACTGTAGTCAATAAGATGGATATCTTGAATGTGGGGCAATTTTTGAGTATTGATGGGATGAAACCCTATACATCGAACATTGAATAGAAGTATAACCAGTATTTTTTTACTCTTAATAATTATCTCAAACTTAATACCACAATATATCACCAATCAACATAAAATAAAATACAATAATCATAAGGAATTAATTAAACGAGAAATATGATTTTTTATGTGGAAAACCACTTTAAAGCAAAGGGTAAAAATCACGAGATTTGAAAGTCTACTCAAAAGCTTCACTATATTCAAAGTTTTGTTAAACTATCACAATACAAAACCACAATAAAAAGCATACAACTTCAGCATCAACAAATAATATCAAACAAACTAAAGAGAAAAGTTGAGAATATCACCCAAATATGAGTAACATTGAAAATGAAAAACCTGAAGCTACAAAATCCATATGAAAAATCCAACTTTGCACAATCGAAACCCTTGAGCCTACTAGCGATTGTCCAAAAATCATCTCGGACAGACATCAGATAAACCCCGGATTGAAGAGTTGATTGTCTGTAATATTATAGCTCTTCAATGTTGCAAAGGAGAACAATTCAGTCTGAATGAAGCCCTATTAGCATCTCCCTTCACATCCAAAGAGAAATCAGAATTATCATGAGTGGATGCTGGATAATTCATGAAATATAAGCCGTATTGGTTTTTGTTGGGGTTTTGACAGCAGTAAAAGCAGAGAACAAAAAATGCAGAACAAGTAATCAAGATGCAAAAAATATTTTTACTTGCTCACAAATGTGTAGCAAGGGAGCTTATGACTTTTAGCTCATTTTGCTCAATTTTTCAATAAGAAAAACAATACATTTATAGCCAAATACATCACCAAGTATAGCCTACTACCACTAAGTATCCTAATAACTTGCAAAACATTGCTTGTACACACAAACAAGCTACCTACACATATCAAGCTGTCACCAAGCTTGTTCATTTTCAACTAATTTAATTACAATGAAACTAAACAAAAAATATGTTGCTGTAACATGCACAACTGCTGCAGCATGCATACAAGCTGTATGCACTTTTAATAAAAACATAACAGCAGCATGATTGGCCATTTTCAACACTCCTCCTTGGCCTCCATGCTTCAAATATCAATCATTCATCAAGTTTTTTGAGCTTGGCAGTCCTTTGATGCTTTGTTTCAAGTTGACTCTACTCAAGCAATTCATTTTCAGCCTTGGCCTCAACCAAATCTGACTCACACACTTGACTATCCCAGTCTTTTGTGCTAAAGATTTGTTCATCAAATGGAGTATTCTCCTCCTTTAAAGCTTTGGTTGACAACACATCTTGCCTTGTTCTTTACAGTCTTGTTTCTTTTTTCACATACTCCCTCCTGCTGTGGAGTGTCTTCATGCACATACTCCATCAACTCCTCCTTCAGCTTATCCCAAGCTTGTTTGGGAGTTTTGCAGGGGTGAGCTGCTGCTGCTGCCTTACCTTGGAACTCCTCCTTGAGCTTATCCCAAGCTTGTTTGGGAGTCTCACAAAGGTGAGTTGCTGCTACCATAACAAGTAGCCCTCAAAGATACAGGCTTTAACAGCTTCTTATCTTTCTTAACAAGCAGCAGAAGCAAAAACAAGCCCTCAAAGACTTAGGCTCATGATACCATTTGTTGGGGTTTTGACAGCAGCAAAAGCAGAGAATAAAAAATGCAGAACAAGTAAGCAAGATGCAAGAAATATTTTTACTTGCTCACAAATGTGCAGCAAGGGAGCTTATGACTTTTAGCTCATTTTGCTCAATTTTTCAATAAGAAAAACAATACATTTATAGCCAAATACATCACCAAGTACTGCCTACTACCACTAAGTAGCCTAATAACTTGTAAAACATTGCTTGTACACACAAACAAGCTACCTAAACTAGTCATTCAGCTACCTACACATATCAAGCTGTCACCAAGCTTGTTCATTTTCAACTAATTTAATTACAATGAATCTAAACAAAAAATATGTTGCTGCAACATGCACAATTGCTGCAGCATGCATACAAGCTGTATGCACTTTAATAAAAACATAACAGCAGCATGGTTGGCCATTTTCAACAGTTTTAACAAAACGTTAAAAGATGAAAATCTCATCGTCCTTAAAATAGAAGGAATAAAATACCAGAAAAGAAAAGGATGAAGAAAGCAATATATGAGAGTTGTAGTTCCAAACAAAATGAATGCTTAATGGAGTTATGGTGCCAATTCCCAGCTTTGTGATATCACAGACATGCAGAACAAGTTCATATTCTAAATTTTCAGTAATTAAATGAGGCTCATTTGCAATGTGAATGACTATGTTTAGAAAGGGACTTACCATATCCACAAAACCTTTATTAAATCTAAACATAAAAGCCAGTTGTAAATTGCAAAGATAATCATAAAATGAAGTCTCATAAATTGCATGAGAAGTAAATCGATAGTCCGAACTTACTCTCTCAATAAAATCAGTTCATAATTTTAGTCTCAGACAGTTGGACTGAGTGTTGGTCGTTCCTCTGTAAAGGATTTAATTCCAACGCCTCATCTACAATTAGTAAGAAGAAAGGTAACTTTTAACTGACAACAAAAAACATTCAGTGCTTCAATGCTAGGAATGAAATAATTCCTTGGTGAGATACTGCAAATTTCTCAAAAGAAAGGCTTACCTTTCTATCCATAGATTCAGTTCGCAAACAGAGTCTTCAAAGTATCCATTCCCAAACTAAATACTGCAAAATTAAAAGAAAGTTTTATGTGAGACTAAACCAAATAGAAAGGGAATAGTAATTATAAGATGGACTGAGTGAGAAATGGTACATTTTGTATCAGAAGCCTAAAGAGGCGGAGTTGTGGTTTAAGATATTTAACTTACCAAATACCATTAATGATTATGTATCGAATGTAGGAAATCTTGGACCATTCAGGTCCACTCTCCCTCTCACATCTTGTCTCTAATTAAGGACAATCTTCAATGCTAATTTCTTCTAATTTGGAGAGCCTTTGCATAACATCTACAGAAGGCAGGTACATGAGTTTATTGCATGAATCCATATGCAGACGCCTTAGAGAAGAGAGATTTCCAAACCACTCCGGCAAGGCTTCTATTTCATGGAACTCTCGCATCGTCAAATCTTCAAGGGCAGTGAGGAATTGAAGTTGGGGAGGAAGACTCTTTAGCTTTTCCCAACCAATCAACTCTAGAACTCGAAGCGAGGCACTGAGATATTGAATGGAATTGAGACATGGGAATTCTTGCAGCTCTTCTAAGAAACCACCAATGGCTAATTTTCCCAAGCAATTAAGCCTACCAAGGCTGTCATCTGGAATCCAAATCAGATCAGGCAAATTTAATATTCTTAGACTGTAAAGAAAAATATTGGATTGAAACATATTTGATAGCAAATTTCAAACAGAATCGAATATCATCACACTCGATTCGATTCGAGAAAATTTCAAATCAAGTTAAAATAATAAAATAGGATTCGTCAACTCGATTAACTCGAAAATTTTTCATTCGATTCGATTTGACTCATTCAATCGAACGCTCACCCCTACTCATATCATGTTATATTGGAGATTATTACTTTCGCTATATTTAACATGTTCCATTGTAATCAATCTCTAGCATGTTAGCAATTCTAAAAACTTTGACTTGTTTAGGTTTTGTACGAGAGTATATCGAGAGCACTTTATTTGTTCAAAGGGGAACTAATTGTGTAAGTGCAATTGAAGTGCAAATTGGTCGTGTTTCCTGTCTAAATTCTTAGGGAGGATTTAGATGTGAGTACTTTAGTCTTTAAGTACAAGGGTGAAGTCTCTATACTTTGAGAGTAATAAAATGTGATTCAATTGTTGCACTGAGCTAGGCTCAATAGACATAAGGAAACCGAATTGCATAAATAAATTTATAATTTTTTTTCTTTACATGATTTTTGTAGTGCAACTGAAGTAGCCACTACAATCAAACACTTCCATTCACCTTAGACAGTTGAACCAATTAATGAATTGAGGTTGCAATAGAGTCAAATGGTGCATTCATACCATTGAGGTTGGTGTAGGTGTAGCATGAAGCATTGATGTCATATCAAGTAGCTCCAAAATGTATTTCCGTTTGTCTAAAAAAAGACCATGACCCAATTGTTGAACTTCAATGGTAAGAAAGAAGTTTAGGTCACCAATTTCCTTCAAAGAGAACTCTTAATTGAGTTTGGTCACGACTCCATCAATCTCATTACTTGAATCCCCTGGTAATACTATGTTATCAACAAAAGGCGATGAGTCTACCTTTTGAAGCTGTAAAATCTAACTTCTCAATTAACGACTGCTTCAATGTATCAAACCGTGCTCCTGGGGCTTATCTAAGCGCATAGAATGCCTTCTTTAGCTTGGAAACAGTTTGTTTACCACCAACTTTGAATATTTCTGTCTATTTCATATAGATTTCTTCGGATGAATTGTCATTTAGAAAAGTATTATTAGCATATTGACTATCCGTAATAATGGCTGTCCACATGATAGTTCGAATATGGACGGTCCACAAGGCAGTTTGCCCAAGGATCGTCCGCCAAGAGATTCACATTTAGACAGTTCGCAGATGTGCTCGCTGTTGGACAGTTTGCCATATTTGCTCACTGTTTGGACTGTCCGCCACATGTGTTCGCCGTTGCATGGTTGACCATCTCGTTAACATGTTTCATGAAACTCAAAGGGGCTACTAGACAAGCTTTATATAGTGCAATAGTTCCATCTGGATTCTTTTTAATCCAAAACAATCACTTACATCCCACGTGCTTTCTATTTGATGGAAGCTCTTGTAAAGTCCAAGTGCCATTCTTGATTAAGGCGTAAGCTTTCGAATTTGACTCAGATGAAAAAGCATTGATTGAAGTATGGTATTTGATGGGCATGCTTTATCTTTTTGTCACCTTTCTTTTTATTATTTTTGGACCACTTTCACTCTCAACCTTAAATTTCTACTCAAATTATTTTTCTCGATTGTTAAAATTTTAAAGGCAATGATGCGATAACCCACATGTCAGTCTGTATATATTTTATACAAATTAAAATCTATAAATAAAAATAATGAAATTTAAAAAATGATTATCAATGTCAATAATAAAGAACACGTGACGACTATGCAAGCTACCACATCAGTGCCATTAAAATTTCAACACTTTGGTCAACTTTTCTATCCAAAAAAAACAAATTGACTAAATTTTGAAAGTTGAACTAAAATATTTAAAAAAAAAAACTTAAAACCAAAATAACAAAAATTGTAACTGGAAAATTGGAATGTGGTAATGCTTTGTTAGTTGAAACACTCTTAGATAGAGGTGCTGCAAATAGTAGGATGTCGGAGTTGCGTCTGATCCATCAACTCTTATGTCGCAACTAGAAAGTGCGAATTCGACATGTTCCTAAAGACAACAAAATTGCTGATAATATGACTAAAATTGAAAGCTTAAATTACAACTTGCAGTTGTATGAAGAACCTTCAATCTCGATTTAAAAACTACTTAATGACAATCTTACTACTATATCCAATGTCTACCGTTAGTGTTTTCTTTATTTTGTAGTCGCTATTTTGTTGTATTTTTCTACTAAAAATAGAATTGGATGCGCAAGTTTTTGCAGCAATGTTCATGGCCTGATCCATGAAATAAAAACTCATGCTGTTTTTAATATGAGCACCTTTTGAGAGGCCATTGGATCCTTCCCTGCTTCATATAACTAGCAAAAAATTGCAGCCAAGGAAGATGGATATTTTGAATGTGGGGCAATCTTTAAATATTGATGGGATGAAACCCAATACATTCAACATTGTATACAAGTATAATCAATTAATAATTATGGCAAACTTAATAGCACAATATACCACCATTCAACACAAAATAAAATACAATGATCATAAGGAATCAATTAAACGAGGCACGCGATTTTTTACGTGGAAAACCCCTTTAAAGCAAAGGGTAAAAACGACGGGACTTCAAAGTCCTCTCAAAAGCTTCACTATATTCAAAGGTTTGCTACACAATCACAATACTAAACCACAATAAAAAGCATACAACTTCAACAAGACTATCTACAAATAATCTCAAACAAACTAAAAGAGAAAATTGAGAATATCACCCAAATATGACTAACATTGAAAATGAAATCTATATGAAAAATCCAACTTTGCACAATTGAAACCCTTGAGCCTACTAGCAATTGTCCAAAAATCAGCTCAGACAGACATCAGATAAACCCCCAATTGAAGAGTTGATCAACAATGCATTGGTGAACAATTCACTCTGAATCAAGCCCTTCACATCCAAAGAGAAATCAGAAATTTCATGAGTGGATATTGGATAATTCATGAAAATAAGCAGTACTGGTTTTGTTAAAACATCACAATCTCATCCTCCTTAAATTAGCAGAAAGAAAAAGGATGAAGAAAGCAATATATGGGACTTGTAGTTCCAAACTAAATGAATGTTTTATGGAGTTATGTTACCAATTCCCTGCTTTGTGATATCAGAGACATGTAGAACATGTTCATATTCTGAATTTTCAGGAATTAAATGAGGCTCATTTGCAATGTGAATGACTATATATAGACAGGGACTTACCATATCCACAAAATCTTTATCAAACCAAAACATAAAATGAAGTCTCATAGATTGCATGAGAAGGAAATCGATGGTCCGAACTTAGTTTTGCATCAATAAAATCAGTTCAGAATTGTAGTCTCAGACAGTTGGACTGAGTGTTGGATGTTCCTCTGTAAAGGGCTTAATTCCAAGGCCTCATCTACAATTAGTAACAAGAAAGGTGACTTTTAACTATTCAGTGCTTCAATAGACTAATTCCTTGGTAAGAGATACTTTAACTATTAAATGACTAAGTTCCGGCCATCAGTTTTAAATACTGTCTACATATTTTGGCCAATTTCTCAAAACAAATGCTTACTTTCCTATCCATAGATTCAGTTCGCAATCAGAGTCTTCAAAGTATCCACTCCCACCGTAAATTCTGCAAAATTAAAAGGAAGTTTTATATGAGACTAAACCAAATAGAAAGGGAATGCTAAATTAAAGTTGTGGTTTAAGATATTGATCTTACCTCTCACCATTAATAACTATGTGTGGAATGTGGGAAATCTTGGACCATTCAGGGACACTCCCCCTCTTACATCTCCTCTCTAATTGAGGACAATCTGTGTTGCTAATTTCTTCTAATTTGGAGAGGCTTCGCATAACATCTACAGAAGGCAGGTACATGAGTTTATTACATGAATCGATACGCAGACTCCTTAGGGAAGAGAGATTTCCTAACCACTCCGGTAAGGCTTCTATTCCTCGAAACTCTCGTATCGTCAAATCTTCAAGGGCAGTGAAGAATTGAAGTTGGGGGGAAGACTCTTTAGCTTTTCCCAACCAATCAACTCTAGAACTCGAAGCGGGGCACTGAGATATTGAATGGAATTGAGACATGGGAATTCTTGCAGCTCTTCTGAGAAACCACCAACGGCTAATTTTCCCAAGCAATTAAGCCTACCAAGGCTGTTATCCGGAATCCAAACCAGATCAGGCAAATTTGCTATTCTTAGACTGTAAAGAGAAGTATTGGATCGCAACATATTTGGTAGCAGACAACTCCATCCTTCCCCGGCATTGCCAAGTACTAATTCTGTGAGAGAAGAGAGTCCATCTAAACTTGGAATGGGCTTCAAATTAGGACAATGCCATATAACTAATTCTTTTAGACAAGTGGAGGTAGATAATCCGTCTCCAATCTTGCTTAATTTTTCGCAAAAGGAAATGCTAAGCTTTTCAAGAGATGAACATCTTCCGGTCATCGGAATAACTTCCAACTTGTCGCACCTTCCAATTAATAGATTTTGAAGAGAGGAAAATCCTTCCAAATCTGGAATTGAACTTAAATTAGGACAATGCAATATATCTAATTCTTTCAGACAAGTGGAGGTAGATAATCCGTCTCCAATCTTGCTTAATTTTTTGCAGCCCAAAATGCAAAGCTTTTCAAGAGATGAACATCTTCCGGTTATCGAAATAACTTCCAACTCGTCGCACCTTCCAATTAATAGATTTTGAATAGAGGAAAACCCTTCCAACTCTGGAATCGAACTTAAATTAGGGCAATCATTTAGCTCTAATTTTTTGAGACAAGTGGAGGTAGATAATCCGTCTCCAATCTTGCTTAATTTTTCGCAATATTTAATGCGAAGCTTTTCAAGAGATGAACATCTTCCTGTTATGGGAAGAACTTCCAAGTCATCGCACCTTCCAATTAATAGATTTTGAAGAGAGGAAAATCCTTCCAAATCTGGAATCGAACTTAAATTAGGACAATCATCTAGAAGTATTTCTTTCAGACAGGTGGGGGTACATAATCCATCTCCAATCTTGCTTAATTTTCGGCAACTGGAAATTTTAAGACTTTCAAGACATGAGTATTGTCCCGTTAGTGGAACACTTTTCAACACGGGACAATCCCGAATATTCAGCTCCTCCAAGCAAGGAAACATGATTGTCTCTGTGGCCGCCATTGCTGTCCATTCTTTTAGACATGTCATCCCCCATAAGGTGAATTTTTTCAACGCAGGAAACACCTTGATCACCTTATTGATATCATCAATACCTTCGTTGCAATAAAATTCATTACCCATGCCCTTCACTTTCCTCAGATTTCTCAACACAAGAAACTGGAGATTCTGCAATTGGCCCAGAGGTGGAAGACTTTCACGGTTGTGGCAATCGAAAAAATTCAGCTCCACCAAATTGTTAAGCAAAAACAAACCAGAATCACCAACAGGTCTTAACATCCATGAGGGAAAGCTTTTGCCTTCATAACTGCTAACAGTTAAGCTTTGCAGATTTGAGGGGGGTTGGAGACTTTCCATCACTTCCACACTGTTACACCAAGAACTCTCACTAAAATCAAATATCAACTTGCATAATTTTTCTTTAAGGTGTAGATTTGCTCCAATAGCCTCTTCTTTGTTTCTATCACCCCAAGAAAGGTATATCTTCAATTCTCCACGGAGTTCGTTTAGGGATCCTAACTCCTTAATTGAACGTCCCCTTTCTGAACCCACAAAAAATACGGGTAATGTTTGGAGACAAGTTAGGTTCCCAATATTATCTGGTTGACGTACTCCACTCTCAAAATACAAGTGCTTCAAGCTTATCAACTTTTCCAATCCATCCGGAAAGGTGAATCTCTCTAAACCCAAGAGCCTCAATGTTTGGAGATGGTAAAGTTTGGTTGAGGACTTAGGCAGTGCTTTGATACAAGTCCCTGAGATGTCCAAATACCTCAACTGCTTCAATTCTCCAAGGGAATCTGGCAACTCAAGAATATATTCAGCGCCGACAAACTTTAGGACTCTTAATCTTTTGAATTTGATGCTTTTTGATAGCTTCTTGAACACATCAATCTCTGAAAACAACGAGTATAATTTCGGAGCAACTATTGTCAACATTCTTGGCAATGATTCCCCATCCCATCCAACATTGAGATGACGAATATGAGAACACTCATTTGTGATGGCAGTGGAATTTTCTCGGAAAATCAAAGCATCAAACTTTGACACGGACAAGGATAAATCATGCACTGAGTCGTGCATCTTGAATGTGAGAATATTCCCGCAAGTGTCCCTCGTAACATCTTGGAATAAGGAATTTGATAAAAGTTCATTCAAGTATCTGTTACCATTATCCACCATTGCCATAGAGCTGCCAAGAAATCCTTCAGCCATCCACAGTTGGATAAAATCCTCTTTTTCAAAGCAATAATCTTTAGGAAACATGGCACAGTACGCAAAACATTTCTTCAAAGATGGAGAAGACAAGCGATCGAAACTTAGTTTTAACACACGTTCCACTTCTAACACACTTTCTGGTGAACCCCATACACCACTTCTTTGAATTTCCAACCATGCGCGGGGACTCAATTCATTGTTGCTCATTAACCCTCCAATAACGTTAGCTACCAATGGCACACCTTGACACTGCTTAGCAATTTCTTTTCCAATAAACTCTAATTCATGAGATATTGGAGAGTCTCTCAGTGCACTTTCTTTAATTATGGACCAACATTCTTCGTTTTCTAGTTTTTCTGGTTGATGCCATTGATCCGAACGTGCTTGCACTGTTGATGCTACATCTTCTTTGCGTGTTGTCACAATAACTCCATTCCCGCCATTTGTACTGATTCCTTTAGACAAAGCTTTAGATCCTCCCATCCCGTAACATCCCATACATCATCAAGTACAAGAAGATACTTGATCTGATCCTTTCCTCCTTTGGCCCCTTCATTCTTCTGCTCGAGTTTCTCAACCATTGCATTCTTATTTTTAGGAATTAAGATCTGATCCTTTCCTCCTTTGGCCCCTTCAATCTTCTGCTTGAGTTTCTCAACCATTGCATTCTTATTTTGAAGAATTGAGATCTGATCATCAGTAAAATGCTCTAACATCTCTTTTAAAATCCTCTTGACATCGAAATGATCAGAAACACACACCCAGAATTTGACATCAAAATGCCTTTTCACATTCAAATCATCATACACCAGCTTTGCTAAAGTAGTTTTGCCAAGACCTGCCATACCTACTATAGGCACAACAGAGACAACCTGCTCATCTTTGGGATTGACTAACAGGTTAACTACCTTTGAAACATCATGTTTCCTTCCGACAATGTTTGAGTCATCGCGGTAGGAGATTGTCTCCACCTTTGGTCCTCCATACGCAGGAACTGGAGTTATATGAGCTATAGCTCTCTGTTGGAGACTATATTGACCGGCCAAGTGTTAAGGTCATTCAGTGATGTAAGGATGTCCTTAATTTTATTAGCCATCTTGAGACGAAATAAAATGGAATTGTTACAAGAAAGGAAGTCGAGTACCTTCCTCAGAATTTTGTCCCGAATCTCCACCTTCCTTCGGAGAATTTCATAAGCAAACTCATCAAGGACATCAGCAGCCTTATAAGCAACATCTTCGAGACTCTCTAACCATAACTTCACTGAGGTCTTCTCTGTTTGCTTTTCCTCTGCATCTTGTAAGAAAGCTTCGATCATGCCTAGTGTGTCACCGAGTCTTTTCAGCTGTTTCTTGAAACCCCATGCAAGGCTGATTTGGTCAGCGGCAATTGAAAACACTTTCGCCCCCACTTCTTCAACAACAGCACCCAAAAGAGCTCCTGCTATCTTTGCGTCCGTAGTCTGAAAGGTTTGAAATGTTAGAAAGTAGAAAGGGAAGAGAAGATAACGAATTTGTAAGTCTGGAAATTAAAGAAACGATGATTGCATGTGTAAAGGATGATACCAAGTGTAGGAAATGAAATGAAGATGAATTGCTTTGGGTAAAGGTCAATTGAAATGAAATGAAGATGAATTTATTCAATGCATTGTACACTCATTTTAATCATTCAATTAACTTTAGTAAATTTTCATTTTGATTACTTATTTTATCTTTCTAATTTTTTTAATAAAAAGAAAAAACTTGAATTTATAAGAAAAATTTAGATTAATATGTGCTAAGAGGTTTATATTTAAAATTTTAATAAAAGGAAAGACATATGAAGTTATTAAATGATAAATTAAAAATAGCATAAAATAATTTTTTTGAGTTTAAAAAATATAAATAAATTGAAAATAGATTTAAATTAATCATTTACAAATATTAATAAAAATTAATATTTATATTTCTAATTAAATCGAACCTAACTATATAATAACCTGACTCATCACAACATGAGTAGACCTATGAACAAGTGAGCCAGAGGGAATGATCAAAGATTTAATAATAATAGCTGTATTAAAAAAATCGGAGAGGCCATTGGATCTTTCCAACCATAATACTATATATGATTTATATTTCCCTTTTATGTATTGAAGAACACTTTTAACAACATTGTTGCTTCGTATAACTAACAAAATGCAGCCAGGAAGATGAATATCGTGTAAGTACATTCGGTATTCCTTCACTCTCAACATATCACTAATCAACACAAAATAAAACACAATAATTACAAGCAACAGATTAAACGACACAAGTGGTTTGAAAAACTCCCTTTAAATCAAAGGGTAAAAACCATGAGACTTAAAAATCCATTCAAAATTTTCACCTACAAGATCACAATACAAAGCCACAACAAATATCATACAACTCTAACAAAACTATCAACAAAGAACCTCATGTTTGTCAACTTCCATTGTACTTAATATATTGGTTGAGATCGACATCAAGTTACCATTGACTATAGTTTGTAGTTATTGACATGCATGACACTGATTCATGTAGTAATTTGATAATTTTTTAAATTTGACACTCATGAATATCGAGATACTTAAATAAACGTATTCTGATAGACAACTTCCTCCGTCACATATGTAGTAATAAATAATAAATTTTATAATATCAAAGTAAAGAAAACAAAAAAATGTGTACCAAAAAATTAAATATTAACATTTTAATACAAATTTAAATGAATGACAATTCTGGTATTTTTTTTTTTTAATTGAATGAAATCTGAGAAAAATAAATATTTGTATATTTTGAAAAATATCAATTTCGGTATTTTCTTAAAAACATTTTAGCAAAACATACAAAATCTAAAAAATAGTTAGAATTTTCACCATATTGATCGCATAGTTAACGATGTACTCTTCCTTGAACTTTGGTTCTACCATTTATCCACAGAAAGTAAGAATAAAATAACAAACTTTTTTTCAATAGTTGTTGAGTTTCAAAGTCTCATAGAGAATTTTGGATGAAAAAAAAAGAATGATGGGTATTTATAGGGTGGAGGTCGACTCTCATTGTTTTCGACTTTTATTGTATTTAATGTATTGATTGAATCAACTCTTAAATAAATTTTTAATTAAACTTCCATGAACATAAGTTATCATGATTATATTTTTGCAGTTTTTGATATGTATGATACTGACTTATGTAGTGATCCGATCATTTTTTAAATTTGATATTCATGGACATAGAGATAATTAAATAAATCTATTCTGATAAATAACTTTTCCACACATATATAAATAAATTTTATAATACCAAAGTAAAAAACAAAAATTTATATATGTAAAAAAAGGGTAAATATTAACATCTTAATAGTAAATATTAACATCTTAATACAAATTTAAAAGAATTGGATTCAAATTAATTAAATTTTAGTTCGATTGACATCGATATTATTATTAATACAACAGAAAGTATATTTTCTTTTAATTGAATGAAATTTTAGAAAAATAAGTGTTTGTATTTTGATAAATATGTTGGATTTTCTTTGAAGTATTTGTATATCCAAATTCCAAGCGCACAGTAAACTTTAGCTTCCAAACTTCTTTCGTTTCACAGTTCTTCCCCTTTCTTTTGTATTTTCTTTTCCATTTCTATTTTCTCTCTCCAAACACAAGACAATACGTCAAATTTTTTTTAAAGGAAAACTTTCCTTTTTGTCATCGCTTCTTTGTTAGATCTCGATCTTTTGCTGTTTCCATTCTCGGTCCTTTTTCTTCTAGCTCTAACATTACGGTTAGAAATTTAAAAAATTATACATTTTCATTTATTTTATCTAGGGTTTGCTCTTTTTTTACTGATTGATTGTAGATCAAGGATTTTATATTAATTATAGCTATTCTTGTTGGTTTTGGATTTCAGGTTTTCCATTTTTACTTTTCTCTTAGTTCTTACTTCAACAAGAATCATAATTGAGCTGATTCAGAAGTTCTATTTTTGGCAAGTTCCTCTTCGTAATTTTGCATCTTCTGACGGAGCCAGGTAACTGGGTTCTACTTTTTTCTTAGGTTTTTTTTTTCTTTAATGAAATGGGTAGATTCATTTATTTAATGTAACTTTATATTTTATTTTGTGCAGAGTAGTTCATATTGCAGTTATTGCAGCTTATAATGTTGGAGTAATTTAGGAGAGAACTATTAACTAAAGTGCAATAAATGCAGTTTGGAATTTACTTTTTTAATCTCAACTTATTTATGTCGTCATCTCTGGCAAATAGGTTTTCGTTTTAATTCTTAAGTGAAAGATTTAATTTAACTTTCTAGAATTGGAAATGATTTTGTTGTTATACAATTGGAAGTTTACATTTATGTTTGCTGGATTTTAGTATTTAAATTCTGTGAATAATTTTGTTTTCTATTAACTGTTTTTAGTCTTCCTGTATGTGGATGACTTTCTGTCATTTCGAAATTCGTCATCTGGAGAGAGTTGTGCTTGTATTATCCCAATAACTTTTGTTTTGATTTATAGATTTAATATATTTCTATATGCTTATGCAATTATTATTTAACATTTGGATAAAGGAGTGCTGTGGTTGGTCCACTTTTAGCTTGTCGTGTTGCATAAAGAGCATGTATAGGAACAAAATCAATGGACCTATGAGAGTTCGAGTGCAAGTATGGAAAAGTGAGAGGAAAAGGCGTTGCTTTTTTTTAATTTTATTTTTTGGTTCTATGTATCTTAATTTTGCGCGTCTTATATCTTTACTCTGGTTTCAGGTCTTGGACGGTTCTCACATGTTTCGAATTTGTGTGTGACTACAAAGGGATGAGTCACACAAAAAATGAGAGGGAAGATGGAATGCTCTCAAACAATCGGAAAGAATTGCCGTTGGTTGATGATGGAAACTGTGGAGATGCAGGTGGGGGAGCTCTTCTGAAGAAAGGACCATGGACGTCTGCTGAAGATGCAATTTTGATTGACTATGTGAAGAAGCATGGAGAAGGCAACTGGAATGCTGTTCAGAAGCACTCTGGATTGTTTCGTTGTGGAAAAAGTTGCCGCTTACGTTGGGCAAATCACTTGAGGCCAAACTTGAAGAAAGGGGCATTTACACGAGAAGAAGAGCATCTGATCATTGAACTCCATGCAAAGATGGGAAATAAATGGGCTCGGATGGCTGCAAATGTAAGTGTGTTGTTCATTCACTGTGAATTTAGATACCCTCATGATTGGTTGAATAAGAGAAATTTACTGAACATAAAAGAAATTTAAGAACATTAATAAAAAGAAGCCTAATTTAAAAAAGAATCAAAATCTGCCTGTAGAATTGCCTTTTAAGAAAAGAAAAATCTTGATTGCTATCACTGTATACTTTCATTCTGTGATCTGTTTAGCACAAGTTACATGAAATATTAATAACATTCCTGATAGTTACATTTGTTTGTCTCATTCTATCCTATGTCTGACATGGGCATGTTCAATTTTTATAAGGTTTTCCTTCTATTTGGATGATCCTTAGAAAGCCATATCCTCGTATCCATGTCTATATCATTGTGGCATGTGTCTATCATTTTTCATACAGTTAACTAACTGAAGTTCTAAGATTTGCTTATTTGCCGACCATGGAATGCTGAAGTGCTCTAATGATGGTATCCTGGGTTTCCTGGAATCCAAATTGAGAAAGGAATTTGTAGTTTTTTAAGGAGTAAAAATTTGTCAAGAGTCATAAGGAGTAAAAATCCAGGCCCTCGTCAATCTGTACCCTTCTTCCTCATCCATTGCCCATATCCCGGTGCATTGCAAAGCCAAAATGGAAAATAGTGAGAAAACTAGAATACAGTATTTAGTTCATGCCATAAAGGATAATGAACCACATTAACATATTTTCTCAGTATCGTAAGATTTCTGCTAGCTGCAGAGCAATAGTGATTTATGCCTTCCAGAATTCTATGACAGATTTTCCAACCTTGGCAATGCTAAACGTCTGTGCAAATCATGATAATACATTTACAGTAATTTATATCTTGGAGATAAGCTTCTCTATGTTCTGTTATTCTTTGCAGTTGCCTGGTCGCACAGATAATGAGATAAAAAATTATTGGAATACCCGGATTAAGAGACGTCAACGTGCTGGATTACCTCTGTATCCTCCTGAAGTGTACTTGCAAGCACTGAAGGAGAGCCATCGTGCCAGTGCAGTTAGTGGAGGGGATAAAGGAACTCATGATATCTTGCAGAACACCTATGAGATACCTGACATCATATTTGACAGTTTAAAGGCCAATCAGAATGTCCTGCCTTATGTCCCTGAACTTCCTGATTTATCTGCTAGCAGCATGATGATGAAAGTTCTAGGTTCTTCTCAGTATAGTAGTTTCATGCCACCAGCAATTCATCGCCAGAAGCGTCTTCGAGAATCAGCTGCCTTTTCCCCTGGTTACACTGCTGCTGTTAAAAATGACCGCCCCCTTGTTTGAGCAGTTTGAAGATAATATGTTCGACTTTGGCAGTTTTTCCATTTTGAACCAGATCCTTTAACTAAAAATCCCAGTCATTTAGTGCATTCCAAGGTAGCCATGCCCTTTCCCATGGCAATTTCTCTGCTTCAGAGCCCACTTTGGAGGCTGTGAAGTTGGAGCTCCTTCACTCCAATATCCTGACAAACTGAATTAGAAAACTGGGGCACGTTATCTTGCTCCTCATCTTTACTTGAGTCTGTTGATGCTTTTATCCAGTCACACACAACAACCAGCGGAGTGGTCTTGGATAGTCTTTCACTCCGTAATAGTGGCCTGCTGGATGCTTTACTCCATGAGGCAAAAACTCTAAGCTCCGCAAAGAACCCTGCATCTGACAAGACTTCAAATTCATCAACTCGCTGTGATATAGCTGAAAGGTCCAATTTCAACATTTGCGAGACAGAATGGGAAAATTGTGGTGAGACTCTTCTCCTATGTGTCATTCAGCAACTTCTCTTCTTCAGTGAAAGTATCAGTGCAAGTGGCAGTTCATTGGATGAACAACCACCTGCTGAAACCTTTACTGGTGAGCACCTCTTTAATCTGGACTTGTTAAGGATGATATATGATCTATACTTTTCATGTTTGCATGTATTATCAAGCAACATGCTTACTCATATCCCTTTGATTTTAGTGATGTTTAAACTATTTACAATTGACAGAGAATTTAGAAAAGAACAGCTCCCTATCATACCCTGGTTATCGACTCTTTTGTAGTCTTGCGTAATAACACTATATACATGCTTTATTTTTTATTTATTTTTCACCATTTTTATATCATGAAATTCCTTTTAATAATTCCAGGTATTTTATGATTTGAGTCCTTGAACTAATATTCCACAGTCTACTGGAAATGAGAATCAGACTCGTTCAGCTTTTTCAATTGTTTTGCTAGGATTTTTTATTTGAGTTTGGATTGTTTTTCAGAGCCTCATGCAAAATCAGAATCATCGGATCATGTTTTGACCTCAGAGGTAGAAAAAGAGGCTCCTATTTGGTCAGACTGTAGATGCCCTGATACTTTGCTCGCTTCAAATTGGCTCGAGCAGGGTTCTAGTTATGATAAGGACCAGACAATCATGATTGATGCTATAGCAACCCTTCTCGGTGATGATCTGAGTAGTGAGTACAAGAGCATGTTAGCCGGAACATCTGTTTCAAGTCAAGCATGGGAACCCGGCTGGTGTGCATGGAATAACATGCCTGCTGTCTGTCACATGTCTGAACTCCCTTGAGATCTGGGACCTCAATTTTATGAATTTCTCTGAACCTTTTTGTATCATTCATTCTATGATTTGTTTGATGCGAATAGCATTCAAGCGAACCCGCTATACTGAAGTTCATTTCAGGTGAGACTATGATATGAGTGTTTGGTTTGTTGTTCTTGAACTGTTGGACGCATGTATGCCGATATAGAACTAAAAGGTAAAACAAATGCAATTCTAGGTTGTTATAATATTAGAATAACTATGGAACACTCGTCCTTTCATTTTGCTATTTGATGCTATTCAGGTGTGAGTGTTTAATTCTTTTTATGTTTGTCTATGTATTTGATAGACCAACGTCATATCCAGAACAAGTGTCAAACATAAATACTTTATAAAAAAATGAGAAGTTGACCCTTTGGGTTTACCTACGGTTAATATAAAAAAAAAAGTGACGATGAGATTAAATATTATAACGTGCATAAGACATAAATACATATCCAAAGTGGGGTGAGTCATGTATGTCTATACGACTTTTGTAGGAAACAGTGTTATTTTACAGCCAGATCTCAAAAACTCAAGTTCCTGGGTTTGCGCTCATGCAAATGCAATCATGCTTGACGGATTGGATTGGCTTTTGGATTAATATTTTTGCCTAGGCTCTATTAATGTCTAATGCTTTTACTAGTATTGTTTTTGTTTTTGTTTTCGTAATAACATTGAGGTAGATATTTTCAAGGAAAAGAAATCATTGAATTAGATTAATAATAATTTACTACAAATTAAAATTTTCACATTTATTTTTACTTGATATGTAAAATTTTACGATTTATCTCTAAACAAATTCTTCATTTAATAACTAAATTTGAATGCATTAATAACTTTAAATCATGAAATTAGAAAAGTTTAAATTGATATAAAAAAATTTCCTTTCAATAAGAATTTTGATATAGTTTGGTGGTTTGGGTATTTCACTCTATTTTGATTTAATATCATATATTTCCTTGTTAAGTAATTAGAAATTAATACATATTCGTAAACAAAACAGTACACTCGCCGAGTGATCGGAAGAAGTGACAATTAACTTCTTTTGTAGGCATATAAAATGAAATTTTAATTTTAAATGAAGTTTACAGAGGGGGGTACGAATCAAACTTGAAATATATTAAATATAATTAATGACTATTTCATATAATTATTAGTATTTTGATAAACAAAATCATTTTGTTTATCAAAATATATTCAATTCCATGTGTACCGATTACCTCACCAACATAAAGTGAATTGCAAAATAGAAAATCCAAGATGACAGAATCTATTAGCTTAAGGACTAAATAGAAAAATTCCAAAAAGTAAAGGGATCGATTATGAGCAAATAATAGGGGGACTAAATCAGGCAAAACAAACTGAGCTGCAGAATTTAACAAAAAACATCATAAAATCATTCCAGAAGTATAGCCTAGAATGAACAGATTTGGACAAAAACACTTGAATTTGAACGTTCTTTTCAAGATGATCAAAAGGCTTCCAACACTTGGAGATAACTTTAAAAACAGAAGCAAAAAGAGAACATCTAATACTTGATTTTCCACAAACAAGAAGAATGCCATCTTTCAACTGCATATCTTAATTCAGATGAGTCCTTACCTGTGATTCTATGACCAAAGAACTTGGATCTCAACATTGACAGCAATGCTTTGTGCCTTGACTGCTTTGTCTTCAAACACCTCGATGAACGCATTTAATCCCAGCCATTCAACTTCGTCCCTCACTTTATGCTTACAATCCCAACACAATCCGGAACTCAATCCACCCAAAGCGGTTTGCTTCTCTATCAGCCTGTGCATGTGCCTACATATGGCAAATGCATAATTGGCAAAGCTAGAGAGGAAACAAAAAATGTGAATAATGAGGAACTTAATCCAGTACCTGAAGGACTTTAGGATGATTTTCAGACAATATTGTCTGCGAGGTCGGAAAAAGTCCAATAATTCAGAGACATAACAATGGAACTTCATTGCACTCAACAGAAAAGCTTGATAGATGTTCAATCTGACAACAGATGCAGAATTGATACTTGGATCAAAGAATCTGGAATGGCATTTTGGTCTCATGAAGCTGAACAGCTTATGCTTTAGATGATTGCCCAGTTGTCCTCTCCATCGGACAGTGAGGGTGCAATTTAGATGCTTACCTAAATACCTGTTAATAAACAAAGATTTAACATATCATTCAGGAAACGTTATTTGCACACTTCTGTTGGGCTTCAGATATGGTTCCAGCACAGATATGCTATATATTTTGAAGATCAGAACTCCATATCAATGTCCAAATATGCACGAGTCATGAATCCTTCAAAGGAACCGATGAGTCAGAGTAGCACAAATAAACATTTGCAATGTTAAATGATGATTTTAGAATGCACATCAAAAGCAATGAATCTAACAAAGTATTAATTACTACAGAAGCAAAACAATCATCAAGTCCAAGCAAACTGACCTTGTATAATCACCCAGAATTTCTAAAGTGCAGGAGTTTATAAGTAACCCGCTCCACGGAACAAACAAGGTACCATCATCACCTGTTAAAGCCCTATTCGATAAAATCCCAGATTGATGTTCAATGTCAAAGTTTAGACAGAATTTTTCCTGATTCATGTAGCAGTTGTAATCTGGAAATCCTCGATGAAACATGGACAAGATGCCACTAGCTTGCTCTTTCGAAGTTGATATGAAAAGAAAATCATCAACAAATCTTAGAAGCAAATAAGTAGGGGGAAAGATCACTGGATCCTCGCTAGAATTCCGAGCATCCATGGACTCAAAAGGGCTTGAGGACAAAGTTTCAGCAGCATGTTCAAGAGGTTTTTCAAGATATGGAAAAATCACATGCTTCTCCATATGCCCATAATATAATGAGCAAAGCAGAGTGAACAAAATACTCCTTGAGGTATCCCCAATTTTTGCAAATAAAACTTCTTATCCAATTGAAGCACATTGCATTACAAAAGCTGATACAGGTGAGAGAATAAATGTTCCTTCAAAAGCGTTGTGAATATCCCCTGAACACATTTCCACAAAGCAAGTCCAAGCACCGAAAAAAAGGGTTAAGGATAAGATTTAAATACACACACAAATTGCATAATAATCTTTTCTTAAAATAATTGTATCAGTCCCTTCTCAAGTAGGAACATGGAATATGTTCTCCCATAGATGTTGGAAGTTGGTGTGAGAGTTTCTAGCACCAAAATATTCAATAGGTGCGAAAGAGGAAAGATTCAACAGGAATAAAATATAAAAGCCCCATTGAGGAAACCAGAAAACATACCTGATTAACGACGACACCAGACAAAAACCGACATGAGCCAGAAGACACCAAGTTTGTAAAACCCATGTTGGCAATCTCATCCACAACATGAGACTTTGGCAAACCAGCAAATGGTTTTTTAACCACACAATTTCACAATTTCGTTGCAAGATATATTTTTTTTTCCACTATGACATCTTCCATCATTCTAAGCAGCTTATCTTGATCAACTGAATCAAATGCCTTGGAAACATCAGCAGCAACAATAAATACACCAGGCATAGTCGTTGATGCATTCTTTAGATTGATTATAAAAGGATGCAACTTTGTGTAGACATCCTTATAATCAAACACCATTGACCCTAACTTCTAGGGTTCTTTCAACAGTAAACCTTTTAGAATTGCATGCACGCCACGAAGTACAGAGTTTGGCAACTTAACACACTTGAACTTGAATATTCTTGATTGAGCTTTTGAATTTTTGTGCATCCAAGAATATCTATATTTTGAGGATTTTTCCTGCAGCATTTTAGAGGTGCATTGAGATTTGCCAACAATCTAACTCCATTTTGTTTTGGACAAAGCCTCAACCTTGAGAAACCAAAAGATCTTTTTCTTATTATAGCTCTAACAGCAGACTCATCCAATTCAAGATAATTTTGACCTTTCAAGCAACTAACAGCATCATCTATGGACTCCTGCCAAACAGGCTTGCGATAATAAAACATCAAGTTTCCCAGTCACCTTCTGTGACATAGAAGTTGGCTTGCACCAATGGCACCACTAGAGATGAAAAAACCATAAAATCCAGTTGACAAGTAGTTCACGCTTAATATCATGTTCGCTACAAATTGCTTCACCAAATTTCGACTCTGAACCATTCTTCGGCACCCAAGCATTACTGTTATCCGATAAAAAGAGGAAATCTAAGGATTTTAACTGATGCATGCATTGCATTACTGAGAACTTTTCAAATCTTCTCAACAGAATAAATCTGAAAATATTTCTCTTTAGCAGCCTCCAATTAGGAGTTCCTAGCAATTCTGGAGGAACCAAGCTTCTAAAAACAGCCCACAAAAATTCAAGTACCTGACTCTTTAAGCAACAAGGCCTGGTTGACTTGAGCTCTGCATTATCCGTTTCTGGAGTATTACAGTTTTCTTTGGCAACACCACCACGGGATCGCATGAGCCCTCTTTTGTCCATTATGCTTCTCTGGAATAGAAATCATAGTCAACTTTTAATTGTCTTGCAAGCTCTCTAATTTAAATCTCAGATGTATGCAATTGCACAAATCTGTAAATTATAGCACCAAGCAAGGCTTGAAAATAGCATCAGGCAAAACATACACTAAACAAATCAAATGATTGCTCTTGCACCTTCAAATACTTTTATATGAATTTCACAGGCAATACTAACCTCAACTATTGTTCTAGACTTTCCAGCCTTTTGATCCAAAGATGGTAAGGGACAATACTTCTCCAACAATTTTAAGTGATTGCAACGCCTAGCTCTGCGTATGAGCATCTTCAGCAACTTGATAAATTTGTGATACCTGAGAACCAAATATACAAAAACCATACTATAGAATCTCTTTACCGCATGATTGATGTTCTAAACACAATTTTTAACGTACTTTCATATATTTTGCAAGGCTTAACTTCGAAATAATTAACAAGGGCCACACTGATTTGAATGCAAATAATTAAGTGGTTTAGCTTTCACATACAATTTTTACCTTACCCATTTCTGCAGTGTTCATATGCATAGTCAAAAGACAGATCTGTATATCATCAGAAAGTTTTCTAGCATTGTTGATCTATTCAGTTGTAAACCTACTAGCATATAGGTTCTGCACAGTAATGAATACTAACTCCGCAGCACGAAATAATAAGACATGGTATTATAAAGCCAACAATAACCTACTTTAGCAATTCCAGAAAAGACAATGCTTATTCCAAATCACTCCCTAAACAATAACATAAAATAATATAACATTGCAACCCTAGAGTAATAAAATTTGTAATATGTAACTTACAGGCAAGAAGATCCTTTGAGACGACATTCAACATTGTGGGAGCATGGAACTGATTGACTGCTTACATTTGCATCAGTCAAGCCAAAAATATTCTCCATGAGACACTTCGAGCTTGAAAAGTTTGGTACCAAGGTATTTAGTATATCTTTGGAATATTAAGGTTACCTTAAAGAAAATTGCCGGATAAAACTAGAAATGTATGAAAAAGACTACCTTGAAGAAAATTTAAGGAAAAAGTAAGAGATTCTCTCTCTCTCTAAATCTATCAAGGATACATCCTTCTGGAAGAACAGATGAACATTCCATGTTATAGAACATAGATTGCCAGCTAATCTCAATTGAATTTGAGACTTTGCGGGGAGCTTTTAGCATCAAGTAACAGGAACATGGAACTCTCGCTTGCATAAGAAAATAAATGAAACTGTGAGGGCCATATGCAAATATCAGTCGAGGCAATATATTTTGTTTTATATGTTTATTATGATTTAATAAGATGTCTTCATAATTCTCGAAGTAGTGCCACTTGACTTATGACATCAAAGTCAATTTTGAATTTATAATTAGTATAGATGCAATGTGTGATTTTCACAAATTTAAGCCATCAGTTTTAATATTGGAGGTTACAGATATCGCTTCTATGCAAGTCACAGAAGAAAAACCATCGAAATCCTAGATCTACAAGCTACTACATCATTTTTCTCTACAAAAGATGGTTAAGAATTCCAGTAGGATCTAAACTTTGCTCAATCCAAATACTAAAATCTCTCTCTAAATAAAATATACTAGCAGTAAAGAATCTTTCTTACATAGTATACACAATATGGCATCCATGATTCTACAAATAAACTGCATTAGCATTAATCAAACAACTATGCAGTTAAACATAGTTATGGGGTTAAAACATATAACCAACCTGATTGGGGTTGGAGAGGCACATGATACTCCCAGGTAAGCAATCTTCATAAAAGCAAAAGATTCTGGAGATGGACTCCTCTTTGGATTCTGGAATGCTGTGTAGTCAGTGCCTCTTGTCACGTTTCCATTTAAATGGTCTTGAAAATGGTTTTTGCTTCTCTGAAGTCTGAATTGAACTTTCTTGAAATTCTCCATTGGAAAGAGATTTGCTACCATAAGTTCGTTTCCTTGTCCTTCCTGCTCATGAGAGAACATCTGATGTGAGGAACCATGGTCACCAAGTTCAATCAAAATTTTGCTAGTGAGAACAAAACCAATAGGCAACAAGGCAAAAACCAATAAATTATTTTATCCTTTAAATTAAGTTGCAAAGCTTCAAAATCAAGGGAGTGTCAAAAAATAGCATGCAGTGATAGTGAAACATTAACATGACAGTACCATTAAAGATAGCAACTGAGAGGAAAAAAACAAAGGATAGATAAAATTCTTTCAGGTCTGACTCGTACTGATATCAAAGAATGACTCCAGTTATCTAATGGTTATGCAGAACCAAATTCTGACAATCAATGACTCTTGAACAGTATATCATGTTCTATTGATATCCCTACTAAATTCCATTCTTTTGGGTGCAAATAACAAGATGTTATATTTCTTCAAAAGCCTATATATTTTGATTTTAAAAAAGGAGGAACCAGGATAGATCAAGGCAATGGTACAAGTCATAGAATCAACTTACAGCTACAAGCATACAAAAACTTGAAGAATGTGGGTACACAATGCACCCTACAGTAATTAGCTCACTTTAAGATGTCCATGCACATTCTTAGGGCCAAACATCTCCCACAAACTGGACGCCATATAAACAGAGTGTGCACGTTAGTAGTCTTTCAATATAACAAAATACCTTGCACGGCCAATGAACTTTTTACCACAATTTTATTTTATTAATAGCAAAAAAAAATCCAAAAGAAGCACATTACAGAAGGAAATTGTTATCATTGTAATGTAACTTCAAAGTATTAAAATCAAACTTAAAAAGTAAATTCAACAAAAATAACAATAGCAGTAATAAATTATCATAACTTATCTTTCCCTCAAGTAACAATATATATTCAGTTTACCAGGCAAATGTTCACATCGTGATATAATATATAGAAATCGAAGTACATCCATCAAGCAGTGTATTTGTGCTTCAGGACCTTGTAACGCTGCCCAATTTGAAAGGACACAGTAGAACCAGAACTTAACAGGCATTAATATTTATGCAGCTTAGCAGCTGCACTCACATTGTAGCTTACTGTATTAGAACCTTTTTTCTTCATCCATCATGTAACGCTTGCATGATTCTGATTCTTACAGTGCTTCTGATTGGGACATAAATGCATCCATATTATAGGTAGAGATAAGACCACTTTCCTAAGATTTGTTTTATGAAAGGAAACTGAATTAAGCTTTGCAAAGGGATTCAAATAACACAAGTATTATATTATTTTTATTTATATGCACAAGCAAACAATATCTCCGGACTTTAATGTGAGTGTTGGATACAGATAAGTGTCCGAAAAAAGTATGTTCATTTGTTTTACAAGTTTTTCCACGTATTTGAATGGTCTTTGAAGGGCCATATCCTCATACCCATGTTGGGATACGGGTCGGACACGGAAAAAAATGAGAAGTTGAAGCTACATAGTACTGCATACCAGATTGAGGATTTTTCACTTCCTTTGACTTCTTGCGAAATGATTGACAGGAGAACCTGCAACTTGGAGGTGTTTCTTGTCAGAAATGGGCACAAATATTGTTGTATGCCACAGTAGGTAAAACATACAGTCATCCCTAACCTGCAAATACTCAATAATTGTCAAGAAGAAAAAAAGAAAGGAATTAATATACCAAGAACACAGCTATTTGACATGCTTGACAGTTAACAAACAGAAACATTTCCGAAACTTCGACATACCCTTTCATGGAGAATACCCCATGCTGAACAAGTCAAAAGCTCGACAATGTGGCTTAAAATTGTATGCTGTTTTGTCAAACACAAAAAGTTTTCCACAAACAATCGTGGAGGAGAGAAGGAAACCTTAAGCAAAATATTACAAAAAGGCATATAGTGTTGTAGCATGCTCCAATGAATAATATAACTTTCATGACAGACAAATTTACTCATACAGGTTCTAACAGTACTTGCTCTAGTCTAGTCATATACAGAACACAAGCACTTAGTTTGTAAATATAGTCACAACCCTGCAAAGTTGAAATACTGTATATGAAAAAGAAAACCCTTCTTACAAAATAATCATCAAAATATAAAAGCCAAAAACTTGCCTTGTTAAAACCAGAACATATTACATTAGAAGCCGTGAGTCTTCGAGATGTCATCATCTCAACAACCCTTACCACAAGCTGAAACCCAAAGAAAAGAACCTTTAAAAAGGATCTTCACTGAAGCAAAAATGAGACATTTTTAAAAGCAGAAACCAAACCTTTTCTTGAGTCCAACGTTTATCGGGATAAAAGTCAAGAAAAGGGGCATCTTTATTAACAACAACAAAACAATCATTAAGAAGATTGACGTAATCCGAAGGGTCGTCGGGTCGAATAAGAAAAGACAAGGGATCTTCACAGCATCGAAGACAAGAAGGACCTTCGCAACGGCCGCAAGTAAGGGAGGCGAAGGCCGAGGGATTATTATAAAGCGATGGTTTTGGCTAAGTTTTTGGCATCGTTTTTGAAGATTTGCCATAAAACCATTGGGGCTTTCCAGCTTCGTTTTCTCTTCCTCGTCATTTTCGTTGTTGAGAGGAGAGAAAGAGGAGGGAGGTTTAGGTCTGTTTTAGTTTGAGGTTGCATTGTTTGTATAAACAAAAGCAGACATGGTATGTTTTCCCGCGCTCTGCCATTAGGCTTGAGGTGGGCATAGGCATAGGCATAGGGTGAAGCAAGTCAAGGACTCTGAGGCTTTTAGCCTTTTTTACAGTGTAATAATTACTGACACAGTTGATTGACTCCTCAAGCCGCCTTCGACTCTTGATTCAAAACTGCTTTTACAAAAAATTGGTAAAAAAAGTGGATTTTTATCCAAATATTATTAAAAAATTATTAATAATTAAAATATATCTTCAAATTATTATTTATCAAAATGGTATGTTTAGTTAAGTGGAGGAATTCTAAATGACGGTATTAAAGAGTATTTTTGACACGTATTTTTTTTATTTTTTATTATTTTTTATATTTAAAAATAAAAAATATTATTTTATTAGTGGAGGGATTTAAAGTGACGGCACTCAAGAGTTTTTACAGAAAAAATACGAGAAAAAAATACCTGAAACCAGTAGAGGAACACGAAGTGGCGACACCAATGGAGAAATTTGAAGTGGCGGCACTAAGGGCTGTTTTGCCATTTGGCAGCACCCGATTGTACCGTGTGTGTATGTTTGGGTGAGTTTTTAAAAGGTGAAATTTAATTTTAATGGTTGGGGATTTTTGGTAGGTAAAAAATTTATTTTATTTAATTAACGC
Source organism: Gossypioides kirkii (assembly GCA_005610355.1). Lineage (NCBI taxonomy): Eukaryota > Viridiplantae > Streptophyta > Magnoliopsida > Malvales > Malvaceae > Gossypioides > Gossypioides kirkii. The sequence goes on from CP032248.1 coordinate 29,172,613, forward strand.
ACTGATAATCAATTTTCAAACAGTAGAGTGGTATGCCGGGGATCGAGTACTTCAGCAGTTTGGTTGTAAACAGCCTATCCCGCAACTGTCATTCCTCTATCCATGGGATGGATAAAAAACGGAAAGCAAATTGTGATTGGGGGAGTGTGCATGGACAATATGTTTATGTGTGGAATAATCAAATGATGTGAGTACCTCTGATGGAGTACACACCTGATTTACAACCATCGGTACAGTACATGCAATGGTTTATTGAGGTTGAAAAACCATATTTACTTGGTGCTTCATCGACGATAATTTCCCATACATGTCTCGACAAGATCGCCCCTATCATGTAGCTCCTGCCCCATAGCCACAGCTAGTGCCAGAGCAACAAGAAGAGGAGGAAGAGACATTGGATGAGGATGATTCTTATCGTCCTGATTTTGCGGGATCGTCGCATACGCATAGCTCTTCAAACCAAGGATACCAGCCTTAGTTTGACGAGCCACCGCAATACTTTACTCCTCCCGGGCAATACTCTACTCCTCCGGGGCAATTGGACCCTAATGATAACAATGAGCTTGACGAGCAACCTCGACGTAGACACCGACCACCACGAAAATATACCCCGAGAACCACACCATCTAATCATGGATAATAGGGTTGTATCTAATAGTGTTTAAATTTGACTATTGATAAATTATAATGATGAATTTTAACCTATTTGATCATTTATTTATATTTCATAACATTAAACTCTAAAACCTAAACCCTAAACCTAACACTTAAAATCGTAAATCGCAAACCCTAGACTTCAAACCTTAAATCATATACATAAAACATTTTTAAAAAACCATAAATAGAGATAATAAATGAAAAATTTTGAGGTTGTGATAATTTTAAAAATTAAGATCCAAAATCCTAAATTAAAAATCTTTAACCTAATTCCAAAACCAACTTACAAATATAAAAAATATTAATTAAATACAAATGTTGAACATAATTAATTTCAAATTCATTCATAAACTTAATTAATTTCAAATGAAAAATGTCCAATACAAATAGCTTAAACCCTACTCGATCCGGATGACTGACCAATATGATAAGTTCGTTGAGGGCAATTAAGTCGAGTATGCCCAGCTAGCCTACACAGTTCATACAGCTTGCCGCTGTCTGTTTTCTCCATGATGTCCATATCGTTGCGGATTCTGGTGATATGAGGATGACCTTTCGGATTCCTTCGTAAACCTTTGTTCGGGATAAGCTCGAAAGTCGTCGGAGGTACCTCCCATGTGTAGAAGTCAGGCAGGACGGGGAACTCATTTTCCCAAATACGTAACGTACGCTAGAGAGTGTAAACGGGGTCGATGAACTGTTCAACATTGAGCGACACTTTAGCACAAGTTGGAATGACATGCACACAGGGATAATGAAATGTATCGAACCTCCTGCAATCGCAGTATCTGTTTTGGAGATCAAACCCGTATGACTTAGGTGGGATACCAGGTCGACGCCCAATGGTCTCAATAACTTGAAATCATTGAAACTGTCGTGAATATATTTCAACATTCATCGTTCTCGCACTTTGACGGTTTGCATCCATTGCATTTTTGGCAGCTTCGACAAACACTTGTCCGACGTTCATCTGATCGATTTGTCACATCCTTATTACTGGCATCAAGGTAGCCAGCCTATAGAACGTAGTAGAGAACACGGATGAAATCGGAAGATGTCGTATTCTCTTGAACACGCCGTTAATCGACTCTGCCAGGTTGGTCGTCATTTGACCATATCGATACCTATCATCAAAACTTTGAGACCATTGCCACGGTTCCATAGTACCCAACCACTCGCGTAGAGGCTTGTTCATTTGACCTTCCATGTCACGCTCAAGTCTGGCCATTCTTTACCAGAATCGGTATGGCTCTAGCTCGTACGCTGTAGGAATATTAAGAAAATATAAGTTATAGTCTAAAATTAAAATATTAAATATATAATTTGAAACTTAATTTTTTACCCATTTTCACAAGTCGTCTCCGCTAGTCTGCATTCTTATATTCTCGTTGGAAGTTAGCCGCAATGTGTCGACTGTAGTAAACCGATTTCCATGGTACACCAATACACCTAATGGCCGCAATAATACCCTTCCCTCTATCGGAGATGATGCAAATATTATCGTTATGAATCGCATACCTCCGCAGGTTTCTCAAGAAGAATTCTCAGGATTCCATGTCTTCTTTGTCCACAATAGCGAATGCTATCGGGAGCACGTTTTGATTCCCGTCTTGAGCCACCACAATTAGTAAGATCTACGTATATTTCCCGTATAGCCACGTCCCATCTACCTGGACAAATGGCTTGCAATGAGGAAAAGCTCGAACGCGGGATCAAACGTCCAAAATATATACTGAAAAATTCTTTTTCCCGATTGTATGTTGTTATCTGAGCCATAATAAGGTCGTGTCACCAACTCAATCGCAGTCCCCGGCACGTACTGTCGCATTGCGGCTATCCATCCTTGCAGCTTATTGTATGATGCATCCCAATCACCGAACAATTATTCCATTGCCATCTGTTTCGCAATCCATGCTTTTTGATATGAAACTCGATAATGAAATCGTGATTACATGTCCACAATCAGTATAGAAACCTTGATAGTCGGATCGTCCTTAACCATTGGCATGATATGTGTGCAGATGATTTTGGAATCAAGTTTCTGGTGATCTTCTGACAAACGTGTTGAACTGCATGTGTGAGGCCCATCAATTTTCTTATCTCCCACATCTGCAACTTCTGGATAAATGCAGCTCACACCCGCCACTTGCAACCTTCCGTCGACTTCCAGCACTCTCCAATATACAATGTCGGTTTAGACACTGTGACTTTGTAGTCTATCGACACATTCATGCTATATCGCTTAATAGCAAATATGCACTCTTCCTTGGATTCAAATTTTTGGCCCACAAACAACTCTTCACAATCTGCTGCTATGGCCAATCGGTGAGCAGGTACTATTTTACGGTACTCCGCGAACTTGGCATGTATCACATCGGGGTTTATAAACGACATGTGTGCCCCAAGAGGATTATTGTGCATCACAATATGTGTAACTGGATTTTCATCGTCATTCGCCCCTTCATCGTCAATATCATCTAGGCCCTCATCCACATTCGGATCACTATCAATATCGACTTCATTATCAGAAGAAATACTACTATCATATCCACCATCTTAATCTGTATCATTCTCGGGCGCAGCAGCATTAAGATCGATGTCTAGCCCACATACGATTGATTGACTTTCAATGTATGATACTGGAACCACCGTATACGGAGTTGGATCTTCATTTTCTAATGGAGTTGGATCTTCATTTTGTACAGGTTCCACATCAACTAACTCGGTAAACAATTGAACCGGTACATTTGGGTCACTTTGATTCGAACAATAAAGAGCGATCGTTGTCTCCACGTCTTCATCGTCTATAAGTTCCATCTCGGTGAATTTGATGGGATTTGTCGAAACTGAAAACTTGTAGAAAAGTTTCGAGATCCTTCTCCCACAACGTCTAAATTTTTTGCACTAATCCTTGCTTTCATATCATCAACCGAGATATTTCGACGAAATCTCATTCCTATTTGTTCTCGACAATCAAATATACATCCAACAGATGTTCTCAAAATTACTCCATCAAAATAAATGCATACAAAAAATTGATTATCCATATTCAATAAATCTGTTAAAAATTAAATAAAATTTCAATAAATAAAATACGATTTTAAAAAGATATCATATTGAAATAAATTTAAAAATAAACACATTACTTTTCTTCTCTCTTTCTCTCTTTCTTTCTTTCTTTCTTTCCTCTCATTCTTCCTTTCTTTCTTTCTTTCCGTTTATTTGCTCCTCCCCTTTCTTATTTTATAATAAAAATTTTATTTTATTTAATTTTTATCATAAACCCTAAAAAATTTTAACCACCCAAATTAATTTTCACAATCAAAATAAAATAAACACACACACGGCAGAATGGGGTGCTGCCAAGTGGCAAAACACCCCTTAATGCCGCCACTTCAAATTCCACCATTGGTTCCGCCACTTCGTGTTCCTCCACTGGTGTCAGGTATTTTTTCTTGTATTTTTCTGTAAAAAAACCCTTGAGTGCTGCCACTTTAAGTCCCTTCACTAATAAATAATATTTTTTTATTTTTAAATATAAAAAATAAAAAAACACGTGTCAAAAATACCTCCTAGTGCCGTCACTTAGAGTTCCTCCACTTAACTAAACATATCATTTTGGTAAATAATAATTTGGAGATACCATTTTGGTTATTAATAAATTTTTTATAATATTTGGGTAAAAAACCCTAAAAAAGTGCTATAAAAAAAGTATGTTTTTATGAAATAAAAAACTAAATCATTTTTATGAAATAAAATTAAATTATGAAAACTATAAATTTTAAAATTTTAAAAATAAAAAATTAAATATTGAGTTTTTCGAAAAAGGGTGTCCCCTTTAATTAAAATTTTTTTTTTTATAAGTTAATGACACCATTTTTTACTATTCATGTTAATTTATTATCGTAAATAATTTTTATATCTCAATTTCTTTAATAATTTTTAGTATTATTTTTTTTAAAAATTGACTTTTGAATCCATTGAATAGTTTCAATGAAAATGAGGATGAAGTTCATCTTAGAAGATTTGAGTTCGAGCACTTGTGTGTGTATTGTTAAAGGGTTAACAAAGTATGAACTACCATGTAATCATACCAGTATATTAAAAAAAAATTGACTTTTGACATGAATATTGTAAAAAATCATTTTTAAAAATCATTTTTGGAAATTATTTCTCGGGCAAATTACAAAAATAGTCACTTTTATTTGTTTCGGATTACATATTAGTCATTTTTGTTTGAAATGTTACGTTTTAGTCACTTATATTATTGTTTTATTACGAAGTGGTCACTCTGCTATTAAGTTTTGTTACCTCCCTAACGACAATCTTATGTGACAGTACAAATAGGTTTTAAATGCCAACTTAGATGTCCAACTGGGATAAGAATAATTTTTAATTAAATAAATTTAATTAATTAAAAATTTTAAATTAATTATAACTGAAAAAGAAAGACCCAGTTGGACTTCTTAGTTGGCATTTAAAACCCATTTGGAATGCCACATAGGATTGCCATTAGGGAGGTGATGGAACTTAACGGTAGAGTGACCACTTTATAGCAAAACGATAACGTATGTGACTAAAATGTAACATTTCAAATATAAGTGACTAAAATGTAATATAAGGCAAACAAAAGTGATTACTTTTATAGTTTACCCTTATTTCTCAAAATATATGTTTTATTAAGGTCACCTAGATATAAGGGTTAGGGTGAGTTTGGATGGACGATGTGTTTACCTACGGTTAGTGTAAAAATAGTGGTGCCGGTGAGATTAAATACTATAACAATATTGTAGCGTGAGACAAAAAGTAAGCTAAACGAACCGCACAACACTACCCATCCAAACCTAGTAGAATTTAATTTCCTTATAAATTTTTTGGTTTGATATTGGACAAAAAATGAAAATATGCATAATGAGGTGCACTAGTTGGACTTCCACGAGCACATGCCTGAGCTGTCAAGCTTGTGGAGCCAAAGGAGCTATAACCGCTTATTCAGCATTACAAGTGGAAGTCACTTGTTGGAGTTGATGTAGTTAAATTTGCCCTCTTTACTTTTATCAAGTAAAGATTATTATGTATAATAATTTATTATATGAAATTAAAATTTTTGGAAAAAAAAGTTTTTATAAGGTGGTCGTCGAAAGTGATAATGTTTTATTAATTGATTTAATTGGAAACAGTTATGTGGTTGATAGCAATTATTTGGAGTTACGATTGATATATGATTTATGTAATATTGGCAATGCAAGTTTTGGCATGTCCCGTAAAACTATAATAAACTAGCATGTGAGCTCATTTTGATCGGTTAGTTGGGTCATGTTTGGGCCAATCTAAAATCTAGTTTACAATTAATCCGTAAGCATGTAAGACCAAGTGGTCTGTAAATTGGAAAGTTTGTATATCTGTAAAGTATGGTTTTAATTAGTAAGACTCTTAGTATATTGTTTATTATGACTTGTTCTATTAATACTTATGTATGAATACCATATATTTGATTTGCTACGAGTACTTGTGGCATGATCATATAATAAGACTTTGCATATGCATTGGGGTGAGATTTGGTTATGTGATGGAGGAAGTTTGTTTCTAGCAGTTTAACTGCGCAATAAAATTCTGACAGTATTTCCGCAATATATTTATGGCACCACTGTTGCATATTATCTGAGTGGCATAAGATCACATTATGGTTTGATGGATGGATGGGTTCTTGTAACCCTATTTGGTGTGATTGGTTGAACGAAACTGGTGTATACGGATGTGTAACACCCCTAACCCATCTCCTTCATCGGATTTAGGTTACAGAGCATTATCGGTCAATACAAACATCTAATCTCATAATACAATAGTAATTCAACAATAATCATACATTCACATACATTAATATAACTCCATACATTTGGCTTGAAAACAAATGTTAGATACTTTAAAAATAGCATAAACACCGTCCAAGACTATTTTGAAACAATTCAGAAAGCTTGAGAAAAATTAGAAAATTATGTGAAATAGGGTCACATGATCGTATAACAGCATGTGTGCCCGCCCATGTTCATACTCGAAATAACTATATTGACTTACATCACACGCTCGTGTGTGGGACCATGTGTCTATACTAAATTGAGTCGCACGGTCGTGTCCCAGCCCGTGTACCCTGCACTGTATCTCAAAATGGCACACGATCGCGTGTTACTCGTGTCACAGGCCGTGTGTTGGTCCAAATTCCTTAATAAACAAGACATATACCAAACATTAATTGCCCAACAAGCTACCATAATTTAAGACATGTTTTCATAAACCTAAAACACCATTTATTCTTCTAAGTTACATGAACTTTTATCAAATAAACATCCAACCAATATGCCCACCAAAGGCACTACAAATATATCGACCAATCTCAACAACATTCAAATATTACCTTGATAACATCTCATGTAAATTTACTTGCAAGTATTGCACTTAACACATATGTCATACTAAGTTCTACTAGTTTAAACCAAATATGCACAAAAAACATAATAAACCTTATTATGTACAAGTTTCACATCTCTTTCATTGTACCACAAAACAACTTCCTATACATGACATGAACCATTCAACCTCTCAATAGTTTAGATCAAACCAATGTCAACCATATCAAAATAATCATTCCAATTCATACTACATTTTAAACATTAATCACAACAAGTTTGGCCTTATTCAAGGCAACCAAATTCACTTGATAATATTTTAATCCTAACACATGCCATTTATAACCATTAACTAATGTAACCACCAATACTGTTATACCTAATAGATAGTGTGACGATACTACGACTAGATTCCAACCTGCTAAGCTTTCCGATAATCTACAAGATAGATGAAACAATTACGTAAGCATTTAATGCTTAGTAAATTCGTATAAGAGAAACTTGTTGAACATATTAAAATTAAACAAGTAAACCTACTTTCCTCATGTCTTATGCCGAACTTTCTTTCCTATACACATTACTTCATAAGGATAGTGAATATAGCATTACATAAAATCCCACGTAACTCATGGCACATATGTGATAAGGATTTGTACTTTATCTGTCATCCATCATACATACATATACCCATTACCCATTCTTTTCTTTGAATTCATATAATTAATAACTAATAGTTAAGCACAACATCTATATCACCTTACATGTATTAAGTAATACATTTCAACCATATTTAATCCATCATATAATAAATCCTCATTCTTTTCATTCCATATATGCAAACTCATATCTCCATATCATATAAACATTTATTACATTAATGTTTGTATACATGCCTTTTCATTTACCTTTTACTTACTCATTGAAATCATATGGTAATGAATAGTAAGTAAACATAACATTCATAAAACATATCATATATTAAGAAATGAATTTCATGCATAATTCATCCATCACATGATAATTTATCATCCATTTACATTTCATATATGCTTATTCATCTTTCCACATCATATAACATTAAGTCTTTAAACATACCTTTCCATTGACCTTTTCTTACTTGTTGAACATTTTCGAATAACATCGGATACTCAGAATCCCTTGTCATTTACTGTAATTCTTAAACTGACCTACAATACTGCTCACACAAGCTTCAGAATATCTGCAACACATGCAGGATCTCAAGCCATCGTAATAGTCTGTTTCACTAGTACATAGCACTCGCTAAATGTACACCGGTACAAAGCCTGCTAAAAGTCATCGACTTAAGGCCTGCTATTTAATCACCGGCTCGAAGCTTGCTATTTATCTCTTATTTTCTACTAACTAATCATTTACGACACATGATAATTAATTTTACTAAATATACATACAATAAACGTAAATAATTTTAGCATGAAAGTTCATACGAACTTACCTCGATTACATAATAACTTCCAACACGGTTTGACTACTATTCCGCTACTTTGACTTATTCGCGATTTGCATCCGTTCAAGTTGTTTTGTTGATCTAAATAAATATTTTATTATTAAATTTACTATATTCTAGCATTTAAAATAATAAATTTAACTTATACCCTTTATTTATGCAAATTTATGAAATTACCCTCAAACTTTACATTTTATGCAATTTAGTCCTTAAGTCTTGAACTAGTAATTTTACCATTTCTAACCAAAAATCATGCTATCCGATTTTTATGTACATCCTTAATAGCCCATATTTATAAAAATTTACTATATTTTCCTTGACTTGTGCCATTTTCACAAATAAGTCCCTAAACCTTAAAATCATCAAAACCCCTTAACAAAACATGTTTATTTAACAACCAAGTTTATCAATCTATTATAAAACTTCAAAAGCATATCAAATTCATCCATGACATAATTTATAACATGTATTATTTATAAAACCCCCGAGTTAGTTAGCTTAAACTAATACGAGCTCAAAAACATAAAAATCATTGAAAATGGGACTCAAAATCCTTACCATGCATGAAATACAAGCTTGGCCAAATGCTTGGTTTCACTTTTATGGAGCATTCGACTGAAGGAGATGAACCTAGAGAAAAATTTATGTCTTTTTCTTTTTCCTTTATTAGCTTTTTACTTAATAGTTCTTTTATTATATTTTAACTTACTTTTTCTTTTAATTAACCAATTATTATTTCCAACCAAACATTTAATTTAATAATACATTGACTCCACCAACCTCCACTAACATAAATATGGAAATTTGACATGCAAGTCCACTATATTACTCATTTATTCCATTTAGTTCATTGACAAGAAGCACAATCTTTTGCATCTTTTACAATTTAGCTCTTTTCACTCAATTAAATATTTAAACATTAAAATTTTTTTACCAAAATTTAATACACTTATATAAACATTCTGTAAATATTTAATAAAAATATTTACATGCCCGTTTTATAGAAACGAGGTCCCGATACTTCTATTTCTAAAATCACTTGACTTTAGGGATTTCGCATAAATCTAATTATTCATTCAAAAAGCATAAATTGTCAATTCAAAAATTATTTTAACGCTATACTCGACTTGTGAATATTAAATTATAATATTTACACACAAACTCGTCGGGTTTGTAGTCTCGAAACTACTGTTTTCGATACTAATGAAAATCAAACTGTTATAAGATGGGGTAGGATTATTTTGTGTGATTTTATCATGCAAAGCATGTTGTAATTTTTGATCTGTCTGCTTTGATATATGCATCTAAGCATGATTCTATTATGTGATTTTGCTTGTGGGGCCAAGGCACACATAGAGCTTTATAGCTCACCCTGTTTGCTTAATCTTTTCAGGTAACCCTCAGACTTAGAAGTTGGATTAAAATTGATTTGATGATTTTTTTAAAAAAATTATGAAGTTTTGGACTTTATTTGTGGTTTTGGGATTTGTTAAGTATTTAATTAGTTTTTTTTAAAAATTGACATGATTTAAGAAAATGAATAATTAGACGTTCGATTTCCAAAATTAAATAAGCCTAAAAAAATTTTCGCTACAAAGTTTTAATCGAGTATATGCGATTTTACAAAGCAAATCAATTAAGTCGATAGCATGTTGTCTATAACAAATTGAATATTATAAGTAAACGTTTCAAAATTCACATACTCAATTTTACGGTTGTCAAAGTTTTCCAACCAAAATGGATAAATCAAGTTTTGGTAAAATATTCAATTTCAGAATAGGTTAAGTTTTGAAACCAAACGATCAAACCTTTGAAATATTAATGCAGCTTTCATGATCCGACCATAATGTTTAGGTCAAGTATGAGGTGTTATAAGGTTTTTCTTCTATAAAATGAGAAAATTCTACTTTGATCATTGTACCTTTTTACTTTATTCAATTTAGCCTTTATCTCGATTTTCCGACTCCTCATTTCAATACATATCCATATCACATTCATAAAAAAATATTTCTTCAAAATTGGCCCCTTTTCAAAATGATAAATTTACACTTTTAATCTTTCAACTTTTAAAAATTTGCAAATTAATCCTTGCTAAATTTCATTATTCATACTTTCTCTCCAATATTTAATTCACCCTTTAAATATTCATCCATTCTGAAAGACTAAGAGTTTAGGGTATTATAATATTTATTATTAATTAATTAATTCTAATATTTTGTAATGGTCCCTTATGTACTTCATGTCGCCTACCTCAAACTCAGATAAGCCATAAGCCTATTCCTCCATACGGGCAGCCATACCTCTTATTATCCCTATTAGGTTAATTTGGCCTACATATGTATTTTATATTCCTAATTTAGTTTAATTTAAGTAATTAAAATTAATTGTCCATTTAATTAATTTACGCAAGCTTTATTTTGATTCCATTAAAATTATGATGAATTTATCATATTAAAATTCATGTGTGATTTTATTTTATTTCACTTCAAGTAATCAGGCAATATAATCTCTGAATTTAGTTTCACTTCGGATACATTATCTGATCTAAATAAATATTTATCTAATTAAAATATATTCGAAGTAACTAAATTAACCCTATGTCAATTAAATCGAGAAAACACCTATTACTAAAATGAGTGAATTCGATGATCCATTTCTTGTTTTGTACAAAAATAAATGCAAATATTTGGGTGAAACATTGTTGGGACTATAGTTGTCCAGTGCTGATATTTAAATATTTGCTTATACAACTACTTGACTATCTATTCACTTCCATGTTTAACCAGTCATCCATATAGACCTTTGAAGAATAGTTTGGACAAGACTTCGGGACAACTTAGATGGAGTTGGATGTTGGCATTTTTTTACTTGGAAAGAAATCAAAATTTTCGAATGGTTTAGTTATCAAATGGTAACTTAAATGAAAACTTTTGAATAGTTCAATTATCAAAATGTAACTTTTTTTTAATTAAGTGATCAAAACAAAAACTTACCCATAATATATTGACTAATGATGTAGCTTGCCCTTACATAAAATATTATCCGATTACGCAAATCATTATAACATTAAAATTGATATAATATATACTATCCTTTGAATTTTGCCTCTTTTCTCAAGTTGGCCTTTGGACTTTTTTTTGGGATCTAATTGGTTCACGAGGTTGGAACTCGTTACGCAAATTATTCATTACTATTAACACCATTTGTTTTTGAACAATTGAGTGATAGGGGTGAAACTAGATTTAGACAGGCAAGTGCCTTAGCCTCCTCCCAAAATGAAAAATTATTCCTTTACTCTTTTGAATATTTCTAAAGTTTTAAGTTAATTTAATGGTGAAATTGTATTTCACCCCTTAAATTTTAAAATTAAGTTATGCCCTCTCAAAATTAAAATGTTTATAGTTTAATCCCTTGAAAATTGTAAAATTTTACATTAGTACAATGACGAATTTACGTTTTTAGCTCACTTAAAATTTTATAATTTGAATTTAGCCCCTCCAGAAAAATTTCAGCTTTGCCCTTATTAGGCAACGTGACCAAACACAGACACATGGACAAACAAGGGAATGACATGTGTCTTCCTCTTTAATTATTCTAAAAAGTAAAAAACTTAAAATTAAAATAATATAGTTTTTATAAATATAATAAATATATAAATTATAAAAATGAATACATAAAATTTGAAAAATAAAAGTACATTAAATTTTTTAAAAAATAATATAAAAGTTGAAAAAATAATTTAAAATTCTAAAACATATTTAAAATTTTAAAATTTAAAATTTAAAATTTTAGAAAGTTAAAAAGGTTGAAATATAAAAAATTTAAAATTAAAAAAAATAGAAAATTGAAGAAAGGAAAAAAATATTATAAAATTTTAAAAAATACCAACATTGACAGGCACTAACCGAGTATTAACGTTCGTTCAGTTTTTTCTTTTTGAATTTTAAAAATATTTTTATATTTTTTGAAATTTTCTAAAATTTAACTATACTTTTTCAAATATATATATATATATATATATATATATATTATTTTTTGAAATTTTAACTAATTTTAAAATTTTATCTTTGAATTATATATTTTCATTTTTGTATTTTTATAATATATATTTTAAAATTGTTTATTAATTTTTAATGTATATATTAATTTTAAAGATATTTTAAATTTTTAGAATAATTACAGAGAAAGACACATGTCATTCTCTTGTTTTCTCACATATGACATCCTAATTTAGCAACATCATCCAATTATTCAAAAACAAATGTTAATTGTAAGGATAAATTTGTGTAATATATCCAACCTTGATGATTAATTTGATAAAAATTTCCAAGGACCAACTTAAGAACAGTGGCCAAGTGAAGGGCTAACCTATTTATTAAGCTAATATGAACATCACCAACCATTGAGTCATGTTGAGCAAAGTAACCAAGATCAAAAATTAGTGGTGTTCATGGTCGGGTTAGACCTAAGTATGATATTAACATATTTTATATTTGTTTAAGCTCGACCTTCCTTCTCCATAGAAGGAAGTATGAAGTTGAAGATAGCATCATGTAGAATTAACTTGTACTGTTCTTTCCAAAGTTGAGCAGATCTTCCAGCTCCATCGATTAAGTAGACATCACGAAAGCCAGTGATCAATTTATTCAGTGTAGTTTCTGGCATTTTTATAGAAACTTGAAGGAGCTTCTCTTCTTCAGCCTTTTGAATAAGAAGCCATTGAGCATCATTGAATTCAGAAAGTGGTTTGTCGCGTAGCCACTTAATGCTTGAAAGCTGATGAAAGCAATCTATAGTCACATTTCCTTCAGGAGTTGGGTTTGTCGAGACTACAGCTTTATCTCTAAAAATGCTGCGGATGTGTTTCTTGATACATGGCTCACAACTCAACTCCAATGCAGCCTTCAGAAAACAGAGAGTTAAGGAAACAGCAAGACTTAAGACACCCCCCAAAACAGGGCAATGTTAGACACGTATTGAAGCGTACCATGTGCCTAGCACCTTTAAGCACTAGCTCTGGAGTTTTAAACATAGCACACGTAAAATTTAATGCTATCTCCTCAGGTGATTCATCAGGATAATCTCGAAACTCCATGTCCTGCAGTCGTGTGGCACAAAAGATTAGACCCCTTCTCTAGGAATATTTACATACACAAAAACATATTTTCACAGGTATCTGAAAAACAAGTCTACAGGAGTGCATGAAGATTTTTCTTAAGCATTTGCAGCTATGTTACTTGGACTTGAGAATAATTTTATGCATTTACATTTATACTTGCTTGAATATAAATACACAAGCACCACACAAAAGTAAAACAGTGCACTTACCATTTTCTCTAAAGCAATTTGCAAACTGAGCTGCTCGGAGGCATACCGAAACTGGCTGGCTAGTTTCCATAAGCCAGCCATCATGCAGTTACTATAAAGGGATTTCCTTATCGGCCTCTTAAATTTTCCATCCATTTTCTCTTCAGGTGAAAGAAAATGCAAGCTGAACTTTGCATCCACATCATCAATCTCTTCCTTCGTTTCAGCTTCATTGAGAGACTTTGATATTGATTCAAATAACTGCTTATTCGAAGTATACTTTTCACTATTATCAATCTTCAGACATTCCTCATCATAGATTTTCCTTTGGTGCATCTGAAGCACACTCTTACGCTTCTGAAGAAGCAACCACATTTTGTCTAATTCTTTTATAATCCGAAGTACCTGAAAATAATGCAATAAATAGAACTTGTTCTTGGAAGTCACACTTTCAGTATACCATCACAGTATAGTGACCATTGATTATGGCTCGGCCATTGATTAAGGCATCTGAGCCACTCTCGACTCTGGGCACATAAGCAAAAATTTAACAAAAAACTTACCTTATGCCACTTCAATTGCCCTGCTTGTCCAACACCATCATTATCTTCATTCTCAGCCCCATTTTGCTCAAAATCATCCAGCAGACTCAGACATTGCTCCTTCCGATACATGGCAATAAATGGAACCTAGCATAGAGAGAAAACATGCATGTAAGTTTGCATTTTAATTTCAAACTTTGAAGAAAAGTTTTAGTATACTTACATCAAACTTCTCCACATGATGCAATTCCAATAACTTCATAATATCTTCCTTCTTTATTTTGTTCAGTAGAATAGATACCTCTACAGATCTTTCTTCAGTTCTTTTCTTGCAGAACAATATATATGAATTCATTACAAGTTGATTATGTATCCAAATAGTCTCCTCTTCTATGCTCCTTTTATCAAGTGGAGGAGGCCCCGCAATTTCTTCAATCATCTAAGGAAAAGAAATAGAGAAATTAATACAAGTCTGGTACCTTGAGGGATTGAATGCAACAAAATATACCTGCATCCTCTCTGGGATATCAGTCTGCCTGATAAGATCATCCCTCTCAGTTGTATACTTGTTGGCTAGAAAAAAGGGCTCAAACTCACTAGAATTATCCAGGTTCACTTTTGAAGCTTGAACATGCTTCTGATGATTCAGGGTCTGATTGGCATAATCAGTAATAGGAACCTTGTCGTCTAAGGCAGATGAACAAATGGTTACGACTTGCTCCATCTTCTTTTTGTTCATCTTCAACCACCTACAAAGATAGTTAGCATTAACAAACAGATAATATAAGGTAAAATGTTTAACACTCAACCAATATTCAAGGTACTAAAAGTTTGTCAAAAGCTTCATAAAAAGTGATTTTATGATGAGTAATATGTACCTTAGAGATGATCCCTCGCCATAAGATTTTTCCTCACCAACAATAAAATCACTCATCTCATAGTTTTGAACACTGAATGAAGCTTCTTCTTCTCCGAATATATCATCAAATAGCAGGCCTACAATATTTAACTGCATTAGATAACACTTTATTCCTTCTTTCTTTCTTGGTAGGGAATGCATAGGCAAGTTAAAACATCTGAGCAATTAGTGACAATCAGAGGCAAGCATCAAGTAAAATTGTTTCCAACATCATTCCGTAGAACAAGAGAAAGATTACTCAAATCAGAGTAGGAAATTACCCTCATCATCAGAAAAACCAGATAGCTCAACCACCTTAGTATTTTTTCCGGCCTTTTTAGGCCGCTTAAACATTTCAGTTTCCTGGGTAAATTTTCATCCAACAAAGCCATCAGGGAAAATCATGGATATTGTAACCTCGGCAGCTCATACAGCAAAGAACTCAATTGTCAAACATTGGAATTTTTCTTAAGAATGTTAGAACTACCTTACAATGATTAGTAATACAAATGATAGCAACGAATAGTTCGATGCTTACTTTTGGAAATCGACAAATGCCTGAAATTCTGTTTTCTTGAACAAAATCAATATCATCATCATACAGAACAAGATCCTTCACTGATCTCCTGAACCAGTGGCACTTCAAATGGCAAAGATAGTCATGAGCTTAAAATCAATCAACATAACACATTGGGATATAAAGTTCACCTTTTCCTCTTTTTCTTTTTCGTCTTCTTGCGTTTCAAAACTTGATCATCCACTATAAACCCATCACATCAAATTGGTCCAAATTCTCTTCTCATCCCCATAAACACAGATTCAGACAACATTATACATGAACGAAGAACTTCAAGAAAAATAAGATTGGGGATATTGAAAACGTAACCCAAAATGCCACTTTGGAAGAATTTAAGAGAGGAACATTAAAAAAAGGAAGCAATATGACCATATAAACAATAAAGATCTTTTAGCATTATTTTAGTCTAAACAACAGAAATAGCAAGAAAATAAAAACATAGACTATCAGCATAACATAAAAAAGAAAGAATATGAATAAAAATATAAATCCCAAGTGCATATAACTTAATACAAACTGAATAGTGAGGGCTCTCATACTTAAAATGCAAGATATCTAAACTTTACTTACCATAGAACTTACTTTTTTCACCATTAACAACCCTTCCCTTGCTTTTAAAGCACCAGAGGGAAAAAAAAAAAAGCTATAGAAAATGAAGATTAAAATAAAAAAGAGTTATGGAGATCTAAAACAGCAAAAAGAAAATTAAGAAGACACGAGTCCTTAAAAAGCCAAAAACATTTTGAATGAACTTTTTTCTTCAAAGAAAAGTTATGCTTCATCAAGAGAGAAAGAGAGAAGCAAAAGACAAAAAATGGAAACAGATAAGAGAAGAAAAAGCTAGCATGTAGTAACCTTAAAACTGTGTTGCACTAACGTTGAAAAAAATGTAAGAAATGAGGAAACTTTAGCATCATTCACGTTCAAAATGAAGGAAAAAGAGGAGTTTTTTTCTCATTACCACTTTTTCTTCTTCATCGTCATCATCGAGTGCTTCCATGTTTTCTTCTCCTACCAGTAACCAAAAAACAAGTTAGAAAGTTTGCAAAACAAAAAAAGCACATAGAACCCCATGCATTACTTATCAACCTTCTTCCTCTGGGTTGTCTTCATACGTTGAGGTTAACCCTTTTCTCTTCATTTTCAAGCTTCAATGTTGACAAAGAAAAGCTTCAAACTTTTGAAGAGATTTTGGTTTCAAAGATGAGAAATCATGTGGAAAATTTTTCGTCAGAAGATTAAAAGCTCAAATACTACAAAAGGAACTGTTATGTACGATACAAAAGGTTTATAGTTCTTTTATATTACGAAAATGCCATTCACATGCCAATTTTCATTGAACACGTATCTTTCTCTTCTAATTTTCTTTTTCAAAATTGATAGATATGTTTAATCACCAAAGGTGTTAATTTTTGGGTAAATTTCATGTATAGTCATTGAATTATTAAATTTTTATTTAGGTACTCAAAATAAAAAAGGTTTATAATTTAAGCACTTAAGTTATATAGTTTGATCATTTTAAGTACTCAAAATAAAAAAAAATTGCAATTTAAGCACTTATGTTACATAGTTCGGTCATTTGGGTCACTCAAGTTAAAATAAAAAAAATTAATATAATAATAAATTTAGTCATCAACTTTACATATTATATCAATTGTAGTCATAATTTTAAAAATTTACTCCCAAAATTTACAAATGATCTTAATTTGATCTTTATTCTAAAATTAAAATAAATATATATAAAATTCATAAATATTTTCAAAAAACAGGAAAAAAATAAACCTTTATCGCAAAACAATTATAAAACATAAGAAATCTATTAATTTCACAATCGAAGTGATACTAAATCGAACAATACCAACAACAATTTAAAAAACAATTAATAAGATCTAAAAACTTTTAAAATTCATCTTCATTATTATAGTAGATATTTTGGTTTCACAAATTAGATTGAAAAAAAACTTCAAAAACATAAAGTATTGAGCTAAATCACGGTAGGATAACAATAGGTGATAAATTAATGGTGTTTTTAATGGATGACGTGTTAATTTGTGGTTTGTGTAAAAATAACGATAACGCGATTAAATATTGTAGCGTGAGAGAAAAATAAATTAAATGCAAATTAAACGCCCATTCAAAAACACCCTAGTGAGTGCTGATCGATGAGTAGTCTTAAATTCTGTAACTGCTGCCATTTTTTTTTTTAGTCTTTGCTCTCTTCTTTTTTTTGGAGGGAGACGGTGGTGGGGAGGTCTGTTTGCAGAAAGGGAGAGACGGGGTGGGAAGATTTTTATTTTATTTAATACTAATAATATTTAAATTTAGTATTATACATTTTTTTAAAAATATTTATTTATTTATTTATATTTAAATTTATATATATTATTTCTGTCAAAAATATGAAAATATTTATTTATTTTATATATTTTTTTGATTTTTTTAGAATTAGGATCAAATTGAGATTATTTATAAATTTTTGAGGGTTAAAATTTTCAAATTTATGACTAATTCGATATAATATATATATAGTTAAGGAGGGATAAATGTTGTTATTATATATCGATTTTTTAACTGCCACATTAGCTTGTTGTTTGTGATTTTATCATGAGTGATTAAAATGATCAAACTATGTAACATGAATGCTAAATTGTAAACTTTTTATTTTGGGTGTCTAAAAAAAAAAAATTGATAGTTGGAGAACTATCTCTATAGTTTACCCTAACCTTTTCTATGTGATTTAATAAACATCTGACATGTAGCAAAAACGATAACATTGAAAATTTAAAAATATATATATATAAAAAAATTTTATAAAAACATTTATGTAAAAAATTATAATTTTTATGGAAAAGCATAATTTGTTTATTATATTATTTTCATGATTTAAATTTATACAAACGATAAAAAATGATTTTTAAAAAACATTAATTTTATAAAAATATAAAACTATATAAAATATAGTTTTTTGAAAAATTATAAAATAAGTTTTATTTTTACATTTTAAAAATGTTAATATATTTCATTTTTTATTTATAAATTTTTTATAATTTTAATTTCAATTTCTTTAATTTTTAAAATATTTTTTCGGGCGATAATGTGGATGTGTCATATACTAAATTTACCATGTGTGAAACAATATATTGAATAAAGGTTGCAAAGTGAATGTCTTGAATAGTGATACTGAAAGCTTTTAGGAAGGAAAGTATCTTACCACACTATGGCTAACAGGTTACACGCGATTTGGAAATCAAGTCAGACCCTGTAAATCATTGATTTGGAAAACGATATTTTTTTAGTAAATTTGTTTTTCGTGTTTTAGCGTGAAAATGATGGCTTGTTGAGTATCGTTAGAGTTTAGTTGAGCCCTAGTTGAGACTTAACTAGATTATTGTAGATGACAATTGATGTTGGTTAGGTAGCTAAATGATCTGTTTAGTTGACTTGGTTTAAGTGTGCAAGCAATGTTTTGCTACTCACAAAGCTAATTAGTGGTAGGAGTTATGTTAGGTAGATGATTAGGTTTCAAAATTTTAGGCAAGTTTATTCTCGGGTTTCAAGGACTATAGTGAGAATTTTTTACCCTCCTACTAAGTATTGTCCTCGTTGTTTATGCTATATAAGGATACCAATAGTTGAAATGTTTCACCTTTGTTTTTCTCTGTATTTTTTTCTGAGTCTTTGGATGTTTTTATATGGTATCTTCGTTAGAGAAGACAAAGAAGGTTCGAGTAGCTAGTTAAAACGTCCTCGTTAAGTACCGACTTACTGGTAATTTTTGGAAAACCCTAGGTTGTTGTCAAAGGGATTTACGTTTTGCATTAGTGCATGCATGATTAAATTAGATAATTAGTCTGATGGTTATATACTGTTTCTTATTTAGCTCAAGAAGCTAGTGAAGGTTCGAGCAATCGAGGCAAAGGACCGATAGAGTAGATTCTATTCTGAAACTTGCTGGTGAGTTCCTTCTTACTTCCTTTGAGTTATGAAACTTCTATGATATGTGATTTGTGCACAGTAAGTTGTCTTTATTGTAAATGAGTCGATGTGTTGTGTCTGGACGTGTGTGTAATAAACTCGTGTTGCATGTGTGAGTAAGGCCATTGTTGATGTCAAATCACCTTCCTTGTTGCACGAGCCCTGTGCCAGACAATTTGTGACATGTGAAAATGTGGAAAGGAGACCTACTTGTGATGCCTCCAGCAGGGTAGCTATATTGCAAATCGGACTGGTAGATCATGGCCCAACCTTGCAGGAGAACCACGTTGATAAATGCTAAAAGTAATATATTTTAACCTCGTTATTAATGTATTTTTGGGTGATTATTTGATGTTAATTATGAATTTATGCTCCTAATATTTTAAATTCATTTTTTAATGCTTAATAGAGCACTTGGGAGAAAAAGAAGCAAAAATCGAAGCATTGGAGCAAGCTACAGGAACCACACGGTTGAACAATTATGGGTGTGTGGTAGGTCGTGTCAATTTCATGGGATTGTGCATCGAACAACAAAAAATCATGATTTTATATTTTTTGGACATTCTAAGACGTATATATGACAAAAACAAGAAGATAGGAGTGAGCCATCAAATAATATTCAAGAAAACAACTCGAAAAACACCATTGAAGTTGACTCTAAAGCAGAGATTTTCGTCAAGATTGAAGATTCATTGTTGATTTCTTACGAAGTTATCATGAGTTCCTTTATTTCTTCAGTTATAATATCTCTTAAATGCTTTTATTTTCAAGCATGAACTAATTTTCTAAATACCTAAGGGATGAACCCTATAATGGATTCTGTCGTTTGATTTTTATTTTACGTAATAAAGACATAGTTTCTTGTTCTCAATTATGTGTGCTTATTTATTAGTTTAATATTTCTAGATTATTAATTCATGTTTGATGTGTTTAAAATCAGTGGTTGAATATACCCTGTTTAAGAGTGGATCTTACGTAATTGAGTGGAGTTGCATGCAATCCTAGAAATAGGACGACATAAGTCAAATCTAATAGTGGAATCCATAGCACAAGTTAATGCGATAATGGGGTTTTTAATTAGAAAAAAAATTCAATTATTCAACCTAAAGTTAGTTATTCTTATGCTCGAGAGAGATATTAGAATAATTTAGGGATTTATACGGATCAAGGTGCTAAGTAAAGAAATTGCATAATTTAGATTGGTAGTGACAGATGAAATCTAGGCGAATTCTTTCCTGGATATTGTTTCGTTTCTTGGTTATTACTCGATTGTTTTCGTGATTTGTTCTTTGACGTGTATGTTAGTTAATTTTAATTTTTAATCAATCACTCGAATTATTTGGTTAAATAATAGAAAGACGGTAATTACTATACTTTTAGTCTTCATGAAAACGATATATTTGCTCATCGTAGCTATACTATTAATTGATAGGGGCACTTGCCTTAGTTAAATTTTTAGTTGGTTCTGTGGACACCACACGTGTTCAACTTATCAAGGATATGAATATGAAAATTAACATGGCTGATATCTGAGATTCTAATTTCTGAAACATGGGATCGATTGAACATATATGGTTAGGGCTCAAATGATTTATAGCTAAGTTCTAACTTTTCACTTATTAATTATAAACTCATTTAGTCACGAAGTCATTCACTATAGTATTGTTAATGAACTCTTTTTAGTGACATACCATTATGAAAGCAACTTGATCAGTGCTCGTCCAATAACCTTGTCATAAGTGTGTTACCTTCATAGGATATCCTTAATTTCTTTGGGATAAATCCGCTCTCCCCAATATGATCCTATTTTTTTTCATGATAATCATTACATCTTCTTTCATGAAAAGTCAATTACTAACAAATAGTAATCAAGTCATTTATCACAAAGACAAACAACTCATGACCATATTTACTATCATCTATCATGTAATGCCAATGAAAGAAGGATATAATTTACACATGTCTTGGGCTATGAATTCCACTATTGTGAATGATGCTATATATTGTGGAAGTTTTATACACAACGCACCAACTTTCAGTTCCCTATCTATTTGAACTCAAGCTTTTGCTTACATCAAAGTATACGAGTCACACATACATAGTCCATCATCCACTTATGATTAAGGTATGCCACACTTTGAACGTAACAAGTGAATAAATCCATAAATGGATACAAGATCTATTCTTCTTGGTCCAGTTCGATGTACTGTCAATCCAATCAATCACATCTATTTCTCTATCTTCTGGGAGTCATCCGCTCTGATGCCCAAGATAAGGCATCTCCCTAATTGGACTTGTTAGACGGCATATTAGTCTTTTGATCAGTTTGCTCATTTTCGATCAGACTAAGAACATGTTTAAGTTCGTCTACTAATATAAGATGCCTTTCCATATTAGAATCCGATCACATAATACCGCTTAGTAATAGTTTAAACATTAGATAACTAGTAAGTTAATATTTGCTTCTATTTTCTTTGCATGCAAAACCACATGAGAACATTATACAAAGTATATTAATATAATTTATAAATATTTTATTAATCAATCTGTTCAAAAAAATTATAAGAGTATATAAACCAAAATAATACATTAAGGGCACCAAATCCAACATCAAATTCCCCAATGATGGTTTCAGCAAACCCTTTTCTAAAGCAATTCTTTGCTCATAGAGTTGGCCAAAGACATGGCACTCAAGAGACATGGTCCGGTGAAATAATGGACCAAAATTGAGGAGGTAAATAGACCGTGCAATTAGTCACAACCTCAAATCATGAATAGTAGTCACTCACTGATGCCACTTGTTGCAGTTTAACCAAAATATCCTCGAGCTCCTCCAAATCACAAGATCGAAAGTGCTTGAGTATGACAGAAGTAAAAACGTTCTATTCAACCAACTGGCGATTTTGATGCACAGAATCAAACCAATTAGCAACATCATGAAAATATACAGAGGAAATCATGACGCAATCCTCCTTTTTGATTTGGTAAAAATTGAAATATCATTAAGCTTGCATGACCCAACAGTCAGAATTGGCACCGAAAAATGTGCCATCTAAACTGGTGTTGGTTTATGCTTTCCAAGAAGACTAGAAAAAGAAGCATTAGAAGAACTTTTGTGCTTAGAATTTAGTGGAAATGTCACATGTTTCTAGGTAGAATGGGCGAGGACACGACCCAAAACTCTCTGCAATAGTCATTTATGATCATCAAAAGATAAGGTAAGAACGTCGAAATATTTGCAAAGAAAGATTGAGATTCTTGCATGGCTTTGACACTGTCATCTAAGACGTGAAAATGAGTTTCATACTTTGCCATCTTTGTTGAGACTCAATGAAAGCACCAATGTAATGACTAGTAAAAATGATTCAATAAACAGTAGTGAAGTAGGAATTTTCTTTGAAAAATTGTATTGATAGACTTGTGGTTCGCAATTACTATAACTCAATAGATAGTAACTTGATGCAGTTGATCGCGTTATGAACATCACAATAAATATGTGCAATCGTACACTGTCAATGCAAGTATAATAGATAGATATAAGTCTATCGATACCACGAGAATGGATGTTTGTGTTTATAATTGTTGATGCAATAAACAAATAAAACATATAAATTGTGGTAAAGTTGTCGGAGCAATGAACAAGTAAATGTAGTAAAAGTATGAGATTGATTTGTCGAAGCAATAATGAAAAATTTAAGAAGTAAAACAATGATAGGAATGGGGATCCTGACGTGAAAAGTTGGCAGAAAACTAAGTGTGACTCACAAGGTTTAAAATATTAGGTAATTTGTCACTGCAAATAAGCACAATGAAAATCTTACCAAACTTGACTCTCCTATTAGATCTAAGACTCAAGCATGCACAATAATCACACATTCCAGTGTTGGCAATGCAACATATTCAAGAACAAGTGGATTAATTTCCTTCAATCCCCAAGCAACTTCCGTTGTCTTGCTTGTTAACTTAATTTTTTGCTGTACCTTCCAGTGACAGTGACTGCATCACACTTCCATGGTCAAACAATTAAATCCAAAGATTAATAGTAAAGGCAAGATTGAAATAGATATCATTCAGTTCTAAATTTCAAATGTACTTTCATACAACTTGAAATAACAAGAATTACCAGCGTTTAAGAAAGAGAAATAACAGAACAATTGAGGCATTCTATTCCTAGTCTACTCAAATTGCTCCCTTACTCTCCTTTTGTAGTGTACTTAGGATGCTCCTCGTCAGGAGCAGTTCAGCCTTCTCTTCTGCGTCAGGTCGCCCTTGGGAAGTTAAGTTGCCATGGATGCAAGCTTTAAGAAAATATGGATTGAAGAAGAAAATCAAATCTGGTCGAGCAAGAAGATCCCTTCTCTCTACTTCTTTTCAATATTTAACAGCAACTTCACAGTACATGTGTCCTTCCTTTCAGATCTAGCATTCTCTGGCCGTACTAGTTGGTTATACCAGCTGTACAATTCTCACATTTCTGGTGTGTTAACCAGACAGTTGTCAGGTGCTGTGACAGTTCTAGGCGCAATTTTGGATCCTCTTATGCAGCGACAACTCTGGACACATTCATGCATTGATACTTTTGGACAGGTTCCTGCAGTGACATCTTTGGGCGCAATGCTAAACAGATTAATGCAACGACATCAGTAGTAAAATTATCATAAATTCAAAGGAAATTAGGCTGAGCTTCATTAAGTTAGAAAATGCAATAACTAAATTAAAAATACTAAAAATGTATGCTAAAGATGACCAAATGGGAACAAATTATACAATAAGTAGGGAGAAATCAATGGTTCTTTCTAATGCTATCAGCAGTCGTAAACCAACTAAAAATCTGACTAAGGCAAGTGCACCTATCAATTAATAATATAGTTACAGTGAGCAAAGATATCATTCTCACAAGGACTAAAAGTACTAAGTACTAGTAATTACTGTCTTTCTATTATTTAACCGATTAATTTGAGTGATTGATTAAATATTAAAATTAATTAAATTAATAAACTAAAGAACTAGGCAAAAAACAAATCAGGAAAATAAACGATTAGCAATCAAGAAACGAAACAATACCCATGAAAGAATTCACCTAGATTTCATCTGTTATTATAAATCTGAATTAAACAATTTCTTCACTTAATATCTTGATCCATAGAAATCCCTAAATTATGCTAATATCTCTTTAGAGTAAGACCAACTGACTCTAGGTTGATTAATTGAAATTTCTTTCTAATTAAAACCCCTATTATTGCATTAACTCAATATTTGGATCCCTTATTAGATTTGACTCTAATCCAGTAGATTTATGTCGTTCTATTTCTAGGATTGCATGAAACTCCACTCATTTATGCTTGATTTACTCTTAAACAGGGTCTATTCCTCCTCTGATTTAAGCACATAAAACATGGATTAATAACCTAGAAATATTAAACCAAGGATTAAGCATACATAATTGAGAACAAAATCTAAGTATATATTGCATAAAATAGAAATCAAAAGACAAAATTCAATATAGAGTTCATCTCTCCTAGGAATTTAGAAAATTAGTTCATAATCACAAATAAAAACATCCAAAAGACAGTAAATCCACAAGAAACGAAAAACTCATAATAAACTTCAATGAAATCAAAAGGAGTTCTTCAATCTTGATGGAAATATGCTTCAGATTTACCTTCAATGGTGTTTTTCAAGTTGTTTTCTTGAATATTTTATGACGGCTCACTCCAATCTTCTTATATCAAGTATATATAGATCTTAGAATGCTCGAAAAACCTAAAAATTATGTTTTTTTGCATGTTTGGATTGCGATTCGCAATTTTCACACGGTCAGGCACATGATCGTGTGTCCAGTCCGTGTGGAATGACCTGGCCCGTATGGCTACTAAAACTTGTTCTGATTTTCGATTTTGCTCGTTTTTTTGCTCATTTTGATCCCAAATGCTCTCCTAAGTATAGAAACATAAATTTAAAGGATTAGGAACATAAAATTCACTATTTTACATTGAATAATCATTCAAAAACACATTAAGAATGAGATTAAAATATATTACTTTTAGTACTTTTAATTAATCATGACGACAATAATGGGGAGTTTTGCAAAAAGAAATAAAGGTTAAAATGAAAATGGAAATACAAATATGCACTAGATAGTTAGTAGATCTAAGGAGTTCGTTATTGAATGGGAAAATAGCGAAAGAGAGAATTGTTTGGCGAGACAATGGTTGTCAAAGCCAATAGGGCATACAGGTGATAACTCGGTTAGAATCAGACACGTGAAGTGATGTATTAATGGTGAATGTGTATAGGCAAATGAATGAAGGTTTAAATAAAGATTTACGGATAAGGATTCGCTATTAAGGAATTTCTCGAGAGTGTTCAGGGAAACCAGTAAGTTGATGGTTGATTGAGAATATGTCTATTAATCCATAATCAAATGAGGGGTTAACTAGAATCCAAAAATAAAGTGAGTCACCAAAAAGAAAAAACATTAAGTGGCAAATTTGTCTGTCAAGACTATTCCTCTTAAAGGAGGAAACTAGTGAAGAAGTGTTAGTCTGATGTTAGTTTCGTGGGAAACCAACAAGTAAAAGAAATTGTGAACTCAAATGAAAGTAAACTTAGAACAATCGACCAAAGTGGTCCTTATTTGATAGGCGTGTTACAAAAAAGAGTAAGGTGACACTAATATGGCGGGTTACGAAGAAGTAATCCAGTCACTGTTTAAACAAAGCGAGATTTGGTCAACCAAACTAACTTTAGACCCCTATAGTTATGCTGATGATGTTGGAAAAAGGGGTTAAAAACGTAACGAAAAATAAATTTAGGGAAAATAAAGTTTTAAAATTTCTTACCAAAAATAAGATATTGGTTGTGATATCTAAAGTATTAAAAACTTAACGAAAATTGCACCTTTCAATTCGTCTAAGATGAGCACTTCGACTAAGTAATCTTCTCCGCTATCCTCAAGCTCACGTTTGTCGAGTATGGGCTCGCTTCGAATCAAAAAAATTTTCACAAAAATTACCAGTGTGTCAAAAATAATGACCCAAGGCTCTCTTTATCTAGAGAGTTTACAGAGTTCAACTATGACTAAACTTGATCACTTTAATATTAAATTTACATAATATTTATCAAGATAAACATTAAATTAAATTTAATATTAAGATAATCACTTTAATATTAAATTATTAAAATAATATTATTTTTGGAATAGTTAATTTGACAAGTTCAATTATCCATTGGGCTAATTGTTTGACTTGAAAATTAATTTTTAAAATATTATATTAATTTTAATTAATTTGATTTATTTAATTTTACTTGATCAAAATTAATTTTCCAAAAATCACTTAGATTTTTCAAAATTAATTTTTCAAGAAAATTCTTTTATCAAATTCTCTAGTTGAACAATTCTCACGACCACCTAATTTAATTTCACATCTAATAAATCGACTCAATTAAATTATTTCTAAAGTTGTTGAATTTTCTTCTGACTCAACGCAATCCGATTAAGCTTTTGTTGAGCTAGTGGAGGGACTAATCGAACATATACAATTAGGCTCTAGTAATTGCAATTATGTCCAGAAGCATCGTTCTAATAATTTGCAACTACTTAATCATGGAGTTAGCCCACAAGAAGTATTATGATTGAAAACTACTTATTGAATACTCTTTATGAAAGCAATTCATCCGATTGTTTTGTCCAATGATCTCGTCATGTGTGTGTTACCCTTATATGATATCCTTATTCTTTTGAGTTAAATCCGTTCACTCAATACAATCCTATTTTAACTCATTCACCATTGTGTCTTCTTAATCATTAATATGTTCACTGTCAAAAAATGACTGTGATAAATTGCTCGTTCGAGGACAAGCAACCCATGACCACGTTCCATATTTATCAATTCACACAATGCTAATGAGAAGATACAATTAACTCTTTAATTGAACTATGGATTCCACCATTTCTAGTAAAGTCATGCCATACAAAAGTCATGTACCCAACATAGCAGCTATGGGCTTGATCATCTTTAGAGCATAAACCTTCACTTATATCAAAGCACATGAGTTGTATACGCATGGTCGTGACTAACTCAGGATTTAGGTAAATCACACCATGAACGTCATAAGTGAATTAATTCACAAATAGATTCAGAATTAATTCATCTTGGGTCCAATCCAATATATCATTCTATCAATGAATACACCTATGTCTCTACCCGTGGAGTCAACTGCTCCGATAGCCAAGACTAGTCATCTCCCCAATTGGAATTGTAGACGACATAATAATCCTTCTTAGTATTTGAATCAAATGTTCACTTTGATTCTTTTACGGGATTTCAAACTCATTTAGATTATCTATTGAAGTAAGTTGTCTTTCTCGCAATGTAAACGTTCTTACAATGTCATTATCTTCAGTTTGAACTTATACAATCAATGAGCTTAATACTTTCTTGTCATAATTTCGCTATGCATGCAAAATATGAAAGACACAAAATACAAAAGATATAATAGTGAAATATGAAATTAACTTTATTTATTTATTCATCGTTCAAATAAATAGAAAATTACATGTTTACTACAATATGGACACATTTCCCAACAGATGAAAGACATGTAAGCAAGTTACATAGGACTAAGATAATGAAAGAATATGCCATTGACTAAATAGATTTAGAATTCTCACCAAGGGCATTCAGGAGGATAGGCCGGCAGGCCATATTAATAGGGTGTGATGGTGAGAAGAAGCAACTCACCTTGGAGTAGGAATAAAATAAAGGACCCTCATAAAGGGAGGGTGGAGTTCTTAGGTATGATGATAACCGCTATGGAAACCGTTACGTTGGTGAAAGAATGGTTCAGGGAAAGAATGATTAAAGACCTATATTTCGACGGATAGGTTCCAAAATAAATCGAAAACTGTTGGATATAATTAGGAAAAGTCCCACAACGATTAGGGATTTTATTTGTATTTAGTGACAACTATTTGAACCATTGTAAGATAGGGTCTAATTACATATAAAGTAGGAAATCATTAAGTTCATTCGAACTTACAAGTTTTTGACTTGCATTTGCAAGATCCGCGTGATAAGGAACTTGAGGAAGGACTAGGCTAGATTGTGTGGAAACGATAATTTATTGTATAGTGGAGTCGTATATTAATATTGTAAATATGTAATTTTCCATGGAGTCCGAGGTTTGGACAGTAAACTTTATTAGAAAATAATTGTTTCGGTTGTAGGTTTTTATAAATAGGTAATACAATTCGATTTTAAAATAATGAATTCTAATGTTGTATATGAAACAGGTCCAATTGTGACACCCCATACTCGGATTCAACGAACGAGTATGATAAGGGCGTTACAATAAACCCACAGGTGTAGCGTACCTTAAATGGGATACCCAAGGAGCAGTGGACGCAATCATATTGTTGGAGCCCAATTTTGACCGGGCCCGAATTTGCTCTGAAATTAAATTTAATTTAAATTTAAATTTAAATTTAATTTTAATTTTTAATTTAATATTATTGCAATCTTAATGTCTATTTACAAAGCAAAAGTCCACTTTACAAACCCAAATGGGCCCAAAACAAACAACACCCAACTCAAACCCAACTATGCTACCCATCAACCTACACCTAATCTACTCCCACTTGCACCTGACAGCCTCCACCTTAGCCACTAAAAGCGCGCCACGTCAGCAACCAAAAGCACCATCACAGGCAACTTGCTCACCTGCCACAACCGACTGCCATGGTTCGCCACTGCAAACCTGCAAAGCAGAATAGACAAGCATTCATGAGAATAAAAACAAATTAGAATGATAGGAAATTTGGCTATAAAAGCTAGAATCGAACATTGTAAAAAGGGGGGGTTTGATTTTTAAAAATCAATAAATCAATAACCACTTATCCATTTTTTCTGAAAGCATCGAGTATTCGTTAAATAAGAGCAGATAATAACAAGCAGACGTTCCAATCGCCACCAAGAACACAGAAGCAGTGAACACTTGTAAGTCATATATATAGAATATTGATTTGCTTTGGTTTAATATTTAGTTCTGAATGACATCATATTAATCAATATACATCAATATCTATAAGACCTACATACTGTTAATCTATTTCAATTAACTCAAATTTGGTGTATGTATACATATGTATGTATTAAATGTCACTAATTATATTTATGGTATCCATCAGTTTTTTAAGCACCCATTAAATGCGTACCAGGTATTAAATATTTTTGTTAATAACAGTTATAAGTTTTAATGATAATAAATATATTATTAATCTTTTTAAATACTAAATAAATAATTAAAAAAAAGAATTTGAAAGATCGAAAACCTTCTCTGGTCGTTGCCGTCGTCCACGATCGCAAAACCACCACCGTCGTTGTCGGAGCTCACGTCGGGTTCATCTCTGAACTCTTTTTCTGCCATGGCCGAGGAGAAACCTACAAAATAAAGAAGAACACAAGGCTTTTAAGAAAAAAGAGACTCAAAGCATGCAATAACTAGATTGAAAGGATAAAATCTGGGAAAACTTTTAAAAATAGATTTGGAGATAAAAGGGAAAAGTTTCTTGGTTAAAAAAATGATTTTGGATATGGTCTGAAACCAGATCTGTCCTTTTTTTCTTGCGAAACTAAAGAAAAATCGCTTTAAAATAAAATAAAAGAACAAAGAAAGGAAGGAGGAGTTTCCAGATTCAAAAACCTTTAAAACATAATAAAAAGGAATGAAAAGAGGGAGAAGTTCACCTTCGGTCACGTGGACGACGGCGCGTAAGACAGGTGTGGCGCGCGTGCGACTAGGCGGTCGGAAGGCGTGACGGTGAGGAGTCCATAGTGGGGGAGCGTGGCTGTCGATGCGTAGTGGACGACCGGGGAAGGACGGTGTTCGGTCGGCCTTAAAGAAGAAGAAAAGGGGAGGTTTGAGAGAGTAGAGAGAGTTTTGATTTTTTTTTGAAAAAAGAAAGCAAAATGAAAAAAAAGGGTTTGAAAGCTATTTATAGTGGGCCAAAACGACGTAGTTTTGGCCTTGGCTCTTAAGCCCCAAAACGACGTCGTTTTGCCCTTTTAACCCATGGTCCGACCGGTTTGACCTGACCCGCTCCAAGGATCCGCGTGTTGTTTTACTAATGGGTTATTTGTGCATCTGGTCCTTCCGCATTTTTTGATTATTTTAATTTAGTCCTTTTTGTATTTTAATTAATTATAAATTGGCCCAATCATTTCAAATGCTCATCAATTTAATCCCTTGACTTTTTGAATGCACCAGAGGTTGCAACGTGTCACTATTTTAATTTAATCCTAAATCAACTTCTGTTTAATTACAAAATTGACCCAGGAATTTTTCATGGTTTTCAAATTAGTCCTTAGACTTTAGGATGCTTGTGGGGCTGCCACGTGTCACCTATTTTTTGGTTTTATTGCCCTAAGTGTCCCTAAACTGTCCAAAAATAATGTTTTGACCCCTGAACTTTATCAAAATTACCATTTACCCTCAAACTTTTTTAAAATTCCATTTTACCCCAATTTCACTAAAATTACCATTTTACCCCCAAACTTTCCAAAATTCCATTTTGACCCCAATTTCATCAAAATTACCATTTTACCCCAGAGTATATAAAAAGTCCCGTTTTCAATCCCGATTGCATCATTTTTCTTTCTTCTTAATATTTGCATCTAACTTTAAGTATTATGCACTCGTATATCGTGTTCGTTTCATTTTTGCTCATCGTTTTATTTGCTTAATCATTTTATTTCGTGTTATTTAATATCTGCCATTAATAGCTCATTCATATTAAATTATCATATAC
Organism: Gossypioides kirkii; assembly: GCA_005610355.1. Taxonomy (NCBI): domain Eukaryota; kingdom Viridiplantae; phylum Streptophyta; class Magnoliopsida; order Malvales; family Malvaceae; genus Gossypioides; species Gossypioides kirkii. Next base: position 29,204,268 of record CP032248.1, read on the forward strand.
GTTTTCAAAATTATTTTTATAAAACTTTAAAATCGAGGTAATATTCTTTTATTTCGAGTTTCGAAATTTTGCTCCTTAACTTACTAGGTGCAATTTTTCTTCCAAAATCGAAATAATCGAATAACCTTAATCGAGGCAATGTTTCCTTATTTTCGATTATGAAAAATTTGCGCCTTAACTTACTAGGTGCAACCTTTCTTCAAATCGAGATAATCAAACATCCTTCTCGAAAATTTAAAAAGTTTTACAAAGGAAAGCTCCTTATTTTTAGATTTCGAAATATTATGTCCTAACTCACTGGACGTAATTTTTCTTCCTCGATCACTTTGAAAAAGTGAGATTTCCAAGCAAAAAAATTGATTTTTTTAAACATAACTCATGCATTCGAGGATCGTATTTTAAACTTTATGGTACCAATTTTTAAGGTTTATAAATTAAGACCCTAAAATAATCAATATGGTACCAATTTTGGGCGTATGAGGTTGCTAATCCTTCCTCATGCGTAACCGACTCCCGAACTTGTTTTTTTAGATTTCGAAGACCAACATTTTTTAAAAACGTATTTTAAATGTTTTTCAGTGATCCAATCACACCCAAATAAAAGATTGGTGGCGGCTCCCATTTTCCAAATTTAAAAATATTTTTTGAAACTCCGTTTTCGAGTGGTTTCGATAGCTGGCGACTTCGCTGGGACTTTTCAAAATAAACGAGAGTTAAGCCAAAATTGATTATTTTCAGGTTTTTTTGAAAACTTTTAAACTTCGGTTTTTTAATATGCGATCCTCGGCATCTTTGTATGGTATTATACTCTGTGATATTGCTAGTATAATTTTTGCATATATGTGCATTGTGCTATCACCCTTTTAAGTGGAAGCGGGAAACTACTCCTTCGTGAGGTCTTCACCTCCGTATAGGATAGCGAATCGCTTTCGGATTACAATGGACCCTTGTTTTCGTGAAGTTTTCACTTTCGTGCATACATGCGAGAAATGCGTCCCCCTAAACCGAACTCATCCGTATGAGCCTGTAATGGGTTAGGATTGAGGAATCTGTTAGTTTTAGTTAGGTACCCTTTTGTTTAGAGCCTAAAACTGCATATAGTGAGCCATAAGTACTCGCCCTAGACGGAGTTAGGCGGGGCATTTTAGCATTACCCGAAACAACTTCTTAGGTTCTGTTGATTTTTTACATTTTACTAACCGTGTTTTGTTTTGTCTCTTTTACTTGCATTTGCATCATCATACAAGAAATGTATTGATTTAAATTGGGTTACCAAATAGGCAGTTTCATCACGGAGGACATATTTCTTAATAAAGTGGAAGATAACATAACTTTGCGCTTATGGTCGAAGGAAAGCACAAAGTCAAAGAAGATTTAGAAGACTTGAAGGAAGATTATGCAAATTCAGATCAAAATCCTTGAATGGAAACAAGAAACAAGTCAGGGGCACTTTCGACAAGCTCAGAGACATGTTCAATATAGAGATTATGCAAACGATGAAAAAAGCGGCTGATCACAAGTGAGCATTAGTCATCGAAGCTGATATGAACTAAGATCAGAGCGGGGACGAACTTGGAAGACCAAAGCTCTAGGCCATAAGGCAAAGCCGTGTGTAATCCGTTTTATGTGGAGAATTTTATCTTTTAAGAAGTTGTCCTAATGGGATCGAATTCAAAATCAATGTCTTTTCTCATGCATACATGCATTCATGAGCTGTACATTTTATTAACTTGCACATAATTCCTTGTTGAATTGTGTCAAACACTCAGTGGTTGCACGAAGAAGGTAAGAGACACATTACATTCTTGCTTCTTTGCTTTTAATTGCAATTTGTTCCAAGTTTTATTACTATATTAATTACACTAACTTGTTCATTTTGAATATATTTGCATTACATCCTCATACAAAGAAAGGTTTAGTTCTAAGCTCACTAACTAAATAGAAAAGCTGGTCACAAGAAAACAGATACCTTGGTAAAATAGAAGACGATATGGTCGGGCTTACATGGAAAAGAAAGAGAACGAAAATCGATGATCTGCCAAATGAGCAAGACGAAAACAAAGATAGTGTAATCATCTGAGTTTTGGCCTAAGTATGAGAAGTGACTGACCACTCAACCTTTTTAAAATGATATTATGGACCGAAAGTCACAGATGAGCCAAGACTATTTGAATGACTTCCTGCGAAGATTAAGTCTTTTGAACACCGCGACACGACCATATGCGTATCTATTTTATGTAAAGGAATTTGATTTCTAGTAAGGTTTTTCTAATAAAATTGAGCTATAAGTCAATATCCTTCTTATGCATTCATGCATTCATAAGCAGCACATTTTATTAACTTGTGTAATTCTATACAAGCCTACCTTGAGTGAGATTGTGCCAAACCTTCAGTGGTTACCCGAGCGAGGTAAGAAACACGGTTATATTTTTGCTTTTAATTGCAATATATTTTGAATCTGTTTGCATTGCATTTTCATAAAAAAGGTGTTGATTCATGGAGAACTGCTCATAAGAAAACGGATTCCTTGATGAGGTAGAAGTCAACGTGGTCGTGCATATATGGTCAAAGATAAAGGTGATGACCTGTCAAAGGAATGCATGTCAGGGATTCAAGATTACACCCAGGTACATGAAAGCCATAACAGTTTGAAAGAGTTGAATGAAGTATGGAAGACAAAACAAGGTGGATGTCCAATCACGAATATGATGACATCAATGACTTCACATTTGGAAAGGTGGACATGATGTCCATGATAGAAAAGTATATCATTCTACCTTAATGACCAAGGATTCTGAATAATAAAGCGTGCTTTGAACATGATGAATATCCTTGCTTGCTTAAGTTAAAGTAGAGATGCACCTTTTCCGAGTCCTAACACGGATTGGGATCCAACTTAGTCACGTCACCTTCAGAAACATGGACATACTATAAAAAGACATTATATTGCTCCATTGCCCAAGAACTCAAGTTGATAAGGTCTACCCTAGACGAATGAGCATTAGGTCGCAACCCTGATCAAGGGAAAAGAAGAGAACAAGTACTTTGCTTTGGAAACTTACAAGACATAGCACTTAGATGGAAAATGTTCACCTCAAACGTACATAAATTGATAGTCTTCCCTTGAGTATTGGGGCACGTAAGAGGATGTTTACCAGGCCTGACAAAAGAATCATGTTCTAGCCACTAAGCACCTATCGAAGAAGGGGCAAAGGAGGGTGTATTGATCCACGACTTTTGTTAGTATGGCCCCGTGGCTGTTTGAAAAGTTAAAAAAGTCTTATCAAGAATTCTCTGAAGACTACTCCCTGTTGACGGGATTTGTGATGGTTCAAAGGCAAGATGACATTGCCAAAGATAATGGGAATAAACGAGAAATGATTTCAACACGCTTAGGGGCAAGTCTGAGATAGGGGCTATGTTGCAAGCAAAGATTTGACCCAAATGCGGGAAACAACTAAATGCTTGTAGACTTTAGCCATTCAAGATTGATGTTTTGAACTTGAAATCAGTGGCAACCAGAGCAAAAATTAGAACTTTGAGCATTAAAGCACAACCATACATGCTTCTGCCTAATGTAAAAGAAATTGCTTTCTAGTAAAGTTGTCTAATGGAATGGAACGAAGAATCAACGCCTTTTTGCATGCATTTTATCATTTCATGTGCATTTGCATTTCATGCATTAAATAAGATTCCACCTGATTGAAACAATCGTGCGAGAGAGAGTCATTTACCGTAAATAAAAGCCGAGAGGAAACATGATAAATCAAGATAGGGGATGATAAAATTTGAGAAAAGTCATGTGAAGAATAGAATCTGTTGAGAGTTTGCCCTTATACCCTCGGAAGTGTTTTGGACAACTAGACTGTCGAGGAGCTTCCTGTAGTTTTTAGGACTTTTCTAAGAAAATATTCAGAATATACTTATCACTCTAAGCTCGAGAGTAATAGGGATCCTTTTATAAACAGCAATGACCACTATCTTTTATTTCAATAAAAATGATGCATTGTTTTATCCTAATTGGCAAACACCTTACCAATTCTTTTCATTCGTTCATACAACAACTAATCATTCTTTCGTTCAATTATTCTTTGGACCCCTTTATTATCTTTATGCTGGGTCCCTTGCTATCAAAGATATGAGCAACATTACTGTTGACTTAAACCCTTTTGAGTGAGCCATGTGTCCAGAAAAAACTCTGGGGCTCTGAAAATGATCAAGAATGTAACTTGTCTCCCAATCTGCTACGGATGTTTGAGCAAGACACGAAACAAACATCACCTTGAAGAGTCGTGATTTTGAGTGAGGATCGAGACATGAGTCTTTGTAAAAACAAGGCAAGCTACCTCGAGAATTCAAAGGTCTTTGCATGATCTTATCAAGGCATGCTAGATTCAACAAACCGATGTCATGACATATAGACTTTCATAAAGGAAGAATGTAATCCAATTCAACAAAAACTTGAAAAATTGAGGCTCGACGTGTTATCAAAAAAGAGAGAGAAAGAAAAAGAAACAGAAAAAAAGGAAAAAGGGTCAAAAATTCGCAAAGGGCATTTTAAAATAAAACGACAAAAGAAAGAAAAAGTCAAGATGAAAAGCAACAAAAGGCGTCTTGAAAATTTATTATCCATCATCTTTCCATGTGAAGCACAGACACCATCGAGCCAACATTGCAAAAGAGTTTCTAATGAGCATCAATTCATCCTCATGATCATTGATTACTACTTCCCAGGCCAATTGGCGGTCAAGCAAATTATTGAAAATGAGAGATTATATGCCGGTATGGAATGCCAAAAAGGATCATACTCGACGATGACTTGAATCTGAGCAACAACACATCGAAAAAACAGATGAATAAGGCATTCGAGCTGACCAATGAGAACATCAAAAGGATTTATAGCAGAGACCTACAAAGACTCGACATTAGAAATCACCATTTGCCTTCGAGGTTTATAAGGGTAGCCACTGGGGCAACACCTTTTGCACTAGAACAAAAGTCGTCTTACCCATTAGGATCAAGTTTCCTTCCCTCCAAATGTTGTTAGAGCTGATGAAGTAGAATGGATCCAATCTAAATGTAGTCAGCTAAACTTGATTAAAGAGAAGATACTAAAAATCATCCGTCATGATTCAAATGACAAGGGTTTACGACAAAGAAGGATCTGCTCTATAGAACTCCACGAGAGAGCTCTAGTCTTGAAAAAGGACCTGGATTACAAAAGACTTTCAAAGAAAATGGATGTCAAATTCGGAAAGGCCCCATGAGATGAAGAAAGTCTTTGTGGAGAAGCTTTAATTTTGATCAACAGGAACGGAAAAAGACATGCCCAACTTTGTGAACTCGAATTCAATGAATAAAAGAGAAGAAAAAGAAGAAGAAAACAAAACAAAAAAAAAGAAAAATAAAAAGAAAAGGAGAAGTCGAGGTAAAAACTCGTAAATGGCATCTCGAAACCTAAAGAGATTTGAGCTGAAAACCTGAAAGGCGGCTCAAATTCGAATAAAAGAAAAGGGGCATGAAGCGGTCCTCTCTCTCAAAAGTAGCAAGGTGGAGAAACTTTACACCTTGAGCCATTGACGAAGTACTTCGAGTTTCATGGACATATGTCAAGTTCAAAATGGTCCTCATCAAGTTTGCTCATTGAAGCTTATACTTTGATATTTGGGCACACCTAACCCTTTTTTTACTCGGTTTATGTTTGGCAATTCTTTTTTAATCTTTTCATTCATGCGAGCTTTGCCTCTAATAAAATTCATCCACCTTACCTTATTCTTTCCTCACTTTTCGTCTGGCAAATTCTTTGACCAATATGAGTCATTTTTAATCTTTTTATTTATGTGAGCTTTGCCTCTAATAAAATTTCATTCACACCTGCGACCATGCTCAAGCAAAATTCTGCACCAAAATTGTGATTATTGAACCAACGATCTTTTCATTTATACGACCTTTGTTCTCAATCAAATTCGAATTCATCCACCTTATAACCCTATGCAAGCATTTTTGCATTGAAATAATGGTTAGTGGTCTAAACGATATAAGGAATAGAAGGATTTCTGCATATTGTCTGGAAAATTTCTAAATAGTATAGGGACCCAAAACGAGATCACTAGTTGGAAATGACCAAACCCGAGGGCTAGAAGGGTCCCAAAATAAATAGTCCAAATTACGACTACCTCTTTAGGTTTCACAACAAAGATACACATACACAAAGCATGATAACAAATCAGTGATAGGACTTGGATAAACGATGAACGATGTTGGCTAACGACTCTAAATAAAATCACATCTCAAAGATGACATTTTCCATTCATCATTCATACTCACCTGCTTAGGAGCATTTTGACTCATTCTGATCATGGCATCCTAACAATCTGGCCTATTTAGAGGCCCATTTGAGCGTATTCTACAGGTCTCAACACCATGAAACACGACGGGAAAGATCTAAGATCGAAACGGTGGATCTAGTGCCACAAAAAGACAAAAGGGAAAGGTCTAAGCCGCAATGGCAGACCGTGTACCTCAGAAGACAGAAGGGAAAGATTTAAGCCGCAACGACGGATCCAGTACCATGAAGACATCAAAGGAAAGATCTAAGCCGCAACGGTGGATCCAGTACCATGAAGATATGAAGAGAAAGATCTAAGACCGCGACGACGGATCCAGTACCACAATGAGGCAAAAGGGAAAGGTCTAAGTCACAACGGTGGACCGTGTACCTCAAGAAGACAGGAAAGGTTCAAGCCGCAACGGCGAATCCAGTACCACGAAGATTTGAAGAGGAAAGGTTCAAATCGAAATGGCGAACCCAGTACTTTAGAAATATGACGAGAAAGGACAAATCCACAACAGATCTCATTCTCCTTGGAGTTACAGTGGAATAGAATAAGGTTATATCAACAACCATTTTTCTTACCCCAAATTCGGGGCAAATTACAATCATTTGATCTTTTACCCCAAGTTGGGGCAAATCACCATCAATCAACCTTACTCCAATCACGGAGTAGTTTGCGATTATACACAAACAGCGAGGCGATCATCTTCCTGATGAGATACAGAGAAGAATACCAACTCAACGCTCAACACGAGTAAATCTTCGAACCCAGCTTCCTGATGAGACACTAAGAAGCAGGTCGAAGCAATAAAATGGTTAGCTTCCTGAAGAGATACAAAGAAGCGGACCAAATTCGTCTTCCTGATGAGACACAGAGAAGCGAATTGAAACAAGCGAGGCGGTCATCTTCCTGATGAGATATAGAGAAGAATACCAACTCAACGCTCAACACGAGCAAATCTTCGAACCCAGCTTCTTGATGAGACACTGAGAAGCAGGTCGAAGCAATAAAATGGTTAGCTTCCTGATGAGATACAGAGAAGTGGACCGAATTCGTCTTCCTGATGGGACACAGAGAAACAAATTGAAACAAGCGAGGCGATCATCTTCCTGATAAGATACAGAGAAGAATACCAACTCAACGCTCAACGCGAGCAAATCTTTGAACTTAGCTTCCTGATGAGACACTGAGAAGCAGGTCGAAGCAATAAAATGGTTAGCTTCTTGATATGATACAGAGAAGTGAACCAAATCCGTCTTCCTGTGAAAACCCAGAGAAATGGATCAAAACAAACGACGCGGTCATCTTCCTGATGAGACACTGAGAAGAAGGCCAAATAAATAAAACCAGAATCAAAGGCTACAATGATGAATTCCAAATTCCTTGAAATTTCAAGAATGGGGTGAATTTACAGTTGCAAATTTTATCTTTTTGAAGATCATCTTAGAGCAGGATGGAACCACCACGTCAAAGAAGTGGAAAGATGGATGCAGTGGAGATTGAACGACTGACAAAACGAAAGGCGAGTTGGTTGAAAGAAAAGCATCAAAATTGGGCATCCTTTTGGTCTTTACTTTGTTCCTGTTACACAGTAACAAGCAAAGAGGGGCAGCTGTTGGAGCCCAATTTTGACCGGGCCCGAATTTGCTCTGAAATTAAATTTATTTTAAATTTAAATTTATTTTAAATTTAAATTTAATTTAAGTTTGAATTTAATTTAAATTTAATATTATTGCAAACTTAATGTCCATTTACAAACCCAAATTGGGCCCAAAACAAACAACACCCAACTCAAACCCAACTATGCTACCCATTAGCCTACACCTAATCTACTCCCACTTGCACCTGACAGCCTCCACCTCAGCCACTAAAAGCGCGCCATGTCAGCAACCAAAAGCACCATCACAGGCAACTTGCTCACCTGCCATAGCCAACTGCCATGGTCGTCACTGCAAACCTGCAAAGCAGAATAGACAAGCATTCATGAGAATAAAACAAATTAGAAAGATAGGAAATTTGGCTATAAAAGCCAAAATCGAACATTGTAAAAAGGTGGGTTTGGATTTTTAAGATTCTGAAATCAATAGACACTTATCCATTTTTTCTGAACAGAAGCATCGAGTATTCGTTAAATAAGAGTGGATAATAACAAGCAAAAGTTCCAATTGTCACCAAGAACACAGAAACATTGAACACTTGTAAGTCATATATATCGAATATTGATTTGCTTTGGTTTAATATTCAGTTTTGAATGACATCATATTAATCAATATACATCGATATCTATAAGACACATACATACTGTTAATCTATTTCAATTAACTCAAATGTTTGGTGTATATACATATGTATGTATTAAATGTCACTGATTATATTTATGGTATTCATCAATTTTTTAAGCACCCATTAAATGCGTACCAGGTATTAAATATCTTTGTTAATAACAGTTATAAGTTTTAATGATAATAAATATATTATTAATCTTTTTAAATACAAAATAAACAATAATAAAAAGATTTTGAAAGGTTGAAAACCTTCCCTGGCCGCTACTGTTGTCCACGATCGCAAAACCACCACCACCGTTGCCGGAGCTCACTTCTGGTTCATCTCTGAACTCCTTTTCTGCCATGGTCGAGGAGAAACCTGCAAAGCAAAGAAGAACATAAGGCTTTTAAGAAAAAAGAGACTCAAAGCATGCAATAACTAGATTGAAAGGATAAAATTTGGGAAAACTTTTAAAATATATTTGGAGATCAAAGGGAAAAGTTTCTTGTTTTAAAAAACGATTTTGGATCTGGTCTGGGACCAGATCTGTCCTTTTTTTCTTGCGAAACTAAAGAACAAAGCGCTTTAAAATAAAATAAAAGAACAAAGAAAGGAAGGAGGAGTTTTCAAATTCAAAAACCTTTAAAACAGAATAAAAAGGAATGAAAAGAGGGAGAAGTTTACCTCCGGTCACGTGGACGACGGCGCGTAAGAAGGGTGTGGGCGCGTGCATCTGAACGATCGAACGACGTGGCGGTGAGGAGTCTACGGCGGGCGCGCATGGCTATCGACGTGCAGTAGACGGTCGGGGAAGGACCGGCGTTCGGTCGGCTTTAAAAAAGAAGAAAGGGGGAGGTTTGAGAGAGTAGAGAGAGCTTTGATTTTTTTTGAAAAAAGAGAGTAAAATGAAAAAAAAGGGGTTTGAAAGCTATTTATAGTGGGCCAAAACGACGTAATTTTGGCCTTGGCTCTTAAGCCCCAAAACGACATCGATTTGCCCTTTTAACCCATGGTCCGACCAGTTTGATCCGACCCGTTCCAAGGATCGGCGTGTTTTTGACTAATGAGTTATTTGTGCATCTGGTTCTTCCGTATTTTTTGATTCTTTTAATTTAGTCCTTTTTGTATTCTTAATTAATTATAAATTGGCCCAATAATTTTAAATGCTTCTCAATTTAATCCCTTGACTTTTTGAATACAGCAAAGGCTACTACGTGTCACTATTTTGGTTTATTTATGAAATTAGTCCTTCTTATTTTTAATCTGTTTTAATTTAATCCTAAATCAACTTCTGTTTAATTACAAAATTGACCCAAAAATTTTTCATGGTTTTCAAATTAGTCTTTAGACTTTAGGATACCTGTGAGGTTGCCACGTGTCACCTATTTGTTGGTTTTATTACCCTAAGAGTCCCTAAACTATCCAAAAATAATGTTTTAACCCTGAACTTTATCAAAATTACCATTTTACCCTCGAACTTTCTAAAATTCCATTTTTGCCCTGATTTCACCAAAATTGCCATTTTACCCCTAAACTTTCCAAAATTCCATTTTTCCCCAATGTCATCAAAATTACCATTTTGCCCTCGAGTATCAAAAAAGTCTCGTTTTCAATCCCGATTGCATCATTTTTCTTTCTTCTTAATATTTGCATTTAACTTTAAGTATTATGCACTCGTATATCGTGTTCGTTTCGTTTTCGCTCAACATTTTATTTGCTTAATCATTTTATTTCGTGTTATTTAATATATGTCATTAATAGCTCATTCATATTAAATTCGCATATACGTTTTCAAAATTATTTTCATAAAAACATTAAAATCGAGGTAATATTCTTTTATTTCGAGTTTCAAAATTTTGCGCCTTAACTTATTAGGTGCAATTTTTCTTCCAAAATCGAAATAATCGAATAACCTTAATCGAGGCAATGTTTCCTTATTTTCGATTATGAAAAATTTGCGCCTTAACTTACTAGGTGCAACCTTTCTTCAAATCGAGATAATCAAACATCCTTATCCAAAATTTAAAAAGTTTTACAAAGGAAAGCTCGTTATTTTTGGATCTCGAAATATTATGTCCTAACTCACTGGACGTAATTTTTCTTCCTCGATCACTTTGAAATAGTGAGATTTCCAAGCAAAAAAAATTGATTTCTTTTAAACATAACTCATGCATTCGAGGATCGTATTTTAAACTTTATTCGACTTTTTAAGGTTTACAAATTAAGACCCTAAAATAATCAATACGGAACCAATTTTGGGCGTATGAGGGTGCTAATCCTTCTTCATGCGTAACCGACTCCCGAACCTGTTTTTCTGGATTTCGAAGACCAACATTTTTTTAAAACGTACTTTAAACATTTTGCGGTGATCCAATCACACCCAAATAAAAGATTAGTGGCGGCTCCTATTTTCTAAATTTTAAAATATTTTTTGAAACTCCGTTTTTGAGTGGGTTTCGACACGTATGTTGGACTCTGATACAGCACATAACAACGAACCTAGTGGAATGCATTAATTTCGTATTGAAGGGGACGCGTCTTTTGCCAAAACCTCGATGGTAAAAGAAACTTATTTTTGTTTAGCATCTTTGTTTCCAAAGCAAACTGAGAAATACAGGGCAGTCACATTTGGTGTGATTCAGTGCTAAAAGATATTGGAGGAAATGTAGAAATAGTGAAATCTGTAGAGGTGTTTGTTAAATAGAGTTCTGGGCCTTTATTAGATGATTTAGACACAAATAGAGGATTGGATAGTCAAACCTTCTAATTATAGTGTTTGGTGAATGAAGGTTTGCAATAGCTTGTTGAGCTAAAACCTCCAAAACAGAAAACACTGGGATGGGTAACTTTTTTCACAGCTGATTAGGAATGAGATATGTGGAATGACATTTCTAACCATGCTTGCTAAAAGATTACTACCTTTGCTACTATGTACAATTATATTAATACACTATTAATATTTATCAATTTCCACAAGGTTAATATTTGCAAATAAGGAATTTCTGAAATTTTTTTGTTTAAATTGTCAAAAATATTCACTAATCCATAATGGATGCTTTAATTTCTTGGTAATAGTGTTTTATTTCAATAATTTCACTTAATAAAAACTAAAATATTATAAACAAATAAATACTTAACAATAAAATGTGTCATGCTCTTATTTATCATTTTACACATATCAGCTTTCAATTATCAGCTAAGTTTTACCAAACACTTTTAAATAAACAATTAATAGAACCAGTTGGTCAAACCATTCACTGCAATCACCAATCAGCTATCAACTAATTTCCAAACAGGGCCTACGTCTTCAGTGTGTCACTCGTGTCCAAATCAAATATTTTGGGTTACGGAGTTTCATAGACCCATCGAAGGAGTTATCGGGGCAGTATATCGTGTAGACCTAAGACAAAGAACCTACAACTGTGGGAGATTTCAATAACTTAGTTATCCATTCGCACATGCAATAGCGACATGTGTTTCGGCATGTGTATATTGCATAAGCTACGTTAACAAAGTTTACAAACTATAACACATATATAATGTTTGGAAATCTAAATTCTCATCTGTCACGAATGAAGGCATGTGGTCACTTACCTCGTACACTCCTTTCGAGTTGGTACTAAATATTAACTTGCAACGCAAGCCAAAAGATCGACCGAAATAAGGTAATATGGATATTCGGGAACAAATAGACAAATCGAGATTATGCAGTTACTATAGGAACCTAGTGCATACTAAGCCAACATGTCTACAAATGGAGAGAACATTGACGAGAGCACCTAATTAAAATATTGACTCATTCTCATTGACAAATAAAGAAAAAAGTAAGCATACACCTGGAGAAGGTGTTGATGTAGTGAATGATGGTGCATGTTATGATGCTTATGTAAAAAAAAATTGGGTTAGCACCAAAAAAATATGAACCATACAAACCGAGAGGTTGCACGCCCATCAAGTGCTCGTGTGGAGCTGGAGAAGATGTTGGTCCCCCTGTGGCATGTTCTCCTGATCTAGGATTGTTGAGCAGCCGTCTTGGCCTCCTACGATGACGTTGCCTACTCCTTTTCGCATCTGAAAATATATACGACTTGTTGTTATGCTTGAACCAATCCATGTAATCTAGAGATGTCGCTAATTCCAGTGTGAGAAATGGTCCAAGCGTTGGCAAGTAATCGTACTTATGCTGCCACATCTCGATATAGCTCTTGTGGAATGTTGGCCAATCTTCCTTGAGTCTCCCCCCGCAAATCGATGTGCAGGTGATGGTATTACAAATGACATATATTTTCTCCCTAATTTAGTGCTTTTATTGTCTCTTTTGTATCTCATTTAGTATGCATCATAAGCATTTTATAATTAGTTTTTATATTTTCTAATACATTGCTAGTTAGTTTAAACTCTCGTGATTTTTATCTATTTTGTACTAATGTCGACGCAAGCAGTTAGCATATTGCATATTAAGATTGCTAGCACAGGAACTCAGTTTAGAAGATCAACATTGACAGAATGCAGCCACAAAACTAGCTTGGAATTACGACTAAAGATGTCGCTGCATTGAAGTTGAACCTCAAATGAGTAGAGTTAAGCTGAGTTTACACTAAAAGCACCAACGCAGGAATATCACAGATGTCTCTATAATTACAACATCAGAATGCGTCTAATAGTACAGCAACAATCTGCAGATCTTTAAAGAAAACATGTAATCTGTGTGAGTGCACAGCTGTACTCTAACTAACTTTGACAGCTACAAAAAAAAATTCCAGATCTGAATCTGGGAATGAAGGACGAAATCTGCAAATATTTAGGGATTATAAGTAAAAAAAAAGAAGGAAAAACATCATCAAGAACAAGGGGATTAAATTCTGAAAATTCTTTGTGAATCAAAGATTTGAGCTGGAATTGGGGAGCTGATGAACCACATCTGCAACTGCTTCTGACGAGAGGTGCTTGATGCCGAGCAAGAGGAACATGTAAAGAGTAGGCCTAGTAGTCTAGAGATATTAAGCTTCGTTGTACTCTTTATTTCTTCTAAAACGATGATGGATTCTGTTGATGTTAAATAAATACGAGAGTATCTTTTAATATTATATCATTTTGATTCTTATTTTACATTACTTGTCCGCTTATTCTTGGATTTAACCGCTCTAAACACAAAAGTGAAATTGCAGTACATCGACATCGAGAGATGCGATGACAGGTTAGATTAATAAGTGGGTTAGGCAAAAGCTGCTCGGGACTGGGACAGACTCCAGTTACTTGTTCTTGCATACACATCATTGCTTGCATCGAGAGGTGGAGTAGTGTATCTGAGTCAGGATTAAGTAGGGAGTTATTGTGAGTAATAACTCGAAAGGACTTATTGCTGCGATAATTCATCTACATTTTACCTTGTTGATGCATCTAGCGTTGCAACTTGTAGGATCAGTAAACCATTTCCACCCTTTATACTTGATCACTTTTATATTTCCTGCATTTAAATTTATTTTACTCACATTCAACACTTTGGATTTATTTTCAATACATTGACATCTAACTTCTGATATTTGACTTTAATACAATGACAGTTATGATTAATTTAGTGTGCATAACTAACATAACTGCGCTAACAATCCTATTCGCATTATACTGATTCTTCTTCTATTAATTGCTTTAACATTAAGACATCGAAAACCATTTCCTCGTGGGATCAATATCCGATAGCTCTGTCTATCAACTATACTTGCATCGATGTGTGTACGCTTGCACAATCGTGTGTCGTAAAAACACCGATCAGTAGGTCATCGAGATCCTAAGAGGGCAGCGTAATACATTGCGTACACCCAAACTGTGGCATCACTCCATCGGATTTGTGCATCTCGATTGTTGCAAAAAACGATCAATGATACTTTGACATGCCAGATGTTGCAATTGGCCAAAAATTCGACCGGGATGCATTCTTGAATTCTCGGATCGACATATGGCATCCATACAAACTGCAATTCAAATTTATCAATTTTAGCATGTGCCTAATATTTAATTTTAAATGTTAAAGTAAATATGATATAACTTTAAATGTCATAAACTAACTTTCTCTTGGGATTGTTGATCTAACGCTAGTCGGATATCCGCGAGCTCGGTCGGTATACTTGTGTCTCGCGCGATTGTTCCACCTATTCAAATAATATGTTATTTCAAATTTACAATAATGAAATAAATATTGAGATAATTATATTATCAAATGAATTTTATCATATTACGAGTGTGAATTCATAAGGAGGTCCACTTAGGACCGTAAAAATGGTAGTTGATATCATGCCCACGATTAAAGAAGGAGCATGCAACCACCGATTTTAACTTTTTTTGGTTTCCTCACCCGACAAATCTTTCGGTACAATGTCGCCTGCATCGTTGATCCCAACTAAGTTGTCCCGCTTCTTTCAAGTTGACTAGTACCAGTAGACACCTTAAATATACTAGATTTCGAGTTTATCTGGCATAAGTAGACCCCCCAATCAACCTCGAGATGAATGCGCACGCGAATTGTTCTTTTTCAATGTCACTTGCAGAGCCTTCAATATGTTTAAAGTTGTACTCCAACCATCTCATATCGATTTGACTACCCTTAAACTTGTTCGGCACCTTCCCTAGTAGTTGCTCGCAAGTTGCACTCCAATGGGTACTCACCATTGGCCCCATAACGACTTCCCCATCGACTTATAGATTGAGTTATAAACCAACGTCTTCAAGTGTAATTGTACACTCACGATAGGGAAGATGGAATGTGTATGTCTCGGGTTTTCATCTTTCCACCAAAATTTGTTCCGAGAACATGAACAAGTTACTCCATAAATGGATTTTGGATTTCTTTGTCTTTGTTGTTTCAGAAAGTGATATTTTGGTTGGTCTAAAATAGTTAATTATTTTGGAGTAGCATAAGGATACTGCCTTGTCAGGCATCAAATTGTATAATGTGCTTGTCACAGGTTTCCAGTGAAAACTCTTCATTAGTATCTAAGCTGTGACTTAAAATTTGTCATCATAACCCGTGTTTTATATCGGCATTATAGTAGCTGAAGCACTCATATATTTGATATACTAATTTTAATTTTATTATAGGATGGATGATCTATTTTCAGTCAATCATCCAGGACAGATGTTTGAGTTTTCATGTTGTCCTTTGTAAATTCTCTGGTCTCTAAAAAATTAGTTGGACTAAAAGGGTGTGTTCCGTACATCTGTACGTGTTCTTGTCTTTTTTATGTCGGTTCAAAGTTGTTTGAAGAATCCCATGTCTTCCAAGATAGCACCTTATTAGAAATTTATTTGTTTCTCTAACCATTAGAAAGAGGGAATTTATTTGGTTTTTATGGTTCTTTTGTATGAAGGTTGATGATATTTTGCTCCTTCTATCAAGGAAAGGTCAAGCATAAACAGAAAAACAATTTACAGCCATGGAAATTAATTAAAAAGTTCGATACGAAGCCAATCAGCCATTTAAAACGCTTTCAAATCTTAATTTTGATCATTGTTATTTCTTTTTCTAATTTTGTGTTGTGTTTATAGTTGAAGTTTTCAAAATTATAAGTTGTTCATCAATTCTTAATCATTAAGTAACAGTATTCTGTAAAATAAAGGCAATTTATTCAAATAAAAATCATATTTAACAATCATGCATGCCATAAATCTATAATTCATTAGGACCTTGCACCACGAAAACACCTGCCTTCATATATATATATATATTAAAATATGCCTTATAAGGAACAGAATGTCTTTAAGTATGGATTCCTTTTTCATTTCTTCTGAAATTCAATAGGACAAGTTACTGATCAAATATATACATCATATTTTTGTGTTGTTTAATTCTCATTCTTTATTCATAATTTAAATTTATGCATCACATTCTGTTTTGAGATTAATTTATTTAAGGTTTGAAGATATATAACACTTTAATATCTTGCAATAATGATTCATTTGCCTCTAATAGTACAAAGTAAGAGGCGGAATAGAATTGGTCTTGCATTGATAGTATGATTGCAAATGTTTACAATTGCGAGTTGGTTCTTAATTATGTTGGATTCCTTTTCTAGCATACAAACTTATAGACCAAGGATTAGACCATATATTTTAGATTTTTATGCTTAAAGAGATTATGTGAAGCGACTTGTACATGCTAATGGCGAAACTTGTATTGAACAAGCTAGGATGAATATATTGTCTTTTTTAAATTATGTGAGATGTTACAAATTTTAGGAGGATTGAAGTCATCAAGGAACATGCTTGTAGATGAGCAAGTGGCAATGTTCTTACATATTATTTCTCATCACCTTAAAAATCAAGTTATCCAACATCACTTTAATAGGTCTAGGGAAACTGTTAGTAGATCATTTCACAATCTACTAAATGGTGTAATATGCTTACAAGATGTGTTATTTAAAAAGCCAGAGTCAGTTTCAGCTAATTTTACATACACAAGATGGAAATGGTTTAAGGCATTGTAGTGGGTATATATATTATTTAGAAATAACTCACTTGATTTAGATTTTAATAGAGTACCCTAACTTGACCTTTTACTTTATTTGTAGAATTATTTAGGTTCTTTTGATGGAACCTATATCAAGATTAGGGTTCCATTAGTTGATAAATCAAGATATTGAACTCGAAAAGGTGACTTAACAATAAATATTTTAGGTGTTTGTACATCCGATATGCAATTTGTTTATGTTTTTCTTGGTTGAGAAGGTTTTGTTGCTGATTGACAAGTTCTTCGAGATGCCATTACTAGGAGACTTGGACTAAAAGTCTCATGGTAAAGTATAGACATGGAGGAAGTTTAATTATTATTTTAGATCATACTAATATTGAAAATAAGAGATTGATAAAGAGTGTTTTCTTAATATAAGTTATTATTTAGTTGATGTTGGTTACACAAATTCTGAAAGGTTTCCTACACCTTTTAAGGAATAAAGATATCATTTGAATGAATGGTGCCAAGATCACCAACCAAGTACTCTAGAAGAATTTTTCAATATGAAACATGTATCAGCGCACAACGTTATTGAAAGATGTTTTGATTTATTAAAACTTAGATGAGGTATGCTTAGGAGTCCGTTATTTTATCATGTGAGGGTGCGCAATCAAATTATTATTGCTTGTTGCTGGTTTCATAATTTTATTTGAACTGAAATGAGTTTTGTTCCAATTGAAGCGGCGCTAAGAGAAGGTTTAAATAGTAATGTGATAAAAGATGATAAACCTAATATAATCAATATTCATCCAACTGATGCATAGGCAAATTGGAGGATGAAACTAGCAAATCAAATGTTAAATGAAAGACAAACATCTAGAAATTAATGGGGCTAAAAGTGGTGTTTGAAAGATGTTGGAGATCAACTCGATTAAGCAACAAACGAGTATAAATAGCGGAAAAAATTGAGAAATTGAACACACAATTTAACGTGAAAAACCCTTCCGAAGAGGATAAAAAATCACGGGCAAAGATAATTTTACTATAATGACAAAAGAATAAAGAGTACAAAAGATGGAGATAAAAACTAAACCCCAAAAATTCGAAAATAAAGAACTCTCAAAACGTAAACACTAAATTCTCCAAAAGTGTTAGGAGTTCTAAACTCTAATGGGTATATCTCATAAGTATGTTTCTAAGGTTGTTAAAGAGTCTATTTATAAGATAAATTTTTAGGTCAAATAATAATAAAATAATCTAAACTAATAAGAGTTTGACTCAAACAAATAAATAGAGTTTAATTGAAACAATTAAACAGGGTTTAACTGAAAGATTATTTATCAAATTTGACTTGAAATAGGAGTCATAATTCAACAAATCTCCACCTTGCCTCGTATTTCCACAATGCCATCATTGCCAAAGCCCGTCACGGGCCTATCTTGAACTATACAGGGAATTAACTGAATCGAATCTATGCTTAGAAGCTAGAAGTCTTCTAGCCTTCAACTTGTGCACTGCCAAATCAAAACTAACTCGGGTCTGATTTTATTGAATACAGTGCCCTAACTTTTCAAAACCTGCATCCAAAAGAGAACCTCTCTTCAACGAAACAGTCATACCTTTTCCCTCTTATGACCAAGTTGCCTCCGCTCCAAACGAGTTGACTTCAACTCCGTAACGGACGAGGGATATCCGATTTCACCGGTCACTGTGAAACCTTCTAGAATATAAAGACTACCAGTCTTTTTACCTTTTAACAAAATGAGAGCCCCACGAGACACCTTAATGTCGTTCGACTCGATGTTGATTCTGCAACTTTTTGAGTCTAAAATACTTAATGAGATAAGATTCTTTCGTAAATCAAGTACATACCTGACATCTGATAGTGTCCTAATCGTACCATCGTGCATCCTAATTTTAACAGTACCAATACCAATTACCTTACTGGATGAATCGTTTCCCATGTGCACAACTCCATCTTCAACCGAACTGTATGTGGAGAACCATTCTCTGTTGGGACACATGTGGAAAGAACATCCTGAATCTAGGATCCACTCAAACGTAAGCTTAGAGCTTTCACTCGTTGACACTAATAAGAAATCATCACCACTTTCATTGGCCAAATTAGCACTAGCTAAATCTTCCTCGTTACTCTCAGTAACCCTTTTATTTCGCAGTTTGTAACAATCTGCTTTGATGTGACCTAATTTCTTACAATAGCGACATCTTTTGTGTCGCTTCTTTGATGCTACCAAAACAAAAGCTTGCTTATCTGCTTTGCTATCTGAACCAAACTCATTGTCGAGTTTGTCTTTGCTCAACAAATGACCCTTCACATCCTTGAACGAGAGTTTGTCTCAACCATAAATCAAGGTCTCCCTAAAAGACTTGTATGAAGGGGGTAAAGAGCACAACAATAGTATAGCCTGATCCTCATCGTCAATCTGAACCTCAACATTATTTAAATCATTCAAAAGAGTAATATATTGACTGATGTGATCTCTAAGAAGCTCACCTTCATTCATGCGAAACGTAAATAGACGTTGTTTCAGCACTAAACAGTTAGCTAGAGACTTAGTCGCATAAAGAGTTTCTAGCCTTTTTCACAATGCGAATGAGGTCTTTTTCATCAATACCTCCTACAATACCCTATTTGCGAGGCACAACTGGATTGTAGACAGTGCTTTTTCATCAAGCTCTTCCCATTCTGACTTATCTAGATTATCGGGCTTTTTCCCGGTAACAACCTTTTTCAAGTCGATTTGAACTAGAATTGTCATCATACGAACTTGCCACAAATTAAAATCTGTGATACCATCAAACTTCTCAATATCGAACCTTATTGCTGCCATATCTGAACGGGTTGATGTACGGAAATCGAACTAGCTCTGATACCACTTGTTGGAGATCAACTCGATTAAGCAACGAACAAATTAAAAATAACGGAATAAATTGACAAATTTAACACACAAATTTAGCGTGAAAAATCCTTCCGAAGAGGATAAAAAATCACAGGCAAAGATAGTTTTACTATAATAGCAAAAGAATAAATAGTACAAAAGATGGAGATAAAAATTAAACCTCGAAAACCCGAAAAACAAAGAACCCTCAAAATGTAAAAACTAAATTCTCCAAAAGTGTTAGAAGTTCTAAACTGTAATGGGTATATTTCTAAGGTTGTAAAAGAGCCTATTTATAGGCTAAATTCTTAGGTCAAATAATAATAAAATAATCTAGACTAGCAAGAGTTTGACTCAAACAAATAAATAGAATTTAACTAAAAGATTATTTCTCAAATTTGACTTGAAATAGGAGTCATAATTCAACAAAGACTTTATGTTATTTTATTTATCTTTGATGTTGTGTTTATGATATTTTTTTATTGTACTAGACTTGTATTAATTGAATTTTTTTTTTATCTATTAATTGATTGTGTGAAAGCTTGCTAGAGATGATTGCTCTCAAGGTTGGCTATTCCTAATATTATGTACTTCTTTTGGGTATATTTTAAGAGTTTTTTTATTATTTTGTTTTGTTGAAAATATTGTAAGCGAAATAGTTTTATAACCTCAACCACAACATAGCACTAGTGTCACGGGTCGCACAGAGAGTCCGCAATTGATGTGTACATTTTAAACCCTTGATGTTTCTTTTTCATCTACTTGGATCTTGGTTAAAATTTAAATGTTTCAATAAATTATATTACTAGTATAATTATTGTATAAATTTAAATCCTTTAAAACTCTTTTATTGTAGATGATAACTAATTTCAATTATTGATGTAATTTCTGTAAGAATTATCATTTAAATTTTTAAGTGTTAGATTG
Source organism: Gossypioides kirkii (assembly GCA_005610355.1). Classification (NCBI taxonomy): domain Eukaryota; kingdom Viridiplantae; phylum Streptophyta; class Magnoliopsida; order Malvales; family Malvaceae; genus Gossypioides; species Gossypioides kirkii. The sequence goes on from CP032248.1 coordinate 29,225,141, forward strand.
ATTTAGACGAATTTAAACTCAAGAAATCGTTTAAGGTCATACTGTTTGTCAAACTAAAGTTTTAGCCCCATAACACTAGAAGTAAATTTTCAAAGCAACTTTCTCACTATTGTTTCATGGGTAACCATTTCCATTTTTATTTGATTAATTCATTTTGAGATATGTGAATAGATTTCTCAACCCGTTGAGGAACTTTATTTTTAAAATCTAATTAATACCTATCTTGTTTTCTCTTTTTTTAATTGCGACTGCTCTTTGTATTTAATCTCTATCAGAGAAGAAGCAAGCAAATCAAGATTGCCATGGAAATTGCAACCTCGTATGAAGTTTATTTGATAAACTCTGAAAAATTCCAAGAGCAAGTTGTCATTAAGCAATAGCTCTTTGGACTTTTTTTTGGGTCAGCAAATTTGGTTATGAACAATATATAATATAATGGACGTGTCAGATTAAGAGTAGAGGAGATGTATAACTTACATAAGGATAGAGAAATTTTGTTCATATAATTTTGTTCAAAAACTTCAATGAATAATGAATTAATCGTAGCCAGCATTTACTCTTTTAACGAGCCTACAGAATGCGAAAGATTAATTACTGAGTTTACTCTAATAGATACCTTAAGAAAATAAAAAAATTCAAATAAATTTGATTATTTGATAAATTCAATTTAAATTGATTTAAATCTAGAATAAGATATTGTTGATAACATCTACATAACTTGATCCATTAATAATTGTTTATTAGTCAATTGAACTAAGTTTGTTTAGTGCAATGTAAAACTGTGTTCAAACGTATGTTTTGTTAATTAAAAATAAATGTTATATGAATATTTTTCTAATATAAATTTTTATATGTATGGAGGATTATATTTTTACATTGATATTCAAATATAAGTAGATATGAGAAATTTTAGGGATAATATAGGTTAAAACAAATACCATAAACTTAGTATATAAAACAATGCCGCCGCATAAACAACGGTATTCTACGTTGCTCAAACTCTCTAAGTTTTTTTAAGTGCTCATGTCCAACCATGTTACACACATTTTGGACAAAAATATGACCCTTCAAATATATGAAAATATTGTTGATTGAATCTTAGTTTGATTAGCATCGATATTGTTATCAACGCAAAAAAAGGTGACTTCAAGTATGCTAAAACGCATTATCTTCTTATTTAAGGGTTACGAAAGAGTTATAAGTAATTCTAAATATTGTATAAAAAACAGATATGATAAAAATCTATAATGAAATTAATGTTAAAAAAAATAAATGAAAATATTCACGTCAAAGGAAATGAAGCTGTAAAGCCGTGTGTTTTTCCCATCACTACACTCTATTTTATATCTTCTTACTCTTCATTTTTTTGGTTATAACATCCTACACATTCATATATTAATGAGTATAATCCTTCAAAGAACCTTTATAATATGATCCTTCAAAGACCATATAAATATATGAAAAAATCCCTTCCAAATAATCAACCAGATACACATTCATATCCAACACCCTCTCAAGTCTAAGTCGCATAAAGTTGAATTGGTTGGTTAGTGCTAATGGCAACTCACGGTCAAAGAACTGTTAATACAGCATAGGAAGCTGGCAGACTAAATTAAATTAAAAGCAAACAAAGAACAAGACAAGACAGCTGAATTTGCCTAAATGGTCTAATCAAAACACAAACAAGCAAATGATCAATAGTTCAACATAGATTTTCTGAGGGCAATTCTATTACACTAAAAAGCCATGTTCTTTCGTTGAGTAACGAGCAAATTCCCAGACAGGTGTCTCGTTGGTGTGGGAAGCTACCATTTTAAAGTTATGTTAGCAAATTATAACATACAGTGAATGACGACGAGGATAAACAGAGAGAGAGAGAGAGACCTACATAGGATATACTTCCATATTCCAATGAGGTCATTTCGACTTTTGCCTTTTCTTGACCTTTCTACTTGAGTTCTAATCTGATCTGGAACACTAACTTTCCTAGGAGTCTTGCCCCCATAACTACTAAGCCCTACCCTTCCTCATCGTAATCTTCTTCATCCTCATCTAACCTTTTTCCAAGCTGAGCAAGTTGAAGAGGATCAATGGCCATCTTGTCCATGTCTGAAAGAGACCAGCCTGGGTATTCTTCATGTTTAGTTTCAGTTATAGGTTCTGCTGAAGAAGGCTGAGCTGCTGCTGCTGCTGCTGTTGCCGGCTCAGGAGCAGCAGTAGTAGCAGCACCCACTGTGGGCTTTGCTTCCACGTTCTCATCTACCTCTGCATTCAGATCAAAATTACGAACAGCTTGATTGGCATCTTCAGTAATTGTGTTCTCTTTTATCGGTTCCTTGGACTCAAAACCATCATCTACCACCATTCCAGGGGTTGGATGACTTTTGTTGTTTTGTTGAAGAGTTGCGCAGGGTTCTGGTTCTATTTCACGATGAGCATCTCTTTCCACATTTCGACCTCCTCTTCCACGTCCCCTACCTCGTCCCCGGCCCCTCCCTCTACCAATGGTCCCTGCATGACCCACATCATGCTGCATAGAGCATGTCTAAAAAGTCAGTTATTGAAAGCACCGAAATTCACACACACATTAAATAGATGATCGACTTTAAGTTGATTTATTATTCATGTAAGAGGCCTGTCATTGAAAGTAATTTATTCACAAACATCTAAAATAATATTACGTTGCAGTGAACAAACCTAGTTCAACTTTTGCAGAAGTATCTGGCATCTATATTGCTCCAATTCACTAATTTTTCTTGAAATACCCATGTCCAAGACATACACGGACACGGTATAACCCCTCAAAAACCCTCCAAATACATAAAAAAAACTTTATAAAAATTTAACATACCCATGTCAGATAATATGCCCGTATCCGACACTCATACCCGAGTCCGAGTAACATAGTTTGGCTTTGGCATAATAAATTGAAGTTCACCAGATACCTCTTTGTCGCTGAAGAAAAACATTCACCACCATTCATTCTTAAAGTTGCACAAAAGCACATCCGATGATCTATATTTTTATAGCTGTCTATACACACACACACACACACACACACACAAAAAAATGTTGAAATGGAAGCCATCTTACCATTCTGCTCCTCTTTGATTCTTCGTCACTGTCATGGACTTCATCTCCGGCGGCTTTCCTGGCAGCAAATATGGAAACATATCATGAAATAAGTAAATCTTTCAATGAATTAAAAAGTAACAAACACGAAGCAAGGCTTTCTCTAACCTTCTCCTTGAAATACTTCGATCGTCATCAGCAGCAGCAGCAGCAGCATCGGAATGACCATGACCATGACCATAATCAGGAACCCGGCTAACAATTTCCCTCAGAAAATCAAATACATTATAGCTCTGTACACAATGCTTTCTGCAGTTTAGTTGGCCACTTTAGTTAGACCAAAGCACAGGACATTGCCAAATATACATCGCTATGAATAAACACAAACAAGATCGGAAGTAACATAATAAGATACCATGCTGATCAGAAGACTTGTTAACTGAAAAAAGTAGCATGATCCAGAAAAGGAGAGAAAAGATTCAGAATCACGATTCTCCATCTACAATAATCAGCATAGTTGATCTGTATCTAAATACTTTGTGACCCGAAAAGGAGGAAATCTGAATCAGGTCCAACATAAAATTAGAACCTTTTAGGAATCAAATTTGTGAGAAAGGGATGATGTAGCTTGATAAGTTCTGGAATGCTAGTTTCGATTATTGAAATCAAAGAACACATTTCAAGAAACTTTCTATTCCTCCACTCACCCTAAACACCCCAAAAGCTCTTGTATGAGGACATGAAAGGATACTGGCTGATTACCATGGAATCTTGATATTCTTATATCATGCTACTTGATATTAGTTTGCAGTGACATTGATAGTTGTGGTTTTCCACTATGGTACCCTGACTCCACATTTTTCTTCAAGTACCCATGTCCAACACCCATATACAACACACACGTGTTCAAACATGGACATGGAATATGATTCCCCAAGAATTCTTCAAATACATGGTAATCTTGGGAAAATTGAATACCCATGTCAGACGCATACCCACATCCAATTCTCACACCCAAGTCCAAGTAAAATAGGTTTTCCATGTGTTTCTTCCTTCACTATTAGATACAATATTATGCTAATTCTCTTCTCTTACTCACAAAGTGCATCTTTTAAGGGGAAAATTCAAATAAAAGAAAGATCAGATCTTCTTGGTTTACTAAATACCGCGATGAGCACTTCTACAAAAAAGATTGGTCACGTCAGCCAATGTAATTGCCAAGTGATAATTTCTTTGTAAACTAAAACTATTACAAGAAGTCTTTACTGAAAGTATCTTACAAGCTCTAAGTCTATGTTGCTCCAACTCTTCATTTTCCCTCCATGTTTGATATCCATATCCACATATATTCCGATATAAGTATTAAGGTACATCTCCCAAATGTATAGAAAAACATAAAAAATAATAATAAGCATACCAATATCCTACAATAACCCCAGTCTAACATATATTACAGCACAGCAGAGGGCTCAATTCATGTTCAGGACTGGAGAATGCTTGAATGTTGGTATTTTGAGAGAAATAGAATCTGGGTAGTAAGTAAATCTTAAATTTGTTACTTTCATACCATCTTTGGGTTTTTGGTGGTATTGCATCTATTTGCTATCCCCAGTCCACTCACACACACTCTCTTTTCCCTTGACTTCGTGTCGCTCTCTTTTTTCCCTCTTAACATCTCTTCCTTCTCTCAACTCCAAATCAATCAGTGTCTGAACCTTTAAGATTTAGATCAAAACTCCAAAAAATATCTACGGCTTTTAGTGTGGTTATCATATTTATACTATAGCTATCAATGTAAATGGTGCACATTCACATGGTCAGAACATTAAAACAAACTAGACAAAGAGCATTATGTGTATGAAAACTTATATAAATGCAGAAAGATCCTTGAGCCCTCAAGTAGACAATAAAACATTGTAAGCTAATTGCTACAAAGAATAATGTTAATTCTTCACTTACAAATGTAATGAATTCATGGTCTTTGCTCCTCTCTGAAGGGTAATCTGATATGTACGATCACAAAGGTCTTGTAGAAACAATTCCAATGCTTTAGCTGCAAGGTCATAGAAAGAAGCATGAGTAAGTAATATACAGGTGTGGGGGAATTAGTTACATAAAATCATTTACTTCGCTGCCACTCACAAACTAAAACAGGCACTGCTAACGCAATCTTCCCAACATCTTCATCGGCTTGCATAATCTTTTAATGCGAGCCTGAAAATCAAATATGTTTGAAAGTTTCAGCATGAATCACAGCTAACGTCTAAATGATAAGAAAACCAAAGATAAGGGAGTATCATTCCAAGAAGGATAGCTTATATATCCATGATCCAAAAGCATATATAAAACATAAAATATATATATATATATATTATTTACCAGACTTTTTAATCATTCTCTTACAAGAAAAAGTTTAAAAACAGCTTGAAGGATGTAAAAATGTTTCCAGTGTGGAACCATAATATTGTATATTTAAATTAAAAGCAATCAACATTCTCTATTAGAATCTGATATATTAAGAAACCAGACAAGGTTTGTTAAAAAATCCAAGAGAATAGAAGATGAGAAGAAATGACCATCGACACGGCATTCCTTGGCATTCCATTAACTGAGCATCAACCTTCAGGTCACTGGTTTAATATCATCAGCTTAATGCAAGTAACCTATCATGAAGCTTGCTCATTTTACCAGGTTTTGATTTCAAACCAATCAAGTACACAACCAATCAAGACACAAGTAGACACACAGATGTCAACAATAAACAGACAGCAAGATCAATGAGAAACTAAACTTCTAGAAGTCAGTAAGCAAGACATTTTGAAGCCTACCATCAGTTGATGTTATAGCTCATAGTATGGTCATCTGAGAATATTACTGTAATACTTGATGAAAAACTATAATTCTAAAGATTTTATAAGCAACAGCTGCCAGTGACTACTTCAAAAAGAAGGCAATTTCCAAAAGCTACATTAGAGAAACTCTTTATGAATAATAATCCCTTCTTAAAGCAAAAACTATGTCTGCAAACTCATTGCTTAGTTCTATCTTTCTCTTAAAATTATATTTTATTTCAATATTTTCAAAAAGATAGTGAAGGCTTTAACATGATCCTTCACCTTCCTGTAGAAGGCAATAGAGGTAACCAATGAAACTGTCCAGAAAGTGCCCTATCAATACTACTGAATTCCAAACTCCAACTAGTGGTTGCAAAAAAAAAGGTTACGTTTCAGACTAAGAGAAGAATTGTTAACACAAGAACAGAAAGAGATAAAGGCACACCCAGAGATGGTTAGCAAATCACAGAGACCACACACTATACCACACTGCTCATTCTTAAATGTCAGAATTGATACAAATGATTACTTAAGGATTCAAACGGGCGTCGAACTGATGATAACTTAAAATGCCAGGTTAAAAAAGAAATCAATCCCAAGTTCCAACTACTGTAGTGTTGGTACATTTCAGAAAATCAATCAAACAACTCTCAGTTCTTGCTTCCAAGAAAAGGAGAAAATCAAAATTGACCAATTTTGTAGAACCATCCAAAAAAATAAAATTAGAAAACCATAAAAGAAGCTACCTGGGGTTTTCACAGAAACAGTCAAAAGAATAAAGAATCCTCCTAAAATGACTATGAAAAACACAAAACCAACAAGACACTCCATGATTATTGAAAACCCTAATTATTGAAAACATCATCCAATAATATGGGGTAAAATTCCTACAAATCGAAATTTCAGCAACAAAAACAATCACAAAACAAAAAAAAAAAACCAAAAAAGACCCAGACTTCAATTCCAGACGAATCAATCAAAAATCAAATACCCAAAACAAATTAACAACAGATAAAGCAAAGAAATTAACCAAATTCAAAGAAAAGAAAAAAATATATAAAAAAAAATGAAGCTTACAGCTGGGAAACGGGTATCAAGCTTCTTCCTCATGGTTTCGTTGGCAGATTTGGATCATTAAATTATTAAAATACTAAAAAAAAAACAGCAAACCAAAACAAGATCTTTTCCCTTTCAAAGAAAAAAAAAGAACTTCAGAAGAGAAATCATTGTTGCCCTAATCCTTTCAAACATGAAAAAAAATATAACAAAAAACCACCTATCGCAGATCCGAATATAGCTTTTTTCTTTTAGATCATATAAAAACCAAACAAAAAAAAACGAAATTCTATGTTTCAAACCGAATATACGTCAGAACAGGTTGGACAAGGAGGAAAATTAAAAAGCAAAAATAAAAGGGTAAACTCCAAAAATGGTCACTTTTATTTGCCAGGTTATATTTTAGTTACTTATGTTTGAAATGTTACGTTTTAGTCACTTATGTTAGTATTTTGTTACGAAGTGATCACTGTGTCGTTAAGTTTCGTTATCTCCCTAACAGTAATCCTATGTGACAGTCCAACTAGATTTTAAGTGCCAACTTAGATTTCCAAATAGAATTAGAATAAATCTTAATTAAATAAATTTAATTAATTAAAATTTTTATCCCTAAACCTTAATGAAAAAAACCAAAACCTATTTCCATACACCTCTCTTCTCATCTTCTTCTTTTTATTCCAAATCTTTAATTATAAATCTATCTCAAAGCTTGAATCTTTGAAACCTATTAACCCAAAGAAACTTAATGGAAAAAAGATATTGGAATCAAAGATAAGAAGATATTGGAATCAAAGATATTGAATCTTTGGGTTAATGGGTTTTAAAAATTCAAGCTTTGAGGCAGAAGATATTGGAATCAAAGATATTGAATTTTTGGGTTAATAGATTTCAAATATTCAAGTTTTGAAACAGATTTGTAACTAAAGATATTTAAATCAAAAGGGAAAAAGATGAAGATGAAAAACAGAGTGTGTGGAAATGAGTTTAGGATTTAAAAATTTTAATTAATTAAATTTATTTAATTAAATATTTATTCTCATCCTATTTGAAAATCCAAGTTGACACTTAAAATTTAGTTGGACTGCCACGTAGGATTACTATTAGGGAGATAATGGAATTTAATGACATAGTGATCACTTCATAACAAAATACTAACATAAGTAATTAAAACGTAACATTTCAAACATAAGTGACTAAAATGTAATATGAGGCAAACAAAAATAACTATTTTTTGGAGTTTACCCAAAATAAAATATCTTTTTAAGTCAATTGTATATCGATGGATAAACTTATAGTAAGAAAAAATTTTAACAGTCCAATAGATTCTTGGCGCGTGTTCAGCTCAATACTTTATCCGAGATTTAATATACCATTTTTACACGTGAGATATGTTCATTGGATTGTCTTCACAGTTTCATGACTGATCCACACAACATTTCTCCGATATTTGTTTTTGGTTTTTTATTTATATAATATTAAAGATAAAAACTTTAATCATTCTATTTAAATAAAAAAAATTATTTGTTGATTGAGTTTTAATTTGATTTGTATAGATATTATTATCAATACAGAGAACGTAGATTTAAGTGCACTAAAACATATTATCTTTTTATTTTATGAATAAGAGATGAATTATAAATAATTCTAATTATATCAAAATATGATTTAAATCTATAATAAAATTATTTAAAAATAATAATAATAACTTTTATTTAAATCATTCATATCTCCATATAAGCCAAAACAGACGGGAGAAGGAAAAAGCAACAGCAAAATTACTTTTTTCTATATTTAATTTGTCTCTTAGACAAGATTCAAAAACTTTAATTTAATTTGGTTTAATTCCATTTTTAAAAAATTTGAGTTTGCATTTATATTTTAGATAGGGTGTTATATAAATGGTTACTCAATTATTAGTATATTTTTATTTAGATAATTTAATTATATTTCCACTGTCACATGTTTTTAGAACAACAACAGCTACACATAATATATTTTTTTTTTGTATAAACTCTTCTAAACTTGATTATTTTCAATACAAATTTATTCTCTCAAATCTCAATTCTCTCAATAATTTCATTTTAAATGTTTCTCTAAATTTTATTCTTTTCGATTTTATTTTATTTCTTATAATTTGTAAAATGACAAATCAACTTATTCGATTAAATGACAAACATGTCTCCAACGTTCAATTACAAATGATAAGAAAATATTATTAAATTATTTAATTTTAATTAGTTAATTAATATGTGTTAACATTATTAATTTTTTATATTTATAAACTCAAACCAAAGATCAGATTTTGGAGACATATATACACAATTTAAATATGAGTGAAACAGGAACTTAATGAGTAGCTCTAGTGGTAAAGAGGATCCTATTCATCTTAGGAGATTTGGGTTCGAGTACTTGTATGTGTAAGGTGTGTGTTTTTAAAGACTTAAGAAAATATGAATAAATACTACTATAGAATTGTTAATAGTATGTATAACAGTGATTTTAACCCCTTCTTTTCTATGGAACATGAATACTATATAGGTTATAGACTTCGTCTTCTGCCCTTATCCTTAAATTTCACATAATCATCGAGGATTAGTTATTTAATTGTATAAAATATACTTACTTAATTGATGCAAAACAGAATCCATTCCAATAATCAGTAGTAGTATGAAATTCATCTTCTTACATTGTTTTAGGTAAAAGCTTGAATCTTTAAAGAGATGATAACAAACAACATGATGCCTCACTTTAATTGTCAAGCCTGTGTCTATTGATCAGAAGATCAAATTCAACCTTTTAATATTCTGCTAAACCACATTCCAGTCAAACAATCAAATCAACCATTTAGCAAATTACAGAAATAAAAAGAAAAAAAAATCTTCAAATTTAACATGATGTACTAAAAATCGAAATACCCAAATCCAGTTTCTCATTTTACTTTCAAACAGAAACCCCTTCTTAAGCAAAATGTGATCATTGCAAGAACAGAAGCCAAACGAAATTGAACTTGAAAAGAAATTAAAAAAAAAAAATCTTTTCATCGTATGCATAGTAGAAGATGATGATAATAAAAATAAATATTAATAAATTAATATAATAAAACAGAAGCTGCAAACGAATAAAAACGACAACAAATGAAGCAAGGAGAGGGTCAATTTCAGTCTAAATTTAAATGGCATTCAAAGACACACCAACGACATCATTAGAGGAATCCATAGTATTCGACGATGTCTGAAAATAAAACGAGTAAAAATTAAAAAATATATATTATTTCTCAGAATCGAAATATGGAAATATATTATTTTCCGATGCCGGAATATGATCGGTGCATGAAATCTTAAAAGACTCACGAAAAAAATTTAAGGAAATGAGGTAAAAACTCAAAGGCAAAATGAGAAAAAAAAAAAAGAATTGAAAGCCTGAAATATAATTTTAATGTTATTTAACTGTAAATAATTTTTTAAAATTTATTTTCAATTTTCAATTTGTTGTAAAATATTTAATATTTTTAGTATATTTGATATATCTTTTAAATTTTATTTTATATAAAAATAAAAATATAAAAAAATAATATGGACGGGTCGAGCCGAATTCGAATTTTAACATTTTTATTCGGGCTGGACTTTGATAAAATTTTAAGTTTATTATTTGGGTCAAGCTCGAACTTAGAAAACGAGTCTATTTTGGATGATCCATATATCTTGAGCCTTCTCTTCCTCGATTTGTTCCTTAATCTAGAAGTATGTAATTCTCAGCCCATCCTTCAACCTTATGGTAGGAGTCCAACCAAGTTTTTCTGTGATTGATATATTGTTTGAATTACGGTCATGGATACTTATTAGGTAGGGGCTCTGACCCTCTAAAATAAAATAAAAAATCATGTAAACATTTTATAATTTATAAAATTTTAAATTAGTAATAAAAAAATTACAGTTTAATCTTTTAAAATAATAAAATTTGATTTAATCTTTTAAAATTTATAAAAAATAAATTATTAAAATAATAAAATTACATTTTTAATTTCGTTAAAGTATATAATTTTATTTTGACTAAAAAATTGTTTTGATTCCGCGCTGTTTCTGAGCCAGAAATACCATGAATTGGAAGCTTTTATCCTCGGAGCTAACAACAATCTCCTGCCATCTCATCACTTCCGATGTTCACAGGTTCGCGGAAATCTGACTGTCAATCCAAGTACACCTTCGACACATTCATCAATGGAGGTGAAAGATCGGGTCTGAAGCCCATCTTCCCGCATCTCAAACTTGTCAATGGAAGTAATAGCTTTTGTGCAAAAGGCAGCTGGAGCCTTCTCCCTTCCACCTTTCCATGTTGTGAAACCTTCCAATACGAACTCCATTCCAAAATTTTTGGTGTAGTGCTTGCACAACTCCTCGGTTGCAAGCTTTTCCAAGCCATAAGCATCTTGAGGCTCAGCAGGCCAGGCATAGAAAAACCTCTTTACTCCACTAATCCTAGCAACCTCAAGCATGTTGAAACTGATCACTGTGTTGTTGTACATAATGACAGAGTGGTTTGACTGAATGAAACCCATCCCACCCATATCGGCAGCGAGGTTGAAGACATGGTCCACTCCTATGACTCGACGATCAACGAGGTGGAATTCATGACAAAACATATCTTCTGTCATGTGCTCCTCTTTCTTCCAGTCAGAATCAATGATGTAATAGCCTTCACTCTTCGGACGTCGACCAATGTTGGAAGCAATGAACCCACCGCCACCAGTGATGGAAATCCGGAGTTTCTCAGATGGCCTTACTGGTACTAATTTTAACAACTTCATCATTGTACTTTTAGTATTATTTTTTAATTGGTATTAATTTTCTAGATTTTCTTTAACAAATAATTTTATAAAACTAAATTTCGCTAATAATTTGTATATAAATTTTATTTAATTTGTTTTTGTTGAGTATTTTTCTGTATGTCCTTCATAAGGTGGATTTTTTTTATTTATATGATATGATATTGTTTATTAATAAGACATGTTAAGTAAGTTTCATGCACGTGGATACGTACCTTACTTTAGACTAAACATGTGTTCTGCTGTCACTAAACTCATGTAACTCCGCCAAATAAGGATCGAGCTTGATATGGCAACCTGCAAGCTTAATCCTTAGGTCAACTCTGTGAACTTGGTCTGAATCTGTAACCTTACCATGCAAGCTTAATAAGATCCGACTCAACTCGAAATAGGTTTGGGCCAATGATGACAACCATCCTAACAATTTTAAGTAACTAATTTATTATAATTTAAAATAAATATTGTTTTTATTTAATATAATTTTATTTATAAACATGATTAATCCATGCATTTCACGGAATAAAAAATTAATATTACAATATTTTAAATTTGGGTAAATTACACCAACAGTTACCCAACTTTCATTTTCCGAAACAAACAGTCATCGGGTTTAACATTTCAATCTCTCAACTTTGAAAATATGACAAAACAGTCACTAACGTAATCGAAAAATGACAAAACAGTCACTAATTAACAGTTTCCGTTAGGGACTTAACGGAACCGCTTATGTGGCAAGTTAACTAGCTTATGTGGCCAGTTAACTTGACTTGCTACGTTGGACGAATAGTCAAAGGGTCAAAAAGTCAAGAAAATATGATTGATCCTTCTCATCTTTCTCTTCATCTTCTTCTCCCTCAACCTCTTGCTCTTTATGCTCATCCACGTGGTACAGCATGATGCTTGTGTCAGGAACATATCTGATTTCCTTGATCCTCACACTAATCTCCTCCCACATCTTATGGATTGCCTTTATTTACGGGTGGGAATCATCGCTTGCCACAAGCTTATGGACTGTGTTTTGAATTTCTACCCAATTACAAGCAAGCTCCTTCTTCACCCTACTCTCTTTCATCAGTTTTCTCACATTAGCAATGCGTTTCCACCTATTGCAGGAGGCATAGATATGGGATAGCAACACAAGGGGTGATGAAACATGAGGATTGAACTCAAAAACCCGTTTTGCAGCAAAACTGCCTATTTCCACATCCTTATGTATCCTACATGCACCAAGTAAAGCTACCCAAACACTTGTAGTGGGTTGGATTGTCATTTCGTTGATAAGCTTCAGATGCAAAGAATATGCAATTATAAAAAGCTGGGATTGTGACCCTAAAAAAAGCAAACAATGGGGGAAACTTAACAAACCCTTGAAGAGTTAATAAAAGTTTATTTAAAAGCAGAGAAGTTGGTTGCTTTTCTGCCCTTTTCATACCCATTGAAAGTAATGAAAAATCTAATGAAAATGTGGATTAATGGATGAAAAAAAAGTGAAACCAAAACTGAGATTTCAAAAGTAGTGGAGCAAACAATAAATCAAAAAAGGGAAAAGGTAATTCAAGGATTTTTTTAGTTTCCACTAAGTAAAAAATTCAAAACCACAATTAAATGATGAAACAAATTGAGTCAATATAAAATTAAAAGGTAGAACAAGAACAATCCAAAGGACAAATCTTAATGGTCCCCTTTCGTGCTCCAAAGACTTGATTTTTTTTTCCATACTGATACAACTCATAGGCAATTTCCATTACCCATAATGAGTTACCTTTCCTTACATGCATCTTTCTAAGCCTTGCAAAAAACTAAAAAAAAAAAAACATAAAAGAAAACAACAAGAACCCAATTTCAGAATTTCAAATAAAGAAAGAGAAAGGAAAGAATGTAATTTCAAAAAAAACACCAGAAAATTCCAAGCTTGCTAGACACTTGAACAAACAAACAAAAATTACACCTAAATCCTACTTAAACTTTTTCTCAGCTTCTTCTTCTTCTTCTTCTTCTTCTTTTTCTTCTTCTTCTTCTTAAACCTTAAAATATGTTGATATGGGTTATGTCTCAACAATCACCGACCAACTGAATGTTAACCTACACTCCTTCAACGCCGTCACATGCCACGTCACTGTTTCGTGACGTTTGTGACGAAAAACGTCAAAAAGGCTGTTTTGTCACATTTTCAAAGTTGAAGGACTGAAATGTTAACCCGGTGACTGTTTGTTTCAGAAAATGAAAGTTGAGTGACTGTTGGTGTAATTTACCCTTTAAATTTTTAATGCGTTCCATGTAACAAGTAAAAAAAAGCATTTGTGAGGGAAAATTTCCTAACATAAACCTCTATGCCTTTTTATATAATTTTTATTCGTATTTTTCAAGTTATATTTTCGTAACAAGTCCTTCCAATTTGCTTATATTTAATAATTGAATTTATTATTTTACATAAAAAGCAACTATAAATTGTAAAACCGTTTAAAAAAGTCTTTTCAAATTTATCATCATTTTTACAAATTAAATACACTATTAAAATTCAAATAGATACTTAAAATATAAATAATGTTACAATAAATTATTTAGTAATCACAACATTTAAATTTAATTAACAATATACATTCAGCAATTAATAATTAAAATTAAGTTAGAATCTATATATGAAAATAGAATTTCACACAACCTACTATTACAATATTTATATTTTAAAAATAATCGTAAATATTACAATTTAATTTGAATCTCCCTAATGTGTATAGTGTTCTCTTAGGTCAAGAGTACTCTCTCTAGTTTCCCAAGAGTTGCAACGACGGCTATGTTGGGTGGGGACGAGTGGTGAAAAGCTCTCTTTTGGAAGAGGAATTGCTTCATCTATCAGTGAAAAGCTCGAAGATTATCCCAACAGGAAAACCAATGTTGATTTGTAAGGTCTGGTCAAAAAAGTTGTATAATCCAGACAACTTCAGGGCCCAGATGAGAAGCTTGTGGAAAACAAGAAAAAAGTTTAACATTCAACTTGTAGGGCAGAATCTGTATCTAATTTCGTTTGAATCTTCTGATGATTTAGATCAAATTTTAAAGGGACGACCCTAGTTCTTTAGAAAACAATTAGTGCTATTCGATCGATTAGAAAAAGAGATGGAACATAGCAAAGTCTGCTTAGCAATCTCTCCTTTTTGGTTAAAAGTTGGCTAATGCCCTCCGGAGTGCGATAAGAAAGACCTCATGTATGCGGTAGGTTCTTCGTTTAGTGGGATTCTAAGTTCTAAAATAAAAGGGGAGTTTTGTCGGATAAAGATCTAACTTGACGTGCGTAAACCTTTGAGGAGGGGGTTTTTATTCAAATAGAGGAACAAGAGAGTAGATGGCTACCTTTTAAATATGAAGCCCTGCCCTTTTTCTGTTTCGGGTGTGAGAGAATGGGGTACAATTTTAAGGATTGTGTAGAGGTTATAGATGAGCAGAAAGCGATGTCGGAAGATGATCTTCCTTATTCTTTAGCATTGAAAGCAAAATCGAGCATGGTAAGAAAGGAGATGATTTAGTTACGCGAGGCATCAATAAATGGGTTAATTCATCGATAATTTTTCGGTGACGGTAAAGCGTTAGGGATCAAAAGGGAACCGACTGACAAGAGTCCGGTGGTAATTGAAGACCTGACTGTAGCATTTTGTGGTAGAAAGTAAGGATAATGCGATCTTCGAATCTGATGTAACCTCCCCAAAATAGAAATAATGGTTAAGTAGAGGTGAATTACGAAAATCATTGACCCCATCTAATTTGAGTCTGGTGACAATGGACCATGACACAATAGTGTTTAATGAATGATGATTGTCTAGATGCTGTGGCTTATTAGAAGGATGCGATAGTGGTATGAATGATCCTGTTAGGGAAGGGATAAAACAAACAAAAAAGACTTGGAAGCGCCTAGATAGAGGGGCATTGTCGGATCAAACTATAAATCGGAGGGAGGGACAGAGGAAGAAGAAAGCGAAAGAGGATAAGTTGTTTAAAGATAAGCCCGACTTTGAAGGTAAGACGAATTGGAAGAAATTGAAGAGCCATGATATCTTTGCGTTACAGACCACCGAGTACTCAGATGGCACAAAGGCTTCGGAGAGTCTGAATCTCCAAATAGGATCGGCGGTTGCCAAAGGGCATGCCGACCGATCGTAATAAAAATATTATGTTGGAATGTTCGTGGGTTGGGGAACCCACGGATAGTACGTCGACTTCGACAGATGTTGAAGTTGCACAATCCCCAATTAGTCTTCTTTATGGAGGTTGAATTAACAATCGAAGGATGGAGATAGTTAGGAGAAAATATGGTTTTGTTAATGGTTTTAGTGTTCCCGCTAACGGCTCAAGAGGTGGCCTTTGTCTGGCTTGGAAAATATAAGTGAAAGTCAGCCTACGAAATTACTCACAGAGCCAGATAGACGCTTTTGTTGAATTAATAGAAGATAGAGGTGAATGGCACTTTAGAGGTTTTTATGGTTCACCATTTACTACTAATAAAAGTGGATCGTGGGATTTGCTCAAATAGTTAGGTTCAGCTCATGGGGGCCTTGGTTAGTATGCGGGAACTTCAATAAAATCTTATACTAGCAGTAGTAGAGAAACAGGGAGGTTTGCCTAGGGAAGAACGTCAAATGGAATAGTTTCGAAGTGTCTTACAAGAATGTCATCTAATTGATATTAGGTATTTTGGGCCTTGGTATACATGGCAAAAGGGTAATTCGACAGAGACAAACATTAGGGAGCGATTACATCGTGGTATAGCAAATGAAGATTGGCTAGAATTATTCTCGTAGGCTAACCTACATCATCTCCCTCATTCTTTTTTCGATCATTGTCTCGTTCTTTCCAGACGTCTTAGGTAGCCCCTTGAAAAAAGAGAAATTTCATTTTCGAGGTGTGGTGGACATTGAAAGAATTATTAGAGGAAATTGTTAGAAACATTTGGAATAATGAATCAGGCGATGTTCTATCTAAATTTAATACGCTCTGGAAGGGTCTGTCAGCTTAGGCGTAAGTAAGGAAGAGCGAAAAAAAGTGGTTTAAAGGGTGAACTCATGAGGAAACTAGAGATGTTAATGGAGGAAGATTGTACTGACGAGAACTTTACAGACATCATCAATCTAAAACTTGAATTGAATTGGGAAATTGAGAAAGATGAAGTTTTCTAGGAGCAACGAGCCTGAGCCAATTGGCTGAAAGCGGGGGATAAAAAACACGGGGTTCTTTCATAAACATGCATCCCAAAAGAAGTGGGCTAATACGATTAAAGTTTTGGAAGGTTTGAACGGTGGAATGATAGAAGATGTAGATGGCAACGATTACAAAAGATTACTTGGCTCACCTATTCACAAGTAGAGCTATGGGCCCTGATCTAAACTATGTACTTTTCAGTATTGAAAAGAGTATTGATGATGATATGAATAGGTTATTCACTAAACGATATACAACGAATGAAGTATTTGAAGGTTTGAAGGGCATAAGACCTACGAAAGCCCTAAAAATAGATGGCTTCCCAGCCCTTTTTTTCCAATAATTTTGGCACATTGTGAGAGGTAAAGTCATGGATTTCTATCTAAATATTCTTAACAAAGACGCAGACATTAGCCAAGTTAACACTACAAGTATTGTTATGTATTTGTGTATTAACGTAACTTAGAGCGCCTTTGTACCAGGTAAATTAATTTTAGATAATATTTTACTTGCATATGAACTTCTTCATACCCTTCAACAGAAAAGAAGTGGTAAGAAAGGTTTGATGGTAGTGAAACTAGACATAAGTAAGGCGTACGATAGAGTGGAATAAGATTTTTTACAAGCTATGATGAGAAAAATGGGTTTCGCGAATTCATGGATTAAACTAGTACTAAAATGTGTTTTAACAGTTTCATATTTGATTTCAATCAATGGTGTTACTTGGGAACTATTTAAACCAATAAAGGGCCTCAAACAAGGGGATCTATTAAGTCTGTTTCTGTTTTTAGTGTGTAGTGAAGGACTATCTTCGTTCATGAACTTAGGGGTACGAGAGGGGCTATTCAAAGGGGTCAAAGTGAGTCAGAAGGGTCCCCAAATTTCGCATATACTTTTCATAGACAATTGTATGCTATTCGGAGAAGCAATAATAAAGGGAGCTCGATCTTTTCAAAAAATTCTATCTATTTATGAAAGTTGTTCTAGGCAGTGTGTTAATACAAAAAAATCGATGATTTATTTCAGCTCAAATACTGTAGCTTCGATAAGAAACTAGGTTTTATTGGCCTTAAGAATGTGATATTCAAGAAATCCAAAGAAGTATCTAGGTCTACCGAATATGGTTGGTCGTAGTAAGAAAGTACCCTTTCAAGCTTTGAAGGATAGAATGAAGGTGAGAGTGGATAATTGGTGTTCACGATTTTTATCTCAAGTGGCAAAGAGGTCTTTATTAAGTCGGTATTACAAGCTATTCCAATTTATGCTATGGCTTGCTTCCTACAACCAGACTCACCATGTCATGATTTAGAAACAATAATGGCCAGGTTTTGGTGACAAAAATCACAAGGAAAGAAAGGCCTTCATTGGTGTATGTGGAGCAAACATTGTGAAACTAAAGATAATAGAGGGATGGGCTTTCAAAATATGAGTAGCTTTAATATAGCACTTTTGGCCAAACAAGGATGGAGATTACAACAGAATCTGGATACTTTGTTAAGTCATGTTCTAATGTCTAAATATTATCCTAACTCAGATTTTATGCATGCAAGTTTGAAAAGAGGAGCGTCTTATACATGACTCAGCATTTGGTCGTCTAAGAAA
Source organism: Gossypioides kirkii (assembly GCA_005610355.1). Lineage (NCBI taxonomy): Eukaryota > Viridiplantae > Streptophyta > Magnoliopsida > Malvales > Malvaceae > Gossypioides > Gossypioides kirkii. The sequence goes on from CP032248.1 coordinate 29,243,717, forward strand.
GTGTTGCAGGATGAGGTATCCTAGTGTATTAGTGATGGTAAATCAGTGTCTATTTTTAATCATTCATGGTTACCGGGTTTGATTAATTATAGCTTAACTAATCCTAGTCAGAATTCAGATTTATCTATGGTAGTAGATCTAATAAATGCAGAGAAAAGAGAATGGCGAAGAGAGGTCATTACCAACAAGTTTTCTGAAACAGAGGCTACCCATCTCCTGCACATTCTGCTGGCGACAATTCCTCATGATGATGTGATGGCGTTGGTTGGCGAGCTTTCTGGCGAATTTTCAGTGAGAAGTGCGTACAAGATTTTCCAATCATACAAAAACACTACTAGCCTAAATACAGTAGCTAATACTATAATAAGATTTTACAAAAAAACTATGGAAGTTAAAAATCCCATCAAAAATCAAGATCATTGATAAGTAAATTATTTAAGCAATTTATTTGTGTATTTTGATTAATTTTGAGGAAAAAATATTTCTAATTTCTTTCATTTCTTATCAGGTACACAAATTGATGCTTCTTTACTTAAAAGCAAGCAAAAGAAGGATTAAATTGAAGACATGTGTGAAGAGTGATTGGCTAAATTCGAATTTGGGGGACATTGAGCATTGAATTGCAAGGAAAGAAACTTTTAGTAAGAAATGTTCAAATAAAGATTTAGTTAAATTGTTATTTTCTTTTTCTTTTTATTTATTTTATAATTTCTTATTTTATTTTGACTAAATTACTTATTTTTAGCAAATGGGTAATTTAGTTGAATAGGACTTAGGCTAAATTTAGTAATCTAATTGTATATAAATAGGGGTTACTTGGACTCAATTGAATGTACTTTTGATTTTGATGAGCTATTGAAGTAATTGAGCAATTAGTCATTTTCTTTTCAATTTCGTCAATCCACTTGCTGCCATTTCCATTTCCAATTTATTTCTTTCCATAATTTGGTCCAATTCCTACTTTAGCCCCTTCCCTTTCCATCATTTATATTCATAAGAAGTCTATCACCATATCCATCCATCAAGCATAATTAAAATCATGTGTCACTAAATTCATTTTAGCCTTAGTCCGGTTATCACTCCGTCAAGAAATAATCGTGAGTTACGAAACTCGTGCTAAAAACCTTTTTATCAGTACTAGCTATCACTCCGGTTCATGGGGTAGTACAAATTCGCCCCTTAAAGTTAATTCGACTTCAATTCAAAAAGCGTGCGTTGAGTTGAGGAATGTTAGCGTACAGTTGGGAAATCAAATCGGCCGTGCTGTATTCGAGTTCCCGCGAACAAATTGACGTGTCCAAGTGGGAAAAGCTAGTTGGATTCCGTCAAGGATGGTAGAGATCGAATTTAAATGACCCGCGCGGTTGAGGTTCTTAATCCGAGTTAGGCTTTTCAGAACGCAAAGCTGTTGAAATCTTAAATCGTGAGCACGTGCGACGTGGTCAGACATTCGACAAGGGTCGGTTTGCATGTCGTATCCGGAATCGGCTACTAGAGGAAAAGTTGGCGGTTGGGACGTTCTCGAGTGCTATAACCAGCTTATCGACTAAAAAGGGAAGATTAATTTTCAAGGATCGATTCAAGATCGGAGGAAACCGAGGCTGAGGCTAAGCTTATTAAATATAGTTTTTCTCATCTTTTATTCTCGATTGATTATTTTTCGTCAAGATTTATTTTACTATTTTATATTGTCTTAATTTAACGTTTCACTAATCCCCCACTCTTTTATTTTTATTTAGGAGACAGTCACGTGTCGTAGGCACGCCCTTTGACATGACATTCAAAAGGAAGACACGAGAGAGTAGATTACAGCAACCAGTCCCTGTGGAATCGGCCCTACTGCCTTATACTACTGTTTTGTATTATTTGTCGTAGGAATATTTATATTTGTTGGATTTGACACCCATCAAAATTTGGCGCCGTTGCTGGGGATAGGTAACATTTATCTAACTTTCGTTTGTTTTATTTATGACAAGATCTGAGCAGACACCTCTTAACGACTTTGAACCGGAGATAGAGAAATTAGCCCGAAGATTGAGAAAAGAAGCTCACGAAAAACGCCTACAGACTGAGTTTGAAGAAGAAGCTTTCACTAAAGAAATATTCGGTGAGGAAGAGGAAGTAGAGAAAATGAAGGATCATAATCAGACTATTCGACAACTAGCAGCAGCACCGAACGAACAACAGCCATTGTGTATATCTTATCCAATGGGAGGAACACCGTTCGAGTTAAAGTCAGGCTTGATCCATCTATTGCCCACTTTTCACAGGGTTCAAAACGAGAATCCACACAAGCACTTGAACGAATTTCACATGGTGTGCACGAGCATGAAACCTCAAGGAGTAACAGAAAACCAAATTAAACTTCGTGCATTTCCTTTTTTATTAGCCGACTCTGCTAGAGAATGGTTGTTTTATTTACCACCGGGATCTGTTAACACATGGGCTGACATGTCTCATTTATTTCTTGACAAGTTCTTTCCAGCAGCACGAGCAGCCGAGCTGAGACGAGACATAGTGGATATTCGGCAGAAGGAGACCGAAATGCTCTACGATTACTGGGGAGCGGTATAAAAAGTTGTGCGCAAGTTGCCTATAACACGGACTTTTCGAGCAATCACTGCTGCAGTATTTCTACAAAGGACTACTTTCCATGGAGATGAAGATGATCGATACAGCCAGTGGTGGAGCACTTGCCAACATGACTCCCCAAAGAGCAAGAGAGTTAATTTCGACGATGGGTGTAAACTCTCAACAGTTCCGACCAGCTACAGAACCCACGAGATGGGTTCATAGGTTAAGTACTCTGACTTTAGAAAATAAAATAGATAAACTTACTGATATTGTGCAGAGTTTGCTTGCAGAGAAATCAAACCCAGCAAAGCTGTGCGAAATTTGTACCATGTCAGATCACCCGATAGACTTATGTCCATTCTTACATGAGGAATCAGCAGAGCAACCAAATGCAGTCGAAAATTTTCCAGGTCCACCCTAAAGACGGTACAATCCTTATTTGAACACATACAATGCGGGGTAGAGGGATCATCTGAATTTAAGTTATGGATCGAATCCTCGGTTCAATCAACCATATCAGCAAAGGACGTCTTTAAATCAGCAACAACCACCTCCAAAGACGTCGTTAGAAGCTATTGTTGAAAGGTTAGCCACTAGCACTAAAAAATTTCAAGAAAAAACTAACATGCATTTTCAAGAGTTAGACAAGCAGGTGAGCAAGCTAGCACTCACGGTTAGCCGTTTGGAGTCTCAAGGAAGGTTACCATCTCAAACGGAACCAAACCCTCGGCATAATGCAAGCGCTATGACGTTAAGAAGTGGTAAGGTCTTAGAACCCGTGACTGGCTCAAGTCGTGCCCACGACGTTTAACGTGAAGAACAGAAACCAGATTCAAAAACTACAACAGAGTCATCACCACCAAAATCACTTGTTGTGCAACCACCGTTTCCAGGAAGGCTCACCCAAAGTAAGAAGGAACGAGAGGATAAAGAAATTTTAGAGACATTTCGAAAGGTGGAAATCAATATTCCCTTACTCGATGCAATCGAACAGGTTCCTCACTATGCAAAGCTCTTGAAGGAACTATGCACCGGGAAGAAGAAGCTTAAAGGAAACGAGTGGGTGAATATGAGAGAAAACGTCTCTGCCATGTTACAAAGAAAAATTTCGCCAAAGTGTAAGGATCAAGGTATTTCTTAATTTCTTGTAAAATAGGTAATGTTGGCATTAAGAAAGCCATGTGCGACTTAGGAGCATCCATCAATGTCATGCCTTTATCTATTTTTAAATCTCTAAATACTGGTCCTTTGAAAGAAACAGGGGTGATAATTCAATTGGCAGACAGATCATGCGTATATCCAGAAGGGGTGTTGGAAGATGTCCTCGTTAAGGTAAATGAGTTAATCTTTCCTGCAGATTTCTATATCATTGACATGGAGGATGATAAATCGAAGAAGAACTCTTCTGATATTCTACTTGGAAGACCGTTCCTTAGTACTGCACGTACAAAGATTGATGCTCATAGTGGGACACTCACTATGGAATTCGGCGGTGAGGTTGTAAAATTTAATGTTTATGAAGCAATGCGCCGACCTAGTACAATGTTGAATGTTTCTTGTGTTAATGTTGTTGAACCACTGACGAAATTGCATTTTGAATATTGTGAGGTAGATGGTTACAAACTGTCTTATGCAGGAGTTTAGACCTCGAAACTATGAAAAAAACTGGAAGAACTCAAGAAGGGATTCGAGACTAATGGGCAAAAATCGAAACATTTCTACGAGAACTTTCAAGCACGGCACGGAATGGAAGGATTGACCCGCAATACGTCAAAAGGATAACATTTAAGTTCGTCGAGCTAACGACGTTAAACAAAAGCGCTTTTGGGAGGCAACCCAAATTCGTTGAATTTAATTTCGTATTTTAATTTTTAATAAAAGCTATTTGATCCAATTTTCACTTGGTATTTTCAAGTCCATTTGTGGAAGATAACATCGAACGCATCCTTTCGATACTAGAGCGCGAGCATCGACGTCGCCCTCCACCTCATTAAGCTACATGGGGAGTACACTTTGCCCTTTCTTTTCTATTATTTTATATCACACATTGAGGGCAATGTGAAGTAAGAGGGAGGGGACTTATTTGCATGCCATGCTCTTTCTTGCTAATATGCTTATTTTGTGTTAATTTTATTTGATAATTTATTTTGCAAATACATCTTTCTTTTGTTGCTAGGTTCATTTAAATAATTAAGAAATTATGAATAAATGGTTCCTTATTTTTAATCATATATATATTCTATAAACTTGAGTATATTATGAAAAAAGTCAGACATCTTTACAATACTAGGGATTTTTTCAACTTGTCTAAGTATGTACCCATATCATGTGCATAAATAAATTAGACTTGTTTATGAGTGAAGACTCGGAAATGTGACCGAATTGAGTAACCGGGTTGAGGTGCTTGGCTTGTCATCTCAACTAGCGTAGAAAGATTCGAGTGATGAATTGAAACTTGTAACACTCCACCAACCAAGTTACCTTGAAAAATAGGCTATCGACCTGTCAAATTGAGTAACCGGGTTGAGGTGCTTGGCTTGTCATCTTAATTCGTGTGTAAAAAGATTTGATTAGGTCTCAAATAAAATAAAAAAAAATAATGTGTGTACATATTAATAAAATTGGGTACAAATTTAGCAAGTGTAATTAAGTTGCGATTTTGTGAAGTGATTGATTTTATTTCATAGTATTTGAAAGTTTATAAAATGTGGTTTGAGTAGATATAAGCAATTATTTATTTATAATTTCTTTAATTATTGCATGACACTTAATCAATGAAAGAAATTTGGATTTGTTAGATTTTTTGTCAAACAGTCTTAATATAAAATAAACATTATGATTGAGGACAAGCATAGGCTAAGTAGGAGGGATTTTGATAAGTAAATTATTTTAGCAATTTATTTGTGTATTTTGATTAATTTTGAGGAAAAAAAATACTTTTAATTTCTTTCATTTCTTATCAGGTACACAAATTGATGCTTCTTTACTTAAAAGCAAGCAAAAGAATGATTAAATTGAATACATGTGTGAAGAGATTGACTAAATTCGAATTTGAGGGACATTGAGGACTGAATTGCAAGGAAAGAAACTTTTAGTGAGAAATGGTCAAATAAAGATTTAGTCAAATTGTTATCTTCTTTTTATTTTTATTTATTTTATAATTTCTTATTTTATTTTGACTAAACTACTTATTTTTAGCAAATGAGTAATTTAGTTGAATAGAACTTAGGCTAAATTTAGTAATCCAATTGTATATAAATAGTGGTTACTTGGACTCAATTGAATGTACTTTTGATTTTGATGAGCTATTGAAGTAATTGAGCAATTAGTCATTTTCTTTTCAATTTCATCAGTCCACTTGCTGCCATTTCCATTCCCAATTTTTTCTTTCCATAAATTTGTCCAATTCCTACTTTAGCCCCTTCCCTTTCCATCATTTATATTCATAAGAAATCTATCACCATATCCATCCATCAAGCATGATTAAAAATCATGTGTCACTAAATTCATTTTAGCCTTAGTCCGGTTATCACTCCGTCAAGAAATAATCGTGAGTTACGAAACCGTGCTAAAAAACCTTTTTATCGGTACTAGCTATCACTCCGGTTTATGGGTGGTAGTACAAATTCGCCCCTTAAAGTTAATTCGACTTCAATTCATAAAGCGCGCGTTGAGTTGAGGAAGTTTGGCGTACAGTTGGGAAATCAAATCGGCCGTGCTATATTCGAGTTCCCGCGAATAAATTGGCGTGTCCAAGTGAGAAAAGCAAGTTGGATTCCGTTAAGGGTGGTAGAGACCGAATTTAAATGACCCGCGCGGTTGAGGTTGTTAATCCGAGTTGGGCTTTTCAGAACGTAAAACTTTTGAAATCTTAAATCGCGAGCACGTGCGACGTGGTTAGACATTCAACAAGGGTCGATTTGCAGTTCGTATCAGGAATCGGCTACTAGAGGAAAAGTTGACGGTTGGGACGTTCTCGAATGCTATAACCAGCTTATCGACTAGAAAGGGAAGATTAATTTTCAAGGATAGATTCAAGATCAGAGGAAACCGAGGCTGAGGCTAAGCTTATTAAATATATTTTTCTCATCTTTTATTCTCGATTGATTATTTTTTCGTCAAGATTTATTTTACTGTTTTTATTTTGTCTTAATTTAACGTTTCTCTAATCCCCCACTCTTTTATTTCAGTCACGTGTCGTAGGCACGCCCTTTGACACGACATTCAAGAGGAAGACACGAGAGTAGATTACAGCAACCAATCCCTGTGGAATCGACCCTACTGCCTTATACTACTGTTTTGTATTATTTGTCGTAGGAATAGTTATATTGGTTGGATTCGACACCCATTAAATTTTGGCGCCATTGCTGGGGATAGGTAACATTTATCTAACTTTCGTTTGTTTTCTTTATGACAAGATCTGAGCAGACACCTTTAACGACTTTGAACCGGAGATAGAGAAATTAGCTCGAATGTTGAGAAAAAAAGCTCACGGAAAATGCCTACATACAGAGTTTGAAGAAGAAGCTTTCATTAAAGAAATATTCGGTGACGAGGAAGTAGAGAAAAACGGAGGATCAGAATCAGACTATTCGATAACTAGCAGCAGCACCGAATGAACAACAACCATTGTGCATAACTTATCCAATGGGAGGAACACCGTTCGAGTTAAAGTCAGGCTTGATCCATCTATTGCCCACTTTTCACAGGGTTCAAAACGAGAATCCACACAAGCACTTGAATGAATTTTAAATAGTGTGCACGAGCATGAAACCTCAAGGAGTAACAGAAGACCAAATGAAACTTCGTGCATTTCCTTTTTCATTAGCCGACTCTGCTAGAGAATGGCTGTTTTTATTTACCACCGGGATCTATTAACACATGGGCTGACATGTCTCGTTTATTTCTTGACAGGTTCTTTCCAGCAGCACGAGCAGCCGAGCTGAGACGAGACATAGTGGGTATTCGGCAGAAGGAGACCGAAACGCTCTACGATTACTGGGAGCGGTATAAAAAGTTGTGCGCAAGTTACCATAACACGGACTTTTCGAGTAGTCACTGCTGCTGCAGTATTTCTACGAAGGACTACTTTCCATGGAGATGAAGATGATCGATACAGCCAGTGGTGGAGCACTTGTCAACATGACTCCCCAAAGAGCAAGAGAGTTAATTTCGACGATGGGGCTGCAAACTCTCAACAGTTCCGACCAGCTATAGAACCCACGAGACGAGTTAATAGGTTAAGTACTCTGACTTTAGAAAATAAAATAGATAAACTTACTGATATTGTGCAAAGTTTGCTTGCAGAGAAATCAAACCCAGCAAAGCTGTGCGAAATTTGTACCATGTCAGATCACCGATAGACTTATGTCTAATCTTACATGGAATTAGCAGAGCAACCAAATGCAGTTGAAAATTTTCGAAGTCCACCCCCAAAGACGGTACAAACCTTATTTGAACACATACAATGCGGGGGGTGGAGGGATCATCTGAATTTAAGTTATTGATCGAATCCTCGGTTCAATCAACCGTATCAGCAAAGGCTGTCTCTAAATTAGCAACAACCACCTCCAAAGACGTCGTTAGAAGCTATTGTTGAAAGGTTAGCCACTAGCACTGAAAAATTTCAAAAAAAAACCTAACATGCATTTTCAAGAGTTAGACAAGCAAGTGAGCAAGCTGGCACTCGTGGTTAGCCGTTGGAGTCTCAAGGATGGCTACCATCTCAAACAGAACCAAACCCTTGGCATAATGCAAGCGCTATTATGACGTTAAGGAGTGGTAAGGTCTTAGAACCCGTGACTGGCACAAGTCGTGCCCACGACGTTGAACGTGAAAGAACGGAAACCAGATTCAGACTCCAACAGAGTTGTCACACAAAAAATCACTTGTTGTGCAACCTCATTTTCAGGAAGGCTCGCCCAAAGCAAGAAGGAACGAGAGGATAAAGAAATTTTAGAGACATTTCGAAAGGTGGAATCAATATTCCCTTACTCGATGCAATCAATCATGGTATGGTACATCTCTCGTAACTTTATTCTTACTCTATCTAATTTACATTACAAACGTTTGGTTGTAGAGGTAACTTGCCTGAACTGTGCTGGCTAAGCAGAAACAATATCCATGTATTCTGGCACTGCATTGTAACAATGAGGTATGAAGTTTGTTAAGGCTAGAAGTAATAGTACAGAACACAATTGAAAGTTTTAGTGAGTGGCTTATCTGGGCATTTCAAGTCTACTCTTCATTTAAGCGAATGACGCTCTGCTGTTGGTTATGGGCTCTACGGATAGCAAGAAACAAGTTTCATCATGAATAGGTCAGAAGCACAGTAAATGATTTAGTAAGATTCATTCATAGCTACATTAAAAAATAGAAGGGTTATCAGAGAAGAAGCTTACTCTGAAGGCTAACAACACCCGCTAGTCACCTCTTTTGGTGAACATAGTTAAAATCAATTTTGACGCGGGTTTCAACTTTCAGAGGTTAAGATTGGGGACTGAAATTGTAATCAGAGATACAAACGACATAGTTTTAGCGACTAGGTCAGTTCTCCAGAGAGATATTGAGATGACATTTACCGCCGAAGCCTTTGGATGTTAATGGGCGACAAGAACTGGATTAGAGTTGGAGTATAGGGATGTGATTATCGAAGAGGATGCATTTTCGGTAATTAAGAAATGTAATGCACATGCCCAAGACTCATCCGAGATCCATACGTATTTCAGAGATAAAGAGACCAAAGTAAACTTTTCAGATCTATTCAGTTCAAGCACATAAATAGAGACGTAAACCAAGTCGCCCATAATCTAGCAACAGAGAGTCTTAGAAGGGAAATAGAAGAATACCTAGTTGGTCGGAGCCACGGCGTCAACGGGATGATGGTAGGGGATGAGTAATAGCGAGAACCAGATTGAGAAAACTTTTTACTCAGGCTTACAGAGGAAAGACACAATCGCCTTTGAAATGATACCCTGATTAGGATTCAAGTTATGTGTTGATGATTGTGGGGAAATAGAGCTATCAGAGCAATAATAGAGATTTATTGAAAAAGGGCAGATAAGATTTTCAGAGGATTGGCTGGTTTTTCAATTTTCTTAGTTATTTCATTTGTGTCGTTTTAGTTGCTAGTTTCTTTCCATGCTTTTTTTTAGAATATTAGTTATTAGGTCTTTGTCATTTGAGCTCCGAATTTTAGAAGTTTGTTTTAGGACTTGTTTATTCTAATAAAAAGCCCAATCTAACAAAGAAAAAATTAATGGATGTTCAGGTCTCGCAGGTGAAAGGGCTCTAAAGAAAGTCCGAAGGTGTGAGGACGAGCTATCGGAGATGGTAGAGACGAGGAGATGATAGATGACCGAAGGCAGAAGGCTTTTTCTTTTAAAGATACAGTTCAATAATTGGTCTGAGTCACCTGATTTAGACAGTGAGTGGAAAATCGATGACTTAGAGTTGAATGTTGACGATGTGCAAAAGGTAATGTTTGATGTGGTTCCGACTATTGACTTCTCGGAACGAGTTTATAACCTCATCGATGAGAGCATGTCTAAAACCTTGTGGTCAAGTTGTTTGGGTCAAAAAATTGGCTACAATGCATTTTGGAACAAGGTTTGTTCCTTGTGAAAATCGTTGAATCGATTCCAACTCATGGATATTGAGAATGATTATTATCTAGCTAAGTTTGAGTCGGAGATTGATTATAGTAATGTACTTACCAAAGGTTCGTGGGTTATCAATGGGCACTATTTGACGATCCAGCCATGGTCATCTTACTTTTCGATGCTTGATGCTTATTTGAAATCTGTGGTGCTTTCGGGTGCTTTTTACAAGAGGAGTTTGCTCTAGGAGATTAAGAGTTTGGTCGATAAAGTGGTTAAAATTGACATGCAAACCAATTTTGTGCTCGAGGTCAGTTTACTCAGTTTGTTGTGCATGTTAATTTATCGAAACCTCTTATTTCTAGAGTTGAAGTTGCCTAGAGATTACATCGGGTAGAATATGAATCCTTTCCATCTATTTGTTTCAATTGTGAGAGATATGGGCATATGAAGGAAGAGTATCCTCAAGGTGTTCTAGGAAAGGGTATAGAAGTTCTTGTGATAATATGCAGAGTAAAGATTCTGGTTTGGGTCTTAAAGCATCGATTAAGGTGCAAGAAAGAGTTGAGAGTGAAGAGTACGGGAACTGGATGATCGTGGAGAGGAGGAAACGCTGCCAACAGCGATAAAGGGATACAACTGTGGTGTCAGGATATGGAAACAATCATTTTAGATCACGATTTTCTGCTCTTTTCAGAAATAAAGAACATCTTGCATAAGTTATGGAATCAGATCATGGGAATTTCCAATTTGGGAGCCGACAGAATATTAGTATTAATATGGATAACTCAATGGGAGTTACACCTGTTGAGGGAGAGAACCGGGTGTTAAGGAGGTCTATGTAATTCTAAAATAGTTGCTAGGTATGGGTTAAAATTAGGGCCCAAATTTTGGAAGAACAAGCCCAACTTTTATGGGATGAAAGGTGGGTATTTGGGTCCAAGGAAAGAGGACAAGGTTTCGGGCTCAGGTGATATGGGTGTTTGGGTCAAGCAACGGGGTAAGCAGGAATTTTTCTTCTGATGTAAAGGAGACACGTATACTAGATCCTACAAAACATTCTGTGACAGTCCTCAAAGAAAATATTAATCTAAATTTGGTGAAGAATGGGGGTTTCGAAGTTTAGTTAGGGTTTAAAAATCTGGTTTCACCAAATTCTTTTCTTATGTTTCTTAAGGAGAAAATGGTGAATGGGGTGTTGGCTAAGGATGGGCACAATGAAGATGGGTGACATGAGATGTTTGCGGGTTCAATGCCGATTAATCAAGCTGTTCAAGATATGATTCAAAATTTGGAAGGTGGCAGCAACTCGCTTCGATCGAAAAGTTTATTTGATCCAGATTTTGATTCCAACGAGGCAAAAGATTTAAAGGATTTTTGTGGTGTTACGAAAGTACTAGAATAATTGGGATGGATGATAGCTCTGGTTATTTGGGCCAAGTTCGGTTCTTTTTTCTTGCCTTTTCCATGAAATCTGATTTATTTATTTGGAATTACCAAGGTGCAGAGAATTTAAAATTTCACAGATTTTTAAAGGAATATTTGAGGGATTTTGATCTTAATGTTGTGGTGTTGGTTGAAACTAGAATTAGTGGTTTGAAAGTGGATAATGTAATTAAGCGTATTGGTATGCCAAATTCTCACCGTGTGGAGGCTAAAGGGTTTTTAGGTGATATATGGGTTATGTGGAAGGATACAATTGGTGTGGAAGTGTTGAGGAATGACTTTCAACTTGTCCATCTAAAAGTTAAATTCCCGGAGTTGAACGATTAGGTGCTGTTCAGTGGTGTTTACGGTAGCCCTTGCAAAAAGATGCGGATAGGGTTGTGGGAGAAGCTTAGATTGATTGCTCAGGATGTTCGCTTGCCTTGGCTTCTTGCTAGTTTTTTAATACGATTCTCTTTGATGATGAGAAGAAAGGGGGTCGAAGGCTAGTGGCGGTTCATGTAATCTTTTTCAGAATTTCTACAATGATTTTTGTTTGAAGGATATTGGGTTTCAAGGAGCTCAGTTTACATGGAACCGTAGGATCATTTTTGAACGTCTGGATCGTGGTATTTGCATCTATCTATGGGAGTCAGATCATCGACTGTTATCTATTCGTTTCGGTACTAGAAATCAATTAAGGTTATAGCGGCCTTTTCAGTTTCTTAGTAGTTGGCTCTCTCATGATGGTTTTTCTCAATTGTTGGCTGACAATTGAGTTATGAGGGCTGACCTTAAGGAGACTTTATCAGGACTTGCGTTGGTTGCCAAGAATTGGAATGTTGAGGTTTTTGGGAATATCCTTAAGAAAACGTATTTTGATTGCTCATATTGCGGGCATACAACGGTGCCTTGAAAGATATCAGTATCAAAAGTTGGTTGTTTTGGAGAAGGAGCTTCGGGTGGAACTTGAAGATGTTCTTGAGAATGAGGAATGGCTTTGGAAGTAAAAGTCTCGCAAAGATTGGTTATCTCATGGAGACTTAAATACTCAATACTTTCATAGCCAGGTTAATAAACGAAGAAGATATAACCATTAAAGCTCTGAGATTGGGTGATGGTCTTTAATGTTATGATGAGGCTATAATAAAAGATGAAGTTGTTTCTTTCTTTCGACGACTTTATTCTACTAATGAGGTTTCTCATGGATCTCTTCTCGTTAGGAATTGTTTTCCTTATTTGGTCCCGTATTAGACCAGTGCTTTGAGCAGAGAGGTTACGAGACAGGAGGTTTTTGATGCTCTCTTTGGTATGGCCTCGCTAAAGGCCCCAAGTGTCGATGGTTTCCACGCTCAATTCTATTAGACACAGTGGAGTGTAGTCGGTGATTCGTTGGTTAATATGGTTAGGAAGGGCTTTAAACTTGGGGAGATTGAGGACTATCTTAATAAGACTCTTATCGTTCTCATCCCGAATGTGCCTGGTCTAGAGGTGGTCTCTCAATTTCGCCTTATCAGTTTATGTACGGTGCCTTATAAAGTGTTGTTTAAGGTAATTGTTAATCGTCTAAAGCCTGTGATGCCATTGTTGGTTGCTGAAAATCAGACTAGTTTTATTGATGGTCGTCATATTACTGATAATACCATAATAGCCCAGGAAGTGATTCACTCAATGCGAGTTAGGAAAGGGAACAAAGGATGGATGGCCATTAAGATTAATATGGAAAAGGCATATAACCGTCTCAGTTGGAGTTTCATCAAAGATACCCTTGAAGAGTTAGAATACTTGGGTCTTTGTGTAATCTTATTATGAAATGTGTCACGTCATCTTCAATGAATGTTCTTTAGAATGGTGACTATACTGAGGATTTTTATCCGTCTCGAGGTATTCGACAAAGAGATCTAATATCTCCTTATTTATTTGTCCTTACTATGGAACGACTTGGGCATATGATTCAAGGAGCTGTGGTTGATGGAAGTTAGAAACCAGTTATTCTAGGTTGGGGTGGTCCAGCTTTATCCTACCTTTTTTTCACAGACGATCTTGTTCTTTTTGGTGAGGCAACAGAGCAAAATACGATGACAATGAAAGGAATCATAGAAGAATTTTGTACGTTAGCAGCAAGTCGATGGTGTTTTTCTCTAATAATACAGTTGACGTGGTCAAGGATAAGATTTGGAGGATATTGGGGTTTCAAGTTGCTGAAGATTTGGGCATGTATTTGCGAATTCCTTTGTTCCATGCGCGCGCTAAGAAGTGTACCTTTCAGTTTGTTATAGATAAAGTCAAAGCTAAGCTTAATGGGTATGATGCTAAGCTTTTATTGGTGGCTGGAAGAGTCATGCTTGCAAAATCTGTTCTCCTTACGATTCTTGGGTATTTTATGCAAACTGCAATGATTCCTGTTAGCGTTTGTGAGCATATTAAGCAAATTGTCAGGCGCTTTGTATAGGGATCGACTGATGGTGGTTCTAAAACAGCCATTGTTAATTTGGAAGCTTGTTGTCGACCTCGTCTAAAGGAACGAATTGGTCTTCGAAAATTAGTTCCTCAAAATATTTCATATTTGATGAAAGTTGCTTATAATTTGGTGATGAGAGTGGATGTTCTTTAGGCTTGGATTCTTCAGTCGAAGTATAAAATTAAGGATGTTTATTCGGAGAATATTGTACAGCCTGTTTGCTCTTATGTATGGCATTCTATTGCCAAGATATGGGACTCATTTCGTAAGAGGATAATATGGAGTGTTGGCAATGGCAAGTCTGTTAGATTTATCACGGACGAGTGGATTCCACGCTTAGGGAAATTACAAAATTATTTGCTTCCTGGAGCTAATGTTGAGTGCCAAACAACAGTTGCTAATTTTGTCACGGTGGAAGGCTATTGGAATTGGAGGGAATTTGAGGCTTTATTTCCCAAGCATATTTTAGAACATATCTCTGCTTGTTGCCCTCCTAGTGATTCTCTTGGGGAGGATACATGTTTATGGAAGGTGAGTAATAATGGGAGATTTTCTGTTAAATCGGCGTATGAGAGTATTATTGGTGATGAAGACTTGGTGGAGGATCGTAGGTGGTAGTGATAAAATTAAATGTCGACAATGAAGAAATACCAAAAAGAAAACAGAAAAAAAAACACACCGATTTTACGTGGAAACCCTTTCGGGAAAAAACCACGAGCAGAGGAGAAGAAGATTCACTAATATCGAAAATCGAATAATTATAAGAGGAGATGACTATGCCTATTTATAGGTTAAAAACTTTATTCCACTCAACAACTAATAGAAGTAAGGTTGAAACACACTATTCTAATTAAAATAAAATAGATGATCTATTCTAATTAAAATAAAATAAAAGAAGTCTAGTTTATTTGGACTTTAATTTTATTTTAACTTTTTTTATTTTATTTTACTACTGAATTTTATTTTAACAAGAATTTTAATCACCCAATTCTAACAGGTAGCTTGTTTGGAAAAATGTTTTACCACCTAAAATTAAACATTTTTTATGATTAGCATGTAAAGGGCGACTTCTTACAAACTGTGAGCAAGTTCGAAGGCGGATGGCTGATACTGAAAGTTGTGGTTGCTGTGGGGCGATGAGGGAGTCTCTTCTACATGTGCTGTGAGACTGCCCTCTTTCTACAGTTGTCTGGCTGTTATAGGGTGAAATTTCTATACATTATAGATTTTTCGAATTGAAGCTAGTGGATTGGCTCTTATTAAATTTAGAGGGTCAAGCTTGGATGGGAACTAATGGTGAGGATGCTGCTATTAAATTTCGTGTTCTTTGCTGGCTGTTGAGTAAAGAAATGCTACTATTTTTCAAAACATTTGTGGTCAGCCTAATGGTATTGCAAGGACAACCGATTGTATGACTGCACGTATTATGAATGCAAAGTGCAAGTTTTTTTCCTACTGGCTCTGCAGGTGCTGGTGTAAACAATTGGCAGGCCCCAACATGTGTATGGATCAAGTTAAATGTGGATGGTGCTGTTGCTCGGGATGAGTCTTGGTCAGTGGTGGGAGGTCTGTTTCAAGGATCAGACCGGGGATGACTAGTTGGATTTCTGTGATATATTGGTAGAGGTTCGGCTCTGAATTCTGAACTATGGGCTATTTTGCAAGGCCTGGAGCTTGCAAGATTTCGCAAGTTTGACAGGTTGATTGTAGAAAGTGATTGTTCGGTGGTAATTGATATGATCAAAAATAGTATGTCCGGTGTACCATCGAATACCTTAGTCCGGAAAATTTATGAGATATCCACCAAGTTCCATGCGATTTAGTTTCAGTATGTAAGAAGAACATGCAATTTAGTGGCTGACTTCTTAGCAAAAAACTATGTTTCATCGAATGTTGAGGTTCAGATTTTAGTTTCTCCTGCTTACTCTATTATGCAATTATTGTTAGATGATAATACTTTTATTCCTGATGTATAATTAAGTTGAAATAAAGGCATTGTGATGCCTTTTTTTTTATAAAAAAAAGTCTAATCTATTTTTCAAAAAAAATATTTATATTTTAAAAATAAATTTAAAATATTATTTATTTAAGTTAAATCTAACATCAATTAACATGTTTTTAAAATTAGACATATATTATTATGTTTTAACTTCATAATGATATTATTAACGAAACGTTACAAAAAAAATTTAATCTTAATACTTCAAAATTTAACTTCATAACCATGTTATTAACGAAACGTTACCATATTATTAACTTCATAACCTTTTTTTTTCATTTGAACTTTAATCTTAATACTTTTATTTTTCAACCATAAAAATTTAAGTTCAATTGTTAATACCGTTAAAACTCTTCTGTTAAATTCACTAGTGTGATATAAAAAAAAAAATACTTAATTGATAATTATGTAACAAAAAATGACATTTTAATGATTTGAATTTAACAGAAAATTTTAACTGTGTTGGCTATTCTTAAAAAAATTATTTAAATATTTTAATCAAAATAAAGCATATATAGACTAACTAATGATATTAACAAAGTTGAATATTAAATTATGTTAAAAATTAAAGTATAGAGATTAAATTTTAAAGGTATAATTGCAAAAAAACTCTTAACGTTTAGGGGCTTTTGGATATATGTCCTTAACGTTTTTTTTATTGACATCATTAACGTTACAATTTTTCTTAAATCAACTCAACTTTAACGATCAAACGTGGGTTGATCATTAAAAAATTCTAGATCAACATAATAGTCCATTTGACATGCCACATAAGTGCATGACATTATAAATGATATCATATATTTAATTTTTTTTCATTTATGGTTCATCTTCCTTCTTCTTCCTTCTTTCTCTTTTTCCCCAATTTTTTCTCTCATTTTCTCTTTTGCCAAACACTATTTTTCTTATTCAAAACTTTTCCGTCACTATTGGCTGCCATTTTTTCCCTCTTTCTTGAACGACGACGAACTATCTTTCTTTCTTTTTCACTTTAACTTTCCTACTTTCCCCTTGTAATAAACGATTGCAAATTACCTGAAACTTTCTTTTCAAATTAAATCGATAACCATTTTACTTTCTTTCCCATCTTTTCTTTCCTCGATATGATCCTTCAAAAAAAATCCATGATCTATCATGTTAATGTATATTTATTAACACAATCCAAAACATGATTAAAAACCAAGCTAAAAAAGTTTTTTTTTTTCCTACTTCAGCTAAAAATTGTCTCTCATATTTTCCCAAATTTTCTCACCAATCAAACAGAACAAAAATTGCTATTCAAAGTTTTAACAAATTTGGAAATGTACCCAGATTTAGAGAGAGAGAGTACCTGAAATTGTAATGCCCAGATATCGAGAAACTCGAAAAAATAAACTTTTTTTGTGTGTCGGTAAACAGTTACAGAGAAAGAACAAAAATAGATCTTGCGAAGGAGGAAAGGTTGTTTTTTTTAGACAAATTGAAGAAGAAACAACTGGTTTAAGTGAACCCTGGACCACTTTTAATTGAAAAGATTTGCCTCTTTTTACTCTGATTGGTTTTTATGTTTTCTTTAGATAATATTGTTTGGGTTATCAATAAAGATTGGGAATGAAGTGAGAGAAGTGAAACGAAAATGAGAGTTTGGAAAGAGAGAAAATCTGGAAAAATAGTTAGATGGGATTAAGGATTGAGATGATTTGGGGGTTTTAGGGTTTTTTAATTTTATGTTTATTAAATTTATTTAATTGTAATTTTTTGCCATGTCAGCTTTATTATTTAAAGTTTGCCACGTCATCTGTCAATTGGCACGTCACATAGACCCATATTTTTTATCGACTGTTAACTAATGGTGAACTTCGATTACCATTTGAACAAGATCCGTTCTACAAAATTCTGTTATGTTGAGGGCCGAAATAAGAAAAAAAAAGGTTAGGGGCATATATTCAAAACCCGCAAAGCTTGGAGACTTTTTTTTTACAATTATGCCAATTTAAATTTGAACATGACATAGGGACTAAAATTAAAAATTGACTATCATTATATAGTTTTTTTTTATATACTGGTGTTCGAACCCGAATCTCCTAAGATGAATAACATTATTATTTTTTCATTATAACCACTCGTTAGATTTCATCATTATATAGTTTAAAAAATAAAAGCTATGTATCAATATTTTAATCATAATAAAGTAATTAGAATAATAATGAAATTATAAAAATTTAAGTAACAAATTATGTTGAAAATTAAAATACAAAGATATAATCTAAAAAGAAAAAAGAAAAGAAATTGTATATTTGGACACGTTAATGACAACGTTTTAACTAAGTAGAAGGAAGTATTTAGCATGACTATGATTTCATGAAGCATCAAATTATGTATAAAAACTAAATTTGAAATTTAAGCATATTATAGGGATTAACATTGAAATTGAACCCTTCTCATAAAATCTCAAAAACAACAAGCATTGTTTGTTTATTTTGACAGGCGTCATAAAAGGAACGCCTTTTATACGAGTTATAAAAACCCTAATTAACCAAACTTGTCCTCCCTTTTTTAAAGAAATTTCCCCCAAATCCTAAACCCTTACATTCATATCCCCTTTTCAATTTATCTGATGGCGACGGCGCGTGAGGAGGGGAACCCCTATGACGGCGTACCAGGAGCAGGAGGAAAATTCAAAAAACGGCCGTTTCGGAGAACAACAAAAACTACGCCATACGATCGACCACCGACCTCAATAAGAAACCCCAGCCGTTCCAGCAATGAAAATGGTTGGTTATCGAAATTGGTGGATCCAGCGCGGAGGCTTATTACTTCCAGTGCTCACAGGCTCTTCGCCTCCGTCTTTACGAAGCGCCTCCCTCCTCCGCCACCTCCTACACCGCAACTGCTGGACTCTGGTTAGTTTCTCCTCGCTTCTCTTTTATTGATTCCCAAATACAGGGAGCAAGTAAAAAAAAATACTGGGAGTATTTTTGTGGAAATTGGTTTTGTTGGGTTGCTTTTATTATTGGGGTTTGGAGTGATACTTTATAGTACATAGTTAGGGAATTTTTTGTTTCTGGTATAGAAAAACTTTTAGGAGTTAGAGTTTTACTTATTGGACTCTTGAAAGTCCAACTAGAAGAAGTTGTTTCTTACGGATAATAATTCTCTCTATAATAGTTATAATTATGCTGTTCTTATTGAAATGAAAGCAGTTCCTTCCACTGTTTTCTTTTTGGTGTAAAATATTTCTTGTTGGTTGATATACGCTTCGTTTAAAATGAAGAATTACTCCCTAGAATACAAATATAGATTAAAACCATTCCCCGATTACGCAATGTTGCTTGTAGCGTGAAATTAATGCGTACTGGAAAAATTTGTTAATAAACTATAGACAGGAACATATGAAATATGCTTAACCATGTACAGTGTTTTACTTCTATTCCTTCTTCAAATTAATGATCAGGATTAGCTAACAAGGAATAAGCTATAAATAGGATATTATGATATAATCTTTTTATGATTTTTTTATTATTTCAGGCATGTTGGAAGTTTAAATGACGGTAAAGTATTTTTTTTTTTTTTGGTGATGTTGATTTTATAATAATCTTGTCAGAGACTAATCAGGAACCAACGGAGAATCAACTGGACACATCTTCAACAGTAAGTATTAGTTAAAACTAGATGTTTTTAGCCTCCTGATAGCTTTATTAATTGATCTCTGTGTAATTTGTTTCTTTTTTATACTTTTAAACATATTTTTCCTGAAAATGAAAACCTGTTGATTTTCAAACTTTGAACATATAGAACTAGAATAATTTCTTTGTTCCTTATAATTATGTGTAGAAAATGTCACATGGTAGTAGTATCTTCGATTGGTGCCAAAATCTAAGAGTACAGTACTTCCAAATTGCATTCAGGAAGATGAATTTTAAAGAAGGGTCTGGATTTCAGATTTTAGTATAAATGGTTTGATGGATTGCATAAAAGAATGACTGTCATGATTATTTTCAAATGCATGAATTTATTGGTTCACTGCTTAAGGATAAATTTGATGTACCTATGTGAAATAGGGAATCTAAAATCCATCTTTTTATACTCTCTCAAACGCATAGGTGGGATTGATCCTTAACTAATTCTTATGTATTGTGTGCACATATCCTCCTATATGATCATAACTAACCAAATCCAAATTTACTTTCTAAAATTATGCTCTCAAACATAGCATCAAAGTTGTATTTTGATGTAGAGGCAATTTTCCATTTATGTCAGTTTGGAATGCTGGATGTTATACAATATTATAGTATATAGTTATATTTGGAATCAAGTCTTTAAAAAAATAAATAGGATTTGGTCAAGGTGTTGGCCCTATTTAATCGGAAAACTCTTGGTTTTTTTAGCATACAAAGACAAAGAAGCGATTGTAGTGCTGACTTTGAACATATAGAACTAGAATATCTTCTATGTATATGTAGAAAATGCTATGTGGTTGTATTATCTTTACTTAGGGTGCAATAGTCTAATAATGCAGTAGTTCCTGGTTGCATTTGGCAAGTTGAATGTTAAAGAAGGGATCTGGATTTCAAGTTGTAATATAAATTGCTTGATGGATTGCATAAAAGCATGACTGACTTGATTGTTTCAAATGCATGGACTTGTTGGTTCTCTGCTTAGGGATAAGTTGAAGTGGATATATGTGAAAGAAGGAATAAAAAGTTATTCTTATACCCTCTCAAATACATAGATGTATCGGATCGATAATTAATTTTTATGGATTGCGAGCATTTATCCTCACAATTTACTATAACGAACTAAGTCAAATCCACTTTCTTAACTTATGTTTGAAAAAATAATGTTCTATACTTGTATTTTATACTTTGTTTGAACCAACGAAACCTATTTCTTCTTATTTTCATGTAATATTTTCTTCTCTATTCACCAAAGCACTGTGCATGAAACTGAGAGCTTTTATATTCTTTTTGAAACTGCCATTTTTTTCTTGGTTTGTTACATTTTACTTATAGCAATATAACATTCAGTCACATGCACTAAATGTTTGGGACAGACTTTGCCCTTAATTCTCATGTTACCTTTATTCATTGTTAACTGCAGATGCTGCTTTCAGGCTATGTATCTGTCCCTTTGTTTTATGATTTTTTTGTGTACTATAACATCCCCCTATGCAATTTTCACTTTGATGAACCCGACTTATATGCTTTGTTGTTTTATATGCATTTTTCCACTAAGGTTCCTCCTGTTATGCAAGGAGATGTCATAGAATGTGAGAATCCCACTAATCATTCCGATAAAGGTGGAGTTGCTGAACTTGAGGAAATTTTAAAGCAGAAGACTTTTACCAGGCAAGATGATCTGAACTTGTATCGTGTTGATGTTAAGTTAAAATGCATGGTTATTTGTGCTATTTTGCTTAAAGGGAACTTTGCCAAATTAATTTGGCTTGTTTGTGATAATTTACCTTTTGTATTTGTTTGTTTGCTTCCATGCTTTAGGATTCTGTAGTTCCTATTTGTTCCGGTTTCCATTAACTGGAAGAGAGGGGCTGAGAGCATGAATTGGATTGAATCACTTCAATTTGCAAATTCTAGTTATACTTGCAACCTTTGTAGTTGATTTTTGTGCTATCTATTTTCCAATCTGTAGATGCTGTTGTAATGCTTTGTGATTTTCCTTCGTTGCTTCAGCTTGATGATAGAGATGATGAATAATATTATTCTGTTTCAGATCTGAAATTGATCTTTTGACAAGTTTACTACGTTCAAGAACAGTTGATATTTCTGGTGGTATTGAAGAAAAGACGTCTGAAATGATCTCAGTGGTATCACATGACAAGAAAGAAGATTTTCTGGAGACCCCAGTTAGAGAAAATGGCACTGAGAACCATATTATTTCAACACCTGTTGCCAGATCAATTGTAAGGAAAAGCTTCTTTCCTTCATTTTTCTTTTTAGTTGACATACCCTTAAATGTTCTTTACTCTGCATAATTTTAATTTTCTACACGAAAGAAAAAAACTTAATGGTTATGCAGGTTCCTGATGAGGATGTTGCTTCACCTGCTGAGCTTGCAAAAGCTTACATGGGCAGTAGGCCTTCAAAGGTATCCACATCAATGCATGGATTACAAAATCAAGTGCCTAGGAGAGATTTATCTTCACCGAGCAATAAAATCTTCCCTTCTAAGTCTTCCATGATGTCACTTGTGCCAAGATCTTCTGGCCATGTTGGGAGTCTTGGAAACGGTTTCATGACCCCAAGATCATGGGGCAGGTCTGCTATATATAGTATGGCACGAATACCTTATTCCAGGGTTAACTCATCAACTCTCATCAAGGTTGATATGCTTGACAATCTTGTTCTTTGTATTTTTGCTTGTTTATCATTTGTCTTATTCTAGTTGTTTACTCATTCCGGAGAGTGCTGGCACTGATAGTGATGCTTTTGGTGGACCTTTATCGTCATCTCAGGGTGCATGGGAGCACAATAGAATTTCTGGCTCCGGGCAGGGGGTACTAATTCAGGATCCTATCTCTCTTTTCAGAATTTCTCTATCTAGAGAATATCATTAAACGGGTATGCTTCTTTCCTTCTCAGGTTTTAAAGCGCAGGAGCTCAGTATTAGACAATGATATAGGATCAGTTGGCCCAATTCGGCGGATTCGTCAAAAATCAAGTCTCCTTTCTTCAAGAAACTTGACTTTACCTGCTTCTGCTGGCCCTATCTGCGCATGTGGTTGGCACTAGTTCAGCTGGTTTAGATACTCTAGCCGAGACTGGGGGTAACAGCAGTCCCGGCACATATTTTACCACTGTTCCATCCAAGTCCAGTCAGATGGCTTCAAAAATATTACAGCAACTGGAAATGTTGGTCTCCCCAGGGGAAAAATCACCCTCTATGTTGTCACCATCTATGCTATGTGGGCAGGCTCTTAAAAGCCTTGCGAATGTAGATTCTTCAAAATTTCTGGAGAACGTGCATGATTCAAGTAAGGTGAGTGGTTCTCGCATTGTATTGACTGATTTTCAAGACTCCGTGTCTAACAAGCATGATAAGGTTAAAAAAAATGTCTCAACGTTGGTTTCTCTCCCTGACAAGCAAGTTCCTGCAGTAAATGATGTAGATATTAATAGTTTAATGAAGGATAATAGGCCTAGTGTTAAAGCTGCTGATTCCAGTGGTATCAAGTCTGTCGTACAGTTATCTCAGAAAAAGAGTCAGGCTTTTCAGATGAGTGCACATGAGGTATGTGGTAATTGGTAAACAGATAATTTTTGTCATGTCATATTCTGCTATGGGTTTTTGGTGATCAATTAGAGCAATTGTTAATAATCAAAATTCCTTAGTCAAGTGCTATATATTTTATTTAAAAATTCCAAACAATAAGGATCTATCATGCCTACTTGCTACTTTTATGGGTTATAGATTAAGGGAATACAAGCTTTGATTGATAACACTTTACCTTTGCATTGATACTTACCTCATAAAGGACCTATGATTAATAATATATGGAACTTGTCCTAACCTTAGACTCATTAGGAAGGGAGTCTTAAGCCTCTAAAAATTAGTAGGATTTCTGTCTTATTTTATAACTAAAATTGTCCCCTTAAATACAAGTTAGATAGTATTTTATTCTTGTAGAATAAGAAACTAAAATTAAGGATTTTAATTGTAATAAAATACTTGCTAAATAAATTCTAATTAGGAATTTTACTAAAACCAACATGTTTGTCTTCTTTCATTTATAGCGCCTTTGATTTCTTGGCAAAGGCAACCAAAGCATTACTTCTGATTGAGAGAGCATGATTAGAAGCTTCACTGTTTTGTTCTGTTTTTCCCTTTTTGGTTCCTATGCTGTTTCGGTTAATGCTTATGGTCTTTGTCACAGGATTATCTGGATCTGGATGATGGTGACTATTCTATTGGAGCCACACCTGCTAGATTTGGTGAATGGAGGGAGAGGTCAGATATTTCTGTTAACAGGAGTAAGCATGCTGCTCCTGAAGCTGTTGTAGAGAAGCCTTCTATATTTTCTGAAGTTATGCCTATATCAAGTGCTGCTGTCAATCGAAATCCTGGAATGAGAACATCAAATGGATCTCCAGTTGTTGATAAGAGTTCGAGTACTACTTTTACAGTTGTACAGGTGGCCAACTCATCTGTGCAGTCAGTGTTTTTGGGATCTCAGTCAACTCAAGCAGCCAAAGAAGATGCTTTCTCTACAGAATCAAATGCTCCTCCTATGATTAGCATTGGGGAGAAAGTTGCACCAGTGCAGTCAGATGCTGCTGTTACCACATTTGGCTTTGCCTCTAGAAATGTTGGTGAGGTTTTATCTGTTACTGGATCTTCAGGTGTTAAGCTTGCCAAAAGTTCACACCAAGAACTAGATTACTCAAGCAGGTTAGTGTATATCTGTTAATCAACTTCTCTTGCTTGGAAGGCTTTTTACTTGGGTCTTCTCTTCCCCTTTCTTTCTTTCTTTCTATACCTCCAATGTAGGATTGTTTATAGGATTACTAATAGTGGGTCAAATGTCTTAGACTATTGGTTGGTTGATTGGAAGGGAGTAAAAAAATTACCCTACCATGTTCGGATTTCTTATATCAGGATGGGAGGGGATTTAGTGGTGAATCTAACCTTAGCCTGTAGAATCATTGATAGTGGGGTGAATGGTGTAGGTTAATGGTTAGTTGATTGAAAGGGAGTTTAGGTTACTTAACTAACCTCCTAGATAGTAGATATCAAGTGTGGGTTTTTTTGTTGGTCCATTTGATGATATTAGTTTTGCATAGTGTGGTTAGGATAGTATGTTACAAAAGGTTAACCGAAATTCCAATTTTTGTGCCTGAAGTTTAAAAATTCAATTTGGCACTTGGAAGTTGGCATCGCCTATGCCTTAGCACCAGACAACAATAGCTCTCTGGCCTTTTAGGTTGATTTATGATCAAGCTGTGCATGATGTTCCTAGGTGCGCTTTTTTTGTAAGGTGATAGGCATAGAGAAAGCCTGCCTGTTTGAAGTTCTTTTTAATTCTTCTCATTTTTAATTTTTTAATTAGATGCATCTTTACTAGTAAGAAAGGAGATGGTGTTGAACTCTCTACTTCTCAGTATTTAAGTATTCAACAATCAACATGGGATCATAAGGAAACCATGCATATTGGCCAACAAAAAGAATCGGGTGTTTTGTAGATTAACTGAACTACTCTTTAGAGTTCATTATCATAATTATTTTTCACTAGTCACTTGCCCCTTTCATTTTGCTAACAATCCCAAAAATGCTTCTTCTTAATACTATGACTGATCAGTGTATATAGTTTCTTGTGTATTATTCTTTAAAACTTTGCTGTTTTATATTCTATAGCCGGCTGTTGTTTGGTATCTCTAGTCACTTCCCCTCTTTCACTTTGCTAATAATCACAAAATGCTCCTTCTCAATAAGTTGATTTATCAGTATATATATTTCTGTGTGCCTGTGCGTATGTGTTTTCCCTTTAATAATATTCATTAAATGCTTTGTTGCTTTATGTTGAGCTTCGCCACTACTGCTCCTGGTGTAATCAATCACTTGTCAGAAAAAACTGATAGAGGAAGCACTATGAATGGGATCTTTAGGACACCTGAAACCGCACTCACCTCTACTGTTTCAACATCTAACTTCAAGTTTGGTGCCTCGGCAGACGGTTCTACTGTAAATAATGGGTCTTTTTGTTCTAGTTCTTTTTCATTCTTTTCACCAGTGCCTTTTCTAGTCCCAAGTAATGGTCGAAGTTCATCCAGTGCAACTGCCACCAATAATGACTCTCCTGCTACTGCCACCACTTCTGCAAGTGCAACTGTGAATCCCACTATATGCCACACCAGCAGCCCCTCTGTGGAGGCTTCAATCCCTTCCTTTACAGCTTCACCTGTTATCAAGTTTTCATCTTCTGGGGACCCATCAACTTCAGTTCCAACATCATCAACTTCAGGGGAAGCAACCAAATCTAAGACCCAGGATACAAGCCTTGGCAATGTAGGGATTTTTCCTTTTAGTAGTACGTTTGCTTTTACTTGCTCTGGAAGTACTGCTGTGAGCAGCACTACTGGTACAACAGCTGTATTCACAAGCTCTGGAAATAGCAGTTTCAGTTGTACATCTTCCACCATTACAAACTCTGGAAGTGGCTTTTTCAGCAGCACATTTACCACAGTGATAGGCACAGCAAGTAGTATCTTTGGCGGTTCATCTTCAACTACAAGCACAGGCAGTGGTATTTTTGGTGGTACATCTTTGCCAGTAGCTGGTACAGGAAATAGTACTTTTTCCACTAAATCTGCAATCATGGGCTTGGGAAGTAACATCTTTGGATTTGGTGCTCCAGCTGCATCCACATCTAGTGCACTGACTCAGGGTTTAAATCCTTTTAATGCTGTTGATACCCAGGCATCCGCAGCAGGAACTGGCATTGGTTCCTCAGCCCAAAGCACACCCATTCAGTTCTCTTCATCTGCATCATCTCCATCCTTTGGATTGGCTGGGAATACAACCTTTTCCTCTGGCAGTTCGGTTTTTGGGTCATCTGCATCTGTGGCTAAACCTTTTAGTTCAGGTGCAAGTTTTGGAATAAGTTCTTCCTCTTCAGAAACCAACTCTCTGAGCTCAAGCAGTGGCATTGCTGCTGGTGCATTTGGTTCCAATTGGCAAGCCTCCAAGACACCCACATTTGGGTCATCATCGGGATTTTCCTTTGGATCATCAACTTCTGTTAGTGCTTCTAGCGGTACAACTACTATCTTTGGGTCATCCACTGGTGCCTCCTCAAGTTCCATATTTTCATTCACTTCGGCTGCAGCTGCTACTCCATCACAGCCTGTGTTTGGTAGCACTAGTCATGGCTCCGTGTTTGGGTCAACGCCCTCTAGTAATAATGATCAAATAGAAGATAGTATGGCAGAGGACACAGTTCAGGCTTCACTGACTGTTGTGACATTTAGTAAACAGCCAATCTCACCACCTGCTTCTGTGTTTGTTTTTGGTGCCTCAAACCCATCAGGAGAAGGTTCTGTCCAGTTTGGAGGCCAAACAAGCATTGGCGCACCACAGAATCCATCTCCATTTCAGGCTTCTGGTATTGTTGAATTTGGTGCCGGAGGGAGCTTCTCACTAGGCACCAGTGGTGGTGATAAGTCTGCCAGAAAATTTGTGAAGGTCCGCAAGCAGCGAAAGAGATAAGAGCTGCTGATAGTTGCTGCATGTGCAGCCCTCTGAGATAGTTTGCTGCTGGTAGCGGCATTGACTGATAATTTCAAAATTTTAAAAATGGTGCTGTTTATGCTTGTTCCAGTTACAGTTTTCATCATTTCTTTGTGTTGCTGCCAGAAATTGGTCACAATTTTGTATGTTCTTCCTAGTGAGAAATTTGAGACATTTGGAACTGTGTACTACTATTAGTATTAATTAGCTGATAGTTTTTCAGGTTTTAGCAATTGTGCTTTCTACCTTGTTTTTTGTACCCTAATCATATGTAACATAAAAAAACTGTGGAAATGATTATGATTTTTTTTATTTTAGAGTCTCTTGTTTTCTTCAGAAGGTTTATTATTGTATCAAAGTAGGGAGCACCAAAACGTAGCCATCTAATATGACCTTGAGGACAAGATCACACAGTACACTCCACGATAACAAATAACCTATAACGGTCTTGCCATTTGGTCAACACATATAATCTTGCAAGGCATTATTGATTACGTAGCACTACAGGATAAAATGTGACTTTTTATATAAACTCGAGTGCATGAGGGACTAAAGCTCGACTCCCCTTACACTAAAAATCCTACACAACAACCTTAACAATCTCTTTTCCTTCTTTTCACTCTAGCCTTTTGTCTGTCATAAGTGAATCGACACTCCTCTCCATCATTCTTTTTATCTTATTGATTATTCGTATCTATAATAAATTTTACTATTTTCACTTTTGAGTGATTCTTTCTTACTTTAAATCTTATTTTAAAAATTTACATGTGATTTATATTATTTTGTTTTTTTATATTATATTGGTGTGATTATATGATAGTGTTTACTGGAGCCACTCGTTGGGTTTTGTTTGTATTTGTTTTTATTCATTTATTTTTACGCTTTAGATAATTAGATGCATCCAAAATTGATTTTCAAGTGAAGAGGACCACTCCTAAATTTAGTTCAAATCAACATTTAATTTTTTTTTTGAAAAGAAAGAGTAAGATAAAAAGTAAGAAATTAAACTAATCCCTCGTATTCTTGTTTTTCTATCACAAACCATCTTAACGAGATTATTTATGATTTTTTTTCGAAGAATATATTATATTTTCCAATATCCTACAAATATCAAAAGCTAATAAATTCTCATTACCAAAGCAGAATTGGAACCCAAAATAATTAACATTTAATTTTACTACAATTTCACTATCAACTAATACATTAGTTAGTAACAATAAAGTTCACTTTGTAGTTTTTTATGTTTCAAATCAAACATTAATTAAGTGTTTAATTATTGTTAACATCTTACTATAGTTAACTGTTTAATAATTTTATCACGCAAAATTAATAGTTAAAGCATCCCACCATTTAAAAACTACTTCTTTATTATTTAGGTAAAATTCCCTAGAAGGTCCCTATGCTATATGTTTTCCCCTACTCTTATTTACTATTTTGTATCCTTTTATTCTTCTAAATGTCTATTTTTAGTCTCAAACCCAACTTTATTTCATTAATTCAATCTAGCTTATTTTTAAAATATGTTTTAATGTGGTAAATATATACTATATACACATTTCGAAAAATAAATACACTAGAAATGATTAAATAACTCTTCAAAAAAAAGAAATGATCAAGTAATAATGAGTCCAAATCCAAAAAATTGAATAGTACAGGGACCTTTTATAGAATTTAATCTATATTTACGCTAAAATTAAAATAAAACAAACAGCGTTAAATCAGCACCGTTAAATAAAACCTACCTACCATTCCGATCGTCGCCTGTTACATTGTTGAAGATCACCAGGCTGTGATATTATCACTGACCCATTACAAAGATACCAAAAATACGTATACTTTCTATATCCATATTAGCCTCGATTTTCCTTCTTTTTCTTTTCTTTTTTCTTCTCAGTTTCTGTAATACAATATAATATAAAAACCCTAATTAACCCAACTTTTCCTTTCTCTTACGAAAATTTCCCTCAAAATCCCTAACCCTAACACTCATCTCCCCATTTCTGTTTCTCTGATGGCGACGGCGCGTGAGGAGAGTAACCCCTACGACGGCGGGTTAGGAGCCGGAGGAAAATTTAGAAAACGGCCGTTTCGGAGGGCAACAAAAACTACTCCATACGATAGGCCGCCAACCTCAATAAGGAACCCCAGCGGTACCGGCGACAGAAATGGCTGGTTATCGAGATTGGTGGATCCAGCGCGGAGGCTTATTACTTCTAGTGCCCATAGGCTCTTTGCCTCCGTATTTACGAAACGCCTCCCTCCTCCGCCGCCTCAGACACCACAAGCGCTGGACTCTGGTGAGTTTTCTCCTTGGTTTTATTTTATTGTTAAGGAAATTAAAATTCGGGGAGAAACTTACTCCAGAAAAAAAAAAATACAGAGAGCAATCACTTATTTTTGGCGGAAATGGATTCGTTTCGCCTGCTTTAAATATTGGGTTTAGGAGTGGTAGTTTGTCAAAATTTGGTTCTGAAAATTTCTTGTTTTTGTAGATGAAGATTTATTGGAGTTAGGGTTTTACTTATTCGATTTAGAATCTTAAGTATAAGAAATAGTTTCATATGAATAATAATTATCTTTATAATTTTAATAATTATTTGGTTTTCGTTATTGTATATAATGTTTCTTGTTAGCTGATATACGACTTAAAAGTTAATCCTCATTTACATCTAATATGCTTTCTGTTTGAAGCAGTGCCTGATTATGCAATGTTGCTTTTACTTTGATAAAAATGTGTCATTGAACATAGTTATTGAATAATTGACAGGAATATATCTAATATGCTTAAGCGTTATAATATTTTACTTGAATTTGTGATAATGTAATCAGGGACTAATCAGGAACCAAGGGAGAATCAACCAGAAGCAACTTCTAAAGTATGTGTTATTTAAGCCTAGTTGCTTTTATACTCCTGGTAGCTTGTTTTTGGCTTAAAGTATTAGATTAGTATTCTGTCCGCTGCCAGGGGAATAAAGAAAACTCCACAAGCGGGGTTAAGACAATAAAATGTTTTTTTTTGTTATTGTTAGTTTTTAATATATTTAAGGATACATGTTAGGAATCTAACTCCGCTTGCGAGTATTTTTCTTATTCCACTGGCAGTGGACAAAATAATTATCCTAAAACATTTCAATTTACAGTATTCCTTTCAGTTTTCTTGTAACATTTTTATTACCTTTTTTTAATAGATAAGAGGGAGGTACATAAAATTATAAAGTGAAACTTGGAGTGAATTTAATGATTAATGAACTAAATTTTGACTGAACTTGTACATGATCGTTTGCCTTTCACTTGTTTGGTTTTTAAGTAAGAAAAAACTCTAAATATGTATCATAGTATTTTTTTTTAAGAAAAGTTCTATTCTATTTTTTATTTGAAACAAACCTATTTTTCTAACATTTTCTTCTATATTCACGAAAGCCTTTACTAGATTTAATGCGCTTTAAGTGAAACATAGGGCACTCATATTTATCTGAAACTGGACATCTCTATTTCTTGGTATGCTATTTTCTATTTAGAGCAATAGAAAATCAGCTGAAATGCAATAAATTTTAGGGACAGGCTTTGTCATAAATTCTCATGTATCCTTTATTCATTGTCAATTGTGGAAGTTTCTTTCTAAGTTTTGTGTTTGTCCTTATTTTTATGATATTTTCTTATGTATTTATTTATAAAATTTCTCCTTTAAGTTATCATTGATGAACCCAACTTGTATGCTTTGTTGTTTTATGTATCTCTTCCTCTTAGGTTCCTTCTGTTGTGCAAGGAGCCATCATAGGATGTGAGAATCCTGTTAATCATACTGAAGAAAGTGGAGTTGCTGAACTTGAGAAAATTTTAAAGCAGAAGACATTTACCAGGCAAGATGGTCGTAAATTGTATCTTATTGATGTCAAATTGAAATGCATGGTTAATTGTCCTATTTCCCTTTGCGGGAACTTCGCCAATTTTTGTCATTTATGATAATTTCCTATGCTTTGGCTTCTGGAATTTCTATTTCTTTTAGTTTCCATTAGCCAGATGAAAAGGGCTCAGAGTATGAATCAGATAGAATCAGTTTGTTTTGCAAATTCTAGTTGTTTTTGCAAACTTTATATTTGATTTTCTGGCAATCCAGTTTCCAATCTGAACATGAGATTGTAATGCTTTGTGATTTTTCTTCATTGTTCAGCTTGGGTGGGAATAAACTTCGGTGGCCCTTTTCTGGTTGTTAGCATGTTTCTTTCTACTTGAGCAGTATTTCTTTTAACAGGAATTTTCTTGATGTTATAGATGATGAATATTATTATTATCATTGTTATTTTTTCAGATCTGAAATTGATCATTTGACGAGGTTACTATGCTCAAGAAGTGCTGATATTCCTGGTGGAAATGAGGAAAAGAGGCCTGAATTGATCTCTGTGGTATCTCATGACAAGAAAGAAGAATTTCCAAAGACCCCGGTTAGAGAAAATGTGACTGAGAACCATCTTATTTCAACACCTGTTGTCAGCTCAACTGTAAGGAAAAGCTTTCTTTCCTTCAATTTGCTTTTGGGCTAACATATCTTCAAATGATTTTTACTAGTCTGTATAATTTTAATTTCATAGATTGAAAAAAGAAGAAAAACACTTTTATGGTTCTGCAGGTCATTGATGATGTTGTTGCTTCACCGGCTGAGCTTGCAAAAGCTTACATGGGAAGTAGGACGCCAAAAGTATCTGTATCAAGGCCTGGACTACAAAATCAAGTGCCTAGGGGAGATTTAACTTGTCCAAGGAATAAAAATTTCCCTTCTATGTCTTCCACAATGTCACTTGCGCCAAGATCTTCCGGTCATATTGGTAATCTTGGAAACAGTTTTGTGACCCCAAGGTTAAGGGCAGGTCTGCAATATACAGCATGGCACGGACACCTTATTCCAGGGTTAACTCATCAACTCTCCTCAAGGTTGTTATGCTTTGCTATCTTTCCTCTTCTGTAATTGCTTGTTTGTCATTTGTCTAATCCGAGTTTTTGG
Organism: Gossypioides kirkii; assembly: GCA_005610355.1. Lineage (NCBI taxonomy): Eukaryota > Viridiplantae > Streptophyta > Magnoliopsida > Malvales > Malvaceae > Gossypioides > Gossypioides kirkii. Next base: position 29,275,993 of record CP032248.1, read on the forward strand.
TTTATTCTTTTAGAGTTCTGGCACTGCAAGTGACGCTTTTGGTGGACCTTCATCATCATCTCAGAGTGCTTGGGAGCAAAAGAGAATTTCTGGCTCTACACAAGGGGTACTTGTTTAGGATCTTTGTATTTCTCCCTTTGAGGTTGTTTCTTCCTCTCTCTGTCTAGAGGGTATCATTCAGTGGATATTTTTCTTTTCTTAGCAGGTTTTAAAGCGTAGGAGTTCAGTATTAGACAATGATATAGGATCAGTTGGCCCAATTCGGCGGATTCGTCAAAAGTCCAACCTTCTTTCTTCAAGAAACTTAAGCTTACCTACTTCTGGTGGCCTATCTGCTCGCATAGCTGGCAATAGTTCAGCTGCTCTAGATACTCTGGCTGAGAATGGGGATAACAGCTCTCCTGGCACTAGTGTTACCACTGTTCCATCCAAGTCCAGTCAGACGGCTTCAAAAATTTTACAGCAATTGGACATGTTGGTATCCCCAAGGGAAAAATCACCAACTAAGTTGTCACCATCTATGCTACGTGGGCAGGCTCTTAAAAGCATTGAGAATGTAGGTTCTACAAAATTTCTGGAGAACATGCAAGATACCGACAAGTTGAGTGGTTCTTGCACTGCACTGCCTGGTGTTTGTGAGTCTATGTCAGGAAAGCATGATAAGGCTAAGGAAAATGGCTCAACAATGATGGTTGCTCTTCCTGACAAGGCGGTTCCTGCAGTAAATGGTGCAGATAGTAATAGTTTGAAGAAGGATAATAACATGCCTAGTGTTAAAGCTGCTGATTCCAGTGTGATCAAGTCTATTGTACTGCAACCTCAACAAAAGAGTCGGGCTTTTCAGATGAGTGCACATGAGGTATGTGTTAATTGGTAATTGGACATAACTTATGTCAAAATTATTTAGTGATCAAATAGAGCTGTTAATGATCAAAATTCCTCCTGGTTCTTTTGCTGGTCATGTACTATTGTTTCCAGAAGATGAGGCTCTATCAAATGCTTACTTTTGGATTGAGGAGGGATATCCATAAGCTTCACTTTTGCCTTTATACGTCTATTATTAACACCTTAGTGTTTATGTTTTCTGTTACAGGATTATCTAGATCTGGATGATGATGACTATCCTAATGGAGCCACACCTGCTGAAGGGAGAGGGAGGTTGGATAATTGTGTCATGGAGAGTAAGAGTGCAGCTGCTGAAGCCATGATAGAGAAGGCTTCTAGTCCTGAAGTTAAACCCAATTCAAGTGCAGCATTCAATCAAAAACCTGATTTGAAAACATCTGATGGACCCACAGGTGTTGAAAAGAATGCTGGTATTATTACTTCTCAAGTTGTAGAGGTGGCCATTTCATCTCTGCAGTCTCCATTTTTTGCATCTACATCAACTCCAATAGCCGATAGAGACGTTGTCCCTTCACAGTCAGATGCTCCTCATATGCTTAGCATTGGGGAGAAAGTTGTGGGAGCAAAGCAATCAAATGGTGCTGTTGCTTCATTTGGCTTTGCCTCTACAAATGTTGGTGAGGTTTCATCAGTTACTGGATCTTCAGGTGTTAAGCTTGCCACAAGTTCAGACCAAAAACCAGAAAACTTAAGCAGGTTGGTATATCCATTATTCAACCTCTCTTGCTTGGAAGGATTTACTTTCGTCTTCTGTTCTCCTTTCTTTCTTGTCTATACCTCCAGTGCTGGCCTTATTTGTAGAATTACTACTCTGTTTAGGAGTTGTTATAAAAGGATGGGAGGGGATTGGGGATTTTGGAGGTGAATCTAACCCCTGTGCATAGGGTCACTAATATCCGGTTGAATGGAGTAGACTAGTAGTTAGTTGGTTTGCAGGGTGTAAAAGGATACCTGGTCAGGAGTTCTTATAAAATGATGGGAGAGGATTCTGGAGATAAATCTAACCCTTGTAAGCAAATAACAAAGGATTTGTCATGATCTTATTGGTGTATGCCAGCCATTTAACTAACTGTTATAGTCTAATGTGTGAATCAATGGATGGAAGCAAATATCAAATACTCTAATGCTGATGTTTTAACTTCAGCTACCCAATTGAGAATTTGATCATAATTTGGGTACCAAACATTGTCCAAATTTGGAATTATTGGTAGTTAAATTAGTAAAGGCTTTCCAAATGCTAGTAATAGATTAAGTTGTAGTTAGAACTGAAAAGGCAGTTGATTTTCTTGTTGGGATTTTTTATTAAATCTCTCTAACTTACCCTCTTTCATTTTTGCTAACAATAACCGAAAAGAAAAAAGAAAAAGGAAAAAGAAAAGGTTGGTTAATACAATTGTTGATCAGTATATTTTGTTTTCTGTCTGGTATAATCCGTGCTGCTTCTTGAAGAGTTAGCTTTGTTCCTTCCCCCCCTTTCACTCTGGTAGCAATCACCCAAAAATAGAGAAAGCAAGAAAAGAAGGCTATACAGTGATTGATCAGTATATCTTTTTTTTCTCTTTCTTTCTCTGGAGTCCTATTTAAATGCTTTGTTGCCTTATTATTTGTCAAATAAAACTGCCTATATTGCTAACAATTCCCCTTTCTTTCTTTCTTCAATGCTTTGTTGCCTTATATTTGTCAGATAAAACTGCCAATATTGTTAACAATCCTCCTTTCTTTCTTTCAGCTGTGCTACTACTGCTCCTGGTACAACCAATTATTTGCCAGATAAAACTGATAAGGACAGCAATCTGAATGGCATCTTCTGTAGGACACCTGAAGCTGCAATCACCTCTTCTGTATCAACTTCAATATCAGCTGGAAGTAAGTTCAAGTTTGGTGCGTCAGCAGATGGTTCTACCTTTAATAATGGGTCTTGTGCTTCTAGTCCTTTTTCGTTATCTTCTCCGGCACCTTCTCTAGTCCCGAGTAATTGTCAAAGTTCCTCCGGTGCAACTGCCACCAAAAATGACACTTCTGCTGCTACTATCACCTCTGCAAGTGCAACTGCGAATGCCAGCATCAGCTTTACCAGCAGCCCCTCTGTGGAGGCTTCAATCCCTCCCTTTGGAGGTGCACCTGTTTTCAAGTTTTCATCCTCTGGGGACCCATCAACATCAGTTTCAACATTATCAACAACTTCAGCGGAAGCAACTGAATCTAAGACACAGGATTCAAAACTTGGCAATGTAGGTATCTTTCCTTTTGGTAGTACATCTGCTTTTACTGGCTCTGGAAGTAGTATTTTTTGTGGTACAAGTGCTGTAAGCAGCTCTGCTGGTACAACAGCTGAAGTCGCAAGCTCTGGAAAGAGCAGTTCCAGTGCTATATCTTCCACTATTACGAACTCTGGAAGTGGCTTTTTCAGCAGTACATTTTCCCCCGTGACAAGCACAAGCAATGGTATCTTCGGTGGTACATCTGCAAATACAAGCGCAGGCAATGGTATCTTTGGTGGTACATCTGCAACTACAAGCACGGGCACTGGTTTATTTGGTGCTACATCTGCAAATACAAGCACTGGCAATGGCATCTTTGGTGGTACATCTGCAACAAGCACAGGTAGTAGTATTTTTGGTGGTACTTCTTTGCCAGTATCTGGTACAGGAAGTAGTATTTTTTCCACTAAAGCTGCAGTCACGACCACTGGAAGCAACATCTTTGGATTCAGTGCTCCAGCTACATCCACATCTACTTCACGGTCTCAGGGTTTAAATCCTTTCAATGCTGTAAATACTCAAGCATCTGCTGCAGGAACTGGCATTGGTACCTCAACTCAGAGCACGCCCATTCAGTTCTCCTCATCTGCATCATCTCCATCCTTTGGATTGGCTGGGAATGCAACCTTTTCCTCTGGCAGTTCGATTTTTGGGTCTTCAGCATCTGCAGCTAAACCTTTTAGTTCAGGTTCAAGTTTTGGAATAAGTTCTTCCTCTTCAGAAACCAAGTCTCTGAGCTCTAGCAGTGGCATTGGTGGCGCTGCATTTGGTTCCACTTGGCAAGCTCCCAAGACACCCACATTTGGTTCATCATCAGGATATTCCTTTGGATCATCAACTTCTGTTAGTGCTCCTAGCACTGCATCTACTCTCTTTGGGTCATCCACTGGTGCCTCTTCAAGTTCCATGTTTTCATTCAATTCCGCTGCAGCTGCCACTCCGTCACAGCCTGTGTTTGGTAATATCAGTCCTGGCTTGGTGTTTGGGTCAACGCCCTCTTGTAATAATGATCAAATGGAAGATAGTATGGCGGAGGACACAGTTCAGGCTTCACCTGCTGTTGTGACCTTTAGTCAACAGCAAATCTCACAACCCGCTTCTGGGTTCATTTTTGGTGCATCAAACCCACCAGCAGCAGGTTCTGTCCCATTTGGAACCCAACCAAGCATAGCCGCACCACAGAATCCATCTCCATTTCTGGGTTCTGGTAGTCTGGAATTTAGTGCTGGAGGGAGCTTCTCATTGGGCACCAGTGGTGGTGACAAGTCTGCCAGAAAATATGTGAAGGTCCGCAAGCAGCGGAAGAAGTAAAAAGGTTTAATTACTTGAGGCAACTCTTTCATGCGAGAGACTTTAAGTGTGATTGATTGAATAATTATTGTGGCAAATGAGAGGAGCTGCTGATTGTTTCTGTATGTTGTAAGCCATCAGAATGTCATTGATGCCAGCACAAATGAGAGGAGCTGTTAAAAATGTTGCTGTTATTTCATCATTTCTATGGGCTGCTGGCAGAAGTTGGTCGCAATTTTGTATGTTCTTCCTGGTAAAAATTCGAGACAACATCTGGAACTGTACTGCTAGTAATAGTTAGCTGATAGATTTTGTGGTTTGGCCTTGTTCTGTGTACCCTTTATATGTAACATAAATCCATGGAAAAAAGAATCAAAGACTATGGAAATGGTTATGAATCTCATTTTAGGCATGGTCTATTTTTTCTTCTTTTAAATGGTTTGTAGAATTATAGTTTGTTGAGCTCAAGTATTCTATCATAAATTATAACAGGTTGCGGCGTTTTGAAAACCCTTTGGGGCTATTCTTTTCTTTGACATTCATCCTAGGTGGTTCCATGTTTTTGCAAGTAGATATTGGAAAAAGTATTGAAGCTATTAATAGAGAGGCTGATATAAGCAGCGGAATAGGATTGAAAGCTTTTCAGTTGCGGATTTGGCTTGCGCTTGACCGACTTGAATGGAAAATTGTGGCCGTAATATAAAATGAATTTTTGGAATTTTTGAATTTGAATAAAGTTGAACTTGAATTGATTAAATTCAAGAAAAAAAAGTAAACAACAAATAAAACAAGCAAATAAAGATTATAGGTGGATGAAATTGAAGATGGATGATGGAGAATGGATGAATAAATAGGGTCTTAAGAAGTTTTTGGAATTTATTTTTTTATTAATCAAAACTCACAATATGTCCTGAAGATAGTGGATAACATTTTTCTTTATGCTACAAGGACATTGGATAAAAGAGAAATAAATCTCTGAAATTGTGAAAGACAAATGCCTATAATTTAGCCAAACAAATCCTTTAAATTATGGAAGACAAACGCCTTTACACTTTAGTCAAACAATCCCTATAATTGTAAAAGATAACTTGACTTGATTAAGCTTGTTAATTGAGCCATTAATAGATTGGGCCAAACTAAAAATTGAAAGCTAAGCTAAATCCTAAAGTGACTTAAATAGACTTTAATTGAAACTTCAAGATAGGTTTATGGATGTCCCCATGGGTTGGTTTTGTATACTGGATTCGTTCATTGCAAGATTGTCTCATTTAAGCTCATCAATGCGATCCATTTCGTTCAAACCCCAAAATGTGGTTTCTTAGACTAAAATTTAGAATCTTGTTTTTTTTTTAATTCTTGGATTTCATATATGATGGAATTGGGCCAAGAAAGTGAATCTTAATATCCTTTTTTCCTTTGAATAAGCTTGTAGGGCCTTCGTCACAAACTCTTGGACAACTACATTTAGTCTGGACTTGATTTGGTTAGTTTTCGATCTTGTAATAGGGCATTGAAATAGAGTTAGCCCATCATGTCCATGCTCCCTTGATTGGACCTTGATGCTCGCATCATTTCCCCTTACTCGAAAGGATTCGTCCTCGAATTTGAAGCATCAAAGGGAGAGAGATCAACCATATTAAGAGAACTAACATTATACTCACCAGGCAGATCAATGTGATATGCACTGTTGTTGATATGTTCGAGGACTTGGAAGGTCCATCTCCTTGTGGGTTTAACTTAGTCCTTCGCTTACTTGGAAACCTTTCTTTTCGCATATGGACCCAAAACCAATCACCAGGTTCAAACACAACTTGCTTGCGCCACCTATTAGCTTTGGGAGCATTGGAAAAATTTGTATTTTCAATTTGTTGTTTCACTTTCTCATGGATGATTCTTACCAACTCCCCTTTCTTTTCTCCATCTAAGCTAGAAACCTCATCCACGGGCAAATGCACAACATCAAGTACAGTGAGTGAGTTAAAACCATAAATAATTTCAAAAGGGGAGTAACCAGTAGTAGAATGAATAGATCTATTATAAGCAAACTCAACAAATGGTAAAAACTCCTTCAAAATTTTAAGATTCTTACCCACAAAGGTATACTATGTAAGCGCATGACCTCTTTGAAGAATAAGTCAACCATGTGTGTAGCATCATCCGTTTTGTGACAAGCGATGAAGGAACTAGTAAAGGAGTATAAAGTCCATGAGGCATTACTTTCGATTTTGCTTGTTTACAAGAAAGACACTTAGAACATGCCTTTTCCACATCCCTCTTCATATGTGGCCAAAAGAAGTGTTCTCATAGAATATCCAAGGTTTTTGTGACACCAAAGTGCCCATTAATCCTCCACTATGTGCCTCATGAATCAACAATTCACGCATGGAACATTGAGACACACATAACCTGTTTAATCGAAACAAAAAACCATCTACAACATAAATATTGTTAATGGCATCATTCTCACAATTATTATAAATAGATGAAAAATCATAACCATTCAAGTACAAATCCTTAATGTGTTCAAATCCCAAGACTTTAGCATTCAATGTAGTGATTAAAGTATATCGACGAGATAAAGCATCCGCAACTACATTATCCTTACCATGTTTGCACTTAATAACATATGAGAATGTTTCAATAAACTCTACCCAACGAGCATGTCTTTTGCTCAACTTACCTTGTCCCTTTAACCATTTAAAAGATTCATGATCAGTATGTATGACAAACTCTCTAGGCAACAAGTAGTGTCGAAACCACTTTGAAAACGAGGGATTCGAAAAAAAAAAATCATTTTAATATGTTTGGAAAAATGGAAAAAATGGGAGTCGCCACCAATCTTTAGGGTGTGATTGGATCACCACAAAGCGTTTAAAACGTTAAAAATGTCGGTCTACGAAATCCAAAAAAACGGATTCGGGAGTCGGTTACGCATGAGGAAGGATTAGCACCCTCATACGCCCAAAATTGGTACCACATGATTACTTTCGGTTTTTTTATGAAAACAGTGAAAACTCGAGTAAAGTTTAAAATACGATGTCTATTTTAGGAGGCTTTGTGTAATTTCAAAGGAAATCTTTTAAGAAAATTTGTCCTCGTGTTTCGAACCACTATGAGAACTCGGAGTCGTGTCTAACACATTAGGGCACTGTATTTTCGGAGTTTCAAAATTTTGAGGGCGTTTCGGGAGATTTTGAAGAGAGTATTTGATCTCATGAGTTAAACGAAAATCACACCCAGCACGTTAGGGCACGATTTTTCGAGGTTTTCACACGAAATGATATTGCCTCGTTTATGTCACGAAAATCATTCGTATATATTTTGAGAACTTGAAAATTTCGTATTAAGGTTAAAATGCAATCCTCGAACATATGATTTGAAGGATTTAAAAATGGATTACTCGTTTACTTCGATTTTCGCGAAGAATTAAAGTTACGACCAACACGTTAGGACACGACATTCTCGGAATCTCGAAGTGAACGGGCGTAAAAACTTGAAAAGGATATTCGATTCGCGCTAATTATACGAAGAAATCACACCCGACACGTTAGGGCATGATTTCTCGGAGTTTACGCACGAACGAAATATTGCCTCGATTTTTGAAATAACTTTGAAAATGAATGCGCAAGTTTGAAATATGAGTAGCGATTAATAAGAGAAATTAAATACGAAGCAATACAATAAGCAGATAAATAATATGAGAAAATGAAAGATGCAGATGCAAATAAATGTGAATATTGGTGAAGAAGAAAAAACGACGAAATCGGGGTTGAAAACGGGACTTTTGGATACCCGGGGGCAAAATGGTAATTTTGGACTTTCAGGGGCAAAATTGTAATTTTGGAGAAATCGGGGCTAAAATTGTAACTTTGGAAGTTCAGGGGTAAAATGGTAAATTTGGTAAAATCGAGGTCAAAAATGAAATTTTGGAAAGTTTAGGGGTAAAATGGTAAATTTTTTGGTGAAATTGGGGATAAAAATGGAATTTTGGAAGGTTCGGGGGTAAAATGGTAATTTTTAGTGAAACTGAGGTCAAAAACAAAATTTTGGAAAGTTCGGGGGTAAAATGGTAAATTATGGAAAAGTTTAGGGGTCAAAATGTAATTTTGGAAATGTTTTAGGGTTAAAGTATAATTTTAGAAAAGTTTTGGGGTCAAAATGTAATTTTTGGATTGTTTGGGGACCTATAAGCAATAAAACAAAAAACTGGGTGACACGTGGCAGTCCCACAGGCATCCAGAAGTCAAAAGACTAATTTACAAAACTTCAAAAATTCCTAGCCTAATTATGTAATTAAATAGAAGTTAATTTAAGGAGTAAATTGAAACAAATTAAAAATAGAAGGGACTAAATGCAGAAATATACCAAGATAGTGACACGTGGCAGCCTATGGTGCATTCAAAAAGTCAAGGGATTAAATTAAAAAGTAATAAAAATTATTGAGTTAATTTATAAATAATTAAAAATATAAAAAGGTCAAAATTATAGATTTTAAAAAAATGTTAAAAGACCAAAAGGGAAATTTCCCCATTAGTAAAAAAAAATCTAAATCCTATCAAAACCACGTCACAAAAAAAGATGGGGTTTCTTTCATGCCAAATTATAAGAGAAAAAAAAAGCATTTAATTTATTTGATTAAAAGAACTTTCTCTTCCCCCTTTCTTTCTCTCCTTACTCTCTTCTTCCCCTTTTTTCTTCTCCTTGGCCGGCCAACAAGGGCCACCAGCCACCGTTGGGCAACGCGCCACACGCGCTGGCGATTGCTTGTCCCCGTTACTGCTCCGCCATCGTCGATCCTTACACGTGCCGTCCGACCACCGTTTGTGGTAAAATCGAGAGCCACTTTCTCGTTCTCTTTTCTTTATTTTTTATTTCAAAACTCTTTCTCATTTAAACTAATCTTGATCTTTTCTTGGCTTTGTTAAAAAGATCAGAACTAGTTTTGAACCAGATCTACCACTTTAAAAACTTTCTCCATTTTCTTTATTTTCAAAACTTGTTTTCAATAAAACCCAGTTTTGATTTTTTTTAAAAAAAACATTCATTTAATCTCTTGATTTTCCTTTCTCATGTTTGGTGATGGTGCCTTGCTTTGCTATGCTTAAATCGACGGAGGGGACGCTGTGGGACACGCAGTCGGCGGTGACGATGCTCGGAGAAGACTCCGACGACGGTGGACAGATGAGTCTTTTCATCTTTTCTTTTTATTATTAATTAAAAATATTATTATTTATTAAAACCATTTATTACCCCTTTTATTCATTGTTTTTGAAGTAATTGAGAATAATAAATGATTATAATAAAACAAGTAATGTATTAATATACATGTATATATACTGAAACGTTTCCAAATTTAAAGAGGGAAATTAATGCATTGAATGAAATAGTTAATTCATAATAACAAATAACAACAAAAAATATATTATAATATACTTAATTTATAAAAATATTTTAAACTTGGAGAATGTAATGAATCAACAGTGAATGCATTAATATTTATTATATACCTGGAAAGTGGAAACCGGAGTGCTTGATCTTTGTTTTTGTGTTGCTTCAAACATCTATTTACTTGTAGTATTGTAATGTTCAAAAGAAACCATAAAAAAAAGTCTGTAACCAAGGGTAACCATTTTTTTGTCTAAGTATTGAATTTGGAATTGGGTTTTTTCTTTACAAGTGATTTAATTCTGGTTTTTATAGCCAGATTACAACATCATGCTATTTTGTTGTTTGTCTCTAAATGCCTGTCTTATTTTTCTTTGCTTGTTCCAGGCTCTCTTTGGCAGCAGCAGCAGTAGCAAGGTATGGTGGAGCTTGGTGGTGGCAGATGGAGCTGGTGGGCAGCAGCAGCATAGGCACGTAGGGGGCTCAGTCTTTGACTTTTGGTACTGTTGAGTTGGGCTTGAGTTTGGACTGAAATGTAATTGGGCTTTAAGGATTTGGGTTGGCCAATCTTAGCCCGATTGGGCTTGTAAATTTGGATTTTGAATTGGGCCCAGTTGGGTCAAAAGGTTGTAATTGAACTTTTAGACATTAAATTTATGATAATATTAAATTCAAGTTAAATTCAAATTCAAATTTAAAATTGAATTTAAAATAAATTTAAAATTAAAATAATTTTAATTTCAAAGTAGAAAAAAAAGGTTCGGGCCCGGTCAAAATTGGGCTCCAACAAGTAGTGTTGCCATACTGGAAGAGCTCGAACCAAGGCAAACAACTCCTTGTCATAAGTGGAGTAATTAAGCTGTGAGCCATTCAATTTCTCACTAAAATATGAAATGAGTCTCTTATCTTGCATTAAGACCACACCAATTCCTATACCTGAAGCATTATACTCAAGTTCAAAAGTGTTAGAAAAATCATATAATTTAAGAACTAGAGCTGAATATAACTTATCTTTTAAGGATTGGAAAGCCTTTTCTTGGGCTTCACCCTGCTTGAAACCCACAGATTTCTTGATTATTTCAATTAATGTGGCAGCAATAGTGGAGAAATCTTTCACAAACCTGCGATAGAAATTAACTAAACCATGGAAAGATCTCATCTCAATTAAAGACTTAGGTGTAGGCCATTCTTTAATGGTTTTAACCTTATCTTCATCATGGAATCCCTGTACGCTTACAATATAACCCAAAAATATTAACTTATCAGAACAAAAAGTACATTCATCAAGGTTAGCATATAAGTGTTCGTTTCTTAAAATATCTAAGACCGCTTTAACATATAGCATTCCTAACCCATCTCCGTTACCGGAATAAGATTTCGGAGTATTACCGAGTAATTTCAAATGATTAACTATAAATTATATGTATAATTTGATTTAATCATCCACCTAGTTATCTTTAAGGAAATAATTTTATTTATACCTTAAATCGAGTTTTCGATGCCATATAAGTAGTTTAGGATTGATTCAGACCAAATTAAAACAATCAGTAAAATTGGAAAAAAATTAAAAATTTAAAGCATAAGGGTCACACGACTATGTGGCGAAGTCGTGTGACTTGGCCCTAGACCGGTGTGGTTATTCGAACATGGGAAATACGGCCGTGTCCCAGCCCATGTGATTGCTCGTGTGTGTAAATGAAATAAGGCCACACGATCATTCATAAACTGTGTACTAGTGTAGCACCCTTTACCTGATCCAATCACCGGACCCGAGTAAGGAAGAGTCACAATGAATTTACAATTAGTTTGCTCGACATAATGAAACTTTAATCTATTATTCAAGTTGAAAATTTCCCATATATTCTATAGTAGGGACTTATTTATGAAGTTCAAGTAAGATAAAAGGTAAGATTTGTGAAATTTAAAATTTTATACATCATTCTGAAAATTCTCAATTGGTATCGATACCCTATATAAAATCAGTACCAAATATCGATTCTGTTTTCCTTAAAAAGCAGGGGTATTGATAATTACTGTCTTGGTATCAATATTTTATTAAAAATATCGGTACCCAAATAAAAATCGATACCAACATGGCATTCTATCAAACTTAAAAACTAAACCTTCAAATTAATATCGATACCAGCATAAAATTATCGATACTTCGTACAAACTTCATAAAAACTATATTCTTTTATAAATTTCAACCTAAAACTTCATACTTTACCAATTAAACCTAGAAATCATTCAAAAGAAATATATAGATGTTTCTATTACCATCACAAGACATACTACTGTCATATCAACACATGGTTTTGTTGCAAGAATCATTTAAGAACAACAAAATGCAAAATAAACATGAGACCTAAACCGATTCAAATCCAAAATAACATTCAATCCTATACATGTCATTTATAACCTAAATTTAAGTAACCGAGAGCTACCAAAATAATGGTTGGATAGTGCGATTGTGCTCCAGCAACTTTCTCGATCTACCAAGCTTTTCGACGATCTACAATAACATACAAATCAACCACATAAGCATTTAATGCTTAGTAAGCTCATAACAAGAAAACAAACTCACCAAACCAACTTGTTTTCAAAGTCACTTGTTAGTTCATTTTCATACACTTGTAAAACTGATCTCCTTCTAAATCTTTCACGAATTCGTTCTTATAGCATACATCATTTATTTTCCATATGTTATTGCATTTCAAGCATGTACCACAACTTGTATACCCATTGGATCTTTTAAACTACATGGGATGTACAATAGTCATCTCCACACTAAATGTACATGTAAAATCTTTATATCATGTAATGCTCACACGAGCTATGAAATGGATCTGCTCACACGAGCTTGGGTCGAGATGTTGAGCTACATGATGCTACTCACACGAGTTGTGGAGAATCCAGAATGATTACTGGATCTCAGCCATCAGTAGGACATCTAAGACTAGCACTTATGTAACCTGTAATGCTCACATGAGTTGTGAAATGGGTCTGCTCACATGAGCTGTGGGTCGAGATGTTGAGCTACACGATGCTGCTCACACGAACTATGGAGAATTTACAATGATTGCCGAATCTCAACCATCGGTAAGACATCTAAGACCAGCACTCATGTAACCTGTAATCCCAATAATGGGTCATGTATATCCCAGTATTCATCAGAATCCAACGGGTCATATATCCATATCATTCTATACTTCTCCACATTAAACGATCATAAATATTGTTCCTTCAACAATTATGAATAAAATAATACAAATACAATATTTGAAATTTATTCATAATACATAACTAATTTAATTTAGCAAGTTACGAACTTACCTCGGCTAATACAAAAGCTCAAAAAGGAGTCGATGATTACTCTGCAACTTTGTCCTTTCCTCGACTTGAGTCCGGTTGTTAAGTTCCTTGATCTAGATAATTATTTTATACCATCAATCTTCCAAAATACATTTTAATGACTAATTTAAAGATAAAATTCTTTATTATGGAAATTTACCAAATTACCTTTAACGCTTTAATACTTGTGCTATTTAATCCTTAATTCAAAAATCTAACATTTAACCCATAACCGAATGCAAATCAAAGTATTACACTCTTGCTATGACTTTATTCTAGCTCCATATTTTCCACTAAGTCATGATTAACCCTTGTATCATACCGTTTTCATAGCTAGGTCTTTGGACCTAGATCATCCAAGTTGCTTAACAATCTTGTATAAATGACTTTCAACCTCGAGAGTTTAGTTGCAAAACACACAAATACATTTACCCATTTCAAGGCAAGTCTCTAAACTCTCAACAGTAACACAAATTAACCCTTGGGTTACCAAGACTAAGCTAAAACAACCTCAAAAGCATGAGAATCATTAAAACCAACCTCAAGAGTTCTTCATATTAAGAGAAAAGCTTGACCCAACTTTCCCTTTTTCAACAATGGTGGTTCTTTTCCCGTTCTTGGAGAAGAAGAAAAAGGAAATGTGTTTTGAATTTTATTTTAAAATTACTTTAAAAAGGTTGTAATAATGCATTTGGCTTTCCTTTCTCACGTAATCCCATCATCATGGCATTTTAACATTTTTTTTATTTGAAATTTCACTCAAAATATCAAAAGTGGTTGGGGTTTACCGTCCAACCCTCTTGAAGGTGGTATATTTACCACTTTAATCCTTTTTATTCTCTATCCTTACTTATTAGATGTTCTTAGTTGTAACACTCAACTTTTAAAGCTCTTACCAGATAGCCCTTTTCACTTCATTAAAATCAAAACCTCCAAGCTTCTTTACTAAACTTAAGGAGGCTTCACTATACGGGTAAATATTATTAAATTAATAATATTTCTTAACTCTCTCGTCGGAATAATGGTCCCGAACCACTGTTTTCAACACTACTGAAATCGGACTGTTACAACTAGACCGTATAACTCATTGACTTGAGAGACACGGCTGTGTCACTGGCAGTGTCTTAGATTGTGCAAAAACTGCATCTAGAACATTAACACACACACACACGACTGTATGAGGTTCTCGTGTATGGAACATGGGCGTGTGTCAGCCCGTGTCCAGGCCATGTGCATGCATAAAATTACCCTCTTTGCAAGCTAAACATAAATCCATTACTTGGGCAACAATCAAGCCATATTTATACACAAGTACATAACAAAATCATACCACTTATCTCTAACTATACTAACCAATCATCAATTATGAAGCATGACCATATATGTATATGAATATCAAAGACCCAAGAAGTTACTTCATAATCACATAAGCAATCATCCAAAATACCTTATACACATTCATCATCCTTCCTTAAAGATATAAACAACAAGACATATAACCATGAAACCAAAATTTTCATTCATTTTAAGAACCAAAAAAATGTGACCAAAGATTCAATATAGGACTCCTAGATATATATCACCAAATAACCTATATAAGACTTCCAAAAACTCTACCGATTCAAAGATATCAATGTGAGCTTCTCGTTGATCCGATCTATTGAAGTCTTGAGTAAAAAATCTAAAAGAAAACAATAAAGAAAATGAGTAATAATATGTCCTTACTCTATTTTTGGTTCAACACCCAATAATATCATTCCAGTTCCCACACACTAAAAGAAACTGTTAAAATTTAATTATTCCGAAAGATTAACTTACACAATGAACTGCCTGGCTGGGGCTCATCGTCCACATATTCACCAATAATGCATTTTATGCAAACATTGGGAACCTGAACACATATTCACCAGTCTGTAATTCATAACGACACTGGGAACTTATACACATATTCTTCAATACACAACAAATGCGGTAATTGGGAACCTCCACACATATTCTCGAGTTTGTAATATATACAACAACTCGGAACCTAAGCAAAATGATTACCAACTAGTGTATGGGACTACCATTATTTCATTACTAATTAATTGCTCTAAAACCATTATTTCCAGAATTTTTACTAAATTCCTCTGGTTTAAAATAACAAAATAATGATAAAAATAATTGAAAATTTATCAAATAAACCTTACCTGCTAAATAGCTTGATGAGAGAGAACTAACCGATAATCTCTCCTTTTTATCGTACATCTTCCCCTTGATGCAATTCTTGATCTATACCGCCATTTAATTTGATTAATTCATTTCCAATCAACATAAACATTCAAATTATTCTCATAAATCCTCTATTGCTTTATTTTATTCCTCCCACACTTAAACTGTTATACGAATTAACCCTTTTTTCAACATTACCAAATTAAACATAATTAACACCAATCAAACCATTTGATTAAGATCATTTTTCTTTCATGTGCAACCCAACTGTTTCACTAGTTTACACTTCCACCCCGAATTTTTTGTAATTTATTACCCAAATCCTTAACTAACAAAATCACTACCATCCATTTCACCAACCCTTTTTATTCAACAACAATGCTTCATAATCTATTATTATCATGCAAAACAACTCATTGTCATTTAAAAGAAATTCCAATTCATTCTCTAATTTCATTAACATACGGGCTAGTTAAATTAAGCCAAGTTACACTAAAAAAAATCAAAATTATCAAAATAAAAGTTAAAAATACCTATATGCAAGCTAGGAAATGGCCGAAGCTTTCAAGCTCCTCCCAACAATGGTGTAGTCGGTTCTACGAAAGAAAAACAGAAGAGAACATGATGGGTTTTCCCATCATGTTTGAGTTAATTACATGCATCAAGCCATTTTACTATCTTACCCTTTTTTATTAACTAATCCTTTTAACCTTTCCTAGCCCATAATTGTCCATCTCCACAAATGATGGTCTAATTTCCCTTTAAGGCCACAAAATAAATTTCTTAAGCTATTTAACCCATTTTAATAATGTAACCCACTTTTTAACTTATAATTTGGTACCATTTACTTAATTAACTAAACAAGTACTAAAAGTTTCCACCAATTTCAATTCAACTAATTAATAAAAAATTCTATGCATAATTATTATTTATTAGCTTAAGCTTCACTCTTCGATTTTTTTGATTCCGTAACCACTGTACCCGATATTTCTCGAAACTCGCGATGTTACAATTAACATGTAAATTCAAAGAATCAAAGTAAATAAGTATATCATCGAAATAAATGACTACTAACTTACCTAAAAAAAGGTCTCAAAACATGGTTCATCAAGCGCATGAAAGTACTAGGCACATTAGTCAAACCATAAGGCATGACTAGCCATTCATATAAATCGAACTTAGTTTTAAAGGTTGTTTTCCATTGATCTCCTCTTTCATTTGAATTTTGATGGTAGCCACTTTTCAAATGAATCTTTGTAAAGATACATGCAATAACTTGAATTTGGGATTGTCAGTAAAGGGTATTTTCGAATTTCGTATTTATTACTTAGACTCGTAAATATTTAAAAAACATTTATGAAATTGAATCGTAGAGTAATTGTTTATTGGATAAGTAATTTTGGAGGTGTGGTGGAAATTAGATATAAAGACTAAATTGCATAATGGGCAAAAGTATGAAATAAAAAGGAAAGGACCAAAGGGCAAATTTTCCCTTTGGAAGCCTTAGTGCCGTTAAGTACAAGTGAGTGACTCCAAAATTTTGTTTAAAATTTGGTAATATAAGGGAATTATGGTTTGAGAAATTTTGGGTAAATAAATAAATAAAGAAAAGGTAGATAATGATGACAAAGGTATAGGCATATGAAAAAAGAGAAAACAAGAAATAAAAATATCTTCACCTTCTTTCTTTGGGTGAATTTCAACAGTGAGGGGGGAGAAGAAAAGGGGAGAAAAACTTCGAATTTAGGTTGAGTTAAGCTTCAAATTTGGCAAGTGAAATGAATTCATTTCCTTATAATTTTTATGTTTCTAGAATCCTAGCACCTTAAGCTATCAAACCCATGTTATATTTGTCAAATTGGTGAAGAGATTTAAATCTTACCATTGTTGAGTAAATAGAGCTTTGAGGATTATTTGGACATGCATGACTTGGGTTAGAAGAGAAAAGAGACTAAAGGATGAAATTGGTCATTAGTTTAAGTAGTGAGGATTAAATTAAGAAATTTGTGGAATTAGAGTAAGAATGAGAAATAGAAGGTTAAATTTAAATAGAGTTAAATTGATTGTAAATTAATGAATAAATGTGTATGTGTATTTCCGTAGTTAACGTTGACTCGGACTCTTTAAAAAGGAAGGGCAAACACAAGGTCGTCAACAAATAGCTTAGAATCTATGGTTGGTATTTCCATAACCTAAACTAATTATAAATTGTCATATACTTAACTAATTATTCAAAGCAAGGATTTGAGGTAAGAATTTCTCTACCCAATTGTGTTGGTTAAATTCAATGAAGTATTTATATAGGTATATGTATATGAGGATCAAATGTATATTGTTGCGAGATGATTTTAGTGATATGGAGAAAAATATAGGAATATTATTGTTATCTTGAACTTTAAATGTGATTCTATGGAAATATTGGTTGGTATTTAAATTCGAGATGATTACCCTATCAACTGTTCCGACCGAGTCAGATATAGATGGCATGCCATAGGATAGGAAGAGTTTAGGGTTACTTCGACTACGAGTCGATGAGGCACTGGGCGCCAACTTACTTCGGTTTAACCGATGAGACACTAAGTGTCAATTTTATTATAGCGCTGGGCGTGTATTATTACTTCGGATTTATCCGATGAGGCACTGGGTGCCAAACCAGAGTGTTGGTTGGATCCGTGCATCCGTTAGTGTCCGAGTCGTGTTAATAGGGAATTTAAATAACAAATGTTATGTTTAAATGAAATGAAAATGCTACGAGACATATGTTGAATGTTAAAGAAAATGATATCTGATTGATATGTGGTGTATACCAAATGAAAAATGATAATGAAAGAAATAAATCATAAATGAAGTAAAAATACAATTCAAGAGACAAGTTGGATTAGAATAGGAATAATGGTATTTTACATATATATAATTGTTAATGAAAATGTGAAATAAATAAAAATAAACATATAATAGAAAAAAAATATGGTAGAGTTGTATGGATATTAAGTTAGAATTCTAAAAATGTTGCATTGTTTAATATGTTTAGGTTATTAGTATACCACCGTATTATACTAAGTGTATGATTATGTTACATGCACAGGATAAAAATCTTTTGATAATCACACCGCTCAGCATCCAAAGACAAATCCCGTACTCAACCTTATGTGAGTTTGCTTTATTTTGAAGTGGCATGTACCTAAGTAGAGCTGGGTGTACCCAATTAGAATTGGTGTATTTTGCGTTTTGGATGTATAATGGATATTTATTGTATTATTAAGAGGAATGCTGGCTGAGGTGAT
The DNA here is from genome assembly GCA_005610355.1 of Gossypioides kirkii. Lineage (NCBI taxonomy): Eukaryota > Viridiplantae > Streptophyta > Magnoliopsida > Malvales > Malvaceae > Gossypioides > Gossypioides kirkii. The sequence continues at coordinate 29,294,681 of CP032248.1, forward strand.
TGTTGAAATCTGCTTGTGGATATGATTATAAAATAAAATCTGGTATTTTGTTTCGGTAGTTGTAAATCATCTACCGGGAAACTCTGTTGAATTTCAGAGTTTCGGTAGAACTTCTCAAAGTTTCGATAGATGTGTAGGGGAATAGGTGGATTAGCTACTAACTTATTTAGTGTCGGTAGAAGTCTTTCAAGTTTCAGTAGTATAGTAGTTGTTGCGTTAGTTGAAATTTCAAGGTTCGGTAGAAGTCTTGGGAAAAAATTAATTTAGTCTTTTGAACTTTTAGTATCGATAGTTGTTTATGGTGTATCAGTAGTATGTAGGGTTGTATAGGTAGAACAGATTCAAGTACCTAGAATTCTGCAGGCATTTCTGAGTGCTCACTACCGTTAGAACTACTGATACCCATTTATGCAAGTATCGGTAGAAGTCCTTTAAAAAATCAAATATTCATTAAAAAAGAAAATAAATTCACTTATCTTCTAGTCTAATTCCATTATTATTTTTAAATAAAATATAACTTCATTAATAATAGGAAAGTAGGGTTTTAATTAGTTTATCGTTATATTAGTATAGTCATGGCATCTACTTACACGTTTCCGGTGATCGGATCGGGTAAGGGGGTGTTACAATACAAGCACCAGAAATTTCATCAAACATATCATCAAGCCTTGGAACAGGATGCCGATACTTAATAGTAATTTGGTTAATTGGTCTACAATCAATAGACATTCTATACGTACCATCTTTCTTTCACACCAAAATTATTAGCACCACACAAGGACTTAAACTTTCATGAATGTGACCGTTCTGCAAAAGTTCATCCACTTGCTTTTGCAACTCCTTTGTCTCCTCGAGGTTGCTTCGATAAGTTGGTCTATTTGGAATTTTTGACCTAGGTATTAAGTCAATTTGATGGTCAATACCTTTAGGCGCCTCATAAAAAATATCTTCATATTCCTGCAAAAGAGACACAAAAACACTAGGCAAAGGATTGTTAAGGTTAGTCAATTTGATGGTCAATTACCATTTTGGTCCCTTTAGTATTTTTTAATCAATAGCAATTAACTTTTACCTCTTTTACAATTTACTCCTTTTTCCTTAATTAAATAATTAATCATCAAAATTACCCGACCAAACTTCAATTCACATATAATAAGACTCTGTAAATATTTAATAAAAATATTATGGCCCTAAATTTCAAAAACGGGGTCCCAATTCCTCATTTTCTAAAACCACTTGACTTTTGAATCAAACCACTTATACTAACTTTTAATTCAATACTTAAAATTCCTCAATTTAAATTTCATATAAAATTAATATTGATTTATTTAATTTAAACACTCATTATAAAAATTTTTTCTCATCAGGTTTGGTGTCCCGAAACCACTGTTTCTGACATTACTAAAAATCGAGTTATTACAACTATTGTTGGGAATTGTGGTAACAGGAAAATGCTTAGTTAATTACTTTGTTTGTAATATGAGAATTAAGGTAAGTTACATTGTTTTGAACCTATGAACTGACTAAGCATATTTAATTCTTACTCTATTTCATTTTTTGTTTTCTGTAGTTTCCATTTTCTATTATACTCCAGCCACCGATTAAGGGGATGCGGATAAGGTGCCTGAATTTTAAAGGCTTAGAGAAAGTTCATAGTGATTTGTTATTAAGTGTAATTCAATGGTAATTTATATTCCTGCCTTCTAGTTGAATGATTTATATATATGTGAATTATTATTATTTATGTAACTCTAAGAGTGTATTAAACTTATATGTGAATGAAATGAATTTAGATATGTAAACAAAAATGAAGAGGTGCCCCTGATTTCACTTTGGTACCTTTGTCTTGCATCTATGATGCCCTTGGAAATAAGTAACAATCGAGTATGTGAACGAAGTATTGATGATCTGGTTAAGTTGATATGGAGATTTTCTCTGAAATGGTATATATTTTATAGAAAAAAATTTCATGGTGAAATATGAAAATTAAACGAAGAAATGAAATATGTTATATATGTTATTAAAGTGAAAAACATTGTTACATGAAATGTCAAGATGAGGTCTAAATTTTAAGTAAGTAAAAGTGATAAGTGAAATGTATAATAAGAATTATTAGTGAAATTATGGGAGGTTATTAAATATGGAGACACGTTATATGTGTTAATGAAGGAGGACGATATAATTATACAAAGTATTATTATAAGGATTAAATGGTAAAAAGGTGAAAAAGTAATGTGAGTGAGTATGTTATTACCTGCCTAAGTAGATGAGATAAGAATTATTGAGATATTAGTGGCATGCCATTAAGGAACCTTAGATGCTCTCTGATTATTAGCACGTCAGTGCTCTCTGATTTGCATATTGGTGTTCTCTGTTTATCTGCTTTGGCGGTGTTTTGTTACCTGCTTAGATGGTGTTCTAATCTATTTCGTATATCCTGTGTGTTCTGCTAAGCCCATTGGGCCTCTGAAAAAGGTACAAAACTATTTTAATTATTATCGAATTATATAGATTATATGTGTTGAAAAGTTATGCAATTGGACAACTTAAGAAATATATGGTTGAGATAAGAAAAGTAATTATCCAAAATTTTAGCTAATTTGAACAGAGATCTAAATGTAAACCTGTTGTTACTTTTATGAGAGGTAGATGACTAGAAATTTGAGACACTTTTATATGCACTAAGTTAATAGTCAAATTTGTTACATGAGTATGATATTAAAGAAATAAACCCTTGAGCCAAAAATGTCATAGTTGATTTGGCCTGCAAACAGTATTCACTGAGAATTCAAAGTTGTGACTTTCATGTTGATTTGATGTTATTTTCTTTTTAATAAATTTGACGCTATCTTAGAAAAAAAATTGATTGAAAATGCTAGAATGAAGAATATGGTTTTAACGATATATATATGTAGAATTTGATCTGAAAAGACTGCGATTTACTTTCTATGCATATATCCTAAATTCCAGAGTATCATAAATAAAAGTTCATCTGGCATTTTCAGTTTTTGAGTTTACAGAAGTTTTATTCGATTGAGTGTATTGTAAGAGGACAAAATTGTACTGTATTGTGAAAAAAAATAAGAGGTGATGAGCTTTAGTTAGATTCCAATTGTCGAAAAAGTCAAGAGAGAAAAATAAACACTTGTTGCTTTGTATTGAGGATCTTTTCGAACAATTGAAAAGGGATTCAGTGTTCTTGAGATAAAGGTTATTTGTGACTAAGAATAAACGTGAAATTTCAAAATTGTACCGAGATGTCTAATATGTCTAGAGGCCAAAGTCAAATATCAAGATTTATTTGAAATATATAGTCTATAATGACTTTTGAATGGGAATTAGAGCGAGTCACGATAGATTTTGAATTTAAATTACATTTGACAATAAGAAAGGAAGACTAGAAATAAATTGTTACTATCAGATTGATGAAGTCTATTTGATTTGTTCTAGTTAGAATGAATTTTACGCTTACAGACGCTAGTTGAGTTACAGGATAAATAGACGAAAGGTAGGAACAAGAAATTCATATTTTAAAAGAGATAATATAGTATTATACCACCAAGTTCAAGAGTAAATAAGAATTGAAGAGTTCTTCTGAAATTGGTAACCGAAATTATTTTCGAGTTAGAAATTTCGAGGACGAAATTTTCTTAAGGGCTAGTTGTAACATCCCGTTTTGGTGGAGTCAGAAATAGTGACTTTGGGGCACAAATATAGCGAGTGAGTCCGTAAATATTATTATTTAATATTTACGAGTCAAATATAGTATAATAATAAATATGAATGTGATAATTTATATTATTTGAATTAATGGTTAAATTCAAGTGGCTTTGGAAAAATGAGGTTTCTGTATCTCATTTCTATAAACTCAATCCATAAATATTTAACAAAAATATTTACGAAAATAAATTGTAGAATAATTTCTTATTGAATAAGTAATTTTAATTGTGTAGTGTTGAATTGTATAAGTGGTAAAAGTGCAATTTATAAGTTGGATTATAATTTGAAATAAAAAAGAAGGGCCATTATGACAAATACCCTTTTTTAATTTTTTATTGGTGCCGTTAGGTTGAATATGTGGCTTATAATGTCTGTGGTAAATTAGAAATAGGAGTGATTGAGAAAGAAAGAAAAAATTACTTTCTTTCAAATGAACAAAATTTCAAAGCAGAAAGGGAGAGAAAGAATTTGAGAAGCTTAGGGTTTTTTACTAAGGTTCAAGCTTCAAATTGGTAAGTTCAAATTAGTCATTTTCTTGTAATTTTATGTTTTTGGAATCCTGGTATCTTAATCTAACTAACTCGGCGATTTATATGTAAAACCGTTAAAGTTTTAGAGATTTACCATTAATGATTTTGAAGTGTTTTTTATTTTAAAGGATGAATTATTTAAGTTGATGGCCACTCGAGATTTAATAATTGGTCCATTCTTAACCTAGGTAAAGTCCATCGTGTTGCGATAGAAATAAACAAAAACAAATAAGTTTTAGCTAATGTAATAAAGATATCAATTGTCGTTCCAATGATTCCATTTATTTTATTTATTTCAAATAGCTCAGGGACGAATACGTACGGAATGGAAATATTCCAACCCCCCAAGTAAAGAACTATTACAAATAACGAAGAAAGTAATAGATTTAGATAGGAAGCAACGTAAAATAAACCAAATTTGATACCTGAATATTCGGTTTGATACCCTGCTACTAATTCTTCCTCCGCTTCTGGTAAATCAAAAGGTAATCTCTCACATTCTGCTAGAGAAGAAATTAGAAAAAACGATAAACCCTATTGGCTGATGCCACAAATTCCATCCCCAAAAACCATATTTTGATTGCACCTCAACTATATCAATTGTACTTGAACTGTTAGATAATTATAGTCGATGATAACATCACTGTTTCCATCGCTAGTCCAAAACCGTACATGAGATTTTCACCTCATACGTATTTCGTTAAGTGATTTTTAATGATTTTGGGTTATGGATTTATTTGAGAAAATGGGTAAAAATGTAAAGTTAATAAAAAGAAATAGTAGAAAATTTGGGTTGTTATAAACTCATAATAAAATGATTAATTTGATTATTTGCACGGATGGTGATTAAATTATAAATTTTGGTTTAAGGATTTAATTGCATGAGAGTTAAGATGTTAGGGATAATTTTGTAATTTTACATTAAAATGGATTGTAAGCTAGAATTAAATATTTTAAAATTATTAGAAAGATTAGATTGATGTGAATTATTATCTAGATATATCTATTTATGTTGAAATTGAGGTTGACTGTTTGAGATAATTATGTGATGAGTTGGAATAATTGGTGATTATGTTTAAGTTGGGTATTATAATTAGAAAATATGAAATAAATGGATATGATGGAATTCATATGACAAGGAAATATTTAATTAATTATATGATATGTTAGATATTATTTATCTTATGTTTTATAAATAAGAACTATTTGGATATGAGATTGTAATGGTATAATATGAAGTAAGTTTCTAACGGTGTGCTTATTTTACTTCAATATTAATGTTGGTGAATGTAAATAGATATACATGCTGACGAGCGTAAACATAGATATATGCTGGTGAGCATAAACGTATACATGCTGACGAGTGTAAACATAGATATATGCTGGTGAGCGTAAACGTATACATGCTGACGAGCATAAACGTAGGTACATGCTGGCGAGCGTAAACGTATACATGCTGGCGCGCATAAACATATACATGCTGACGAGCGTAAACGTATATACATGCTGACGAGCATAAACGTAGATATATGTTGGCGAGCGTAAACGTATACATGCTGGCGAGTGTAAACATATACATGTTGATGGGCGTAAATGTATATACATGCTGACGAGCGTAAACATAGATATATGTTGGCGAGGATAAACGCATATTAGCTAGCAAGCATAAACGCATATTAGCTTACGAGCATAAATGTACTGAACTTGCGTATTGAATACTTTTATAAGGATCCATCAAAATAATAAAAGTTAATTGTCATGGTAACATTCAAAGGAAGTGTTAAAGGCTTCTAAGTATAAATGCTTGGAAGTTAAATGAGATTGACTCCAAATTATTGATTTATGTTGAACATCGATGGTTCAAATGGATTAAATATTGCTTGACCTGGAAGATATTTAATTTGGCTCAACTTAGAGAGTTGTTATTAGAAGTTACATTAATTGTTGAAATTATATGTTTCTTGGTGATACTCACCAACCTTGTGAGGTTGTGTTGTATAAGAAGGAAATGTAAGTATAAGATTTAATGTGTTAAATGTATAAAATGAAATTGTTATAAGAAAGAGGCTATAGGAAATGATTTCATGAAATGATATGTGAATTGGTTATGTGAGAACATATGTATGAATTGAGTCATTAGATTTAGATAATTGAAATGAAAGTGATTGTTAAGTGTAAATAGTATGTTTGGTTTATATGTCAGATGTGTTTTTCATGTATAAGTATGATATTATAATAAAGTAATATGTTTACATACGAACTCACTAACCTTGTGAGATTTGTGATAGGTATAGATAATTAACAAACTTATAATCATGATATTGAATTATCTTGTAGAAGGTTTAAAATTACATATTTTATGGTAAGTTGAATTCAAGTTTATTACGAATTTACTAATCTTTAAGCAAGCTTACCTCATTTGATTTTTCTTCCTTGTAGACTGCCAGATATGAGTTGTCGATTGGATTACTCTTGGAGGTCACACTATCTGGTAATTAAATCGTTTATGTTGGTCAGTTATAAGTGACATGTAATTTGGATGTTTTTGAGTGTGTCTTAAGGTATGGTAAAGTTGTTTTATGAATTGGTTTAGGTCCCTAAACAAATATGTGAAGATTGAGCTTAATTTTAGACACTTTTGGGCACACACGATCTGCACACGGGAATGTGCCTTAAGTGTGTTAGTTGTAGGGTTCACATGGGCTAACACACAAGAGGACAGACGGGAGTGTGGCCCAAGTCAGTACAGGCACACAGTCTAGCACACGACTGTGTGACCCATTTTCGAGCACACACACGGTTGGGCACACAGGTTGGGACACGACTGTGTGGCCCACTTTGAAATCAAACACGAATAAGCACACGGGCTACCACACGGTCGTGTGCCCCTGCTCATCAAATTTTCCAACTTTTTCTTAAAACTTTCTGATTTGATTCAAGTTAGTTCTGAATTGATTCTAAGCTATTTTTAAGGCTTCAAAAGCACAATTTAGGTCCAAATGTATAGGTAAGATACAAAATATGTGAATGCATGATTTAAGTTGAATTATTTTACAGTAATATGAGATTAAATGTTTGATTTAACTAATAATGCTCTTTAACCTTAATCCGACGACGAAGACAAGTTAAGGGCGTTACAGTGATGATATGGTCTATATAATATGCCTATTTTGGATTTATATATGATATGTATTTAGGCTTGAATTTTATATGTTAAATAATTGAGGTATTCATATTTTTGAATTAAGAACGTGATCAGCTTTGGATGCTTTATTATGATGTTTGAAGTATGTTTGCTGGCATTGTGATATGTTATATTTGAAACTTTTTAATGGTTATTTGAAGGTGAAAAAGAGTTGGATTAGTGTGATAGGAATAGTATAGATTTGTACCAAGTTAGTTGAATGGTTTGTTGTACTTATAACATTGTTAGGAAATGGTGTCAATGAGACATATTGGCTAGGTGATTAGGAAAATGATATATGACCTGTTTTGGTTAAGTTTGAAATGTTAAGATGATGGAAGTGTTTTCTTGAGTAGTTGATGGATACTTATGTTGTTAAGCTTGACAATGTGATCATTTCTTGTTGTATGGTTAAATGGTCTTGTAGTTGGCTAAATGCATGTATTGGTATAAGCATTAGTTGGTTTTGTGCAGATTTGAATGGCCAAATATGCACCATTTGAGTCATTGGTTTGTCCTAAAACAAAACGATTAGTTAAATTGCATATTTTGTACCACGTGGGTTGGCACATGATCGTGTGTCACACAAAGATTGTTAACACGAATCTGTGACCACTGTAATGTAAGAGTCTTTTGAATTACATGGTTCTCGTTTGTTACACGATCTAGCCACACGACCGTGTATCTTCTCGTGAAATTGGTATTTTGAATCACACGGTCACAGTGAGTTACACGACCTGGGTACACAGTCGTGTGATCCCTGTTTTGCATGATTACCTTTATCTTTTGAAATTATTTCCATCTGATCCTTATTTGTGTTCGAGTGAACTTAAGAGCTTTCGTAAGCTCGAATAAGACTGGAATTTAATTGTATATCATAATATTTGAATGTTTATGAAATGATTGATTATTTGAAGGATTTGTTTATGATTTAATTGATCTATGATTTTAGAAATGTTGCAAATTAGTTCTAATTAAATTCCAAGTTAATATTAGAGCATACATAAGCTTGTATAAGGCCTAAGAAAAGTTATATTCAATTATTATGCATTGATCTGATTATCATTGTGTGAATCATGTTTAATCTGAATGTTAATTGTGTATTTATGAAGTAATTCTATATTTATTTGAATTAATCAATGTGAATTGAATGTGTTCTATTCTGGTTTTGACTGAAGCACTTCATAGCTCGAGTTCGGCTACGGGTGAGAGGTTTTACACCATTAGCAGGACTTTACGATTCAGTGATTATAATGTAAGTAATTATATCGTAGTTTTTTAAAGTTTAGTGACCAAAACTAATTTAATCCCTTTATAACTAACTAAAATTATAATTTACCCAATATGCCTACGGAGTGACACACCCGTACTCGTCCCGCGTACTAATGAATTTATAAGAATCAGGCTTCCCGGGCACCAAAAATGGAAGTAGAGAATAAATAAAAAGAAGTCTTTTTCACTTTCCTGTTTCAACTTTCAAAGGAAACCCTAAACTTGAAACTAAAGTCCCTGCTTTGTTTGGGCAACCCTTTGATAAGTTTGCTGTTTTTGAAGTTTCATCTGACAAAATTACGAGTGCATTGTTTGGTTAAACCAACATCGGATGAAATTTCTCTTGCAGATTGTTTTGAGGAGGTGAAATCCCGAAGAAATTGGGTTTGTTTAAGCATCGGATATGGTGAGTTCCTGAACCTAATTTCTTTCAATTTTAAACATGAACAATTAATAGTTAGGGTTTAAGGGTTTTCTTTCAATTTTCCCAAAAAAATTTCGATATACTTATTCGTCAAGAATCAAGTAGGAATTAGGGTTCATATATGAAATGTGATACTGATATATTGGAAAAGTCTGTTATAGTTAGTATTGATTATGGTGAAACGGTGCGTATAGTCAAATGTATTAGCATTACTGAAACAATGCGTATCCGTTCTTGTTTCCTTTATTTGGCCAATCCGTTAGTGGAAAGGCTTTTATGAAATCAGATAACATTTTCTTCTTCTTCTTCTTCATTTGAATTCTTCCTCTTCTTTTCTCTCTGAAACTCTTCTTCTTCTTCTTCTTTTTCTTCTCAAATCTTTCTTCTCTTGAGTTCGAACCTCATCAGATGCTTTTTAGTTATGAGGGAAATTGAGGTTTATATGTAAAACTTAATTTTTAATCATGTTGATGCTTTATTTGTTTTTGTTCAATGGGCCTTACTTCATTGTTAATTGCAGTCGGATATTAGGAAGTGGTTTATGAAAGCACACGATAAAGGCAAAGGCAATGGCACTGCTTCGAACCGGAAAATGCAGCAGAAACCAAAACAGATTCTGTGAGTATATTTTTTGTCTCATGTATGTTTATTTTGTCCAGAATAAGGTTTCAGCATGATTCTCTATTCTTAGACTTTTGGTTATATTGTTGAGATTTACTTGAATGAATTTCATGTATTTCCATCTAAAGATTCAATTTAGGCTGTTTCATAGTTCTGGGAATACTGTAGCTCAATCTATACTTAATGGGCTGGCTCCATGTATTAAATCTGCTTTTACTGGCTCTGGAAGTAGTATTTTTGGTGGTACGACTACTGCAAGCAGCTTTGCTGGTACAACAGCTGAAGTCACAAGCTCTGGAAAGAGCAGTTCCAGTGGTATATCTTCCACTATTACGAACTCTGGAAGTGGCTTTTTCAGCAGTACATTTTCCCCAGTGACAAGCACAAGCAATGGTATCTTCGGTGGTACATCTGCAAATACAAGCACAGGCAATGGTATCTTTGGTGGTACATCTGCAACTACAAGCACGGGCCCTGGTTTATTTGGTGCTACATCTGCAACTACAAGCACTGGCAATGGCATCTTTGGTGGTACATCTGCAACAAGCACAGGTAGTAGTATTTTTGGTGGTACTTCTTTGCCAGTATCTGGTACAGGAAGTAGTATTTTTTCCACTAAAGCTGCAGTCACAACCACTGGAAGCAACATCTTTGGATTCAGTGCTCCAGCTACATCCACATCTACTTCACAGTCTGGGTTTAAATCCTTTCAATACTGTAAATACTCAAGCATCTGCTGCAGGAACTGGCATTGGTACCTCAACTCAAAGCACACGCATTCAGTTCTCCTCATCTGCATCATCTCCATCCTTTGGATTGGCTGGGAATGCAACCTTTTCCTCTGGCAGTTCGATTTTTGGGTTTTCAGCATCTGCAGCAAAACCTTTTAGTTCAGGTTCAAGTTTTGGAATAAGTTCTTCCTCTTCAGAAACCAAGTCTCTGAGCTCTAGCTGTGGCATTGGCGGCGCTGCATTTGGTTCCACTTGGCAAGCTCCCAAGACACCCACATTTGGTTCATCATCAGGATTTTCCTTTGGATCATCAACTTCTATTAGTGCTCCTAGCACTGCATCTACTCTCTTTGGGTCATCCACCGGTTCCTCTTCAAGTTCCCTGATTCCATTCAATTCCGCTGCAGCTGCCACTCCGTCACAGCCTGTGTTTGGTAATACCAGTCCTGGCTTGGTGTTTGGGTCAACGCCTTCTTGTAATAATGATCAAATGGAAGATAGTATGGCGGAGGACACAGTTCAGGCTTCACCGGCTGTTGTGACATTTTGTCAACAGCCAATCTCACAACCCGCTTCTGGGTTCATTTTTGGTGCATCAAACCCACCAGCAGCAGGTTCTGTCCCATTTGGAACCCAACCAAGCATAGCCGCACCACAGAATCCATCTCCATTTCCGGGTTCTGGTAATCTGGAATTTAGTGCTGGAGGGAGCTTCTCATTGGGCACCAGTGGTGGTGACAAGTCTGCCAGAAAATATGTGAAGGTCTGTAAGCAGCGGAAGAAGTAAAAAGGTTTAATTACTGGAGGCAACTCTTTCATGCGAGAGACGTTAAGTGTGATTGATTGAATAATTATTGTGGCGAATGAGAGGAGCTGCTGATTGTTTCTGTATGTTGTAAGCCATCAGAATGTCATTGATGCCAGCACAAATGAGAGGGGCTGTTAAAAATGTTGCTGTTATTTCATCATTTCTATGGGCTGCTGGCAGAAGTTGGTCGCAATTTTGTATGTTCTTCCTGGTAAAAATTCGAGACAACATCTGCAACCGTACTGCTAGTAATAGTTAGCTGATAGATTTTGTGGTTTGGTCTTGTTCTGTGTACCCTTTATATGTAACATAAATCCATGGAAAAAAGAATCAAAGACTATGGAAATGGTTATGAATCTCATTTTAGGCATGGTCTATTTTTTATTCTTTTAAATGGTTTGTAGAATTATAGTTTGTTGAGCTCAAGTATTCTATCATAAATTATAACAGGTTGCGGCATTTTGAAAACCCTTTGGGGCTAACCTTTTCTTTGACATTCATCCTTAGGTGGTTCCATGTTTTTGCAAGTAGATATTGGAAAAAGTGTTGAAGCTATTAATAGAGAGGCTGATATAAGGAGTGGAATAGGATTGAAAGCTTTTCAGTTGCGGATCTGGCTTGCGCTTGACCGAGTTGAATTGAAAATTGTGGCCTTAATATAAAATAATTTTTTGGAATTTTTGAATTTGAATAAAGTTGAACTTGAATTGATTAAATTCAAGAAAAAAAAATAAACAACAAATAAAACAAGCAAATAAAGATTATAGGTGGATGAAATTGAAGATGGATGATGGAGAATGGATGAATGAATAGGGTCTTAAGAAGTTTTTGGAATTTATTTTTTTTATTAATCAGAACTCACAGTGTGTCCTGAAGATAGTGGATAACACTTTTCTTTACGCTACAAGAAAATTGGATAAAAGAGAAATAAATCTCTAAAATTTTGAAAGAAAAATGCCTATAATTTAGCCAAACAAGCCAAACAAATCCTTTAAATTGTGGAAGATAAACGCCTTTACATTTTAGTCAAACAAATCCCTATAATTGTAAAAGACAACTTGACTTGATTAAGCTTGTTAATTGAGCCATTAATAGATTGAGTCAAACTAAAAATTGAAACCAAGCTAAATCCTAAAGTGACTCAAATAGACTTTAGTTGAAACTTCAAGATGGGTTTATGGACGTCCCCAGGGGTTGATTTTGCATACTGGATCCGTTCATTGCAAGATTGGCTCATTTAAGCTTATCAGTGTGATCTATTTCGTTCAAACTCCAAAATGTGATTTCTTAGACTAAAATTTAAAATCTTGTTTTTTTTTTTTAATTATTGGATCTCATATATGATGGAATTGGGCCAAGAAAGTGAATCTTAATATCATTTTTTCCTTTGAATAAGCTTGTAGGACCTTCTTCACAAACTCTTGGACAACTACATTCTGGACTTGATTCGGTTAGTTTTCGATCTTGTAATAGGGCCTTGACTTGGAAGGTCCATCTCCTTGTGGGTCTAACTTTAGTCCTTCGCTTACTTGGAAACCTTTCTTTTTGCATATGGACCCAAAACAAATCTCCAGGTTCAAACACAACTTGCTTGCGCCACCTATTAGCATTGGGAGCGTTGGAAAAATTTGTATTTTCAATTTGTTGTTTCACTTTCTCATAGATGATTCTTACCAACTCCACTTTCTTTTCTCCATCTAAGCTAGAAACCTCATCCACGGGCAAATGCACAAGATCAAGTACAGTGAGTGAGTTAAAACCATAAAAAATTTCAAAAGGGGAGTAACCAATAGTAGAATGAATAGATCTATTATAAGCAAACTCAACAAATGGTAAAAACTCCTTCCAAATTTTAAGATTCTTACCCACAATGACTATAAGTAAAGCACCTAATACTCGATTGATCACCTCAGCTTGGCCATCGATTTGGGGGTAACAAGTAGTAGAATAAAGTAATTTAGTTCCAAGCTTACCCCATAATACTTTCCAAAAGTGACTTAGAAACTTTATGTCTCGATAAGAGACAATGGTGCGAGGTATACCATGTAAGCGCATGACCTCTTTGAAGACTAAGTGAACCATGTGTGTAGTATCATCCGTTTTGTGACAAGCGATGAAGGAACTAGTAAAGGAGTATAAAATCCATGAGGCATTACCTTCGATTTTGCTTGTTTACAAGAAAGACACTTAGAAGTTACCTTTTCCACATCCCTCTTCATATGTGGCCAAAAGAAGTGTTCTCATAGAATATCAAGATTTTTGTGACACCAAAGTGCCCATTAATCCTCCACTATGTGCCTCATGAATCAACAATTCACGCATGGAACCTTGAGACACACATAACCTGTTTAATCGAAACAAGAAACCATTTACAACATAAAACTTGTTAATGGCGTCATTCTCACAATTACTATAAATAGATAAAAAAATCATAACCATTCAAGTACAAATCCTTAATGTGTTCAAATCCCAAGACTTTAGCATTCAATGTAGTGATTAAAGTATATCGACAAGATAAAGCATCTATAACTACTTTCCTTACCATGTTTGCACTTAATAACATATGAGAATGTTTCAATAAACTCTACCCAACGAGCATGTCTTTTGCTCAACTTACCTTGTCCCTTTAACCATTTAAAAGATTCATGATCAATATGTATGACAAACTCTCTAGGCAACAAGTAGTGTTGCCATACTTGAAGAGCTCGAACCAAGGCAAGCAACTCCTTGTCATAAGTGGAGTAGTTAAGTTGTGCGCCATTAAATTTCTCACTAAATATGCAATAAGTCTCTTATCTTGATTAAGACCACACCAATTCCTATACCTGAAGCATTATACTCAAGTTCAAAGGTGTTAGAAAAATCATATGATTTAAGAACTGGAGCTAAATATATCTTTTAAGGCTTGGAAAGCCTTTTCTTGGGCTTCACCCTGCTTGAAACCCACGGATTTCTTGATTATTTCAGTTAATGTGGCAGCAATAATGGAGAAATCTTTCACAAACCTGCGATAGAAATTAACTAAACCATGGAAAGATCTCACCTCAGTTAAAGACTTAGGTGTAATCCATTCTTTAATGGTTTTAACCTTGTCTTCATCAACATGGATTCCTTGTACGCTAACAATATAACCTAAAAATGTTAACTTATCATAACAAAAAGTACATTTATCAAGGTTAGCATATAAGTGTTTGTTTTTTAAAATATCTAAAACCGCTTTAACATATAGCACTCTTAACCCATCTTCGTTGCCGGAATAAGGTTTCAGAGTATTACCGAGTAATTTCAAATGATTAACTATAAATTAGATGTATAATTTGATTTAATCATCCACTTAGTTATCTTTAAGGAAACAATTTTGTTTATACCTTAAATCGAGTTTTCGATGCCATATAAGTAGTTTAGGATTGATTGGGGACCAAACTAAAACAATCAATAAAATTGAAAAAAAAATTAAAAATTTAAAGCATAAGGGCCACACGACTATGTGGCAAAGCCGTGTGACTTGGCCCTAGACCGTGTGGTTATTCGAACATGGGACATACGGTCGTGTCCCAGCCCATGTGATTGCTCATGTGTGTAAACGAAATAAGACCACACGATCGTTCATAAACCGTGTACTTGTGTACACCCTTTATCTGATCCAATCACCGGACTCGAGTAAGGAAGAGTTACAATGAATTTACAATTAGTTTACTCGACATAATGAAACTTTAATCTATTATTCAAGTTGAAAATTTCCCATATATTCTATAGTAGGGACTTATTTATGAAGTTCAAGTAAAATATAAGGTAAGATTTGTGAAATTTAAAATTTTATACATCATTCTGTAAATTCTCAATTGGTATTGGTACCCTATATAAAATCAGTACTAGACATCGATTCTATTTTCCTTAAAAAGCATGGGTATCGATAATTACTGTCCTGATATCAATATTTTATTAAAATATTGGTACCCAAATAAAAATTGATACCAACATGACATTCTATCAAACTTAAAAACAAAATCTACAAATTAATATCGATACCACTGTTGAAGCCCAATTTTGACCGAGTCAAACTTGAATTAAAATTTTGATTTTTGAATTTATATTAAGTTTGAATTGATTTTAAATTTATTTAAATTTAAATTTGTTTTGAATTTAAATTTAATTAAATTTAAAATGGTTTTAAACTTAAGATTAAATTTAAAATGTCCAAATACACTTAAAAGCCCAATTACAAATGCAAACCTAAATTAGACCCAAATTTCAACCGACCTAAACAATGACCCATTACATTTCAATCCAAACAAAATAACCCAAACACAAATCATCAAAGTCAAACCCTAAACTGAGCTACCCCACGTGCCTCTGCTGTTGCCCACTAGCTTCATTCTATCCTGCCACCACCAGCTCCAACCTGCCCTGCCACCGCCGCTGCCAAGAGGACCCTGCAACAAGCAAGGAGAAAAGACACACATTTAATGGCAAAACAACAATTTATCATCATTTGTAAAATGGCTATAATGCCAGAATTAAAATCTGTAACAAGGGGGATTTTTCTCTTTCTTTTACAAGATACAATCAATAGAGAAAAACAGAAAATCGATACAAAAAAATTCATAAAAATCTAAAGAGAAGGAAGTATCACAAACCCAAGCACAAGAGTTCCAGAACATTTCTCTTCAAGGTATATTGTTATTAATATTCACTCACGTATGTTCCATTCATCGCTACATTTTCCTTTCATATTAAAAGAAATTAGAATCCGTAAAAAAGGGTCGAGATTCGAATGCCAAAGAGAAAATATATCTCCAAATTTTTTTAAAAAGCAATAGATCTCTGCCCATCCTCCAAATTTTGTTCAAAAAATAAAGCCCAAACTCATGCTTTTGGTTTCAAGTTTGGAATTTTGTGTCCAAATTCAAATCCATTTTTTTCAAAAAGGATAATAATAAAAGAGATTTCAAAATGAGAAAAGGGTGGGCACCAAATATCTTCGTCCTTTTAAAACATCATCGGATCCATTCTCATCCTTTTTTAAAAATAAATAACACGAAAACAAAAAGAAGAAATAAAGGGGTGAGAAGAGCAGATTTGGTTTTAGGGTTTCAAAATAAAAATTTGTTTTTATTTAAAAAAAGAAGAAAGGGAAAGAAGTGACCTCTTGAAGCTCCGACCACCATGCGCAGCTGTCGCCGACGTCGGGGGGGCGCGGGTCGGTGCCGAAGCGGCGATTGTGTGAGAGGGGTGGCCATGGGGAAGCTGTTCAGAGAAAATTGAAAAGACAAGATTTTTCTTTGGAAAATGAAACAAACAAATGGAAAATTTCAACACAAATTGTAGGTTTAATTATTTCATGAAACGACACAGTTTTTTTAAAAAAAAGGAACAAAGTGTTAAAAGGAGATTTTTATAAAAATGGTGAATTTACACCCATGGTCCCTGAACCCTCTCAAAATCCATGATATTAAGCCCGATTTCCTCCCTTCTTATGATTTCGCCCCAAATACTTTTGGTTCCTTCTAATTTAATTCAAATCTTTCTTTTAAAACAAAATCTAGAATTTTATTTGTTTTAAAATTGAACTTTTCATTCTTTACTTATTATTTTATATTCTCGAACATTTTACCTTAACCTATCATCATTATTCTTTTAAAAATAAGCTTTACATTTTTACATTTGTTTCGAACTAAAATTCTTTTAACACCTTTTTTTACCCATTTAATCCTTGACTTCCATTCCTTTGTTATTATTATTATTTTTATTTTGTCACTTAACCTTTTTATATATTAACATAATCCTCTCGTGTATTTCCAAATTGTATCATTTGTTTCCCTTTTTGTTTTCATTAAGTTCCTATTTTCCTCTTTGTAAATATCTATATATACCTATATAATAATCCCTCCATTCAGGCTGTTTTCATGTACAAAATTTTAATTTTCTACTTCGTCCCATTCGAAAGTTTTTTTTGGGTTGTGTTTATCTCATTTTATAAATCCTTTGATTTTAAAATGTTTTAAGTTCCTTTTAAATTATATGTTCTATTGGAATGCTCCTTGACATCATCTTATGTTATTATTATATTTATAACCCTCATTTCAAACTTTCGTTTGTCTATTTATTCTTGGTATATAAGACTGTAACCTATATGCTTCACTTATCATTTTATATTACTTTTATGTGGTTTCATTCATTAACTCTTATCCTTGCTATTATCGTGGCATTTTTTGTAACTAGTGTTAGTATAAATTTGAAACTCCACATAACATTCATTTGAATGGGCATGTAATAAAATAATGCATTTGGCTTTCGCATAAAGAATAAACGATTTCAAAAATCGGGGCAAAATTCGTTTGTGAAAACTTCGAAGAATCGCGCCTATTTTTCCAAGATTTTCATAATCGATTATCTTTTTTTAAATTTTTCAAAATGTCTTTTAATTTCGAGATTTCAAGAATATTATGCCCTAACGTGTTGGACGTGATTTCAATCCCTGATTGATCCGAAATGAAGGGATATTTTTCTCACAAAATTCATTTTTTAAAAAGAGGAGGTAAAAAAATAAAATATACATTATTTTCCAAACTTATAAGTTATTTCAAATAAGAAGTAATATTCTTTTATTAAAAGGGATTTGTAATTGACTCCCGAACCTATTTTTCTGGATTTCGAAGACCAACATTTTAAACGTATTTTAAACGTTTTGCGGTGATCCAATCACACCCAAATAAAAGATTGGTGGCGACTCCCACTTTCCAAATTTTAAAAATATTTTCGAAACTTCGTTTTAAAAAACATTTCGACAACCAGCATAAAATTATCGATACTTCGTACAAACTTCATAAAAACTATATTCTTTTATAAATTTCAACCAAAAACTTCATACTTAACCAATTAAACCTAGAAATCATTCAAAAGAAATATATAGATGTTTCTATTACCATCACAAGACATACTACTGTCATATCAACACATTGTTTTGTTGCAAGAATCATTTAAGAACAACAAAATGCAAAATAGACATTAGACCTAAATTGATTCAAATCCAAAATAACATTCAATCCTATACATGTCATTTATAACCTAAATTTAAGTAACCGAGATCTACCAAAATAATGGTTGGATAATGCGATTGTGCTCCAACAACTTCCCGATCTACCAAGCTTTTCGACAATCTACAAGAACATACAAATCAACCACATAGGCATTTAATGCTTAGTAAGCTCATAACAAGAAAACAAACTCACCAAACCAACTTGTTTTCAAAGTCACTTGTTAGTTCATTTTCATACACTTGTAAAACTGATCTCCTTCTAAATCTTTCATGAATTTGTTCTTATAACATACATCATTTATTTTCTGTACATTATTGCATTTCAAGCATGTACCACAACTTGTATACCCGTTGGATCTTCTGAACTACATGGGATGTACAATAGTCAATCTCCACATTAAATGTACATGTAAAATCTTTATATCATGTAATGCTCACACGAGCTATGAAATGGGTCTGCTCACACGAGCTATGGGTTGAGATGCTGAGCTACATGATGTTGCCCACACGAACTGTGGAGAATCCGTAATGATTGCTGAATCTCAGCCATCGGTAGGACATCTAAGACCAGCACCCATGTAATCTGTAATGCTCACATGAGCTGTGAAATGGGTTTGCTCACATGAGCTGTGAGTTGAGATGTTGAGCTACACGATGCTACTCACACGAGCTATGGAGAATCTGCAATGATTGCCGGATCTCAACCATTGGTAGGACATCTAAGACCAGCACCCATTTAACCTGTAATCCCAATAACGGGTCATGTATATCCCAATATTCATTAGAATCCAACGGGTCATATATCCATATCATTCTATATTTCTCCACATTAAACGATCATAAATATTGTTTCTTCAACAATTATGAGTAAAATAATACAAATACAAAATTTGAAATTTATTCATAATACAAAACTAATTTAATTTAGCAAGTTACGAACTTACCTCAGCTAATACAAAAGCTCAAAAAGGAGTCGATGATTACTCTGTAACTTTGTCATTTCCTCGACTCGAGCCCGGTTGTTAAGTTCCTTGATCAAGATAATTATTTTATTCCATCAATCTTCCAGTATACATTTTAATGACTAATTTAAAGATAAAATTCTTTATTATGGAAATTTACCAAATTACCTTTAACACTTTAATACTTGTGCTATTTAATCCTTAATTCAAAAATCTAACATTTAACCCATAACCCATGCAAATCAAAGTATTACACTCTTCCTATGACTTTATTCTAGCTCCATATTTTCCACTAAGTCATGATTAACCCTTGCATCATACCATTTTCATAGCTAGGTCTTTGGACCTAGATCATCCAAGTTGCTTAACAATCTTGTATAAATGACTTTGAACCTCAAGGGTTTAGTTGCACAACACACAAATACATTTACCCATTTCAAGGCAAGTCTCTAAACTCTCGACAGCAACACAAATTAACCCTTGGGTTACCAAGACTAAGCTAAAACAATATCAAAAGCATGAGAATCATTAAAACCAACTTCAAGAGTTCTTCAAACTAAGAGAAAAGCTTGACCCAACTTTCCCTTTTCAACAATGGTGGTTCTTTTCTCGTTCTTGGGGAAGAAGAAAAATGAAATGTGTTTTGAATTTTATTTTAAAATTACTTTAAAAACGTTGTAATCATGCATTTGGCTTTCTTTTCTCACCTAATCCCATCATCATGGCATTTTAACATTTTTTTATTTGAAATTTCACTCAAAATATCAAAAGTGGTTGCGGTTTACCGTCCAACCCTCTTGAAGGTGGTATATTTACCACTTTAATCCTTTTATTTTCTATCCTACTTATTAGATGTTCCTAGTTGTAACACTCAACTTTTAAAGCTCTTACTAGATAATCCTTTTTTCTTCATTAAAACCCAAACCTCCAAGCTTCTCTACTAAACTTAAGGAGGCTTCACTATACGGGTAAATATTATTAAATTATAATATTTCTTAACTCTCTCGTCGGAATAATGGTCCCGAACCACTGTTTTCAATACTACTAAAATCGGACTGTTACAACTAGACCGTATAACTCACTGACTTGAGAGATATGGCTGTGTCACGGACCGTGTCTCAGATTGTGCGAAACTGCATCTAGAACATTAACACACACACCACTTTACGAGGTTCTCGTGTATGGAACATGGGTGTGTGTCAGACCGTGTCTAGGCCATGTGCATGCATTGAATTACCCTCTTTGCAAGCTAAACATAAATCCATTACTTGGGCAACAATCAAGCCATATTTATACACAAGTACATAAAAAAATCATACCACCTTATCTCTAACTATACTAACCAATCATCAATTATGAAGCATGACCATATATGTATATGAATATCAAAGACCCAAGAAGTTACTTCATAATCACATAAGCAATCATCCAAAATACCTTATACACATTCATCATCCTTCCTTAAAGATATAAACAACAAGACATATAACCATGAAACCAAAAATTTTCATTCATTTTAAGAACCAAAAAAATGTGACCAAAGATTCAAAATAGGACTCCTAGATATATATCACCATATAACTTATATAAGACTTTCAAAAACTCTATCGATTCAAAGATAGCAGTGTGAGTTTCTCGATGATCCAATCTACTAAAGTCTTGAGTATAAAATCTAAAAGAAAAAATAAAGAAAATGAGCAATAATAAGTCCTTACTCTATTTTTGGTTCAACACCCAATAATATCATTCCAGTTCCCACACACTAGAAGAAACTGTTAAAATTTAATTATTCCGAAAGATTAACTTACACAATGAACTGCTTGGTTGGGGCTCATAGTCCACATATTCACCAGTAATGAATTTTATGCAAACATTGGGAACCTGAACACATATTCACTAGTCCGTAATTCATAATGACACTGTGAACTTATACACATATTCTTCAATACACAACAAATGCAGTAATTGGGAACTTCCACACATATTCTCGAGCTTGTAATATATACAACAACTCGGAACCTAAGCAAAATGATTACCAACTAGTGTATAGGACTACCATTATTTTATTAGTAATTAATTACTCTAAAACCATTATTTCCAGAATTTTTACTAAATTCCTCTGGTTTAAAATAACAAAATAATGATAAAAATAATTGAAAATTTATCAAATAAACCTTACCTGCTAAATAGCTTGACGAGCGAGAACTAACCGAAAATCTCTCCTTTTTATCATATGTCTTCCCCTTGATGCAATTCTTGATCTATACCGCCATTTAATTTGATTAACTCTTTTCCAATCAACATAAACGTTCAAATTATTCTCATAAATCCTCTATTCCTTTATTTTATTCCTCCCACACTTAAACTTTAATACGAATTAACCCTTTTTTCAACATTACCAAATTAAACATAATTAACACCAATCAAACCATTTGATTAAGATCATTTTTCTTTCATGTGCAACCCAACTGTTTCACTAATTATTCAAAGCAAGTATTTGAGGTAAGAATTTCTCTACCCAATTGTGTTGGTTAAATTCAATGAAGCATTTATATACGTATATGTATATGAGGATCAAATGTATATTGTTACGAGATGATTTTAGTGATATGGAGAAAAATATAGGAATATTATTGTTATCTTGAACTTTAAATGTGATTCTATGGAAATATTGGTTGGTATTTAAATTCGAGATGATTACCCTATCAACTGTTCCGACCGAGTCGGATATAGATGGCATGCCATAGGATAGGTAGAGTTTAGGGTTACTTCGACTACGAGTCGATGAGGCACTAGGTGACAACTTACTTCGGTTTAATCGATGAGACACTAAGTGTCAATTTTATTATAGCGCTGGGCGCGTATTATTACTTCGGATTTATCCGATGAGGCACTGGGTGCCAAACCAGTGTCTTCGTTGG
This sequence comes from Gossypioides kirkii, assembly GCA_005610355.1. NCBI lineage: Eukaryota > Viridiplantae > Streptophyta > Magnoliopsida > Malvales > Malvaceae > Gossypioides > Gossypioides kirkii. Next base: position 29,316,893 of record CP032248.1, read on the forward strand.
ATCCGTGTATCCGTCAGTGTCCGAGTCGTGTTAATAGGGAATTTAAATAATAAATGTTATGTTTAAATGAAGTGAAAATGCTACGAGACATATGTTGAATGTTAAAGAAAATGATATCTGATTGATATGTGGTGTATACCAAATGAAAAATGATAATGAAAGAAATAAATCATAAATGAAGTAAAAATACAATTCGAGAGACAAGTTGGATTAGAATAGGAATAATGGTATTTAATTGAATATATATATATATATATATATTATATATATATATATATATAATTGTTTATGAAAATGTGAAATATAAATAACATATCGTGAACATGATATAGGAACAAAAAATATTGGTAGAGTTGTATGGATATTAAGTTAGAATTCTAAAAATGTTGCATTGTTTAATATGTTTAGGTTATTAGTATACCACCGTATTATACTAAGTGTATGATTATGTTACATACGCAGGATAAGAATCTTTTGATAATCACACCGCTCAGCATCCAAAAACAAATCCCGTACTCAAGCTTCTGTGAGTTTGCTTTATTTTGAAGTGGCATGTACCTAAGTAGAGCCTGGTGTACCCAATTAGAATTGGTGTATAGAATGTCATGTATTTTGCGTTTTGGATGTATAATGGATATTTATTGTATTATTGAGAGGAATGTTGACTGAGGTGATTGTTGAAATCTGCTTGTGGATATGATTATAAAATAAAATATGGTATTTTGTTTCGGTAGTTGTAAATCATCTACCGGGAGAACTTTGTTGAATTTCAGAGTTTCGGTAGAACTTCTCAAAGTTTCGGTAGATGTGTAGGGGAATAGGTGGATTAGCTACTGACTGATTTAGTGTCGGTAGAAGTTGTTCAAGTTTCAGTAATATAGTAGTTGTTGTGTTAGTTGAAATTTGAAGGTTTGGTAGAAGTCTTGGGAAAAAATTAATTTAGCCTTTTGAACTTTTAGTATCGATAGTTGTTTATATTGTATAGGTAGTATGTAAGGTTGTATAGGTAGAACACATTCAAGTACCGGTAGAATTCCGCAGGCATTTCTGAGTGCTCACTGCTTTTAGAACTACTGATACCCATTTATGCAAGTATTGGTAGAAGTCCTTTAAAAAATCAAATATTCTTTAAAAAAGAAAATAAATTCACTTATCTTCTAGTCTAATTCCATTATTAATTTTTAGATAAAATATAACTTCATTAATCATAGGAAAGTAGGGTTTTAATTAGTTTATTGTTATATTAGTATAGTCGTGGCATCTACTTACACATGTCCGGTGATCGAACCCAGTAAGCGGGTGTTACAATACAAGCACCAGAAATTTCATCAAACATATCATCAAGCCTTGGAACAAGATGCCGATACTTATTAGTAATTTGGTTAATTGATCTACAATCAACAGACATTCTATACGCACCATCTTTCTTTCACACCAAAATTATTGGCACCACACAAGGACTTAAACTTTCATGAATGAGACCCTTCTGTAAAAGTTTATCCGCTTGCTTTTGCAACTCCTTTGTCTCCTCGAGGTTGCTTTGATAAGCTGGTCTATTTGGAATTTTTGACCTAGGTACTAAGTTAATTTGATGGTCAATACCTTTAGGCGCCTTATAAAAAATATCTTCATATTCCTGCAAAAGAGACACAAAAACACTAGGCAAAGAATTGTTAAGGTTAGTCAAAGATAAACAATTTAGCCTAAATCAGACAAGTATGCAAGGCTGTTTGGTGAGTAAGGCTCGTCTCACATCTTTTTCAATTGTGTAAAAATTGTGAACCACTCTTTTTTTCTCACAAGAGGATGCATTCACCATTAAGCCATTATTAATTTGGTTGTTTTCACTACAGGCCTATTTTCTCTCAGCCTTTTTTGAATTTTGTGTCTTACTTCCCATAAATCCCTTACAGAATTGCATCATCTTGATTGATCATTTTGAACATCTTTCGGATTCAAAGGGGTCAAAGTGTACTTCTTCCCATGGAAAACAAGGGAATATCAATTCAATTTGCCATGATGAATAACATCACATTATACTGCCATGGTCTTCCAAGTAACAAGTGGGCAGCATGCATGGGAAGAACATCACACAAAACATCATCAATGTAATTCCCAAGTTTAAAAGTGATAAAGGATTCTTTTACCACACGTACCTCCGAACCTTCGTTAAGCCATTGAAGATGGTATGGCTTAGGGTGTTTGTTATATGGCAAAGCAAGAGAGTCCACTGTAACACCCCTACACCCGGTTCACATGTATAAACTCGATATAAGAGTGTTACATACAGTGCTGAAGAATTAAAAATGAGTATAATAAAATTTTCTTCCAAATGATGTAATTTTAAACCATTTTACTCAAAATATCACAAAAATAATCAAATATAATCAAAATCGAGACTTAAAACCAATTTGAAAATAATGAAAATGTAATTTTTACTCAAAACAGGGCAAATATCAATACCACTATAAAAATATTGATACCTCTGTTCTAAAATCAAGAAATATAGCTAGAAACTTCAAATTAACCCCTTGAAATTCTATAAAAACTTTACCATTTGTACATGCCATTTCACACAAAATAAATATACATTGTCTTGCAATCTTCCAATGTTGATGTGATTTGATGAGAGGCACCTAATCCAATCTTAGCTTCTCAGAGATCTTGTACCTACGCGTTGAATTAAACGCGTTAAACCGGTGAAAGCTTAGTAAGTACTACAAGAGTCATTAATCATTCATCTTTTAATCACACATTTCAAACTCATTCATATAATTATTTATTCATGTAAAATACATACCTTTTATGTATATAACATTTAACTTACAGTAGTGTTATGAATACATATTCTTCCTCATTTCACATTTTAGCCATTGCAATCTCTTAGCGTACTTAGTTTTATCATTCTTTGATTTCTTATACATATATTGTACTTACCTTTCATGTGATTATCATTTCACTTACCTTAATGTCACAATTTGCACATTCTTTCTTTTTCACATTATTTACCCTATTAATAATACTCGGACCTTGGCGGATACACGGATCCAACCAAACACACCAGAATGGCACTCAGTGCCTCATCGGATAGTTCGAAGCAATAAAGTGACACCCAGTGTCTCATCGGCCTAGCCGAAGTAAAGTGGTACCCAGCACCTCATCGAATCTATCTGAAGTAAAATAATGACACCCAGTGTCTCATTGACTCAAGGTCGAAGTATCCCTGAACTCTTCCAATCCTATGGCATGCCAACTATATCCGACTTAGCCTGACTAGTTAATAAGGATTTTCAATTTACAATTCATATCACTTTCAATTCCAATTTCACTTTCACTTTCAATTTTGATCACAAATCATTCAAATTCAATTCAAATATAATTCAATATAAATTTTCATTCACCTCAATATTAACGCTTTCCTCATATTCACTTATTAAATATAAATATCAAAATAAACATTAAACAATGAATAATTCAGATAATAGTAATACAAATCAATAACAAATCAATTTAATCAAATAACAACAAATATCATAAACAATTAGGTACTAATAACTTTGGAAATCTTTGATTTATCCATTTCATTCTCATTTCTCAATTTCATCACATATCATTTTATATGCTTCAATTTTTCATCTCTATTCAATTTTTTTTTACATTAATTTTCGAAGTTGTACATTTGAGTCACAATCACTAAATTATTTATATCTTGAGCTACAGGATTTGAAATTATAATCCTCTTGATGATTCTGAAATTAGACTCAAATATCTATTTACCGTAAAAATTTCAGAATTTTTACTTTAGCCAATTTGTACAATAAATTCTTTCAATTTACCCCTTCTCTGCTGACTGTTTCAACCTTTCTTTACTTAAAATTATTTATCTTTTAATACAGGAATCCAATAATGTTCCTGTCTATTTCTTTTCAAAATAGGCTCATTAAGAATTCAACCATATAAATTTTTCTACATTTTTCTATGATTTTTCAAATTTAGAACAGGGGAACTCGAACCCACTCTGACCTTGTTATACAAAAACTAGTATATCTCGAAATATACAATTCCTTTTCTTTCAATGTTTCTTCCATATGAAACTAAACTCCAGAACCTTTAATTACATGTATAATTCGAACCTTAACTCGTTATATACAATTTTTGGTGAATTTTCAAAGCTAATCCTTTGTTCTGTCCAAACTGTTTCAATGAGAATAATTCATTTCTCATATTTCTTTGTACTAAATTTCATTCAATCATACATAATTAACATTTATAATTAAACATATCATTTTTATCATAATTAACCATATATGTTAAAATTATAAACACTTTAACTTAATTAATTCTAAACCTTTTAATACTTGTAGTACTTATAACACTTGTAGATAATTTCTTCTCACTCTATAGCTTTATCCTTTCCTTTTCCTTCAATTCCATACAAAACACATATATTCACATTAAAATCATTCTAACATATCATAATATATGTTTCTAAACCAAAACTAACATGTATTTAAAGAGGAGTTTAGCTTTCTTACCTTAATCACTTGTATTCAACACTAATTCTCATTTTCTTTCTCCTCCAAGACAAGCATGGATGCATTTATTTTAACAATTGGATAGCTACTACACTTCTCTATTAATTTTATTCACTAATCTTGAAGAAATTTGGAAGAAACTAGCTTAATTGGTTTGTATTTGGTGAAAAAGGACTAATTTGAAAGAAAAGCAAAAGTTAAAAATGGTGGAAAAATGGTGGCTAACGTGAAACACAATGGTTGATGGCTTTTATAGCTTTTTGATCATTTCTTTTCTTCATTTCTCTAGATTTTTCTATCAATTTCTCTTTATGAAAATATCTTTCTTTAATAATGGTAAAATTGCACTTTTAGTCCTTGGGTCTTCCAACTTTACACTTTGGCCCAAAACATTGCCTCCAAAAATATCTTTCACCAAATTACTCTTTTGCCCCTCCTTAATCACTATAATTCCCATAATGACTCATAATTTATTTTTGGCTAAATTTCAATTTAGTCCTTCTTTCTTTCTCATCATTACTAATTAATCCTTAAATTTTTCTAATCTTCTTATTTTAGCTACATATTCTAATTCTTGACTCCTTCCCAATACTGTTTCAACTCCGATTCAAAAACGCGGATGTTACAGTCCACAAGGTAGCTACTCTCACAATGTTAGCACAACTTCCACTATCAATGATAAGTGGACAAAGTTTACCTTTAATCAAACACCTCGAATGTAATATATTAGTCCTTTGAAGGTCATGGTTGTAACACCCAAAAACCCAAGAACCATTATCGGTTAGGGTTCCAGTGTCTTTCTATTCATATATCACTATTCATCTTTAACTTAATTATTATTTAGACTTTATTTACAAAAGAATTCCACTCCACACGTCATGAATCATTATTTGATTAAAAGAATAAATTATCAAGGGCAAAAAGGTGATCTTCGACATTCCTGAAGACTTCTACCGGTACCTGAAGGACAAGTATTGGTAGTTGTCAAGTCAATAAACAGTTTTGAAATCGTACAAACTTCTACCAATACCTGTGACAATTTTACCGACACAAGTGTAACATCTACCGAAACTATATATGCTTCTACTGGTACTAAAAACTCTAGAGAGCTAAGAAGTTCTACCTGGCAACTTCTACCGATACAAGTATTATATCTACTGATACAAACATGCACAGAACTACCGAAACTTAAAGTTCAACTACCGATACAACTCAAGTTAGTGATCAACCTCTCTCCTACTCTGTACTTCTTCCGATACATGCATGAATTCTATCGAAACAAGTATGCAGAATCTCAAGAACCATACCAAAACACAAGTTTATCAACTCAAATCATTCACAACTCTAAATATGTATTAAGCTAACACAAAATACATAGTTTCCAAGTCATTACATAGTACTTTTAAGTCTATAATTTAAATTGCACAAACATACATTTCTACTTTCATCAAACATGGCAAGGTTTTCCACAATCTCAAATACATAAAGCAAAAGGATAACATCATCCTAGTACATGCCATATAACCAAGTGATGTAATAACTACCGAACAACTTCGGGATAGTGTGATGCTCCAAGATGATTTGATCTCCGAATAGCAAAATTGAATCTACAAAACAATAATAATTTCATAGGTAAGCATTTCAAAGCTTAGTAAGTTCATAAAGTTAAATAGATTTACCAAACTTCGAGAGTTGTAAAATTTAATCAACTGAATTGAAGAAACTGTATACATTTATGGTAGGTTTTATGCATGTTTTATACTCATGATGACACAGAGTCATCGGACCTTTAATCTGTAATGGAATTTGTTTCCTTTAATGCTCACAATGACACATAGTCATCAGACCTTATAATCGGACCTCATAACCCATAAAGGATTCATATACTCACGATGACACATAGTCACCAGACCTCATAACCTGTAAAGGATTCATATACTCACGATGACACATAGTCATCAGATCTTTTCATTTACGGCTCAAAGCCCGTTAGCTTTTACTTCCCTTTGTTCTCATCTTCCACATTTCTGATCATCATTTCAAATCACAACAATTGTTTACAATACAAGAATATGTAATTTAAATTGAAATTTAACAATACGAACTTACCGGACTAGAGTGCAGTTGTGAATAGATTTTCAGGGACTATTCCATTAGATTTTATTTTCCGCGATTGATGGCACGATCGTAGTCTACATTCACAAATTATTCAATTCCTCACGTTAAATCATACAATCAATTCATTTAACACAATGTAGTCCTTTTGGTAAAATTATGATTTTACCTCTAATACTTTCCTTTTATTCAATCTAGTCCTTTCAACACAAAACATGCAAAATTCTCAATTTCTCCTCAACCCATACCAGTCGAACATTCATAGCCCTCATACAAATCCATACAAATTCATTTATTTCACCACAAGTACAAGTAATTTTACCCTTTTAGCATTTTAGTCTTAAAACCCTAAATTCATCAAAAATCACTTTACAAAATTAAGCAATCTATCAACCAAAGTTTTAAAACTTCCACGAACTATTAAGAATAAGCTTATTCATCCATGGCAAAATATTTAACATTTGATAGAATCGCAAATTACTCCTTGGGCTAGCTAGATTAAGCAAATACGGACTCAAAAACATAAAAAAAATCACTAAAAACAGGTTAGAAATCACCTACCAATGTGAAGGACTATGCTTGGCTGAATTTCAAGCTTCTATTTTTTAGGGTTTCAACTATCTTAGAAAGAAGAAGGTGAAATTATGACTAATTTCATCATATTTTACCTTTAACTTATTTTATTCTAAATTTACCATTTTGTCCTTTGTAATTTTAACCAAGATCCCACCCTTTTAAGGTCTAAAACCATCCACCCAACCTTCTAAAGGTATAATTTCCTTAAGGACCTTCTTAGGTTATTTCCTTCCAATTAAGCATATTTACTCATTAATTCTTTCATTTTACAGCTTTTACGATTTAGTCCTTTTTACTTAATTAACTATCTAAACGATAAAATCTCTAAACCAAAATTTAATACTATACCAATGACATCATAAATATTTAATATTTAATATTTATGACTCAACTTGTCGAATTGTGATCTCGAATTCACTGTTTTCGACACCACTGAAAATCGAGCAGTTACAATGGTCATCCCTCAATTGGATGTTAAGGGTGCCCCTTACAACCAAACAATGAAAATCATTTTGATAAAAAAAGTCTCGTGTTGGCACAATCACGACTATAGTGCCCATGCCCTTTGCACTTAAAACATTCAATTTCACAAGTTCTTTGTTGTTTTGATGAAGAATTAGTAGAAGTGAACTTTTTAGAAGAAGTAGAAGAAGATTTTGTAGGAGACTTAGTTTTCCAATAAAAGATTTAGTCTCATCACATTTGGTAGCAGCTTATTGGTAGCATAAGGAGGATTCGAATTCTTGAAAGTGGAATTAGAACTCGTACCCTATAATATTGTAATACACCAAATGGGCAAGATTGACGTTGTTGAAACTATTGCTCAATCTTAACTGCCTTGTTTATCGCCTCCTTAAGATCAATGTAGGTTTGAAGATTAAGTGGATTGGATATCGAAATGTTCAAGCCATCTAAAAACCGCACCATGGTAGTCTCTTCATCTTCTCTCACATTTGCTCTTTGCATGAGCATCTCAATCTCCTTAAAGTACTCATCAACGGATCGATTACCTTGAACAAGGTGTTGAATTTTCCATTTAATATCCCTATAATAGTGAGGAGGGACAAAATGTTTTCTCATTATCTGTTTCAACTGCTCCCACAAATCAATATCTTGTTCACGATTCATTTGGTAGTTCAACACAAGTCTACCAACTCGATGCATAAGCTGAAAATTCCAATGTAGCAAATGGAACTTTCTCCTCCTCCGGACATCTATAATAACAGAACATTATCTCAATTTTAGCCTCCCAATCACAATATGCATCCGGATCATTCTTGCCTTGGAATGGTGGAATATTGAACTTTGGTTTAGCGACAGAAGGCTGACCATGATCATGAGTACCCAAAGATTCATCAGTGTGACGATATCGTCGTCTACCTATATTAGAATGAGTACAAGGTTGTTTATTTTCTCCATCATCATCACTGCCACTAGCACTAGACCGTTGGTCCAAAGAAGTCCCCAAATGAGCAATAACTTGAGTTAGCATTTGAATATGATTAACAAGTTGATTAATGCTCTCTTTTTGATCCATTTGACACTTGGTCAAATTGGCCTAAAATGTACCACGTACCTCGTGCAATTGTTGATGTCAAAAATTTACCATCCCTACAATATTCTCAAATTTAATATCTTATTGTTTGTCATCAAATTGCATATTATCATGGTTTTTACGGTTACGAGTGTCACGAGTCATTGTTGAATTGCTGAAAAAAATAATACTCACAAGAAAAAAAATATAAAGTAAACCTCACTGCTAACTTTTAAAAAAAAGAGAAAAGAAAACAAATACTCAATAAGGCAAGATATTAATCTTGTAAGTTTTAAAGTTGTCTTAACAACAACCGTTTCAGCTTTATGAAGATCATGAACTAACAAAAGCAATCGTAGGCAGTAGAAGCCCGAGGAAGAGCTAGTTACCAAGGAAGCTTGTTCATGGAGAAGGATTGTGCAACTTTGTAAATCCTACTAACACAAGAAAGTGTTGGAAAACATAAAGAAATAATAAGAGAGAAAAACAAAGGAAATTCTATTGTTAAAATTCAAAGAAATCGTATGAAATGCGAAAACCCAAAAAATTGTGAAGCAACTTGACAAACTTCATTCAAGGTGTTCTCAATTTCTAAAAATCACAAAATTTTAAACTGGAACATCCTTAAACTATGTAGAACTTATTTGAAAAATTTCGGCACGAAATTAAATCCACGATGTTTTTTTTAAATTTTTTTCTCTTTTTCGATCACTTTTTTGTGAGAAATATTTTTAACATTCTAAAAGAGTTCCAAGAATAAGTATGTAAAATGTAAGATCAATTGAAAATCGTTTATCCATTGAATTTTTTTAAAAAAAAAATCTAGGTAACAAATTGTTTTGAGGTTGTTTGTTGGAAATCAATTTATAAGAACACAAAGAACACTTAAAACGCCCAAGAAACTGATATCAAATAATATAAGCAACGAAATAGGATCGAAAGATTTCAAGTTGCAGATTTGACTTAAGACGCTTGACCGACTTGAATGGAAAATTGTGGCCTTAATACCAAATGAATTTTTTGAATTTTCGAACCTGAAAAAAATTGAACTTGAATTGATTAAATTGAAGAAAACAAATAAATAAAGTAAACAACAAATAAAACTAAGAAAAAGAGATGAAAAGATGAAAGGTGGATGAAATAAAAATGGAAGATGGAGAATGAATGGTTGAATAAAGCCTTAAGAAGCCTTTGGAACAAGGGATCCAACAACTCCCTTCAATTGGTTCTAATCTCCCCTTCAAGAAAGAGTCTTGGCAAGTTGAAGTTTGAAGACAATCCCCAACAATCTAATCAGATTGTATTAAACAACTTCTAAAAATAGACAAGAAACAAATCTTGCAAAAAGAAACTAAAAGAGTATTTTTTTTTATTAATCAAAACTCACAATGTGTCCTGAAGATGGTGGATAGTAATCTTTTTTATACGACAAGGAGACTGGATAAAAGAGAAACAAATCCCTGAAATTGAGGAAAACAAATGCCTACAATTTAGCTAAACAAATCTCTGAAATTGTGGAAGACAAATGCCTACAATTTAGTCAAACAAATCCTTAGAATTGTGGAAGACAAATGCCTACACTTTAGTCAAACAAATCCCTAAAATTGTGAAGACAACTTGACTTGACTAAGCTTATTAATTGGGCTCGTTTAAGCTCGTCAGTGTGATCCATTTTGTTCCAACTCCAAAATGTGGTTTCTTAGACCAAGGTTCAAAATCTTTTTTTTTTGAACTCTTGGATCTTCATTTATAATGGAATTGGGCCAAGAAAGTGAATCTTAAAATCCTTTTTCCTTTTAATATGCTTGTAGGGCCTTCGTCACAAACTCTTAAACTATTACATTCAATCTGAACTTGATTTTCTTAGCTTTCGATCTTGTAATAGGGCCTTGAGATAGAGTTAGCCAATCATGTTCGTGCTCCCTTAGTTGCACCTTGATGCTCGCATCAGAGGCTTCAGACCCATATAATTTTTTGGTTCAATGCTTCTCCTTCAAAGATAGAGAAGTGCTAGAGCTTTCTCTAGAGATGATGATGATGGTAGTTTGAGAAAACTGCTTCTCTTTCTACTTCTAAATTTTCCTACTTAAAACTGTAAACTCTTTTTTATTAGGATTCTCAGAGGTCTAGTAATTTGAGTAATATTGATGTTAGCTTTTGTTTCCTCCAAGTGTCCATTCAGGAGCTGAAAAAGTAGTTTTGTTTCCTTTTATTTATGTTAAAAGCCAATTAACATACTTACATTCTACAAGTACTTTTTCTTCAATATTTTTATTTTAAGGATTGAGCAGCTTGTTTGTATCTTTGGAAAGATTTAAGTTTTATTTGAATTTTTGAGTCATGAAACCCAAGAAATGACGGCCTGTGTAACATCGTCAAAAATAAAAACAAAAGCTCTCCTCTTGAACGTTTCGCTCCACCCTTTTATTTTATATTTTCCTAATTAGAATTCTACCCCGTAACAAATACTCCCTCTCTTCAAGAATCAAAATTAGGAAAAGCGGCTTGAAATTGTTGTAGAGGCTCCTAGGTAGCATCTTCAAGGAAAGTATCTATTCATTCCACCAGGACATCAATTGATGACTGATTTCCTTTCTTCACCATTCTCCTCTCCATAATCCTCACTGGTTCTTTCCTCATAGCTTCATGGTTACCCACCAATGGAAATTGACCTAAAATAATCCCCTTTCACTTTGCTATCAATCACCCAAAAACTGCCAATATTGCTAACAATCCCTTTTTCTTTCGCTCTTTCTATTGATAATGCTTTGTTGCCTTATAATTTGTCAGATAAAACTGCCAATATTACTAAAAATCCCCCTTTCTTTCTTTCTTTCTTTCAGCTGTGCTACTACTGCTCTTGATGAGATTTGCTTTGAGACTTGCTTATGTATAAATTGAGTTGAATTGATTGCTTTGAGACTTGCTTATGATGATCTCAATATTGCAACACCCAAAAACCGTAATCATCATCGGACTAGGATCTCAAAGGTTTACAAAACTTTACAAGTTCTTTTTCATACACACAAATCAATCTATACAATTACAAACTTGTAACTCAGAATACTAACTCTATTTAATCTTACACATTCGTTTACAACATTTCAACCAATAAAGAAATCAAATTTAATCATACAAGAACTTAAGATCACATGCAAAAATTTTCCATTAGGGATCACATGGCCCAGTAACTCAAACACACAACTTTCATCACTAGCTAACCAAATTTTAACCTAACATACTCATTATTACATTGCAAGAAGGAATAAATATTCATATCACATAACATGGCATATATATTCCATATCAACCACATTACCACAATATCATCCAAACTACATCAATCATTCTTACTATCACTGTATAGTACCCAAACCCGACACCGTCACCGGTTGGGGTCCCGAGGTCTTTCGATCATCTATCGCAATTTATTCTTCAAATTTAATTCTTTTAATCTTATTCAATAAAATAATACATCATGCACGACTTGAATTATTAAATGAATAGCAACACAGTTCAAGAAGGGTAAAAAATGTCATTTTCACGATTTTGGAGACTTCTATCGTTACATGTTGGACAAGTATCAATAGTTGTCAAATCAGTAAATAATTCATGAAACAGTGCAGACATCTACCGATACCTATGACAGTTCTACCGATACAAGTGAAGCTTTTACCGAAACAAATCATGCTTCTACTAGTACTAACAACTCCATAAAGCTAAGATGTCCTACCTTGCAGCTTCTACCAATATAAGTACATAAACTACCGATATTCCTATCAGCAAAACCACCTATACTTCTGATGCAACTTCTGATACAATTCAAGTTAGTGAACAACCTCTCTCCTGCCCTGTCCTTCTACCGATACATGCAGGGGTTCTATCGAAACACATTAGACTAACACATTGCTTGTATTTTCCAAGTTATTACATCACATTACTTAAAGTCTATATTTCACATTGAACAAACATACAATATTTCATTCAATATTTCGCTAAGATCATATCAAGGAATCCAACAATCCCAAACAAGTAATATAAAGGATAACACCATCCTAGTACATGCCATATAACCGAGTGATGAATAACTACCAAACGAGCTCCTCGATAGTGTGACTTCTTGAGATGATCTGATCTTCAAGTAACAAAATAGAATCTACAAAACAACAAAAAATTCACCGGTAAGCTTTCATATCTTAATAAGTTCGCACGGTTTATCAATTTACCAAATAACATGCATTGAACAAATCTGTAAATCAGTCGAGCAAAATCAGAACTGCACTTCAATGATCGATATCCAATTTACTCCTTGTTAACCCAAAGGTCATGCTTACTCCTTGTTGATCCGAAGGTCATGCCTGTTACCAATATAAGATGCTGCTCACACTAAGCTGTCAAGGACTCGCATCACATGCGGTACCTCAGCCATCGATACGGTATATCTGTTCCCTACGATGCTGCTCATACTAAGCTGATAAGAATATGCAAACAAGCATAAATCTCAGCCATCGCAGGGCCTGTAATCCATTCTTGGATTCTATTCACCTTACGGTGACTCACGATGCTATAGAGAATCTACAAAAAATGTAGGATCTCAACCATCAGACCATTTCTATCTTTGGCACAAGGTCGAGAAATTTTCGTCTCGTCATTTCTATCTTTAACGTTTCCAATCGTTGTTTCTCATTTCCAACAATCATTAGAAAGGCAGTTATAAGCAGTTATTAATAAGAATTTAGCATTACGAACATACCAGACGGAATTGCAGTTAAAGTGAACTCAAGAGACAAATCTATAATTTTCCCTTTTCCACGATCGGGACACGATCTTGATCTACCACAATAATTCATTCAATTCTTTAAATCAACATGAATTTTTAATCATTTTATGCAAATAAGCCTTTTTGATATTTTTACAAAATTACCATTAACTTTTCACTTTTATTCAATTTAGTCCCTAAGCCTCAAACATGCAAATTAATCATTTTTGTTTAGAAATAGGTTTAGTCAAATTTTTTTGAGTCCCTCCAAAGCCCATATTTTCTGTTATTTAACATCAATTCCTTGTACTTTTATTACTTTCAAAATTTAATCCTTAAACATTAAAATTATCAAAAACTATTTTACAAAATTGTCCTATTTAACAACCAAGATTAACAATCCATCATAAAATTCCAAGAATATACAAAAATAATCAATGTAAAAATCCATAAAATTTGAAATATTCACAAATTAGTCCTCCGGCTAGCTAGATTAAGTTAATACGAACTAAAAAACATAAAAATTACTAAAAAAGGGCGAGATTACACATACCTATCAAAGGTTAAAACCCAACCGAAAGTCCAAGCTCTTCTCTTTTAGGTTTTCGGTTCTTCCTTCTCCATGAAGAAGATGATATAATTTCATTTGGTTTTATTTATTTTACTTATTTCACAAATTACTATTTTGCCCTTTGTAAAATAACCAAATTTCATGCCATTTAAACACCTAAACCGTCCACTAGTTATGAAAAGGTATATTTACCAACCAAGACCATTACTTTACTTTTAAATTATCATCTAGTGCCTTTGATTAATAAAATTCATCTTTTGCACTTTTTACGATTCAGTCCTTTTTACTTAATTAACTATCCAAACGATAAAATTCCTTAACCAAAATTTAATACAATACTAATGACATCGTGAATATTAAATAATTAATATTTATGATCTGACGCATCGAAGTTGTGGCCTTAAAACCACCATTCCTAATCACACTAAAAAATAATCTAATTAGTAAATCCTCATTTAATAAGGATTTAATTGCAATTTACCAAAACCTATAGAATTTCACATAATTTCTTTTATTAGGCCCTTTAAGAAGAGACCAATTACCCAATTGGTCCTTCAGTTATATTAAATTTCAATCAAACAAAATTATTTTCAATTTAACCTTAAACTAATTAGGACTAAATGAATAAATAACCCAAAAGTTAGTGGATGGTAATCATGTCACCACCGCTTGGACTTTTAGACCATGGTTAATTGCCATTTTGGTCCCTTTAGTATTTTTTAATCAATAGCAATTAACTTTTACCTCTTTTACAATTTACTCCTTTTTCCTTAATTAAACAATTAATCATCAAAATTACCCGTCCAAACTTCAATTCACATATAATAAGACTCTGTAAATATTTAATAAAAATATTTATGGCCCTAAATTTCAAAAATAGGGTCTCAATTCCTCATTTTCTAAAACTACTTGACTTTTGAATCAAACCACCTATACTAACTTTTAATTCAATAATTAAAATTCCTCAATTCAAAATTTCATAAAAATTTAATATTGATTTATTTAATTTAAACATTCATTATAAAAAATTTTCTCATCAGGTTTGGTGTCCTGAAACCACTATTTCTGACATTACTGAAAATCGAGTTGTTACAACTATTGTTGGGAATTGTGGTAACAGGAAAATGCTTAGTTAATTACTTTGTTTGTAATATGAGAATTAAGGTAAGTTACATTGTTTTGAACCTATGCACTTACTAAGCATATTTAATTCATACTCTATTTCATTTTCTGTTTTCTGTAGTTTCCATTTTCTATTATACTCCAGCCACCGATTAAGGGGATGTGGATAAGGTGCTTGAATTTTAAAGGCTTAGAGAAATTTCATGGTGATTTGTTATTAAGTGTAATTCAATGGTAATTTATATTCCTACCTTCTAGTTGGATGATTTATATACATGTGAATTTATTATTATTTATGTAACTCTAAGAGTGTATTAAACTTATATGTGAATGCAATGAATTTAGATATGTAAACGAAAATGAAGAGGTGCCCCTGATTTCACTTTGGTACCTTTGTCTTGCATCTATGATGCCCCTAGAAATAAGTAACAATCGAGTATGTGAACGAAGTATTGATGATCTGATTAAGTTGATATGGAGATTTTCTCTAAAATGGTATATATTTTATAGAAAAAATTTCATGGTGAAATATGAAAATTAAATGAAGAAATGAAATATGTTATATATGTTATTAAAGTGAAAAACATTGTTACATGAAATGTCAAGATGAGATCTAAATTGTTAAGTAAATAAAAGTGATAAGTGAAATGTATAATAAGAATTATTAGTGAAATTATGGGAGGTTATTAAATATGGAGACACGTTATATGTGTTAATGAAGGAGGAACATATAATTATACAAAGTATTATTATAAGGATTAAATGGTAAAAAGGTGAAAAAGTAATGTGAGTATGTTATTACCTGCCCAAGTAGACGAGATAAGAAATATTGAGATATTACTGGCATGCCATTAAAGAACCTTAGCATGCTCTCTGATTATTAGCATGTCAGTGCTCTCTGATTTGCACATTGGTGTTCTCTGTTTATCCGCTTTGGCAGTGTTTTGTTATGTGCTTATATGGTGTTCTAATCTATTCCGTATATCCTGTGTGTTCTGCTAAGCCCACTGGGACTCTGAAAAAGGTACAAAACTATTTTAATTATTATCGAATTATATAGATTATATGTGTTGAAAAGTTATGAAATTGGACAACATAAGAAATATATGGTTAAGATAAAAAAAGTAAATTATCCAAAATTTTAGCTAATTTGAACAGAGATCTAAATGCAAACCTGTTGTTACTTTTATGAGAGGTAGATGACAAGAAATTTGAGACACTTTTATATGCACTAATTTAATAGTCAATTTTGTTACATGAGTATGATAATAAAGAAATAAACCCTTTAGGCAAAAACGTCATAGTTGATTTGGCCTACCAACAGTATTCACTGAGAATTCAAAGTTGCGACTTTCATGTTGATTTGATGTTATTTTCTTTTTAATAAATTTGACGCTATGTTAGAAAAACAAATTGATTGAAAATGCTAGAATGAAGAATATGATTTTAACGATATATATATGTAGAATTTGATCTGAAAAGACTGCGATTTACTTTCTATGTATATATTCTAAATTCCAGAGTATCATAAATAAAAGTTCATCTGGCATTTTCAGCTTTTGAGTCTACAGAAGTTTTATTCGATTGAGTGTATTGTAAGAGGACAAAATTGTACTGTATTGTGAAAAATAAATAAGAGTTGATGAGTTTTAGTTAGATTCCAGTTGTCGAAAAAGTCAAGAGAGAAAAATAAACACTTGTTACTTTGTATTGAGGATCTTTTCGAACAATTGAAAAGGGATTCAGTGTTCTTGAGATAAGGTTATTTGTGACTAAGAATAAACTTGAAATTTCAAAATTGTACCGAGATGTCTAATATGTCTAGAGGCCAAAGTCAAATATCAAGATTTATTTGAAATATTATAGTCTATAATGACTTTTGAATGGGAATTAGAGCGAGTCACGATAGATTTTGAATTTAAATTACATTTGACAATAAGAAAGGAAGACTAGAAATAAATTGTTACTATCAGATTGATGAAGTCTATTTGATTTGTTCTAGTTAGAATGAATTTTACGCTTACAGACGCTGGTTGAGTTACAGGATAAATAGACGAAAGGTAGGAACAAGAAATTCATATTTTAAAAGACATAATATAGTATTATACCACCAAGTTCAAGAGTAAATAAGAATTGAAGAGTTCTTCTGACATTGGTAACCGAAATTATTTTCGAGTTAGAAATTTCGAGGACGACATTTTCTTTAGGGCTAGTTGTAACAGCCAGTTTTTGGTGGAGTTAGAAACAGTGACTTTGGCCCCACAAATCCAGCGAGTGAGTCCGTAAATATATTATTTAATATTTACGAGTCAAATATAGTATAATAATAAATATGAATGTGATAATTTATATTATTTGAATTAATGGTTAAATTCAAGTGGCTTTGGAAAAATGAGGTTTCTATATCTCATTTCTGTAAACTCAATCCATAAATATTTAACAAAAATATTTACGAAAATAAATTGTAGAATAATTTCTTATTGAATAAGTAATTTTAATTTTGTAGTGTTAAATTGCATAAGTGGTAAAAGTGCAATTTATAAGTTGGATTATAATTTGAAATAAAAAGGAAGGGCCATTATGGCAAATACCCTTTTTGTAATTTTTTTATTGGTGCCGTTAGGTTGAATATGTGGCTTATAATGTCTGTGGTAAATTAGAAATGGGAGCGGTTGAGAAAGAAAGAAAAAAATAACTTTCTTTCAATCAACAAAATTTCAAAGCAGAAAGGGGGAGAAAGAGTTTGAGAAGCTTAGGGTTTTTTATTATGGTTCAAGCTTTAAATTGGTAAGTTCAAATTAGTCATTTTCTCGTAATTTTTATGTTTTTGGAATCCTGGTACCTTAATCGAACTAACTCGGCGATTTATATGTAAAACCGTTAAAGTTTTAGAGATTTACCATTAATGATTTTGAAGTGTTTTTTATTTTAAAGGATGAATTATTTAAGTTGATGGCTAGATACGTATTTCGTTAAGTGATTTTTAATGATTTTGGGTTATGGATTTATTTGAGAAAATGGGTAAAAATGTAAAGTTAATAAAATGAAATAGTAGAAAATTTGGGTTGTTATAAACTCATAATAAAATGACTAATTTAATTATTTGCACGGATGGGGATTAAATTATAAATTTTGGTCTAAGGATTTAATTGCATGAAAGTTAAGATGTTAGGGATAATTTTGTAATTTTACATTAAAATGAATTGTAAGCTAAAATTAAATATTTTAAAATTATTAGAAAGATTAAATTGATGTGAGTTATTATCTAGATATATCTATTTATGTTGAAATTGAGGTTGACTGTTTGAGATAATGATGTGATGAGTTGGAATAATTGGTGATTATGTTTAAGTTGGGTATTATAATTAGAAAATATGAAATAAATGGATATGATGGAATTCATGTGACAAGGAAAGATTTAATTAATTATATGATATGTTAGATATTATTTATCTTATGTTTTATAAATAAGAACTATTTGGATATGAGATTGTAATGGTATAATATGAAGTAATTTTCTAACGGTGTGCTTATTTTACCTCAATATTAATGTTGGTGAATGTAAATAGATATACATGCTGACGAGCATAAACGTATACATGCTTACGAGCCTTAACGTAGGTACATGCTGGCGAGCATAAACGTATACATGCTGATGAGCGTAAACGTATATACATGTTGACGAGAGTAAACGTAGATATATACTGTCGAGCTTAAACGTATACATGCTGGCGAGCGTAAACATATACATGTTGATGAGCGTAAATGTATATACATGCTGACGAGCGTAAACATAGATATATGTTGGCGAGCATAAATGCATATTAGCTGGCAAGCATAAACACATATTAGATGACGAGCATAAATGTACTGAACTTGCGTATTGAATACTTATATAAGGATCCATCGAAATAATAAAAGTTAATTGTTATGGTAACATTCAAAGGAAGTGTTAAAGGCTTCTAAGTATAAATACTTGGAAGTTAAATGAAATTGACTCCGAATTATTGATTTATGTTGAACATCGATGGTTTAAATGGATTAAATATTGTCTGACCTGGAAGATATTTAATCTGGTTCAACTTATTGAGTTGTTATCACAAGTTACATTAATTGTTGAAATTATATGTTTCTTGGTGATACTCACCAACCTTGTGAGGTTGTGTCGTATAAGAAGGAAATGTAAGTATAAGATTTAATATGTTAAATGTATAAAAATGAAATTGTTATAAGAAAAAGGCTATAGGAAATGATTTCATGAAATGATATGTGAATTGGTTATGTGAGAACATATATATGAATTGAGTCATTAGATTTAGATAATTGAAATGAAAGTGATTGTTAAGTTTAAATAGTATGTTTGGTTTATATGTCAGATGTGTTTTTCATGTATAAGTGTGATATTATAATAAAGTAATATGTTTACATACGAACTCACTAACCTTGTGAGATTTGTGATAGGTATAGATAATTAACAAACTTATAATCATGATATTGAATTATCTTGTAGAAGGTTTAAAATTACATATTTTATGGTAAGTTGAATTTAAGTTTATTACGAATTTACTAATATTTAAGCAAGCTTACCTCATTTGATTTTTCTTCCTTGTAGACTGCTAGATATGAGTTGTCGATTGGATTACTCTTGGAGGTCACACTATCTGGTAATTAAATCGTTTATGTTGGTCAATTATAAGTGACATGTAATTTGGATGTTTTTGAGTGTGTCTTAAGGTATGGTAAAGTTATTGTTTGAATTGGTTTAGGTCCCTAAACAAATATGTGAAGATTGAGCTTGATTTTAGACACTTTTGGGCACACACGATCTACACACAGGAATGTGCCTTAAGTGTGTTAGTTGTAGGGTTCACATGGGCTAACACATGAGAGGACAGACGGGCGTGTGGCCCAAGTCAGTATAGGCAAACAGTCTAGCACACGACTGAGTGACTTATACACACGGTTGGGCACACAGGTTGGGACACGACTGTGTGGCCCACTTTGAAATCAAACACAAACAAGCAAACCGGCCACCACAAGGTCGTATGCCCCTGCTCATCAAATTTTCCAACTTTTTCTTAAAACTTTCTGATTTGATTCAAATTAGTCCTGAATTGATTCTAAGCTATTTTTAAGGCCTCAAAAGCATAATTTAGGTCCAAATGTATAGGTAAGATTCAAAATATGTGAATGCATGATTTAAGTTGAATTATTTTACAATAATATGAGATTAAATGTTTGATTTGACTAATAATGCCCCTTAACCTTAATCCGACGACGGAGACGAGTTAAGGGTGTTACAGTGATAATATGGTCTATATAATATGTCTATTTTGGATTTATATATGATATGTATTTAGGATTGAATTGTATATGTTAAATAATTGAGGTATTCATATTTTTGAATTAAGAATGTGATCGGCTTTGGATGCTTTATTATGATGTTTGAAGTATGTTTGTTGGCATTGTGATATGTTATATTTGAAACTTTCTAATGGTTAATTTGAAGGTGAAAAAGAGTTGGATTAGTTTTGTAACATCCGTGTGTTTGAACCAGATCTAGAATAGGGATAAAATAGAATTGAGAATTAGAAATGTTTAGTTGAAGTAAGGAAGGTTAGAAAAAATTTAAGGATTAAATAGTAAATGAGAGAAAATATGGGGGACTAAATAACGAATTATCCAATTGAATTTTGAATCATCATGGGAATTAGATTGATTGAGGAGGGGAAAAAGAGTAATTTGGTGGAAGATATTTTTGGAGGCAAAGTTTTGGGCTAAAGTGTAAAGTTGGAAGGCCCAAGGACTAAAAGTGCAGTTTTACCATTTTTCTTAAGTGAGATATTTTAAGTGAAAATTCTAGAGAATTTGAGAGAAGAAAAAGTGATTAAAAAGATCAAAATATCATCTTTTTCATTAAGTATCCGTCCATTCCTTTTTCTTCCATTTCCAACTTTTGCTTTTATTCCAAATAGGTCCTTCCATCATTTTTAAGCTTTCCAAACTCCAAAACCTTCCATTTTCTTTGGAATTTCTGAAAGAAAGTCATAAAAGAGAGCTAGTAGACACCTGAAATCTCATATAGAGTTACTTTTGGGGTGTTAGAGAGATAAAGGATTAAATTGAGAAATTTTGAATTTAATGGTTAAGGTAAGATATGGTTAAATTTTCATGACATACATGTATTTTACTGTTATTTAGCATAAAAATTATTGAATTATAGCATATATCTTATAAGTGTTTATGTGAAATTGAAGAGAAAGAGAAGAGAGGCAATGATCAAATTAAAGAGAAAGGAAAAGAGAAGAGCAAAGAGTGAAAAAGAAGAAAATCAGCCTTTTTGTTGTAAGTACTACAAGAATTTTAGTTTATAGTCTATACTTCATAATATATTTGAATTGTTAGAATGGCAATTGTTGTTTAATTATGTGTTATAAAGATGATTAAATGAGGTTAGTGTAGTGAAACATGAGAAAGAAAATGTTTTCATTGAAACAGATTGGACAGAATCAGAGGATTAACTTCAAAAATTCACTAAAAATTGTATATAAAGAGTTAAGGGTTGTGTTATATATTTAATTAAATATTATTGAGTTTAGTTTCATATGAAAGAAACGGTGATGGAAATGGAACTGTATATTCTGAGATATAACTGATTCTTTGTAACAAGTAGGTTCGAGTTCCCCTGTTCTAACTTTGAAAATTCATATAAAAATGTAGAAAAATCATTAGAGTCTGAAATTTATATGGATAAATAATTAATGAGTATATTTTCAAAAGAAATAGACGGGAACATCATTTGATCACTATACAAAAAGATAGATAATTTTTAGTGAAGAAAGGTCGAAACTGTCAAGCAGCAGAGAATGGGTAAATTGAAAGAATTTACTGTACAAATTGGCTAAAGTAAGAATTCTGTAAATTTTATGGTTAAAAATGATTAAGTCTAGTTTCAAAAACATCAAGAAGATTATAATTTTTAATTTTTTAGCTCAAGATATAAATAATTTAGTGACTGTACGCAAGTTAACAACTTTGAAATATAAATGTGATGTGTGAAATAATGAGAAATGATGAATATGAAGTGTTATGACCATGTAGACAAGTTAAAACCATTGAGATAGTAGTGGCATGCCATCAAGGAACGCTAGTGCGCTTACTGTTTCGCACCTCGTGTGCCTACTGATTTTCGCTATGTGCGCCTACTGATTGCACTGTGTGTGCCTACTGGATTGCACTATGTGTGCTTACTATTTCCCCAGCACTTGTGTACTTACTGTTAAGTACTTCGGTACTTTCTGTTCCGTTTATCCGATGAGTTCTATAGAAGTCTACTATGGGTCAAGTGGATAAAGAAGCTAAGTGAGCTATGGTTAAGAAAGCTATGATGGCTAAATTGTGAAAGTGAAAGAATATGCAAATTATGACATTGAGGTAAGTGAAATGATGAATACATGAAAGATAAGTACTATATGTGTACGTGTAATTAAATGTTTGATAAATTTAAGCAATACATAAATAATCATCTATTATGCTTGTAGTGCTTACTAAGCCTTCACCGGCTTAGCGCGTTTATTTTAACGCGTAGGTACTAAAGCTACGGAAAGCTAGTGTCGAGCAAGGGACCTCTCATCACATCACATCACTCTTGAAGCTCAAGTTTAGGTAATTTACTTTGAAGTAAAATGGCATGTACAAATGGTACTTACATGTGACCCTAATGGAAGGAGAAATGTTGATTTGGGATGCTTTGAGTTTATGAAATGAAATTATGAATTTTGGTTAAAATTCTGTTTTGGACTAAAATCATATTTTATTTCCTTTAAATCAATTTTAAGTCTCGATTCTAATTGTACATGATTAATTTACGATATTTTGAATCAAGAAGCCTAAAATGCATTGGTTGATGAAAAAAAATTTCATGACTCGGTTTTTTTGTACTGAACATTAATGTAATACTTTTATATCGGGTTTATACATATGAATCGGGTATAGGGGTGTTACATTTGTTGGTATCAGAGCGAAGGTTTTCTAATGTTTGGGGTCGGGAAATGAGTTCACAAGTACATGTCATTTTATATATTGATGTGATGAGAGGGTATTTAGTTATTTAATTGCTTGAATTGTGAATATTGTAGAAAGCAAAGATGTCAGACAGACGAGAAGAGTCCGAAAATGAAAGTAGGGTCTCAAACCCTAATAGAGAAGAAGATCCACATAAGATCCGAGACCGAAGAGAATCAGTAAGTGAAGAAAGAACTAAACCCCTAAGTGAATCAATATCCCCTCCTCAAGAAATTTTGATTGCTACTTTGTTACAAACAACGAACCAGTTGTTACAACTAGTAGTAAGAAGCAATGTACAGAATGTGCCTCCACCACCATATACTAGTGCCCCTCAGTTGCAACCCTCTGTATCCAGTCACCGGCCTCTTTTAGAGAGATTAAGAAAGCATGGAGCTGAAGAGTTTAAGGGAATAAAGGACGATGATCCTGCAGAGGCAGAGGAATGGCTCGAGAATAGCCAGAGGGTATTTGAGGAACTACAGTGCACGGAAGAAGAAAAGCTAAGATGTGTTGTATCTCTATTAAAGGGTGAAGCCTACCAATGGTGGACTACAGTATCGAATATTCATCCTGCGGAGAGAATTAATTGGAATTTCTTTGTGTATGCATTCAAGAAAAAGTACATCAACGAGCTCTATCTGGAGAGGAAAAAAAGGGAATTTTTAGATTTGAAACAAGGAAATATGTCGGTAGCTGAATATGAACATGAATTTATCAGATTGAGCAGGTATGCCAAAGAATTGATTGCCAATGAAGCTAATATGTGCAAAAGGTTTGAATGGGGACTAAATGAAGAAATATATGTTCCACTTCTACCATTTCATCTGCAAGAATTTTCTGTTCTAGTTGACAAAGCTCAGAGATTGGAAGAGGGACTGAATCGTTTAAAAGAGAAGAGTGCTGGAAAAAGAATAGCAACAAGTTTTGCTCCTCCTCTTTTTTTGAAGAAAATAAGAGAGTTTTAGGAACTAAGATATGGTTCATTTTCCACCGGTCAAAGGTCTCGAAGTCAACCAAGACAGAATCAACAGGGAATTTCCATGGTCAGTACAGGTGGCACTAGAAGAAGAGCATCACAAATACAATCCCTATGTGGACACTGTGGAAAATTCCATTAGGGAGAATGTCGAGTAAATACTCGAGCTTGTTTTAGGTGTGGAGCTAAAGATCATTTTGTCAGAGATTGCCCGAGATTGATAGAAAACATTACAGAGTAGTCTGTAAAAGGAAGTATAGCTTCGCAAAGAAGTAAAGTGCCCAGGAATTCGAGTAATATTGGCATGAAACCGGTAAGAAATGATGTTGATATATCTGAGTCTCAAAAGCCACGAACATATGCCATTAGAACCAGGGAAGAAGAAGATGCTCCCGATGTGATCATTGGTAAATTCTCTTTATTTGATTCTTTGGTAGTTGCATTGATAGATCCAGGTTCTACGCATTCATACATATGAATCTCATTAGTAAAAGATAGAGAATTAGTAGTAGAACCAACGGAACATGAGGTGATAGTTACAAACCCTTTTGGGCAAAGTGAGAGAGTCAATAAAGTGTGTAATAGATGTCCTTTAAAGATTCAGGATTGTGAATTTCTAGCAAATCTTATGGTCTTGTCATTTAATGAATTTGATGTGATACTGAGGATGGATTGGTTATCTGAATATGGAGCCATGGTTGATTGCAAAAGAAAAAGAATCTCTTTGAGAACTACAGATGAAAATGAGGTGATTGTTACTGGTGAGAATTACAATGCTATGTCAAATATGGTTTCTGCAATCAAAACTTGTAAAATGATTAAAGGAGGATACGAGGCTTTCTTAGCCTATGTTCTGGATACTCGAGCAGAAGAAAGTGAGATTGAAAGGATACCGGTAGTACGAGAATTCTTGATGTATTTCCTAAAGAATTACCAAGTTTACCTCCAAAAAAAGTTGAATTTGGAATTGAATTAGTTTCGGAGACTGCACCGATTTCGATAGCACCATATAGAATAGCACCAGCAGAATTAAAAGAATTGAAGATGCAGTTACAAGAATTGTTGGATAAAGGATTCATACGTCCAAGTGTATCACCATGGGGAGCTCCGGTTTTGTTTGTAAAGAAGAAAGATGAGTCTTTAAGGTTGTGTATAGATTATCGTCAGCTGAACAAAGTGACGATAAAGAAAAAGTATTCGTTGCCCAGAATTGATGATTTGTTCGATCAGTTGAAAGGAGCAAGTATGTTCTCAAAGATCGATCTTAGATCAGGACACTATCAGTTGAAGGTAAAAGATTCGGATGTGCTAAAGACTGCCTTCAGAACTCGATATGGTCATTACGAGTTCTTAGTCATGCCATTTGGGTTGACTAATACTCCAGCTGTGTTTATGGACCTGATGAACAGAATTTTTCAGCCATATTTGGATCAATTTGTGGTAGTATTCATTGATGACATTTTGGTATATTCGAAAGGTGAAGAAGAGCATGAGAAGCACCTTCAAATTGTATTGCAAATTTTGAGAGACAAAAAATTGTTCGCTAAGCTGAGTAAATGTGAGTTTTGGCTGAAAGAAGTCTTTTTTTCTGGGACATATTGTATTGGCCGATGGCATTCGAGTGGATCTGAAGAAGGTTGAAGCTATTCTCGAGTGGAAGCCGCCAAAGAATTTAACGGAGGTAAGAAGTTTCCTTAGATTGCCTGGTTATTATAGAAGATTTGTACAGGGATTTTCTATGATTGCATTGCCATTAAAAAGGTTATTGCAAAAAGATGTGAAGTTTGAATGGAATGAGAAGTGTCAACAAAGTTTTGAAAGATTAAAAGCAGCATTAACTGAAGCTCTAGTGTTAATACAACTAGAATCTGGTAAGGAATTTGTGATTTATAGTGATGTTTCTTATAATGGTTTGGGTTGTGTATTAATGCAAGATGGAAAAGTGGTGGCGTATGCATCTAGACAGTTGAAGCCACATGAGAAGAATTACCCGACACATGATCTCGAGTTGGCTGCAATATTGTTTGCACTAAAGATTTGGAGACATTATTTGTATGGAGAAAAATGTTGTGTATACAGATCACAAAAGCTTGAAGTATCTGTTAACCCAGAAAGAGTTGAATCTAAGACAGAGAAGGTGGATTGAATTGATTAAAGATTATGACTGTATCATTGACTATCATCCCGAGAAAGCGAACGTGGTAGCTGATGCTCTGAGTAGAAAATCAATGGCAGCTTTGAAGGCGATGAATGCACATTTGGAGATACAATCAGACGGTGAGCTATCAGTTGAGCTAAGAGTAAAGCCAACTCTGTTGCAAGAAGTTAAAGATGCACAAAAAGATGATGAAGAGCTGATGAAGATCAAAAAGCGGTTAGAAGAAGATAAAAGTAGTGAATTTGAGATTGATGGTTAAGGAAATTTGAGATTTCACAATAGGCTTTGTGTGCCTCATCAAGAAGGTCTGAAATGAAGGATATTAGATGAAGCTCATCATAGTTCTTTTGCTATGCATCCGGGAAGTAATAAGATGTATCATGATCTAAAGCCATTCTACTAGTGGAAAAGGATGAAACGGGATATAGTTGAATATGTTTCCAAATACTTAACATGTCAAAAAGTGAAAGCTGAACATCAAGTGCCATCGGGGTTGCTTCAATCCATCACTATACCAGAATGGAAATGGAAAAAAATTACAATGGATTTTGTCACGGGATTGCCACTTTCACGGAAGAAGAAAGATGTCATATGGGTGATCGTTGATCAATTAACTAAGTCTGCTCATTTCTTACTGGTAAGAACTGATTTCTCAATGGAAAAGTATGCTCAATTGTACATAGATGAGATAGTTAGATTACATGCTGTTCCTGTATCTATTGTTTCTGATCGAGATCCAAGATTTACATCAAAGTTTTGGGAAAGATTACATGAAGCTTTGGGTACTCAATTGAATTTTAGTACAGCATATCATCCTCAGACAGATGGACAATCGAAAAGGGTGATTCAGATTCTGGAAGACATGTTGAGAAGCTGTATTATTGAGTTTGAAGGCAATTGGGAAAGGTATTTGCCGTTGATTGAGTTTACTTATAATAATAGTTATTAGTCAAGCATTCAAATGACGCCTTATGAAGCATTCAAATGGCGCCTTATGAAGCATTATATGGAAGAAAATGTAGAACTCCTGTGTGCTGGATAGAGTTAAGTGAACAGAAGCTCGTGGGTCTTGATTTGATTCGAGAAACTGAAGAAAAGTGAAGTTGATCCGAGAGCGATTAAAGGCTGCTTCAGATAGACAGAAGTCCTATGCTGATTTGAAAAGGAAAGATATAGAGTTCAATGTTGGTGAAAACGTTTTCTTAAAAGCGTCTCCGTGGAAGAAAGTTCTTCGATTTGGCAAGAAAGGGAAATTGAGCCCAAGATTTATCGGGCCATATGAGATTTGGAAAGAATTGGTCCAGTTGCTTATCGATTGGCTCTTCCTCCAGAGTTAGATAAGATTCATAATGTTTTTCATGTGTCTATGCCACGGAGGTACCGGTCTGATTCATCTCATGTGATTACTCCAGAAAATTTCGAAATACAACCGGATTTGACTTGTGAGGAAGAGCCAATAAAGATACTAGCTCGAGAAGTGAAAGAATTGAGAAATAAAAGATTTCCTCTGGTAAACGTGTTGTGGAGACATCATAACTCAGAAGAAGCTACTTGGGAAAGAGAGGAAACGGTGAAACAACAACATCCACAGTTGTTCAGTCCAGGTAAATTTCGAGGACAAAATTTATTTTAAGGGGGAGAATTGTAACATCCGTGTGTTTGAACCGGATTTGGAACAGTGATAAAATAGAATTGAGAATTAGAAATGTTTAGTTGAAGTAAGGAAGGTTAGAAAAAATTTAAGGACTAAATAGTAAATGAGAGAAAATATGGAGGACTAAATAACGAATTATCCAAATTGAATTTTGAGTCATCATGGGAATTAGATTGATTGAGGAGGGGAAAAAGAGTAATTTGGTGGAAGATATTTTTGGAGGCGAAGTTTTGGGCTAAAGTGTAAAGTTGGAAGCACCAAGGACTAAAAGTGCAATTTTACCATTTTTCTTAAGTGACATATTTTAAGTGAAAATTCTAGAGAATTTGAGAGAAGAAAAAGTGATTAAAAATATGAAAATATTATCTTTTTCATTAAGTAGCCGTCCATGCCCTTTTCTTCCATTTCCAACTTTTGCTTTTATTCCAAATAGGTCCTTTCGTCATTTTTAAGCTTTCCAAACTCCAAAACCTTCCATTTTCTTTGGAATTTCTAAAAGAAAGTCATAAAAGAGAGCTATTAGACACCTCAAATCTCATATAGAGTTACTTTTGGGGGTGTTAGAGAGATAAAAGATTAAATTGAGAAATTTTGAATTCAAGGGTTAAGGTAAGAAATGGTTAAATTTTCGTGACATACATGTATTATACTGTTATTTAGCATGAAAATTATTTAATTATAGCTTATAGCTTATATGTGTTTATGTGAAATTGAAGAGAAAGAGAAGATAGGCAATGATCAAATTGAAGAGAAAGGAAAAGAGAAGAGCAAATAGTGAAAGAGAAGAAAATCAGCCTTTTTGTTGTAAGTACTACAAGAATTTTAGTTTATAGTCTATACTTCATAATATATTTGAATTGTTAGCATGGAAATTGTTGTTTAATTATGTGTTATAAAGATGATTAAATGAGGTTAGTGTAGTGAAACATGAGAAAGAAAATGTTTTCATTGAAACAGATTGGATAGAATCAGAGGATTAACTTCGAAAATTCACTAAAAATTGTATATAAAGAGTTAACGGTTGTATTATATATGTAATTAAATATTATTGAGTTTAGTTTCATATGAAAGAAACGGTGATGGAAATGGATCTGTATATTCTGATATATAACTGATTTTGTGTAACAAGGTCAGAGTAGGTTCGAGTTCCCCTATTCTAACTTTGAAAAATCATAGAAAAATTTAGAAAAAATAATTAGAGTCTGAAATTTATATGGATAAATCCTTAATGAGTCTGTTTTCAAAAGAAACATACGGAACATCATTTGATCTTTGTACAAAAAGATAGATAATTTTTAGTGAAGAAAGGTCGAAACTGTCAGGCAGCAGAGAAGAGGTAAATTGAAAGAATTTAATGTACAAATTGGATAAAGTAAAAATTCTGTAAATTTTATGGTAAAAATATGATTGAGTCTAGTTCCAGAAAAATCAAGCGGATTATAATTTTGAATTCTGTAGCTCAAGATATAAATAATTTAGTGACTGAGACGAAAGTGAACAGCTTTGAAATATAAATGTGATGTGTGAAAGAATGAGAAATGATGAATATGAAGTGTTACGCCCATGTAGACAAGTTAGAACCATTGAGATAGTAGTGGCATGCCATTAAGGAACGCTAGCGCACTTACTGTTTCGCACTTCGTGTGCTTACTGATTTGCGCTATGTGCGCCTACTGATTTGCGCTATGTGCGCCTACTGATTGCACAGTGTGTGCCTACTGGATTGCATTGTGTGTGCTTACTGTTTCCCCAGCACTTGTGTGCTTACTATTAAGTACTTCTGTACTTTCTGTTCCGTTTATTCGATGGGTTCTATAGAAGTCTACTATGGGCCAAGTGGATAAATAAGCTAAGTGAGCTATGGTTAAGAAAGCTATGATGGCTAAATTGTGAAAAGTGAAAGAATATGCAAATTATGACATTGAGGTAAGTGAAATGATGAATACATGAAAGATAAGTACTATATGTGTATGTGTAATTAAATGTGTCGAAACCACCTCGGGAATGGGGTTTCAAAAAAATCATTTTAAGGTATTTTTGGGATAAAATAGAAATGGGAGTCGCCACCAATCTTTTATTAGGTGTGATTGGATCACCATAAAACGTTTAAAACGTTAAAAAAATGGGTCTTCGAAATCCAGAAAAATAGGTTCGGGAGTCGGTTACGCACGAGGAAGGATTAGCACCCTCATACGCCCAAAAATTGGTACCACATGATTATTTTCGGGTCTTATTTTATGAAAACAATGAAAACTCGAGTAAAATTTAAAACACGATATTTATTTTAGGCGGCTTCGTATAATTTCAAAGGAAAACTTTTAAGGAAAATTCGTCCTCGTGTTTTGATCCTCTATGAGAATTAAAAGTCGTGTCCAACACATTAGGGCACTAAATTCTCGGAGTTTCAAAACTGCGAGACTTTTCGGGATATTTTAAAGAGAGTGTTTTATCATATGAACCATACGAAAATCATACCCAACACGTTAGGGCGCGATGTTTCGAGATCTTCACACGAAAGAACCTTGTTTCTTCTTTTGGTTATAAAGATACTTTGTATATAATTATTAGATTGAAAAGTATTTTGAAAACCTTTGAAAAGGATATTCGATTCGCATGAATTACGAAAATCACACTTAACACGTTAAAGTGCGATTCTTCGAAGTTCTCACACGAAAAGACATTGCCTCTTTTTAAAAAAATATATTTGTGATATAGATATATTTTTGAGAATTTGAAAATTTCGTATTGAATTTAAAATGTAATCCTCGGGCACATAGTTTAAAAGATTCAAATATGGAATACCCGTTTACTTCGATTTTCGCGGAGAGTTAAAATCGTGACCAACACATTAGGACACGATATTCTCGAAATCTCGGGGTTAACGGGTATAAAAATCTTTAAAAAGGATATTCGACGCGTGTGAGTTGTACGAAAAATCACACCCGACACGTTAGGGCATGATTTATCGAAGCTTTCACACGAGAGGAATATTGCCTCGTCTTTGAAGATACTTTGAAAATGAGCGTGTAAGTTTAAAGTATCGAATAGTAATAAATAAGAGAAATTAGATAGAAGCAAGATAATAAGTCGATAACTAGAATGCAAAAGTAAAATGCAAATGCATAATGATTAAGATAAATGCAAGTATTTAGTAAAGAAGAAAAACGATGCGATCGGGATCAAAAATGGGACCTTCGAATGCTCGGGGGGGCAAAATGGTAATTTTTGATAAGATCGGGGTTTAAATGGGATTTTAGGAAGTTTAGGGGTAAAATGGTAAATTTTAGTAAAATTGGGGTTTAAAATGGGATTTTGGGAAGTTTGGGGATGAAATGGTAATTTTTGGTGAAATTGGGGTTTAAAATGAAATTTTGGGAAGTTTGTGGGTGAAATGGTAATTTTTGGTGAAATCGAGGTAAAAAATGGAATTTTGGGAAGTTTAGGGGTAAAATGGTAATTTTGGTGAAATTGGGGTTAAAAATGGGATTTTAGGAAGTTTAGGGGTAAAATGGTAATTTTTGGTAAAATGGGGGTTAAAGTGGAATTTTAGGAAGTTTGGGGGTAAAATGGTAATTTTTGGTGAAATCGGGGTTAAAAATAGAATTTTGGGAAGTTTAGGGGTAAAATGGTAATTTTTAGTGAAATCGAGGTTAAAAATGGGATTTTGGAAAGTTTGGGGGTAAAATGGTAATTTTTGAACAGTCCAGGGACCTATAAAATAATAAAACCAAGAAAGGGTGACACGTGGCAGCCCCACAGGCATCCAGAAGTCAAATGACTAATCTGTAAATCTTGAAAAATTCTTGGTCAATTTTATAATTAAGTAGAAATTGATTTAAGGACCAAATTAAAACAAATTAAAAATAAAAAGGACTAATTGCATAAATAAGCCAAAATAACGACACGTGGCAGCCTCTGGTGCATTCAAAATGTCAAAGGATTAAATTGAAAAGTAAACAAAATTATCGAGCCAAATTAAAAATAATTAAAAGTACGAAAAGGACTAAATTAAAACAAATAAAAAATACGGAAGGACCAAACACTCAAATAACCCATTAAACGAAAACATGCGGATCCTAGGCCGATTCGGGTCGGATCGGATCGGGTCAATGGGTCTTATATAAATAGCAATTTAGGGTTTTTTTATTTTTTCATTTCATTTTTTAAAAACAGCCCCGCCTCCCCTTTCTTTTCTCTCTCTCTCTCATCTCCCCTCCAAGGCCGGCCATGCTCCGGCCAAGCTCCGACCATCACTCGTCGCGCGTCGGGCGTCACGCCCGTTACCGACCGCTATCCGACGCCACCCTCGTTCGATTTCCATAGCCCACGCGTCGTCGTTCTCCCCCGGCCACCGGAGTTTCAGAGGTACGGCATCCCTTTTTCTTTCTTTTTCATCCTCGATCCCCGTCCTTTTCTGGTTCTTTTTCTTTTCTTTTTACAAAGATTTCAGATCTGGATTTTTCAGATCTGTAAACAAGATTAAAACACCCCTTTGTTTTACACAGTTTTTAGAAAAAAAGGGGTTTGACCCGTTCTTCTTTTTCGTTGTTTGTGCAGGTGTTTAGGAGACGAGGTTCTGCGAATTAGAGCCGAACAGCGGTGCGTTGCTCTCGGCTCCGGCGACGATGGCGTATCTCCGATGTCAGCGCTGCCTAAGGGATGGTGGCCCCGATCGACCCTTCGGTTTCTCTTTTTTTTTATACTTTACGTTATTTATCATTATTAATAATTTCATTATTAATGCTGCTATTATTATTATTATTATAAATCATTATTATGACTAACATTTATTGGTATTGTTTATTATTAAAATTATTAATAATATTATTATTAGTAGCAATTAAAAGACTGTAACTCCATATTAACTGCCATTAATTATTTCATTCATTGCTTTGGGAATTAAAAGGACTAATGACTATTGGTGGTATGGTAGTCAATGCATGTTCATGTATTCTATTAATTCCAAAACATTAAAAACTTCAGTTATGAATGCATGTGTACCTGGCTGTTAATGCTTAAACGGCTTGGTATTGTATTGAATCTTCTCCTTGTTGCCTGTTTGATGTTTGGCTGAATCTTCTTTTATGACTGTTCGAATATTTGCTTAAAAGGGGTTAGTATAAGGTGGGTCTGTATCGATTTCCAGAATGGGGTTCGAAAAAAAAAACCCTTTGTACATATTCTGTTTTGGCTTTTATAGCCATGTACATAATCATTCAATTTTGTTTTACATATTTAAATGTACATATTATCTTTTGCAGGTCTGCAGTGGCGGTGACAGCAGCAGTTGGAGCAGCTGGTGGCAGTGCAAGTTGCTGGTTGAAGAAGATGCAGTCTAGGCTGACGTGGCGATGTACAATTGGCTGAAGTGGAGGTGGTTGGTCAGCAGATTAAGGCCTCCCCTGTTTGGGTCAATGTAATTTGGGCCTCAATTTGAGCCTGTTTTGGAATTGGGCCCTTAATTTGGGCCTTTTTGTAATGGGACACTTGTAAATGGACTTTTAATTTTAATTTTTAGTTTAATATTATTTGAAATTTGATTAAATTTAAATTTAAAGTAAATTTAAATAGGTAAATTTAAATTTAAAGTAAATTTAAAATCAATTTAAACTTTTAATTAAAACCAAAGGTCCAAACCTGGTTAAAATTGGGCTTCAACCAAATGTTTGATAAAATTAAGCAATAAATAAATAATCATCTTTTATGCTTGTAGTGCTTACTAAGCATTCACCGGCTTAACGCATTTATTTTAACGCGTAGGTACAAAAGCTACGAAAAGCTAGTGTCGAGCAAGGGACCTCTCATCACATCACATCACTCTTGAAGCTCAAGTTTAGGTAATTTACTTTGAAGTAAAATGACATGTACAAATGATACTTACATGTGACCCTAATGGAAGGAGAAATGTTGATTTGGGATGCTTTGAGTTGATGAAATGAAATGATGAATTTTGGTTGAAATTGTGTTTTGGACTAAAAATCATATTTTATTTCCTTTAAATCAATTTTAAGTCTCGATTTTAATTGTACATGATTAATTTACGATATTTTGAATCAAGAAGCCTAAAATGCATTGGTTGATGAAAAAAAAATTTCATGACTCGATTTTTCTATACTGAACATTAATGTAATACTTTTATATTGGGTTTATACATATGAACCGGGTATAGGGGTGTTACAAGTATGATAGGAGTAGTATAGATTTGTACCAAATTAGTTGAATGGTTAGTTGTACTTATAACATTGTTAGGAAATGGTGTCAATGAGACATATTGGCTAGGTGACTAGGAATATGATATATGACCTGTTTTGGTTAAGTTTGAAATGTTAAGATGATGGAAGTGTTTTCTTGAGTAGTTGATGAATACTTATGTTGTTAAGCTTGACAATGTGATCATTTCTTATTGTATGGTTAAATGGTCTTGTAGTTGGCTAAATGCATGTATTGGTATATGCATTAGTTGGTTTTGTGCAGATTTGAATGGCCAAATATGCACCATTTGAGTCATTGGTTTGTCCTAAAATGAAATGAGTAGTCAAATTGCATATTTTGTACCACGTGGGCTGGCACACGACCTTGTGTCACACACAGATTGTTGACACGAATCTGTGACCACTGTAATGTAAGAGTCTTTTGAATTACATGGTTCCCGTTTGTTGCACAATCTAGCCACACGACCTTGTATCTTCTCGTGAAATTGGCATTTTCAATCACACAGTCACAGTGAGTTACACGGCCTGGGTACACGGTCGCGTGATCCCTATTTTGCATGATTACCTTTATCTTTTGAAATTATTTCCATCTGATCCTTATTTGTGTTCGAGTGAACTTAAGAGCTTTCGTAAGCTCGAATAAGACTGAAATTTAATTGTATATCATAATATTTGAATGTTTATGAAATGATTGATTATTTGAAGGATTTGTTTATGATTTAATTGATTTATGATTTTAGAAAAGTTGCAAATTAGTCCTAGCTAAATTCCAAGTTGATATTAGAGCATACATAAACTTGTATAAGGCCTAAGAAAAGTTATATTAAATTATTATGCATTGATTTGATTATCATTGTGTGAATCATGTTTAATCTAAATGTTAATTGTGTATTTATGAAGTAATTCTATATTTATTTGAATTAATCAATGTGAGTTAAATGTGTTCTATTCTGGTTTTGACTGAAGCACTTCATAGCTCGAGTCCGGCTATGGGTGAGAGGTTTTACACCATTAGCAGGAGTTTACGATTCAGTGATTATAATGTAAGTAATTATATCATAATTTTTTAAAGTTTAGTGACCAAAACTAATTTAATCCCTTCATAACTAACTAAAATTATAATTTACCCAATATGCCTACGGGGTGACACACCCTTACTCGTCCCGCGTACTAATGAATTTATAAGAATCAGGCTTCCCGGGCACCAAAAATGGAAGTAGAGAATAAATAAAAAGAAAGAAGTCTTTTTCACTTTCCTGTTTCAACTTTCAAGGAAACCCTAAACTTGAAACTAAAGTCCCTGCTTTGTTTGGCAACCCTTTGATAAGTTTGCTGTTTTTGAAGTTTCATCTGACAAAATTACGAGTGCATTGTTTGGTTAAACCTACATCGGATGAAATTTCTCTTGCAGATTGTTTTGAGAAGGTGAAATCCCGAAGAAATTGGGTTTGTTTAAGCATCGGATATGGTGAGTTCCTGAACCTAATTTCTTTCAATTTTAAACATGAACAATTAATAGTTAGGGTTTAACGGTTTTCTTTCAAATTTCCAAAAAAATTTCGATATACTTATTCGTCAAGAATCAAGTAGGAATTAGGGTTCATATATGAAATGGGATGCTGATATATTGGAAAAGTCTGTTATAGTTAGTATTGATTATGGTGAAACGGTGCGTATAGTCAAATGTATTAGCATTACTGAAACAATGCGTATCCGTTCTTGTTTCCTTTATTTGGCCAGTCCGTTAGTGGAAAGGCTGTTATGAAATCAGGTAACATTTTCTTCTTCTTCTTCTTCATTTGAATTCTTCCCCTTCTTTCTCTCTGAAACTCTTCTTCTTCTTCTTCTTTTTCTTCTCAAATCTTTCTTCTCTTGAGTTCGAACCTCATCAGATGCTTTTTAGTTATGAGGGAAATTGAGGTTTATATGTAAAACTTAATTTTTAATCATGTTGATGCTTTATTTGTTTTTGTTCAATGGGCCTTACTTCATTGTTAATTGCAGTCGGATATTAGGAAGTGGTTTATGAAAGCACACGATAAAGGCAAAGGCAATGGCACTGCTTCGAACCGGAAAATGCAGCAGAAACCAAAACAGATTCTGTGAGTATATTTTTTGTATCATGTATGTTTATTTTGTCCAGAATAAGGTTTCAGCATGATTCTCTATTCTTAGACTTTTGGTTATATTGTTGAGATTTACTTGAATGAATTTCATGTATTTCCATCTAAAGATTCAATTTAGGCTGTTTCATAGTTCTGGGAATACTGTAGCTCAATCTATACTTAATGGGCTGGCTCCATGTATTAAATCTTGTACGTAGAGGAGATGCATGAAAAAAAGCATATAAGCAGATATGGATCTCTACCTATTGTTTCCCCTATGTAAACATGAAGATGTCGATGGAACTTGGTCTTGAACGTTTATTTTTTAATCTGTTTTTTCCCTTTCCATTTTGCAGTTAATCAAGGTACCTGGAGGCCATGAAAATTCTGGCAGAAGGAAAACTAGTAAGTCTTTTCCGCAGAAAAGCAAAAGCCAAAAGATGAACAAGAAAATGAGGAACTTCCAGTCAAGAGAAAAGTTCAAAATGAAAGTAGCGAAAAAGCCCCACCTTCAAAGAAACCAAGCATAGTCAATGTTGATGATGACTTTGTTCTCCCCAAATCTAAGAACTCTGTTGATGTCACTCCTAGTAAGAAACTGAAAAGTGGTTCAGGCAAGGGTGTTACACAAAAAACTATAGAGTTGCTTCTGTTGTGCCAGGAGCCATTATAGGATGTGAGAATCCTGTTAATCATACTGAAGAAAGTGGAGTTGCTGAACTTGAGAAAATTCTAAAGCAGAAGACATTTACCAGGCAAGATGGTCGTAAATTATATCTTATTGATGTCAAACTGAAATGCATCGTTAATTGTACTACTTCCCTTCGTGGGAACTTCTCCATTTTTGTCATTTGTGGTAATTTCCTATGCTTTGGCTTCCGGAATTTCTTTCTTTTACTTTCCATCAACCAGATGAAAAGGGCTCAGAGTATGAATCGGATAGAATCAGTTTGTTTTGCAAATTCTAGTTATTTTTGCGTACTTTATTGTTGATTTTCTGGCAATCCAGTTTCCAATCTGAACGTGAGTTTGTAATGCTTTGTGATTTTTCTTCATTGTTCAGCTTGGGTGGGAATAAACTTCGGTGGCCCTTTTTGGGTGGTTAGCATGTTTCTTTCTACTTGAGCAGTATTTCTTTTAACAGGAATTTTCTTGATGCTATAGATGATGAATATTATTATTATCATTATTTTTTTTTTCAGATCTGAAATTTATCATTTGACGAGGTTACTATGCTCGAGAAGTGCTCTGATATTCCTGGTGGAAATGAAGAAAAGAGGCCTGAATTGATCTCAGTGGTTTCTCATGACAAGAAGAAGAATTTCCAAAGACCCCAGTTAGAGAACATGTGACTGAGAACCATCTTATTTCAACACCTGTTGTCAGCTCAACTGTGAGGAAAATCTTTCTTTCCTTCAATTTGCTTTTGGGCTAACATATCTTCAAATGATTTTTACTAGTCTGTATAATTTTAATTTCATAGATTGAAAAAAGAAGAAAAACACTTTTATGGTTCTGCAGGTCATTGATGATGTTGTTGCTTCACCGGCTGAGCTTGCAAAAGCTTACATGGGAAGTAGGACGCCAAAAGTATCTGTATCAAGGCCTGGACTACAAAATCAAGTGCCTAGGGGAGATTTAACTTGTCCAAGGAATAAAAATTTCCCTTCTATGTCTTCCTCAATGTCACTTGTGCCAAGATCTACCTGTCATGTTGGTAATCTTGGAAACAGTTTTGTGACCCCAAGATTAAGGGCAGCTCTGCAATATACAGCATGGCACGGACACCTTATTCCAAGGTTAACCCATCAACTCTTCCTCAAGGTTGTTATGCTTTGCTATCTTTCCTCTTCTGTAATTGCATATTTGTCATTTGTCTAAACCGAGTTTTTGGCTTATTCTTTTAGAGTTCTGGCACTGCAAGTGATGCTTTTGGTGGACCTTCATCATCATCTCAGAGTGCTTGGGAGCAAAAGAGAAGGGTACTTATTCAGGATCTTTGTATTTCTCCCTTTTAGTGTGTTTTTTCCGCTCTCTGTCTAGAGAGTATCATTCAGTGGATATTTTTCTTTTCTTCGCAGGTTTTTAAGCGCAGGAGTTCAGTATTAGACAATGATATAGGATCAGTTGGCCCTATTCGGCTGATTCGTCAAAAGTCCAACCTTCGTTCTTCAAGAAACTTAAGCTTACCTACTTCTGGTGGCCCATCTGCTCGCATAGCTGGCAATTGTTTAGCTGCTCTAGATACTCTGGCTGAGAATGGGGATAACAGCTCTCCTGGCACTAGTGTTACCACTGTTCATCCAAGTCCAGTCAGATGGCTTCCAAAATTTTACAGCAATTGGACATGGTTTATTTTTGAGGGGGGTGTCCGTTAGATAATAATTAGTTAGTGACAAAAGTGTAATCAAAATTTCAACTTAGCACTGAATGTTTAAAAATTCACAATTGAGTACTTGGATATTGGCGTCCATCTATTTGCTCCCAAGACTAGAACGTAAGTCAAATCAGTGATGTGTTGCAAACAAATAACAAATGATTTGTCATGATCTTATTGGTGTATGCCAGCCATTTAACTTACTGGTATAGTCTAATGTGTGAATCAATGGATGGAAGCAAATGTTCAATGCTATAATGCTGATGTTTTTAACTTCAGCTACCCAATTGAGAATTTGATCATAATTTGGTTACCAAACATTGAACAAATTTAGAATTATTGGTATTTAAATTAGTAAAGGCTTTCCAAATGCTTGTAATAGATTAAGTTCTAGCTAGAACTGAAAAGGTTGCAATTCCTCCCATAAAAAAGGCAGTTGCAAGAAGTATAATCTGTGCTGCTTGTTGAAGAATTAGCTTTTGTTCCTTTCACTTTGCTAACAGTTACCCAAAAATAAAGAAAGCAAGAAAAGAAGGCTGTACAGTGATTGATCAGTATATCTTTTTTTCTCTTTCTTTCCTTCTTTCTCTGGAGTCTTATTTAAATGCTTTGTTGCCTTATTATTTGTCAGATAAAATTGCCAATATTGCTAACAATCCCCTTTCTTTCTTTCTTTCTTTCTTTCTTTTTTTCTTTCTTTTAACGCTTTGTTGCCATGTTATTTGTCAGATAAAACTGCCAATATTGCTAACAATCCCCCTTTCTTTCTTCTTTCAGCTGTACTACTACTGCTCCTGGTACAACCAATTATTTGTCAGATGAAACTGATAAGGAGAGCAATCTGAATGACATCTTCTTTAGGACACCTGAGGCTGCAATCACCTCTTCTGTATCAACTTCAATATCAGCTGGAAGTAAGTTCAAGTTTGGTGCGTCAGCAGATGGTTCTACCTTTAATAATGGGTCTTGTGCTTCTTGTCCTTTTTCGTTCTCTTCTCCGGCGCCTTATCTAGTCCCGAGTAATTGTCAAAGTTCCTCCAGTGCAACTGCCACCAAAGATGACTCTTCTGCTGCTACCATCACCTCTGCAAGTTCAACTGCGAATGCAAGCATCAGTTTTACCAGCAGCCCCGCTGTGGAGGCTTCCATCCCTTCCATTACAGGTGCACCTGTTTTCAAGTTTTCATCCTCTGTGGACCCATCAACTTCAGTTTCAACATTATCAGCAGCTTCAGGGGAAGCAACTGAATCTAAGACACAGGATACAAAACTTGGAATGTAGGTATCTTTCCTTTTGGCAGTACTTCTGCTTTTACTGACTCTGGGAGTAGTATTTTTGGCGGTACAAGTGCTGCAAGCAGCTACGCTGGTACAACAGCTGAAGTCGCAAGCTCTGGAAATAGCAGTTCCAGTGGTATGTCTTTCACTATTAGGAACTCTGGAAGTGGCTTTTTCAGCAGCACATTTTCCCCAGTGACAAGCACAAGCAATGGTATCTTCGGTGGTACATCTGCAAGTACAAGCACAGGCAATGGTATCTTTGGTGGTACATCTGCAGCTACAAGCACGGACACTGGTTTATTTGGTGGTAAATCAGCAGCTACAAGCACAGGCAATGGCATCTTTGGTGGTACATCTGCAACAAGCACAGGTAGTAGTATTTTTGGTGGTACGTCTTTGCCAGTATCTGGTACAGGAAGTAGTATTTTTTTCCACTAAAGCTGCAGTCACGATCACTGGAAGCAGCATCTTTGAATTCAGTGCTCCAGCTACATCCACATCTACTTCACAGTCTCAGGGTTTGAATCCTTTCAATGCTGTAAATAGCCAAGCATCTGCTGCAGGAACTGGCATTGGTACCTCAACTCAGAGCACGCCCAATAAGTTCTCCTCATCTGCATCATCTCCATTCTTTGGAATGGCTGGGAATGCAACCTTTTCCTCTGGCAGTTCGATTTTTGTGTCTTCGGCATCTGTAGCTAAACCTTTTAGTTCAGGTTCAAGTTTTGTAATAAGTTCTTCAACTTCAGAAACCAAGTCTCTGAGCTCTAGCAGTGGCATTGCTGGTGGTGCATTTGCTTAAACTTCGCAAGCTTTCAAGACGCCCATATTTGGTTCATCATCAGGATTTTCCTTTGGATCATCAACTTCTGTTAGTGCTCCCAGCGGTGTATCTACTCTCTTTGGTAATACCAGCTGCAGCCGCCAAGACGCCCATATTTTCATTCACTTCCGCTGCAGCTGCCACTTCGTCACAGCCTGTGTTGGTAATACCAGTCCTGGCTTGGTGTTTGGGTCAACGCCCTCTAGTAATAATGATCAAATGGAAGATAGTATGTTGGAGGACACAGTTCAGGCTTCACGGGCTGTTGTGACATTTAGTCAACAGCCAATCTCACCACCTGCTTCCAGGTTCGTTTTTGGTGCATCAAACCCACCAGCTGCATGTTCTGTCCCATTTGGAACCCAACCAAGCATAGCCACACCACAGAATCCATCTCCATTATTGGCTTCCGGTAGTCTGGAATCTGGTGGTGGAGGGAGCTTGTCATTGGGCACCAGTGGTGGTGACAAGTCTGCCAGGAAATATGTGAAGATCCGTAAGCAGCGGAAGAAGTAAAAAGGTTTAATTACTTGAGGCAACTCTTTCATGCGAGAGACTTCAGTGATTGATTGAATAATTATTGTGGCAAATGAGAGGAGCAGCTGGTTGTTACTGTATGTTGTAGCGATCAGAATGGCATTGATGCCAGCACAAATGAGAGGAGCTGTTAAAAATGTTGCTGTTGTTTCATCATCTCTATGGGCTGCTGGCAGAAGTTGGTCGCAATTTTGTATGTTCTTCCTGGTAAAAATTTGAGACAACATTCGGAACAGTACTATTAGTAATAGTTAGATGATAGATTTTGTGGTTTGAGCTATTGTGCTTTTGACCTTGTTCTGTGTACCCTTATATGTAACATTAATCCATGGAAAAAAGAGTCAAAGACTATGGAAATGGTTATGAATTTCATTTTAGGGATGATCTCCTTTTTTCTTCTTTTAAAGGGTTTGTAGAATCATAGTTTGTTGAGCTTGAATATTTTCCTTGCCCAATTGTGAACTTTTACCTAGAAGCACATCAACGCAACATCTCCCTTCCTTGCTGGCTTACCAAGCTTTTTCAAGTCTCGATAACAATATCATGATACATCTTCTTCAAAAGAGACTTTCCGCTAAAAGAAATAATCATCTCAAAAAATGTCACTTCATAATTTATACATTTACTAGAGTCAACTGTTACTCGTAATTGTTTCACTGAGAATATCCAATTAGTCTAAAGAGAGGCTTGCTCATAGAAAAGTTCACTCATAAAATTTCTAATGTGTATACCATTTGGGCCATCACTAAATAATTAAAACCCAATTAGATATTTCTCTTATCATATCCAATAGAGTTTTCTTAGATCTTATTCTATCACATCCTAATAGAGCACTTCATGATCCTATATCAATCCTACACAATAGCAAACCTATTTAGAACAATGTACGCAAAATTTCTCCTCTATATAAACCTCATTCCGTCTCAAAGATAACCCCAAACAACCACTGCACTATTGAAACTCTATCCAAATACTTTAACAATTCTTCCAAATACTTCTAACCATTACTAACAGCTCTCAACATCTTCTATGAACCACATTTAACCTACATCTCTATATTTTGTAACACAAGTAATTATTACTCAATAATATTAAATTGTTATAAAAACATTTTTAATATTTAATTATTTCCAATTGTAATAGTTAGATATCTTAAGGATTGGATAAAAAAATTGAAAAAAAGGTAATGGTTCAGCCAACTATTACTAATAGTACTGTTCCAAATGTCGTCTCGAATTTTTACAAGGAAGAACATACAAAATTGCGACCAACTTCTGCCAGCAGCCCATAGAGATGATGAAAGAGAACACCAACATTTTTAACAGCTCCTCTCATTTGTGCTGGCATCAATGACATTCTGCTGGCTACAACATATAGCAACAATCAGCAGCTCCTCTCATTTGCCACAATAATTATTCAATCAATCATTTAAGTCTCTCACATGAAAGAGTTGCCTCAAGTAATTAAACCTTTTTACTTGTTACGCTGCTTGCGGACCTTCACATATTTTCTGGCAGACTTGTCACCACCACTGGTGCCCGATGAGAAGCTCCCTCCACCACCAAATTCCAGACTACCAGAAGCAAGAAATTCAGATGGATTCTGTGGTGCGGCTATGCTTGGTTGGGTTCCAAATGGGACAGAACCTGCCGCTGGTGGGTTTGATGCACCAAAAACGAACCCGGAAGCGGGTGGTGAGATTGGCTGTTGACTAAATGTCACAACAGCCGGTGAAGACTGAACTATGTCCTCCGCCATACTATCTTCCATTTGATCATTATTACTAGAGGGCGTTGACTCAAACACCAAGCCAGGACTGTTATTACCAAACACAGGCTGTGACGGAGTGGCAGCTGCAGCGGAAGTGAATGAAAATATGGAACTTGAAGAGGCACCGGTGGATGACCCACAGAGAGTAGATGCACCTTTAGGAGCACTAACAGAAGTTGATGATCCAAAGGAAAATCCTGATGATGAACCAAATGTGGGTGTCTTGGGAGCTTGCCAAGTGGAACCAAATGCACCACCAGCAATGCCACTGCTAGAGCTCAGAGACTTGAACCTGAACTAAAAGGTTTGGCTACAGATGCCGAAGACCCAAAAATCGAACTGCCAGATGAAGAGGTTGCATTCCCAGCCAATCCAAAGGATGGACATGATGCAGATGAGAACTGATTGGGCGTGCTCAGAGTTGAGGTACCAATGCCAGTTCCTCCAGCATATGCTTGGGTATTTACAGCATTGAAAGGATTTAAACCCTAAAACTTTGAAGTAGATGTGGATGTAGCTGGAGCACTGAATCCAAAGATGTTGCTTCCAGTGGTCGTGACTGCAGCTTTAGTGGAAAATATACTACTTCCAGTACCAGATACTGGCAAAGACGTACCACCAAAACTACTACTACCTGTGCTTGTTGCAGATGTACCACCAAAGATGCCATTGCCTGTGCTTGTAGCTGCTGATGTAACACC
Source organism: Gossypioides kirkii (assembly GCA_005610355.1). Taxonomy (NCBI): domain Eukaryota; kingdom Viridiplantae; phylum Streptophyta; class Magnoliopsida; order Malvales; family Malvaceae; genus Gossypioides; species Gossypioides kirkii. Next base: position 29,360,766 of record CP032248.1, read on the forward strand.
AAATAAACCAGTGACCGTGCTTGTAGCTGCAGATGTACCACCAAAGATACCATTGCCTGTGCTTGTACTTGCAGATGTACCACCGAAGATACCATTGCTTGTGCTTGTCACTGGAGAAAATGTGCTGTAAAAGCCACTTCCAGAGTTCGTAATAGTGGAAGATATACCACTGGAACTGCTATTTCCAGAGCTTGCGACTTCAGCTGTTGTACCAGCAGAGATGCTTGCAGCACTTGTACCACCAAAAATACTACTTCCAGAGCCAGTAAAAGCAGATGTACTACCAAAAGGAAAGATACCTACATGGCCAAGTTTTGTATCCTGTGTCTTAGATTCAGTTGCTTCCCCTGAAGTTGCTGATAATGTTGAAACTGAAGTCGATGGGTCCCCAGAGGATGAAAACTTGAAAACAGGTGCAGCTGTAAAGGAAGGGATTGGAGCTTCCACAGGGGGCTGCTGGTAAAGCTGATGCTGGCATTCGCAGTTGCACTTGCATAGGTGATGGTAGCAGCAGAAGAGTCATCTTTGGTGGCAGTTGCACTGGAGGAACTTTGACAATTACTCGGGACTAGAGAAGGCGCTGGAGAAGAGAACGAAAAAGGACTAGAAGCACAAGACCCTTTATTAAAGGTAGAACCATCTTCTGACGCACCAACTTGAACTTATAGCTGATATTGAAGTTGATGGTATTGCGAAGTGGTCATCCATGTAATGGCGAACTCAGAATGCAAATCTACAAGCTCATCTATGTTTGCGAATTCTACACTTGTGAGCTCATTTGAAGATGCAGGCTTAAATAAAACTGCGAGCTTACTCAAAGACGCGAGCTAATCAAAATATGCGCTGTAAAGGGTTTTAACCAACTCCCAAATGAAGTGCGAGCAATGTTCGTATGCGCTGAAATTGATTTTTTTTGTTTAATCTGTTTTTTAAGTTAACTTCTTGAAACAAGTAGAGTTAGTATTGAAATGATATTATTAGGTACTGATTGCCCATATCAATTTGTGTACAAGTTTCATCTTTTCTTTTTCTAAGTGATTTTGTGAGATTTATTGATTATTTGTAATCACTACACCTATATACAAACAGTTTATTCCATCCGCTAAGTGTTCTTGTTTTTTTTTTCTTGTTCTAATCTCCCTCTCTCGATATAAACACCAACGATGGGTCCCGAGGATGAAAACTTGAAAACAGGTGCACCTGTAGAGGAAGTGATTGAAGCCTCCACAGAGGGGCTGATGCTGGCATTCATAGTTGCACCTGCAGAGGTGATGGTAGCAGCAGAAGAGTCATTTTTGGTGGCAGTTGCACTGGAGGATCTTTGAAAATTACTCGGGACTTGAGAAGGCGCCGAAGAAGAGAACGGAAAAGGACTAGAAGCACAAAGCCCATTATTAAAGGTAGTACCATCTGCTGACGCACCAAACTTGAACTTACTTCCAGCTGATATTGAAGTTGATGGTGTTGGGAAGTGATCATCCATGCAAAAAAGAATTAACAGTATAATCTATATACTATGTATTTGAAATTTCAAATCAATTTGATATTTCTATCGCTTCAATTTATATATATTTTTATAAATATAACTGCTGAATTCTTTCATTAAAACTTTTTTGTTTATAAAGAGAGAGAGAGAGAGAATGGATGAAACAAATAAAAATCATATAAAATAGGTAATTGATCCCTTCTTCATTTATAAAAGCCAAAGAGAGGGTGTTTCCTCTTTAACAAGTTATACCTCCTCCATCACTAACCTATATTTATATACATATACGTTGGACAAGCAGGAGAAGCAAACAAGGAATTGCTTAATATAGTTAAACAATCCAATTCCATAAATTCCAATTTCTGAAATATGTATAGGAAAAGTTGGATATAAATTTGATAGAGCAAATGAACAGAAGAAGTACATAGTTTTTGGTAGGATCGATCCAGCATGATGAAGTCAACAATAGTGGGGTTTCAGCGGTAGCCCGTCCTCAGCAGCTACCTTCTCAGTCTCTTACTGTCAAACCCAAATTAGAATGGGTTCATGAAAATGAAGCTACTGTCTTGTTTCTTTATCTTCCTGGTATTTCTCCTTCTGCTGCTGCTGCTGCTGCTGCTGCTGCTTTTTTACACAAGAGTCAATCGACAAATAGAAGTGGGTTATATTTATCTCTTTATTTTTAAGTATTAGGGTTAGATTATGAATAGTTTTACATATTATATAAAAAGAACAAGTGAAATTTTTTTATCTATTAACTTAGATAATATATACATAATTAATCCATGCTTAACCATCAATTTAGTATGTATTGTTTTTATCGTAAATTTTATTTTTTTAAATATTATTTATATTCGAGATTTATAGTTGTCCTTGAATACTATTGATAAGCTAATAATTTTACCATAAATTTTATTAATGGTTTGTGAAAGTAATAATATATACATAAAATTATTACTCATAATATATATATTAAGTCTAAGGTTTTGTTTAGTAGTGATTTTTAAAAGTACTTTTGAATCAAAAGCAATGCTAAACAAGTAACTTTTGAAAGAAATTTTGACTTTTCAAAAGGTTTTTTTTTGAGATGGAGAAGTTAAAATTTTTAGCTTTTTCATCTTAAAAAACACTTTTGACAGCTCAATTACGTTTTCACCCCTCTAACGCATGGTACTTTTCCTTCTTTGATTAATTGCTTAAAAATATTTATATTTTATATTTTATATATTAAAATATTAATAAAAAATATAATAAATTATTTTCTATATTTTTATTAAAATATCATAATATTAACTAATTTAAACATTATTTAAAAGTTTATTTATTACTTTATAACACATGTCTAAAATAGATATTTTATTTCTCAAAAGTATTTTTTTGACAGTTATACTAAATACTTAAATCTTAACCCAAACTTTTCAAAAGTAATTTTCAAAATCACTTTTTCAAAGCACTTTTTTAAAAGCACTTCCAAAAACAATGCTACTAAAGCTCTAATTTATCTATCCATCTAAATTTAAAGTCCAGCTTAATATTTGAAAGGGAATAAATAAAAATATTTAACTAAAAAAATTAATTCCTTCTAAAACATGGATCAAACTTAGGAATCAAGATCAGTATAATTGTTATTAAACATAAAAAAAATTGACTATTTTACTTAAATTACCTAAAAAACTATTTATTTATATAAATGATCTTGATTAAAATATAATTATTTAAATTACCTAAAATTAACAGTAAAATCGAGTAAGGAGGATTAAATGACTGGCACTAGTGTTAGGGATTAAATGGCTGGCACCTTTATATTTTTTTCACCCGTATCATATTAGTATACGTTTATATTAATATTGAAAAAAAAAAATTTGAGGTATTGTTGGAATATTGATAACCGACACCCTTTTATCAGATAAAAAATAATTTTTGGGGGTGATAGCACACTGATAACCAACACCTTCTTTATCTGATTAAAAATTAAATTTTTTGAGGTGCTGACACACTAATAATTGAAACCTCTTTTATTTAATTAAAAAATTGAGGTGCTAACATACCCCTCTTAAAATAAAAAATCAAAATTAAATACGGTGCCAAACACTTAAAAGTCAAAATAAGCCTGTGACACTTCTTAAGGCCAAAATAAAATAGGTATGCTTCTGTATGTGTCAGCCATGTCTGGCCCAATGTTAGATGCAATCATTATATGATTAAGGCCCTAACCCATCCCATCAAATTTTTATTTCGTTTTTAATTAAATTAAATTTACAATTTTAATTTAATTTAATTTATTTCGATTTTTAAATTAAGTTGATTTTAATTTATTTAAATTAAATTTTAATTTTAAAAATAAATATTTTACAACTATATTTATTTTTAATTTAATTTATTTTATAACCAAAATTAATTTTTATTTTAAAAGGGGTGTCAACCATTGGAATAACACCTCAAAATTTTTTAATCAAATATAAAGGTGTTAGCCATCAGTGTGTTAACACTCAAAAATCATATATTTTTTTATCTAATAAAGAGGTGTCGACCATTAGTGTGCTAGCACTCTAAATTTTTTTTTCAAATACTGGTATAAACATATATCAATATGATAAAGGTGAAAAAAATACAAGAGTGCTGGCCATCTAATCCTTAACACCTAAAAAATATTTTTTAAGCCCAATGATTGTGTTAGAAAAAAATACTAGTATTGGTCAGTTAGTCCTCCTTACTCAATTTTACTGTTCATTTCAAATAATTTAGATGATTTTTTTGAACTAAAGTCATTTATGTAAATAATTAATTTTCTGAATCATTTGAGTAAAATAACCAAAAAAAAAAATATTCTAGCTTGGCTCAACATTTTTTTTTTACTTAGCTCTTGTGTTATATAAAGTTATATTTTTTCCTTATTGTTTAATTTTTTTTCTTAAATTATATAAATCAAAGTAGTGAAGGAATAGAGAAAATACAATTACATTGAATTTATTAATTATAAATAGTAGATTGATAAAAATATCAAACTATATTATGATAATATTACATTTAAAATGAACTAAAAACAAATTTAATTTATAAAAAATATAATCTACGTTTCCCACTAGTTAAGAAAACTAGTCTAAAAATACAAAAAGGCATATAATGAGATTATGTACCAATAAAAGCTCATTTCCGAAATTATTTACGAAAATCAATCGTATTAAAAATTAACTACGTGTATGGGACAAAAACACAAAACGTACTTATATGGCATTGTTTTCAGGGGATAAATAAAAAACGCTTCCACGTAAGCCTTTTTTTTTCTTGTGTCAGGAAAAAGCGCTCTGACGTGGAAGCGCTTTACAAAAAAGCGCCCATGTGAAAGCGTTTTTGCCCGTTAGGAAGGTGAACATTTGGGGGAAAACACAAGCAAAAGCGCGTCCATGTAGGCACTTTTTTGAAAAAAGCTTCCACATCAACGCGTTTTTGCTTGACACAACGAAAAAAGCGCTTACGTGGAAGCATGTCTGATTTATCCCCTGAAAACAATGCCATATAAGCGTGTTTTTACATTTTTGTGTTTTTGACCCATACTCGTAATTATTTTTCAGAATGACCTATTTTCATAAATAATTTCGAAAATAGACCTTATGTAATGGTTTTACTACGTACTAACTCTAATCCTGCATTTAGTAGGAGTATTATTTTTACACAAGTTTTAGTATATAGATTGATAATAAATTAATTCAATTGATAATATTTAGTCATTCTCATGACTTATTTTTAGTAAAGAGAAGAAAATTTGTTTTCTCATATTTTAAAGAGAGATTATTTTTTACTTGAATTTTTATTCATATTTCTAATTATCATTAAGTTTATGTTAAAGAAGTGGTATTTAAAAAATTGTGTGAAATTTGATTTTTTTTTACCGAGAAATTTGATTAAATTAAACTAAATTGACCCAATTTAGTTTTATATATAAAAACAAAAGGTTGAAATTAGCTGCAATTTTTCTCCAATTTATAAATATAAAAATAATGTGTTTTAATGTACTCGAATCCATGTCCTTTTATATTGAAAATAATATACATACCAATCGAGTTTTTATTTTTTTTCCATTTAAATTGTTTAAACTAATTAGACTATCATAATCATCATGCATATATATATATATATGTTTTCAAAGCAGTGTGAAACGTAAGTTTTATTGGCAAACTATATTGAATTACATAAGTGATTTATTATAGGTATACTAATCCTAGCATTTAGACAAATCATCATTATAAGTGATTTATTAGCATTTTAAATTACCAAAATGTGATTTATTATACATATAGTGAAGAGGAAAAGGATTGAATAAGAAAGCAACGTCACGTTATTTGTATTATTTTTTCAATAGTTTAATATTACATTAGTATTTTCATCCGAAAAAAAATCAAATTTAAATGAAAATCTTAAAATTCAAAATAAAATTATTGATGTAACATCAAACTATTAAAAAAAGATAATATATTTGTTTCATACAATCATTTCTCATATTGTAGATTATTTTACTAGCCTTTAGACAAATTAATTTCCTATTTTGTTAAACATATTACAATTAATTATTATTGAACAAAGTTTTAAATTAATTAAAATTAATAAACTACAGGAGTTAGATGAGACGTTAATGATTTTTTTTACTTTAATCAGTGGTTTAAGATTCAATCCTCACTCTGGTATGAAGTAGCTTTAAAACTCGTGATCAACATTTACTCTCTTAATGAGCTTCCAAAATGCCGAGGATTAATCCGGTACATACCTTAAGAAATAAAAAATTGTAGTAGTAGTCATCGGATTTATTTGAAACGTGTGTTAATTTAATAAATTCACTCATAATATTAAAGTTTATTTAAAAAAAAAAGATTTGAGTAATGAATGATGGTGAAGCAGGGTTTACAATGGAGCAATTAACAATAAGCCCAGAGTATTCAAAACGAAGGGTAAGGGTTGAAGGTAAGCGTCGGCTTCCCAACAACAGATTGCTCCCTGTGAACGAAACATTCAACATTCCCGATGATTGCGACTTGTCTAGCATGCTCCTGCAATTTGGAAAAGGCACTCTCTCCCTTAAATTCCCCAAGGTTTTACCACAGACAGGGGAAAGGAAATATCAGACTGATGATGCCAACAAGAAAGGTGCAGATGAAAGCAATGAGAATCCATGCCCAAAAGAAGGGAAACAATCTGCAACCTTCCTCTCCGGATGTGAATTTGTTGCTGAATGTGGGCGCAGCACTGCTGGTTATTATGGGACTAGGAGCTTCTCTCTTTTTACCATTTCTTATCAACTAGGCACCTCTTAGTTAATCTCTTTCAAAAAATTCTACTTAGTTTTATTGTTAAACAATCCAAAAAACACTTATCCTCCGATGAGAAAAAAAATAAATTATTCTTCTTATTCAATTGTTTACGGTTCCAAAACAACATCCGTATTAAACACAATCTGTCAAAAGTTATATTGAACTAGCGAAGACATCAATTGAACATATATAATTTGGGTTAAAATAAAATGTAATGAAATTCTGACTCTTATTTATTAATTACATTGTTATTTACTTAAAGAGTTAATCCAACAAAAATATCATGACTGAACTCCTCATTATATACTACTACTAAAATTACTTATCTCAAGCTTTAGTTTAATCACCTTTTCGTATGTGTATTATCCTCGTAGAATATCCGAGATCACATCAGAATAAATATGTTCACCTCATTTGATCATTTTTATCTCATGGTCATCATGGTATCTTTCTGCAATGAAAATGAGTATTATTCATATTAATAATGATAGAATCATTTGTCTAAGGTAAATAACCCATGATCATGTTCCATTTCATAATTCATATGATGCTATTGATAGGATAAATTTATTATTTTTATCAGTTGTAATTCCACTATTGTAAGCAAAGTCATATTATACATAAGCTATGTACCCAGCATACTAATTTTCGACCCACTACCTTGAGAGTACAAGTTCTCAACATATCAAAGTACATGAGAGTCATGCACATATGGTAATACACTTGCTCAAGATTTAGGTAAGTTACATTATGAACATCACAAATGAATTAATTCATAAATGGTTTTAGGATTAATTCAATTTGGGTCCTATCTAATGTGTTATCAATCCAAACAAATACATTTATATCTCTATTTCTAGGAGTCATCCAGTTTCGATAGTCGAGACAAACTATCTCTACAATTAGACTTATAAATGACATTATAGTCCTAACATGAATCATCTGCTCAGTTTGACCCATGAGCTATCGACCATTTAGATTACCTATTAATATAAATTACTTTTTGCATTACAACCAAGTCATATAATGCAACTTAATATTAATTAAATTTTAAATAATCAATAAGTTAGAATTTGCTTAACCATTTGCTTGACATACAAAACCATTAAGAACATTTTAGCATGAAGATAATAAATGACATTTGTATATTTTCATGTGTAATTAATTTCATCATTTTAATAATTTATCAAATATGATGGATTTATTAAATTAAGAGAAAAAAACCTAACAGATAAGGATCTTTCATTGCGTTTATTTATAAGTCTTCTTTTGTGACGATTAAGAATTTGGAGAACAAAATCTTAGGTTCTTACTACTCACCAATTATTATTAGTCCAACTCATCTTAGGCACCTATAGGCCACCTATTATCTGCAATCTTTTTAGCTCAAATTTTTTTTCTATAAGCAATATGCCTAAGGGGTGTGTTTGTTCCTGTAATGTTATATTCTGAAATGAAATTATAATGTTTGCATTGTTAACATTCCGGGCATTTCGTAATCTTATATTACAGAGTGTTAAGATGTCGTAATATAGCGTGTAATTTTATTATAACCCATTTCTTATGTTATCTTAGATTATGGGTATAATATTAAATTTTGAACCAATTTACCCATTATTTTTATTATTTTAATCAATTTAAGGTTTTTCTTAAATAAAATTTAAGACTAATTAAAAAATTCTTAATAGTGAAACAATAAATTTTATGCATTACAATTACAACAATTATTATATTATATTTAATAATTTATTTATTAATATAATACTTATGGTGATTAGTGCTGTAATCATTTTTCATGAAATATTATAATTATGATTTATAAATTTATTTCAACATCGTATATTTACTTATTAATATAGAATTTATAATAAAAAGTAAAAACTGTAAGAATCTCGTGTTTTGGCTTGATGGTTAAAGATGTTCACCGTTTCATGTATGACTTAGGTTTGAATCGCACTAGTTGTTGTTTGTAATTCACCAAAAAAAAAGTAAAAATTGTAATAATTTATGGAAATTGAGAATAAAAAAATATTCAAGGAACTAAACTTGTTTAAAAAAAAACCAAATTTTATAAAAAGACAATTGAGTAAAATGTGCTTCTAAGTAATATCTTACAGTCAAACACATTCTAAATGTTATTCAAATTAAATAACTCCTTAATTTTCATAGGGCTATTGGATCCACTTTGCAGGGAACATGAACACGTCCTCCAAGTTATTTTTTTGGTGAATTACAATAATAAGGAAAACCTGAATAATATACGCAATTAGCGCAACTCAAACTCAAATCACACTTGAGGTGATGAATACGCTTGATCATCAGACCATCACATGAGATTCTCCATCAAGTTATTTTTAATATAGATGAACTTGCATTTATTCAAGCGTCACATGTCACGTCATTAAACTTATTTATTATATAATAAGGTACGCAAGCATTTTAATCATAATATTGCTATAAGTGGCTCATGTAACATACTAACAAATCATTAAATTTCTTTATATTCCACAAAAAAATTATAACAATTTGACGAGTCAAGTAGTGAAAAAACATCTGAGTGGCACTTGGTAGTGCACACCACCGTCCATCCTTGCGGCAGTGTAAGATAACTTGTCGTATATGGTGTTGGTAATTTATTAAAATAAATTTTTTTGGCTAATAACCGTGTTGATAGTTTGAAGATATGAAAGCCTAACTATGGAAACTAATTTGTTGCTTTGTGAAGATTGGATTAGATTGAATAATTACTACCCTTGGATTATAAAGAATCATTTATCAAGTTGTTGTTTACTTTGAGGACTAAATCTCCATCAAATTATGTTTTATTGGACTTTATTAGGGTATTTCTTTTGCTACTTTGTAGCTGCTAATTTTAAAGGGTTATTTTTTATTCACGAGGCTTGTATAGGTTATGTAATAGAGCATACTAAAAGCACTCAATTTATTCTTTGAGGAATTGATTGTGCGAGTGCAATTGAAGTGTAAACAAGTTGTTTTTACAATCTAAATTCTCAGGAGGAAGATTTAGAGGTGAGTGTTCTAGTCTTTAGATACAAATATGAGATCTCTATATTTAAGGAACGTTAGAGTGTGACTCACTTGTTGTATTATGGATTAAAGACAGTGAAATTACTCACTGAGCTAAGCTCCACAAACATAAGGAAACCAAATCGTATAAATAAATCCTCATTTCCGTAAATCGAGTCAATAAATATTATTATGGAGTTATGATAAAAGTGAATTGAATTTCGATTGGGTAATTCTATCGAATTAGTATTTAATTAAGGTACAGGGACTAAATCGTAAAAGTTTCAAAAGTACAATTCTTAAGGATCTTTAGTTAGAAAAAGACTAAGGGACTTATAAAGCAATTAAACCACTATAAAATTATTGGTGGACGGTAGAATAATGGTTGATTTTAATAAAAAAGTTATAAATTATATTAATTAATAGTGAAAATAAAACATAACTTTAATAATAAAATAAAGTTAGTGGAAGAAAACCAAAAACATTTTCATCTTTTCTTTCATGCAAACCCGAATTGAAGAAGAAGAAAAGGGAGAGAACCGCCATGGTGTTTTAGTTTTCAAAGCTCAATTTGGTTAGTGTAATTTAGTTATTTTTACTACTGTTAAAGTTTGAGGATGTTACCATTGTTGAATAGTTAGAGTTTTAGGGACCAATTTGATAGATTTTAAGTTTAGAGTTGAAAATGACAATTGTAAAGTTAATTGATGGTTTTGTTCAATAGGGACTAAAATGCATAAATTTAAAAATTTGAGGTAGAAATAAGAAATGGAAAGTTAAATTAGGCCTATAGTGAAATTGGAATAAAAATTTGTGATTAAATTTGAAAGTTATGTTAGTCTCGGTTTTAGGCATTAAATTGAATAAAATGTAAAAATTGTATAAAATAAATTGAATGTGAAAATGGATGTATATTGATAACTTTATATGTTTATGTTAATCCATAGCAAAGTCGATCCGAATTTCTTGAAAAGAAAAAAAAAGATAAAGTCGTCGACGATTAGCTCAGAGTTTACGGTTTGTATTTCTATAACCTGAAACATTTCATTTGCTGCATTACGAACTGCGTTGCATGGTAATACATAAGGTAAGCTGGAAATGATAGAACAAGCTGAATTGAATCGATTTGAATTAATTGTTTGTGATAGGAACTAAATTGAATAGATTTGAAAACATGATATATTATTATAATTTTGCAACTGAATTCAGTTGGTGATGAAATATGCTGTCACATATGTGAATTGATGATTGGTTGACGAAATTATGTTGTGGAATTGGGAAATTAATTATAAATGAAATTGAAATAAGGGTGGATAGTGAATATAAATTTATTAGCTCGGAATTATGGATTTGACATTGTACGATTTAATCAATTTGATTGAGACAGAGAAAAATGTATATGCTGCAACTATGATATGTGTTAATTGGCAATCGGACATAACTTTTGTCAAAATTATTTAGTGATCAAATAGAGCTGTTAATGATCAAAATTCCTCCTGGTTCTTTTGCTGATCAAGTGCTATTGTTTCCAGAAGATGAGGCTCTATCAAATGCTTACTTTTGGACTGAGGAGGGATATCCATAAGTTCCACTTTTGCCTCTATACTGTCCATTTTTAAGACCTTAGTGTTTATGTTTTCTGTTACAGGAGTATCTAGATCTGGATGATAATGACTATCCTAATGGAGCCACACCTGCTGAAGGGAGAGGGAGGTTGGATAATTGTGTCATGGAGAGTAAGAGTGCAGCTCCTGATGCTATGATAGAGAAAGCTTCTAGTCCTGAAGTTAAACCCATTTCAAGTGCTGCATTCAATCAAAAACCTGATTTGAAAACATCTGATGGACCCACAGGTGTTGAAAAGAATGCTGGTATTACTTCTCTAGTTGTAGAGGTGGCCATTTCATCTCTGCAGTCTCCATTTTTTGTTTCTTCATCAACTCCAATAGCCGATAGAGACGTTGCCCCTTCACAGTCAAATGCTCCTCATATGCTTAGCATTAGGGAGAAAGTTGTGGAAGCAAAGCAATCAAACGCTGCTGTTACTTCATTTGGCTTAGCCTCTACATATGTTGGCGAGGTTTCATCAGTTACTGGATCTTCAGGTGTTAAGTTCAGACCAAAAACCAGAGAACTTAAGAAGGTTGGTATATCCATTATTCAACCTCTCTTGCTTGGAAGGTTGTTTACTTTTGTCTTCTGTTCTTTCTTTCTTCTCTATACCTCCAGTGCAGGCCTTATTTGTAGAATTACTACTAGTGGGTTAAATGTTGTAGACTACTAAATTTTGTAAATCCTGACTAAGATGTAGTTAACATGAACTGATTTCTTTGAGTTTGCTACTAAATTCTGTAAATCCTCCTGATAGTAACCATTTTTTTACCCTTCAAAGTTGTTTTTACTGTTGATTTCATGTCAACAATGCATAAAACTCTCTTATAGTCTTCACTCTCAAAGAAGCTGAAGGAAAGTTGTTCCTGTACAAATAACAAATGATTTGTCATGATCTTATTGGTGTATGCCAGCCATTTCTAACTGTTATAGTCTATTGTGTCAAATACTCTAATGCTGATGTTTTAACTTCAGCTACTCAATTGAGAATTCGATCATAATTTGGGTACCAAACATTGACCAAATTTGGAATTATTGGTATTTAAATTAGTAAAGACTTTCCAAATGCTAGTTAGAACTGAAAAGGCAGTTGATTTTCTTGCTGGGATCTTTTATTAAATATCTCTAACTTATCCTCTTTCATTTTTGTTAACAATAACCAAAAAGAATATAAAGTTTGCAAACTTTATTGTTGATTTTCTGGCAATCCAGTTTCCAATCTGAACATGAGTTTGTAATGCTTTGTGATTTTTCTTCATTGTTCAGCTTGGGTGGGAATAAACTTCGGTGGCCCTTTTTGGGTGGTTAGCATGTTTCTTTCTACTTGAGCAGTATTTCTTTTAACAAAAATTTTCTTGATGCCATAGATGATGATATTATTATTATCTTTTTTTTTTTCAGATCTGAAATTGATCTTTTGACGAGGTTACTATGCTCAAGAGGTGCTGATATTCCTGGTGGAAATGAAGAAAAGAGGCCTGAATTGATCTCAGTGGTATCTCATGACAAGAAAGAAGAATTTCCAAAGACCCCAGTTAGAGAACATGTGACTGAGAACCATCTTATTTCAACACCTGTTGTCAGCTCAACTGTGAGGAAAAGCTTTCTTCCCTTCAATTTGCTTTTGGGCTAACATATCTTTAAATGATTTTTACTAGTCTGTATAATTTTAATTTCATAGATTGAAAAAAGAAGAAAAACACTTTTATGGTTCTGCAGGTCATTGATGATGTTGTTGCTTCACCTGCTGAGCTTGCAAAAGCTTACATGGGTAGTAGGTAGCCAAAAGTCTGTATCAAGGCCTGGACTACAAAATCAAGTGCCTAGGGGAGATTTAACTTGTCCAAGCAATAAAAATTTCCCTTCTATGTCTTCCACAATGTCACTTGTGCCAAGATCTTCCGGTCATGTTGGTAATCTTGGAAACAGTTTTGCGACCCCAAGATTAAGGGGCAGGTCTGCAATATACAGCATGGCACGGACACCTTATTCCAGGGTTAACCCATCAACTCTCCTCAAGGTTGTTATGCTTTGCTACCTTTCCTCTTCTGTAATTGCTTATTTTTCATTTGTCTAATCCGAGTTTTTGGCTTATTCTTTTAGAGTTCTGGCACTGCAAGTGATGCTTTTGGTGGACCTTCATCATCATCTCAGAGTGCTTGGGAGCAAAAGAGAATTTCTGGCTCTACACAAAGGGTACTTATTCAGGATCTTTGTATTTCTCCCTTTGACCAAATTTGGAATTATTGGTAGTTAAATTAGTAAAGGCTTTTCAAATGCAAGTTAAAACTGAAAAGGCAGTTGATTTTCTTGCTGGGATCTTATATTAAATCTCTCAAACTTATCCTCTTTCATTTTTGCTAACAATAACCAAAAAGAATAAAGAAAAGAAAAGGTTTTTCGTCTGGTATAATCTGTGCTGCTTGTTGAAGAGTTAGCTTTTGTTCCTTCCCCCTTTTCAGTATATCTTTTTTTCTCTTTCTTTCTTTAATGCTAACAATCCCCCTTTCTTTCTTTCTTTCAGCTGTGCTACTACTGCTCCTGGTACAACCAATTATTTGTCAGATAAAACTGATAAGGACAGCAATCTGAATGGCATCTTCTTTAGGACACCTGAAGCTGCAATCACCTCTTCTGTATCAACTTCAATATCAGCTGGAAGTATGTTCAAGATTGGTGCTTCAGCAGATGGTTCTACCTTTTGATAAGGGGTCTTGTGCTTCTAGTCCTTTTTTCGTTCTCTTCTCTGGCGCCTTCTCTAGTCCCGAGTAATTGCCAATGTTCCTCCAGTGCAACTGCCACCAAAGATGACTCTTCTGCTGCTATATCACCTCTGCAACTGCAACTGCGAATTCCATCATCAGCTTTACCAGCAGCCCCTCTGTGGAGGCTTCAATCCCTTCCTTTACAGGTGCACCTGTTTTCAAGTTTTCATCCTCTGGAGACCATCAACTTCAGTTTCAACATTATCAGCAACTTCAGGGAAGCAACTGAATCTAAGACACAGGATACAAACTTGGCAATGTAGGTATCTTTCCTCTTGATAGTATATCTGCTTTTACTGGCTCTGGAAGTAGTATTTTTGGTGGTACAAGTGCTGCAAGCAGCTCTGCTTGTACAACAGCTGAAGTCGCAAGCTCTGGAAATAGCAGTTCCAGTGGTATATCTTCCACTATTACGAACTCTGGAAGTGGCTTTTTCAGCAGCACATTTTCCCCAGTGACAAGCACAAGCAATGGTATCTTCGGTGGTGCATCTGCAAGTACAAGAAAAGGCAGTGGTAACTTTGGTGGTACATCTGCAACTACAAGCACGGGCACTGGTTTATTTGGTGGTACATCTGCAACTACAAGCACAGGCAATGGCATCTTTGCTGGTACATCTGCAACAAGCACAGGTAGTAGTATTTTTGGTGGTACGTCTTTGCCAGTATCTGGAACAGGAAGTAGTATTTTTTCCATTAAAGCTGCAGTCACAACCACTGGAACCAACATCTTTGGATTCAGTGCTCCAGCTATATCCACATCTACTTCACAGTCTCAGGGTTTAAATCCTTTCAATGCTGTAAATACCCAAGCATCTGCTGCAGGAACTGACATTGGTACCTCAACTCAGAGCACGCCCATTCAGTGCTCATCTGCATCATCTCCATCCTTTGGATTGGCTGGGAATGCAACCATTTTCCTCTGGCAGTTCGATTTTTGTGTCTTCGGCATCTGTAGCTAAACCTTTTAGTTCAGGTTCAAGTTTTGGAATAAGTTCTTCCTCTTCAGAAACCAAGTCTCTGAGCTCTAGCAGTGGCATTGCTGGTGGTGCATTTGGTTCCACTTGGCAAGGTCCCAAGACACCCACATTTGGTTCATCATCAGGATTTTCCTTTGGATCGTCAACTTCTGTTAGTGCTCCTAGCGGTGCATCTACTCTCTTTGGGTCATCCAATAGTGCCTCTTCAAGTTCCATATTTTCATTCACTTCCGCTGCAGCTGCCACTCCGTCACGGCCTGTGTTTGGTAATACTAGTCCGGGCTTGGTGTTTGGGTCAACGCCCTCTAGTAATAATGATCAAATGGAAGATAGTATGGCGGAGGACACAGTTCAGGCTTGAGCGGCTGTTGTGACATTTAGTCAACAGCCAATCTTAGCACCTGCTTCCGGGTTCGTTTTCGGTGCATCAAACCCACCAGCAGCAGGTTCTGTCCCATTTGGAACCCAGCCAAGCATAGCCGCACCACAGAATCCATCTCCATTTCTGGCTTCTTGTAGTCTGGAATTTGCTGGTGGAGGGAGATTCTCATTGGGCACCAGTGGTGGTGACAAGTCTGCCACAAAATATGTGAAGGTTCGCAAGCAGCGTAAGAAGCAAAAAGGTTTAATTACTTGAGGCAACTCTTTTATGCGAGAGACTTCAGTGATTGATTGAATAATTATTGTGGCAAATGAGAGGAGCTGCTGATTGTTGCTGTGTGTTGTAGCCATCAGGATGTCATTGATGTCAGCACAAATGAGAGGAGATGTGTTAAAAATGTTGCTGTTATTTCATCATCTCTATGGGCTGCTGGCAGAAGTTGGTCGCAATTTTGTATGTTCTTCCTGGAAAAAATTCGAGACGACATTTGGACAGCACTATTAGTAATAGTTAGCTGATAGATTTTGTGGTTTGAGCTGTTGTGCTTTTGGCCTTGTTCTGTGTACCCTTATATGTAACATAAATAGAAGGAAAAAAGAATCAAAGACTATGGAAATGGTTATGAATTTCATTTCAGGGATGATCTCTGTTTGTTTTCTTTAAAAGGGTTTGTAGAATCATAGTTTGTTGAGCTCAAGTATTCTATCATAAATTATAACAGGCAGCGGCAATTTGAAAACCCTTTGGGCCCATTCTTCTCTTTGACATTCTTCCTAGTTTTCCAGTTCAATGCTTCTCCTTCAAAGCTAGAGAAGTGCATGGACTTTTCTCCAGAGATCATGGTGATGGTAGTCTGAGAAGACTACTTCTCTTTCTACTTCCTAATCTGCCTACTTTGAACTGTTAACTCTTTTGTATTAGGATCCTAATTTTGCTCCTTACACTTCACTTCACTTCACTTCGATTCTTTTCTTTTCCTTCAATGACACTTTGATTACGTGAAATTTTTTTTTACAAATAAGTCCACTAATTTGAGTAATATAGATGTTAGCTTTTGTTACCCTCCAAATGTGCATTCAAGAGCTGAGAAAGTTAGGAGTTTTTTCTGCATTCAGAGAGCATCACTATAAGTGACAATGATATGCCTCTCAAATAAACGACGATGTTGCGCTACCCCATTGGATTTAGAATTCAGTCTTGCGTTGTTAATCTCCTTCCATCCATTCATCCATCTCGGGCTGTCAGGCACATATTAGAGACCCACATCAGGTAGATGGCATGTGTGTGTGCTGGGGAAAAATTAGTAAAATTTTGAGAAATGGATTTATGAATGTGAGGGCTTATACTCTGGGTTGGACCCACTAGGTTATGGGGAACTGAAATTTGTGTGGTGGAATATTTTCGATATTTAAGTGAATGAGAAGTGTGAAGTAATTTTAAAACAAGTGAATATTTGAACAAAATATGTGCTTAGCATGTTGAAAGTTCGTTCAGAGTGTCAGTCTTAAAAATAGTGGAGTTAAATCATGAACAGTGATATTATGTCGTGAACAATAGTATGTATAAATTTTTGAATATTCTCATTTATGAGATATGAGAAAAATTATACAACAAAAATGATTACAATATTTTTCTAGGTTTAGATAAGCATGAGAGGTTGATATGAGTTGAAAAGGATGACGGAGACAATGTGTTTGTCCAAGTAAGCCGCTATCTTGTTGGTCATTTTGCTTACAAACCCTTTAAAAGAAGAAAAAAGAGACCATCCCTAAAATGAGATTCATAACCATTTCCGTAGTCTTTGATTCTTTTTTCCTTCTATTTATGTTACATATAAGGGTACACAGAACAAGGCCAAAAGCACAATAGCTCAAACCGCAAAATCTATCAGCTAACTATTACTAATAGTACTGTTCCGAATGTCGTCTCGAATTTTTCCCAGGAAGAACATACAAAATTGCGACCAACTTCTGCCAGCAGCCCATAGAGATGATGAAACAACAGCAACATTTTTTACAGCTCCTCTCATTTGTGCTGGCATCAATGCCATTCTGATGGCTACAACACACAGCAACAATCAGCAGCTCCTCTCATTTGCCACAATAATTATTCAATCAATCACTGAAGTCTCTCGCATGAAAGAGTTGCCTCAAGTAATTAAACCTTTTTACTTCTTCCGCTGCTTGCGGACCTTCACATATTTTCTGGCAGACTTGTCACCACCACTGGTGCCCAATGAGAAGCTGCCTCCACCACCAGAGTCCAGACTACCGGAAGCCAGTAATGGAGATGGATTCTGTGGTGCGGCTATGCTTGGTTGGGTTCCAAATGGGACAGAACCTGCAGCTGGTGGGTTGATGCACCAAAAACGAACCCGGAAGCAGGTGGTGAGATTGGCTGTTGACTAAATGTCACAACAGCCGCTCAAGCCTGAACTGTGTCCTCCGCCATACTATCTTCCATTTGATCATTATTACTAGAGGGCGTTGACCCAAACACCAAGCCAGGACTGTTATTACCAAACACAGGCTGTGACGGAGTGGCAGCTGCAGCGGAAGTGAATGAAAATATGGAGCTTGAAGAGGCACAGGTGGTTGACCCAAAGAGAGTAGATGCACCGCTAGGAGCACTAACAGAAGTTGATGATCCAAAGGAACATCCTGATGATGAACCAAATGTGGGTGTCTTGGGACCTTGCCAAGCGGAACCAAATGCACCACCAGCAATGCCACTGCTAGAGCTCAGAGACTTGTTTCTGAAGAGGAAGAACTTATTACAAAACTTGAACCTGAACTAAAAGGTTTAGCTACAGATGCCGAAGACCCAAAAATCGAACTGCCAGAGGAAAAGGTTGCATTCCCAGCCAATCCAAAGGGTGGTGATGATGCAGATGAGGAGAACTGAATGGGCGTGCTCTGAGTTGAGGTACCAGTGCCAGTTCCTGCAGCAGATGCTTGGGTATTTACAGCATTCAAAGGATTTAAACCCTAAGACTTTGAAGTAGATGTGGATGTAGCTGGAGCACTGAATCCAAAGATGTTGCTTCCAGTGGTCGTGACTGCAGCTTTAGTGGAAAAAATACTACTTCCTGTACCAGATACTGGCAAAGACGTACCACCAAAAATACTACTACCTTTGCTTGTTGCAGATGTACCACCAAAGACGCCATTGCCTGTGCTTGTAGCTGCTGATGTACCTCCAAATAAACCAGTGCCCGTGCTTGTAGCTGCAGATGTACCACCAAAGATACCATTGCCTGTGCTTGTACTTGCAGATGTACCACCGAAGATACCATTGCTTGTGCTTGTCACTGGGGAAAATGTGCTGTAAAAGCCACTTCCAGAGTTCGTAATAGTGGAAGATATACCACTGGAACTGCTATTTCCAGAGCTTGCGACTTCAGCTGTTGTACCAGCAGAGCTGCTTGCAGCACTTGTACCACCAAAATATACTACTTCCAAAGCTAGTAAAAGCAGATGTACTACCAAGAGGAAAGATGCCTACATTGCCAAGTTTTGTATCCTGTGTCTTTGATTCAGTTGCTTCCCCTGAAGTTGCTGATAATGTTGAAACTGAAGTTGATGGGTCCCCAGAAGATGAAAACTTGAAAGCAGGTACACCTGTAAAGGAAGGGATTGGAGTTTCCACAGGGGGCTGCTGGTAAAGTTGATGCTTGCATTCGCGGTTGCACTTGCAGAGGTGATGGTAGCAGCAGAAATGTCATCTGTGGTGGCAGTTGCGCTGGAGGAACTTTGACAATTACTCGGGACTAGAGAAGGCGCCGGAAAAGAGAACGAAAAAGGACTAGAAGCACAATACCCATTATTAAAGGTAGAACCATCTGCTGACGCACCAAACTTGAACTTATAGCTGATATTGAAGTTGGTATTGAAGTTGATGGTGTTGCGAAGTGGCCTTCATGTAATGGTGAACTCAGCAAGAAATCGCAAGAAATCACAAGCTTAGTAGCATTCTTTTCAAAACTTGACCAATATTCAAAATTAGCTTGCTATCACCCTTTTTTTGCATGATTACCTTTATCTTTTGAAAATATTTCAATTTGATCTTTATATGTTCGGGTCAACTTAAAGAGCTTTCGTAAGATCAAATAAGAATTGAATTTAATTGTATATCATAATATTTGAATGTTTATGGTATGATTGATTATTTGAAGGATTTATTTATGATTTAACTAATATGAAAGTTTGGAAATTTTGTAAATTAGTCATAGTTAATTTCTAGGTTGATATTAGTGCATATGTAAGCTCATATAAGGCTCGAGAAAAGTTATATTTGATGATTATGCATTGAATTGACTATCATTGTGTGACTCATGTTTAATTTGAATGTTAATTGTGTATTTATAAAGTAATTCTATATTTATTTGAATTAATAATGTGAATTGAATGTGTTCTATTCCGATTTTAACTATAGCACTTCATACCTAAGGTCTAGTGATCGGATCGTGTGAGAGGTGTTACACCATTAGCAGGAGTTTACGATTTAGTGATTATAACGCAAGTAATTATATCGTAATTTTTTAAAATTCCGTGACCAAAACTAATGTAATCCCCTTCATAAGCAACTAAAATTAGAATTTACCCAATATACCTACGGGGTGACACACCCGTACTCGTCCCGCGTACTAATGAAGTTATAAGAATCGGGCTTCCCGGGCACTAAAAATGGAAGTAGAGAACAAATAAAAGAAAAGAAGTCTTTTTCACTTTCCAATTTCAACTTTCAAGGAAACCCTACACTTGAAACTATAGTCCCTGCTTTGTTTGGGCAACCCTTTGATAAGTTTGCTGTTTTTGAAGTTTCATCTGACAAATTTACGAGTGCATTGTTTGGTTAAACCTACAACGGGTGAAATTTCTCTCGCTGATTGTTTTGAGAAGGTGAAATCCCGAAGAAATTGGGTTTGTTTAAGCATCGGATATGGTGAGTTCCTGAACCTAATTTCTTTCAATTTAAACATGAACAATGGATAGTTAGGGTTTAAGGGTTTTTTATTTATATTAAAAAAACTGAGGCTTTTTTCCCAATTTTTTTTCGTTATTCGTCAAGAATCAAGTAGGAATTAGGGTTTATATATGTAATGTGAAACTTTTTAGTTATGAGGGAAATTGAGGTTTATATGTAAAACTTAATTTTTAATTATGTTGACGCTTTATTTGTTTTTGTTCAATGGGCCTTACTTCATTGTTAATTGCAGTCGGATATTAGGAAGTGGTTTATGAAAGCACACGATAAAGGCAAAGGCAATGGCACTGCTTCAAAGCCGGGAAATGCAGCAGAAACCAAAACAGATTCTGTGATATTTCTTGTCTCATGTATGTTTATTGTGTACAGAATAAGATTTCAGCATGATTCTCTATTTTTAGACTTTTGATTGTATTGTTGAGATTGATTTGAATGAATTTCATGTATTGCCACCTAAAGATTCAATTTAGGCTGTTTCATAGCTCTGGGAATACTGTGGCTCAATCTATACTTAATGGGCTGGCTCCATGTATTAAATCTTGAACTTATAGGAGATGCATGAAAAAAAGCATATGAGCAGATACGGATATCTACCTGTTGTTTCCCTATGTAAACATGAAGATGTCAGTGGAACTTGGTCTTAAACGTTTATTTTTTAATCTTTGTTTTTTTTCCGTTTCCATTTTGCAATTAATCAAGGTACCTGGATGCCAAGAAAATTCTGGCAGAAGGAAAACTAGTAAGTATTTTCCTGCAGAAAAGCAAAAGCCAAAAGATGAACAAGAAAATGAGGAACTTCCAGTCAAGAGAAAAGTTCAAAATGAAAGTAGTGAAAAAGCCCCACCTTCAAAGAAACCAAGCAAAGTCAATGTTGATGATGACTTTGTTCTGCCCAAATCTAAGAACTCTGTTGATGTCACTCCTAGTAAGAAACTGAAGAGAGGTTCAGGCAAGGGTGTTGCACAAAAAGCTGTAGATATTGATGGAAGTGATGAAGATGATGTTAAAGATTTGGAGTCTCCTGTAAAGTCAGGTGGAAAGGTTCATGGTGGCAGGGGTGCATCAAAAGGCCCAGCTGGTGGAAGAGGCAGAGGTGGTGATATTGACGAAAGTGATGAAGAGGATATTAAAGATTTGGAGTCTCCTGTGAAGTCTGGTGGAAGGGGTCGTGGTGGTAGAGGTACATCAACAGGATCAGCTAGTGGAAGAGGCAGAGGTGGTGGACGGGGTGGATTTATGAATTTTGGAGAAAGGAAAGACCCTCCACATAAAGGAGAGAAGGTGAAGATATAAAAGAAATTTCTGATTTAATATTATAGGGGGTCTATTGATCTCAGTAACGCTGAATTTCTGTCCTGACAGGAAGTCCCTGAAGGTGCCCCTGATTGCTTAACTGGTCTAACTTTTGTAATTAGTGGAACACTTGACAGGTATTGTATTTGTTACTGATATTGGCATGCAAGTAGTTATTCCACTTGATGTCCTGTGTAAAACTATTCTTGATTCACATGCACATTTTTCTCAGCAGCTTAGACCAATAAACAGTATTTTTCTAGGAAGGTTATTATCATTATGATATTTATTGTGACTATTATTGTGTGTTCTTTCTAAAATATATATTTCTTACAAATGACTTCCCTTGATGTTGTTGGCTCTTCATGGTCCCATAATCATTGAAATTTGACCTTACAGTTTAGAAAGGGAAGAAGCAGAGGACTTAATCAAACGATATGATGGTCGTGTTACTGGATCTGTCAGCAAAAAAACGGTTATACATATTTCTACCTGATAATAGCTTAATTTCCTGGTCCTAATATTTGAGAGTGGTTAATGATGTCCATCTGCAGAATTATCTTTTGTGTGATGAAGATATTGGAGGTCGAAAGTCCGCTAAAGCCAAAGAGCTTGGGTTTGTTTTTTATCTTGTTTGAAAATTTTAGTTTGTATCCTATTGGTTTTTTACTCTTGTTTATGCTTAGTTTCTATTTCTTACTGTAGCACTAAATTTCTTACTGAGGATGGATTGTTTGACATGATCCGTGCTTCAAATCATGGAAAAGCTCCTTTGAAAGGACAGTCAAATAAATCTGCAGTCACTGTTGCTCCTTCTCTACCTAAGAAGAGTCCCCAAAAGATGGAAGTGAAGAGTATGCTCTAAATATCTTTTTTTTTTTTTGCTTCTGGTGCATTATTTTAGTGGTCAACTGCATTTAGCAGCATATATGTTTGTTGTGGCATGACTATTTCTTACTAGAAATGGGACTTGCGAAAAGACTTGTTCTTGCCAGCCAAAAATTATAATGAAGGCTGATGAATTGTCATTGTCGAATACTATTTGGCAACTTGTAGAATGCATTTGACAGATTATGAGTAGTCATTTGATTGTTGTGTGAAATATGGAGCTTGGTGTTTGAGATCAGTCTGATGCTATTATTGCTGAATATTGTTGTCCTGTAGATCTCTCTCTGTGAACTGTTTCTATGTTGTTTTCTCATGGATGGACTCTGAATGCTATTAATTTTATTTTAAGCGCATGTCTTGAACTTATCTTACTTCTTGCATTGACAACTCTTCAGCAACATTAACCAAAAGTCCGAGTCCAAGTGTCTCATCTGCCAAGAAAAGAAGGCAACCAGTCCAGCATTCTTCTCTGCCATGGACTGAAAAATATAGGCCAAAAGTTCTAAATGAAATCACTGGGAATCAGTCACTGGTATGAGTGTGTTCTGCCATTGTTTGTTAGTAGTTACATTATGATTTCTGTCTTCAGAAGGTTAGTAGCCGTATTGTTTACTTGTGCAGACATATCTGATGGCCGTTGATATGGGGTTTTGATTTACAAATCTTTGTCGAGGAGTCCTGAGTCTGAGCGACTGATCATATGGTAGAAGCATTCTCATTATGATCTCTTTCTGTCATGGCTGCAGGTTAAACAACTCCATGATTGGCTGACACAATGGAACAAGCAATTTCTTGGTACTGGAAGCAAGGGAAAGGGAAAAAAGCAAAATGATGCTGGTGCTAAAAAGGCTGTTCTATTAAGTGGAACACCTGGAATTGGGAAAACTACATCAGCAAAGTTGGTTAGTCAGATGCTAGGTTTCCAGACCATTGAGGTGGAGTTTATTTTACCCAAAGAAATCTTGATTATTAGTTAAATTCTGATTACACTGCACAAAACTTATATACCTGTTCTTGCTTTGTATCCTTTGTGTTTGTCATATAGGTAAATGCTAGTGATAGTCGTGGAAAGGCTGATGCCAATGTTTCTAAAGGAATAGGTGGAAGCAATGCAAATTCCATAAAGGAACTAGTTAGCAATGAAGCCTTGGGTGTTAATATGGATCGGTTTGTTTTTGTGCTTTTTAGTCCTGCATCAGTACTGCACAGGAAATTATTAATCCCTTCTCAATTATTTTCTCACTTGAGCTATAAACTTTTAATGGAAATTGCAGTTCAAAACATCCAAAGACTGTCCTGATTATGGATGAGGTGGATGGCATGTCTGCTGGTGATAGAGGTGGCATTGCTGATCTTATTGCTAGCATAAAGATTTCCAAAATACCAATCATTTGCATCTGTAATGACCGCTACAGTCAGAAACTGAAGAGCCTTGTAAACTACTGTTTGCCTCTCAGTTACCGTAAACCTACCAAACAGCAGGTAATCTTTGTTATTACTTTTATAGATGTTTCTTTTGATTACTGCCTATTTTTTGCTCTGAAGAGCCAATATGTACTGTGTTTTACTAAAATTAGTGCAAGCCTATTTTCATCCTGCTGAGAGCACCAGACTTGCTGGTGATTGCAGCCACCTGTTATTATTGTTGGTTAAAAAACAGCTTTTGTTTATTAACACTATTGTTTCAGTCCAGTTTTTCTGTTGAGTCTTGTGATCTGTTAAATAAATATAAACTCATACAAGTCTATATTAGTTAAATGTGTAAATTTTTTTTGCATCTGTGCACGTGGATGGATGTGGACTAGGGTTTTTAACAATGTGCCTGTTGAATCCTGATCCCCCCCCCCTCCTGGGTGCGCAAAAAAGAAAGGGAAAAAAAGTAACAATATGGGGTTTCTTTCTTATAGCGCTTTTGTTTCTTTGGGGGATTACGGGTGGGGTTCTCCATCATCGTTCCAGTTTCTAACTCTGAACTTTCTGCAATTTAATGCAGTTTCCTTTCTACACAAATTAAGCTTGTTTCTTTGGGGGCTCAGGGGTGGGATTCTTCCCTCTGAGAAGACTATCATCATTCCAGTTTCTGACTTTGAACTTTATGCATGACAGATGGCAAAGAGATTAATGCAAGTTGCAAATGCTGAAGGTCTTCAAGTTAATGAGGTAAAAATCACTCGGAATGTATTCCTGTTCCATTGCTGTTCCAAATGGTTTATGGTATAAATTGAGTCGTGGTTTAGTGATGGACTTACTGGATTCTGGCCCGATGAACTCTCTCTCATTTTGGTTTTGAGATAATTTGTCTACTAAGTTTTGGAAAAAGTGTAATCTAAGGATTTTGGAATGTTTTAAGTTGGGATAAATTTTCTTTTGGAAGCTCAACACGTTTTCTGCTTTTTGTATTCCTCATTCACTGTTAGGTGTATAGCTGCTGCTCTTGTTATTATGATTATACTTCTTGTTACCCTCACCTAAGATCTGCTATGTTCTCCCTCCAGCTCTACCTCCCCCACCTCCTTCCCCTTCACCGAAGGAAAAAAAGAAAATAATCTTTTTTTTTTTTTTTAATTTTCCAGATTGCTCTTGAGGAACTTGCAGAAAGAGTGAACGGAGACATGCGCATGGCCCTAAATCAGTTGCAGTACATGAGTCTGTCCATGTCTGTTATTAATTACAATGACATAAAGCAACGCCTTCTTAGCAGTTCCAAGGATGAAGATATTTCCCCCTTCACAGCTGTTGATAAGTATGAACTAAGAGCTTATAAGTTTTTCTAAGTGTTGCTCTTTGATTGATTTTTCCTAGATATGATTTCTCTTGCTGTCATTTTCTATCTAAAATGAACTTTGGTCTCTTCTGATAATCATATCTCCTTCCTCTGCTTCTCTCTTACTGTTTGATCATGTATAGAAACAACGTGCCATATTTGTTACTGAGCTACTTAATCATGGATTTAGCCAATCCTGTCTTTTCTCTTAGTATTTATTACCCTTGTCATTTTCAATAACTCAATGGTTTTGGCAAGTGCAAATTCAAGTTTTACGGTTCACAAAATAGTCTATCTTTTTGTTGTTCATTGGTTTGGTGATGTAAAATTTACAGTTTTGGTGCCTCACAATTATGTCCCCATTAGAATATATGTTATTGGCTCAAGCATGATTTATTGATGAGTTTTAGAATTTTCATGTTTGTACTGGTCAATCATTGATAAGAATTCTAATACAATCCTATTAAGCTTTTTTCCTGTCAATTGAAATCCCTAATCATGAGGCATTTATAAATGTTCAATTCTGCTTGCAGATTTAATGATAATTTGGTTTTACCTCTATTGAAGCTTATGGTAACCAATATGTTGTTAGTTACTAACCTCTTTCTCCTTCGTCATGTCTCTCATTTGAATCTGTTGTAATTTAGGCTGTTTGGTTTTAATGGTGGAAAGTTGAGGATGGACGAAAGAATTGATCTAAGCATGAGCGATCCTGATCTAGTCCCACTTATTGTTCAGGTTATGCCTTTTCTTGCTTGTCTCCATAAGTTTGCTTGCTATTATTCATTTATGAAAGATCTTCCTGGAGACCTCAAACCTATTATGTTAGGATTGTCTAAATCAATGAAAAATGTAGAAAACTTTAGTGCCTTTGTTTGCTGGCCCTATTTCCATGTATTTTAGCTCTATTGATTGATCATTTCTAATACTATGGTATTTCTTAGAACTTCCGAGACTATAAATAGTATCTGGAAGATGGTAGTAAATCAAACAAAAGTACAAAGGTTTGTCTAGAAATGTTGCTTTTCATTTGGCCATTATATGGTTTTAGGTTGAGTAGGTGTTCTTTTTGCTACGACTATGAACACTACCTCAATACCATAGTGGCCCTCATGAAGGCAGGATTTTTCCTTGGTCCTTAGTTTATCTACTGGAGGACTTTATGCTCATTTTAGTTCCTGTCCCGAAAGTGTTTTCCAACTTATGCATAATTTTGGGTGTGGGTTTGTAAGATTTCCCTTGCGTTATGTGAGATCTGTTGCTAGTGTGCCCCACAGCTGAAGATTAGAGTTCTTAGCTTGAAAGTTGCGCACTGTTCTTTCCTCTCTACTGTGCTAGTATTTTCTAGTTTTTGCTAGTTTGTTTGCATTCTTTTGTGTACAGTGTACACTTGTTTGATTAATTGTTCTATGTTTTCTTTTGCCTAAACCATCATTTTCTATTATGCATTACTTGCATGTGGTGGTGAGACAGTTACCTGTTGCTCCTGTTGCAACTACTTGCTAATTATTGGTATTTTTTCTACATGCAGGAAAATTTATCAATTATAGGCCCAGTTCAATTGGTAAAGATGACAGTGGAATTAAACGAATGAACTCAATTGCCCGAGCTGCTGAATCTATTGGTGATGGTGATATAATAAATGTGCAGATTCGAAGATATCGACAGTGGCAGCTCTCACAAACTAGTGCCCTTTCGTCATGTATCATTCCGTATGTGTTGTTTTCTTCAGGCCTTAAACTATCAAGAGCTCTTCAAATTATTTTTATTTTGCTGTGTGATATATACGTGTATATTTTTGTTTCATCAGTTCTGCATTGCTACATGGACAAAGGGAGACGCTTGAACAGGTGAGTATTATCATGAATGTTCTTGATTGTAGTTATAACTTTTAATATTTTGCCATAATTGTTTCCAGTTCCCTTTTAAAAGGAAATGAACTTATTAGTTTTTACTGTATGCTTCTTACAAGGTTGACAAGTACCGTATGGAAGGTGCTTTAACATCTATATTTCTACTAGGCGTAAATAATTTTTCAATCCAAAATATTGAATTGTTCTATGTGCTTTTTAAGAAATCTGATCATGGCTAACTCAGTTTTTGTCCTTTGATGATTATGCTTATAAGGTTTCATTTTGTTCCCATTCCGTATTGCAGCTCAGTAGATTTTGTTTTCATTGTGTTCTATTCTATCCTTCTATTGTTTTTGTTGAAAGGAATCCAATGCCAAACAAGATGATTATGACTTGACCCGTGCCACTATCTTCTAAGTGATTTGAGTGTGCATGTGTTTATTCTCTTCACTTCAGATCATATACTCAACTGTTGCTTAGAAATCTTCTTACAGAACAACCTAAACTTCCATTGATACCTTTGGAAACAGCGGTCCAAACCAAATAATCTGCATACAGCTAGCTACTCCTGTCCTGACCCTAGGACAGAAGTCACCCCTAAAATATGTTACATCAGAATTTCTCTATTATAGCTTGACATACACTAAAACACAACTTTACCAAACAATGAAGAAAACTAAGGGAAATAGTAGCTTCCAAAACTGGAGCACCCATGTCTTATATCCCAGTCGATCACAATTAAGAGAATTAAGGGGCATTATCTGATCAGCATGTAAGGCCCTACACTTCTGCCTTGAAGACAGCTAGAGTCTTGAGGGATTGAGGAGAGAAAGGGGACACAATAAATACTGTTTGGCAACTTTGGCAACTCTTCTTTGGTGGCTTCTTTCGATTTCACTTTTGCTACTTATTCTCATGAATCTGTATGTACTAGGCAGTGTTTGATGTATTAGAATTCAAGGAAATTGCTACCACATGCTTTTACAAAATTGCCTCCATTAGGAATGTTGAAATTAGAGATGAATACTCTAATGTATTGAGGAAAAAAGTCTCTCAAAGTATATATTTCTTAGAAAAAATGTCCAACTATATATACATGTAGCATTGAATCAACTAAGGAAACAATATCTTTAATTAGAATCTCTAAAATCAGCTATAATCTCTAAAGATACTATTTAATGCTATCAAAGATTCTCAACACTCCCCTCAAGTTGGTGCATAGATGTCTCACATGCCTAACTTGCGAAGAAGATTATGATAGGTCTTACAATTGAGTCCTTTAGTAAAAAAAATCAGCCAACTGCTTTTCAGATGCTAGATAAGATGGACTTAAGGCACCATTGGCTACTTTTTCCTTGATAAAATGACAATCTATTTCGATGTGCTTGGTTCTATCATGTTGTACTGGATTTTGAGCTATGCTGTTGGTCGCTTTGTTGTCACAGTACAAGGTTGATCCATTTTCGTTCTACAACTTTAGCTCTTCCAATACCTTTTGCAACCATAAAAGCTCACAAACACCTTGAGTCATGGCCTTATATTTAGCCTCTGCACTTGATCAAGCCACAAAACACTTAATTCAGCAAAATATTGAGAATTGTTAGCTCCCCTTGTTTTGTACCATGGACCTTATTACGAATATAAAAAATTTGGGTATCATTGCCAACACGAGAGTAGATGAGAGCAGCAGCATTCCAAATCTTTTTTGCAGTGTCAAGCAGCAAATAAGTTTTGGAAATATGGAGTTGTATAGAGCTGATAAGCCATGCCATAACAAGAGAGTTCGCTGAATCCCACTGACTAAATTGAATCAGTGAATTTAGGTTTCAACATTTTATTGATGATGTATCCGTGCAAGCCACGAGCCTTGATAAACAACCAGCAAGACCTTGACCAAGCAAGGTAATTATGTCCATCAAGCTTCATAGGGCTAATTTGCAACTAGGGATTATCTGTTGGAATCACGAGCTTCTTGTCCTTAGACATAATGTTGGGAAAAAACAACTAAACCCCCAAAAAATTTGCTTGCACAATTAGAACAAAAAACACCAAATAGATCTCACAAAAAAAAATTAGCCAAAAAACATCACCACTTAAAGGAGAATGACCGAAAGAGTAGAGAGCACAACGACGGCATCGGAAAAAAAACACCGGATTTTGGGTTTCGCCGGTGAGTGGATGCCGATTCCAATGGTAGGGGTAGTGAGAGGAAAAAATAAGGCTAGGGTGGAAAGTACCAATTTGTGTTTCTACGTTTTTTTCTTTTTTTGCTTTTAAGCCAGAAAAAAATAAAAAAATCGAATAGAAAGCTCTGATGCCATGTTGAATTAGAGATGAATCATGATGAAATTAGAGATGAATACTCTAATGTATTGAGGAAAAAACTCTCTCAAAGTATATATTTCTTAGAAATATGTAGAACTATATATATAAATGTAGCATTGAATCAACTAAGGAATAATATCTCTTAATTAGAATCTCTAAAAATCAGCTATAATCTCTAAAGATACTATTTAATGCTATCAAAGATTCTCAACAAGGAATAAAATTTCGAAGCTTGTCATTTTATTGTTCAGATGCTTAGAGTAGAACCTTCTGTGATTAAGCTTAACTTTTAGCACTTCTATTAATGATGATATCCTGCTGAAATGATGGTCCTAATATTTGAGATCCTTGCTGGTGTCATATTTGCAGGGAGAACGTAATTTCAATAGATTTGGTGGTGGCTGGGAAAGAATTCAACCATGAGCAAAAATTATAGGCTTTTGGAGGATTTTCATGTTCATTTCCTTGCTTCTCGTGAGTCTTGTTCAGGAAGGTAATTCATAATTTTGTTTTATAACTATCGTGAGTTTTTAACATTTTGGGTTGTGTTTGCTGAACACATAAGGCATGCTACAATCACTTAGATTTTATTATCCATATCCTCCATTGATATGCATGGCTGAATCTTTGATAAGTTATAATGTTGTAACAAGCTTGAATCATCATTAATGTTTTGTTTTTCTTGCCTCATCATTTATTGCATTTGCATAGCCAATTTTGATAGGTAAATTAACTGAAGCAGAGAGCCAACCACTGAAGTCTGACTAGTTCTACTTTTCAATGCAACTGCTGGCATACTGAGATGTACTGATGCAGATGTTTAATCTCATCAGTTTTATTTGCTAGCTTGATGATCGAACAGCTCTGACAAAAACCAAAAGATTCCCATACTCATTTCAGAGAATGCCCTCCCATAATCTGGTTATGTCAATCAGTTAAAGGAGATAACATTGATTGACAATTTTTTAATCAGAACTTTTGTTCTAAGTTTTACTCTGTGGCTAGCTTGATTGATTTTTAGGCATTGGCTTTCAATATTTAAGTCTTATTGTGTTCAGAGAGATAGAAAGTGACAACTGAAGAACTCATTGAATTTATTTGCTCATTTCCCACATTCATCTATGTGAATGCTCATGTCTGCTTATAGATTTTTGCATGCTTGTGTCAGAGTCATGCCCTTAATAACAATTATATTACTCATTGACAAGAACCATAGGAGGATATTGAAAGAAGAAGGCAGCGTATTCTAGGGTTCATGTTATTTTTACTAGTTCCAACATTTATTTCACCTTAGATGACTACCTTGTCTTTGTTGGTTTATCCTATGTTGTATAATGTTTTGTGTGCTGTAAATGATACAGAGAAACTCTCCGACTTGAATATCTCACAATTCTTCTGAAAATTGACCAATCCGCTTCGAGACATGCCTAAGGTTTGTATGTATTTTACATGAAGACTAGGATGTGCCTTGTATGACCAGTGCCCTATCATCTAATCCTTTTCATGCCCCTATTTTGGGCATGCAATGAACCACTAGTGTTATTTGTACTTTGCCTTTCTGAATTATATAAAAGCAACTTATGAGCTCTTTTTTCTCCATTTTTTTTTTTTTTTTGGTAATGTTCTCCATTGGTTTTTATTACTCTAAATGGACATAGGTTACTCTTATCCACCCTTTCTCCCTCTCTACCTCTTTTTATAATTTTTATTTGCTCCTTGTTTGTTGAATTTGCATGTTTGAGAGATGGGTGGAATGGGGAAGGGGCTGTGTTTAGCACTCTTTACTGCTATCGATCGGTATCCCTTGCTGTGAATTTTGTTCATTGGAACCTTTGACCACCTCACAATTTGCTTTGCTGCCATTCTTTTGCTTCTGCATGATGGCTGATTCATGGGCCTGAAGAAATAGTTTCCATACTCTCCTTTACCTATTGCATCTCTAATTTCCTAGTTTCATTTATTTTATTTCTGTTCATCTGTTTATTATTATGCATGTTCATTATTTATCTTGTACCTGTGGTTTGTTGGTGTATACAAACATCTAGATGTGTTTGCAGTTGCCCTTTGTGCCTTGTATTTTATTTGAAGGATTGCTGTTTAAAGTGTTCCCATTTTTCTCTGATGTGGAGCAGGATGAAGCTGTTAAGCAGGTTTTAGAGTTTATGAACACTTACTCAATAAGCCAAGAGGATTTCGATACCATTGTGGAGTTATCTAAATTCCAGGTAACTCTACTTCTCTATATATAACATGCATAGTTTGTTTGGTTGGTTGGGTTTTTTTTATAATAATTTGTGCTCAGGGCTATCCAAATCCAATGGAAGGCATTCCACCAGCTGTCAAAGCAGCACTGACAAAAGCATACAAGGAAGGAAGCAAAACACGAATAATACGAGCTGCAGATTTAGTAACTATTCCTGGAATGAAAAAAGCCCCAAAGAAGCGGATTGCTGCAATTCTAGAACCATCAGAAGATGTATTAGGGGAGGAGAATGGTGATGCATTGCCAGAAAATGATGAGAACAATTCAGACACAGAGGACTTGGGTAATAACTTCTGTTGAATATATGTGTCGAGTCATTTCACATTTACTCACTAAATTTCCCATCTTTCTATTATGTCCTTAGCAATGTCTCACTTGTTTTTAGCCTCATTTGATCTGACATGATCTTTCAAGAGGTCTCTCTTCTTTCTGATTCTAAGAAAATTTATTGTTTACAGATTAAAAGTAATAAGGGAGATAAAATGGAAATACACATACTTTCAAACCTACTAAAGTGGCAGGGGAAATATGTTATACTGCTTACTAATGCGAAATAAAGTGGACAAGGACATTGGATTTCTTATTGTATCAGGGAAAATTGCGATGCTATTGGCATCAAAGTGAAAGGAAAAAGTTGCTTAGTGAGGGTGTAGAAAGTTTTTTGGTTTGTCACTTGTGTGATGTGTATTGGGCTCCACTAGGCCTTGCTTGTACTAGGGGTGCTGGCTGTCAGGCCATTTTGTAAACCCGCCCCCTTAAGATAATCTAGATCAAAAATCATAATCTTATGGGTGAATATCCGAATATGTTCATTAAGTAATTATGTTTATGCCTCTTGACTTGGAACACCAGAAGGAACTACCGATGGTGAGAAGCTGGAGGCTGAACTTCAGAGTTTGAATTCAAAAGGTAGCTGATGTTATCTCATCCTTTTGTTCTTGATTGATAAGTGATTATTATATTACCCCAACCTCACTAATTAATCTTTTGTTCTTGATTGATAAGTGATTATTATATTACCCCAACCTCCCTAATTAATCATTTTTTTAATATTTTGCATTGTTTTATCCAGGAATCGAAGTACAAATGGAGCTGAAAGGGACAGGAATTCAAGTGCTAAGAAGGCGCCATCTGGTAGAGCAAAAGGTGGTGGTAGGGCCGCATCTGCAGAAAAGAAAGGTGGGCGTGGTTCGGGAGCTGGTGCAAAAAGAAAAAGGTAAGAAATGCGTATATGTTAGAGTGGTCATTTTACAATTTTGGCGTTGTTTATAAGCAGTGTAAGTAGTATGTCCCCTCAATGGCGACGACACCACCGCCACCGCTGCTGAAGTCTTTAATGTTGGTAGTTTTTGGAGGAGAATACTTCTTATTTCTATGGGGTTTGTTGCAAAACTGTTTGAACCGATTTGAGCATGGATGTATGTATGTTATGAATTGGTGAATTGGCCAACACATTACATTAAAACCATCATTATGGATGAAGGCCCGAATGCACTTTTTCAAGTCAAAGAAGCCCAACCGTAGTGAATCCCTCATGTTTCACACACTGGCATTCTTTTGCACTATATTCGTTTAATCTGAGCCTCCAATTTCCTGCCTTTGTTTGGTAGGAGTATTAACATTATAATATGCCTCTCAATCTGCTTATCAACAATAGTCATTTGTCCACTTTAAGAGGTCATGTAATGGTAAGAGTATTCTTGTTTTTCCAACATGTTTTAGTGTGACTCAATGATTTTTACTCACCATTTTCCATTTTACTTATTATAAAGGTGTTTCTCACTAGAGTTTCTCATCTTATTTTAAGTTTTAATTTTAGTGTAATTATTCTGTCCTGAGCAAGTTATTTTACTACTTCTATAATAATTAAGCTCTTCTTTTTGTAAATATATTAGCATTAATGAGATGGTAAAATTTTAGCATGTAATTTTATGAAAGTAATATGTGGGATGTATATATTAAAAAAACGAAAATTAGAGCTATATTGTAAATCTTTTCAAGTCAAGAAATGAAAACATGAGCTATAGGGTTGTTTTTTTATATTTTTATCTTTATGTATAATTTATCTGTCTTCTACTTGTATTGGTGAAATTATTGAATTCATCAATATAGTTTTTTGTCGTTTATTACAGTATTGAAATTATCATTTAAAATGTTTTTATATATTGGGATGGGAGTTACACAGTTTGAATTTGTGTCAACTGGGTGTCTAACATAGGCCTTAACCACCATAGCGTGCATGTAATAACCACGCTCAATCCGATCTTGAGTCTGGGCATGGTACACCACAAAGTAAAACCATTTGGGTTTAACAAAAGTACCTGAAAATTTTTAAAAGTTTGAGGTATCGGCGTATACCCTAGTAATATATATAACAAATGACAATTGAAATAGTAATATGCCAAGAGAGATGTGTTTAGACAAACATCTGGTGGAAGCCTTATAAAAGTAAACGTAAGATGGGTTATTTCCATGCAATAGTTTCAAGTGCATCATTTGCGATTAAAACAACATTCAAAAACCATTTGGCGTATATGGCAATGAGACAATATGATAGAATATGAAATATATTAGATCAGACACATACATCCAGAGTTTATAAAAATTCTCATAAAGCAGTATCTTGACAAAGTGGTAAATTATTATACAAGTCAGTTACAAGGAAACTCTACACGCCACCCTCATAAAGGATCATGCATAATACAAAAACTAGACAAGTAGCTTATTATCCACAGCAGCTCTCGCGTAGTCCCTTACAACAAAATTACTTCCTTTTATCTATAAGCCTGAGAATAAAAAGATAACAGAGTAAGTTCATACGAACTTAGTGAGTTCCATAAATAAAGGAAGTACAATATTATACAGGGATATTACTAGTACGCAAGCATTTATACCCCAAATTACACTCAACCTTTCAGAGAGATTCAATCGTACTATTCATAATACGCCTAATGGCATTTACATATCTCAGACAGACTCAACATGCCAACTTAACAAGACGCATTGGCGGTCACTATCCGCCAACTTAACCAAAAGTCGCTCAACTAGACGATTTATACACAACCCATCCTTGTGCCAGCTTCAAACCCAGAATTTAGAATCAGAGACTTATCAATCAACCATATTCATATGCACAAACCACCTTAATTCCTCATATCATTTATGTTCATTAAGCATGTTTTCTTGTGATCTGTTAGTCCGGTTTGCAATATAGCTACCCTATCGGAGGCATCATAAACATATCCCCTTGTCCTCCATCACATATCACAGTTCACATATAGATGGTACTGGGCTCATACAACAAGGAGGGAGGGTGTGCATCGACATATGAACTGACCATACTCACGCAAAGAATCCTAGTCTAACCCTAATTAACCAAACACCACAAAATTACATTATTAGGAATAAATACTTACCTTACACAATTTATATCGTAAAATAATTTATAACACATGGAAGTAAGAACGAATTCACTAGAAAATCTAACACAACAATCTATTTAGAAGGCCATTTGCCCTTGTTGCTAGACCTTCGTTAGCTTCTTGAGCTAAAAGAGAGACAAAAACATCTATCAGATCATCAAACTATGGAAATTTGACATGCATGCCATGCAACCCAGAATAAAAAAGTTTCCTTCCTTAAGAACAATTCTAAAACCTATGCATGCATTACTGTAAACACATTATTTCCTTCGATAATGACCTAAAGGTTTACCAGAAATTGCCAGTAATCTGGTGTTAACAATGTGTAAGCTAAAAATTAGAACTCCTCACTACAGATTCTAACTTAGAATTTTTAAAGCGTCAACAAAAATGCAAGGAAGAAGAAGAAGCAGAAACAAAACGTACAAACATGTTGGTCTGTTATCTTTATATAAAAGAGACAACCAGGAACAAAATTTAGTGGGTAATCAGAGGATCTCACGATCGCTTTAGAGATTCGTGAAGTATAATTAAGTATCAAATCATCTACAATACTTTAGTTCAGTTCTAACTAGACCTCAACTAATCTCTAACATCACTTATTATGTCATTATAACGTATACTAACCACGAAAACAAACCTCGAGCTGTGAACTAACGAGTTCGCCCAAAATATCTAGGGTTGGTGGATAACTTAACAAAAGACTTCACTTAACCGTAGAGTTTGCCAAACCTGAAGTTCACCAAATAGTGAATCCCACAAAATACGCCACACACACAACTAAAAACAAATACTCTACTAGCTTACTCGTTTTCTACTCTTAGCCTAAACAAATACACGTTAAACAGTAACTTGATATAATATCTGTCGAGCGGGCTATTACACTATCTAACTAAGAAAATTCTAAAGTAGGGTTATTATTGGCCACCATTCATAAAGAAGACTTGAAAATGGTAGTGAAGTGCGAATCGTGCCAAAAATTCGCTTCTATACCCGCATACACCAACAAAATCATTGCAAGCCATCTTAGCCTTTGTCCATTTACTACTTGGGGAATGGACATTCTTGGTCCTTTCGTAGAGGTCGTAAGTAGGAAAAAAATTATTATAGTAATTGGAATATTTCATATTATTGAAGGAAGTGGAGTTGTTTGCCACTATCACAAAAAGACAGATTGAGAATGTTACGAGATTAGTAGTTAACGGCCAATTAACGACCTAATATTTGTATTTCAGTTAGTATTAATGAATTAGCAAAACAGTGCGTTTTATGTAAGGTCTTAGTTTAGACGCTGCGTTTTAGTCTAGTAATTTGAAATTGCTGTTTCTCTTTTAATGGCCAACCCGTTAGTGGGAAAGCCAGTTATGAAATCAGATATCATTTTCTTCTCTTCTATTTGAATTCTTTCTCTTCTTTTCTCTCTGAAAAACTCTTCTTCTTCATAAATTCTTCTCTTAAGCTTAATCTTCATCAAAGGTATCAGAGCTAATCGATTCTCATTGTCGATGACGGTGTAACGACTCGTATGCAAAAGGAAATGAGCTTGTTATAGCAAGAATTTTCTTAGCTCTATAGCAAGTAAAATGCGAGGTTGGATGCGAAATTGGACTCTTGTTTTCAAGAATTTCGTGAGGAAATAAAAGTGGAGGTTAATGGTGAGATAATATCTGAACTGCACTCATTTTTTTATCAATATTTTGCGTTGCCTTCTGCCATGGCACTAGGGAGTTCGCAATATAAAGGGAAAGGGATTTTGGGAACGCCTCCATCGAGAATTCCTCCTAAGAAATATATGGTGGTATCTTTGGTAATAGAATTTGGACATTCGAGTTCTTGTTCATTAACCAGTTATTGGAAGTCAGTGGGAAAAACTTATCAACTTACTTGTCCTCGTTTTGATGGGACGAACTTCCGAGGTTGGTGATCCAAGTTAGAGCAATTCTTTGAGGTAAATGAGGTGGAAGATCGATCTAAGGTGAGCACGATGATGCTTAATTTTAATGGAAGGGCCTTAGATTGGCACCATTTTTTTTCAAAGACATGGAGGAATTAGACACCTAACTTGGGAGGTGTATGCAATAGCTTTGAAGGAGAGATTCGAATCTAGCAAATGATTGGATCCTATGACAGAATTGATTGCCTTGAAACAGACAGGTATAATTGAACAGTACCATGATAAATTTGTTAGTCTCTTAAACCAACTATGTTTACCTAAGCATTATGCTTTAAGTATTTTTGTACATAATCTTAAGATAGATGTTGGGCAGTACTTGAGACTTTTTAGCCTAGTAGTTTGGTTGAGGCTTTTAACCTTACTTGTGAGGTAGAGGATATTGTTAATAGGGGAACTCAGAAATTTGGTCAAATAGGAGGAAGTTATAGTCCAAAACCTTTCTTTGTTAATACAAAAAGACACAATACTTATGCTATTGTGGGAGGTACTATTCTTGCATCTCCTTCCATTAAGAAACCTATGAGAGCATTGTCACAAGCTGAAAAAGAGGATAGGAGAAAGAAAGGATTATGTTCTTGGTGTGCATCGAAGTATACACCAGGACATAAATGTGTTAGATCCCAACTCTATCAGTACATCGAAGTATACACCAAGACATAAATGTGTTAGATCCCAACTTTATGAGTTGGTGATAGATGTTGCTGCGGAGGTAGAGAATGATAAAAAAAGTCCTACTTTTGATGACTTTCAAGACTGTCTTGAAAAGTTGGAATCTGTAGTGAGAGAGGTGGATTCAGGCCCTCCAATTCTCTCTTTGCATGCTCTCAATGGTTCGTAAGGACATAATACCATGAGATTGTTGGCTAGGATTGGTAATGCTGATGTTATTATACTGGTAGATTCTGGCAGTACCCACAATTTTGTGGACTGTAGGCTTGTGAAACAATTGCATCTGTCAGTTGATGTGTCTAACAAGCTTAGGGTTATAGTAAAAAGCGGTGCTCAGTTAGCTACTCAAGGTGTTTGTAGAGTATTGCAATGGGAATCACAAGGGCAGGTGTTTGTGACTGATTTTATGGTGCTTCCAATTAAGGGTTGTGATTTAGTTCTTGATGTATAATGGTTGCTGGCTTTAGGTCTTATTATATGGAATTTTGCTTCCTTAACAATACAGTTTGAATACTTGGGGCAAACATGCACTCTTCGAGGTCTTCTTCCTAGAGGGTTACAAGTGACTTTAGGTGCTTAATTGATTAAGTGCCTTAGTATGACAGGACAAGGGCCCAAACCTGTGCTATTGACAAGTTTCCAACAGCCTACATTGACTCTGCAACCACAGGAGTTACATGTTGATATTAAGTTGTTATTAGCTAACTTTGAGGATGTTTTTCAAGTTCCTTGTGGACTACCTCCTGTGAGATTACAAGACCATAAAATACCTCTACAGGATAAATCTCAGGTTGTTAAAGTCAGGCCATATCGATATCCAGCTATCCAGAAAACTGAAATTGAAAGGTTCATTAGAGAAATGATTGAGGCTGGTATTGTAAGGGATAGTAACAGTCCCTTTGCATCTCCTATTGTAATGGTTAAAGAAAATATGGCAGTTGGAGATTGTGTGTCAACTATAGACAACTCAATCAGTTGACAATCAAAGACAAATTTCCTATTCCACTAATTGAGGAGCTGCTAGATGAGCTTGGTCATGCTGTGTACTTCTCCAAGTTAGATTTGAGGTCGGGTTATCATCAGATTCGTATGTGGGAAGGTGATATCCACAAAATAGCTTTTCGAACACATGAGGGCCACTATGAATTCTTGGTCATGCCCTTTGGTTTGACTAATGCACCATCTAGCTTTCAAGCTCTAATGAACAGTATTTTTAAGCCACTATTGAGGAAATTTGTAATGGTGTTTTTCGACGATATTTTAGTATATTCTTCTAGTTGGTCAAACCACTTGGTTCATTTGAGAGAAGTTTTGAATATACTTAGACATCACCAATTGTATGCCAAGCAAGGAAAATGTAGCTTTGGTACTTCGCAAGTAAAATATTTGGGACACATCATATCCCAATGGTCTGTGTTTATGGATCCATCAAAGGTGGATGGGGTTTTACAATGGCCTACACCAATTTCTGTTAAGGAGCTTAGAGGATTTTTCGGACTTTTTGGTTATTACAAGAGGTTCATTAGACAGTATGGGATCCTTACTAAACCCTTAACTATATTACTTAAGAAGGAGGTACCTTGGAATTGGTCTAAGAAGGAACAAAAGGCATTTGAGGAATTAAAAACAGCAATTACTAATGCTCCAATGTTAATCCTTCCAAACTTTAATGAGGAGTTTTATTTAGAAACGGATGTTTACGGTGTAGAAGTGGGGGCAGTGTGTAGCAGAAGGGAAGGCCAATTGCGTTCTTTAGCAAAGGGTTGGGTGTTAAATATCAAACATTATCCATCTATGATAAAGAAATGTTGGCAGTGTTGTTGGCTATCAAAAAGTGGCATTCTTATTTGATTGGGAGGCAGTTTCTTATCAAAACTTACCATCAAAGCTTAAGATTTCTGTTAGATAGGCAAGCTATTACTCCTTATCAACAAAAATGGATGGCTAAAATGCTCGATTATGATTATATTGTGGTTTACAGATAAGGCAATCAAAATACAATAGTTGATGCCCTTTCTCGGAGGGACCATTCACAGGAGGGTCAAATGGTTCAGTGTGTGGCTAATATTACATGGTCTGAAGTATGGGGACAAGTACTGGATTCATGCTGTTAGAATTGGGTGACTAGAATTCTTGTTAAAATAAAATACAGTGGTAAAATAAAATAAAAGTAAAGTCCAAATAAACTAGACTTCTTTTATTTTATTTTAATTAGAATAAGTCATTTATTTTATTTTAATTAGAATAAGATGTTTCAACCTTACTACGTTACTTCTATTAGTTGTTGATTGGAATAAGGTTTTTCAACCTATAAATAAGCGTAGTTATCTCCTCTTGTATTCATTAAATTTTCGACATTAGTGAATCTTCTTCTCCTTTGCACGTGGTTTTTTCCCGAAAGGGTTTTCACGTAAAATCTGTGTGTTCTTTCTTTTCGTTTTCTTTGCGATATTTATTCATTGTCGATATTTAAATCTTATCAAATTGGTATCAGAGCTTTTTCGGGTTAGTAGTCTCGATCACGATAATGGCGACATTGAAGTATGATATTCCGCTGTTGGATCGCAACACCAGATTCACGTTATGGCAGGTAAAGATGCAAGCAGTTCTTGCCCAGATGAATTTGGAGGATGCCTTGTTAGGGTTAGATAAGATGCCTTCGAATTTGACAGATGAAGAAAAGAAGCGTAAAGATAGGAAGGCTTTGACGCAATTACAGCTGCATTTGTCGAATGAAATTCTACAAGATGTGTTAAAGGAGAAGACTACTGCTGCATTATGGGCAAAATTATAGCAGTTATGTATGTCGAAAACCCTAACCAGTAAATTGCATATGAAACAGCGTCTGTATTCTCATCGTTTGAAAGAAGGTGCGTCTGTGCATGAACATTTAAATGTGTTTAAAGAAATTGTCTCAATTTGAAGGCCATGGAGGTTCAGTATGATAAAGAGGATTTAGGGTTAATTCTCATTTGTTCGTTGCCACCGTCGTATTCAACCTTCAAAGATACAATTTTGTATAGCCGTGAATCTCTCACAGTTGATGAAGTCTATGCTTCCTTAGTCTCGTATGACAAGATGAAGTATCTTGTGACTGGATCTGACTCTAAGGGAGAGGTCTTGTTGTTCGTGGAAGACAAGATCGTAACAGTGATGATAATCATGGGAAGACACAAGAACGAAATCTCTCTGCAGTAAATTTTAAGGTAGATCGAGATCTTCAAACAGAGGTAAAACTTGTAACTTCTGCAAGAAGAAAGGGCACATTAAGAAAGAGTGCTACAAATTACAAATAAGATCAAAAGGAGGTAGAGAATCAAAAGGGAAAACATCCAGAACAATCTGGTGAAGCTGATGTAGTAGAAGACTATAGTGATGGTGAACTCCTACTTGCTTCTATCGACAATTCTAAAGTGAGCGAGGAGTGGATCCTTGATTCTGGTTGCACCTTTCTTATGAGTCCCAATCGGGATTGGTTTACAACATATGAAGTTGTGTCTGAAGGTGTTGTTTTGATGGGAAATAATGCTTTATGTAAAACCGCAAGTGTTGGCACAATCAAAATAAAGATGTTTGATGGGGTCGTTAGAACTCTTAGTGGCGTGCGACATGTACCAGAGTTGAAAAGGAATTTGATTTCGTTAAGTACTCTTGATTCAAAAGGACACAGGTACACAGTTGAAAGTGGGGTTCTAAAGATTAGTAAGGGTTCCCTCGTTGTGATGAAAGGGCAGAGAGAGACTTCTAAATTATATGTTTTACAAGGTTCATACATATTACTGGTGATGCTGTAGTTGCTTCCTCTTCCTTGTCAGATGATGATATTACTAGACTTTGGCATATGTGTCTAAGGGATATAAGTGAAAACGGCATGGCAGAATTGAGTAAAAGAGGACTTCTTGATGGGCAAGGCATTAGCAAACTGAAGTTCTGTGAGCATTGCATTTTTGGAAAGCAAAAAAAAAGTTCGATTCACCAGAGGAATCCATAGCACGAAGGGAATATTGGATCATATTCATTCTGATCTTTGGGACCATCTGGAGTGCCTTCGAGAGGTGAAGCTAATTATATGCTAACTTTTATTGATGATTTTTCCAGAAAAGTTTGGGCATTCTTTCTGAAGCAGAAAAGCGATGTGTTTTCTGCATTCAAATCTTGAAAAATTATGGTTGAAAAACAGACAGGAAAACAGATAAAACACCTCCGCACAGATAATGGCTTGGAGTTCTATTCTGATGAGTTTAATGAATTGTGCAAATCAGAAGGGATCATGAGACATTTGACAGTTCATCATACTCCATAGCAAAACGACGTTGCAGAACGAATGAACAGAACAATCATGGAGAAGGTTCGATGTATGTTGTCGAATGCTAATTTACCGAAGTCATTTTGGGCTGAAGCAGCCTCTACTACATATTTTTTGATCAACCGATCTCCATCCATTGCCATTGAGATAAAGACTCCACAAGAGATATAGTCTGGTAAGCCTACTGATTATTCTGATATAAAGATTTTTGGGTGTCCTGCTTATGCTCATGTTGATAATGGAAAATTGGAACCAAGATCCATTAAATGTGTTTTTCTTGGTTTTTAAGCTGGTGTAAAATAATATAAGTTATGGTGTCCTGAAAATAGAAAAGTTGTGATTAGCAGAGATGTTGTTTTTGATGAAACTGCTATGCTACCTAACTTATCCCTTAAAGACTCTTCCAATAAAGAATAACAAAAGCAAGTGAAGTTTCAGATTGATTCAGTATCTGCAACAGAGTCAACTTCTCAAGTTAGTACAGAAGTTCAGAATAGAGTTACTTCATCATCACCAATATTCTATTGCCAAAAATAGACCTAGAAGAGAAATTAAACCTCCAAAGAGGTACGCTGAGGCTGATCTAGTAGCTTATGCTTTAAACGTAGCTGAAGATATTGATGCAAATCAAGAGCCATCTACTTATTCTGAGGCAGCAAGCTGTGAAGACTCAGAACAGTGGATGATTACCATGCAAGAAGAGATGGAATCACTCCATAAGAATAAAACGTGGGACTTAATGAAGCTTTCAAAGGGTAAAAAGGTTGTTCATTGTAAATGGGTATTCAAGAGGAAAGAAGGGATTCCAGGAATTGAAGAACCCAGATATAAAGCAAGACTTGTTGCAAAAGGTTACAGTCAGATTCCCGGTGTAGACTTCATAGATGTGTTTTCTCCAGTTGTGAAACACAGTTCGATTCGAGCCTTACTTGGCATTGTGGCCATGTATGATTTTAGAGCTTGATCAGTTAGATGTAAAAACAGCATTCTTGCATGGAGAACTTGAGGAAGATATTTACATGCAATAACCAGAGGGCTTTATAGTCTCAGAAAAGGAGGACTATGTTTGCTTGTTAAAAAAGTCTCTTTATGGTTTGAAACAGTCACCAAGGCAATGGTACAAGAGGTTTGATTCTTTTATGACTACCCATGATTTCAAAAGAAGCAGTTTTGATAGTTGTGTTTATTTTAAGAAAAACGGTGATGGTTCTTTTGTATATCTACTCCTTTATGTTGATGACATGTTGATAGCAGCAAAAGATAAAGAGAGATAGAAAGGTTAAAGCCCAACTTAGTGAAGAATTTGAGATGAAAGATTTAGGAGCAGCAAAGAAGATGCTTGGGATGGAGATTCTTAGAGATAGAAAGACATGTAAGTTGTACCTAAGTCAGAAAGGGTACATTGAAAAAGTTCTTTGCAGGTTCAATATGTAGAGTGCCAAGCTTGTTAGTACTCCATTAGCAGCCCACTTCAGACTTTCATCGGCTTTGTCTCCGCAATCAGATGATGAGATTGATTACATGTCACGTGTACCATATTCTAGTGCAGTGGGTTCTCTAATGTATGCTATGGTTTGCTCACGTCTAGATTTGTCATATGCAGTCAATGCAGTTAGTATATACATGGCGAATCCCGGTAAAAAACACTGGAAAGCAGTTCAGTAGATTTTGAGATACTTACGAGGTACAACTGATGTTTTCTTACAGTTTGGAAGAACTAAAGATGGAGTCATTAGGTATGTTGATGCTGATTTTACCGGAGACCTAGATAGGAGAAGATCTCTTACAGGGTATGTCTTTACAATTGGGGGTTGTGCAATTAGTTGGAAAGCTACTTTGCAAACTACAGTTGCTTTATCTACCACTGAAGCTGAGTACATGGCAATTACTAAAGCTTGTAAAGAAGTTATTTGGTTAAAAGGACTCTTTGGTGAATTGAATAAAGATCTTCAGATTAGTACAATATTTTGTGACAGTCAAAGTGCCATTTTTCTCACAAAAGATCAAATGTTTCATGAGAGAACAAAGCACATTGATATTCGGTATCATTTTGTGCGTGATATTATTGCTCGTGAGATGTATTTGTGAGCAAAGTTAATACTCATGAAAATCCTGCAGATATATAATGACTAAGTCACTTCTCATAACCAAGTTTGAGTATTGCATGGACTTGGTTAGTATTCATTCTTGAAGAATACCCCTCAAGGTGTTTAGTGGAAGGGTGGAGAACTGTTCGTTGAGAGTTCTTGTTCGTAGAGAATTCTTGTCAAGGTGGAGATTATTAGAATTAGGAACTAGAATTCTTGTTAAATAAAATACAGTGGTAAATAAAATAAAAGTAAAATCCAAATAAACTAGACTTCTTTTATTTATTTTAATTAGAATAAGTCATCTATTTTATTTTAATTAGAATAAGGTGTTTCAACCTTACTACGTTACTTCTATTAGTTGTTGATTGGAATAAGGTTTTTCAACCTATAAATAGGTGTAGTTATCTCCTCTTGTATTCATTAAATTTTCGACATTAATGAATCTTCTTCTCCTCTGCACGTGGTTTTTTTCCCCGAAAGGGTTTCTACGTAAAATCTGTGTGTTCTTTCTTTTCATTTTCTTTACGATATTTATTCATTGTCGACATTTAAATCTATCACATGCCTTATTGATCCAGTTTTACAAAAAATTGTGTTGCCCTGGTGC
The DNA here is from genome assembly GCA_005610355.1 of Gossypioides kirkii. Taxonomy (NCBI): domain Eukaryota; kingdom Viridiplantae; phylum Streptophyta; class Magnoliopsida; order Malvales; family Malvaceae; genus Gossypioides; species Gossypioides kirkii. The sequence continues at coordinate 29,405,739 of CP032248.1, forward strand.
AGAATCCTCAGCTGCATTCTAAGTATACTTAGGATTGAAAGGTATTAAGGAGAAAAGGAAAAATAGTAGTTGGTTAGAATATGGAACTAAAGAAGAAATTTTTTGAGTTGTTCCATACTGAAGCTGTTGAGGGCCATTCTGTAGTGCATGCAACTAAGTATAGATTATCTGATTTATTGTATTGGAAAGTAATTTCCAAAGATGTCAAAAGGTGGGTGAAGGCATGTGTGGTATGTCAGAGAAACAAGGTTGATAATTCTGCTTATCCAGGCTTGCTGTAACCGTTACCAATTTCAGACCGTGCTTGGGCAGCTGTGAGTTTGGATTTTGTGGAAAGGCTTCCATTTTCAAAAGGGAAAGATACTATCATGGTAGTTGTCGACAGACTTACTAAATACAGATACTTTTTTACCCACTCTCTTATCCTTTTACAGCTCTTACTGTTGCTCAGTAGTACCTGGACAATGTATACAAACTTCATGGGGTCCCTGAATGTATTGTGTCTAATAGGGATAAAATTTTCCTCAGTGCTTTTTTGGTAGGCTCTGTTTAAATAGTTGGGAGTCAAAATTCATTTGTCCACTGCTTATCACCCCCAAACAGATGGTCAAACAAAAGTGCTTAATCATTGTTTGGAGGGATATTTGAGGTGTATGTTTGGGGAAAGACTTGCTGATTGGTCATTATGTCTTTCTTTAGCTGAATGGTGGTACAATACCACTTACCATTCCAGCATACAAGTCACTCCATATGAGGCTTTATATGGACAGGAGCCTCCTCATCATGTGCCATATCTGCAGGGGCGACTTCAGTTACACTTGTGGATAGGAGTCTTCAGCAGAGAGAATCTGCTCGAGGAATGTTGAAATTTCACTTGCAATGAGCTCAACAAAGGATGAAATCCATGACGGATAAGAAAAGGTCTGATCGAGAGTTTCAAGTTGGAGAATTGGTGTACTTAAAGCTTCAGTTATATCGACAACATTCTCTTAGGAGAAGGGGAAACTAGAAATTGGCTCCTAGATACTTTGGGCCATATCCGATTGTAGCAAAGAAAGGGTCAGTGGCTTATACTTTAGATTTACCAGTGGGAACTCGTATCCGCCCTACCTTCCATATTTCCCAACTTAAAAGACACATTGGCTCAGCCCCTAGCTCTACAACACTTCCTCCTATGGATGATCATGGTGCTCTTTCCAAAACTCCTGTTCGAATAGTAGATCGTAGAATGGTTCGACGGGATAATCATGCTGATACAGAGGTATTGATTAAATGGGCAAATACCTTTCCGGAGGACCTGATGTGGGAACGTTTCGGTGGAGTTTCAGCATAGATTTCTTTCATTTCATCCTTGAGGACAAAATGATGCTTTTCGAGGCGGGGTAGTTGTTACGAGATTAGTAGTTAACGGCCAATTAACGACCTAATATTTGTATTTCAGTTAGTATTAATGAATTAGTGAAACGGTGCGTTTTGTGTAAGGTTTTAGTTTACACGCTGCATTTTAGTTTGGCTAATTTGAAATTGCTGTTTCTCTTTTAATAGCCAAGCTGTTAGTGGGAAAGGTAGTTATGAAATCATATATCATTTTCTTCTCTTCTATTTGAATTCTTTCTCTCTTTTCTCTCTGAAAAACTCTTTTCTTCACAAATTCTTCTCGTAAGCTTAATCATCACCAGAGAACTTTGTCTAGAAGGTAATCATATATAGGTACGGTCTTCCCTATGTCATCAATACTGACAACGACACACAATTTCAAGGGAAATTTGAGGAGTATTATCACAGCCTCAAAATTACAGCTGCAAAGAGTTTAGTGAAAACCCTTCAAACAAATGGGCAATCCGAGGTTACAGACAAAAAGATCTTGATCTCTCTCAAGAAGGAAGTAGGTGAGGCAAAAGAGGCTTGGTTAGAGGAGCTATTTGGGATATTATGAGCCTTTTGAACCACTTCGCATACTAGAACAGGGGGCACTCCCTTTAATCTGATGTTTGGAAGAAAGGTCGTGGTCCCACTGAAATCATAGTCAACTCTTTTAGAATTGCATACTATGAGCCACTTCACATACTGAAACAAGGGAAACTCCTTTTGATCTAATACTATTAGCTGTTTGGGATATCATGTATGAGATGTACTCTAGCAAATGCCTCATGATGAATGAAAATCATATTATCACCCTCAATTTGATACCTGAGTTTGGCTTTAACATTCAATTTAGTATGTAACGACCTGACTTTGATCGATATCAGAAAATACGGTTTCGGAACTCAATTCCTTAAACCAAGTCTATGAAAATATGAATGGAGGGTTTGCTGAGTTAGTATAAAAATATGCTAATGAATGATTGAGAAATTTAAAACGAGAAAATCATTAGTTAAAATACAAAGACTAAATTGTAAAAGTTTAATTGCTTTTGAATTTTAATTGAGAAAAATGCAAAAGGACCCATCTGGCAAATAGACAAGGGATCAAGTGGTTATTTAACCATTAAATTGTAAGGAATTAGTGGACGTCAATGTTCATCAAGGGCGAAGGCATAAATTTTCTTTTAAGGAGTCGAAATAAAAATGTATATTTTTACGATAGTAAAAATACAATTTCACCATTTTAATATCTTTTTATTATTATAAATTTTAAAGGATTAAATCAAAATTTTATCATTTTAAGGGGTCAAAGTGCAATTTACCTTTACTAATTTAAATTTTTATAAAATTTAAAAGGGTCTACATGAAATTTATTTTTCATTTTAGGGGGTCGAGGCTCCTACCAACCCCTTGGGTACGACCCTGATGTTCATCCACTTACATTCCATTAAGAAGGATTAAGTAATAGAATAATTATGTTTGAAAGGTAAAATTTTAGTTAATTAGGATTAATTATATTTAAATATTGGTATAAATAGGAAGTTAGTGGAATGATGAAAGGTATTCATCTTCTCTTCTCCTTGTTTGAGTTGTCTATGCTAAGTGAAGAAAGGAGAAAATCTCTTTGGTGTTCTAGCCAAGCTATTCCAAATATTACCTACAAGCTAATTCTTAAGATTTTTATAGAATTGAGATTAATTAAGCTAGATTAAGTTTACCGGTACTTTAGATTTTTTTAATTATTAAATGTTTATCAAATTTCCATTAATGAGTATTTGATGGAATTGAGTTTGATTTTGATGTGAAAATCGAGGTATGAGTTTTAAGCATGTTAGAACTAAGTTGAAAAGTAAAGAAAAGTGTTGGAATTAATTTGAAATTCAACTAAGCTATATATTTAATTTTATGACATTAAGGACTTAATTGAATAAATTGGAAGCTATTAAAAACTATACTATAGATTAGAAGTACAAGGTCCCTAATGAGAGAATATGAAATTCGACTTTGATCCAATGATAAATTTTGAAAAATACGAGTATGTCAGACATCAGTATTCAAAAGAGTTAACTAGAGTCGTGCATCTCATGACATTATTATTGGTGAGCCATTGAATGACTATTATATGTTTAATTCATGTCGTTGATTGTATGTGTATATATACTTGTATGGAGAAAGAAGTGAAAAGAAGTGGAGCAAGTAAAGGAAAGGCTAAAGTTGTTGATTAAGCCTTGAAATATCTACTCATTTTATGTTTTGAAAGGTAAGTTCTCATGGAACTTACTATCCGTCCTTGTTTGATATGTATGCTTCTATTTATTTTCATGTTAATTTTATCTATAGTTATAATTCATGCTAAGTTTATAATGGACTTGACATAATTGGCAAGGAAACATTAATAAATTGGAATGAGTTTTGGTAAGTTGAATAATTATATGTGAACTATGAAATGAAAGTAATGTTTATATGAAAGATGATATGTCTGTTGAAATGTAGCCAATAGAATGGCAAAATATCTTTAAATGTGTTACTAATTGCATATGTGATTGTCATAGTTTTGTAAAATACGTATATGAATGTTTAATGTCCATATAAATTTAGTAGACAGATTAGGATACAGATTAGGATACAGTTGGCATACCAATAGGATTGTATGCACATTTCTTACGAGTTTGATATTAATGTGGAGACTATGTTATGATATTTCAGGATCCAACATTTGTTGCAAATCATTGAGTATGCATTGTCTCTACAAAGACTTCGGTGTGGTGGAGGGATGTGTTTGCATATGCATATGCATTTGTTGCCTAAGGGCTTTGTACTCATGTGCTTTGGTGTGGTGTAGTTCATTCTCTTGTGAGCTATCTTGGTGTGGTGTAGTTCACCTGCATGTCTAAATCCACTTTTACTAAGATTGCATTGGGCAAAACGTTAAATTGAACATGAAATCGAGTAATAAAAAAAATGAACTTAGTATGCTATGTTATAAACCTTTGTAATTGTAACCATTATGGTATAAATGAGTCGCTTATTGAAAGGAAATGAGAATTATATGATCTTATAAGAAGTTGTATGATTTCATGATGCTTTTGATTGTGGTTATGATATTTGACACTTTAATACACATGTTTCCTATATGCTCACCTTGCTTGTAATGTTATGTGCCTTGCTTAGCTAGACTTGTGCTTAGTTCACTTGGTATTTAACATGATCACCTATGATCAAGGTAAGTATATTATGTTCCATTTGAACTTACTAAACATTGAATGCTTACCTATCATTGTTTCTTTACATGTAGATCTACAACTATCATAATCCTCGAAGCCAACTGGTTGCGGATACCACACTATCTACATGACGATCATAGTATGCTTATGTTTGTATTTAATGTTGTGGCATGTACTTAGGATGTCTTTTATAAGTAATGGTCAAACTCTTGTGTAGAAGTGTTATGCTTAACCTTATTATGATGGAACTAGAAAATACCTAATACTTGTTATATATTATTGATCAAGTCCTTTAGTTATTATCAGCCTTATGACTTTTTCGTGTATAGGTTTAGTTGATATGGTATGAAGTCGATATATGGTAACAAGTTAATTGGATGGTAATTTGGCATTTGAAACAATACCTACAAGGTAGTGTGATGAGTTTTTAGGTCATTTAGATAATTTGAAATTGGTATTTAACAAGTTTAAGGAAAAATATGCAAAACTTAGAATATGTCCTCAGAGTTGTGACTCTCTTCCGTCGGTGTCACGACCCTTAACTCACTACCTTCAACATTATGACTTGCCTCTACTGAAGTAGTGGCACTAAACCCACTATCTCTAATGTCGCGATGTTTCCCCTGTTGATGTTGCATCATTGGGTTACTACCTCCATGGTCGCGACTTAGCCCTTTTAAAATAGCAACATAAAGTTGCTACCCACAATGTCGCCACACTACTAATTGATGTCGTGACAACAACTACCATGTTTTGATGTTTTTTACATTTTAGCCCTTTAATTGTTACCAAAGTATCATAAGAGCTTTCATAAGTTTATTATTATCTGAATTTGAATAAACAATGTTTTTAGAAGTGTTAAAACTCAATTTAACTTGTATAAATTGTTCTCATTCGATATTGAAATGAAATTGTAGTTAATTTTGCTAAAGATGTGGTGTCTCATTTCTTGGACTCGATGATTAGGTTAGGAGTGAAGTGTTACATAGTACTTCAAGGTTTTTTTTATCCCAATAAAGTACCTATTTTTTCCTATAACACGTGTTAAACATTTATCGAACCTCATGATGTCGTTTAGTCTGAGTACCAAATTGAACCTTAAAACCAAACTCAAGTACCAAATCAAAAGATTAATACACCATTTGGTACCTGAATTTGATTTCAATGTTCAGTTTGGTACTTTAATATTTTCAATTTGATATTTGAGGGTTTTTTTGTCTTAGTTTAGTGCTTGAGTTTGGTTTCAGCACTCAATTTAGTATCTCAACTTTTCTTTGTCCTGATTAAATGCCTATGTTTTTTTTTCGTATAACACATATCAAATATTCAAACCACATAATGTTGTTTGGGCTAAATATCAAATTAAATCTTACAGCGAAATTTAAGTAACAATTTAAAAAAAATCTTATGTACGAAATTAAACCTTACATATTTGATGATTAGTATTCACTGCTCTAAATATAATTTGAATTTCGCGCTAATTGTATTTATTCTTCATATTTTACCCTATTCTTGTAATTAAAAAAAAAAAACCCAAAAACAAAAAATTCATCTCCAATGGGCTATGCCTTAATGGGCTTTCACAAATATTCCCCTTCCATCATCATGTTCTTCCCCAGCCATTCATGAAAGACATTTGATTCCCAAAACCTAAACCCTCCCCCGCCCCCCCCCCCCAAAAAAAAAACATTCAACAGTTTTCTCATATCGATTTTATATTTAGTAAATTGAATTTGTTCAATATTTTTTTTAATTCAAATGCTCTTCCGCTTATAATGCAAAATCGAAAGCTCAGATGTTTCCTTTTGGGATTCAATTTCACTAACGCTAGGGTCTCCACCTTGTTTGATTCACTCCCTTTCATACTCCCAAATACTTCTTCTTCTGCCAGGTTCTATCTTCCTCTACGACGCCGTTTATGCGGGTACGCCGTAGAGCAGTTCTCAGACGATGAATACGAGTGTGATTTCGAGAACCATAAGGTTTTCTTCTTCTCTTCTCTACTCCTTTCCTCCTACTTCTTGAATTGTGTGATTTTCTTTTCACTTACGTTACATGAAAATCGATAAGTTGTTTGATGCTAATCGATAGCTATGTTTATAATTGATTGGTGTTATTAGGCGTCGTCTTCGGTTGCCAACATTGATGAATGGAAATGGAAACTCAGCATGCTGCTACGTAATGAAAATGACCAAGAAATTGTATCTAGAGATAAAAGAGATAGGAGAGACTATGAACAAATTTCCAACCTTGCTAAAAGGATGGGACTTTACAGGTATATATACTACCTTTACATGCTTTGAACAATATGTTCGATGTATGGGGAAGTACATTTTTTAATATTTATATGTACGTGGCATGATAAGAATGTAATTTCTGCCCTGATTATGCATTTATTTTTGCTTATGTATCAGTGAAATGTATGGAAAAGTGGTTGTTGCGAGCAAGGTTCCACTTCCTAACTATAGGCCAGATTTGGATGATAAACGGCCACAACGGGAGGTAACAAGCTCTGGGAGTGCTTGACAAGCTATTAAGTTCATCATAGCTTGAAATTAATTCTTGTCTGAAAGGAGAATTGGAATTTCTGATGGTTTAATTTTTTAGGTTGTTGTACCATTAGGCTTGCAAAGGAGAGTTGAGGGTTTACTGCAAGAGTACCTTGATCGGCTGCAGTTAAATTCTGGGAAGGTTGGCAAGAATTCAGATATTGCTAATTCCATTGATCCGGCTGAATATGTGAATCCAGATGAGAATCCAGATTCATTCCTGGATAGTTCTGTTATGGAAAAGGTTCTTCAAAGGAGGAGCTTGCGATTACGGAACATGCAAAGAGCTTGGCAGGTATGACCTTTTTCAAATTTCTTCTTCCTTTGTCCACCTGTAAGAGCTTGGGGGCATGACTGGTTTGTTAACTTCTTCTCCTTGAATGCTTTTGATTTGTTAATTGCATAATGTTTTTGACATTAATTTTCTAGCCTTTTGCTTTCTATGATAAACTTTCATGGTTTTGTACCTGTTTCCCTTTATTTGACCATTTATTTTGGCTTTAGATATGAAGTTTTTCTCCGTTACTTACAAGTTTTGATCTGCATATGTGATGTTGTATTTTAATCAGTACTTGAGATGTTGACAATATATTCAAATTTCAAGCATTAATGGCATGTACTCTTCATCTTGGTTCTATTGCAAGTAGTTATTTGATGAGTACAATGGTAATCCTCTCTTTCCTGCCATTGATCTCCCTGGTAATGGTTCTCTGTCTGTCTGTCTCCTTTCATATTCTTGCTCTTTTAGTGTTTATTTCAAAATTTGATATCATTGTTTGCATCTGTAGTTTTCTGTTTTTAATGGTGGATGGTAAATCATAGTCTTGCTCTTGCAAATTACATCCCTGTCTAGAGCAAGATAGAGAGCTGACCTATTTATTTTCCATTGTTTTGTCCTTTGTGTTACTTTTTCTTTAAGTAATTCATAATAACACAAAATTGACCTGCTTAATATATTATCTGCATGCGTTGGGTTGCATATGATGAGTGAGTGAAACTATGTTAAATGAGTTGGGCTATTATACACATTGCTTTCTGTTGATCACCATTAAGGATCAAATGTATGTCAATTTTGTGTTGAAGTGGTGGAATAGTCCAAATCAGACACAATTTTCTGTGCTGCTTTCAAGTTGTCTTGGATTTGCCTTGGCACATTTACTTTAAGCTAAACCACAAGTAACTTAGTATTGATTTCAAGCAGAGAGTTTTTGGGTGTGGCCTTGAGGATCAAATTCCTTCATTTCTGAGTCAATTACATGACTAGTTGGTTTTGATTGCTTCCCTTATGATAAAGAGATTTTTTTTTGGGTGCATTTTTGTTGTAAATTGGAAGCACTTACATTGTATCATGCTGCATATATTTGTGGAAGGCTGGTAAAAAAGTGCAAAAGAACCAAACTTTATCCTTTTTATCAGTTGTCCTTCACATTTTCAGGAATCACCTGAAGGCAAGAAGATGATAGAATTTCGGAAATCTCTGCCTGCATTCAAAGAAAAGGAAAGGCTTCTGCAAGCAATTGCACGTAATCAGGTTTGTGCATGTGATCATTTTCAACTAAGCATATTCAATCATACAACACTGTTGCTGAGAGATGTCCTTGTATTCACTTTTCTGTTTACAGAAGTTTCTGGTTTTCATTTCTTTGCATTTGTTTGGTTGGATCTTCTTTATGCTTCTGATTAATTATATAGAGACTTTCTTCATTTTTCTTTTATTTTTCTCGCCTTTGCTAATTATATTCTTAGTGTTGATCATGACTTGTATTGGCAAATTGATATGTTAAGGAAATTGAAGCCACTTAATTCATTAGGAATCTCTTAAAGAAGAAGAAACTTGAATATAGAAGGATATATTATTATGAGTACCAAAGGAGAAGTTTCTCCTGGTAAGAAATTTTAACAATGTATGTGTCTCTTTCTACTGCTTTAAAGAAAAAATTGGAAAGGACTGTTGTATATTACATATTCTTCTTGGTTATTGGTTGTTGTAGTTTCTCTAGCCTTTTGTTTTCTTTTATTCTAGAAAATTGTGTAACAACACATGAGGTACCTTTCCTTGTGTGTTAATTTGAATTGCAGCTAACAGATTTTTAGTTGCTTATTATAGCATGATACAATTTGGACTAATCATGAATTTAGAACATGTTTTGTGTGTAAATGATTACTCTATATTCCACCCTGCATCAAATTTACTAAAAAAACCAGTGCATTCTGAATTTCTTTAGGATTAATTAGCACCTAATCTTATTCATGCCTGTGCTTCTAGTACCACTGTTAATTGTTTACTACTATTTTAGGTCATAGTGATATCGGGGGAGACTGGATGTGGAAAGACCACTCAACTTCCACAATACATATTGGAGTCAGAAATAGAAACTGGTCGTGGAGCATTCTGTAGCATAATTTGCACACAGCCTCGAAGAATATCTGCTATGGCAGTTGCAGAAAGAGTGTCTGCAGAAAGAGGAGAGCCACTTGGAGAAACAGTAAGTATTGTCTTCTTCAATAAACAAGCACATGCGGACAATATTATAAAATTCTTGCTCACAGCAGTTTTAATTTTGAAAACTTCTTTATTCTTGCTTCCATGCTCCAATAGATATTTTTGGTAGGTTGGTTATAAAGTTCGATTAGAGGGAATGAAAGGGAAAAATACCCAACTGCTTTTTTGTACCAGTGGAATTTTACTCAGGCGGCTGCTGAGTGACCGGAACTTGAATGGTATAACTCATGTTTTTGTTGATGAAATACACGAGCGAGGAATGAATGAAGGTGCCATCCTATTAGACTCTGTTTTATGAGTTTTCACTCTTGAAAAGCCATCTAGTGTGATTCTTGATATTGTATCTTGCCCTTTTGGCAAATTTTCCAGATTTTCTACTTATTGTGTTGAAGGATCTTCTTCCACGTCGCCAAGATTTGAGATTAATTTTAATGAGTGCCACTTTGAATGCTGAGCTTTTCTCCAATTATTTTGGCGGGGCACCTAAAATTCACATTCCAGTAAGTTAGAAGTTGAGCTTACTCTTTGTGTACTGATTTGTAGGTTTCTGTTAATGTGTTCACAGAATATGCAAGCTGGGTGTGTCAGCAATCTGAATAATAAGTTTTACTTTATCATATGTATCATCTCTATTTCAGTTGGAAATAAGAGTTTGGGCATGTGATTTTAGATTTTCATATATGGCTTTTGGAGTTGGATCGATTGTACATCTAATTGACTACAAAATTGTTCTGTATTCTCGTGAAACCTAAATGTAGTTTCTTTATTCATTCCAAAATCTGCCAAATTTCTAGTTCTGTTGGTCAACAAAGTTGTCTAACCTACAGACTACCCATATACACACTTCAATAGAGGAGTTCATTTTTGGTTTGATTCTTTAATGATTAAATTTGTCCCCACTTTTTACAACCTTCACAGGATTGATATTGTGAACTTATCAAATTCATGATAAATCTTAGTTTGCTCGCTAAAATAGTAAATAATAAAATTTCAGTTGCTTCATATAATTAAATCCATTTTTGCATTCTGAAGGAGTTAATCAATTTTGTTTCCTTCCTTTATCTTCATTTTTCTCTTCTTACCATAATTAATTTGATAGTTGATAGCTAGAAGGATCCTATCATGTACCCATGCATGTTGATGGGAAAAAGGGTGCATTTGCATGTTTCTGTGTTATTGCTTTTGTTTATTCATCTCATGTTTCTTTTTTTGTTTCAACTATTTATCTTAAAGCTGTTCGTGATTTTGACATATTTTACTCTGGATGGGATTTAGTGAGATCCTTTTACCCAAATTCTTCTTTGTGCTAGTCTAATTTTGTTCATGTATGCTCAGGGTTTTACGTACCCAGTCAGGGCACATTTTCTGGAAGATGTTTTGGAACATACTGGATATAAGTTGACTTCTTTCAATCAAATTGATGATTATGGCCAAGAGAAAATGTGGAAAATGCAGAAGCAACTTGCTCCACGGAAAAGGAAAAACCAGATTACTGCTCTTGTAGAGGTATGCTACAATTACTTGGTTATCAGCTGGGGACATCATGGCATTTTTGGGCATCATTGTTTGGAATAGTGATAATTAATTGCTGTTAGAAAGATAATGTTCGATTTAACTTTTAAGCAATCTAAAATTTGTAGGATTGTTGGCATTTGTCCCATTGATGAATGCAGTGATATTTTCAAAATTTTTCATATGGGGTTTCTTCTTCCTCTTCTTCTTGCAATTCCTTATTGGGCTTTCGTATAATTATTTAAGAACATGTCTGATGGTTAAGTTAAGAGGAGGAGCTTTGGACTTTGGTCTTCCTTTCTGGGGGTAGTTTAGTTTGAAAGTAAGTGTCCCAACTGGATATTTTCAATCTGATCTGCATATTTTTTTGGTCGCGGGGGTGGGCAGGGTATAGTTTCTACCCCAGAAGTGATGATTGTTGGGAGGATTAAAATTCTTCAAAGTTACTTCCTTTAGTGACAACTTCGGAGTTGGAATCAATTTGGTCAGTTTGGTTTGGCTTACTCTACTTCAAAGTTCAGACTGTTGTACTTAGAAGAGGATAGTAGAAAAGAAAGTCAATTTTGTTTGGTATTGGATTGTCATGGGTACAAGTAACACTTTGGAAACTAGAACCTTTATATTGTCTGAGGCCTAAGGGCCTTGCCCAAGTAAAGTAGGTATATTTGTGTCTGTAGATATGTGATTCTGATGTTACACTTTTAAAGACTGGTACAGTTTATACTGCAAAATTTTCTTTTTCTTTTGTTGGTCAATTTTCTAACAACCCCCCCCCCCCCAATGCAGGATTTCTTTGTAGTCCTATCTATGTTGTTAAATGCTTACATTATGGAGTAGATAATTTGATATTATTCCTTTTTCTTTAAAGGAAAAGGAACAATTAGAAAAAAATTTGGAGAGAATTTCAATGAAGTTTTTTTTTTTTTGCTTGTCACCTTATAAAAAGTCGGGCTGATCAAATGCACTTAGTTTGAAAAGGTCTAAGGCACTATTTCTTCTGTAGCTAATGTGCAGTGTCTGGGCGGGTGACTTAGCAACCACTGAGCAGATGAAAAGTCTGGATTTATGTGTACTTAGATTAGAAGAGTTTCTAATCCCACTTGTGGTGCATGTTGTTGGAATTGTGCTTTTTTGCAAATACATAGGATTAGTGAGGCTAAATAGCAGTCGATGCTGAAATGTCACGAGCGTCAACCCTCATAGGAAGCTACCTTAGAACAACTGGGACCGGATGATGATCATCTGACTCTCTATTGTTCGAACAAAGTTGTATAGTCTTTTGTTGTAAGATGTAGCATTGAGCATATTTGGGTTTGACTTATTGTAGTAAGGCTTTTGCAATTATTCATCATTATCCTCAGATCGAAGTTGTCTGACCAGTGAATAGCATTATATCATGAAATGTTTGCCTTTTTTTTTTTTTTTTGCTTGGGTTTTTTTTTTTTTGGGGGGGGGGCATTATTATATGATTGCTTCTTACTTTAATGCCTGGTTTTGTTGTTTTTATTTTGACAGTTATACCTGTTTCTGAATAGTGTTTGATTGAAACCCTCTAAAGCTAAACTTCAATACAAAAATTCTGATTATCTCTAAATGTTTCGCCTTTTCTCATATTTCTGCAGGATGCTCTCAACAAATCAAGCTTTGAGACTTATAGTTCAAGAGCACGTGATTCTCTTGCATGTTGGATGCCTGATTGCATAGGATTCAATCTTATCGAGGCAGTTCTATGCCATATATGCCGAAAGGAAAGACCAGGAGCTGTGCTAGTATTTATGACTGGTTGGGAAGATATCAGTTCTTTGAGGGATCAACTTAAAGCTCATCCTCTTTTGGGAGATCCTAACAGGGTTCTGCTTCTAACATGCCATGGTTCTATGGCAACATCTGAACAGGTAGATTTATTTCTGCTCTCTGAATCACTTGAAGTTTTGGCTATAATTTATGATTGAAGGTTGCCCAAACAATGAATTGAAATAAAGGCATTATCATTCTAAAGAAATTGCATTCATTTCGAAATTCAAATAAAATTCAAGCACAATAACTTTTAGTTAATGGGAGTTCAGCATTTAGTTTTGCAATGAAAAATAAGAGGAGATATGTATTAATACAGAATTGGAAACTAAAGCATAGCAAGTAGGCAGGCCATGGATGAAGAAATTTACCTTGACCTAAAACCATGAAATATTAACTTTTGATCCAGAGGTTTTGGAGAACCAAATGTCCTAGCATTAAGTCGTTTTCCATATAGATAAGCAATGTCATATGATAAAGCTAAGTAGCTAGCAAGCACCAAACTTGAGTTCTGTAAAATTCTTTCATTAGTGCTATCAATCACTCACTGTAATAGTTTGATCCCTTTTAGCACAATTTTGGAGGGGTTTTAGAAATGCAGTTAGTATATATCCCTTTGCTAATAACTTAAATTTGTTAGCTCAGGAACCTAACATACTTTCTTGAACCGTCTCAAAGCAAAGCTACCATTAAATGAAGATTAAGCTTAATAAAGCAAAGGGCAACTATGCTCTTGTACAAGTCCATTTCATTCATTTGACTGTCTTCTGTTATTATCTGCAGAAATTAATATTCGAGAAACCGCCTCCCAATATACGTAAAATTGTTCTTGCTACAAATATGGCAGAGGCAAGCATTACAATCAATGATATAGTTTTTGTGGTCGATTGTGGAAAAGCAAAAGAGACCACATATGATGCTCTGAATAATACACCATGTCTGCTACCTTCCTGGATATCTCAAGCATCAGCCCGTCAAGTAAGTATCCTTTGAAACTAGGTTTATGTAATTTTGATTATCCTTTTATGTGTATACTATGTACATGTGTATCTATCATAAACTTTTGTCTATGTCACTTGTTGGGTATACTCTGTATATGTGTACCTCTATTATAAAATTTTGGCTATGTCAATTGTTGCATATACTATGTACATGTGTAGTTCTATTATACTCTGTAGAGTATACTCTGTACATGTATACCTCTATTATACAAATTTGGCTTTGTTAATTGTGGTGTTACAGAAGTTTAGCAATCTGATTTTTTTTTCAATTTTCTATTTGTACATGTGTTCATATGCATTGTCCAGGAGATGCTACTTGTGTTTGATTGCCTGAGAGTATGGTTAGGTTCTTCTGGGACTTGGTCAACCTTTACAAAGACGAGTGTGTGTTTTTAACAATGTTTAAAAGAGTTACACTCTGATTGTTGACTCTGTTATATCAGATCCCATTGTGTTTATGTTGCCTACTATATCTTGTTGTGGCTGATGTAAGTGGTTTTGATTGATATTTTGGTGGCCAGAGAAGGGGTAGAGCTGGTCGTGTGCAGCCAGGTGAATGCTACCACCTATATCCAAGATGCGTTTATGAAGCTTTCTCTGAGTATCAACTTCCTGAACTTTTGAGAACTCCTTTGAATTCTCTCTGCTTGCAAATAAAAAGTTTGCAGGTTGAAAGCATTGGAGGATTCTTGTCAGCAGCTTTGCAAGCACCAGAACCATTGGCTGTAAGTATTATTTTAAGCTTTTACTAGTTATAGTTTAAGCATATTTATATCTGCCATACTATTGAATTTTGTTCACCTGTATGAAATCTTATCTTTATATTTCCTATAAGAGAACAAGGTGTTAACGAAGAAATTATGAGAATAATACTCCAGTGACTGGATACCTTAGGAAAACATGTGAGAATGTAAATGTTTTCCTTCATAGAAAACAGCGAGAACCGAGCATGTTTGACTATAGATAGCGTGAACTGGTTAAGATCCATTGAAAAGTAATAAAAGAAGGGAAAAAGGAAGTTAGAGGGCAAGACAGCGGTTTCCTCTAAGTGCAAGAATGAATGCTCGATACTCAATACATACATATATGTATATGTATATATATATGATACTTCCATTGTCTCTCTATTAGCAATTTAGTTTAAGCTCATATTTCTTTATTTCTTTCTTGTTTTCATTTTTATGAATACTGCAACATGGCTCATTGACAAAATAATGAATGACAGGTCCAAAACGCCATTGATTTTCTAAAAATGGTTGGGGCACTAGATGAGAAGGAAAATCTCACTAATCTAGGTTAGTTTGCTATTGCTATGCTGGGTAAATTTGTTTTGCAGCATAAACTTTATATCTATTATTTCCTTGATGACCAATTGAATGTTCATCTGTCCTCTTTGGGTGTTTCAAAATATGTTTTCTATCCTTTTGTGAATATCTCAAGCTAATACTTACTGTTTCATACATTTATTTATCATGATATTTTTCATCCTTGTGGACTAAAGAACTAGACATTAGTTTTTTATAATGTTTCAGAATTTTAAAATAAAAACCATGAGCCCTAGTTCTTTTCTTAAACTTTGTGCAAGTCAAATGTGCATGTTCACTGTGGAATTGAAGGAGGAGTATTCGCTATTGTTACTTATTTCCCTCTCTTGTGTCTTCCCCCTTCTTCCAATCAGGAAAGTTTTTGGCGATGCTTCCTGTAGATCCCAAACTTGGGAAAATGCTAATCATGGGTGCCATCTTCCGTTGCTTTGATCCTGTATTAACAATAGTGTCTGGACTCAGTGTCAGGGATCCTTTTCTTTTGCCTCAAGACAAGAAGGATGTAAGTGCAAAAACATCTGTTCTTTTTGGTATATTGAATTGTGTTTTGCTTTCTTATCTTTTGATGTTTGCTGCACATGTGTTGAGAACTATGACAAGATCTGAATTGCCTTGATACTATCAAATGCTTCTTGCAAAATTTATATCAAAACATATAATGGTTTCCATTCCTCTCTTCAAATTATTCTCCTTCCTTTCTCTTGCCATGCAAATCCACATTGAGAACAGAAAAATGACACCTTGATAATCATTAGTTGTTTTGCTGCTTCTGCAGTTGTAATGTAAAGCAAGCAAGTTTTCAAGACATAGTTTTTATGTTTTCATTAAGTTATTGATTGATAAGATATGGATATATATAAGTTTACAGTTAGTATTGGAATGATATAATTTCGAAATTTTGTTATACATGTATAAGTGATTCATGGAAGTATTTTTCATTATTATGATAGATATAACATGTCATTTTTTCTGCTTATGAAAAAAATTAAACTGATAGTGCATATAATATGATTAACTTGATTTAAGTAGTAATAGTAAAGTGTTTACTTATTAGAACTTCTATATTTGCACTATAATGTGACTTAACAATTCACTTAGTTTGGAGTACTGAAGGATAGGATCAACAATTAGAGAAGAATTCAGCTTTATTTGTCATAAAGAACAAATTGGAGATATCGACATAAAGAACAGATGCTGCAATAGTGGGAACAAATATTTGAATAAGAGAAAGGGGAGGAAGGACAAGTAAGGAATTGGAAAAGAATATATGAATGCTTTCTTTAAAAAAGTGAAAAAAATTTAAAATAAAGAAAGACAAATAAAAGAGTATCAAAATACAATTTTCTAATTTTGTCATTGGCTCAAACCAAAAATAAAACCATAGAGAGGCAGACTCTTTAAAAGAAAAAAAAATCTAAAAGAGTGAATGGGCTTAAACACGAAGGGGAAAAAGAGCATGGTTGCCACTATTGCTAGAATAGTATTTTGCAAGTAATTCAACATTAATCTGGATTCAGGTTTAGCATATGGGATAATGCCTCTGCATTACTGGTTTTTCATTTCTTTTCTCTTTTATGAGTTTCAAATGATTCTTCTGGAATCCACATTGTGCAGATTGGGGTTGAGTTGGGCTGGGGTAGGTGCGGGACAAGACTACAATGGCTACTGATCCTAGGAAGAAAAAAAAATACTGGTTGCTTTGAATGATTTTTGTGCCTTTACTCATCATAATGCTATTTTAAGGCACAAGTTGAACGCAATGTCAGGTTTTATGGTGATAATTCATTAAAATGAATATTTGATGGCAGAAAGTTGACCAGGAACCATGGTAGTCGGTACCATTCCGGTACCGCCCCGTACCAGCTAGAGTGCTCTGCTCTGGTAGTAAACCGGAACAACAAACTTTAGGTTCTGTTCCAGTGTAAATTTCGGTCAGTACCGCTTGTATCGGTGCATACCGGTTGATTTCGCCCGTACCGCCCGGTACCCAAAAAACATTAATTTTAAATTTAAATTTTTATTATTTATTTGTAAAAAGAATTAATATATTTTAAATTTAAGTTTATTTTTTATTATTTATTTGTACCAAAATTAATTTTAAAATATATTATCATTTAAATTTTTTATTTATTTATTTTGAATTTGTTGAATTATGAATTGTTATATGCATAGTATGGGATGATCTTATTGTTTAATTTACATAATAATCTTTTTGCTTGTTTATTTTTCGTTTGTTTAATGATGGATTGTATTTGTGAAGCTTATTAAAGAATGTTTTATATAATTGATGAGTTTTTTTTTTTTTTTGGTATCTTAAAATTTACATATGGTCAGGTTTGAAACCCATGCCACCAATATTTTTAAAACCTTTTTTTTACCACATCAACCAAAGTTTTATTTTTTATGAGTATTTTATATTTGATATTTATGTAATCACATTATTTGATATTTGTAAATACTTTTCATATACACATATCAAATGTTTTTCAAAAATAGCAATAACTCCGAAACGGTACACCGAAACAGACCGGTACCTGTACATACCAGTATTATTAGAAAATCTGTATGTCTACCGGTATAATACTGACTACCTTGCTAAGTACAACTATAGGCATATGTAAGCATCTCATTTCGATGTTGTAGATGATTTTGGAAATCAGAAACTTCATAAAATGGCTTCTACTTTTGTTATAGGGAAAGAAAGCAAATTGGCTATAATCATTTTTGTTGGCTTCAGAAAAAGTAACTGTGATATTGGCACTTTTGGTAGCTGTAAAGGTCTCAAGGTTTATGAATAAGTGTGTTTTGACTAATATAATGGGAGTTTCTAAAGTAGCTTTACCCAACTCCTCTGAACTTGGCTCAAATAAATCTTAGCAATTTACTTGCATTTTACTCCATTTGTCTATTTTTAAAAGGTCATATTTTTCTAAATGTCAAAATAGTGGCTCAACCCTGAAAATTGATTAATTTTATAAGCTCCATCTTTTGTGTGGAAAGACTTGCTACTACTGAACTATGAATTATTGATGTATATTCTGTTTTTATTGTAAACATCCTTTTGAACTCCATATTAGCCCAACCAAAGATCTTTTGCTTATTGCTATTTGAGGCCCATCTATGTAACTATCTGGTGCTTCTATGTAACTTTTTTGTAAGTGCTTAATTACTTTTATTTCTGTTAAGTCAATTTTCTACAACATAACAGTTATCAATTTGATACAAGATAACAGTTATCAATTTGATCTTTTGACATGTAGGTTGTTGATATTTGTAGATCATTGTTTGTATTACCAACATTTTTTGCCATCTTAAAAATTTTAATCTATTTGGGACAGCTAATTCAATTTTTCTTTGACTAATTATCCTTTGTATATTTTAGTTAGCTGGGACAGCCAAGTCTAGATTTTCTGCGAAAGACTACAGTGATCACATGGCTCTTGTCCGTGCTTATGAAGGCTGGAAGGATGCAGAAAGAGAAGGATCAGCATATGAGTATTGTTGGAGAAACTTCCTGTCTGCACAAACTCTTCAGGCTATTCATTCTCTGAGGAAACAATTTGGTTATATTCTAAGAGAAGCTGGCTTGATAGATGCAGATGTAGCTGCAAACAATAAATTAAGTCACAACCAGTCTTTAGTTCGAGCTGTCATATGCTCTGGACTCTTTCCTGGAATAGCATCTGTAGTGGTGAGACATCTTTATTATCTATAAATGCGGCTTCAATATTTCTTATTGATTATATGAGATGACATCTTCAATTTTGTGCCTTATGTGCAGCACAGAGAGACATCAATGTCTTTTAAAACAATGGATGACGGTCAGGTTTTGTTATATGCTGTAAGTGAAAAAACCAATTAAAATTCTGTTGTTCCGTGAACCATGCTTCCTTGGCAACCCATCCTTTGCAATGAAACAAAAATTCAGTAATCCTTATCTGCATTTTTTTTAAGGAAGCTAGGCCAAATCTTGTCTTGAGATTGCCTTTTTCTTTACCAGAAGGAGAGCAAGAATGATATTTAATTATTTTGCTTCCTGTACAATAACTTTGGCAGCATTTTATTTCATCATGGGAGACACAAGTTGCAAATAAGACAACAAATTATTTTTTCTTACATTCTTTTTGAACTCCTTTAGCCAAGAAAGTTATTGCCAATCATTTTACTTTTATATTTTATTTTCTGCTGCCAATCAGATTGTTTCAACCTTTTTTTTTCTAGTTTATATACGCATGCTCACAAGTCAAGAAAATATTAGTAACAACGGCTAAAATTTAGAAGTTTGGCGCAAATTACAAATTTGTGAAGTAATAGCTTATTTTGGAAATCCATACAAGGCCTTTATATTTTCAGTTTTAGAAATTATTTTGAATTATTAATTCAATTTTTATTCACTAACCTTTCAAGTACATAGGAAACCTTTGAGCATACCCTATCCAGCAGTCACCCCTAAGTTTGAGTAACATAGTTCATCATACGTGGATAAAATTTATGGGTCAGTTGGTCCTAATCAGACAACTATGGTTAGTCAATAATGCCGTAAAAAGGTGAATCTTGGGTGGATATTGAAAGGGTTATTTACTCAGAACTACATCTTGTAATTTGTGTTATCGTTATTGTTAGTTATCAAAAGAGATAAAGGTGCATTTAGGGCTTTAGTTTTCATGACAATCTTCAGAAAAGAACTTTAAGCGTGTGTGTCAAACCCCACCCTCCCGCCTTTCTCTTGTTGGAATTTAAATTCCAGATGCCACTGCTATTATTTGAGGTTGATAATGATTTTTGTTTCAGAATTCTGTGAATGCACGGTACCAAACAATACCTTATCCATGGCTAGTCTTTGGTGAAAAAGTAAAGGTCAATACAGTTTTCATACGTGACTCCACTGGCGTATCAGATTCTATATTAATGCTCTTTGGTGGTTCTCTAAGCCGTGGGACAGAGGTGATTTCAGTTTTGAAAACCTACGTGTAATTTTCCTTCCTATAGAATTGAACCGTTAAAAATTTCTAACTAATCTCTTGGTTGTTTCCAGGTTGGGCATTTGAAAATGTTGCAAGGGTATATTGATTTCTTCATGGATTCTACCTTGGCTGAATGCTATTTGAAGCTCAAGGAAGAACTTGATGGACTTATTCAGAAGAAGGTGAAAGAATACTTCTATATGCATTCTTATGATGCATTCTTTTACATATTAGAAATTACAAAAATGTGTCTTGTGTTAAGATTTTGCTGCTTGTCATATCAATCAAAAGTTGATTCTTTCTCTTTGATTTTTTTACCATATTTATTTTACTAGCATAATACATACCGCCTCGACTCAATGTCAATATCTTAAGTGTACCCTTCTTTCTTCTTAGTTGTTAATTCTTTATCTCACTGATTATAGCACACCTATCCGTTTGAAAAAATCTGAAGAGTTTATCGAGAATTGGAAAAAAGAATTCATGTATTCAGTTGGCATTTTGAATCATCACACCACAATTTTTTGCCCTTCAATTCTTTTCTCTTCACACGATTTAATTAAATTCAAGATTTCATTTATTGAGCATTGCAAATAGCTGTTAAATCGTGTGGCTGACTTCTAGGATGAGGTCAAATATAGCATTGGTGGGATTTATTTAGTTCCGGTTCATGCTAAGGTGCTCTATATTGTAGATGTAGCAGGTATCTGTGTCCGATGCACATATGGACATGAGTTTGGGAAAATGACTCTCTAAATATAAAGAACTTAAAAAGAAAATTTGAACATACCCATATCCGACACTCAGTTGAGTTTAACTTGGATTTTATGCTTTGGCTTTTGTATTTTGCTGCATGACCTGCCTTGTGTTTCCAATGATATGTTACCTTGTTATATGCAGCTTCAAGATCCTAGTGTTGATATTCTCCAGGAAGGGAAGTACCTTATGCTTGCAGTTCAAGAGCTAGTGTCTGGAGATCTATGTGAAGGGCGGTTTGTTTTTGGCCGCTTAAGCAGGAAGCCCAAGGATTCTGCTGACAGCAGTAAATTCACAAGGGATGGAACAAATCCGAAGAGCTTGCTCCAAACTTTGTTAATGAGGGCTGGGCACTCACCTCCAAAATACAAGACGAAGCATCTAAAGACAAATGAGTTTAGGGCACTAGTGGAATTCAAAGGAATGCAGTTTGTGGGAAAGCCTATGAAAAACAAGCAGCTTGCTGAGAGGGATGCCGCTGTAGAAGCATTGGCATGGTTGACTCATACCTCTGACAATAGCCGTGGTGATGATGATTCCCCTCTTGATGTCACTGACAACATGTTAAAACTTTTGGGTAAGCGTCGAAGATCAAAAAGACGATAGGTATCCTTTTCTCTATTGCTGCATGCTGTGCCTTTCCATTGTAGCTCTAAGTGGCCTGGAGTCGGGGGTTTAAAATGAAGAGAACTTTCGGAACCTACTGCTGATTGCTGCTCAAATTGTTTCGATGATCAATTACGGAAACTCAGTGACATCAGAGTGAGGAGCTGGCTCAAGGAACGTCTTGAGGGATCTGCATCAGATGTATGAGCTGATCGCTGAAACAGATGCATGATGCATGCGTAAATTAAGGTAACTCTCCTCGCATGCAAGCATCAACTGTCATAAAAGCTGATGATTGCACTTGCATGTAGGCTGCTGCATTGAGCACTGTAAAGAAATAGTTCTGCAATTATATTTTTGCAGGATTTAAGGATTGTTTAAACATTTAGGTTTTTTAAGAAAAAATGCATCAATTATAGGTTTATTTCTATAAAAATCATTTTAATAAGCGTTACACTGCTGCTTAATGAGGAAAAACCATGTTTTGTTATTTTTTTTTAAATTTATAGTTGAGATACATAGGCAGTGGTGTAGATATATGTATATATGTAAAGGAAGAGTTGGGTAGAAATGATATATTGATAAATATCAAAATTATACATGAATTTTGTCACAATTTATAATGTTATATATCAACTTCAATTTGGTGCATTTATATACATCACACTTTGATTTTGATTTAATTTTTATATTTCACTAACTCCATTATTTATGTGAAATAAATTTTCGTTAAATCATTTGTAAATTGTTAACATCATATTTTTTAAATTAAAAACAAACAAACTACCTAGATAAAAAAAAAAAACAAATTTCATGGGGAAATAAAATTTTTTTTAAGTGTACTTATTTTTTAATTTAGATGAAAATAATTTAAATTTATTTGTTAGTTTTTTAATTTAACAAAATGCAATGTCAGAAACTTACATGATATAAATGTAAAATTGTGACACATAGATAATGAGATTAATGAAATGTGAAAATTGAATTAAAATTAAATTTTGATGTGTATAAATATACCAATTTAAAGTTAATGTATAATATTGTAAATTGTATTAAAATTAATATATAATTTTGATATTTATACCATTAATATAAGATAAAAGATTTATGAAGTATGATTGTAGTGACAGGTAGTGTGACTTTTGATTTCGTTTATTTTGTGTTAAATACATTTCATATTTTATTTTTGGTGACACCTTTTTAGCTAAGGATTATGGTGTGGATTGCTATTTTTTTTTTTAATTTTAATTCTCAATTGATGATTACATTTTATTAAAACTTCTTTTAAATTTCTTATAAAAAGAAAGTTTCTTTTTGAAAAAGTACTTACCAATTTATTCTTATTGAGTTTGCATGACTTATATGATATATTAATATTAAGATCGGAGCTGTTTATGCATTGAGTTACACCTTTTGGATATTAAATGATTTTTTTTGGAAAAATATTTTTAAAAAAAAATTAATTATTGAAGTTTCATCGTTTTTAAAAAAATAATTATATTAAAAATAAATAGTATACAAATATGTAATGAGTATAATTAGTTTTGTAAAAATATATAAATATAATATATTAAAGTTGAATAAAAAAAACCTTATGGTGGGATGAAATTCATTATAAAATTATTAAAATTTTGAAGGTAATCCATTGAAAGGGATGAGTCTCTGTATTTTGGGAGGGTGTGAAATACGAATTACATATCCATATCCATTACTTTTAAAAAATATTGATAAAGATAAATTATAAAAGTAGTCACTTTTATTTATTTTTAATTACATTTTAATCATTTATGTTTGAAATGTTACATTTTAGTCACTTATGTTATTGTTTTGTTACGAAATGGTTATTCTGTCGTTAAGCTCCGTTACTTTCCTAACAACAATCTTACGTGACAGTCCAAATGGGTTTTAAATACAAATTTAGATGTTCAACTTTAATTAAATAAATTTAATTAATTAAAAATTTTAAATTAATTACAACTGAAAAAAAAACTTGGTTAGACATCTAAATTGGTATTTAAAACTTATTTGGACTGCCACGTAAGATTGTCGTTAAGAAGGTAACGGAACTTAACGGCAGAATGACCAGTTTGTAACAAAACGATAACATAAATGACTAAAATGTAACCTTTCAAACATAAATGACTATTTTCACAATTTACCTTATTGATAATTGTGAAAAGCAATCCTTTTTATTCGTGAATGGAAAGTTGGTAAAATCATAATGACGACCAATCAATTTGCATTTTCTATTTATTTGTATGAATTGCACTGTCCGTTTAGCGGGGATTAAACGTTGACCTTTTTTCAAGTATTAAAATAATTTAATTTAAAGTATATAAAAATTAATAATCAATTGTGTCTTTTGAATAAATACATAAAAGATAAGCTTAAATTTCATCAAAATTTAAAAAATCTGAATATTTATTAAATTCTGTTTTTCAAATTTCTAGAGACCCTAAAATGTCAGAGGAAAATGAATAAAATACATTTCTAAAATTTCCAAGTAGATAAGATTAATTCCATCTAGAAGAGTGTGACGTGCACGCGCATGACTGCAGTAGGCTTTTGTCCAAATCACATTTCTAATTTCTGTTTTAAGGTTTTGTGTTCTGTTTCTTGAAAATTTTATCCTCCAATCCAATCTTAATTCAGTAAAAATTTTACTAAAAACCCTTTGTTTTTACAAATTTATTATTTCAGAGATTTTTTTACGCACAATAAAATTCGAATTCAAAATATTTATTATACTTTTTAATAACTCAGCTTTATTAATAAACTAAAGTCATATATAATATTAATTTTTTAAAATTTATTCAATAATTTCTTGCTCACATCATAACTATTTAATTGGTGTAATCATATGTGATCCTTCTAGTTGATTTCTGGTTACTATAAAAAGAATAATTTTGAAGGTAATCATAGTATAAGGAGTTTGAAATTTATGTCAAAAGGTGAAAAATTCAAACCAATAATATAGTAATATAGCGGTCTATTTTGATTTCTTTGGATGCAGAATCATCCGTCAAATTTTTATATTAAATTGAACAATCATATGGGTACAAACAATAATTATATAAATACATAAATTATTGATCTTTTAAAAAATACATATATCACACTACAACACATGTATACATAACATTCTCAAAGTTTTTAAATACATCTCTTCATTGGTCAGGTTGGATCGAAAAAATAAGTTTAAAATTTTGTTTAAGTTCGATTCGGATAAAAATGCTAAAATTCGGATTTGACCCGATTCTTTCGAATTATTTTTTTATATAAAGATTTTTAAAAATATAATACAAAAAATACTAAAAACATTAAAACAAATATTTTTTAACAAATTGAAAATAATTTTTTAAAACAATATTTATACTTAAATAACACTAAGATAGGTGTATCTTAATAAGCAAATGATTCTAAAATAGTAACAAAATTAATAATAAAACAAGAGTTGTACGATATCCAAACAATAACAACAAAATAGTACTAACATAATAGTTAAATGATAACAAAATAATGATAAAACAACAAGAAAATAGCAATAAAACGATATTTTATTTTTTTTTATCTTTTTGCTAATTCGGTTTGGGCCGAGCTCAAGCCAAAAAAATCTTACCCGGGGCCCGATTTGTTTTTTAAACAAACTTATTTTTTACCCAAACACATTTTTCAGACCTATATTTTTACTCAAACCCTTTCACTTTTCGGGTGGATTGGCCCATGGAAAATTCTATCTTCAAACTTGTCTAAAGTAATACCATTTATCTGATTTGAGTTTTAGATAAGTAATTTGTAATTCCCTTATGGTCGGTATGAATTATTAGTAATAATAAAATAACTTTTACTTTATATATATAAAAGTTTGGAGAAAGTTTTGAATGGATAAGAACATAACAAGTGATTCCAATAGAAAAAAAGATGTTCATATTAAGGGTCTCGGGTTTGAGCACCTGTGTATGCAAGGTGTGTGTGCGTTGTCAAAGGGTTAAGAAAGTATGAACTGATACTACTATGTAATCACACCAGTATATTTAAAAAAGTTTTTAATTGATAAAAATATCTTTAATGATAAGTATAATGATAAATTTAATCTTTAATATTTATATTAATTTGGCCCTTATTCTTTTTTTTAGAATAAATATTACCTTCAACTTTTTAAAAAGAATCAAGTTTAAACAATAACCTTTTAAAAAGTATTGAATTGTTTTTTTAAACGGAAATATTGACTAAAACATTAATTTTTAAGTATAGCAACGTGCATGACAATCCATATATACTTTATTTTTTAAATTTTTTTATAAACTTTATATAATTTTTATTTTTAGAATATTTTAATATTTTTTATTATTTTTTGACGTGACATATAAAATAAATAAAGTCATGTCAGCATGAAGTGCACATGAACTATCACATGGGTTACCACACCAACATCATTAAAAAATTAATATTTTAGTCAGCATTTTGATTAAAAAATAATTTGACTCTTTTCAAAAAGTAAATAATTTAACTAAAAAAGAATAAAATTAAATTAACAAAAAATGTATACATAAAAAACTAAATTTATTATTATGTCTTAATTATATTACTACGTTATTATTAAAAATAATTTATTAATATATTAATAGTGATAATAAAAAATAATATTAATTAATGTGATAGTATATTAATGTAAAATTAACTAATTTAGCCATATCATCTAAAAGTTTTACTTAGAAATAAAATAGTATATTGTTAATCAATAAAATTTTAAATCTATAAAATCATTAAATATAATTGGGTAAGTTAAAAATAAAAATTTACGTTTTTATAATTAAATATTTTAATTAAATAAATATTATTTTTATATATAAATATGGTTTTATTTTAAATATGGTAATATTTAATCATGTTAAAATCAATTTTTATAATTAATAGAAATTAAATGCGTGACATCAACACTATATATAAAGATAACATCAAAATATTGGTATATTGGTAATTTAATAGTATAGCATGTATAAATTTATTAATTTATATGTTAAAACTCAAAAAATAATTATTTTAATTTAAATTAAAAATAATTTTTTATAAATATAATTACATCTAATCTAATAACATTTAAAGAATAAATGAAAAATCGTATTTTAGTATTATTTAATAGGTTTTATTAAATCACGTGTATTGAGTTGATGATCAAGGGTGTTCACCATCCCAAGTGTAATTTGGGTTCAAATTGCGCTAGTTGTTGTTTGTAATTCACCAAAAAAAAAAGGTTTACTAAAAATGTATAATTATTATTAGTATTTGATATGTTTAGTTATTATTTTTTTTAAATGAAAAATTTAATCGATTTGTTGAGTTATAAGCATGATTGAAATATGTACTAGACTCATCCAGAAAATTTTAAAATATTATTTTATTAATTATTTTATTTATATGATCCGTAATAGATAGGATGTTTATTTTATTTAAAGTAGTTGATTTATATCAATAAGTGTTGGGTACAATGAGCAACAATAAGCACATTTGACTTTCAAAATAAGAATTTGAGTTCAAACTTTGATAGCGATATTATTATAAGGGACAAACATGAACCTCGAAATAATTAATTTTTATGAATTATAAAACGAACATGAAAGATACTTTAGTTCCATAAAAATATAGTTGATCCATATGATAGCTCACAAACTTATTTAAGATTTATATTCAACGTATTAAAAGAAACAAAATTAAAATAAGTATTTAAAATGACTAATGTGTATATTCACTTGAATATTGCTTAAATTTATATTCAATTTGTTCAAAAAAAAAATATTTTTTAGTTTATTATTTCTTTCTAAATGTATATACACTATCTATTCTAAAAAGAATTATGGTAGATTTTGTATTGTATATTAAACAATTTTCTTAAGTTTAATTTTCATATTTATATTATTAGTTTATTACAATGGTTAAATAAATTACATGTTTTATATTTATAAAATATTATGATAGATGTTTTATATTATTAAATAAAATTATAATTTCACATATTTTAATAATTTCAATAAAAATAAAATAATTTACAACTTTTATTATATATCATTTTTAATAATGATAAAAAAATATTATTGTTTCTAATCTAATTTTTTTAATAGTCATTTTCTATCCTCATCTTATCGCTATAGTTGCATTTGAATCGAAATACACACTCCATTACTGTTTATAATCTCACACTACAATATTCAATATCACTTTCACCGGAAACAAACACACCGCCTATCCAATGAAAGCTTAAATCAACTCAAAACTTTTTGTGCGTGATTAATACAATTAAATTATTTAATGGAATGATTAATTTATTAAAATATTAATCTCTTTTATAAACGATGCAAAAGTAATTGAGAAAAGCATTTCAGATAGAAATAATAAGTTAAAAGTGGAATAATATTTTCGTTTGTGGTAATGGAATATCAACTATACCACAACATACGCAAATTTTGGATAAATAAATTCCAACACTTTGGAAAAAAAAACCATTCCTTCCAATAATAATTAATTAATAAAAAAAATCCAATTAAGCAGTAAAAAGTTGACCACTAAGTTTTATTTTTACTTATTTATCAAACAAATGATAGTTTTTTTTATGAAAAACAAATGATAATTTTAAAAATTATTTATATTATTTTTAAAATATTTTTTAACATTAATCTCATAATAGGTTTTTATTATATTTGCTCTTTTTAATATAATATATAAAATTACCCATACTCCCTTTTCAACATTTAAATAGGAGTATAATACGTTTCATTACACTCGAACTAACATCTTCCTGCACAAAGGTGGATTTAGGAGAGGCTGACAAGCCCCGACCCTCTTAAAATGGAAATTTTGTTATTCTAACCCTTTAAATTTTTAAAAAATTATAAATTAATAAAAGTAAAAATACACTTTACTCTCTTAAAAATAATAAAAATTCAATTTAATTCTTTAAAAATTATAAAGATATAGATAATTTAATTTCGACCCCTAAAATTTTTATTGATTTTATCTCTACAATAATATATGTACGATTCAATTTAAATATTATTAAAAAAAAAAAGCATTTGTCTTTTCACCGGTAGATATTAGTAGGTGACCGTACGCTAATTCTATATTCTATATTCTATATATATATAATATATATATATATATATATATGCTTATTCTAAGACGCAAATAATGCTAAACTGCTAAATCCAAACACGTGTAAAAATAGTAATGATGAGTAAAGATTCGTCAATAATTAACAAATAAAAAACAATTTAAGTCCTGTTTTTTTAGCAATAATTAAATCTCAACTAAACGTCAGAAAAATAATTAAATAAACATGCGGTGTATTCTCAAAAAAGCAAGTGATCCAAGAAAAAAAAAACCTCTCATTTCATATTTAAAATTAAATATACTAATAAATGTTGGTTGCATAAAACATATTACATTTTTAAAGAAAAACATAAGCTTGAAATTTTAGAGACAATATTATCGACAAAAATAGTTATAGATCTTCAAAAAAGGATTAGTATTTGTGTTGATGGAGCATTTTGAAGTCAAAAAACTTTCTTGATTTCGATATGATTTGTTTGGTATTTCAATGATCAAGATTTAAATAAATTGATTTGTCAAAAATTATAAGAGATGATATAATTTTTGATCTCTAAATTTAATTCACTTTGGCACTTGAACCTAACAATTAAATCTATTTTGATTTTTAAATTTGAAAAATTATAAAAAGTTTGATGATGTGATAATTTTAGATTGTGCCACATTCATTGTTTTAATTATCAGACTAGTGATTGAATATGTTAGAATTCTCAATTCAACCAATTCGATCATCGGACTAGCACAATAAAAAATTCATAAACTAAATCTAAAAAATAAAAAATTTACTAAGTCGATTCAATTGTCGCTTTTTGTCCAAACTTTTGATTTTTTACTAATTTGAAATAGTTTCCAAGCCAATTGGTTCAATTTCTTTGTTTGGACCATTATATCGATCAGTTCTCGATCCATCCAGTTTGTTCATGTTATAGTAACACTAATCACATCATCAAATCTTGACAGAAATTAAATTAATAGATAAAAATAGATTTAATTACTAAGTTCAAAGATTAAAATAAAAAGAATAGAAATATTAAAAGAGACTCTAGTTATAAAATAATGTATAATAAAAGAAATATACTTTGTATGCCCTTCTAGAAAACTATAAGTGGACACATAAATAAATGGCAAAATAAAAAACACGTGAATAATTTGTTTTTTTATGAAACTACAGAATCCGATTCAATTAATTTTCTTATTAAAAAAATAGCAAAAACAGCAGCCAAATTTGATTAATTTAATAAATAAATAAATAAAGTAGCAGTTAAAACTTGAAAAGAAAGAAAGAAAGAAGCAAAAGAAGGAAATAGCAATCAATTTCTTAAGTAAGTCTCATTTAAAACACCCTTAACTTTAATTAATGCCAATACTATTCTCTTTTCTAATTTTGGAATTTTCTCATATTTTTTTATATAAAAACTTTAAAATATTAATTAATTTAAAAATAAACTGAAAGAAAAATTATATACAAAAATAACTCATTTATTATAATATTCGTCCAACAGGTGACATTATCGTTTTTCTCTTTAATCATGATTCAATCATCTGTGTTAAAAAATAATTTTTTGAGGAAATTTATAAGCATGGATGATTGAGTCATGATTAGGGGAAAATGGGTGGTGCTGTAAGTTGGTTAGGCGGCACCGACGAGTACTGTAACAAACAAATCATTTTCGTATATATTTTTTCCTTCAATCAATTTTCATAATTAATTAATATTTTTAGATGATTTATATAAAAAAGTCGAATTTTTAGATGATTTACTATGAAAATATTTTATGTAAAAAAGAAAGATATATCAATTTCTTTTTTTTTATCTGAAACCTTTAGAATAAATAACATCTTCTTTTTCATTAGAGACACTTGTTGAGTTCAACCTCTATTATTTTAATTTCATTCAAGTTTCTTAACTTGTGAATAATATTTAATATAGTTACTTATGCAATTAAAAATATTAATTAAAAAGAGTTTGAAATAATAAAAATTCAGGCATCCAAAGCGTGTAGAAATATGGATATATTTGAATTTGGTGTAAATCCGGAGTGAGTCCCTAGAGTTTCTAGAAATAGAAATAAATAAAAAAGTAAGATGTTGATTTTCTCTCACTATCGAAGAACCTTCTTCTACGTGAAGACCAGGTTTAGGCAATCTTCAAGACTTGATTGTCAAATGCGAAAAATGGTTGGGTTTTGAATATTGATCCTTCCTTTGTCGCCACCCCATTAAGACTCTTCCTTACTCTTTCATTGCAAAAGCC
This sequence comes from Gossypioides kirkii, assembly GCA_005610355.1. Classification (NCBI taxonomy): domain Eukaryota; kingdom Viridiplantae; phylum Streptophyta; class Magnoliopsida; order Malvales; family Malvaceae; genus Gossypioides; species Gossypioides kirkii. Next base: position 29,436,692 of record CP032248.1, read on the forward strand.
GCCCTCCCACTCCTCTCCTTTCCATTTGCAAATGCCTTTGACTTTGGACATTTCCCTCTTTCGAACACGCCTTTACACCAACACCAACAACAGATTACAAAGCATCCCTCCAAACCCCACCCTCCGTAATTTTCACCGCTCCCTTTCATCGTACAGATATCCTCTCATCCCTTTCAATTTCGGTTTCTTGTTGCTAAAGTTACTTTTAAATTATATTCCCACCACGATCATCAACTCAAGGTTCTTCCTTCCTTCCTTCCTTTCTTGTTTCTTCTTGTATTTGCATCATGTGTGTAAATCATATTGGGTGTATCTTACTCTGCTGAATTGGAATTCTGGGTTGTTTTTTGTTTCTTAATATCTGTTACTGAAGTTTGGTCTTTTAGCAAATTTGTTTCGAATCATATTCTGGGTATTTTTCGTGAGTTTTGTTTATTTCTTGACCTTTGAGCTGCTGGAGATGTCTTTGGTCCATAGATCATAGCCTCAAAAGTGGTTTCTCTAGAATTCTTTTTTTGTTACTTTATTTTATATCCCTCTGATTTTAGAGAAGAAAGTTGAACAAGGGGGATCCTGGATTTGTTTCTGGGATGGACTCAAAATCCCCTGTTGAGAATTTGCATAGTATTGAACCTGCCTTAAGTTCCTCATCATCAAGGAAGAGTAGTTTTTCTGCTCGTTCCAAATCTTTGGGAGGGAGTTCGAATAGGGAAGTGAATGTTAGTGGTGTGGGACCAAAGCCTGTGAGATATGGATCTCAAGGTGCTGAGTCAGAGACACATAGCATGTCACAGAAAGAGATCAAATCTTTGGGAGGGAGTTCGAATAGGGAAGTGAATGTTAGTGGTGTGGGACCAAAGCCTGTGAGATATGGATCTCAAGGTGCTGAGTCAGAGACATATAGCGTGTCACAGAAAGAGATCAATGATGAAGATGCTAGGTTGGTACATATAAATGATCCTGTCAACACAAATGAGAGGTTTGAGTTTGCTGGGAATTCCATTCGGACTGCAAAGTACTCAATCCTAACATTTTTGCCTAGGAACTTGTTCGAGCAGTTTCATAGAGTTGCCTACATATACTTCCTTGTGATCGCAGTGCTCAATCAGCTGCCTCAGCTTGCTGTATTCGGCCGTACAGCTTCCATTTTGCCATTGGCATTTGTCCTTCTGGTTACAGCTGTTAAAGACGCATACGAGGACTACAGGCGCCATAGGGCAGACAGGATTGAGAATAATAGGCTAGCATCAGTTTTGGTTAATAATGAATTTCAGCAAAAGAAATGGAAGAACATTCAGGTTGGTGAGATAATCAAGATTCAAGCTAATGAAACTATTCCTTGTGATATGGTTCTGCTCTCAACTAGTGAACCGACAGGAGTTGCATATGTGCAGACTATTAATTTGGATGGAGAGTCTAATTTGAAGACACGATATGCCAAACAGGAGACTCTTCAGAAGATTCCCGGAAAGGAAAATGTTTCTGGGTTGATCAAGTGTGAGAAACCCAACAGGAACATATATGGGTTTCAGGCTAACATGGAAGTTGATGGGAAACGAGTGTCCCTTGGTCCCTCTAATATTATACTTCGTGGCTGTGAGCTCAAAAATACTACTTGGGCAGTTGGGGTTGCTGTATATGCTGGCAGTGAGACCAAAGCAATGCTTAACAACTCAGGGGCTCCATCAAAGAGGAGCCGACTTGAGACCCATATGAACTTGGAGATCATCTTCCTTTCATTGTTTCTTGTTGCATTGTGTACAGTTGTCTCGGTCTGTGCTGCTGTTTGGTTGAGACGCCACAGGGGTGAGTTGGATTACTTGCCCTTTTATAGAAGAAAGGACTTCTCTAAGGGTGAAGAAAAAAATTATAATTACTCTGGATGGGGATTGGAAATATTTTTCACATTCCTCATGTCAGTAATTGTGTTTCAGATAATGATTCCTATCTCACTGTATATTTCCATGGAGTTAGTCCGGGTCGGTCAGGCTTACTTTATGATTCGAGATGCTGAGATGTATGATGAGGCTTCAAATACAAGATTTCAGTGTAGGGCTTTGAATATAAATGAGGACTTAGGACAAATAAAATATGTTTTCTCTGACAAAACTGGTACGCTTACTGAGAACAAGATGGAATTCCAGTGTGCAAGCATTTGGGGAGTAGATTACAATGGTGGAAAGGCAACTTCAAAAGATCAGAAAGATGGCTACTCTGTCCAAGGTAAACAAAAAATTTATCTCTGGTAATACTTCTGTGTAGAAGGAAATTTATTTGAGGTTTGTTTAGCATTTTCTAACTTAAACTCTTTTATTCTTATCTAGAGGATGGGCAGGTTTTGAGGGAAGATGGTAGTAAAGACTGACCCTGAGCTTCTACAATTTGTTAGGAATGGAAAAGAGACAAAAGAAGGCAGCTATGTCCATGATTTCTTCCTTGCACTGGCAGCTTGCAATACTATTGTGCCAATAATTGTGGATACGCCTGATCCTACTTTGAAGTTGATAGATTACCAAGGTGAGTCTCCAGATGAACAGGCATTGGTTTTTGCTGCTGCAGCATATGGATTTATGCTGATAGAGCGAACCTCTGGCCATATTGTTATTGACATTCAAGGAGAAAGGAAAAGGTAAATATCAAGTGCCGACTTCTATCTTCTTGGTTTTGTTTCCACCATTTCTGTTGTATCATTATATTATGATAACCTCTGCCAGCATCAATACAGGAATTGCTACTAGATTTGCTTTGAGTTTTTTTTGTCGGTATTTACTGTAAATGCTTGGACAGAGTGCTTTACTTGTGATAGGAACTTCTAGAGGGTCAAAATTTTTTGGAACATATTATACCATGAAGCAGACATGTGAATTTCCTTTATTTTTCGGGATAGTCAGTATATATATTTCCTTTGGACAAGTTTCCTCTACTACTTTTTCAACAATAAAGTGATGGTTTGAAAACTACATTCTTAATCTGCACAAGTGAAAATAACTAGTATTTCTTGGAAAGAGGGCTTGATCCTTAGTAATATGGTACCGTAACGGATTCCTATAAACTTTATTTTTCATGGATTAATCATAGTTTTATATTGTTTGAGGTTATTGGCATTTTTTTATGTTAATCTTTACATATTTACCAAGTACTGAGGTAGGTGAAATGTATGTAATTACCTATTTGAATTTAGTATCGTCATTTTTCTTTCCTTTTTTTTTTTTTGAATTTCAAGACATTTGGAGGTTGGGATATTGTAATATTTAGGGACTGACATTGAAAATTCTCTTGCTTTGGGAGAAGAAAAGCGTATATACTATATAGTATATAATCATATTAAAGGAATGCTGGTTGTACTCCTGGACTTCATTTATATTAAGTTTTCATTGTTGAATAAAAATGTTTTGGGTCATGCAGGTTCAATGTTTTGGGTTTGCACGAGTTTGATAGTGACCGGAAGAGGATGTCTGTTATATTGGGGTTCCCAAACAAATCCGTTAAAGTGTTTGTAAAAGGAGCTGACACAACAATGTTTAGTGTCATAGACAGATCTCTGAATATGAGTATAGTTCGTGCAACTGAAGCCCATCTGCATTCTTACTCCTCAATAGGCTTGAGAACACTTGTCATTGGGATGAGAGAACTGAGTACTTCAGAATTTGAGGAATGGCATTCTGCATTCGAGGTGGCTAGCGCTGCTTTAATGGGTAGAGCCAGTTTGCTTCGTAAGATTGCAAGCAATATCGAAAGCAATCTTTGCATATTAGGTGCCTCTGGTATCGAAGATAAACTACAGCAAGGAGTTCCACAAGCCATTGAGTCTCTTAGAACAGCTGGGATCAAAGTATGGGTGTTGACTGGGGACAAGCAAGAAACTGCCATATCAATTGGATACTCCTCAAAGCTGTTGACCAGTAAAATGACACAAGTTATAGTTAACAGCAACTCTAAGGAATCATGCAGAAAGAGTTTAGAAGATGCCATCATCATGTCTAAGAAACTTACAACTATGTCTGGCACTACAAATGAAACTGGTGGAACTTTGGGAACCGGTTTAACACCTGTAGCATTGATTATTGATGGTACCAGCCTTGTTTATATTCTTGACAGTGAACTGGAAGAAAGGGTAAGAACTCATCAACTTGCCTTTGTTTGTTTTTTCTCAATTTTCTAGTACCCTGCATGATGATGTGACTTTATTATTCATCTTTGCTTGCAGCTCTTCGAGTTAGCCTGTAATTGTTCTGTGGTTTTGTGTTGTCGGGTGGCCCCATTACAGAAAGCCGGAATTGTTTCCCTTGTAAAGAAGAGGACCTCAGACATGACACTTGCCATTGGAGATGGTAATCATCATTCTCTTGATTTTCTAATCATCATCTTATGATCAAAAAAGAGAATGGTAATCATCATTCTCTTGAATTTCAACTGATTTCGTTTTGCTGATTTAAGAAATGCTACTGGACGCTTCACAGGTGCTAATGATGTTTCAATGATCCAAATGGCGGATGTGGGAGTTGGCATCAGTGGCCAAGAGGGTAGGCAAGCTGTAATGGCATCTGATTTTGCAATGGGTCAGTTCAGATTCTTAGTTCCACTGTTGTTGGTCCATGGGCATTGGAATTACCAGCGGATGGGCTACATGATACTCTACAATTTTTACAGGAATGCAGTGTTTGTCTTTGTTCTATTTTGGTGAGTTATTTTATTTTCCAGATACAAATCTTCTTATGTGTAGTAAATGTTGATATTCAACCTACAATAGGTGGTTGGCTTAGGGACGGTATCTTTTGGTCCTAACTAGGCCAAAAGTGGGGTTGAGGCAATAAAATGTCATCAAATTTCATATATGCACATATATATATAGTAAAATTCTTCCTTTGCTCCATTAGGATAAAGATAATTGATTTTCTTATCCCCATTCATTCAACATTATAATTTCCACTTTCGGAATAGAAGTTGAATCACATTTTGGTCAATTAGTGCGGATTTTCATCTATGGATGAGCACTTTTTTACTTCTCTATGTTCTTTGCAGGTATGTGCTCTTCACTTGTTTCACTTTGACCACTGCAATCAACGAGTGGAGCAGTGTGTTGTATTCTGTAATCTACACATCCTTGCCTACAATTGTTGTTGGTATTCTTGACAAGGACCTAAGTCGACTCACACTTTTAAAGCATCCTCAGCTGTATGGGGCTGGGCACCGAGATGAATGCTATAACAAAACACTCTTTTGGATAACAATGCTCGATACTCTCTATCAAAGTGTGGTTGTCTTTTTCATTCCTCTCCTCGCATACTGGGGCAGCACCATTGATGCTTCAAGTATTGGAGATCTTTGGACTCTTGCAGTAGTTATATTGGTTAATTTACACTTGGCCATGGATGTCATCCACTGGAATTGGATAACTCATGCAGCCATCTGGGGATCTATAATCGCAACTTTTATTTGCGTCATCATTATAGATGCAATACCATCTTTAGTTGGTTACTGGTAAGCCCTTTTACATCAGATTTATTTTAATTAAGCATGCAGGTGAACAGTGTCCAGATAATTGTTTTTGACACTTTCCACATTAACATATCTAAAAACATTATTATTTTTCCTTACCTGCTATACAACAAAAGAATTCTACAAAAATACATATACTAGTGCATTCATATAGAGGTGGCAAATAGGTGTTGTCGGTTGAGTTATTTTAGGTTTAGGTTTGGATTTTTTAGGAATCAGGTTATCTCTGATTCTTTGCGTCTTTGTCTTTCGTTTTATTCATCTCGAATTAGATTATGTTTGGGCTCTTGGATGGGTTTTCAGGTTCGAGTTTACTTTGTTACCTCCATGCAAACATATAGATGTGCTTTGGGGTGTGTGTGCATATAAATATTGTTGTCCCCAAGTTTCAGAGTTTCTGTGCTCTTAGCTGTGGCCATGAGGTTATCTATGGCGTTCCAACTCTATTTTTTTAAAGTACTCATGTCGAACATATTTTCAGACATTGATATGAGGATATGATCCTCCAAGGACCCACCAAATACATGGAAAAACTTCAAAAAAGTTGAACATGCTCATGTCAGATACATACTCATATCCAACACATACCTTAATACGAGTAAATATAGGTTATTATGTTCTACGGCCTTAGGAAAATGGCAATAATTAACGGTATAAGAACTGTCTGCAATTGATTCTACACTATAAGGCTAATGAGTTGCCATAAATTAGCATGCCAACCATGCATTTTAGTAAATGATTCATTTGAAGTTAGTTAAATTTGCTTGCGTATAGTTTCTGATCCTTGGCAACCTATTATGTGTTTTGACAGGGCCATTTTTCAAATTGCGAAAACCGGATTGTTTTGGTTGTGTTTACTTGCCATCATTGTCGCTGCACTAATACCTCGATTTGTCGTGAAAGTTCTATATCAGTTTTTCGCACCTTGCGATGTTCAGATTGCACGGGAAGCAGAGAAGTTTTGGGCTCAAAGTCAGTCTGCAGCTATAGAAGTAGAAATGAGTCCGATCTTGGACCATCCAAGGCGATGATAAGGTGATTTTGATCCTTCTTTTGACCATATTCCTTTCTTGTAAAGTATCATGCTCTTTAGGCTTCTGCAGAGTATTAAATTTCATCGTAGGATTTTCATTGATTGCTATCCAAAGGATAGAATTAATATACCTTAGGTTTGTATTTTTTATTGTATAAAATGAATGTAAATTAGCATTGTTTATAGACAAGAGAATCATACACAGAAACATACACGAAGATTTCAATGGATACAGTTTGATTGCCATTTTTTGTTGTCCATTCATGGTTCTCTCGTATGTTCATATTTGCTTTAATTCTGAATTAATTTTCGTTAGAAACGCCAATATTAGTTGGTATATTTTGCACATTGGAATCGTCAATGATGGCAACTATCGTCATTGACGTGTTTTCGAACTTGTTGATTCAAAGAGTAGGGGCTGAGATAGGTGGTTCACCCTTTTTAGGATAAGAGTGGGAGTCATCTAGTAGGGTGGCTGGAGTAAGAGATAAGGAGAATACGACGAAGCTTGGAGTGAGATAGTAAAAGAGGAGATGTAGGTTGCTTGCCTCCAATCCTAAGCCATGAAGCTTATCTACATGTTATCCCCTGTCCTGAGATACCACGTGTCGGGTCACTATTGGTGGGTTGGGTGTAAGTGGTCAAGAGGTCTGGTGTCATAGGTTTAAGTAGAGCAGCGCTATGAGGTGCCTTGAGTAATATTGGATGGGACATGATAGTTGACATCTGATGTGACGATTAATGAGTGAGTCCACTTGTCAAGCAAATTGCAAGTTGAGAGATCTCTCTAGAGCAATCGTACTGTTCATGATTTGATTTTTTGAAAAATGTAATATTTTCGGTATTCGAATGATTGTGTGTAAAATATTTTCATAATTAAAAAAATTATAATAATGATATAAAACTACGAAAATTTATACAAGTTGAAGTTAATCTCACTTCTCGTGGCATTTTTCTTTTCAATTCTTTTCCTAGTCTAATGTATGATGGAATTTGACCAATAACCAAATATTTCTCATCTTTTCTTAATTTAATATATGGTGGTATACACAAAGTTAAAATCAATGGGAAACCACTGAATACAGAAAGCACCTCATGGAAAAAGTGAGATAGTAAAGCCAAGCAGCAAGCACCAAAAGCAGCAACAGGGTGGTATGAATAGTCACCAAGCTGCATAAAACATTTCTGATTAAATCCATCCTGATTTTGCTAAATAGTCGGCCCTCCCTATTTAACTCCATGAACAACTTTGAGTTCAATCTTTTGTTGGAACATTTTTGAGATATATATTGTTTCAATAGTTACAAATGAAAAGTTATAAGTAACTAAAAGTTATGTCACTTGATTAATGTCAAATAATATATTGAATAATGTTAATTTTTTTTACTGAATTACAAACAACGATTAACGGGATTCAAACTCAAATCACATCTGAAACGATGAACATCTTTGACCATCAAGCTAATACACGAAGTTTTATATAATGTTAATTTTTTATTTTATTTAATAATAATAATAAATAATTATGTTTTAATTTTTTAAATTAATATTAAAAAAGTGCACCGCATATTTTTATTATTGATTATTTTAATTTTCTTTAAATAATGTTGTTTTTTTTTACTATCATTAAATTGTATTTTTTTATTTTCCACTTTTGAGAGGGGCGACACCCTTTTTTTAAATATACATTTTTAATTTATTATATTTTTAATAATTATGTAATTACCGAGGTAAAAAAATTTTGGACACTGTAATACATAGCAAAAAACATGAAACTTTGGTAATTAATATGTAACTCATGTTTTTTTCGTAATTTTATTATTTATTAAATTAAATCTTATTGGATAATACGTTTTGATATGATAAATTAAAATATTTTTGAATAAAAGTAAAGTTAATCAATTTGATAAAAGCAAGTTCAAATGGTTTCAATTGATTCAAACATTTTCAAATATGTTTTAACCATTTTCAAACAAGTTAGAATTGTTCCAGGATAAAATGTATCGATATTTTTTGTTTAAGTATCAATATTTTACAAGATATCGATACAATATCGATACCCCTCTTTAGATCGATACCAATTTGACATTCTGCCATTTTCAAATTCAACTAAGTATCAATTTGATATCAATACCTTTTGTAAGGTATCGATAAAATTAAATATGTATCGATATTTATGTTCCAACGGTCACTGAAATCTGCATTAATTACAAAAAATATCAATACCCTTTTAGTAGGTATCGATACTCGTTGCTGCAGGTGTAGGTAATGACCTGGTATTTTATTCCTAACGGCTATATTCACTTTCATACCTTTTCTTGTAAACATTTGTGAGTTTTCATTGTATTCATTTAGTTCAAATGTTCTTCTTTGTATTTGTGGTAGATTGTAAGGTTAAACCTTATTATCAAAAGTTGCTAGATTAGTGAATTTGAAAAAAAAATCTCTATTTATGGTAAGCTAAGGTAATGAAATAGACAATTAGGACCGAACCACTATAAATCCATGTGTTCTTTAATACACAATTTTTATTGCTTCCACCACAACATCTTAAAGGCCGATTCAAACTTTTTATTGGCGACCTAGAGTTGATCTTTTCAAGCTAACAATTAGTATCAAAGCTAGTCTCTAAAGACGATTTAACAACCAAGATAAAATTCTCGGAAAAGCTCAAACAACTATCAACTCATTTTACAAAATAACGTCCACTTTCGAGTCAAATTACTATGAAGAATCTTAGTCCATCTCAAAGCCTCCATACTTCAATGGAGCAAATTACTCTTATTGGAAGGCAAGGATGATGCTCTTCATTCAAACAAATTACTACAAATTCTTGTGTTTTTTATTGTACAATTTTTATTACTTTCACCGTAACATCTCAAAGGTCGATTTAACTTCCCTATCGGCGATCTCAAGTTGATACTTTCAAGCTAACATATTTATATAAAAAACACAAATATAGAAGGATAGAAAAATTAAATAAATTACATAGAATGAATATTTTTCTTATTAGTAATTGTGTGGCGGAAATACTAACATATTGCCCTAGTCTTGATACCACCATATTTGAGTTTGTGAGTGAGAAAAGAGAAGTTGTGTTATTTTTTGACATTTATTTGAATGAGTATAGAAATATCTAATGTGAAGCCTATGCCCATATCCAATCTAAAGAACATAAAACAATAAAGATTCGTCTGGATATGTGTAACATAAAACAGGAGCACGATTTACAGGACGATGAGGGAGAGAAAGAGAACGTGCAAGTACCATCTGTATTAACCTATCCAACCCATGTTAGACCTTATCCAGCCCAAGCCATGTCTCTTAAAACTAAGACCCTACTTCAAATGTGATCAATATAAGCTTTTATAAATGCCATGTTGAACTGCAACGGAAAGTGCATGTTTCTCTAACAGGTGAGAGACTCCCACACATTTGTTCATAATCATCATAAAACAAACAGGAACCACAATGTTACACCAAAAATTGTCATAAATACGCATGTCCAAGTATTAGCCAGAAAAAAGTTGGAGGAACTTCCCCGCACCCTCCAGGATCAGAATGAAGGTAGGGTAAAAGGCCTACTTCAACGTGCTTTGTTGCCGCCCATCTGGAATTGCAATCAACACCACTGGTTTTTGAAGGTCTAACAAAGGGAACATCACATCTGAAGTAGCCTTTCCTCTCCAGCTGCAATATCTCTCCTTGTTTTAAATTGCGGATGTTGGAATCTCCAATAGCCGCTGTCTCCTTTTTCGTACATGGGTTTAGTGCATGTAGGAAATCCTCCCCTTCTTCCAGCTGCATCCACGCCAAAAATAAAGTGGAAAGAAAACAACCATGAGAGGATGCTATAGTGAACAAATAATACATGCCTGCAGTCAGTACTAATTTTTAATATGGAGGAGTACATGATAACTATATTCTAGTATTTAGCTTGTGCCAGAAATAACTATTAGAAAAGGACAAAATTGAACAAAACAGTCGTAGATGTATGTTAAAAGTTAGGAGCATACCTTCTTCTTTGTTATTAGATAATCAAACTCCACCAAGGAAAGGTTTACCAGTTCACTAGTTTCTGCAAGCCACGTGAGCTTCAATTTTGTTGTCTTGACAGATCCTTGAAGATGCAAAACACCTACCAACTGAGTTATGTTTCCATCCTGGTCCTTGATTATTTCTTTCACAATGGCGTTTCCCCAATCCATAATGTTACCTCCTCATCCACTGAGATGCACTCTGCATCAGCATAGTCTATCCATATCCTCTTAGTATAAGTGGTTGCTTTCTCTCCAGCACCATCATATTTCTTATGCCTTGGGATAATACGAACAAATGGCTCATCAGGACCATTGGTTAAGGTCAATAGTACCTTTCGTTCTTCAATTACTGCTGTATGCCTAGGACAAACAGGATCAATGATCTTCTTATTAATTGTCCAGAGTTTGTCCCATTCCATCAGGTTGAGATTTTTTGATGCCCCCTGGAACAAAAGGATGGAGAATATTAATTATTGAAGTCAAAGCCTATGTTTAAGCAAGACACTTCGAATGCTATTAGAGTTAGAATGCTGATGCAAAATAGTAAGAGGAGATGAGGCAGGTGCATTAGAGGCAGTATAAAATAGCCTATTTCAAGAAAACAATCAGTCACAGGCTTTGAATTGTGTTCAAGTTAACAACCATGCGAGCTTACCTGCTCCAAAATAAATTGTATCAAGGCTTCAATTTTCAGACCTCGACGAACAATTCCTTGGACAGTTGGGAAACGGGATCATCCCATCCATCTACTTTACCGTTTTGCACAAACGAGAAGCTTACGCTTACTGAGAAGCGTATAGACCATATTCAATCGACTAAATTCGTATATGTGTACCTTTCGCATTCCCATATCCTCTTGAATCCTATAGTACTGAGCATTGCGATCATGATACTCACTAGATCGGAGTGCATGTGTTATACCTTCTTCAGCATCAACAAATGGACAAGCAAAATCATACGTTGGATACAACTTGTACTTTGCTCCAATTCGATGGTGGGGAACAGGATTGCAGCGGTAGTAAACTGGATCCCTGAGAGATTTGTTTGGGTCTTGCATGTCCAGCTTTCCGCGAAGACAGGACTGCAAGCCTCTTTCAGAGCCAGCAATCATTTCCTTCCATAACTTTAAATTCTCCGCAACAGTGTTGCTCCTACATTTTGATTCAATGCCATCCATCCTTTCTTTCTGCATTTGCTCACGTGGCGTATCATCCACATAGGCTTTCCCCTCCTTTATCAACTTTTCAGCCATATCCATTAACTTAGGGAAGTAATCGGAAGTATAGGTGATCTTTTGATACTTGATGCCCAATGTCTCAACATCTTTTATAAGATTTTCTACAAATTCATTGCTTTCTTTGGTGGGATTGGTATCATCAAAGCGCAAGATTACTTCACCTTGGTACCGTTGAGCAAAGTATTGATTCAATAAGGCTGCTTTAGAGTGCCCTATATGGAGATAACCACTAGGTTCAGGAGCAAACCTCAATCGCACCTTTCCCAATTCAGCATAAGGAAGATCTATTTCAGATGAGGGCCTGCTACCTAAGTTCACCTTATCAGAACTATTTCCATCGGCACTCTTTTGCTCTTTTGGTTTAGCTGCCACCTGCTTTCCCAATCCTTTTTTGCCAACATACAATGCATTAACTTCATTCAAGGCATCGCTGTATTCTGCAGAAACAGAATTGTACCAGCGAACAAGGTTTGGGTACTTGCTTGACTTCCTCAAGCTTTCCCATCTTTGACCAGCTCCTACAAAGCATAGAACATTTGTTATATGCATACATGAAAAGCATCCAGAAGTTACCTTGGGCAAAATGCAGTTTTAATATATGTTAGCTAGACTCTTCATTTACACATGGGAATCAATATAGGATACTCCAAATTTATGGAACATAAAACTGAATATACCCGTGTTGGACACATTTGTTTCCAATATTCACCCCCAAGTCCGGTAACATAGGTTTTAGTATAAAAGAGAAAATCCTTTATGATTTAGTCAGTTAAGCCTCCTTTTAAATGAAAAACGAGAAGATTTAAGAGCAGCAAATCATTTGCAGTTGGCGACTTGGTTGTCAGGGAAATATAGATAAATAAGCTATAGGCACGCGTGATATAAGGGAAAAAGGTTTGATGGCTAATGGCATTGAAATATAGCAAAAAGGGATGAGTTTTGAAGTTTACCAGCAAGACCTGACCAGATAGCTATGTCAGCAATGGAGAAAGAATGAGAAACGAAAAAGGAGCGTTTCTCCATATATACGTCCATGTAACTACAAGCATTCTGAAACTCAGAACCCAATAATAGTGTAGGAGCATACTCCAGCCACTCATCAATCTGGGAAAGCAAAATACATATATTATTGTTAAGCACCACACACACAACTCAAGAACGCTTGTTTCTTTTAAACTAAAAAGATAAGGAGAAAGCTGAAAAGATTCAGTGAAATGAAAGACATACTTGGGCAGCATGGAAAGCATCATCACCATAGAAATTACGAATGGCAGCAACTCGACCGATGTAACGGAGAATTACGTAATTTCCATGCAATTCAAGCCTATTTTTTGGACATAGACAGACTTGATTAAATTTCATTTTAATAAAATCCTAAACCCAAAATTGAAATTAACACTAAGAAATAAGCTAAAAAAAAGTACCCATTTGAGAAAGACAAAGTGGGAGATCCAGAGGTTGAAGTCTGAGTCGGTAAAGCAATTGCCGCAATCTTTGCGGCGGCAATGATCGAGAGTGGAGGGCTATCCGATGGAAATGATAATACCTTTATCCTTTCTTCCTCCATAGTTAAGCAAAAGACAGCACCTGCAACTAAGAACAGTGAAAGCCTTGTACTTCATAGTTCTAATAATCATAATATAACATGATTCTATGGTGGACAAGAGATAAGCATCCAAGTTCATCCTTCTAATTTTCAAGATATCAAGCTAAACATGCACATCAACCAAGTAGAACAAAACAATTTCATCACAAACTTCAGATTTTATTATCGAAACGTTAATATAAAAAACTTACTAACTAAAATTCCACAACGAATCGAAAAGAGCATGAAGAAATTACCAGATCAGATTGGTAAAAAGAAAGAAATCTCTACCCCTTGATTTTGGGCTATTTAATGAAGAGAGAGGTGGAGAATGAAGGACGGAAAGGGGGAGGTAGGGCCCACAGACTGCCTTGTCCAATGGCGGTTGCGGCGCCCAACGTCTATTAACGCTAAAAGAAGGGGAGAACAGAAGAAAGACGTGCAAACTTAGAAAATCAATCAAAGGAAAAACAAAATGGCGGTGGTGGCGGTGGTGGCGGCGGCTGCGACGAATTTGGGTCTTGACTGCAGAAGAGACAGAACAAATGAAGAGCTTCTACAAAGAAATATTGCGCATTGGCTGGCTATCGCGTACATTTGTTTAGATAAATAAACATTTAGCCCTTCAACTTAGCAATTTTTCTCAACTTGGTCTATTATTTTCTTTAGTCCATTTAATTTTAGAATTTGATAGTTTTTTTTTTTTCAAATATTGCTTAATGTCTGTAAAAGGGGCTTGATAAATCATTAACCATGGCCTTAAAAGGTAATTACATCAAGACTTTAATGTCTTACTGAATCTTTTTAATGTGTTCATTATAAGTTATGATCATAAGTTTCTTCGTTTGGGAATAAAAAAAGAAGTAAGAGAATTCATTAGAAAGGTTGCTAAATTTTGAGCCATATTTTTTTAGGTGAGTAAATTTTCTTTGGATTTTTATTTAAATTGATAGCTTAAAGTGGTGATGAGGAGTGAATCCATTCTTTTCATGGTTGAATTTTGAGCTAAGGAATTAAGTTGTGGGTAAAGTTTTCCATGGGTCGGATCGGATAGGTCAGGTAAAAAATTTAGGATAGTTTTTTTATGTTCGGATTGAAAAATGAGCTTAAAATTTACCTAAACTTAGCTTGAATAAAAATGTTAAAACTCGAGTTCGACTCGACTTGCCTATATTAAATTTTTTATATAAAAATAAATTTAAAAAATATATTAAATCAAATACACTAAAAAGTTTAGGAACAAATGAAAAAAATTAAAAATATATGTATTTAAATAACACTAAGATAAGTGCAACTTAACAAGCAAATACCTCTAAAATAGTAGTAAAATTAATAATAAAATAAGAGTTATACAATATTCAATTAATAACAACAAAATAATAGTAATATAATAGCGAAATGATAGCCAAATAATGAAAAAACAGTAAAAAAACAGCAGCAAATATATTTTTTCCTGCAAATCTGGACTCAACCAAAAAACGGACCTTATTTTTATATCAAAACCTATTTTTCTATTGAACCTAACAAGTGATTCCAGTGGAAAAAAGGATGATGTTCATCTTAGGAGAGTCGGGTTCAAGCACTTGTGTGTGTCTTGTCAAAGGGTTAAGAAAGAATGAACAGATACTACCATGTAATCACAGTAGTATATTAAAAAAAACTTATTTTTTGATTTTATATTTTTACTCAAATCCTTTTAATTTTCAAACAGGAATAGTAGATTGAAGTGTTTGATGTCTAACTTGTATCTTTTGAAATCACTTTAGAGGGAGTGTTTCTGAATTTTGGCTTTTAATATATAAGTATATTTATAGCCTTTATAAATTAATGATTTAATAATTATAAGATTGGTAATTTAAATATTTGGTTAAATTACATAACATCTTTTGTTTGAATTTGATGAATCTAATCATTCATAATTATGTGTTTGGTTTGATGGTAGAGCACTTGGCGCTTCTTTATTTTGGAGTTTCGAGATCCACATACATACATATATATTGTTATAAAATTCATTTTTGTGCTATGCATGGAAAGATTAAGTCAACTAATCCATAGCAAAGTCACCGGAAAGCTCTGGAAACTTGTTGTCTTGAGAAAGAACAGACCACCCATTGCTCACCTTTTTTTTGCGGACGATCTTTTCCTATTTGCTGAGGCTGAGCTTGATCAAGCGCGGGTAATTCAAGAGGTCCTCTCAGTACTTGGTAAGGCATCGGGACATAGAGTTAATGAACAAAAAACCAATGTCTATTTCTCCACCAACATTGATGATGTGAATGCGGTCAATATTTGCAATATCCTCCACTTTAGCCAGTCAGAGGATTTAGGTACCTATTTGGGTCTACCTCTGTTTGACAAAAGAGTAACCAAAAGCACTTTTAGCTTTGTTGTGGACAAAGTTCGCCGCAAGCTTAGTAATTGGAATGCAAGTTCGCTTTCGTTTGGCAGGTAGAATCACTCTCGCTCAATCTGTTTTGTTATCAATTCCTAATTTTTTCATGCAAACTATCAAGATTCCACTTGGTATTTCCGATGAAATTGAGAAAATTGCTAGAGCTTGTATTTGGGGGTGTACTTCATCTAACAAGAAGGTGCCTTTAGTCAAGTGGAAGGACTGCTGTCAACCTTTAGCTAATGGAGGAATTGGCCTTCGTCGTCTAAGAGAACAAAATGGCTCTTTTTTTTTTTTTTCTCAAATTGGGTTTTAATCTTCTCACTAATAAGAACTCATTATGGGTGAATGACTTCGGTCCAAGTATAACATTATTGAGGTGGTTCCCAAGGATATATCGAGAAGTTGCTGCTCGTTCACATGGCGATCGTTGTCGAAGGTTTGGAGTCGACTCCGTCAAAGTCTTTTGTGGACTGTGGGTGATGGATCGATCGTGAATTTTTGGATTGATGGTTGGATAGCGGATCTTGGTCCATTTCTCAATTACTATCGTACTCCCTCTCTTCTTGATAATTCCATAACGCTTGATGAGATGGTTTCTACGGATAGGGATTGGAACTGGGGATATTTGAGATTTTTTTTAGATGATACGGTTATATCCCACATTGTCGGTATCCCAGCACCAAACGTTTTAGTTGGCCCGGATTCTCTCATCTCTAGATGGGATTCTAATGGAGTTTTTACAATGAAGAATGCCTACAAAACGCTAATCAAGATTTCTCTCAATCCTGAAGATGCAGCATGGAAGTTAATTTGGAGTCTTACGGGCCCCCAGCAAGTATGATATTTTCTTTGGTTTGCGATGAAGGAGCGGCTATTTACCAATGTTGAGCGGTGTCGAAGAGGCATTTCTAATAACCCATCGTGTGTTCTTTGTGGACATGCAACGGAATCTTGCCTCCATATCTTGAGGGACTGTTTTCAAGCAAAGGCGGTTTGGCAGCATATCCTCCCTCCAAGGTTATTTCCACAATTTTTTTCCTCTTCTCTGCAGGACTGGCTCGTAGCTAACTTGAAGAACAGTTTCAACTGATTTTTAAAGATGTTCTATGGCCATCTTTGTTTGGGACCATTTGCTTTAAGTTGTGGGAGCAAAGAAACCAGAAACTGTTCCAGAATGTGTTCCCAAACTCGGCACGGGCTATTCATTCATCATGGAGCTGGGCGATGTGCAACAATTCTAATGAATCAAAGACAGTGGAGTCAACCAACATGCGAAGAAGGAATAGTTGTTGGAGCCCACCCCTTACTGGTTTTTTTAAAGTGAATGTTGATGGGGCACACAACCCTTCCTCTGGTTTAGCATCGTCAGCTGCGATAGCAAGGGATGCTAATGGAAAATGGGTTTGGGGATTTGGTAGAAATATTGGCAAATGCAGTATCGAACAAGCTGAACTACAAGCCATATACGACGGTTTGCAATTTGCTTGGGAGTCCAGATGGAAAGAGGTGATCGTTGAATGGATTGTGCTACAGCTGTTAAAGACATTCTCAACGGTTCTAGTACTCATTTGTCCAAAGACCTGCTCTCTAGGATCAAAGAATTGTGTAAACGAGATTGACGTGTTCTCATTAGGTACACTCTAAGGAAAGCGAATTATGCATCACATTATTTGGCGAACTTGATGAAAGACCATCCAAGTGGTCCATGAATTTTCCATTTTCCACCGAATAAGGTTACTGAGCAGATTCGCATTGATTTTCTATCTTTTTGCCTTATTTCTAAAGGCAACCATGCTTTTCTATAATTGAACAGTTTACTATATATTTACACCAAAAAAATTTCATTGGCCTCACTTAGCTTTGTTGAAGCTCATACGTCTATGTTCCTGACTAAAAGTGTGACAAGTCAATTGTAATATTTTGAAGAATTATAATGGATCACTTCGAGTATTCCAACGATCGAACCCAAAAGATTGTCAAAATGGTAATTGTGTTTATCAAATTAATTGTAAGCTAGCAATTACTAATTTAATCGAGTCGAAAATTATTAGTGCAAATTCAAATATAAATTGTTTATAAAATAAATTTAAATTATCAATTAAATAAATTAAGCTACACTTTCTTCCTATTATTTTAGACAGTGTAAATGATTAAAATGATTACTGATTGATTCGTTAATTGTTAACCAAGCTAATAAACCTATGCTTATTATATTATTTGTCACTCTTAGCTAAGAATCTCCCATCGGTCTCATCATAGACTAAAAGATACCACCTAAGCTCCTCTCTTAGTCTCACCAAGGCATCTAGATCACCTCTCAATCTCACTATTCGGCACAATTATATCGAACTATCTAATGATAAACTCACCTTTCAGTCTAGTTTATCTAGATTTTCCACTAAAGACATCAATTCTAACGTATGAAGCATTTCAGTATAAAAGAATAACCAAACAATCAAGCATAGACATTAACTTAATCTAACAATCAATTCATCAATTAACCAATCATCAATATTAGCACATAATAAAGCTTAACACCCAAATAGACATTTCATCTAACAATTGAGGTAAAGGTAAGAAATAGTCATTTAGATGTGAAAACAATGGCACCAAAATCTTGATCCACTTCCATTTACAGAATTCTTTAACAAGAAAGAAGAAATAAAACAAAAAAAAAATCTATTCTAAAAAGAAAAGGGAAAACCTAATCTAAAAATAAGAAGAAAAAGAAAAGAAACATAAGCTAAAAATATCGAAAGTAAGGAAAATGTCTTTCCTTCAAAATCTACTCCCAAAAGCTTATAAAGTAGTATTTATAGCCTACTAACATTTAATCTAATATTGACAATTATGCCTTTAAATGAAAAGTGACTTAAGTTTGTTAGGACACAAAATTTCCCCTGTAGTTTTTTCACTCATTAGACTTCAATGTCGTGACACCCAGGCTTTGGTGTCGTGACATTTGTGGTAGTAGGCACGAGCTTGGCTTGGGGGCACTTGGTGTTGCAACATAGCCTTTTTGGTGTCGCAACCTCGATGATAGGCTACTAGGTTACTGTAACACCCAAAACCCGTCATTGTCGCTGTAACAGCTTGATTTTCAGTGGTGTCGAAAATAGTGATTTCGGGACCATAATTCTGACAAGTCGAGTCGTAAATTTATTTATATTTATATTTATGATGTCATTCGCATCGGATTAAAATTTGGTTATGGAATTTTAATGTTTAGATAGTGAATTGAGTAAAAAGGATTAAATTGTAAAAGAGGTAAAAGTTAATTGCGATTGATTTAAAAATAAAGGGATTATACCAAGGTAAAAAAGTCCAAGCGATGGAGGGTATGATTTCATTCTACTAACTTTTGGGATATTTATTCATTTAGTCCTAACTAGTTTAAGACTAAATTGTAAATAAGTGGTTTGATTTGAATTTAATATAATTGAAGGATCAAATAGGTAAATTAACCTATGGAACTTTAGTAGGTGGATAATTATGAGGTATATTGATCATAAGTAGGATTAATTAAGGCTATATAAGAGATTAATTAAACTAATCATGAAAAACTAAATATCTACAAAATTACCATTTGGTATAAATATGAATTAAAGAAGAAAAATATGAATTTTCTTCTAATTTCTTATTCTTCTTCACGAATAAGACAAGAAAACCTAGGGTTTTCCATTGATGAACTTTGAGCCTTGATTTGGGTAAGCAAACCTTAACCGTTTTTAGTACTTTTTATGTTTTTGAGTCCGTGTTAGCTTGATCTAGCTAATCTAAGGACTAATTTGCGAATCTCTCAAATGTTGTGAATCTTACCATTATTGAATATGCTTGTCTTTGAAATTTTTTGATAGTTTTGGATGCTTGATGATAAGGTTGGATCTTTTTGTAAAGTGATTTTTGATGAAATTAAGGTTTAAGGACTAAAATGTTAAATGATGAACTTGGGTGTACTTTTTGTGAAATAAAAGGGATTGGAGGACTTGTATGAGATTAACGTATATTCAGCTGGTATGGGTTTAAAGGAAAATGGGTATTTTGCATGGTTGTGTTGAAAGGACTAGATTGAATAAAAGGAAAGTATTAAGGGTAAAATCATAATTTTCCTAAAAAGAACTAAATTGTGTTAAATAATTTGATTATGTGTTATAATGTGAAATTGAGATGAATTGTTGATTTAGATTACGATCGTGTCACGGATCGCAGAAAAGGGAAATTAGCAAAATAATCCTTGAAGTTTAGCCAAACTGTAATTTTATCCGGTAAGTTCGTAATGTTAGTTTATACACATTGTATGTTCTTTGTATTTTCACTATTGTTACAGCAACTCGAGGAAAGTTAAAACATTCATGATGATGGGAAAGACGAAGGAAGAAACGAAATGTCAAGCCTAGTGCCGGTTATTTGATTTGAAGCGATGGCTAGGATCCTGCATATGTTGCAGTATCCTGACAGCTTGTGTGAGCAGCATCGCAAGTTGACAGATTCTGAATGAATACTTAATTGTGGACCTCTCTAATGTCTGAGTCTTCACATATGTGTCGAATTCTCACCAGCTTGTGTGAGCAGCATCGAGAGTGGGAAGTTCTGGACCGTAACGATGGTTGAGTCTTCACGTATATTGCGAATTCTCATCAGCTTGTGCGAGCAGCATCGATTACTGGTTAACTATTCTGGGCTCGTAAGAGCTCACCATTCTGGGCTCGTAAGAGCTAACCTTTTTAGGCTCGTGAGAGCTAATTTGGTCTTAGCTCGAATGAGCTAAAATCTGGAATATTAAAAGAGATTAAATTCGATATTGTTCACAAGATTATGAATACATACTCGTTATCATCTATATAACCGATTTGGCTATTCTGTAAGAAAATAATTTATGCGAACTTACTAAGCTTAATAAGCTTACCCGTGTATCTATTTTTTTGTACATACATTTTGCTGTTTGAAGATCTAATCATCTCAAAGAAATCACACTATTATGGAGCTTGTTTGGTAGTTTTTACATCACTTGGTTTTACGGCATGTACTAGGATGATGTTATTTATATAACTCTTGATTTTGGATGGTGGTTCATTGTTGGAACCTTGGTTAGGTAATTATCATACCTTGCATGTTACTATGGGTGAAAGTAGGCTTACAATGAATTGAAATGTATTATCATATGTGTTTTGAACTTTAAGAATAATTGTCTTTGTATCTTATGAATGAAATGAGAATTGTTGGCTGAGCATGAGAACTTGTGTGAATATTTGAATTCTGCATACTTGTTTCGGTAGAACTCATGGTTTTATTGGTAGAAGTACAGGGTTCACTAACTTGGGTTGTATCGGTAGTTAAATAGCAAGTATCAGTAGTTATGTGTTTAGAAGTATCTATAGTTTGTATACTTGTATTGATAGAAGTAACAGGGTGAGACTTTTAGCTCTGTAGCATTTTTAGTATCGATAGAAGTAAGAGTTGTTTCGGTATAAGAGTCACTTGTATCGATAGAACTGTCACTTGTATCGGTAGAAGTCTGTACCATTCCTGAATGTTCACTGACTTGACAACTACCAATACTTGTCCAAAAATAACCGGTAGAAGTCTCCAAAAATATCAAAAATGACCTTTTTGCCCATGTTGAATTGTATTTATAGTCAAATGATGATATATGATATGTGGAGTGCAATTCTTTAATAAAATAATTCTGAATAACATGATGTTAAAGATGAAGAGTGATAAGTGAATAGCAAGATACTGAAACCCTAATCGATGACAGTTTAAGGGTCTTGGGTGTTACAGTCGCCGGTTAGTCCCAAGCCATTATATACAAAGCTCTAAATGATTTCAAAATCATATCTTAATCATTATCAAGCTTCCCAACATTTACGAATACATCCTTTCTGTTCAACATTCATCATTTATCGTCCTCTCATACAAGAACTTAATTGAAATCCAACCAAAACATCGTACGAAACTTCGAATTTCAGCTAAACAGGGGTCACACAATCGTGCCTCAGGCCGTGTGTCAAACTGTGTGCATACTCGAAATACCCATACACGATCGTGCCACAGACTGTGTGACAAGTCATGTGGACATGCGAAATTACCCCCACATGCTTGTGTGTCAAACAGCGGGCTAGATGATGTGTCAACTTAAAATAGGGCCGCACGATCGTGTGCTAGCCCGTGTATCCCCTGCACCTATTTTCCACAGGGCACATGCCCGTGTGCTAGCCCATGTACCAGGTCGTGTGTACCTTCGAAAATACAATTTAAACAAGCAAAAATCATGCAAATCACCTATCAAGCACAACCAATAACAAGCTTTATAGTTCTATTGATTTTCAACTCAAAACATGCCATTTCTCATGGATAAGAAGTAAAACAAACAACTTGAGTATACTTGAATTTACATGTCATTTCATTTCTAAACACATAAACCAACTTATAACAGAAGGCAAGCTTGCAACTTAAGTTCATCATGTATTTAAGCCATTAGCAAAATACCAATCAACCCAAAAATCAAACATTACAAAGGTAACAACATCCTATTACATGCCATAAAATCGAGTGATGTAACTACTACCGAAAAAGCTCCCAGATAGTGTGATTCTTCTTTGGGGATCCTATAACATCTGTGTTTTTAAACCAGAGTTGGAATAGTATTAGAGTAGAATTGAGGATTAGAATATGTAGTTAAAATAAGAAAGGTTAGGAAAATGTAAAGATTAAATAGTAATTGTAAGAAAACATAAGGGACAGAATAGTAATTTATCCAAATTAAATTATGAGTTATCATGGGAATTAGATTGATTAAGGTGGGGCAAAAGAGTAATTTGGTGGAAGATATTTTTGGAGGCAGTGTTTTGGGACAAAGTGTAAAGTTGGAAGGCCCAGGGACTAAAAACAAAGTGTAAAGTTGGAAGGCCCAGGGACTAAAAGTACAATTTTACCATTTTTATTAAAGAGAGATATTTTAATGGAAAATTCTAGAGAAATTGAGAGATGAAAATCAATTAAAAGATGAGAATATCATCTTTTTTCTCATAACCAACCGTTCATGCCTATATCCCCCATTTCCAACTTTTGCTTTTATTCCAATTAGGTCCTTTCACCATTGTTAAACCTTCCAAGCTTCAAAATCTTCCATTTTCTTTGAAATTTCTTTAAGAAAGGCATAGAAGGAAGTTATTAGTCACCTTAATTTCCTTGTTGAGCTCACTTTGAAGGGTTAAAGTGTGTAAGGATTGAATTAAAATTTTGGGGTTTTATGAACAAAGGTAAGAAATGATTAAATTCTCATGATATACATGTGTGTTTTCATAATTTAGCATGAAAATCATTGAATTTTAGCCTTTAGCTTATATGTGTTTATATGAAATTGAAGAGAAAGGAAAGAAGGAGAGGGATCAAATTGAAGAAAAGGGCAAAGAGAAGAGCAAGGAGTAAGAAGAGAATAATACCAACCTTTTTGTTGTAAGTACTACAAGATTTTAAATTGAAAATTTATTCTCTTTAAAGTAAATGATTTTAGTATATGATTAATTGTGATAAAAATGAGTAAAATGATATGTTTAGTTATAAGTATGGTGATTATGTGTGATTAAATAAAGTTTAGTGCAAAGGAATATGAGAAGGGAAATATTCTCATTAAAACAGTTTGGACAGAATCAGAGGACTAACTTCAAAAATTCACCAAAAATTGTATAAAAAGAGTTAAGGGTCGAATTGAAATGTGATTAAAGCTTATTGAGTGTAGTTTCATATGGAAGAAATGATGAAAGAAAAAAAATTGTATATTTTGAGATATACTTGTTTTTGTGTAACAAGGTCAGAGTATATTCGAATTCCCCTGTTCTGACTTTAAAAATTCATAGAAAAATGTAGAAATATTATTAGACTGAAATTTATATGGATAAATTCTTAATGAGTCTATTTTCAAAAGAAACAAACGGGAACATTATTAGATTTCTGTACTAAAAGATAATTAATTTTTAGTAAGGAAAGGTCGAAACTGTCAGGCTGCAGAGAAGGAGTAAATTGGAAGAATTTTCTGTACGAATTGGCTAAAGTAAAAATTCTGGAAATTTTATGGTAAAAATATAATTGAGTCTAGTTTCAGAAACATCAAGCGGATAATAATTTTGAATTTTATAGCTCAAGATATAAATAATTTAGTGACTATGACTCAAATGGACAGGTTTGAAAATTTATGTGAAAATAAGAGTAAAAAGGTATATGATGATATATATGTGAAATATACATGATGATGTGATTGTGTTTAGTGAAGGAGTGAAATATAACAACTATGAGAAATGTTGTTATATGAGATTTTATGCCCATGTAGACAAGTTAGAACCATTGTGATATTAGTGGCATGCCATTAAGGAACATTAGCGCGCTTACTATTCAGCACTGTGTGCTTACTGATTCGTACTATATATGCTTACTGATTTGCATTGTGTGTGCTACTGATTTGCACTGTGTGTGCTTACTGTTTCCCCAGCACTTATGTACTATATATCCAAGAGGTTCTATGAAAGTCTACAAAGGGCTAATATGAGAAAAAAGTGGATCAAAGTATGAATTAAACTAATGTGGTAAGTTACATGGTTTATGCAAGTAAGGCAAGAAGTTTATAAACATGAGGAATTTAATAGTTATTCATTACTTTTGTAGTGCTTACTAAGCTTTCACCAGCTTAACGCGTAGGTATAGTAGCTACGAGGGGATAAAGTCAAGGCAAGGGACCTCTCATCACATCAGCTCACATTTGGAAGATTCAATTCCAAGTATTTACTCTTGGTAAAAATGGCATGTACAATGGTACTTATATATGTCCCTAATGAAAGGAAAAATGTTGTTTTGGAATACTTTGAGTTGATGAAATGAATTGATGATATTTTGAATAAAATGATTTAAAAACACATTGTTTAGAAGAAAAGTTTTTTATACTCGTGTTTAATTCTCCGGTACTGTATGTAATCCTTCTATACCGGGTTCCTATGTGTAAACCGGGTATAGGGGTGTTACAGATCCGATCTTCCACAGCAAAATGAATCTACAAAACAAGAACAGATACACAGGTAAGCTTCCAGAGCTTAATAAGTTCGTAGAACAGTTAACTTACAGAATAATATATTTGGTTTCAAAAAGAGTGTTTAAACAACTTCGTCATCCCGTGACATTTGTATAGAGTTGGTCTCTTCGAATCTTCCAAAAATTTATCTCAAACGAGCCCAGATAGAGTTTCACTCTTACGATCCCAAACAAAATATCGCTCTTATGAGCCAGACAGAATATCTTCATCGCCTTCCATCTCATCTCTCGCGTCAAGAATATAACTAAGGACAATAGAGATTAGAAATATTAAATATAATTATGATCATACGAACTTACCGGATGAGATTGCAGTTATGGCTAAATTTTAGGGACTATTCTATAATTTTCTTTTTTCCACGATATGCAGCCCGCTCGTGATATAGATCAACAAATCATTAAATTGCCACATTAAATCATGAAATTTCAATCATTTCTTGCTTTCATGTCCTTTTTAGGAAATTTACAAAACTACTCTTATATTTCCATTTTTATTCAATTTAGTCCTTAGACCTTAAACATGTAAAATAACCATTATTTTCCAAATCACATACCATCCGAATATTCAAGACCCTCAAAAAATCCCTACAATTCAATTATTTCACACTAAATAAACATAATTTCATCATTTTAATATTTTAGTCCTTAAACCCTAATTTAATAAAAAATCACTTTATAAAAACATCAAACCCAACCATCAAGCATACAAAGCCACCTCAAACTTTCAAGAACAAGCATATTCAACAATGGCACAATTTATAACATTTGACAGATTCACAAATTAGTCATTGGGTTAGCTAGATTAAGCTAATACGAAGTCAAAAACATAAAAATTACTAAAAACAGGCGAAATTTACTTACTCAGTCAAGTGCTCAAAGTTGGCTGAATATCTCCTATGGTTGCTTAGGGTTTCAATTGGCTTAGGAATGAAGAATATGAAGAATAAAAATGAATTTTAGTTCCTTAATTTTGATTAAAATCACTTACTTCTTCAATTACTATTTTACCCCTTTTATTTTAACTTAAAATCTGTCTTAAGCTTACCCATAATTGTCCACTACTAATTCATATGGTTTATTTATTAACCATATTAATCCTCCTTATTAGCTTCCTTAAGTTATTTAGTAACTTTAGCTAATATAATCCAACTTTTGTATCCTTTACAATTTAATCATTTTCACTTAATTAACTATCCAATTGATAATATTTCCTAACCAAAATTTAATATGATGATAATGATGTGATAAATACTAAATAAATAATATTTACGACCTGACTCATTAGATTTGTGGTCCTGAAACCACTATTTTCGACACCACTAAAAATCAGGCTATTACAACTCTCCCCCTTAGGGAAAATTCATCCCGAAATTTCTTACCAGTAAATAGGTTGGGATACTGTGATCTTATTGATGCCTCTGTTTCTCATGTTTCTTCTTCTAACCCGTGTTGATTCCACTAAACCTTTACTAATGGTACTCTCTTGCTTTGCAATTCTTTCACTTCACGAGCTAGAATCTTAATCGATTTTTCTGAATACTACAAATCCGACTGTATCTCAACCTCACAAGGCGTGATCACATGAGAAAGATCTGTTCTTTACCGTCTCAGCATTGAAACATGAAATATGTTATGAATCTTTTCAAGTTCTGGAGGTAAAGCTAATTTGTAGGCTACAAGACCTACTCTCTCAATAATCTCATACGGCCCAATAATCCGCGGACTCAACTTTCATTTCCTACAAAAATGTAACACCTTCTTCCAAGGTGAAACTATCAGAAAAACTCGATCTCCGACGACAAATTCTATATCCTTCCTTTTGAGATCTGCGTAAGATTTCTGTTAATCAAATGTTGCCTTTAAGTAGCCGCGAACTATTCGAACCTTGTCCTCTGTCTCATGAATCAAATCAGTCCCAACCAACTTAGATTCACTCACTTCTGACCAATATAGTGGTGTTCTGCATTTCCTACCATACAGAGCTTCGAACGGTGCCATCTTTATACTTAACTGGTAACTATTATCATAAGTAAACTCTACCAGCGGTAAATATCTCCTAACTGCCCTCAAACTTGAGTATACAACATCGTAACATATCCTCCCGAATCTGTATTTCTCACTCAGACTGACCATCTGTCTTTGGATGGTATGCAATGCTAAAATTCAATCTGGTACCCAATGCCTCATGTAACTTACCCCAGAATCTCGAGGTAAAATACGGGTCTCTATCAGAGATAATAGATATTGGTACCCCGTGCAATCGCATAATCTCGGATTCATACAACTCGACTAACTTCTCAAGTTTGAAATCTACACGAACAGGGATGAAATGAGTTGATTTAGTTAATCTATCAACAATAACCCAGATTGCATCTTTTTTTTCGGCATCACTGGCAACCCTGTAACAAAATCCATAGTAACCCGTTTTTACTTCCACTCAGGGATGGAAATAGGCTGTAATAAACCAGACAGTAGGTGATGCTCAGCTTTTACCTGCTGACACACCAGACATTTAGTTTCAAACTCAAAAATCTCACACTTCATACCTAGTCACCAATACAACTTCTTCAAATTGTTATATATCTTCACACTCCATGGGTGAATAGAGTACGTGCTACTATGAGCTTCTATCAAAATGTCCCGTCTCAAATTCGGGTCATCAGGAATACATAACCTGCCTCGAAAGTACAACATACCTTCAACATCGGTAGTGAATCCAGAGCTGGGATCATTCTGAATCTATTCTTTCTTGGCTATAAGCTTCGAATCATTTTCCCGTAATTCCCGAATCCACTGTAGGAATAATGGTCTCATCTTGAGTTCAGCTACAACTGATCCGTCCCCTCCAGCGACAAACGTGCATTCATTGCTGTCGAAGTAAACAATGATTTTCGACTCTAGGCATCTACAAAAACATTAGCTTTTCTTGGATGATAATCAATCACTAAATCATAATCTTTCAGTAGTTTCAACCATCGGCGTTGCCTCAGGTTCAGTTCTTTTTGAGTCATCATATACTTCAGCTTTTGTGATCTGTGAATATGTGACATCTCTCACCATAAAGATAGTGTCGCCAAATCTTCAATGCAAAGACAATGTCAGCTAGCTGCAAATCGTGAGTCATATAATTTCTCTCATGTGGCTTCAACTGTCGGGAGGCATACGCTATCACTTTCCTATGTACCAAGCTGTGTGCACCTTCGAAAATGTAATTTAAATAAGCAAAAATCATGCAAATCACCTATCAAGCACAACCAATAACAAGCTTTATAGTTCTATTGATTTTCAACTCAAAACATGCCATTTCTCATGGATAAGACGTAAAACAAACAACTTGAGTATACTTGAATACATGTAATTTCATTTCTAAACACATAAACCAACTTATAACACTAGGCAAGGTTGTAACTTAAGTTCATCATGCATTTAAGCCATTAGAAAAATACCAATCAACCCAAAAATCAAACATTACCAAAATAAAAATATCCTAGTACATGCCATAAATCGAGTGATGTAACTACTACCGAACAAGCTCCTGGGATAATGTGATTCTTCTTTGGGGATTTGATCTTCCATAGCAAAATGAATCTGGAAAACAAGAACTGATACACATGTAAGCTTACAGAGCTTAGTAAGTTCATAGAATAGTTAACTTATAGAATAGTATATTTGGTTACAAAAAGAGTGTTTAAACAACTTCGTCATCTCGTGACATTTGTATCGATTTGGTCTCTTCGAGTCTTCCAAAAATTTAGCTCAAACAAGCCCAGACAGAGTTTAGCTCTTAAGAGCCCAAACAAAGTTCTGCTCTTACGAGCCAAACAGAATATCGCTCTTACGAGCCAAACCGAATATCGCTCTTATGAGCCAGATAGAATATCGCTCTTACGAGCGAAACAGAATATCTTCATCATCTTCCATCTTATCTCTCGCGTAAAGAATATAAGAAGGACAATAGATATTAAAAATATTAAATAGAATTATGATCACACGTGTAACACCTCTTAACCTTAAACCGTCACCGGAATAGAGTTACGGGGTATTACCAGACATATCGGACAATTTACAAATAATAAATAAATAATTAATGAACATATTATAAAATAATCATAAAGTCACTTAATTGAACCCTCGAGGCTCAAAATACGCATTAGAAGGGAATTGGGACTTGTTCTTGTGCTCCGCAAATTTTTTTTTTTTCGTAAATTTTTTTTCGAACTCGATATAACCCCCTTTATAAACATCTAACTTTCCCTGCATTTTCAACCCGCAACTAACACAATTTATATTCAATTACACCTAAATCATAATCAATTAATTAACATATTAATTTAATAATTAAACATTCTTAATATTACTCAAAATTTACTAATAACTTTATTCATTTTCATTCAAACTTAATGCCAAATTTTATAATATACTCTTTACCATTTTATTAAACTAATATCAAAATATAGTATACCATTTTTTTTACAAACAACATTACAAGCATATACATGTAACCTTTACAACACTTAGTACATGCCACTTTTACCGAAAGGGGAAAATTACATCACCGAATTTATACTGAGGTCGGGATCGATCTGGATGCTGAACCAGGACCTTAATTTCTACTAACCTACGCACGGAAACAACCGTACGCTGAGTATTTCATACTCAATGGTATTACTATAATTCAAATTATAAATAACCAAATAAATTTCACATAATCAATCATATAATATATGATCACATATTATCTTAATTTATACACCACTTTCATTCCATATCAATAACAAATCAATTTAACCAAAAATCATAAACAATTAAGTACTCATAACTTTTGAAACCTTTGATTTATCCATTTCGTTCTCATTTCTCAATTTCATCACATATCACTTTATATGTATCAATTTTTCATTTCTATTCAATTTTTCTTTTTCACATTGTTTACCCCTATTAACAAGACTCAGACCTTGGCAGATACACGGATCCAACCAAACACACCAGAATGGCACTCAGTGCCTCATCAGATAGTTTGAAGCAATAAAGTGACACCCAATGTCTCATCGGCCTAGCCGAAGTAAGTGGTACCCAGTACCTCATCGAATCTATCCAAAGTAAAATAATGACACCCAGTGTCTCATCGACTCAAGGTCGAAGTATCCCTGAACTCTTCCAATCCTATGGCATGCCAACTATATCCGACTCAGCCCGACTGTTAATAGGGATTTTCAATTCAATTCATATCACTTTCAATTCCAATTTCACTTTCACTTTAATTTTGATCACAAATCATTCAAATTCAATTCAAATATACTATTAATTCCATATCAATTTTCATTCATCTCAATATTAACGTTTACCTTATATTCACTTATTAAATATAAATATCGAAATAAACATTAAATAATGAATAATTCAGATTATTGTAATACAAATCCGGATTTCGCGATTATGCCTCGATAACTTTCTCCTTTCCTTTTTGTGCCAATGCTTTGGGTTCTTTGCTAGCTACGAAAATAATAATAATTTACGCTATTAATTACAGCACTAATTTATAATAATAATTAAATTTCTATCTAATTTATACCCTAATTCCAATTTAATCCTAATTAACTCATTTATTTTTCTAACTCAATTCATACTTTATTTTTGTTCAATTTCCTTCCATATTCTACTTAACTATCTAATGTTCATAATAAAACCCTAATTTAAAATTTCTTTCAATTTAATCCTTCTATCACAAAACTTATAGCTT
This sequence comes from Gossypioides kirkii, assembly GCA_005610355.1. NCBI lineage: Eukaryota > Viridiplantae > Streptophyta > Magnoliopsida > Malvales > Malvaceae > Gossypioides > Gossypioides kirkii. The sequence goes on from CP032248.1 coordinate 29,467,302, forward strand.
CTTTTACAATTTAATCTCTTTAGCAATTCTAACTTGAAATTCATTCAAATAAATCCCTAATTCACCATTTTGTTCAACATGAACTATGTTTAAAAACCTTAAAACTTCCAAGACCTCAACTTAATTTCATCAAAACTTTGTTCTAAAGCTTCTAAACATCTAATTTAAGAGAAAATGACTTAATTGACTTACCAATTAAAGCTTAAAGCTTCAAAATTCTAGTTTCCCCTTTTTCTTTTTCCTTCCCTTTTCTCCCTTCTTTTTTCGTTTGAGCTTCTATCTTCTATCCCTTCTTTTGTTTCTTTTTCTTTTCTTTATTCTTTTATGTTATATATATATTAATAAGTAATAATATTAATAAATTATAAATATCTATTTTCTTAAATAATAAGTAAATTAATATTTATTTTACAAATGTACAAATATAATTTTTACACATGTATATTTTATTACCATACATTTGGCTTTAATTTATATATATTCCATTAATCTAATAAAATAATATCAATTAAATAATAATTTATACTATTATATTCTAATATTAATTAATAATAACTTAAATCATTAAAAATCTTTAGATTTTTCTCATTGTTTTGCCGCCTCAAATTATGAAATAGGCATAATTGCCATTTTAGTCTCTCTTTCTTTCTTTTAATCTATAATTAGGCCTTCACCCCTTATTCAATTTAGTCCTCTTTACTAATTACTCTAAATTAAGTTAAATTCACCTAATCAAAGCCTAATTAAACACACTACTAGACTCATAATTACTCCTAATAATTATTTACGAAATCGGTTTACTAAGACGGAGGCCCTATAACTCACTTTTTTGGTACCTATGAATTTAGGTCATTACATTTCTCCTCCTTAATAAATTTCGTCTTCGAAATTCACCTGAAAATAAATGGGGGTACTGTGCTCTCATAGTTTCTTCCGGTTCCCAAGTCGCTTCTTCCATACTATGACTTGGCCATAAGACTTTTACTAGGGAAACTCGTTTATTTCTTAAATCATTTGCCTCTCGTGCTAAAATCTGAACAGGCTCTTTTTTGTACGACAAATTAGGCCGAACTTCAATGTCTTCAGTAGAAATGATATGAGAAGGATCTGATCTATATTTTCGTAGCATAGAAACATGAAAAACATTGTGAATCTTCTGCAATTTCGGAGGTAAAGCTAACCGATAAGCGACTGGCCCGATTCTTTCTACAATTTCATATGGCCCAATATAATGAGGACTTAACTTTCCTTTTCGGCCAAATCTCAACACTTTCTTCCAAGGAGAGACTTTGAGGAATACTTTGTCCCCGATTGAATACTCAATGTCCTGACTCTTCAAATCGGCATAAGATTTCTATCTATCAAGGCTGCTTTTAATCTATCTTTAATCTTCTTAACTGTTTCTTCTGTCTCTTGAATTAATTCTGGATCAATCACCTTTTTTTCATTCAATTCTGTCCAACACACTAGTGATCTACATCTTAGACCATATAGTGCTTCATACGGGGCCATTTGTATACTAGATTGGAAACTATTATTGTAGACAAACTCAGCTAATGGCAAATAACGTTCCCAACCTGATTCAAAATCAATGATACAAGCCCGAAGCATATCTTCTAGTATTTGAATTACCCGTTCGGACTGTCCATCTATTTGCGGATGAAAAGCCGTACTAAAGTTAAGTTTAGTACTTAGAGAATCATGCAATTGCTTCCAAAATTTTGATGTAAATCGAGTACCCCGATCGAAAATTATTGATACCGGAATACCATGTAATCTTACAATTTCTCGGATATAAACCTCAGCAAGCTTCTGCAATGACCAGTCGGTTCTAACTATTATGAAAAGCGGTAACTTGGAAAGTCTATCAACTATCGCCCAAATGACATTCTTTTTACTTGCTGATAACGATAATCCTGTAACAAAATCCATCGTGATGCGATCCCATTTCCACTCAGGAATATCAATAGGCTGAAGTAGTCTAGTAGGAACCTGATGTTTTGCTTTTACCTGTTGACAAGTTAAACATTTACTCACAAATTCAATTATGTCTCTTTTCATTCCTGGCCACCAATATAGTTCTCGTAAATTCCAGTACATCTTCGTACCTCCGGGGTACAAAGCGAATGGACTGTCGTGAGCTTCTCGAAGAATCAATTTCTTCAACTCAGAATTAGTTGGAACACAAATCCGATTTTGATATCTCAAACATCTACAATCATCAATACTAAAACTGTCAGCTGTACCATTCTGTACCATCTCTCTTTTCTTCAACAATTTGTCGTCTCCCAATTGTGCTAAACTGATCTGATCAAACATTACCAACTTTACTCTCAACTCGGCCAAAAGACTCCCATCATTACTGATACTGAGCCGTGCAAACATCGCTCTCAATTCAATTGTAGCTTTTCTACTTAGTGCATCAGCTACAACATTAGCTTTTCCCGGATGGTAGTCTATAACACAGTCATAATCTTTTAGGAGCTCTATCCACTGTCTTTGTCTCAAGTTCAATTCTTTTTGAGAAAGAAGATATTTCAAACTTTTATGATCGATATAGATGTAGCATTTCTTACCGTACAAATAATGTCTCCAAATATTCAGAGCAAAAATAACAGCTGTTAGTTCCAAATCATGAGTCGGATAGTTACGTTCGTGTGGCTTCAATTGACGAGATGCATAGGCTATTACTTTTCCATCATGCATTAATACACAACCCAGACCACTCTAAGAAGCATCATTGTACACTACAAAATCTTTCCCCAACTCTGGTAATGTCTAGATTTTACTGCATTGGCTTCCAACTGAATCTAAATTAATGACATAGGCCAAATATGCTGAACAGCCTTGCTAAAGTAACTTATTAACTGTTATTGTTGAAATAAGATGTGCTAGCCCATTAGTACGGATACCATTTACCTCAATCCGACCTCCATCTTCTATCTGAATACTGAATTTCTTTTTATAGCAATCCAAAATAACTCCATATTTAGATAACCAATCCATTCTCAGTATTATATCAAAGTCCCCAAATGGTATGATCAACAAGTCGACAGGAAAAGTTTATTCTGTATAATCAACGGGCATCTCGGACACACTTGATTTACTAACACTGTTTGCCTCAATAGACTTGACACCTCTATTAACACTCTAGACATCACGGACTTTAATTTCCCCAACTCAGCTAGTTTTAAATTTATATAGGAATGTGAAGATCCGGGATCAATCAAAGTATAAACAGGCTTAGAATACAATAAAAATATACCTGTTACTATATCGTGGGTATCGCCTTCTTCCCGTGTTCTGACCACATAGGCTCTGGCGAATACTTTAGCTTTAGACTGTTGGGTAACAATATCACTGCTTGTTCTAACACCTCCTCCTTTGAAAACCAAACCACCTCTACCAGATCCTCTGCCTCTAACTATAGATACTGATCTCTGTGATGTTACCGGTGCAACACTATCAATTTTCTGGCAATCTTTGACGAAATGATCTGTAGAACCACATCGGAAGCAGCCCCTAGTTAATTTCCAACATTCCCCTCTGTGTTTCTTCCCACAGTGCTGACAGTTTGGAATTTCTATTTCCCGAGATGAACCTCTCACACTGCCAGTGGATACCGTCATCTGTTTACCCCTGCTTCTTCCACTTCTATCTGATCCAAAATTAGATCTCCATCTACCTTGAGATTCCTTTGATCTTTTTGGCTGAGGATTCAAACTGGTAGATCCCGTACGCTTTCTAGTTGGTCTAACACTTTCAGTCTTTTTGTCGATGCTTAGAATTTGCTCTACCATTTTTGCCCGTTCAATCAAATTTACAAACTCAGTAATATGGTGAGATACCAATTGTACCTTGATCTCGTCTCGTAAACCCCGTAAAAATCTTTTGTAACTATCAACTTCTGTTGGTATAAATTCTGAGGCATATCTATTGAGTCTCGAGAATTCCCTCTCATAATCTATTACTGACATGTCACCCTGTTGCAGCATTAAAAACTCTTGCTTCTTATCTTCAGTATACATTTCTCCGATATATTTCTTTTGAAATTCTTTTTCAAATAGGTCCTATGTTATCTGATCCTTCGGTAGATGTCGAACCACTGATTCCCATCATAAATAAGCTTCCCCTTGTAGCAACGATACAGTACAAATCAAGCATTCCTGGGGAGTACATTCCAATTGCTGTAAAATTCTTTTGGTCGACTCCATCCAATTTTCAGCTGTTGATGGATCAACTCCTTTCAAACCCATAAATTCAATAGCATCATATTTTCTCAATTCTTTTATCGGGGCTCATCTCTGAGTTGATACTAAAATCGTAGCAGGAGCAGTCCCCACTACTCTTTGTAATGCATCAGTAATTACTCGTAATATATTAGAATCATCTCTATCATTTCTTCTATCTACTCTAGGAGGTGGATTTCTTACTGGGTTTACGCTAGGTGTTACTGACTCCGTTTCATCTAACCCATACGACTTTTCGTCTCTAGTGTACATTTCTTGGTCAGTATCATCTAGTCTTTCATTTGACATCTTTAATTTATAAAACAAAAAACAAACAAATAGGTTAGCATCCAAAGATCCCGACTTAGTTTCGACTCAATAGTGGCATATACTTCTAGACTCAATTTCTAAGCTCAATTTAGTCCGAGAATCGACTAAACTTGATAGCTCTGATACCAATAATTGTAACACCTTTTAATCCTAAATCGTTACCGAAACAAGATTATGGGATATTACTAGACATATCGGATAATTTACAAATAATAAATAAATAAATAATGAACATATTATAAAATAATCATAAAGTCTCTTAATTGGACCCTCGAGGCTCAAAATACGTATTAGAACGGAATTGGGACTTGTTCTTGTGCTCCGCGGATTTTTTTTTCGTAAATTTTTTTTCGAACTCGATATAACCCCCATTATAAACATCTAACCTTTCCTACAATTTCTACCCGCAACCAAAACAATTTATACTCAATTACACCTAAATCATAATCAATTAATTAACATATTAATTTAATAATTAAACATTCTTAATATTACTCAAAATTTATTAATAACTTTATTCATTTTTCATTCAAACTTAATGTCAAATTTTATAATATACTCTTTACCATTTTATTAAACTAATATCAAAATATAGTATACCATTTTTTTTACAACTAACATTACAAGCATATACATGTAACCTATACAACACTTAGTACATGCCACTTTTATCGAAAGGGGAAAATTACTTCACCAAATTTATACTAAAGTTGCGATCGATCTGGATGCTGAACCAGGATCTTAATTTCTACTAACCTGAAACAACCGTATGCTGAGTATTTCATACTCAATGGTATTACTATAATTCAAATTATAAATAGCCAAATAAATTTCACATAATCAATCATATAATATATGAACACATATTATCTTAATTTATACACCACTTTCATTCCGTATCAATAACAAATCAATTTAACCAAATATCATAAGCAATTAGGTACTAATAACTTTTGAAACCTTTGATTTATCCATTTCATTCTCATTTCTCAATTTCATCACATATCACTTTATATGTATCAATTTTTCATTTCTATTCAATTTTTCTTTTTCACATTGTTTACCCCTATTAACAAGACTTGCACCTTGGCGGATACACAAATCCAACCAAACACACCAGAATGGCACTCAGTGCCTCATCAGATAGTTCGAAGCAATAAAGTGACACCCAGTGTCTCATCGGCCTAGCCGAAGTAAAGTGGTACCCAGTACCTCATCGAATCTATCCGAAGTAAAATAATGACACCCAGTGTCTCATCGACACAAGGTCGAAGTATCCCTGAACTCTTCCAATCCTATGGCATGCCAACTATATCCGACTCAGCCTGACTAGTTAATAGGGATTTTCAATTTATAATTCATATCACTTTCAATTCCAATTTCACTTTCACTTTCAATTTTGATCAAATCATTCAAATTCAATTCAAATATACTATTAATTCCATATCAATTTTCATTCATCTCAATATTAATGCTTACCTCATATTCACTTATTAAATATAAATATCGAAATAAACATTAAATAATGAATAATTCAGATTATAGTAATACAAATCCGGATTTCGCGATTATGCCTCGATAACTTTCTCCTTTCCTTTTTGTGCCAATGCTTCGAGTTTTTTGCTAGCTACGAAAATAATAATAATTTATACTATTAATTACAGCACTAATTTATAATAATAATTGAATTTCTATCCAATTTATACCCTAATTCCAATTTAATCCTAATTAACTCATTTATTTTTCTAACTCAATTCATACTTTATTTTTATTCAATTTCCTTCCATATTCTACTTAACTATCTAATGTTCATAATAAAACCCTAATTTAAAATTTCTTTCAATTTAATCCTTCTATCACAAAACTTATAGCTTCTTTTACAATTTAATCTCTTTATCAATTCTAACTTGAAATTCATTCAATTAAATCCCTAATTCACTATTTTGTTCAACATGAACTATGTTCAAAAACCTTAAAACTTTGAAGACCTCAACTTAATTTCATCAAAACTTTGTTCTAAAGCTTTTAAAACATCTAATTTAAGAGAAAATGACTTAATTGACTTACCAATTAAAGCTTAAAGCTTCAAAATTTTAGTTTCCTCTTTTTCTTTTTCCTTCCCTTTTCTCCCTTCTTTTTTCGTTTGAGCTTCTGATCTTCTATCCCTTCTTTTGTTTCTTTTTCTTTTCTTTATTCTTTTATGTTATATATATATTAGTTAGCAATAATATTAATAAATTATAAATATCTATTTGCTTAAATAATAAGTAAATTAATATTTATTTTACAAATGTACAAATATAATTTTTACACATATATATTTTTTTACCATACATTTGGCTTTAATTTATATATATATTCCGTTAATCTAATAAAATAATATCATTTAAATAATAATTTATACTATTATATTCTAATATTCATTAATAATAACTTAAATCATTAAAAATCTTTAGATTTTTCTCATTGTTTTGCCGCCTAAAATTATGAAATAGGCATAATTACCATTTTAGTCCCTCTTTCTTTCTTTTAATCATAATTAGGCTTTCACCCCTTATTCAATTTCGTCCTTTTTACTAATTACTCTAAATTAAGTTAAATTCACCTAATCAAAGCCTAATTAAACACACTACTAGACTCATAATTACTCCTAATAATTATTTACGAAATCGATTTACTAAGACGGAGGCCCTATAACTCACTTTTTCAGTGCCCGTAAATTTAGGTCAATACAACACGAACTTACCGGATGAGATTGCAGTTATGGCTAAACTTCAACGACTATTTTGTAATTTTCCCTTTTTCACGACCTATGGCTCGCTCGTGATCTAGATCAAGAAATCATTTAATTTCCACATTAAATCATGAAATTTCAATCATTTCTTCCATTCATGTCCTTTTGGAAAATTTACAAAATTACCCTTATACTTTCATTTTTATTCAATTCAGTCCTTAGACCTTAAACATGCAAAATAATCATTCTTTTCCAAATCACATACCAGCCGAATATTCATGGCCCTCAATAAGTCATTACAATTCAATTATTTCACACTAAATATACACAATTTCATCATTTTAACATTTTAGTCCTTAAACCTTAATTTCATAAAAAATCACTTTACAAAAACATCAAACCCAACCATCAAGCATACAAATCCACCTCAAACTTTCAAGAACAAGCATATTCAACAATGGCACAATTTATAACCTTTGAAAGATTCACAAATTAGTCCTTAGGCTAGTTAGATTAAGCTAATACGGACTTAAAAACATAAAAATTACTAAAAACAGGCGAAATTTACTCACTCATTCAAGTGCTCAAAGTTGGCCGAATATCTCCTATGGTTGCTTAGGGTTTTGGCTGGCTTAGGAAAGAAGAAGATGAAGAATAAAAATGAATTTTAATTCCTTAATTTTGATTAAAATTACTTACTTCTTCAATTACTATTTTACCCCTTTTATTTTAACTTAAAATCTCTCTTAAGCTTTGTCAAAAAAAAAATCTCTCTTAAGCTTACCTATAATTGTCCACTATTAATTCATATGGTCTATTAACCATATTGATCCTCCTTATTAGCTTCCCTAAGCTGTTTAGTAACTTTAGCTAATAGAATCCAACTTTTGTATCCTTTACAATTTAATCCTTTTCACTTAATTAACTATCCAATTGATAATATTTCCTAACCAAAATTTAATATGAAGATAATGATGTCATTAATATTAAATAAATAATATTTACAACCCGACTCGTCGAAGTTGTGGTCCTAAAACCATTGTTTCCGACACCACAAAAAATCAGGCTGTTACAGCTCCCTTCAATTTAACGTTTGGCCTGGAGTTACAACGTCGAGGGCTTGGAATAACGACTTTGAGGTTCAATGTCAGTGACGCCACATCCACAACAAGCTACCCAGGTTGAGTTTTGGGAAGTTCAACTTCCTTAATGTGGTAGAAGGGTTAGTGTCACGACACACAAACTCCTATGTCGTGACCTCGACCACAGTAGAAGTCCTCATTGATGTTCAACCTCGATCACCTCCCTACAAAAGCTCATATCAATCATTAGACTTCTAATGACATAATTTTACCAAATTGGGTCTCAAATGTAGAAGAAACGCAATAAAACAAACTTCTAACATAAAATCTAATAAGTAATGAAAAACAACAACAAAAATTCATAAAACGCTTGAAAACAAACTCTTTTAAGTGTTAAAATAAATTAATTTGACGTATAGAAATACGACAGATGAATTCCCTTTGGTTGAAATTGGCATATGGTTAATAATTTTCATCTTGTATTAACCTAAATTTGATAACTATGACTAAACACTAAGTAGAGATCATTTGTGGTTTACTAAGCATGTGAATTTGTTTATATATTTAATTATTTATATATTATTATTTAAAATTCATTGGCCTTACTGAGCTTCGTTGAAGTTCATACGTTTGCGTTCCCTTTCTCTTTTCCTCACATAGGTAGCAGGTAAAGTTCCAAAGTGACACCCAACAATCGCATCTTCCATCGAGTCACAATACAACTTCTACGTAGGCATTTTGTACCTAGACTCCTAATATTAATAATGGTTTGTACTTGTATGCTAGTCTATAGTATGATCATGGTGCTTGAATCTTTAATCTGTGTATGTACATACATATTATATATATATATATAAGGGTGAAATCTTAAATTTTTTTAAAGGGAGATCGAAATTAAATTGTATATTTTTACGATAGTAAATATGTAATTTCACCATTTTAATATCTATATCTTTATAATTTTTAAATGATTAAATCAATTTTTTATCATTTTAGGGAGGTCAAAGTGTAACTTTACCTTTGCTAATTTAAATTTTTATAAATTTTTAAGGGGCCTAAATAAAAAAATTTCTATTTTAAGAGGCAGGACCCTTACCATCCCCTGATTACGCCCTTGTATATACGCATTTTAAGCTATGTTATGAGTAAAAGCTACATATACAAATAGGAAGTGAAGTATATTTTGAATATGTTTGGATCTAGTAGAATGTCTAAACTTTGCATTTGATATGGATTTGCCCTTGATATTTTGTCGTTGAATCACATTAGACCTTATTTTATAATCGATTCGGTTTATCTTCACTTATTTTGTAAATTGTTTGAATTTCGCTTTTACTTTCGAATGTAATGCTTCCCAATCAAGCAAATCTCTTGACAGGTTCCATCATTACTTGAAAATTTTATTAAAAAATTATAATAAATTATAATTTTTTAGATTTTATATAATTTTTAAAAATTTCAAATGATAAAGTAAATCCTTTGTATCAATATTTCGTTTAAGGATGCCTCTTTTTTTTCATAACCTCCGTCTTTGCACAAGATGTATTACTATAGTTTTTGGGTAAACTGTAAGTATAGTCACTTATGTATTGTTTAAATTACATTTTGATCATTAAACATTAAAAAGTCACGATATGTTCACTAACATTATTGATTTGTTACATTTTGGATAAACTGTCATTAATGCTGTAACGACAAACTGATGTGATACATTATACCATCCTTTTATATGAAAGATTTCGGTCAAATTGCACAACTAATCCCTATCTTTGTTTTCTTTTTGAACAATTTATTGTGTGCGAGAATGAACTAAATTTGAGTAGTATACAAAAGGACCGTGAACACTTTCCTTTCTTCTTTTGAAGACTACAAAGAAGAGCTTCAAAGAGAGATTAGAGTATAGGTGGATGATTGATGTCGTACCGAGTTTTCCAATAATAATAATTACATTATGATAGAACCCCATGTGTTGGTCTGATGGTCATGGTGTTCATTACCCCAAGTGTAGTATGGATTTGAGTCGCGCTAGTCGCATTGTTGTTAGAACTTTACCTCAAAAAAATTTAAATATTAATGTGTTCACCGATATTGAAGTCTTGTTTGAAATTTAGAGATTAGGGATTTTGCAATGTACGGTACGAATAATGCAAGTGCGGTTTATTGGATTTTGTATATGTGTTGCTAAGAAATTTCACATGTTCCACAAATCAAGTCAGTTCAAGTGGGTCGAATGAACCTCATTTAATCAATTGATCTTAATGAGACGTTTTGTTCGTATTTATCACAAATTTTGATCCACAACCATTGAAATTGAGATACCCAATACGAACCATGGTCATCCACACTAGTATTATAATAAAATGGGTACATCCAATAAGGAAAAATTAATTAACAAACAAATTTATATATAATTACAAATGTTTGAGCATAAAATATACGAAACTTTCTTTTGAAAGAATAATGTAAACAAACAAGGAAGCAAACAGTTGGAATCTTCTACATGCTTTATTTCCCTATGAATAAAGTTTGCATATTTGAATATTTAGAGTTTGAGAGGCTTGGACCTTGGTCTCTAGTAATACTCAAATGAACTGTCTGTGCTATTATCCGTCCCCACCGGTCCGGGAGTGTAAGGCGGTGTTGTACATCTCAATAGTGCCCAATTAACTCCATCAAAGAATTGGTGGTGCTTAACTACCGTCGCACCCATGGTTGATCCCATTCGCCTAATCGGTTCCTTCACCAAGAGCTGTGTAATCAAGTCCTTAGCCGAGGCTGGAACTGATGGTTCCTTAGGGAACTCAAGTGCTCGAGCCACAATATTAGCTAGCGTTAACTCATGGTCAATCCCTTTAAATGGTGTTACACCATAGAACATTTCGAATATGAATATCCCTAGCGTCCACCAATCCACTGCGTTGCCATGACCCTCGCCCGATACAATCTCTGGGGCCAAGTACTCGTGGGTTCCCACGAAGGACATTGATCGAACATCGACAGGCTCGGTTACGATCTCGAGGGCACTAAGATGCATGGAGTTTTTCGTACGTTTGCATTTATGTTTAGGGTGGAAACATGAGACGACGGGAACTATGCAGCTTGGTAAATTTTTTGATGATGATGTGTTTTGATGAGAGACGAGGTGAGGCGTTGATGCGGCTGATGTATTATCACTCCTTAAGGAAAGATCAAAATCCGTCAACATGATGTGACCGTTTGATCGTACTAGCACGTTCTCAGGCTTGAGATCACGATAGATAATTCCCATCATATGTAGGTATTCTAGAGCAACCACAACTTCGGATGCATAAAACCTGCTTAACATTAATAAAGGGTTAGAGTGACATGCGCAATAATAATGATGTGTCAACATCATACTCAATGCTCAAGCATGTTTTAGGGTTGGGAAAAATAAAATAAACCCATTGCAGTGGTTGTCTTTCAAAGGTACGAATGGACTGAAGGTGATGTCATATCAGTTGAAAATATTATATTTAGATCTGTTTATGGATCGGGTTATCTAAAATTTGAGAAAATTTGGATAAAAATATTAAATTCAAAAAAATGCGTTTGGGGAAAAAAATAAACCTATTTAAAATATGGATCGAGTTCGAGCTTAAACATTCAAAATCTGAGCTTGGCCCGGCCCATTTTTAAGTTAGTAATATTTTATGCAAGGGCATAGTTAGAGGGTTGGCAGGAGCCTCGGCCCCCTTAAAATGAAATTTTTTTCATTTAGGCCCTTTAAAATTTTTAAAATTTTAAATTAATAAAGGTAAAATTGCACTTTAACCCTTAAAACGATAAAAATTTGATTTAATCCTTTAAAAATTATAAAGATATAGACTATTAAAATGGTGAAATTGCATTTTTACTATCGTAAAAATTATAATTTAATTTCGCCCCTAAAAAAATTTTTGGCTTCTCCCCTAGTTTTATGTTATGTTATTTCTATAAATTATGTAATTTATAACACATAAAAATTAAATCTACAGCAGTATATAATACAACTGTAATGTAAACATTAAAAATTGTTAAGGTGACTGTATATATATAATTTTAATAAATAAAATATATAAAATTATTAATTTTAAAAAATAATACGGGTAGGTCTAAAATGAGTTTGAGCTAACCATTTACAAATATGGACGGACTTGGGCAAAATTTTAAACTCATATTTTGAAACTAAAAAATAAAAGAACTACTTTCTTAGAAATAAAAGTACAAGACTAAATTCCAAATTTATAAAAAGTAAAAGGACCTATGACATATTTTAACTCCAATAATAATATATATTCTAAAGCTCTTGATCAATGTTCAAAACTAATGAGCCAATTGTCATTGAACAAAATAATCTAACAAAAAAAAAACAATAATTATATATGGGTAAGAATTTGGTATATTGGCAGTGTATTTTTTTTAATATATTGATGTGATTACATGGTAGTATCTGTTCATACTTTCTTAACCCTTTGACAAGGCACACACACACCTTGCACACACAAGCGCTCGAACCCGGGACCCTAAGATGAACAACATCCTCTTTTTCACTGAAATCATTTATTGGGTTCAATATTTTTTATTACATTTAAACAGTGTTAAAAAATTGTTATGTGTCTCTTTTTTCAAATATTTTACTATACCCCTACCGAAAACTTATCAACCCCATAACTCTACTTGTGAAATTTAAAAACATCTAAAAACTTCATTAACAGTGTACCAAATATGTTTCATTATATATTTATAAATTTAAGTTATTTGAGTTTAATATATATATATATATAGTAGGAATATGTCCAATTTAGGTTGTAAACTAGAGTAGAGTTTTTTTTTTCTTTTGTAAATTTAGGTAATATGTTAATATTTAACCCTCTCAAATGCATTTGAAATATATATATATATATATATATATATATATTAAAGTATTATTAATTTTATAATTGGTGGTTGAATTTAATTTAATAAAAATTTTCAGTTTTGATAACTTTTTGTATTTTAAGTTATAATTAAAATTTTGTAGAAAAAAAAGAGAGAGAATAATCTCTTTGAAAGTTTGAATAAAATTACTTTTAAATTATTGCTAGACACTTAAGCAACAATGGATGAAAGTTTAGGGTGGACATTCAATCGAATCGAGTTGAATTGAGTGAAAAAAATTTGAGTTAATCTAGTTGATGAGTCTTATTTTATCATCCTAACTCGACTTGAAACTTTTCGAAATGAAATTCGAGTCGAGTCGAGTGAAATGAAATTCGAGTCGATTTGATTTGAGTGAAATTGTTCAAGTGAAATTAAAAAATTAAACATATCAAATTAAAATCTTGTTACAATATAATTATTTTCATGTTAGAGCTCATAAATTTGAAACAATATATATTTGAAAATTTTTCAAAGCAAAATAATAAAAATTAATTTAGCATGATAAACTTGTTAGGGACCAAAAGAGTATATACACCAATCTGTTATTCGAATTGTAAAATTCAACTATATTTGAACTCGAAACTCGAATTACTTATTCGAATTGACTCAAATAATTCGAATAACTCGATATTCGAATTTTTTTATTTTCGATTCGAATCGAATTTTTTTCACCCCTAAATGAGACATTGGTTTTATTATATTTATTTTAATATAAGTGTAAATATATTTTTATTATCAATTTGATCATACTTTGAATGATATTGATTCTTGTTCTAATTCTATTGTTTGCAATTGCAATTTGTATTTGTAATTTATTAAAAAAAAAAAAACCTCCTACATAATTTGAAAATAAGATAAAATAATAAAATAAGATTCGTTAACTCAAAAAAATTTTATTTGATTCGATCAAACTCTCACCCTTAATTTTAACTACCTAGATTTGTGCAATCATCTACCATAATTGAAGTATTTTAAAATCATTTATATTTAGCCATGAATTTAAATGAGAAAATTTTATCTTTGTTTTAAATATAATTAAATCCATTAATTTTATGTATTATTTTAAATTATAATTTAAGAAGAAATAACAATATCTACTTACCCCTATATATAGGTTAAGATAGATTTAGATGGGCGGCGGGATAGGGTATGGTGCGTTTAATTTACTTTTTTTTATGTTATAATATCATTATAGTATTTAATCTTATTGTCACCGTTGTTTTTACATTAATCGCAAGTAGCGTGGGTTTGAATGGGCAGTTCGTTTACCTGCGATCAAGCCCGTTCTTGATATTTTTGAGGTCCTAGGCAAAATAATAAATGGGAGTTTTGTATCCCCTAAAAGTTGGAAAAAAAATTTTAGGCCCCTTAAAGTTGGTAAAAAATTTTGAACCGTTTTTAGCCTTGAGCCTTAGACGACTGCACTTCCAGATGACCCCCAGGGTTGGGCCTGTTTACGATAGTGTAAAAATAATGATGACGGTAAAATTAAATATTGTAACGATACTATAATATAAAACAAAAAATAAGCTAAGCGTACTGCACCGTACATCTATACTCACTAACCGAGTGTGTAACAAATGGTAGACCCTCCTTCATCGGCTTCTCTCATAATGCATTATATAGTTTATATGTTATCCCATTTTGTTAGACATAAATATAAATAAATGCGTACCGGACTGCAGCCTCATGAAACCGCCTGTCGGGCTTTCGTTGACGGAGAACATGAAGGTCACCGCCGGGGCAAAGTTCAGTCAGCAGACAAGACCACCTGGGACAGTCTAAAGTGGCATATAAGGTTGGCAGAAAAGGATGGTCCAAGGATTCCAATATTTCCCTCTCAATCCTTGCCCTACTTTCTTTCTTCCTGCTCACCAGCTCCTTTTTATCCATCACCTTGGCAGCCAAAACGCAACCACTGCTATCCCCCTTCACTTCCACAAGGTAAACGGTCCCTATGTCACCACTGCCTAGGCGGTGAATGAACCGTAGGTCCTCTAAGGTTAGTGCGCTGGCACGTCGGACGGCATGCCAACAAGGGTCTCGTCGCACTAGGTTGGAGGCTTCGGAACCCGAACTGGTGCTACGCTTGGTTTCGGGAACGGTGGTGGAAGTGGTGGTGAAGCTAAGGTTGTCAAGGTCATCGATGCATTGTTGCATGGTGGCAGATTTGCGGGAAAAAGAGGGAGGGGCAGGATTTTTAAAAGGAAGGTATGGGCCGGCAACATCAGGTTGAGCCACGTGGCAGAGTTTCTTATTGTATGCAGGGGCCTACTCAGTTAATCTCCCATTTACGTACTTCCGTTATTGGATTATTTTTCTTTCCTTTTATAAATCCTTTATTTTAATGAATTATTATTATTGTAGCTAATAAAAAAATTTGGGTTGAAATTAAAGTATAATTTTTACGATAGTAAAATTATAGTTTTATTATTTTAAAATATTTTTATAATATTTAAAGGGATAGATCAAATTTTTATTATTTTAAGATGTCAAAGTATAATTTTAGCATTATTAATTTAAAATCTTATAAATTATAAAAAATCAAAATAAAAGAGAGTCGAGACCCTAATTTCGCCACTAATTTCATTTTATTTATGGGAATTATTAAATGAATAACTGTTGATTTTTTTAGTAATGTAATTAAAAAATCTAAAATAAATTATTAAAGTTTAAAATAGAGATAATGTAATATTTTTTAATTTTTAATTTGGCAATTAACATTACTTTGCTATTTTAAAAAAAAATCTAATTCAATTATGACAATATCTAAAAGTTTTTAAGTTAATACAAGGTTTAGAATTATCAATAACTCATCCCAACCTTTAAATAGAAGGATAAACGCATTTTAGCACCCTTGAACTCAAGTCCTCCTGTACTGGCAAAAATATCAATACCAACCAAACTAGGACTCAATCGACTACTACTTGTCCACTTTGACATTTGAATTCAATGTGACACTTTAAAATTATACTATATCATCTTTTAATATTTTAAAATTTTCATGTAATATAATATTAAAAATATTATATTCAGTGTTCAAATAACTTAACCGATAATTAAATAGTTGAAATACATAGTATCACTCTACAAAGCTTCATCCTAATTTAAATTTACCACTGTTTATCTAAATTAAATTAGTTGATAATTTAAAACTTTAGTTAGATAGTCGATTTAGTCTTAGTTTAATTGGCATAGGCATTGTTGTTAATGTAGAAGAACGTGAGTTTGAGTATATTAAAACACATTATCTTTCTATTTACGAGTTGGGAAAAAACTATGAATAATTCTAAGTATTGTGTCAAAAAAAATCAGATATAATCAGAACCTATAATGAAATTGTTCAGAAAAATTAATTAGAAACTTTATCTAATACAAACAAACTAAAATCCAAAAGTGTTTATGTTGACCCATGCTTCAACTTCTTTTTTTTCTTTTTCTCTTTTTGCCCCTAAATGCTTTCTTCTTTTTATGTTTTATTTATTTACTTCTATATGGTGTTGTGAGTATTCGATCCGTTGACTCGGTAAAAAATAAACGAGTATTTTTTATTTTTTAAAAAACATTCGGGTCGGGTACTCGACCGTTATTTTTTACGAGTTCACAGGTTGGGCCCGAACAGTAATTTCTAAATTTCATGGGTACTCGACCCTGTTACCTATGTGTATTTGTATTTTTTTAAATTTTAAATTATTTACATTTTCTAGTTAAAACTTAAACTGATTGGATTCATGCTTCTCATGACCCCTTATGATAGAGGAGAGCTTGCTAGCATTGGAGAATATAGAAGAATGTTAGTTTTCGATTTCAAAGTTATTATTTTTATTTTGTAATATTTATTTATATAGTTTAGACATTTAAATCTTTATATTTCTAAACATAAATTGTTGTATATTTGAAATGTTTATTTTAGAGATGCAAGATTTGACTTTGGAGCAATCAACTATTATCATTTATGAGACAAACGTAGTTTCGAACATCACACCATGCCATGATGATTGATGAGTACACGACTATATGTTTTATCTTTAGTTGTATTTTTTTAAAGTTTTATCTTTGGATAATGTAATTTGGATTTCTGAACTTTATATTTGGATTATGCTATTATCTACTTTGGATTTTTAAGTTTGTCATTTTCAATTACTATAAATTGTATGATTTATAAAAAAAAATTGCACAAATTTAATCTAGGTACCCTGTGACCTGAAAATACGGGTACCCGATGTCGAAACTATTTTTATATGCGAGTTACAAAAATTATTTTTAAAATTTAAAAACGGGAGTCGCCACCAATCCTTTTAACTCGGTGTGATTGGATCACCTAAAGTATTTGAATTTGCTTTGTAAAAATATTTGGTCTTCAAAATCCAGAAAATAGGCTTGCGAGAGTTGGTACCCAGTCGATTATTTAGTGTATTAGTTGTTAAAAATAAAAAATTCGAGTAGAAATTCAAAATGCCATTTATGGATTAGATGTTAAAACAAGATATTCTATCATCTAGGTTCAAAATAAAATTACACCCAACACGTTAGTACACAATTTTTAAATCTCCTAAATCAATAGAATATCGAATAATCATCGACTTTCATGCTCAATTATTCGAGTTCAAAGAAAGATCACACCCGACACGTTAGGGCACGATCTCTCGATTTCCCTTGAATAAAAGAGTATTTTTTATTTTGAAATAATTTACAAGTCTTAAAAGATGATATGTTTCATCTCTTTTTATTAAAAAATTGATTTTGCAAAAGTATGGATAAAAACGTACAATTTAACAAATAGAATAACCATCATCGATTTTGATAGGTCGTTCGATTTTTTGAGTTCAAAAGAAGATAGCACCCAACTCGTTAGGGTACTATTTTCAAATTCCCAAAAATGAACAAATTTTACCCACAAGATGATAATGTATGTACTTTCAAAACAAATGATTTAATTATTTTACAAAATAATTGGATAAATATGCTCTCTAGTTTCGAATTAAAAGAATAAAATAAAAGAATTACATAACTAAAGCCATGCACAATAAATAATAATGAGATCAATGAAGATTTTACCAAGTGATATTCACAATAGAATTATTAAGACTTAAAGATTAATAAGATGAGGCAAAAAACTTAATTTTAACAAAAAAGAATGAAAGCAGCTAGTTCGAATGAAAAAAAAAAGACTTAAACATTAATAAATCATTAAATTTGAGGGGAAAATCAAATTAGCTCATGGCCTGAATTCGGGAATTAAAAAAATTAAAGGCAATCTTATATGCTAAAAAAGAATTTGAAGATTAAATTAAAAGAATGATAAAATTCGAGGTTAATAATTTAAATATAAGAGGATCAAGGGGAGCAAATGGGTAATAAACCCAAGTTCTGGACAGGTGTCACCTTCGTGTGCATCCAAGGTCAGAGGACCTGGATGTAAACGAGGGTAAATTTCAGGGTTAATCTAAAATAAACTAAAAATAAGAAATAGGGGTGGGATTGAAATCTTTTAAAAATGCAGAAGGACCTTGAAAGAAAATAAGCCACTTCAAAAAAATGCGCGGGTCTGTTGGAATGGATCGGGTCTAGACTCGGGCTAAGGCAAAACGACAGCGTTTTGCCGTTTAACCCACACTCAAGAAACGGCGCCATTTTTGTTGAGATATTTAACCTAAAAATGTGCTGGAAACTTCATTTTCCATTTCATTTTTTACAAAAAAAAGGTTTTGCTTTTTCGTTTTCTCTGAAATCTGCCCTTCATCGACTGAAGGGTTAGTCTATAGCCACTGTAGCTTCGCCGCTCCTTCGCCGTTCAAGCCACCACACACGCCGTCCAGGTAAGCGAAACGACACCTTTCTCAGTCGTTCTTTCTTTTAAAAACATAGATCTAGGTTCAAATCACCACAGTCGAACCTAGATCTTGTTCAAAAGACCTGAAAAAGATTTTCCTTTTTTTAAAAAACTTTGGATTTGTTTTTTATCACCTTCGTTTTTTATTTCCCTTTTTTTGAAAAACCTTTTTTATGTTATTTACGTTTTGAATCTACGTTGTTATTTCTCGTTATTATCATTTTTTAAAAAAGAGGAATTTCGAAATGGATCTTTTTGGATCTGAAAGGGTTTGCATTTACTCTTATTTGGTTGTTTTTATGTTTCGAAATAAACTAGTAATATCTAAATGCAAGAATGAAACTACCTTTGAGATTTGAATGGTTGTCGTTGGTCCCTTTCGATTGCTGTTTGTATTCGATCTTTTGTATTGGTTTTTTTTGTATATTTCTTGCGTAAAAAAACCCACGTTACAGATTTAACAATGGCTTTTATAGCCAATCGAAAATTACAGAGACACTGCTCTTTTGCCATTAGTTCTGCCCTCTGTTGTTCTTTGCTTCTGTTTGTAGGTATCACCGAAGTAGTGGCCTCTTATGGTCAAATCGACGCCGGGGAGAGTGCCATGGCCATTTTGGTGCAAGGGTGACAACAAGTTGCTTCGGGCAGAGGGAGCATCGGGCAGAGGAAGCATTGGACAGAGGGACGATCTCGGGAGCTAAGCAGCCTCGGGAGTCGAGGGGTCAACGATTAGCCACTGAAGGGTCACATGGTTGACGTGGCGCTGACGTAGCAATGCTGACATGGCATATGACGACTGGAGCAACAAACCCTAATCTGATTAGGGTCTCAAAAAATTTCCAATGAATTTGGGCTCGGTTATTTGGGCCTGGTCTGTTTTGTAAATTTAAAATGGG
Organism: Gossypioides kirkii; assembly: GCA_005610355.1. Taxonomy (NCBI): domain Eukaryota; kingdom Viridiplantae; phylum Streptophyta; class Magnoliopsida; order Malvales; family Malvaceae; genus Gossypioides; species Gossypioides kirkii. Next base: position 29,487,326 of record CP032248.1, read on the forward strand.
CTTGTAAATGGACCTATCAAACTAAATTTAATTTAATTTGAGAATTTCTTTTATTTTTTTATTATTGTATATTTCATTATTTTGGGTTTTATTTATTTTATTGTTCATAGCCTGGTTAAAATTGGGCTTCTACACTCGAAATTTCGAGTAACTTGTGTTGAAGCCTAATTTTGACCGGGCCCATAACTTTGGGACAACTTTGGATTTTAAATTTATTGGGTTTAAATTGGCTTTGAATTTATTCATAAATTTAAATTTAAATTAATCTTTAAATTTAAATTTAGTATAAATTTGGAATGATTTTAAACTTAAATTTTAAATTTAAGAATCCAAAAATTACATGCCCAAATTGAATGTCTAAAGCTTACAAACCCAAATGGGCCCAAACTTAAACCCTATACAAATGGCCCAAAATGCTATATGATCAAAATTGGGCCAGAATCAGCTCCCACTTGCTACTGCTGTCGTCCACCATCAACCATTCAGGGTACGCCACATCATCACCAAGTTGCACCTTGCAACTTGCCTTGCCACTAGCTTCAGCCACCATAGCTTCACCTGCAAAAGCAAAGAAAAGACAGACATTAAGTTACAAAAACAAATTAGCATGATTATATTGTAGGCTATAAAAGCCGAATTAAATTCTATGTAATGGAGACAATTTCTCTTTCTGAAAAATATCAATACAAAAAGTAGTGCTTTGAAACCAGACAAGAAGGTAGGAAATCAATTCTCAAAATACAGAGAAACCAAAGCAAATACTAGGCATTCGCACACCCAAAACATAAAGAAGGTTCAAAGCTTGATTCATAGCATTCAAACATCAAACCGTCCAGGTACGGTTTCAACATACAAGCATTCATTATTATTAACGGTTTCATATTTTTAGTTCTTCATATTTCAACCCCTTTTAATATGCATGATTAAATACACATCGGTTATCATTTATCATCTTCATCTATTATAACAGCAATAAATAAATATACATATTAAGTAGAATTAATAACAAGGTTAATAATAAATTGGGATAATAAATAGCATTAATAAGTATTAATGATTAATATTAATAATTATAATAATATTTATTAATTAATAAAAAAGGAGAGAACCGAAGAGACAAAAGTGACTTCCCTATTGCCGTCGTCGGAGACGAAGAGCGGCTCGCCACCGAATCATCCACAACCGCGAAAGCCCCATCGTTCGAACCCTTGCTAATAACACAAAAAAAAACAATAGATTTGAAAAGCGAAGATAATAAAGGGGTTTAAAAAGAAGAAACCGAAGTTTGAACAGCAAAAAGGTTTTGAAAACAAAAAATAATAAGAGTTTTGAAAGTTTTCAGATATGGTACGAAACCAGATCTGATTTTGAATGAAAACCAAAAAAGAAATAAAAGAGAAGGTTCTTACCTTCGATGCCCGTCGAACGACCACAGGGACGGCGCGTGGACATGGAAACGACGGCGCGTGGTCGGGATCATGGCAGGGCATCGGTGACGCGCACTTACGCGCGGGACAAACGGCGGGCCAGAGCTAGGGAGAGGAGTGATCGGCCTTGGGTTTTTGAGAGAAAGGAGAGGGTGAGAGAGAGAGCTGTGTTTTTTTTTTAAAAAAAAGAGAGGTTTAAAATAAAAAAAAACCCTAAAGGAGCCTTATAAAGCCTCTCAAAACGACACCGTTTTAAGGGTTGAGTTTCAGCCTCAAAATGACGTCGTTTTACCTTAACCCATTGACCGACCCAATTTGACCCGACCCGACTTAGAGGATCTGCGTTTTTTCAACTAACGGGTTATTTATGCATTTAGTCCTTCCGTATTTTTAATTGTTTCAATTTAGTCCTTTTGGTACTTTTAATTAATTTAAAATTGGTCCAGTAATTTTCACTGCTTTTCAATTTAATCCCTTGACTTTTTGAATGCACTAGAAGCTGCCACGTGTCATAATTTTGGCTTATTTCTGCAGTTGATCCCTCTTATTTTTAATTTATTTTAATTTAATCCCTAAATCAAGTTCTGTTTAATTACAAAATTGACCCAAAAATTTTTCATGATTTTCAAATTGGTCCTTTGGCTTCAAGATGCCTGATGGGCTGCCATGTGTCACCAATTTTTGGTTTTATTGCCCTAGAGGTCCCTAAACCGTCCAAAAATTATGTTTTGACCCCAAACTTTCCAAAATTACATTTTTAGCCCTAAAACTTCTAAAATTATATTTTTACCCCTAAACTTTCCAAAATTGCCTTGAAGGTCCCTAAACTTTCAAAAATTACATTCTCACCCTAAAACTTCCAAAAATTACAATTTTCACTCCAAAATTCTGAAAATTCCATTTTTGACCCCAAAACTTTTGAAAAATCCATTTTTACTCTCGAACTTCTAAAAATTCCATTTTTAACCCCAAAACTTACTAAAATTACCATTTACCCCCGAACTTCCAAAAATTCCATTTTTAACCCCTAAATTTCCCAAAATTACATTTTCATCCTTGAAATTCCAAAAATTCCATTTTTGACCCCAACACTTCCAAAATTACCATTTTACCCCCAAATGTCCAAAAACTCCGTTTTTGATCCCGATTCTTTTAAAGATTACCGTTTTACCCCGGATGTTTAAAATATCATTTTCAGCCCCAAAATTTCCCAAAATTGCCATTTTGCCCCTAAGAGTCCAAAAATTACCATTTTACCCCCGGATATCCAAAAAGTCTCATTTTTAACCCCGATTGCATCATTTTTCTTCCTTATCAATATTTACATTTATTTATAATTATTATACACCTGTATTTTATATTTTTGCATACTATTTATCTGCTTATTATCTTGCTTCGTATTTAATTTCTCTTATTAATTGCTCGTTTGTATTTTAAACTTACACGTTCGTTTTCAAAGTTATTTTAAAAATCGAGGCAATATTTCTGTCATGCGTAAACTTTAGAAAATCTTGCCCTAAAGTGTCGGGGGTGTGATTTTTTCATATAACTCGCACGAATCGAATATCCTTTTTCGAATTTTTTAATGCTTGTTTACTTCGAGATTTCGAGAACGTCATGCCCTAATGTGTTGGTCGCGATTTTAATTCTTTGTGAAAATCGAAGTAAAAGGGCATTTCATATGCAAATTTTTTTCAAGTCATGTGTCTGAGGATTGCATTTTAAATTCAATACGAAATTTCGAGTTTTCAAATGCATATACACTTTTAAATTATCTTAAAAAAATCGAGGTAACATCCTTTTCGTGTGAAAGCTTCGAAAAATCATGCCCTAACGAGCTGGTGTGATTTTCGTAATTCATGCAAATCGGATATCCTCTTCAAAATATTTCAAAAACATCCTTCAATTTTGGAACTTCGAGAACACAGTGCCCTAATGTGTTGGACACGATTTCTAGTTCCCATAGAGATTCGAACACGGGGCGGGTTTTCTCAAAAGTCTTTCCTTTGAAATCTTGCAAAGTTTTTCTAAAGACAAAGATTGTATTTTAAACTTTACTTGAGTTTTCACTGTTTTCATAAAATAAGACCCGAAAGTAATCATGTGGTACCAATTTTGGGCGTATAAGGGTGCTAATCCTTCCTCATGCATAATCGACTCCCGAACCTGTTTTTCTAGATTTCGAATACCAACATTTTTAAACGTCTTTTAAACGTTTTGTGGTGTTCCAATCACACCTAATAAAAGATTGGTAGGGACTCCCATTTTTCCAAATTTTAAAATAATTTTTTGAAACTTCGTTTCCAAGGTGGTTTCGACAACTTGTATTCAAGGGTTGGGTCACGGGCCGACATTTTTAATACCCGAAAATCTGGGAACCCGAAATTGCGGGTACCCTGTTGACACGAGTCGCAAGGACCAAATTCAAGCTTATGAATGTGATGGGATCAAAGTTTCTCAAGGCCCAATAATGAGGTCGAAGGCCAAGCAAATTCGAGCAAGATTGAACGGGATCATCCAAGACATCGTTACCAAGGCCTTAGATGTGCACACGGCTGAAAAAGAAAATCAAGATTCACTTTCTTGTTTTCAAGAAAATCAAGAAACCGAATCTTTGTTCAATTTTTCCATTCCAAACAATTTCAAGAATCTAGAAAATCAAGATTTCAAATCTTGGAAATCTTGGTCCAAGAAACCGAAGCTACCAATTTTCAAGTTGGGAAAATCAGCAGGCTTGCGACAACTTTTTGGATGGGATCCAGGAATTTATGGGTTGAGATGTCTGCATGTATTTCAAAGATCTATCTCTTATCTTCGAAACACACTTCGAATCACTCGATTTCAAGTTCGGGAGCTCAAGTTATGGTTTTTTAATAAAAACTGCGCAAGTAGAATTTCTGGATGTGATTATGGCAGGAATTACGAGTTTCGGGCTTTTAATTCGGGTTTAAATCATATTGAGTTCAGTTTTTAGGTTTAATTTTATTATATATGAGCCCAATATTGTATTATCAACTTTTATTATTTTATTTTTATTTTTTATTCCTAATTTTTAATAATTATTAAGTAGTTTAAGTTTTTAGAAGTTTTAAGTCAACAAGAAAGTTTCTTGTTTAGATTAATTAGAGTTCTAGTTTAATTAAGAGTTTTATTGAGATTTATTTAGCTTGCCTATATATAGGCCTTGGAATTGTAAACAAGACACTTGATTTTGATTCTTTTGAATTAATAATAATTCTCTTTGAGTTTTTCTTCAAGAATTGCTCTTGAGTTTTTTTTTTAGAAGTTATTTTTAACAATCTTTTAGGTTGTAAGAATCATCTTCAAGCTTTTTCTTGCCAAGATCTCTTTCTTGGAGGGGGAATTAGAGTCATTGAAGGGAGTTGTGGATTCTTGTCGTTTTCAAGGCTTCTTAGGATGTTATCTTCTCTTTTCTATCTTTAATCTATCGTTCTTGTTTGATCTAGTTTATTTCTTGCTGTTTTAGGTTGCTAATTTAATTGATTTTCGTTCTAGGTTGAAATTGCTTCAAGAGGGATGTTCTCCGACCTTGATCTATAAAGAAACATATAAAAAATTAAGAGATTCAATCTTTACTTGCTGTTTCAATCATTCTTGCCTAAACAGTTTGTTTTCATCTTTTAAATCTCTTCTAAAGAATCTGTTTGTGTTTTTATTTTTTAGATCTGGTTGGGACATTTTCTTGAGGTCCAAGGACAGTTTCTTTCATCAAAGAAACCCTAATTTCATTCTCTATTGGATCCGTTACCGACCATTCATCTTTCTTGTGTTTTAATTTTCGTTTGATTATTCTTCTTGTCAGCTAATCTGTCTTCCTTATTTTCGTTTCAGATTGCATTTATCTAGAGCTTTAGGGTAGATCCGCAACTTGACAACTTTACAATTCTCTTCCGCATTCGTTTCGTATCACCTGTTATGAACACCCCTAGTTGTGAGTACTCAATATTAATATAAGGGTAGAACCCAACGAGTGGCTCCAGTGGAAAAGAGGATGATGTTCATCCTAGGATACCCGGGTTCGAGCATCTGTGTATGCAAGATGTGTATATTGTCAAAGGGTTAAGAAAGTATGAACATATATTACCATGTAATCACACCATTATATTAAAAAAATTAATATAAGGGTAAAAATACCACAAAACTTTTTGTATTATATTTTGAATTGTATTTTAGTCCCTCTATTAAAAAAAGAACAAATTAATCATTGTACATTAGATGAGTGAGCAAAACAATTCCTCCATTAAATTGCACCATTAAATGTTTGTTTTGGTGTTTATATATGATATATAATATATAATAACAAACTTAGCTTTCAATCTTTACACATTTTTTCAATTTGACCCCTACTCTTTTATTGGAAGTAAATTAGAAAATTTTAAACCTAATACTAAAGGTCAGGCCTTAGTAACAAATTAAAGAAATAATTAAACCCTTTAAAATTTAAAAAATTATTTAAAAATCATAAAAATTATAAACACAATTTAAAAAAAAGCTATAAATTTTTTTATTAAAGAATAACAACACCAACCCTAAAAGAGTAGGGGTCATTTTTTTTTTTATAAAAAATCTTATAACCATCATATTTTAATTGGTTGGTATTGTTATTTTTTTTTAATTTTAAAATTTTTATAACTTATTTTATAAATTTTGTTTATAAATTTTTTAAATAATTTTAAAATTTTAAAAGGGATTAGTTGATTTTTTTAGGGATGATGTCATTTTACACTCCTGTACTTTGACACTTGTTTGAATGTGGTACTTGAAATTTTAAAATGTCCAATGTGGTACCTAAAATTTAATTTCGTTATATAATCTGGTGCCTGTCAATAATGGTGTTAATTTCTGACTGATTTTGTCACGTGGACAATTTATGTGTCGACATGTGGCAGAGGACAGATTGAAGGGGTAGCTATACGGACAGATTAGGGAAGGGTTGTTTTGCAATTTACCCTTCCCTCACTTTTATTTTTAATTGTTAAAAACCTTTCTTTTTCCCTTATTTATCCTTGATGCCTGTCTTTTTTCTGCTAGCTTTTCCTCTTTTTCTTTTTTCATTAATTTTTTTCTATAACAATGGTCCTTCAAAGAATTTATCTAAATTCTAAACCGTTTCCGAACCAACACCCAACTATTTCTTTCTTATCCTTTTTTTTAATAACTATTTCTTCAATTATTTTATGCGAAAGAATAAAAATTATTTTTTTTATTTTTTAAGATTCTGTTTGTCTCTCCACTATTCAAGATTAGAAAAGAAAAATCAGATAAGTTCATCAAAATCATGAGGATAAAAGCAAATTTAATCTTATTTTTTCTAGGCATTTTATTTTTTTTTGTTTATGTTTTTCAGTATTTTCAATCAAATTTTGTTTTAGATTTCCTTCTTCAGCCATTAAAGCAGTGCAAGCAAAGCTTGCTAGAAAAAGTAACAGTACTAATAAGCTTTACAAAACAAAATATTTCACCCAAATCCTTGATCATTTCAACTTCAAACCCAAAAGTTAACAAAAAAATTCAACATAAATATTTAACCAATGACACTTATTGGGAGGCCCAAAGAAAAATTCCCTTATACTTGTTGTCGAAACCACTTTGAAAATGAAGTTTTCAAAAAATTATTTTAAAATTTGGAAAAAATGGGAGTCGCCACCAATCTTTTATTTGGTGTGATTGGAACACCACAAAACGTTTAAAAAGCCGTTTTGAAAAAAATGTAAGTGTTCGAAATCCAGAAAACGAGTTCGGGAGTCGGTTACGCATGAGAAAGGATTAGCACCCTCATACGCCCAAAATTGGTACCACATTGATTACTTTCGGGTCTTGTTTTGTGAAAACGTTGAAAACTCGAGTAAAGTTTAAAATACGATCTGTCTTTAGAAAAACTTTGCAAGATTTCAAAGGAAGACCTTTTGAGAAAAACCCCTCCCCGTGTTTCGAATCTCTATGAGAACTGGAAATCGTGTCCAACACGTTAGGGCACTATGTTCTCGAAGTTCCAAAATTGAAGGACGTTTTGAAAGATTTTAAAGAGGATATCCGATTTGCATGAATTACGAAAATCACACCTACCACGTTAGGGCACGATTTTGAAAGCTTTCACACGAAAAGGACATTACCTCGATTTTTAAGATAATTTGAAAGTGTATATGTACTTGAAAACTTAAAATTTCGTATTGAATTTAAAATGCAATCCTCGAACACATGACTTGGAAAATTTGCATATGAAATACCCGTTTACTTCGATTTTCACAAAAAATAGAAGTCGTGACCAACACGTCTCGCAATCTCGAAGTTAACAAGCATAAAAAATTTTGGAAAAGGATATTCAATTCGTGTGAGTTATACGAAAATCACACCCGACACGTTAGGGCACGATCTCCCAAAGTTTTCACGTGAAAAGAACATTGCCTCGATTTTAAAATGACTTCGAAAATGAACGTGTAATTTAAATACGAATGAGCAGTTAACAAGAGAAATTAAATAACACGAAGTAAGATAATAAGCAGATAAATAGTATGCAAAAATGTAAAATGCAGGTGCATAATAATTAAAATGAATGCAAATATTGATGAGCAAAAAAAATGATGCAATCGGGATTGAAAATGAGACTTTTGGATGCCCGAGGGGCAAAATGGTAATTTTGGACTCTCGAGGGCAAAAATGGCAATTTTGGAAAAATTTGGGGCCAAAAAATGATATTTTGAACATTTAAGGATAAAATGGTAATTTTTAGAAAAATCGGGATTAAAAACGGGATTTTTGGGTATCTGGGAGTGAAATGGTAATTTTTGGAAGTTTCAGCGTCAAAATGGAATTTTTGGAAATTCGGGGTCAAAATGGAATTTTTGAAAGTTTAGGGGCAAAAATGTAATTTTTGGAAGTTTAGGGGTAAAAAATGTAATTTTTGAAGCTTCGGGTTCAAAAATGAAATTTTTGAAAGTTCAAGGGGCAAAAATGTAATTTTTGGATAGTTTAGGGACTTTCAGGGTAATAAAACCAAAAATGAGTGACACGTGGTAACCCCACAGGCATCCTGAAGTCAAAAGACTAATTTGAAAATCATGAGAAATTTTTGGGCTAATTTTGTAATTAAACAGAACTTGATTTAAGGACTAAATTGGAACAAATTAAAAATAATAGGGATTAATTACGTAAATAAACAAAATTCTGACACGTGGCAGCTTCTGGTGCATTCAAAAAGTCAAAGGATTAAATTGAAAAGCAATTTAAATTATTGGGCCAAATTTAAAATTAATTAAAAGTACAAAAAAGACTAAATTGAAACAATCAAAAAAATACGAAAGGACAAATGCACAAATATCCCCATTCTCAAAAACACGCGGATCCTCTAGGCTGGTCGGGTCAGATTCGGGTCGGACATGGGTTAGACTCTAAAACGGCGCTGTTTTGGCACCAGAAGTTTAACCCAAAACGGCAACGTTTTGTACTGCTATAAATAACCCTTTTCTTTCAAAAAAATCATTATTTACCCTAATTTTTAAAAAAACTCTTTTTCCTTTCTTTTTTCTCTCAAATTGACCCATGTCCGGCCAACCCAAACCCCGACCGTCCGTCCAAGATCCCACTGCACGCGCCTCGGTCCCAACATCGCCGGTGAACGTGCCGTTGAATCCTTCTAGCACGCGCCGTCCCAGGTCTATCCAATCGTCGTCCGTCGTTCACACGCCGCCATTGCACGCTTTTAAGGGTAAAATCCTTCTTTTTCTTTTAAAACAATGCTTCATTGATCCTCTTTCTTTTATTTAACAAACAATTTCAAAAGCTTTCATTTTCCTTTACTAATTTCATAGATATGTCTCAAATCTGGGTTTTTGTTTCCCAGATCCTCCAAAAGCGTTTCATTTTTCGAAGTTCCATTGTTAAAATATTTTAAAAAGTGGTCTTTTGATTTTCCTTTTTTGAATGTTCAAAGTTAGGTCTTGATTTGCTATGTTTGAATCCGTAGAGAGGAGATTCGGGAACGCTCGACCGGCGACGATGGTTTCCAGCGGTGGAGGAACTCCTGCAGTGGTGGACAGATAAGTCCCTTCAAGTCCTTCCTTTTTTATTATTATATAATTATTATTAATATTATTAATGTGCATTTACTACTATTACTAAAATAGTTATTATTATTTTATTATTAAATATTATAATAAATTCATTTAATGCATTTAGTAAAACCGAAAATAATGGTAAATGATGGTAATCTCACATTAAAAGCCTATTCATGTATGATATAAATGTAAAGCATTTAAACTTGATTATGATAATAGATGTATATTGGGATTACCTGAATGCTTTTAATGCTCTAGACTTTGAATATGCTTCTATTGCCTTATGAGTCTGTTCTCTAGTACACTATATATGCCTTCGACTACTCAGAGTCCACTTTGTCGTGTATTGCTCTTTCAATTAGTTTTTCTTCTATTGGTTTGTAACTTTGTTTTTCAGGAAGGGTTCGTAGTTGTATTGATTTCAAAGAGGGTTCCTATATTGATTTTCAAAAAGGTTCGTAACATTACACCAAATTCAATTTGGCTTTTATAGCCAATAATACAATGATTCAATTTGTTTTTCTCACTTAAATGCCAGTCCATTCCTTCTTTTTGCAGGTCCGACGATGGCAGCCCAAAGCAGTGGCGGTGGCAGTGCAGAGCAAGTTGGAGCTGTGACATTGTTGACGTGGCAGTCCCTGAGTTGCTGAGGTGGACGCCCAGTGCAAATCAGACTCTGACTTTGGGTTTTAGTCTTAGGTCAATTGGGTTTACAAGTTTGGGCTTTTGTAATTTCGGCATTTGTAATGGACTCTCTTTTTATTAAATTCAATTTTAAATTTAATCTTTAATTTAGATTTAAACTTTAAAAGAAAAAGTTTAAACTTAAATTAAATTTAAACCAAAAATGAATTTAAATTGATTTCCAATATTGGGCCCGGTCAAAATTGGGCTTCAACACTTGTTTATACCGGAAATGAAGGAGATATTGAATGGTTTGCTCAAAATACTAGACTCATGTTCGACATTGCACCACATTTTCAAGCTCTTCTTGTTTTCACTGAGATACGATTCATTAACAACACCCCCGTTTTTTTTAATTTTCCTTCATTTTCTCGATGACCAAACAAAATATTGCTTACCGATAACCAAACTAGTGCAAAATGAGAGGGAAATAGAGATTTCTTGCTTGAATTGGGTTCAGGTTCGAGTTCTCAATCCTACTGCAATAGTGGAAGTAGACAACAGAGGAAGCAGGTGACAGAGGTTAGGGCTGAGGAAATCAGGTGGGCGGGGAGGTGGTGAGCTGACCTCAAGGAGAAAGAGGGGAGATAGAAGGGTTTTTAACAATTAAAAAAATAATGAAAACGTGGGGGAAGGGCAAATTGCAAAACAACCCTTCCCTAACGTACCCGTGTAGCTACTGCTTCAACCTACCTACTGCCACATGTCGACACATAATTGGTCCACGTGGCAAAATCAGTTAGAAATTAACACTATTATCGGTAGGTACCAGATTGTATAACGAAATTAAACTTCAAGTACCACATTGGACATTTTGAAACTTCAGGTACCACATTCAAACAAGTGTCAAAGTACAGGGGTGGAAAATGGTATTATCCTTTTTTTTATTACTAAGGTTTTTTTTTTTACCCTTTAGCCTTATTAGTTTCAAAAAATTCTAATTTACTTCCAATAAAAGAGTAGAGGTCGAATTGAATAAATGTGTAAAGATTGATAGTTAAATTTGCTAATATACCTTATATATAAACACCAATTTTTAACACAAAGGTTGTTTTGCTCACTCATCTTATGTAGAGATTAATTTACCCATTTTTTCAATAAAAAAAATCAAAATACAATCAAAGTATGGTACAATAAGTTTTGTGATACTTTTATCGATGATTTTATTTTTCATTATTTTTATATAAATTTTTTAAATGAAACAACTAAGATGAAATGTCTAAAAATGGGACTTGAGCCTAAGAAAAAATCACTTACTACTAAAGTATTGTTAAATAATTTTCTATATAAGTATACTTTTAATATTAAAATTTTCTTTCACCCACGTTATGGATATGACAAAATTTAGTATTTATAATCTTTTATTATATGTAAAATTTAAACGTTTAACATAATAGTAAATGCAAGATTTAACTCTATTTAATTTGAAGTTAAAATTAAATAATTATAATAAATTATGCAAAATATATTCGCTAACATAATTTTTAAAATATATTATAAATTTCTAAAATTACCAAAGATAAATAAAGTTCAATCATTAGACGACACGTGTTATAAAATTAAGAATTATTTTAACACTGTGAATTAGGCCAAACAGTTCAAAACACATGAATAAAATAGTGGAAAAAAAAAAAAATGATATGATGTGAAAAATAAAATAATACTATATTAATACACAAATATACAAAAATCTAAGTAAAGTAAATTATGTAAAAAACTTATATGACAAAAAAGAAGCATAATTGTTGAAAATACTTTCAGCGTTTATGGGTTTTTGGATTTGAGCTCTTAATTTTTTTTTTTGGATTGACATTTTCAATGTTACGATTTTTTAAAAATCAATTCAATCTTAATAGGAAACATGAGTTGACTGTCAGACAAATCGCAGGTCAATTAAGTAGCCTATGTGACGTGTCACATAAGCACGAGGTGACATCATCTATAAACAAAATTGCTTAACATTTTTTTTTCATATAGTTAAAGGGAAAGAGAGAAAGAGGAGAAGAAAGAAGAAGATTGAAACAAAATAAAAAAAATGTTAAATAATTTTGTTTATAGATAATATCACCTCGTGCTTATGTGGCACGTCACATAGGCTACTTAGTTGACATAGGTTACTTAGTTGACCTGTGGTTTGACTGACAGTCAACTCACATTTCCTGTTAAAATTAGATTAATTTTTGAAAAATCGTAACATTAAAGATGTCAAATTCAAAAAAAAAAAATTAAAGGCTCAAATCCAAAAACCCACAATTATTGAGGGTATTTTCGACAATTATGTCATAAAAATATAACATGAACATAAATACTAAACGCGACACATAACTAAAGGTATTTGAATAATTTCAGTTAAACATCACAATTTCAAACATAAAATGAATATCTAATGTAAAATGAAAAATAATAGTAACATGACATAAATATATCAACATATCAAATTTCCATAAATCGAATTTGTATATAATACCTTACAATGTTAATAAAATACATAACACTAAAGTATAGCTTATAAGATATGGAAATAATAAAATTAGCTTTAAATGTATTTAATAAGTAAGGAAACTTTTTTAATTATACAAAAAATAATATAAAGAAAATTTTAATACGGGTGGATTAGGCTTGGGTTTAACATTATTTTTATTTGGGTTGAGTTTAGGTAAAATTTTAGGCTCAGTTTTATAGTCGGATTGAGCCCGAAGCTAAAAATCGAATCTAAAATTTTGTATTGACCTGATTCGACCCAACCCATGATCAGGTCTAGTTATAAGACACTGAAATAAATAAAATTAGTTTTAAATGTATTAATAAAAAAAAAAAATTTGAACAATTTTATTATAGGTTTTGATCGTATCTGCTTTTTTCTTTTACACAAAACTTAAAACTACTCACAGTCCCTTTTCAACTCATAAATAGGAGGATAATGCACTTCAACGCATTTGAACCCACATCCTCTTACATTGACAACAATATTCATACCAATCGAATTAATATTCAAAACTTTTTTTAATTATCTAACCTTGAATAATAAGTTAAAAGAGGCATTTAGTCAAAAAGCTTTCCAAATCCCCATCTCATGTGTAGCTTTCAAATATGGGTGTATACATGAGAATGCCAAAAAGTAAATGACAGATTTAAATTTAAATTTTATTGGATACTTACTAAATAATAATAAAAAAGGCATATAATTATTGAATAAATTTTAAGATGATTTTCTGACTAAATCAATTTAATTATAAATAAGATATTTCAATCACATTGTAACCGAGACAAAAGTAATAAGACAAAATTGGCAGGATAAATACAACAATATATCGACTCCACCTTCAACTTTTTTATAATGATATTTGTTATTATATTTAGAGTTCAAGTCCGAAGATCCGTCCGAAATTTAAAAGAATTTGTGCAAAAAATATTAGGTCCATTTAAAATATAGGTCGGACTTGGGTTTAAACATTCAAGTTTCGAGTCCGGCTTGACATAACCCGTTTTTAAGTTTATAATAATTTATACATTCAATGCCCAAGCCCGACCTGAATTTGCAAAAAAAATAAAATTTGATATTGTTTTTACTATTTTGGTGTTGTTTTGTCACTGTTTTACTGTTATTTCGCTATTATATTGCTATTATTTTTTTATTGTTTGGATATTGTACAACTCTTGTTTTATTGTTAATTTTGCTACTATTTATAGATATTTGTTTGCTAACTTGCATATATCTTAGTATTATTTAAGCATAAATATTAAATACTTTTTTAATTTATTTTTAATTTATTGGGAAATATTTATTTGAATGTTTTTAGTGTATTTGATGTAGTATACTTTTAAAATTTATTTTTATATAAAAATAATATGATTAGATCGAGCCGGACTCAAGTTTTAGCATTTTTATTCAGGTCGAGCTTGGGCAAAATTTTAGGTCCATTTTTCGGGTTAGGCCCAAGCCTAGAAAATGAGCCTAAAATTATATTGAGACTCGACCCGATCCATGATCACCTCTAATTATATTGGAGGAATATAAAAATTCATTTTCTTATTTTTTATCTAAACCTCTAATTATATTGGAGGAATATAAAAAATCCATTTTCTTATTTTTTATCTAAAATTTAACTTTCCGTTTATATGGGCATTATTAGAGGTGCTCATGGAATAGATTTGGCTCATGTAAGGTATTTAGATTAATTTTTTAAGTCTGAGTTTGGTCCAGCTCAAAAAACAAATTTATTTTTCCAAAACCCGATCCAATTTAAGAAAGATAAACCCGAACTCGGTCTGCCTATATTTAATATTTTTAAATTAGTTTTTATTTAAAAATATTTTTTTAAAAATATAATACATTAAATACATTAAAAAACATTAAAATAAAAAATTGTAACACATTAAAAATACATTAAAGAATATTTATATTAAAAATGTTACCATAAATATAATAAACATTTTATTACATTAAAAAACAAAAATAAATATAATAAATGTTTTGTTGTATTAAATATAATTTTTAAAATATTATACTTTGGATTGGGTTTTTAGTTGGGAAAGATTTTTTTAAAGGTTTTGAATAATGGGTTTATCTGTTATTGAGTTGATGATTTAATATAAAAATATATAATTATTTAATATATATAAAAATATAATTATTATTTAATATATATATTAATATAATTATTTTATAACACAATATATTTTAGTCGGGCAGAATTCAAATCAAAAAATCTTGCCTAAAACTCAACTCATATAAAAAACGGATCTTAAATTTTACCCAAATGCATTTTCTGAATCTTAATCATTTTTGTTTAAATCTTTTCATTTTTCAATTGGGACATCAGATCTGGACAGATGACGTGGCCCATGAATAGTTCTAGCTATTATTGGCCTTTTAGACTAGATTAGGTTAGAAAATTGTCAATTTATTTAACTGTATTGTATATAAAGTTTACATTTTTTAAAGATTATTATTGCATATATTATCATCCAAGTTTTTTTTATAAGCAAATCAATTAATTGTGATTGATTGAGTTGATCTCACTCATCAATAAATTTGTAATTTAATTAGGAAATTACCAAATATTCAATATTTTTCAAAATAACAAATATATTATAAGGGTTTTTATTATCCTTTTATATTCTTATATAAAAATATAAAAAATGTAAATATGATAAGATTTGAATCTAAAATTCATAATTTTTTTCTAAACTAAAACAATTTTATTAATGATATCCAGCAACTATTATTTTAATATTTTAATTTTAATATTTCAATTAAAACTTTATTTATTTCTTATACAATTTTTTATTCATATTGAGATCAGTGGCGGAGTTAGAAAATTTTTTGGGAGCTAGAAATTAAGTTGTATTTTGTTATGATAAAAAAAAGTACAATTTCACCATTTTTAGGGTATAAAGTGTAATTTTACCATTATTAATTTAAAACTTCATAAATTATGAAAAATTTAAATAAAAAATTTTTTATTTTAAGGGAGTCGAGGTTCTTGCCAACCTCTTGGCTCCGTCACTGATGAAGATGGTAAATGCTAACAAAAATTAGAAATCCTCAATTTTTAATTTTATAAATAGAAAAATAAGCACTAAAGTGTTATTCCTTTCTAATCTATCTCAACTTTAAAATATTTAAGATTAAAAATAATTACCAAATATTGAAAATACGCGATAATAATATTTCTATCACTTATGAGTTTATAAATGTTCGATCCATAAATGAGTTGTTATGTAGAAAATCATAAATATTAAAAGCATCAAGATAACTATGTTTCATTACAAGACAACAACTGCCAAAATGTTTTGATGCTTCTAATATTTTATGATTTTGGCAACTGTTGTCTTGTAATGAAACATAGTTGTTTACTTCTTGACTTTCTTTCTATTTAATTCTTTCCATTTGTTATTTCTTAACTATTCATTGGGATTAAATATTCTCTAAATTTAGATTGAGTTTAAATTTAATTAACATAATTATTATTACAATAATTTAAAAATTAAATAAAGATTATAAATAAAAAATAAATATATATATAAAAATACGAATTTAATCATCAATTATTACACAAAATCAGTTGTTTTTATTGACCAAGTCTCCAATGTAGACAAAAGCCAATTTCTACACTTTTCAATCATACCCCCAAACAATTTGAATGTTTCAGACATGCCTCATTTGAAGAACATGCTGTTTGTAGATGATCTCAGGGCTAATTTAATAAGTGTCAGTTTAATATTGATTTTTATTAGTATTTTTGAATTAAAATGCATATTTAATGAAAAGTTAAAATTTTTTCTTCTATTTTTAGCAAAAAAAAAATACTTTTACAAAAAATTTTTGTCCTAAAAACACTTTGAAAAGCTCAAAAGTTTATTGTTTAGAAATGTTTTTTTATCTCAAAATTATTTTTTATCTCAAAAATATTTTTGAAAAACAATGTTAAACTGATCCTAAGTATCAACGAACTTTATGATCAAGGTATGTTGGTTAATTTTACTAAGAGCAAGTTGCATTGTGACTAACAAAACTAGTGAAGTGATCATGGAATATGACATCTCGTACCTAGGACCCGATGATCAGGTCGGGTATGGGTGTTACACGATTTATCATGTGTCCTCATATGGAAAAGGGTATAACATATAAAAAGTTGAAGTATAAAGATTAAATCTTAAATTTGAGTGTAGCACATAGACCAAAATTAAAATTTGACCATTATTATATAATCATAAATTTGAGGGTAATATAGAGATCAAAATTAAAAATTTACCGTTCTTCTAAATAAGGAAAAAAAGAAAAAAAAAAGGAAAGGTGACCGTTACATATAAGTGAGGATGTTCGGTCCGGGTCTGTAACGAATATTTTTGAAACAAAATACCATTTATCTTCGTTAAAATATTCCATGATAAAGAAATGAATATATATATATATATATATATGAGTAATTAGAATGAGTATATTTAATATTGACAAACAAATGTATGAGACGCATTCATAAAATAATAGGTCAAACAATGTTAAAGTAAAATAAAACCGAAGTATTTAATTAAAAAGTAAACAAAGAATATTAAATAGATAAATATATGATAAAAAGAAATAAAGAAACATAAGTAAAGAAGGGTTAAAATAAACAATACAAAATGTTGGCAGGGTTGAAATACTTTTTAAAGAAAATTTTTTATTAAAAAAAAAAGATAAAATGAAGAGGATAACTTTTCAACAATAAAGGATTAGGGTTTTAAAAGATCAAGTAAAAAACAGAATATATACGTAAAAAAATAAAAGATATTGAAAATGAATAAAATAGTAAATAGAAATGAAAAAATATTAGGGGGGGGGGCAAATTAGAAAGTAGAATAAAAATGGTAAGAAAAGATTAAATTTAAAACAATAAAAAGGGACAGGGGTTTAATTTGACCAAAAAAGGAAAAAAAATAAGAAGTTTAATTTAATTTTTAATCTAAAAATGGATAATAAAATCATAGAATAAAAGATTTCTACCTTTCCTTTTTTAAAAAAAATAAATGAATCGAATTTTAAAAGAAAAAGAAATGGATTGAATGAAAATGAAAAGAAATAAAAAGGTCTAAGATAGAAAACAAAAAAATACTTAAATTTGGATTTGAAAATGTTTAGGGATTGAATCGGTAATAATCACAAGCTTGCACACGTGTCATCTCCATGTGTATCCAAAGTCAAAGGACCTAGGTGTAAGAGGAAACAAATTCTAAGGTAAAATTAAAATAAACCAAAAGAAGAATTCGGGACGAGATTGAAATACGCTGAAACACGGGAGGACCGCGGAGAGAAATAAACCAATATTTAAAAACATGCGGATCCTCCCTAATGGGTTGGGTCTGATTCGGGTTATAAGCTTGAAACGATGCCATTTTGAAGCTTATCAGACTAAGCCTAAACGACACTGATTTATTAACACTATATAACCCAAAACCTAAAAAAAATTTATTTTACACTTTTTCAAAACAAAAATTCTCAAAAATCCTTCCTTTTCTCTCTGAAATCCCCAAATCAGATTCCAAAACCCCGCCGCAATCCCTCTCCGACCACTGGTCATCGACGACTTCAAACGTCGTGCTCGGTGGCCGAAAAAATAAAAAAAATTCTTTTTCGGCTCTTTTTCGTGTTTTAAAAACGAATCTTGGCTTAGTTTTAACAAAATCATGTCAGTTTTGTTTTTTAGAAAAATTTCGTTTTAAAATTTCAATCTTTATTTTTTTTTTGAATCTGTCTTTTGATTTTCTTTTTGTTTTCATTTAAATATTTTTTTAGAAAAGGTTAGATTTAGGTTTTAAATAATCAAATCGAACCTAGTTTCTTTTAAAAGATTTAGAAGTTTTTATTTTTAGGCTCTTAAAAATCAAATCTTTTACATTTCTTTTTTTTTGTAAAAGAAATCATTTGTTTGGATGTTTTTTGTTTTTTGGAGATCTCTTTCGAATATGAACATTTGAAGAGGTCCCTAGACGAAAGAAAACCACCCATCATCGGGGGGTGATGGCCTCGACCATCGACGAAGATAACAACACTGGAGCAACGAGGGTAAACCCTATTCCCTTTTATTTTTGTGTTTATTTTTATTATTTTTATTTTTCATGCTTCGAAAAAAATGACAGAATATAGAAATGCGAAAATGAAACTACCTTCAAACTTCAATTGATTTTTGCTGTTCAAATCTCTCTGTTTTTTTATTTCTCTTTGTATTTCGTGTGTAAAAAATTACATATTCAATTGATGGCTTTTATAGCCATAGAAATTTACAAAATACACTGTTCTTTTGCCCTATTCTCTGTTATTTTTTGCTTCTGTCTATTCTCTTTTCCTTTGTTTTTGCAGGCATCACCGGAATGGCATGGTGGCAGGGTGTCTGCCGGAGTCAACGAGGTTGGGGAAGAGCACCCTTGCTATTTCGATGCAAAGGGGTGATAGAGGAGGCCTCGGATACCGAGAAATCAGAAGCCCGAGGGTCAAAAGTCTAAGGGTCGACAGTCGAGGGGTCAAAAAAATGAAGGGTCACGTGGCTGACATGGCGCTGATGTGATCTGTGCTGACGTGGCAGTGCTGAAATGGCAATGGCGATTAGGTGTTAGGCATTTAGGGTTTTAGGTCAAAATGAGTTTAGGTTGTGGGCCTCAGATTTGGGCTCTTAAGTTTGGGTTTGGTTTTTATTTATTTGGGTTTTTTAAACATTGGGTTGTAATTTGGATTTTTGGATAAATAATAATTTTTTTATTTTTATATTTATTTGGTTTTATTCAATCTGGGCCGGATAAATTGAGCCTTTACAATTCATATACAGTCCGATCGAGCTTTTGTTGAACTAGTGGGGGGACCAATCAGACATATACAATTAGGCTCTAGTAACTGCAATTATGTCCAGAAGCATCGTTTCGATAATTCGCAGTTACTTAATCATTGAGTCATCCACAAGAAATACCATTATTGAAAACTCCTTATTGTATACTCTTTACGAAAGCAATTCATCCAACTGCTTTGTCCAATGATCTCGTCATATGTGTGTTACCCTCATATGATATCCTTGATTCCTTTGAGTTAAATTCGTTCACTCAATCCAATCCTATTTTATCTCATTGTCACCATTGTATCTTATTAATGATTAATATAATCATTGTCAACAAATGACTTTGATAAATTAATCATTCGAGAACAAGCAACCAGTGGCCACGTTCCATGTTTATCAATCCAAACAATGTCAATGAGAGGGTATCGTTAACTCTTTAATTGAGCTATAAATTCAACTGTTGGTAACAAAGCCATGTCATACACAAGTCATGTACCCAACATATCGGATATGGGCTTGATCATCTTTAGAGCATAAGCCTCCACTTATATCAAAGCACATGAGTTACATATGCATGGTCAGTGGCTAACTCAGGATTTAGGTAAATCACACCATGAAAGCGACAAGTGAATTAATTCACAAACAGATTAAGAGTTAATTCATCTTGGATCCAGTCCAATGTATCATTCTGTCAATGAATACATCTCTGTTTCTACTCGTGGAGTCAACTGGTCCGATAGCCAAGACTAATCATCTCCTCAATTGGAATTGTAGACGACATAATAATCCTTCTCAATATTTGAATCAAATGCTCACTTTGATTCTTTTATAAGATTACGTACTTGTTTGGATTATATATTGAAGTAAGTTGTCTTTCTCGTTATGTAAACGTTCTTACAGTGCAACTTATATCAGTTTGAACTTAGACAATCAATGAGCTAATATTTGTTTGTCATAATTTTGCTATTCATGCAAAATATGAAAGATAGAAATACAAAAGACATAATAGTGAAATGTGAAATTATTTTTATTTATTCATTCATTGTTCAAATAAATAGAATACAGTTACATGTTTACTACAATATGGACACATTTTCCAACAACTCGGCCTTGAGGTAGTCTCATATCTCTTTTGTTGCTCCAAAAGCCATAATTCTATTGAATATGGCTGATGAAGCTGAAGCATAAAGATAAGCCTTTGCCTTTACCTTAGCCTTCCTAGTGGTTCTCTCCTTGTACATTTTGATCTGATTCATAGGTGGATTGTTGGGAAGAAGAGTTACATTATAGTCTTCCTCGACAGCTTCCTAATAATCACAACCCTCCATGTATGCTTGTATTCTCACAACCCATATTTGATAGTTCTCTCCATCGAACGCAGGTGGGACTAAGACAGACAAGTTACTTGATCCCGATTCCATTTCCCTCAAAACCTCACAAGTGTATCTTTCAATTTTTCTCTCAGAACTCTCACAAAACTTTTCTCACAGGTCCCTTAAGAAAAATAGCTCTTGATACCACTGTTGATATAGAAGAAAACTAACAGAAGCATAGAAAAAATAAGAATGAAAGGGATAATTGAATTCATTAACCAAGCAATCCTTATATGCATGTCTCAAGCAACAATCTCAACCAAAATTTAAATTCCTACTCCTACTAACAAGCAACAACCCCTAGCTTTCTACTCCTACTAACAAGCTAACAATTTTCCTAGGACTTAGTCAAATCTCCTTAAGAGTCAAATCTCCTTAGGATTTAGTCTTATTAATAAATAAAAAACTTTGCAGCTCTTGAGACACTAACAACTATGACTATTTTTTTTACCTTGATGCTTTATTTCAGTTCTTAATTAGTTTTAGTTAAGATTCATTACTGATGCAACTTGATATTAACATTAATGATTAATTCACAAAGTTATTTACTAACTTATGTTTATTAAGATATTGAGAATATGTTAAGGGGGAGCTAAGGTTTCATGTTGATATAGTTTTTTGGATTATAAATGTTTTGTTCAACAAATTGCCAAAGAGGGAGAATGTTGAAAAATATAAAATTGACCATTGAGTGCTAAGGAAGTGCCCACTTCCCTAGCATTGGAGTTGTTTATTGACCGTTTTCATATTTAAGTATTGACAATTTATTGAAAGGACTGAATGGGTTATGCTGAATATTTGGAAGATATCTAATCCAATAATGAAGATCATATTATTTGAGAAAGTCATACTGAAGATTGGATTGAATCGATTCACCCAAGTCAATCCATTGGAACATGGACATTTGGATTGTAACTCTATGTTATTAGCTGCAAAGAGTCCACGTTTGTATTATTTGCTATTACTATATTGTAAACAAATTATCTTATTACTATTTTAATGGATTGTGATAGATCTTTGGTGTTAGCAAGTCTCAAACATAATCTATATAACGAAGAGATTTGTATGGGTTATCGTACGGAGAGTTTAAGCACTTATCTTGTTCAAGTAAGGAACCTTTTTTATATTGCAAATTGATAGTAAAACTGATTGTATTGTGGCTTTACTTGTTGAGTTCATCGAGGTGAACTTATTGGTGAGAGTATTGATCTTCAAGGTTTAAAAGTGAGGAGAATCGTCACGAGGTGTGTGATAGGTTAAGTTCACTTCTTCTAACTGTTGAAGAGAGTAAATATTTCTCTGTGAGCTAGGCTCTGCAGACATAGGGAAATCGAACTGCGTAAACAATTTTTATGTATTTTATTTGTTTATTGTTTTTTGATTTGGTGTAAAAAATGTGCCCATTTCGCTGTCACTCTTTCCAAGCATTTAGTTTAAATTACTAACAACAGTTTAAGAATTTCATATTTCAATCCTTCTCATTACCTCCCAATCATCATCTTTTTCTTCTTCCTCTCTCATGTTTTTCCCTTTATCTCACAATCAAATAACAAGGTACTTTTAAGTAGACTAATATTAGAGTTCTGATCATACTAAAATATCCTTAAAATAATCAAAGTTTGATTAAAAAAATAACAAGAATTTAATTGGGAGAAGAATATAAGTCACATCTCACCTCACATCCCCTTAATGAATTTGTTTTTCAAATAAACCACAAAATTTGGAAATTTGCAACATAAAATCTCGAAAAAAGATGCACAAAAATAATCAAAAGAAACATGAACACCATTGTTACGATGATGTATTGACAAGATTCTATGATTTACAATTAAATCCTTGATAGATTCACCATATACATGACAGTAGGACAACTGAAGCGTTCCGATAGCCAATAGAAGTATCGACAATACATTTGAATACTACCTAGTGTCCTAAGTCAGAAACAATCTTTATATATAAATATTATGATACATGTATAGGGTTATTGTATCAATTAGGCTTTACCTAATCAATTAAATAAAAATATAAGGATCTTTGAACAGCCAATTATTAGAGACGATAAAATGTAACATAAATCAGGCATGAACACAAATACTCGGAACTCATACTATGTATGTCTTGGGACCACGTTTTCTTCTTGGGTTCCCACTGACCAAGCTAGAGAAGGCATTGACGAGAGAATTGTTCGAGTTCAGAATCCTCTTCGGTTGTCAACATTTTAGCTGCATTTGGGTCTGCAAGCAGAAGTTTTGCCACCAGATATCCCGCAATAGACCAGGTCTGAAACAGGCGTGCTTGTTTCCCGATGAACCTTGCTTTTTTAGTATCATAGTATTCGGGCCATTTGTCGCTTGATATACGTTTCTCAGCAACCGCAACAGCTTTTGCCGCAATTTCTGGTCTATTCATCTTTATGCATGCGACTGTGAGCTGCTCGATAGGGATTCATATTTAAGCATTTCATACTTTGATTGCCAATCTTATGCTCGAAAGCAACCTCTTTGACAAGCAAATTATAAGATATGCATGGTTAAGGAATGCAAATGTCCACCACATCTACAATATTTTGGATATTCATCTAAAATCTAAAAATATGGATATATTTATGGATATGCAAACGTCCTCCATCTACAATTTTCATGTATGGATATGTACGGTTAAAGAATGCAACTGTCATCAGCATCCGCCCCCCCCCCCCCCCGGTCCTCAGATATTCATAAAAAATTAGTTAGTTAAGTGTAAGCAACCCAGATTAGCAGGCCCTTTCAATCATTAAGAGCAAAATCTAGAGAAAACATCCTCAAAATCTAGAGATTCCAAAGGCAAAGCTAAGACCCAGCTATTAACAATGCAATTTAGAGAAATTAAAGGATGCCACCATGCTAACCTGCCATAGTAAAGTCGGCCAAGAACCAGCATTGTGATAGGACCAAGGCCTACATTAAAAACAAATAATTAAGATACTAATATCAAAAAAAAAAAAACTTATTATATTTAAGGTTAGATATATTACGTGTTCTTGGGATCACAGCCTGTAATGATTTGCCACTCCTGACCTTCAAGAGCAGGATAACAGATCTTAAATGGCATTTCAGCCACCAAATCGGCCCATTTAGCTTCAATAAGATCTAATATAGCATCTGACTGGTTAGTTGTTGCAAGACCACTGACAATAGCCCAAAAATTTCCTAGAGAAAAGAATCTGAAGTCCATGTGAGCTGGCTGTAAGTTGCCAATCAGGTAACCTCCTTTATGAGGCATCCACTCTACCAACCAAGGAGAAATTTGATCCGGATAAATATTGAACTTATTAACAGCATCAAACGAATACTCTTCAGTCTTGTAACGGTAAATCTCATTAATTTTTACCAAATCAATCCAATAATATTCTCTGATATGAAATGACAAAGCAATCAGACGATTATTCAGTGCTCGAGTAAGATCATCTGATCCATCCTCTGGAGTAAGCATTTCTCGTGCACTTAATAATGCTGAAAAGAAAAGTGACTAAACGAATGCAAAAAAAGAAAATTCTCAGGGTCAGCTTCGGACTTTTTGCAAATAAACATGACCACTACACTTAAATTCCTTATGCATAAAACATGTAACAAACCATATCAATATATCAATAAATTCAACCAACTTGTTGCATCAATCAAAGAAAAGCCATATATTTATGGTAATTCTTCAAACAAATTTTGAATGACATGTTTCTCAAAATAACAGAATGAGAATGCCATCAAATTTGACAATATTTTGACTACTGTGGTAGGATTATAATTCAGTTATTCTTGCCTCCTGAAAGAACCGTCTTACTTTAAAAAATAAATAATAAATGCCCCAACCAAGGTTCAAGAGATTGCTCACTGCAAAAAAGACCGTCAATTTCTGTTTCTTATCTTTTTACCTCATTTCCCTATCCATATATGCAAGTTCCATAAATTACGAAATAGGTGGAAAAGATCACGATTCAAGTCATTTACTTACTTTACTTCATAGATTTTCCTCTCTATACGTTTGAGAGTGAGCATATCATACCATGAAAACTAATTAACTACAAATTTTCTTTGGCATAACTATAAATTGGCCCCCAAACTATGCAAATTACATCATTTTGGTCCTTATTCTTTTACTTGGGTCAATTTGGCTCATACTATTAGTTCTGGTCAATTTAGGCCACATGCTATTATTTTCAGTCAATTTAGCTTTAGTTTATGAAGCTATTAGACTTTTGTCAATTTTTGATAAATATTTTGCCTAATTCTGGTTAATTTCTGGCGAAATGGCCTAAACTAATGAAATTGTTATTCACAAGCTTGCAACTTGCAAGTGACCAATTTGTATTAAATTCATACAATTTTGACAAAAATGATGGCATGACTGTCAAATTGACCGAAATATATATACGGCCAAAGTGAATTAGGCTGCATACTTCAAGAGCCAAATTTATACTTATGTCTTTTTCATTTTTATCATACCCTCATCTTCTTTAGGAAGAAAAATACAACTAGCAAAAGCAACAACCAAATAAAGCTTCTGTTATTGATCTTTGCAATCAGATATTGTCATTTACCTGAATTTCCAGGGGGTGTCCATGAATTCCCATGCGTCGATCTATCATACAAGAACCATCTGTAACCAATAACGTAGGGAACATATCAAAACCATCAGCAAGACATAGTCGCAGAATCATCCTGATTCCAGTTTGAACATCAATTCTTTCCTGAAGCGAAAGATCACCAGAGCATTTTCCATATGCCCGTAATAATATAATCCACCACAATCCTGCAAAATGAAAATGGTAGTTACAAAATAATTCTGAAATTTAACCATTCCAACGTATAAATAGAAAATAGAAACCTTCTTTCAGACTAAACTTTTATACCAGAGTCAACAGGAGCAACACGACCAATAGCTGCCTCTCCAAAGTCAGGATCCAATACCTCCACTGTTGCCGAATCATCACCATCAAGAGGAGCTGAACGCACTTTAAAACTTGCAGGCATCAATCCCTGGCCAGGGCTATGACAGTCCATTGTTTTTTCCCAACTCTGCAATATGAGCAAGCATATAATATCAAATAGCAAAAGAAAAAGCAGGAAGCTTATATAACTGTATGACATACAGTTTAAACCATTTTATATTAAAATTTTCCCAATTCCATAGTTCCAGATGCATTACCAGAAAAGCACGTGCACAGATGAAAAGGAAATATAACCCCACTTATCAATTTGATGTTACTGACATAGAAGAGTAGTTGCAGGTGGACATGTGAAACCAACAATGTAAATTAGTTATCATGACAAAGAACGGTTCATTGAGCTACATAGATAACATTTTCCATACTAAATTTAAGACCATATCCAAATTCCAAAGCACGATCATTTGAGAAGAGTCCTTTAAATCTATTGAATATGCTATATGTTAAAAGGTTCCACAATCATAGTTGTTGACATATTAAATCCACGGTCATACTCATTTTAATTATTTCTAGAATGTATCTGTTGTCTACTATAAAGGTAAACAGCAGGGTGACAAAGCATTCAGATGTAAACCACTTGAGGATGTTTACCAGCAATGACTATGTCACTATGAAGGAAAGTGAAATTATTGATGAATTATTCATCATGAAATTTAATTTTTTATTTAAAAACCCAATTTTTGCACAGGCAGAGTAGCTTGAAATTACTGTTTTGTTCTTTAACCTAAATAGCATAGTAAAAATCCCTCTAGATATAAGTTCAATGTCAACAAAATAACAGAACTTTTCCAATTAATCAACTTAAAGAGAAAAAAAATGAACATGTGAAAAACAGTGGCCATAATATCAGGTGTTAGCTGACCTAGGACCATATATGCTCGCTAAGATGCATAGTCTTATTTGTATAGGATATAAGTGAGGGAAAAAATAATTAAAACATTAAAAGATCTACGAAAACAAAAGATACCATCAGAAATTGTCTATGTGATCATACTATTGCAAGTGAATTTACCTGTAACTGAAGCGTATGGAGTATGAAGTTCTTAACAATGTCATACTCTCCTTTTAATAGAAGTGCAATACCAGAAGGTATAAAATCACGAATAAAGACTTGATCATAATTCGACACACCGGAATCAGTGGGATCATTGGCAGCGATTGTTCCAATAGGGCTGCCACAATAGTAAACCATAGAATCTCGTAATAGTGACCATGCTTCATCCTCAATGGAATCTGTGCCAGTCTTGTAAAAGGTAGTTGTGCCTGTTCCAGCTGATGCCAACATTTCTTTTTCCCTCTTCAACCGCTCAGAATCCTCAAACTCCAACATTTTTTGCGAGTTCATTGATCCACTAAGATTCGATTCATTCGCATTATCCACAAACCGATCCTCATTTCCTTCATCCATACGTACTCCACTCCCATGGTCAGCCTGCTGGCATTTGCAGCCAAGAAGCCTCAATCTGTTAATTGCTACATTCCGATCGAAACCACCAACTAATCGCCTATAGTTATAACTTCCGTTATGGCATCTAATCATACTCGAACACTTGATAGATTTGAAATACCTTGAGCCTTTTTTCTTCACAGATTTAAAGTGGCATTTAGAACACAATGCTAAATCCGAATTGCTAGAACCCAGATCCCTACGTAAAAGCCGAGGGGCAGCCCCAGGTAAAACTTGCAGAACACCCGCAGAAGTTGCCATTGACATGATGCTCATCAAATTAAGCCACTTTATTAAAATTAAATTCCTTGCAATCAATCAAACAAATACAGAAGCTTCACTCCAATTCAAGATACCTACACCGGGAATTAGCATAAATTACTAAATAAATAGGAAGAAGAAGAAGAAGAAAATTAACCAAAGCCATAGAAACGACACATTAATCCACAGATCAAATAGAAAATTAAAACAAAAGGACACATAATTTTACGAAAACCCACGACCAAAATTCCAATAAAATTATCAAAACCTACATGCAAAAAAGACGTGTCTCTTCAATGCATTCAAAACAATCACAAGAAAATGCAAATCTCTGCATGCAAACAACAAAACCCAGATAGAATTATACACCAAAGAAATTAAAACAAGAAAGCTAACCTTATTAGGTCTGCCTTACAAATGAATGTTTGAAAAATCCGAGAGAAGTTGATATAGTTTTTCCTTTTTAGAACAAAATTTAAAAGAAATAATTGTATCCGCACAATCACTTTCAAAGGTTAATAATATTAACATACTTATTTTTATAGAAATATTTATAAATAAATAATCTATTTTGTGTATGTACGTAGGACGCAGAAATTCAAATAATAATCTATTCTTAGACCTTCTCTTTTTCCTTCTTTTTCATTAAATATATCTACTAAGTGTTTATAGTTTGGTTAAAATTTAATTAATTGATCAAATCGATTTAATTTGGTTATCAATTTTAATTCGATCAGAGGTTGATTAATAATATTTTAAAATTTTGATTATCGATTAATTTGATTCAAAATCGTATAAATAATCTAATTATTCAATTAATCGAAGTATTTTGTGTATGTACGACACAAAAATTCAAATAATAATCTATTCTTAGATATTTCTTTCCTCTCCTCTTTTTCCTTCTTTTTGATTAAATATGTATGCTTCTATTCTTTGTTAGTGGAATGTCAGTTCAATTAAAATTGAATTAACCGATCGAATCGATCTAATTCGGTTAATCGTTCAGTGACCGAATTTAGTTTAGTTAGAGGTCGGTTAATAATTTTTTGAAATTTCGATTATCGGTTAATTCAATTTGAAATCGAATAATTAACCAATTAACTGAAATATTTGTTGTTTTCAAGACTTATGTAGTGTTTAGTTATTAACTTTTAAGACTTAGTCTTTCTAATGTCTTATTTATTGTTTTCACCTCCAATTAAAGTTTTTTGAACTATCAAATAAAAGAAAATTAACATTAAAAATGTATTTTTTATATGTTTTATATTTATTTTAATCAAAAGACAAAAACATATAAAATTTGATTAACCGATCAAATTTATCGAAATATTTTGGTTCGGTTAATGTATTTTAAAAAAATTTCGGTTCGATTAATGATTAAAATTTTTTACATTTCGAATAATTTATTTAATTGTAATTCGGTTCAGGTATTAACCGAACCGATCGTTTGAACACCCCTATCTATTAGTATTAATATCCACCACTTCCTTTTCTTCTTCACATGCCTTTTACTTTTCTTGCCTCTCCCTAAATTTTGTTTAAAATTATGTTTCAGTTTCTTATCTTTCAAAAACTATGCAATATAATCACAAACATTAATAAATTATTACATATTGGTCATTAATCATCCATGTTAATTATTACTCTAACCTTTAACTATAGTTAAAATATTATTTCTATACTTTTAATTTTTTTCTTAACAATAATTTTAAAAATATATATTTAAAAATTATAAAAATATTATTAAAAGTACTTGAAATTTTAAAATATAAAAAATGACAAATTTCAAACTGGGTTCCTCTTAAGATTTCACATTAATGAAGAAAAAACGGGCTCCAAAGTGATTATATATATCTAACTCGGTTAAGTTCAAATCATAGTAAAATTTTGCATTAACATGATTCATTATTCAATTTTATATCGGGTCGTTTGTCAAAATGTAAGATGAAATATCAAGAAAGTAAATGATCACTGTCTCGAGACATACTATTCGATTATGGTACTCAAAGTTTGGATTCATTGAATATGTTTATGTGATTAATAAAAATTGTATACGATTTATTTGATAGAATGTCATATTACTTCATAAAATGATATTGAGTTAGTTTAAGTTGCTCCGACAACGTAATGTAACGTCACGCATTCAAATTCAACAATCAGATCAGATGTGGGATGTCACATTTATTGGTATCGCTATTGGAGCTGTCAGAACCCAATTTCTTTAATATTGAGGACTGGGTCCCATGTTGATTAATTTGGATAAAAAAAAAGTTCAAGTTTTAATATGGAAACAATTGTTCAATTTAGAGATTAATCTAGACAAAAAAAATATTCAGACCTCAATGTGAAAATAATTATCAAATTTAAAGACTATATGAAACTAAAAAAATTTAAATATAAGAACAATTGTCGAGTTTAAATCTCACCGAATACATTAACCCTAAATTATAATATACCTCACAATGAGTATGTATTCTCTCATGTTCAGAATATATATGTCTAGTAGCATTCTCATCCTCCACTACCAGTTGTGATTCAAGTGTCAAAAAAAGCAAGGTCGCCCGATTCATCATGCCATTGTTGACAAAAATCATATAAATAAGGAAACAATCATTTCATACAGAAGCGAAGTTAGAAAATATTTTTAAGGATATAAATTAAATTATAATTTTTATGATAGTAAAATTATAATTTCATCATTTTAATAGTTTATATCTTTATAATTTTTAAATGATTAAATCAAATATCATTTTTAGGGGTGAAAGTGTAATTTTACCTTTACTAATTTAAAATTTTAAAATATTTAAATGAAAAACTATTCATTTTAGGGGGACCAAATCCCCTGCCAGCCCCCTAGCTACACCCTTGATTTCAGAATACTTTTATAATTTTTAATTTTTTTCAATTATTACTAAAAAAATTATAAAGTTATAAAAAATGATATTTTAACTATAGTTCAAAAGTCAAATTAGTTATTAACCCTTTGAATAAATGTATTAGTTAACAAATGAGTAATAAAAATGTAACAATTCGATGATGTTAGCAACTATTATGTAACTTTTGAGAATGTCAAACAAGCTCAAGCAGTGTTCGAACTTGTGAACTGAAAGACTCTTAATCTTCAAATCAAAGTTGTATAATGCAATAAGGGCCAATAATACCCAAGCAGGAGAAAAAAACATCAACTCTCTCCACTTGGTTGTAACCTTCTGCAACCAACATTGCCTCAAACACTCTACGAACCATTTGAGTCTTAAAGACCAAAAGGGGATTATATTCTTCTCTAAATCAAGCGTATTTTTAACATCTATCACGACTTCACCTTCAACCGGATTATGTAGAGAGCAACAAATCATCACCTTTGTCCTCAGTTACATTAGCTACATCCGTAATTATCTGACACTGCCAAAAACTAAAATTTTTTATTCGTCGAACTTTTCAATATCCAAAATCGTTATTGTGTCACCGAACTATTCGATCTACGAAAACTAAACCAAGCTCTGATACTAATTTGTTGGGATTGACCTGTATAAACAATGAGAAAGTAAAAGTGGAGAGGAACGAACACAAATATTTTACACAAAAAACCCTTAAAGAGGGAAAAACCACGAGCAAGAGAGTTTTTGACTTTTCACTAAATGAGTAAACAAACGAGAGTATAATATGGAGAAAATAACCTAAATGTACAACATGTACATTACCCAAAACCCCGGATATAAAGCTTAAAATCCAAAAGAGCAAATCGGTAAACAAAATCCTAAATCTCATAGTGCACTCACAAAAGGGGTACAAAAATACTCTCTATAATTACAACGAAACTATCACCAAAATTCATATTTGACTACATCTCGTCGCCCTAAAAAAAAGCCCTTATTGATTGACATATCAAAACATGGATACAATGACTCCTTTAAATAGGCTTAGATTAGATATCTAATCATACTAAAATATCCCTGGAATAATTAGAGTTTAACTAAAAGAAGCAGTCCTGCTTGAAGTCTAAAACATGGTTGTCACATAGGAGAACATGTCGTGAAGTGGCATATCGCCTCGTCGAGGCATCGTCTTTGCCTTGTCGTTTCAATGTTGTCATGACGTCCCAATGCTCCTCGTCATGACGTCGGACTTATTTTGGGCCTTTTTCGGTTTCTCGTCAAAATGTCTTTCTAAGTGTTTTCAAAACGTCTAATATATGTGAGGCACACCCCACATCTACAATAGTGAATGTTGTCAACCAAGATCATTCAAGAATTAAAATTTTGGTTGTAATTAAACTTGAAATTCTATAATAGAATTAGCCCAAAAATCAATTGAAACATTTCTCAAATTTTGTCACTAAAAGGATTTAAAACAAACATGTTTGATGTGAAATATTCTTTGATTGTTCGGTGTGAAAGAATATTGATTTTATTAATATATGTAATAACTTTAATCATTGTTGATTAAGAGAATTTTAAACAATATCAAAATCCAAAAGCATATGATGTCTAGAATTTCAAGAACTTATACATACATACATACATACATGCATGCATACATACATACATACATACATACATACATACATACATACATACATACATACATATTCAAATTGAAACCATCAAATAAACATATAAGACAACTAATTTAATGATAACTAAGAATCGATGCAAGGTCACATATTATGATGCCTTAGGCATTGATTAATAAAGGTGATCGATAATATTATGGATTGTGATTTACAAATCTATCAATTTATAAAATTAAAATTAATTTATCATCATTCATACATAATCATCAAGCAATTATCAAATAACATATATTAATAAAAAAAGCATATTTTTATGAACAAAAATCTAGGTAACATATAGGAATGTGATATGATATGTAAATTTACCTCAATTTCTTATCTTCTGTGAAAGTTTCCATAGCAACTGCAAACCGTCCATAAAATTTGACACATTATTTTTGACACAATCCTTAAAATATATAAGCAGAACAAATTGAACAAAACCATAATAGTTAATCAATAATTTTTCTAAAAAAATAAATAATAACCTAATATGAAATGTAAAGGCTCAATTTTGACTTATCCAGTACAAAATAAGACAAAAACCAAATAATAATAAATAATAACATATAAAAATCCATTTAAATACCAAAGTCCAAATTTACAAAAATCCAAATTAAGAACCAACAAATCCAAAGCCCAAATACATAAAAAACCAAACCTAATAAACTTTGACCCAAACTCAAGAGCCTAAACCTGAGGCCCAAAACCTAAACTCATTTTGTCCTAGACATAAACTCTAAAAGCTACCAGCGTCGCTCCCTTCCACGTCAGCACATGCCAAGTCAATGCCATGTCAGCGCCACGTCAACCACGTGACTCCTCGACTGTTGACCCCTCGACTGTTGACCTTTGACTTCTCGGCTTCCGATGACCCCTTGTCTGTCCCTTTGCACCGAAATGGCAAAGGCTCTCTTCCCCTTGTCGGTGTTGATCGTGAAAGGCTTGCCACTCCGATGATACCTGCAAAAAGAAGAACAAACAGAAGTAGAAGCAAGAACAGAGCAAGTAAATACTAATATTTTGTAATATCTTTCGGGTATAAAAGCCCCATACTCAGATCTGTAATTTTTTACACACATAAAAATAATAAAAATCAAATACAGATTCAAATAGAACATTCAAGACTTTTTCTTTGTTTTCAAGGTATATAGATTTTTCATATATTCATATTTGTACGTTTTATATACTGTTTATTTATTATTTATTTGATTTCGAAATAAGTGTGAAAATAAAAGAATCAAGTAAAAGAGATTAGGGCTTACCTGTCGATGTGTCGTCGCGCGGCCGTGGCTTGCTTCGACAATGAGCATAGTCGCAACCGTACAAAAAAAGGAAAAGGTAGTAAAGGAGATGGCAAAACAGAGTTCAAAAAAAGAAAATACAAAAAAAATCTCTTCGAACCCTTTTCTTTGTAAAAATTTGACTTTAGATCTAGGTTTTTTTTTAAAAAAATAGTAACACAAGAAATTAAAACAGATTTTAAAAGAAAAAGGAAAAATTGAAACTTGGTTTCGTTCTGAAAATCGAACTCAGATACAAGTTTTTTTTTTTTAAAAAAGAAAAACTCTAAAAAAACAAAGTTTTTTTTTATTTTTTGGCTCGTATTCGAAAACCTCAAGCCCAAATCTAAGTTTATTTCGAAAAAAAATAGAAAAGAGGAGAGTTTTTTCATACCTGACCACAGTGCACAGTGGTATGCGATGGTCGGAAGTGGCGGAGGATGATGGGGCCACGGCGAACGGGAGACCGGGCTTAAGGTCGATGAGGAGAAAGGTTTTTTTCTAAAAAAAAAGAGAGGATTTTTTATTTTTTTTTAAAAATACAGAGTAAAATGAATTTTAAAACTATTTTTTTTACTTATATAGAGAGACCAAACGGCGCCGTTTTGGAGCCCATGCCTATTGTCGAAAACGACGTCATTTTAGCCTTCTGACTTGAAATTCGACCCGACTCGATCTTAATATAGGGTCCGCGTATTTTTGATTAATGGTCTATTTACCCATTTGGTCCTTCCGTTTTTTAAAATCCACAATTTCATTCTTTTTATATTTTTTGATTTATTTTAAAGTTGCCCTTAACTTTTATTTCTCTTTTAATTTAGTCCTTCGATATTTTGGGTGCCTGAGATACTACCACGTGTCAAATTCTTGGGGATTATTGCTTATTAAGTCCCTATTTTGTTTAAAAATTATATTTTAAGCTTAAACTTTCACAAAAATTCAAATTTGACCCCTAAACTTTCTAAAATTTCATTTTAACCCTCAAAATTCTAAAAATTATATTTTGACCCCTAAAATTTTTAGAAAAATTGCA
The DNA here is from genome assembly GCA_005610355.1 of Gossypioides kirkii. Lineage (NCBI taxonomy): Eukaryota > Viridiplantae > Streptophyta > Magnoliopsida > Malvales > Malvaceae > Gossypioides > Gossypioides kirkii. Next base: position 29,521,750 of record CP032248.1, read on the forward strand.
TTTTAACCCCTAAAACTTTCCAAAATTTTGATTTTACCCCCCATTTTCCCTATTTTCACTTTTTTTTACTTAAAGTTTTCATTTTAATTCGAAATTAATCCTTTTTTTGAATATTCTTCCTTTTTTTTTTAGATTTCCCTTTTTATTATTTAAAATTTTTAATCCCATATATATATTTTTGTGTTTTACTTTTTTATTTCTAACAAAAATCATCTTTTGTATTTTATTCCTCCTTTTTTTTAATTTTTTTAATTAAGTCCCTTTGTTTTTTTTTATCTTTCATTTAATATTCAAGATTCGATTGTCGTTCAATTTCATATTTTGGATTTGGATGCTACTCGTATTTTTATTTTTTTGTCATTTTCTCATTTTGCCAAACCATATGTATATTTTTCCATTTTTCGTGCATAAAATATTTTAATGATTGTATATTTTGATATATAAAAATCATTTTAAAAACCGAGGCGATGTTCGTTACTAATTTACGGGATATGATTTCATTCGTGGTACATTCGAGATAAAAGTTCGTTTTCCTAAAATTTAATTTTCAAACGACACCTAATATAGCATTTTTTATCTTTAAAACGATTTAACTTTTGACTATGTCTTAATTTTCTTTAATCGATCGATAAATGATTTTCATTTTTTGAGAACTCGAAATATCGCGTCCCTAACTTACGGGACGCGATTTTTATCCATCAACTCAAAATAGAAGATCATTTCTTGAGAGATTTAAATTTTTTATCGAATCTGGTTATTTCACACATTCAAGGATCGTATTCTAAATTTTCTTCCGGTTTTCGACTTTTCAACAACCAAGACCATAAACAATCGACTAGGTACCAATTTTAGGCGTGTGAGGGTACTAATCCTTCCTCACACGTAACAGACTGCCAAACTTATTTTCTGAATTTCGAAGACCAAATTGTTTTTATAAAAACAAATTCAAACGTTTTAGGTGATCTAATCACACCAAATTAAAAAGGATTGGTGGCGACTCCCATTTTCGATTTCAAAAATATTTTCGCGCTTTTTTTCCAAAAAATGGTTTCGACAGCTAGGCGACTCCACTGGGGATTTTTAAAAATAAAAAGAGAGTCAAGCCAAAAGTCGATTATTTTCGGGTCTTTTTGTTAAAATTTGTAAACTATCAGTTTAATTCAAGATGTGATCTTTTGCATTTTTGTGTGATGCCATATTGTTGATATTACTAGTATATGCTTGCATTCATTTGCATATGTTACTACACCCTTTAAATGAAAGTGGGAAGCTAATCTTTCGTGAGGTTTTCACCTCCGTGTAGGATAATGAATCGCTTTCGGGATTACATCCGTACCTTTATTTTCGTGAAGTTTTCACTTCTGTGCAAACATATGGGAAATCTGTCCCCCTAAATCGAACTCGTCCTTATGAGCCTATAATGGGTGAGGATCGAGGAATCTGCTAGTTTAGGTACCTCTACTCTAGGACTTAAACCGCATATAGTGAGCCCTAAGTGCTTGCCTTAGGATAGAACTACACCAAACTGTTAGCAGTTTCCCAAGCCTAGGTTCCTTGTTTTACATCTGTATTTCGTTACCATACTGACTTGTTTTCTCTTACTTTTTGATTTTGTTTGCATTACATCCTCATATAAGGAAAGGTGTGGATTTAAGCTCAATTACTAAATAGAAAGCTAGTCATAAGAAAGCAGGTTTCTTGATAAGGTGGAAAACAATATGGTCATGCGCATATGGTCAAAAAAAAGGATGGAAAAACCAATGATTTGCCAAGCGAATAAGACGGAAACAAAGACCGCAGAACAACAAGAAGTAAATGATCGCTTAACCATTCAAGCTAACATTATGGATAACAAAATCAAAGACGAACTAGGACGAAATTGAGTGACTTCTTATGAAGATTAAAAGCTTTTCAACACTAAGGCCCGATCACATGCGTATCTGCTTATGTAAAGAAATTTGTTTTCTACTAAAGTTTTCTAATAGAATTGAACTATAAGTCAATACCTTTCTTATGCATAAATGCATTCATAAGCATTGCATTTATTAACATGCATTAAATTCCAAAAAATACATCTAATTAATCAAACTTGTAACAGTTATATTGGAAATCATTGAGAATTCATGCCTCTATTACACTTGTAATAAATCTAAAGCAATGGACCAAAGAATAGAGAGGCTAGAACAGATGCAAAAGGAAATACAAGAACAAGTGCAAGTGCAGTTACAGAACCAGTTAGCAAGGGTCCAACAAGATATGAAGGACCAAATTATGGAGTCCCAAAGGAGCATAATTGGTGAGCTGAAACAGTTGCTAAAAGAAGGGGCTAACAAAGGGAAAAGTCCCACAGCAAGTCTAGAAGAAGACAGTGAGGAGCAGAGATACCTTTCAGGCATTACTCCCGTACATAACTAGAGTCCTCCGGAAACAGATTCACAAGGGGTTCCAGTTATCATCAAAACCCAACAACATCCCGTTGGCACTACAAGCCCGATGAATTATCAGACTGGATCGGGGTCTAACTTAGATGACAATGTAAAAACCCTGTTGTCCTCGATTTCGATGAAATTATGGAGGTAGAAAGAGCAAAGCTAGGACTTTCCAAAATGAAGGAGCGTTATAAATGGTTGGAAAACAAGGTTAGGGCAATAGAAGGAGTCGAAACATGCTGCAGAATGGACGCAAAAGAATTGAGTCTAGTTTCAGACCTAGTACTTCCCTCAAAATTCAAGAATCCAGAATTCGAGAAAGACAATGGGACAAGCTACTCGGAGGCACATATCACTATGTTCTGCCAAAAATGATGGGGTATGTCCACCACGACCAACTGCTAATTCACTGTTTCCAAGACAGTTTAGTAAGATTTACGGCGAAATGGTACAATAGTTAAGTCGCGCAAAGATTAGTTCGTGAAAAGACTTAGCCTAGGCTTTCATGAAGTAATACAACCACGTCACTGATATTGCACCTGATAGGATTACGCTACAGAACATGGAGAAAAGGCCAAGCGAAAGCTTCCAACTATATGCTCAAAGGTAGAGGGATATGGCCACTCAGGTGCAGCCACCATTGACGGAGAAAGAGACAACCATGCTCTTTGTCCATACGTTGAAAGCACCCTACCTGAGTCATTTGTTGGGGAATGCTGCCAAGAGTTTCTCAGATATGGTTATGTCTGGAGAGTTGATCGAAAGTGTGATCAAAAGTGGGAATATAGATGCTGGGGAAAGCGCTAGGAGACTTGCTTTTAAGAAAAAGAAGGCCGAAGTAAATAATGCAATCATGTATAGGCCAAATCACGTAAAATCGATCATGATGATGTCATCAAATACAGCAATGATCAATAACTGAAATCCTCCAAGGTCAGAATCAAGCTCAAAGCCGAATATTGAAAGAGTCTCATTCACGCCCATCCCGGTAACATACAAAGAGCTTTACCAAAAACTGTATAATCAACACGAAGTGTCTTCAAATTACACGGATCCAGTACTACCCCCGTTCTTAAAATGGTATGATGCGAATACTCAATGCAAGTATCATGATAAGGTAGTGAGACACTCCATCAAAAATTGTTTTACTTTCAAAAAGCTGATGGAGAGGATGATCAATAAAGGAATAATAAAATTTGATGAGTCATCTGAGCCCAACGTGGCTGGAAACCCTTTGCCCAATCATTCTAACAGGGGAGTGAATGCAATCACAGAAAATTTGAGCATCAATGTCGTCTTTTGAAAAATAGGTGGAGAAATGCGCTTATCAGAAATTCACCCATACACCCACAAAGCGTTCTAAATAACTGGACTGAAGAGGAGCTCCTGTAACCTTCAAGAAATCTCCAGAGTAATACTCAACACACATCTGTTGCTCCAGGCCCAAGAGCGATAGAAATCCTTTGTAAAGGGCATTTGGCTATTATCCATTTCTTTAAATGATAATGTGTCTTTTTTACCCAATTGGCAAATATCTCTTTATTTATTATTCAAATAATTCATTTACATTTAACTTACATAATTAATCATTCTTAAATTATTTTAAACATATACTCATACTCATACCATATAACCATTCTTAAATTTACTTTATTCTTTGGACCTTTTTAAATCTTCGGATATTAATGATATGAGCAACGTTGTTACTAGTTCTAGGCTCATTTTAAGCAAGATATATGTCTCGAAGATCCTCAGAACTTTGAAGATGATTAAGACAGTAATTTGTCTCCAAATTTGCTACGAATGATACAACAAGAGGAAAAAAATATTGTCTCATAAAGAGTTAGTAGAAACCGTGAGCCTAGGGAATGAGAATGAACAAAAAGAAGGGAAAATCAGGACCAGCATTTCGGCAGAAATAAGAGAAGATCTTATTGGTTTGCTCCAAGAGTTCAATGATGTCTTCACATGGTCTTACCAAGATATGTCGGGTTAAATACCGATATTGTGGTACACAAGTTACCTATAAAGGAGGATTGTTAACCCGTTCAACAGAATCTTCGAAGAATGAGACCTGATGTACTACTGAAAATAAAAGAAGAGGTTAAGAAACAATTCGACGTTGGTTTCCTTCACTTGGTCAAGTATTCAGAATAGGTGGGCAATATAGTCCATGTCCCTAAGAAAGATGGGAAAGTACGAATGTGCGTTGATTATCAAGATTTGAACAAGGCAAGCCCGAAGGATAATTTCCCATTACCGCATATTGATACCCTAGTTGATAACACGGTAGGTCATTCATTGTTCTCCTTCATGGATGGTTTCTCCAGGTATAACCAAATAAAGATGGATACTGAAGACATGGAAAAGGCTACTTTCGTCACAATGTGGGGGACCTTTTGTTATAAAGTAATGCCCTTTGGACTTAAAAACCGCAGGGCAACATATCAAAGAGCCATGGTGACTTTGTTTCATGATATGATGCACAAAGAAATTGAGGCTTATGTCGATGATATTATTGTAAAGTCCAGAACAGGGGAAGAACATATAAAAAATCCAAAGAAAATTGTTTATGAGGGTTAAAAAAAATTCCAGCTCAAGCTGAACTCAACTAAGTGCACTTTTGGCAGCTACTTCAGGCAAGTTGTTGGCTTCGTGATCAGCAAGAGGGGTATTGAGATCGATCCAGAGAAGGTCAAGGCCATACAAGAGTACCACCACCTCGTACGCAGAAGGAAGTTTGAGGTTTCCTAAGAAGACTAAATTACATCGCCCGATTCATCTCACAATTACCGAGAATGTAATCCTATCTTTCGTCTTCTTAAAAACCACAACCCGGGTTTGTGGAATGACGAATGTCAAAAAATTTTGATAAGGTAAAGCATTATTTATCCAATGCTCTAGTCCTAGTGTCGCCAAGTCCTAACAAACCATTGATCTTGTACTTGAAAATTTTTAAAATTATATGGGATGCGTATTAGGCCAGTATGACGAGACTGGAAGGAAAGAAATAGCAATATATCCTCAGTAAAAAGTTCATTGATTACAAAACAGGAGGTACTCACCAATTGAAAGCTCTGTTGCGCATTGGTTTGGACTACTCAAAGGTTACGACAGTACATACTGTACCATACGACTTGGCTAATCTCAAAGTTAGATCAATTGAAATACATGATAGAGTCAACCACATTGAATGGAGAATAGCTAGATGGAAAATTCTACTCTCCGAGTTTGATATAGCATATGTAAGCCAAAAGGCAGTAAAGGGGAGTTGATAGCAAACTTTCTAGCCAGTAGAGCTTTAGATGATTATGACCAATAAATTTCGACTTTTTCAAATGAGGATTTGATGTACATTGCAACCACGGAAGAGGGAACTGGTCAGAACATCCTTGATAATTAATTTTGATGGTGCTTCAAATTCCACGGGTAATGAAATTGAGGCAATTTTGATATAACCAGAAGGAGCCCACTATCCTTTCACTAGCAAAATTGACTTCGACTACACAAACAATATGACAAAATATGAAGCAGTATTATGGGAATTGGGTGCGGCCGTTAGAACGAGAAATCAAAGTTCTGAAGGTATATGGAGATTCTGCACTGGTAATCTATCAACTTAAAGGAGAATGGGAAACAAGGGATACCAAGTTAATTGTTATCGAAAGTCGGTCCTTGAGTTGATTAAGGAGTTCAAGAGGTCACATTCAGTACCTCTCACGAGGGAAAAACCAGATGGCTGATGCTCTGGCTACTCTAGCCTCGATGATGAAAGTAAACAAGCCAGAAGATATGAAGCCCATTCAGATCAGCATCTACAAGGCCCAGCCCATTGTTATAAATGAAGAAGAAGAAAAGGACGATCATTCTTAGTACCAAGACATCCTTCAGTATGTAAAAGATCATAATACCCCGAGCATGCTACTAAAAAATGATAAAAGGACTTGAGAAGGCTCGCAAATGAATATGTCCTAGATGGGGGAAATTTTGTATATGTTGAAGCCCAATTTATCCGGACCCAACAGAGTTTAATTTTGTTTTAAATTAAATTTGTTTTGGTTTAAGTTTTTTAAAATTAAACTTAATATAAATTTAAATTAAAATTAAAATTAAATGTCCAAATAACAAAGTCCATTTACAAGCCCAAATTGGGGCCCAAGCATAAATACAATCCCAAAGCCCAATTACAAATGACCCAAAAGGGCCCAAAATCCAAAAATTCCACTTGAGCTGCTGCCACCTTTCACAGCCAATCAAAGGCTGCTACGTCAACTCCAACAGACCCCTCTCCAAGTTGCTTCTGCACAGCCGACTGCCACCGGCTTCAACCTGCTCCAACCGCCACTACATAGTTGAACCTGCATAAGAAGGAATAGACATTAGTTTTTAAATGGCAAACGACAAAACAACATGATGGTATTTGGCTATAAAAAGCCGAATTAAATCATTGTAAGGGTTACAATTTCTTTTGAGAAAATATCAATACAAAAAAAAATAAACACTTTGAAATCAACAGAGAAGCAGTTAATATTCACTCAAGAAAGGTGTACGAGGCAACCAAGAATACTCAAGCATTGAAACTGATCAGGTACCATTCAATGTATAATTACTGCCCTTTGCGTTTCAGATTTCCAAATCTATCGGTCTCTTAATACATTAATATTCGCATTCAATGTCCCAGTCAATATTTATCCTCTTCTACTGTATTAATGAAATCATTTAATATTAATATTAATCAAATATTAATTGTTATAATAAATAGTATTTAATAATAATAATAAATATTATTTCAAAAAAAATGTGTGAAGAGTCAGTTGAGAAGAAAGAGAAAGCTCCCTGCCGGATGTGCCACTGCCGAAGCCACCATCGCCTCCGTTTGTCTGACACCTGCACAAACCCACACAAAAAAGGGAAACAGATAGATTAAAAACAAAAGACCTTTTTTGTAAATAAAGAGGCGTTTTAAACGGATATGTTTGAAATGAACAAAAAGAAACGAGGGTTTTAAAAAGAAAGTTAAAAAGGTTTTTTTTTTAAAAAAGGGGATGATTGATGCTAGATCTAGATCAAAATACCCAGATCTAAGTTTTATAAGGATGAAAAATGAAGCTTAAGAATGGAAGAAAGAAAAAAAATGGCTTTTGGCTTACATTGAACGACGGCGACCGGTGATCGGGAGAGCCCCAAGGACGGCAAGTGGCGGTGGGATCATTGGTGCGTACGTTGGCAAAGGCGGGGCTGAGGCGCGTGGCCTGCGACGCGCGCCGGACCACGCGTGTGGGCACCAGCGTTGATCGGCCCGATCATGGGACAAGAGGGGAGAGAGTGAGAGAGAGGGCATGAATGTTTTTTTTTAAAAAATGAAAGAAATGAATAAAAAAAACCTTAAAATAGCTTTTATAAGAGACCCATGGACCGACCCGATCCGACCGACCCGTCTCTAGATCCGCTGTTTTTTATTAATGGGTTATTTGCACGTTTGGTCCTTCCAAATTTTTAATTGTTTTAATTTAGTCCCTTTTCATACTTTTAATTATTTTTAATTTAGCTCGAATTTTATTCACTTTTCAATTTAGTCATCTGACATTTTGAATGTACCAGAGGCTGCCACGTGTCACTGTTATGGCTTATTTATGCATTTGATCCTTTTATTTTTAATTTGTTTTAATTTGGCCCTTAAATCAATTTTTGTTTAATTACACAATTGGCCCAGGAACTTTTTGATATTTACAAAATTAGTCCTTTGACTTCTGGATCCCTGTGGGGCTGCCACGTGTCACCCATTCTTTGGTTTTATTGCTTATAGGTCCTTAAATTGTTCATAAATTATACTTTGACCCCAAAACTTCAAAAAATTACCATTTTACCCCCCAAATTTTCCAAAATCTCATTTTGAACCCGATTTCACCAAAAATTACCTTTTACCCCGAACTTTCCAAAATCTCATTTTTAACCCTAATTTCACCAAAAATTACCATTTTACCCCTAAACTTTCCAAACCCGATTTTAACCCTAGTTTTATCAAAAATTACATTTTACCCCGAAAGTTAAAAAATTACCATTTCGTGGTCCTATTTTCAATCCCGATTGCATCATTTTTCCTCTTCACTAAATACTTGCATTTATTTTAATCATTATGCACTTGCATTTTACATTTTTGCATTCTTTATTTATGCTTATTATCTTGCTTCATATTTAATTTCTCTTATTAATTGCTATTCGATATTTTAAACTTATATGCTCATTGTAAAGTATTTTTTAGACGAGGCAATGTTCCTCTCGTGTGAAAACTTCGAGAAATCATGCCCTAATGTGTCGGGTGTGATTTTTCGTATAACTCACACGCGTCGAATATCCTCTTTTAAGATTTTTATACCTGTTAACTCCGAGATTCCGAGAATATCGCGTCCTAACGTGTTGGTCACGATTTTAATTCTCCGCAAAAAAAGAAGTAAACGGGTATTCCATATTTGAATCTTTTCAACTATGTGTCCGAGGATTACATTTTAAATTCAATACGAAATTTTCAAATTCTCAAAACATATATCTATATTACAAATAATTTTAAAGCGAGGCAATGTCCTGTCGTGTGAAAACTTCGAAGAATCGCGCTTTAACGAGTAAAGTGTGATTTTCGTAATTCATGCAAATCGGATATCCTTTTCGAAAGTTTTCAAAACACACTTCAACCTTCTAATTATATATGAAGTGATTCTAAGACCAAAAGAAGAAACAATGTCCTTTCGTGTGAAGATCTCGAAACATCATGCCCTAACGTGCTGGGTGTGATTTTCGTATGATTCACGTGATAGAACACTCTCTTTAAAATGTCTCGAAACGTCCTTCAATTTTGAAACTCCGAGAATATAGTGCCCTAATGTGTTGGACACGACTTCTAATTCTCATAGAGGATCGAAACACGAGGATGAATTTTCCTTAAAAGTTTTCCTTTGAAATTATACAAAGCCGTCTAAAATAAACATCGCATTTTAAACCTTACTCGAATTTTCACTGTTTTCATAAAATAAGACCCGAAAATAATCAAATGGTATCAATTTTGGGCGTGTGAGGGTGCTAATCCTTCCTCATGCGTAACCGACTCCCGAACCTGTTTCTCTGGATTTTGAAGACCAACTTTAAAAAAATATATTTTTAAACGTTTTGTGGTGATCCAATCATACCCAAAATAAATATTGATGGCGACTCCCTTTTTGTTCCCTTTTTTCAAACTTTAAAATATTTTTTTTTGAAGCCCCATTCTCGAGGTGGTTTGGACAGCTGGCGACTCCGCTGGGGAACCTTTTTTAAACGAGAGTCAAGCCAAAATTGATAATCTTTGGGTCTTTTTTTGAGAAATTTTTAAACTTCGGTTTTATTTAACATGCGATCCTCGGCATTTTTGCGTGGTATTGTACTTGTGATATGGCTAGTATAATTTTTGCATCCATATGCATTGTGCTATTACCCTTTTAAGTGAAAGTGGGAAACTACTCCTTCGTGAGGTCTTCACCTCCGTGCAAGATGTAGATCGCTTTCGGGATTACAAAGTACCATTTTCGTGAAGTTTTCACTTCCGTGCAAACATGCGGGAAATGCATCCCCCAAATCGAACTCGTCCGTATGAGCCTGTAATGGGTGAGGATAGAGGAATCTGTTGGTTTGGGTACCCTTTACTTTAGAACCTAAACTACATATAGTGAGCCGTAAGCACTCACCCTAGATGGAGTTAGGTCGAGCCCTGTTAGTATACCCGAAATAATTTTTTAGGTTCTGTGTTATATATTGTATGCTGATTTTTTCCTTTTTATATCACCTACTACTAACCATGTTTGTTTCCCTCTTTCACCTGCATTTGCATCCTCATGAATGAAAAGGTGTTGATTTGAATCCGTTTTACCGACTAGGCAATTTCAACATGGAGGAAGGATTTCTAGATAAAGTAGAGGATAATATGGTGACGCGCCTATGGTATGAGGAGCAACAACGTGGAAAAGGTGACAGCCTGAAAGAGGGGCATTTGTCAGAATTTTGGGACTATACTCGTATCAATGTAGCTCAAAACAACTTGCAGGAGTTGAAAGAGATTGGGACAGTGGGATAATGAGATGAAACAAATGTTTTATCAAGACTATAAAGATCTACCTTACTTGCTGGAAGTCAAGATCGACAAGCACCTTTTCGAGCCCTTACTCAACATTGGAACCCCGGATATAGTTGCTTCACCTTCGGACACTTGGACTTGACACCTACCATAGAAGAATATACTGCTCTGATTCGATGTCCAAGGATCCAAGTCGATAGGGCATATTCTAAAGACGCGTGAGTGTTCCAACGTGTTAAAGAGATTGATGAATGCAACGGGGATGAGTGAGCAATGGGTCACTCTCGTATAAAAGTAAAATGAGACAACATGTGCATTACTTGGAAAAGTCTGCAAGACCTAATTATGACACACCCAGATATGAGAAGACGCATTGACATTTTCGCCCTCAGTATATACGGGTTGGTCTTGTTCCCAAAAGCATTGGGCACGTGAAAGATGCAGTAGTAGTACTGTTTGATAGACTCAGTAGAGGAATTATACCCGTCTCTGCTATCCTGGCAGAAACTTTTCGCTCGTTGAGTGCCTGTCGGAGAGAAGGAGAAGGAAGATTTATCGGCTGCGCACAACTTTTGATGGTTGGTTTCAAAGCCATTTTTAGAAAGTGAAGAGAAAATTCTTGTAAGGTTTTCTCGACTGACTTCTCGCCTTTGAAGAATTTTACGGCTTCGCAACGAGAACTAAAAGTATCTGAAGAAAAGTGGGCGGCTGTTCTCTAGAATCTACGAGACGAGGACATTGAATGGTGTGCTCCTTGGTTTCTTCTCGATGAGGTCCTTTACCGCTGCGGCGACTTTGATTGGGTCCCGTTACTCAGAGTTTGGGGTGCCACTAGGTATGCTTCTCTGCTCGTTTTGAGACAATACAAGACAAGACAGTTATCCCTACAATCATGGTCTAGCACATTCGAGTTTTCATATAAGGGAATGACTATAAAAAAAAGGTCCGAGAAGTGGCAAACGCGTGGAAAAAGGTACAAAGAATGAAGAAGTTCAGTGCGAACCCTTTAAAACCTCGAACTACGACTGTGGAGGAGGAGCAGAGGGTTAATGACAATATTCCTACGCCAAATCCTGAAAATGTTCATCTAGTAGAAGAATGTCTGCAAGAAGCTCCTTCAGAGTTAGACATCCTCAAACAATGATTTTGAAAGGAAAAACTCAGAGTTTGGTAAGAGGATAGAGGTATTGGAGGGAGATAAGATGAAGCTGGGGCTAGATGTAGATTTCCACAGACTAGAGGCTGAGAAGCTAAGAAAAGGAAAAAAACAAGCCGAAGAGGACCTCGAGGACTTAAAGAAGCATTACAAGAAGCTTCGTCAGTCTATGAATATTGCAGGGCTGGGTAAGACATCCGAGCAATGGCGCCAGGAGATTCAGATACAGAAGGACCAAGCGAAACAATGGCGATAAGGTTCTAAGATGGTCAGGCCCGTGAGAATGCCTTGAAGGGGGAATTGCTAGAAAAACAGGTCGAGAAGAGCCGAGAGATGAGAGCTAAGATGACCAGCCTGGAAGCAAGGATAGAAAAATTGGAAGAGTCATTACGGAGGCACCGCAATTGGAATACCGTACTGAGCTCAAAGCCTGCATGGCTGAAATATAAGAGTTAAGAGAAAGAGTGCAAGAATTGGAAGCCACACTCCACAACAATGAAATCCGACTCGAGATTATGGAAAGAAATTTGGAAACTAGTGAATGACACGCTCGTCAAGCCCAGAGGGAAGTCGGGGAAAGAAATCACGTAATGGAAAAAGCATTGACTCAAATGAGAGAAGCTGCTGATCACGTACAAGAGTTGGCTGCTGAAGCTGATATTTAAGTCTTCAATACGAATCCAAATCGGAGCGAGGAAAGAAGTTAGCTAGACTTCTAGAAAAAGTTAAAGCTCTAGGAAAAGGTCAAACCATTTGTGTAACTTCTGTTTTATGTAAAGATTTTTTTTTCTCTCTCGAGAAGTTGCTCTAATGGAAAGTAGATTTTGGAATCAATGCCTTTTCTTGCATTGCATGCATGCATTTCATTTGCATTATATTTTGCATATTCTTGCATAATAATACTAATTAATTAAAATTAAAAACCAGTTAGCACCAGTCATCATTGAAAATACGCATCATTATTATACCCGCAAGAAAACAAAAGCTATGGAACAACGGCTTGAGCAAATCCAGAAAGAACTACAAGATCAGATGCAGGAGCAAATGGCAGCAATGTGTAGGGAAATAAGAACCAATTTTCGGAGGTACAAAAGAATTTGATGACGGAATTAGCACAAGTTAAACAAAGCATGGCTGACAAAGGAAAAAGCTCTGCTATTGAGGATGACGAAGACCCGAGTGTTCCTCCAGGCTTTACACCAGTACACAACCAGACCTTACAAGAAATACCGGCCAGAGAAACCCATGTACCATCAGACCACAACAGCAGACCACAGGCACGTCAGGGCCTGCTAACTATGTAGTCGGATCTGGGTCAAATCCAGAAGATAATGCTGCAAACCTAGGAGTCCTAGATTTTGATGAGAGATGATAAAAGAGGACCTCCTAGGCAAATGGAGGAAAAGTATAGGCTATTGGAGGAGAAAATTCAAGCAATACAAAGAATTAAAAATTCTTATGGAGTGGATGCCAAAGAATTGAGTCTGGTTCCAGACTTGGTTCTCCCTCCCAATTTAAAGCTCCTGAATTCGAAAAAAATACATGGAACGAGCTGCCCAGTGACACATCTGACCATGTTCTGCAGAAAGATGGCTGGGCATGTTCACAATGATCAATTGTTGGTCACTGTTTTCAAGATAGTTTGGCCGGATCAGTAGTCAGATGGTATAACCAACTGAGCCGAGCGAAAGTTCGTTCATGGAAAGATTTGGCACAAGCTTTCTTGAAACAATATAGTCATGTAACCGAGATAGCCCCCGATCGACTCACGTTATAGAATATGGAGAAGAGGTCAAACGAAAGTTTTAGACAGTACGCACAGCGGTGGAGAGAAATGGCAACACAAGTACAGCCACTGTTGACAGATAAAAAGACCACGATACTATTTGTCAATACCCTTAAAGCCCCCTATCTTAATCATTTGCTGGGAAACGCTACCAAAAGCTTCATCGACATGGTCATCTCAGGAGAGATGATGAGAATGCAATTAAAGCTGGTAAAATCGAGGCGGGAGAAAACCCTAGAAGACCTGCCCCTAGAAGAAGAGATAATGAGGTCAACAATACAAGTGTATATCGACCTGGTGGTGCCAAACCCTTTATAATAGATCAGCCTAGGGCACCAGTAGTTAATCATCAAAAAGCCCCAAGGCGGGAACCGAGTGTTAGGCCAAATAGAGGAAGAATTCAATACACTCCACTACCGGTGTCGTACAAAGAACTCTACTAGATGCTGTATGACGCCCATGAGGTAGCTTCTCAAAGGGTGAAATCGTACGAACCACCGTTCCCTGCCTGGTACGATGCGAATGCTCATTGTGAGTATCACGAAGATGCGGAAGGTCACTCAATTGAAAATTACCCGACTTTCAAAAGGCGAGTCGAGAACTTGATAAGATTCGGGGTCGTGAAATTGAAAGATGCAACTAGGCCCTAATGTACCTAGGAACCCTCTGCCGAACCATTCCAACCAAGGGGTCAATGTCGTGCTGGAGAAAAAGACACGAAAAATAAAAGAAGTGTGGAGGATATTAGGTCCCCGCTATGATGGGTATGGCAGCAAATGGTCAAAGTCGGGATGATTGTGAGGAATAAGAAGTGTATGATAATGGAGACTGACTGCGAGTTCCATGCTGTTCGGGGCCATGAAATCCAAGATTATGACGAGTTCAAAGCACTGCTGCAAACATTGATGGACAATCAGGAGTTGAGTTGAAATTCTTCGAAGAAAAGTCAATGATATTATGCTTCCGAAGAGGGGTCGGTCAACCACCCGAAGGTGATCATTTGTAAACCACCAAAAAACGCAGCCAGTGGATATACGACGCCTCGAATTATCATTCAAAGACCTGCAACCTTCCTTTACAATGATAGCAAAAAGGTTCCATGGAATTACAACTGCAATGTGACCGTACCTAGAGAAGGGAAACCTAAGAAGGAGGTAAACTTGACTACCTGAAGTGGCAAAATTTATGACTCAGTCGAAAAAACCAGAGAGATCAATAAAGGGAAAGCGGCAATAGCGAGTCTGAAGAAGAAATAGCCACTGGGCTTGAAGACCCACCAATGAGCCAGTATCTGAAAGGGAGGCGAAAGAGTTCCTAAAGTTCTTAAGGCACAGTGAATACAGCATGGTGAAAACAGCTCCATAAACAACCTGCACGAATATCGATCTTATCATTGCTCTTGAGCTCAGAAGCGCATCGTGATGCATTAATGAAGGTGCTCAATGAGACTTACGTGACCAATGATATATCAGTTGTAGATAATTTTAACTTCTTTAGGGATGACGAAATCCCGTCTGGAGGGATGGGATCAACCAAAGCCTCCACATCACAACCCGTTGTAAAGGGTACATGCTACCGGGAGTACTCATATATAATGGGTCAGCATTGAATGTACTACCACTAGCTACACTACAAAGATTACAATAGATAGCTCTAATTTGAAGGGATGCAACAACATAGTAAGAGCATTCGACAGAACAGAAAGGAAGGTAACCGAAAAATTGAAGTACCCCTGCAAATTGGGCCGAACACATACGAAATAGATTTCCTAGTGATGGATATTAGGCCTACCTACAACTGCCTATTGGGGAGACCATGGATCCACTCGGTTGGGCAGTACCTTCCTCTCTACATTAGAAGGTGAAGCTAGTGAATGAAGAGAGGCTAATTACCATCAACGCTGAGGAAGAAATAATTGCCTCTGTAACAAGCGAGTCACCTTATGTGGGAATGGACGAAGAGGCTATAGAATGCTCATTTCGTTCACTGGAATTTGTAAATGCGACCTTCGTTTCGGAAGGAAGCAAGGTGCCTGTGCCGATAATATCATCGACTACTAGAATGGGTCTGCGGATGATGCTTGGGAAAGGAGCTGTCTCTGGAAAAGGACTCGGGAAGTACCTCCAAGGGAGAACCAACGTGCCGACCCTGATAGAAAAGCAGAATCGCTACGGCTTAGGGTATAAGCCGAACGCGAAATAGAAAAGGAAAGAGATTGAAAAGAGACAAGAGAGGAGGAGGGCCAGACTATCTGGAAAGGAACTCTCGTGGGAACCCATGATCTTCCCACCCATTTAAGAGACTTTTGTTTTAGGAGAAATAATTAACCAGAATGAAGAGCAAGGGAAAAAGCGAGTAACCATAGGTACTAGGGGGAGCATTATGAAGGACTTGAGCATCAATGCCATATCAGAAGAAGACAAGGAAGGGAGTCTATCAAGGATTGGTCCGTGTGCACTTAGAAGCACCCTGGATAATTGGACCGTGGAGGAACTTCCTATAGTCTTTAAAATTCCTCAGAGTAATGCTCGAAATCACCTATTGCTTTAGGCCTGAAAGCAATATGGATCTTTTGTAAAAGGCTCATGTTCATTATTCAGTTATTTTAAATGAAAGTTCATTTCCTACCCTAAAATTATTCTTTCATTTTTTAATTCAGCCTAATAAATCACTCGTACATAACCAACAAATACAACTAATCATCCTTTCAATACATACATACTCATATACATACCACAGAATCATTCTTTCATAAATTCATTTTGTTCTTTGGACTTTCTTTTTATCCCTCAACAGGTCCTCAAATATCAATAACATGAGTAACTTTGACGTTAACTTAGAACCTCACTTTGAGCAAGACATGTGTCTAAAAGAGCTTTAGAGCTCTGAAGAAAATCAGGATTGTGATCTCCCCTCGATCTGCTTAGGATGATAGGACATGAAGAAAAACAAATATGCCTCATTCGGACCCTGTAGAGGTGATTAATTTGAGGAGCGAAGATGAAAAGAAAGAAGTAAAGATTGGGACATGCATCTCTGCGGAAACTAGAAGGAACCTCATCGGCTGCTCAAAGAGTTTCAAGACATCTTTGCATGGTCATACCAAGATATGCCCGGTTTGAGCACTAACATTGTGGTACACAAACTTCCTATAAAAGAAGGATGCAAACCCGTGCAGTAAAAACTCCGGAGAATGAGACCGGATATGCTGTTGAAAATAAAAGAAGTCAAGAAACAATTTGACGCCGGTTTCCTCCAGGTCGTTAAATACTCTGAATGGGTAGCTAATATAGTCCCTGTTCTTAAAAAGGATGGAAAGGTACGAATGTGCATGGACTATCGAGACTTAGACAAAGCAAGCCCAAAGGCAATTTCCTTTACCTCACATAGATACTTTGGTCGACAACACAGCAGGACATTCTTGTTCTCCTTCATGGATGGTTTCTCGGGATATAATCAGATCAGAATAGACCCTAAGGACATGATCAAAACCACATTCGTCATTCTATGGGGAACATTTTGCTATAAAGTGATGCCCTTTGGACTTAAAAATGCAGGGGCAACTTATCAGAGAGCTATGGTAACCCTGTTCCATGACATGATGCACAAGGAAATCGAAGTTTATGTTGATGACATGATAGCTAAATCCCAAACAGAGGAAGAGCATGTGAGAATCCTGAAGAAGTTGTTTACAAGGTTAAAGAAATATCAACTAAAGCTAAACCCGGCTAAGTGCACTTTCGGGGCTACCTCAGGAAAACTGTTAGGCTTTGTGATCAGCAAAAGAGGAATTGAAATTGACCCAGACAAAGTCAAAGCCAAACAGGAGCTACCACCACCCAGCACGCAAAAAGAAGTGCGGGGATTTTTAGGAGATTAAATTACATTGCTCGGTTCATCTCACAATTAACCGAAAAGTGTGACCCTATCTTCCGCTTGCTTAGAAAGCGTAACCCGGGCGTATGGGATGCTGAGTGCCAGGAAACTTTCAATAAGGTCAAAGATTATTTGTCCAGAGCTCCTATCTTAGTTCCTCCAATTCCTAACAAGCCTTTGATACTATACCTAACAGTCTTTGAGAATTCCATGGGATGCGTGTTAGGCCAGCATGATGAATCCGAAAGAAAGGAAAGGGCGATATTATCTGAGCAAGAAATTTACCGACTGTGAGACTCGGTATTCATCTATTGAGAAATTATGTTGTGCACTAGTTTGGACTACACGTAGACTAAGACAATACATGCTCTACCATACTACTTGGTTGATCTCGAAATTAGATCCTTTGAAGTACCTAATGGAGTCAGCAGCACTAAATGGAAGGTTAGCTCGATGGCAAATCCTTCTCAGAATTTGACATCGTCTACGTCAATCAGAAGGCAGTAAAAGGGAGTGCGATAGCAGACTTACCGGCCAGTAGGGCTTTAGAGGATTATGGGCCGATAAACTTCGATTTCCCGAACGAAGATCTAATGTATGTTGCAACAGTTGAAAAGGCAACCACGAGGGAGCTACCGTGGATTTGAATTTTAATGGAGCTTCAAATGCCATGGGTAACGGGGTCGGAGCAGTCTTGGTATCTCCGGAGGGAGACCATTACCCTTTTACCAGCAAACTTGATTTTGACTGCACTAACAATATGGCTGAATACGAAGCATGCATCTTGGGAATCCGTGCAACCATAGAACGGGGGATTAAAACTCTGAAGATTTATGGAGACTTCGCATTGGTAATCTACCAACTTAAAGGTGAATGGGAAATAAGAGAGAGATGCTAAGCTAAGGATTACCGTAAGCTAGTTCTCAAGTTGATTACGGAGTTGGATGAGGTCACATTTCATTATCTCCCACGAGAAGAAAATCAAATGGCTGATGCCCTCGCTACTCTGGCCTCGATGATCAAAGTGAGTAGGCCAGAAGATGTGAAGCCCATTCAGATGAGTATCTATAAACTCCCGCTCATTGTTGTGATATCGAGGCAGAGGAAGAAGTAGAAAAAGATGATCACACATGGTACCAGGACATCCTTCAATTTGTAAGAGATCGAAAATACCCCGAGCAAGCTTTAGATAACGAAAAGAGAACATCAAGAAGACTTGCTAGTGAATATATCTTAGACGGGGAAATCTTGTACAAAAAGAGTAAAGACCAGGTACTACTGAGATGTGTCGACGCAGGGGAAGCCAAGAAGATCTTGGAGGAAATTCACGAGGGTATTTGCGGAACACATGCCAATGGCTTCACGATGGCCAGTCAAATAATAAGATTCGGGTATTACTGGTCTACTATGGAAAGTGATTGTATCAACTATGCCAGGAAATGCCACAAATGCCAGATTATGGAGATAAGATTAATGTACCCCATCGCACCTCCATGTCATGACTTCTCCCTGGCCTTTCTCCATGTGGGGCATGGATGTCATTGGACCAATTTCTCCGAAAGCTTCCAATGGGCATAGATTCATCTTTGTGGTGATCGATTATTTCACCAAATGGGTAGAGCCAGCTTCATATGCCAACGTTACCAAGTCTGCAGTCAGTAAGTTCCTGAAAAAGGAGATCATATGCCGATATGGAATACCAGAGAGGATTATATCCGACAATGCCTTGAACTTGAACAATAGCACGATTGTAGAAGTTTGCGAACAATTCAAAATAAAGCATCATAATTCCTCTCCTACCGCCCAAAAATGAATTGAGCCGTAGAGGCGGCAATAAAAATATCAAGAAAATCGTGGCAAAGATGACCGAGACTTACAGAGACTGGCACAAAAAACTGCCGTTTGCCCTCTTTGCCTACAGAACTTCAGTCAGAACTTATACTGAGGCAACATCGTTCTCTTTGGCATACGGTATGGAGGCATTCTTACCATTGAAGTTGAAATACCTTCGCTCCGAGTCTAATTGAGCTCCAATTAGATGAGCTGAATGGATCCAAGCTCGAAATGATCAGTTGAATTTAATCGAGGAAAAGAGATTGAAAAGCTATTCGTCACGGCCAAATGTACCAAAAAAGGATGATGTGAGCTTATGACAAAAAAGGTTCGTCCTAGGGAGTTCCGTGAGGGAGATTTGGTTTTAAAGAAGATACTCCCTATACACAAAGATTTCGTGAAAAATGGATGCCCAATTAGGAAGGACCTTATGTAGTAAAGAAAGCTTTCTCAAGAGGAGCTCTCATCTTAACAGAAATGGATGGCAAGGAAGGAACTGTATAACCCCGTTAATCAAACTCGGTAAAGAAATACTTCGCCTAAAAGGGCATCCTGGAACCAAGAGAAATTTTGAGTTGAAAAACCCGCAAAGGGCGGCTCAAACCCGAAACAGGCCGAGGAGATAGAGAAAGATTACAACTTGAAGCATCAACAAAGCACTCCAGGTCTTCTAGACACACGTCTGGGCTAAGGGTGATTCTCAGCTAGTCGATGCAAGAGTGGCTCATTTCTGGCGATATTCAGGACAATGAAAATTGCCACTTTTCTTGTACTTAGCCATCTTCGATTAATGTTGCTCCTTTGATTCCCTTGTTAAATACAATTTTCAAATACTACTTTGCTTCGCACAATTTTGTGCAAGCATTTCGCATTTAAATAACGAGTAATGAACTGATAAATCATACAAAGATTCATGAGAATTACCTTAGGAATTTTCAAAATTATAAGGGTCCGAAACAAAATTGCCAGTGGGAAAACAAACTTGAAAAATGAGCAATTCAAGATCAGCATAGAAGAAGATGGATCGACACATCGAGGATAGATTTGGATGGGTAATAAACCATACTGGCCCGATTAATAGCAAATAAAATATTAATCATGCACACATATAGTTAGGTGCATTTCAATTCATTCTGAGCATGACATCCTAAACAAACTGGCCTACCCATAGGCCCATTTGAGCATATTTTACAGGTCTCGACACCTTGAAGCGAGGCGAGAAATAACAAATTCATGACGGATCCCGTAAGGTTATAAGGATAACCATTTTTCGAACAGATTACAGTTATTTGATCCTTTACCACAAGATTGGGGGCAGATCACCATCAATCGACCTTACTCCAATCACGGAGTAGTTCAACAAAAAGAGGCGGTCACCTTCCTGATGAATTTAAAGAAGAATACCAACTCAACGCTCAATGCGAACAAATCCTCGTACCCAGGTTCTGATGAGACACTAAGGTAGGTCGAAACAATGAAATGGTTAGATTCCTGATGAGATACAGAGAAGTGGACCAAATTTGTCTTCCTGAGGAGATCCAAAGAAGCAAATTAAAACAACAGAGGCGGTCACCTTCCTGATGAGATACAGAGAGAATACCAACTCAACGCTCAATGCGAACAAATCTCGTACACAGCTTCCTGATGAGACACTGAGAAGCAGGTCAAAACAATAAAATAGTTAGCTTCCTGATGAGATACAAAGAAGTGGACCAAATTTGTCTTCCTGAGGAGATCCAGAGAAGCAAATTAAAACAACAGAGGTGGTCACCTTCCTGATGAGATACAGAGAAGAATACCAACTCAACGCTCAATGCGAGCAAATTTCGAACTCAGCTTCCTGATGAGACACTGAGAAGCAGGTCGAAACAATAAAATGGTTAGCTTCCTGATAAGATACAAAGAAGTGGACCAAATTTGTCTTCCTGAGGAGATCAGAGAAGCAAATTAAAATAATAGAGGCGGTCACCTTCCTGATGAGATACAGAGAAGAATACCAACTCAACACTCAACGCGGGTGAATTTTCGAACCCAACTTCCTGATGAGACATTGAGAAGCAGGTCGAAGCCAAAGAAACTAATGGAATTGGACTCAAAGTCTATGATGACGAATTCCAATCTCCTTGAAATTTCGAGAGAATGGGGTGAAGTCATAATAGCGAATTTTGATTTTTGAAATTGCCTAAGAGTAGGGTGGAATCGCGACATCAAAGATAGAGAAAGGTGGATGTGGTGAAGATTGGACGATTGACGAACAGAAAGTGGATCAATTGAAGAAAGAGCACAAAAGAAATAAAGCTCGACAAAATTGGGCTTCCTTTTGGTCTTTGCTTTGTGCTGTTACACAGCAACGACCAAAGAGGGGCAGCTGTTGAAGCCCAATTTATCTGGGCCCAACAGATTTTAATTTTGTTTTAAATTAAATTTGTTTTAGGTTTAAGTTTTTTAAAATTTAAACTTAATATAAATTAAAATTAAAATTAAAATTAAATGTCCAAATAACAAAGTCCATTTACAAGCCCAAATTGGGGCCCAAGCATAAATACAATCCCAAAGCCCAATTACAAATGACCCAAAAGGGCCCAAAAACCAAAATTTCACTTGAGCTGCTGCCACCTTTCACAGCCAATCAAAGGCTGCCACGTCAGCTCCAACAGACCCTATCTCCAAGTTGCTTCTGCACAGTCGACTGCCACCACTGGCTTCAACCTGCTCCAACTGCCACTGCATAGCCGAACCTACAATAGAAGGAATAGACATTAGTTTAAATGGCAAACGACAAAACAACATGATGGTATTTGGCTATAAAAAGCCGAATTAAATTCATTGTAAGGGTTACAATTTCTTTTGAGAAAATATCAATACAAAAAAAATAAACCCTTTGAAATCAACAAAGAAGCAATTAATATTCACTCAAGAATAGGTGTACGAGGCAACCAAGAATACTCAAGCATTGAAACTGATCAGGTACCATTCAATGTATGATTACTGCCCTTTTGCGTTTCAGATTTCCAAATCTATCGGTCTCTTAATACATTAATATTCGCATTCAATGTCCCAGTCAATATTTATCCTCTTCTACTGTATTAATTAACATCATTAATATTAATATTAATCAAATATTAATTGTTATAATAAATAATATTTAATAATAATAATAATAATAAATATTATTTCAAAAAAAATGTGTGAAGAGTCAGTTGAGAAAGCTCCTTGCCGGATGTGCCACTGCCGAAGCCACCATCGCCTCCGTTGTCTGACACCTGCACAAACCCACACAAAAAAGGGAAACAGAATAGATTAAAAACAAAAGACTTTTTTTAAATAAAGAGGCGTTTTAAACGGATATGGTTTGAAATGAACAAAAAGAAACGAGGGTTTTAAAAAGAAAGTTAAAAAGTTTTTTTTTTTTTAAAAAGGGATTAATGCTAAGATCTGGATCAAAATACCCAGATCTGAGTTTTATAAGGATGAAAAATGAAGCTTAAGAATGCAAGAAAGAAAAAATGGCTTTTGGGCTTACCTTGAACGACGGCGACCGGTGATCGGAGAGCCCCGAGGACGGCGCGTGGCGGTTGGGATCGTTGGTGCGTACTGGCAAAGGCGAGGCTGAGGCTCGTGGTCGGCGACGCGCGTCGGACCACCGGTGTGGCACCAGCCGTTGATCTGCCGGTCATGGGACAAGAGGGAGAGAGTTGAGAGAGAGGGCATGAATGTTTTTTTTTAAAAATGAAAGAAATGAAATAAAAAAACCCTAAAATAGCTTTTATAGGAGACCCATAGACCGACCCAATCCGACCCGACCTGCCTCTGGATCCGCTTGTTTTTTATTAATGGGTTATTTACGCGTTTAGTCCTTCCGTATTTTTAATTATTTTAATTTAATCCCTTTCATACTTTTAATTATTTTTAATTTAGCCCGACAATTTTATTCACTTTTCAATTTAGTCCTCTGACATTTTGAATGTACCAGAGGCTGCCACGTGTCACTGTTATGGCTTATTTATGCATTTGATCCTTTTGATTTTAATTTGTTTTATTTGATCCTTAAACCAATTTCTGTTTAATTACACAATTGGCCCATGAATTTTTTGAGATTTACAAATTAGTCCTTTGACTTCTGGATGCCTGTGGGGCTGCCACGTGTCACCCATTCTTTGGTTTTATTGCTTATAGATCCCTAAATTATTCATAAATTATACTTTAACCTCAAAACTTTTGAAAAATTACCATTTTACCCTCGGACTTTCCAAAATCTCGTTTTTAACACCGATTTCACCAAAAATTACCATTTTACCCCCAAACTTTCCAAAATTCCATTTTTAACCCCAGTTTTACCAAAATTACCATTTTACCCCTAAACTTTCTAAAACCCTATTTTTAACCCTAATTCTACCAAAATTACCGTTTTACCCCCAAACTCTCCAAAATTCCATTTTCAACCCCGATTTCATCAAAAATTACATTTTTACCACCGAAAGTTAAAAATTACCATTTCATCCCCGGGCATCCAAAGGTCCCATTTTCAATCCCGATTGCGTCGTTTTTCCTCTTCACTAAATACTTGCATTTATTTTAATTATTATGCACTTGTATTTTATATTTTTGCATTCTATTTATCTGCTTATTATCTTTCTTCGTATTTAATTTCTCTAATTAATTGCTATTCGATATTTTAAACTTATATGCTCATTTTTAAAGTATTTTTTTAGACAAGACAATGTTCCTCTCGTGTGAAAGCTTTGAGAAATCATGCCCTAACATGCCGGGTGTGATTTTTCGTATAACTCACACGCGTCGAATATCCTCTTTTAAGATTTTTATACCTGTTAACTTCGAGATTCCGAGAATATCGTGTCCTAACGTGTTGGTCACGATTTTAATTCTCCGCGAAAATCGAAGTAAACAGGTATTCCATATTTGAATCTTTTTAAACTATGTATCCGAGGATTACATTTTAAATTCAATACGAAATTTTTAAATTCTCAAAACATATATCTATATTACAAATAATTTTAAAGCGAGGCAATGTCCTATCATGTGAAAACTTCGAAGAATCGTGCTTTAACGAGTTAAGTGTGATTTTCGTAATTCATGCAAATCGGATATCTTTTTCGAAAGTTTTCAAAACACACTTCAACCTTATAATTATATATGAAGTGATTCTAAGACCAAAAGAAGAAACAATGTCCTTTTGTGTGAAGATCTCGAAACATCATGCCCTAACGTGCTGGGTGTGATTTTTGTATGATTCACGTGATAAAACACTCTCTTTAAAATGTCTCGAAATGTCCTTCAGTTTTGAAACTCCGAGAATATAGTGCCCTAATATGTTGGACACGACTTCTAATTCTCATAGAGGATCGAACACGAGGACGAATTTTCCTTAAAAGTTTTCCTTTGAAATTATACAAAGCCGTCTAAAATAAACATCGTATTTTAAACCTTACTCGAATTTTCACTGTTTTCATAAAACAAGACCCGAAAATAATCATGTGGTACCAATTTTGGGCATGTGAGGGTGCTAATCCTTCCTCATGCGTAACCGACTCTCGAACCTGTTTCTCTGGATTTCGAAGACCAACTTTTTAAAAAAAAACATTTTTAAACGTTTTGTGGTGATCCAATCACACCCAAAATAAAAGATTAGTGGCGACTCCGTTTTTGTTCCCTTTTTTCAAACTTTAAAATGATTTTTTTTGAAGCCCCGTTCCCGAGGTGGTTTCGACAGTATGAATAGAGAAAGGATCAGGTATTTTTAAGATGTGTCAATGCGATCTAAGCAAGAAAAATCCTACAATAAGTCCACGAAGGCATTTGTGGAACACATGCCAATGGATTAAAAATGGCTAGACAAATTATGATATTTGGATACTATTGGTCCACCATGGAGGGTGATTGCATCAACTATGCTAAAAATGCCACAAATGCCAAATCTATGGAGACAAAATCCATTTGCCTCCGTCGCACCTTCATGTCATGACTTCCCCATGACCTTTTTCTATGTGGGGTATGGATGTTATTGGGCCAATCTTGCCAAAGGCTTCTAATGGGCATAGGTTCATCTTTGTGGTTATCAATTATTTCACCAAATGGGTAGAAGCTGCTTCTTACGCCAACGCCACAAAGTCAACAGTTAGCAAGTTCTTAAAAAAGAAATCATATGTCGTATGAGATACCAGAAAGGATCATATCCGATAATGCATTGAACTTGAATAACAGCACGATAGTGAAGGTTTACGAACAATTCAAGATCAAACATCATAATTCATCTCTCTATCGTCCAAAAATGAATGGAGAAATGGAGACAGCTAATAAGAACATCAAGAAGATCATTGCAAAGATGACAAAAACCTACAAAGATTGGTATGAAAAGTTACCATTTGCCCTTCTTGCTTATAGGACTGCAGTCAAAACTTCTATCGGGGCAACACCTTCTCCCTGGTATATGGAATGGAAGAAGTTTTACCTATTGAGGTTGAGATTCCTTCTCTCCAAGTCTTGTCAGAGTTAAACTTGGATGACGTAAAATGGATTCAAGCAAGATATGATCAGTTGAATTTAATCGAAGAAAAAAGATTAAGAGCTATTCGTCACGGTCAAATGTACCAAAAACGAATGATACAAGCTTACAACAAAAACATCTGCCCTAGAGAATTCCACAAGAAATCTAGTTTTGAAAAAGATACTTCTCATACACAAGGACTCTCGAGGAAAATGGATGCCCAATTAGGAGGGACCTTATGTAGTGAAGAAAACTTTCTCTAGAGGAGCCTTCATTTTAACTGAAATGGATGACAAAGATCTGTACAATCTTGTGAACTCAGACTTGGTGAAGAATATTTCACCTAAAAAAAGAGAGGTCAACATGAAAACCCGAAAAGGGCATCTTGAAATCAAAGAGATTTTGAGTTGAAAACTCGAAAAGGGCAGTTCAAATGTAAAGCAAAAATAGGTTCCAATTGTTTCCTCAAACATGACAAGACGGAGAAACTTTACGTCTTAGGGCATCGACAAAGAACACCAGGCATATCAGGCACAAAATGACCCTCATCAAGTCAGATTAGAGGGCTCATATCATGGTATCTAGGGACATCTAGTATTTTTTCTTTTGATTATTTGTTACTTAGCAATTTTTCTTTGGCCAATGTTTTTCAAATTCTTTAAGCTTTGACTCTAATACAATTTTATTCTTTTACAACCTTGCCTAAGCATTTTCACACTAAGATAATGGATAATAAACTAATATCACGAGGTTACAAGGATCTATATGTATTATTCTAGAAATTTTCTAAATGGTACAAGGACCGAAAACAAGATTACCAGTTAAAAAGACCAAACCTGAAAAAAAGTGGGTCAAACTAAGACTACTCCGTTGAGTCTCATCGCAAATCTAGAAGAAGACAGGGTGGTACGCCGAGTGATAAAATTGTAACGAGTGACAAGCTATATCATTCCAAGGACAAAAACAGAAAAGAATTAATCAATTTGAATTTAACATTAATCATGCACACTCATTTAGTTAGGGGCATGTAATTCATTCTGATCAAAGTATCATAATCACTTGGCCTGCATAGAGGTTTACGAAAGCACATTCTATAGGTTTGAAAGGGAAGATTGAGGGCGCAACGACGAATCTGATACCCTGAAGATACGGAGGGAAAGGTTGAGGTCACAATGGCGAACCCGATACCTTAAAAGATATGATAGGAAGGATTGAGACCGCAACGGCGGATCTAGTACCATGAATATATGAATGGAAAGGTTATGGCCGTAACGACGAACTCGGTACCTTAGAAGATTTGATGGGAAGGATTGAGGCCGCAACGGTGAATCTGGTACCATGAAGATATGAAGGGAAAGGTTAAGGTCGCAAGGGCGAACCCGGTACCTTAGAAGATGTGATGAGAAGAATTAAGGTCGCAATGGTAAATCTAGTACCATGAATATATGAAGGGAAAGGTTGAGGCTGCAATGGAGAACCGGTACCTTAGAAGATGTGATAGGAAGGATTGAGGCCGCAACGACAAATTTGGTACTACGAATATATGAAGGGAAAGGTCAAGGCCGCAACGGTGAACCCGGTACTTTAGAAGATGTGATGGGCAGGATTAAGGTCGCAACGGTGAATCTGGTACCATGAAGATCTGAAAGGAAAGGTTGAGGCCGCAACGGTGAACTCGGTACCTTAAAAAATGTGATGGGAAGGATTGAGGTCACAATGACGAATCTGGTACCATGAAGATATGAAAGGGAAGGTTAAGGTCGGAACGGCGAACTTGATACCTTAAAAGATGTGATGGGAAAAATCGAGGTCGCAACGACAGATCTAGTACCATGAAAATATAAAAGGGAAAGTTTGAGGCCGTAACGGCGAACCTTGTATCCTAAAAATAAATATATGAAAGATTGAGGCTGCAATGACAAATCTGATACCATGAAGATATGAAGGGGAAGAGGTTAAAATCACAATGGCAAACCTTATACCCTAAAAATGAAAGGACTAAATTGAAGCTGCAAAGGTGAATTTACGTCCTTAAAGCTAAAGAGAAGCAGATTGAAGCCGCAATAGAAAATCTTTTACCTCGAAGTTACAGTGGGTCAAATCAAAGCTGCAGTAGCAAGTTTTTTATCTCTCTGAAGTTACAGTAAAGCAAAGCGAAGCTACACACCAATCTCTTACCCCGATCATGGGGCAGATTGAAGCATCCAATCTTTTACCCTAATCAGAAGGCAGATTGAAGACACACCAATCTCTTACCCCAATCATAGGGCGGATTGAAGCATTCAATCTTTTACCTTAATCAGGGGGCAGATTGAAGCATCCAATATTTTATCCTAATCAGAGAGCAGATTGAAAACATCATCCAATCTCTTACCCGAATCATGGGGCAGATTGAAGCATCCAATTTTTTACCACAACCATGGGGCAGATTTGAAGCTATCATCCTACAAAAGTGAATCTCAACCTCCTGAAGTTGCAGCGAAATGGAGTGATGGTTTAACACCAAATCCTATCTTCCTGAAATTGCAGTAAAATGGAGTGAAGCTTCAACACCAAATTCTATCTTTCTAAGTTGCAATGAAATAAAGTGAAGCTTCAACACCAAAGCTTATCTTCCTAAGTTGTAGTGAAGTGGATGCAGTGAATTAGAGTGACCAATGATTTAAAAAGTGGGTTACGTAAAAAAGATGCAGAGTTTCGACGGGACCAAACAAAATTGATCCTCTTTTAGTCTTTGCTTCATTCCCGTTACACGACAATCAGCAAAGAGGGGCAGATGTAAAGGCCTAATTTTGACTGGGCTAGTACAAAAAAAACAAAAACAAAAACCTAATAATAAATAATAATAACATATAAAAATCCATTTAAATACCAAAGTCCAAATTTAAAAAATCCAAATTAAAAACCAACAAACCAAAGCCTAAATACATAAAAAAAACCAAACCTAATAAACTTTAACCCAAACTCAAGAGCCCAAACCTAAGGCCCACAACCTAAACTCATTTTTTCTAAACATAAACCCTAAAAGCTACCAGTGCCGCTCCCCTCAACATCAGTGCATGTCACGTCAGCGTCACATCAATCACGTGACTCCTCGATTGTTGACCCCTTACTTGCTAACCTTTGACTTCTTGGCTCCCGATGACCCCTCGCCTGCCCCTTTGCACCGAAATGGCAAAGGCTCTCTTCCCCTCGCCGGTGTTGACCGTGGAAGGCTTACCACTCCGGTGATACTTGCAAAAAGAAGAACAGACAGAAGCAAAAGCAAGAACAGAGCAAGCAAATACGAATATTTTGTAATATCTTTCGACTATAAAAGCCCCATACTCAAATCTGTAATTTTTTTACGTATACAAAAGCAATAAAAATCAAATACAGATTCAAACAGAACATTCAAGAGTTTTTCTTTGTTTTCAAGGTATATAGATTTTTCATATATTCATATTTGTACATTTTATATACTGTTTATTTATTA
Organism: Gossypioides kirkii; assembly: GCA_005610355.1. NCBI lineage: Eukaryota > Viridiplantae > Streptophyta > Magnoliopsida > Malvales > Malvaceae > Gossypioides > Gossypioides kirkii. Next base: position 29,550,911 of record CP032248.1, read on the forward strand.
TTTATTCTTTTTATTATTTATTTGATTTTGAAATAAGTGCGAAAATAAACGAATCAAGTAAAAGAGATTAGGACTTACCTGTCGTCGTTGTCACGCGATCGTGGTTTGCTTCGACAATGAACATAGTCGCGACCATACAAAAAAGGAAAATGCAGTAAAAGAGATGGTAAAACAGATTTCAAAAAAAGAAAATACAAAAAAAATCTCTTCGAACCCCTTTTCTTTGTAAAAATCTAACTTTAGATCTAGGTTTTTTTTTAAATAGTAACAAAAGAAATAAAAACAGATTTTAAAAAAAAAGGAAAAATCGAAACTTGGTTTCGTTTTGAAAATCGAACTCATATCCAATTTTTTTTTTAAAAAGAAAAGAAAAACTCTAAGAAACAAACCCTTTTTTTATTTTTTTGCTCGGATTCAAAAACCTCAAGCCCAGATCTAAGTTTATTTCAAAAAAAGAGAAAAGAGGATAGTTTTTACATATCTAACCACCGTGCACAGTGACGTGCGATGGTTGATAATGCGGAGGACGACAGGGCCACGGCGAACGGGAGGCTGGGCTTAAGGCCGATGAGGAGAAAGGTTTTTTTTTTTTAAAAAAAGAGAGGATTTTTTTTTTTAAATAGAGAGTAAAATGAATTTTAAAACCAATTTTTTACTTATATAAGGAGATCATACAACGTCATTTTGGAGCCCATGCCTACAGTTCAAAACGGCACCGTTTCAGCCTTTTGACCCAAAATTCAACCTAACTTTTATATAGGGTCCGCGTTTTTTATTAACCGTCTATTTACCTATTTGGTCCTTTCATTTTTTTTAAATCTATAATTTCATCCTTTTTATATTTTTTGATTTATTTTAAAGTTGCCCTTAACTTTTATTTCTTTTTTAATTTAGTCCTTCGATATTTTGGGTGCCTGAGATACTGCCACGTGTCAAATTCTAGGGAATTATTGCTTATTAAGCCCCTGTTTTGTTTAAAAAATATATTTTAAGCCTAAACTTTCCCAAAAATTCAAATTTGACCCCTAAACTTTCTAAAATTTCATTTTTGACCCTGATCTTTCCAAACATTTCATTTTCACCTCGAACTTTCTAAAAATTTCATTTTGACTCCAAACTTTCTAAAAATTACATTTTGACCTCCAAACTTTCTAGAAAAATTGCATTTTAACCCCTAAAACTTTCCAAAATTTTGATTTTACCCCATTTTTCCTTATTTTCACTTTTTTGCTTAAAATTTTATTTTAATTAGAAATTAATCCTTTTTTTAGATTTCCCTTTTTATTATTTAAAATTTTAATCCCATATATATATTTTTGTGTTTTAATTTTTTATTTCTAACAAAAATCATCTTTTGTATTTTATTCCTCCTTTTTTTTATTTTTTTAATTAAGTCCCTTTGTTTTGTTTTGTTTTGTTTTTATCTTTCATTTAATATTCAAGATTCAATTGTCGTTCAATTTCATATTTTGGATTTGGATGCTACTCGTATTTTTATTTTTTTTTGTCATTTTCTCATTTTGCCAAATCATATTTTTTTTCATTTTTCGTGCATAAAATGTTTTAATGATTGTATATTTTGATATATAAAAACTATTTTAAAAATCGAGGCGATGTTCATTACTGAAGGATTCGATAAAATTGTGTCTCAACGTACGAGATGCAGTTTTATCTTTAAATTTAAGTAATTGAATACCTCATTTTAAAATTTAAAATGTGTAATGTTTTAATAAATTGAAGAACGTTCTTTTCGAGTATTCGAGATGTCGTGTTCCTAACTTACGGGATATGATTTCATTCACCGTAAATTCGAGACAAAAGTTCATTTTCCTAAAATTTAATTTTCAAACGACACCTAATATACGATTTTTTATCTTTAAAACAATTTCACTTTTGACTATGTCTTAATTTTTTTTAATGTAATCGATCGGTAAATGATTTTCATTTTTCGAGAACTCGAAATATTGCATCCCTAACTTACGAGACGTGATTTTTCTCCATCGACTCGAAATAGAAGATCATTTCTTGAGAGATTTAAATTTTTTATCGAATCTGGTTATTTCACACATTCAATGATCGTATTCTAAATTTTCTTCGAGTTTTCGACTTTTCAACAACTAAGACCATAAATAATCGACTAGGTATCAATTTTGGGTGTGTGAGGGTGCTAATCCTTCCTCACACGTAACAGACTCCCGAGCCTATTTTCTAGATTTTGAAGACCAAATTGTTTTATAAAAACAAATTCAAACGATTTAGGTGATCCAATCATACCAAATTAAAAAAGATTGGTGACGATTCCTATTTTCGATTTAAAAATTATTTTCGAGCTTTTTTTTCAAAAAATGGTTTCGACATGAAACATTAAATAAAATATCGCTGTAAATTGTTGCATCTTGTGTATAAAGCTTCAAATGAAAAATCATGGAGGATAAGTCTAATCTTCAATACATAAGATCTTTTTTTCTTCTGAACAAGTTTGTGCTGATAATGTATAATAAAACTAAACAAGAATACAAATATTAAGAGAGAAAGAAAGATAAAGAAATGAAAGAATGATTTAACTTTCACTTGGATACAATAAGCTCGTACATGCCCTCTATTTACAACGCTTAAACTACCATAAGTTACAAAACATTAAGCGCCAGCATTAAAGTATCCTATAAATGATTTAGGGGTTAAAAGATAATGAATTTAGAGTTATAGACATTCGTTTTTTAGGGATCACAATAGGATAAATGCAGGGTTATGGGCATCCATTTATCAATGAATTTACAACAGTATATACATTAAAATTATAATTAAATTAACTATTAAATTGGACTTGGCTTTGATTTTTTATATTTGGATTGTGTTTTAGTTTATATTTATTTTTTGGGCTAGGTACTTGGGCTACATTTTATATTGAGTATACTTTATAAAACTATTTTTGAATGTTTAAAAATCAGCTAATTCGATTATTTCAATTTAGGTTATTAAAATCAAAATCGAATTGAATTAATCATTTAAATCAATATAACTAATCGATTTAATAAAAAAAATATTTATTCGATTTCATTGATTCGATTTAATCGATTTAATCAATATTATACACACCTTAGTATGTATAACAGTAAGAAGCAGAAAGAATTAATTCAAAACATTTGAAAAAGAAAAGAATTCATCTTGAAATGGCTTCTAAATCAGCCCAATAAATATTTAGAGAATGTAATTGCTGTTTAATGGTAGCCAAAATGTGGAATATTGTTTGGAATGATTGGTGAGGACACTAGCTGTAGTTTAGAATCCTCTTGAGATAGATCAAATTAATTTTATATTAATAAATAATTTCTTAAAATAATCATAAACATAACATTTTAAATTATTTAGATATTGATATAATGTTAGTTAATGTTTACATCATAAAATTTGGACACATAAAAAAGAAAATCAAACTAAGTAAATATGTTAAAGTTACATAAACATATAAAATCAAATTACTTTTACATTAATGTAAAAAATTGTTTGTCTAAAGTAATTAAGTTCAAGTCGATTGAGTCTTAACTCGATTGGTATGAATATTATTATCAACGCAGGAGGACATGGATTCGAGTGCACTGAAACGCATTATTCTTCTATTTATGGGTTGAGGAACACCTATAAATAGTTCTAAACATTTTATAAAAAAACATATATGATCAGAATTTATAATGAATTAAAAAAAAAGCAACTAAAGCCAGTATATGAATTGTTATGGTTGGTTTTGTTGGGAATCTTTCTCTCTTTCTCTCTATATAAAATTTTATAATATCACACATTGAAATATATTTAGGGAAACTACAAAAATAATCACTTTTACTCTTTTCATATTACATTTTAATCACTTATATTTGAAATGTTACGTTTAGTCACTTACGTTATCGTATTGTTACAAACTAATCATCTTGTTGTTAAGCTCCGTTACCTCCCTAAACGTGATCATCCAAATGGATTTAAAATGTCAACTTGGATGTTTAGTTGAGATGAAAATAAATTTTTAATTAAATAAATTAAACAAAAGTGACTATTTTTTTTTAATTTATCCATGTATTTAATATGGTAATATATTAATTTTTTTCTTTTTTATTAATGGTTTTTTTTTTTTTTTTATGAATACTGAATAATGCTATTGTCTTCCTATGAGCCGTCGAAGATTCCTTGAAAGAAACGTGCTATGAAAATAGTAGATAATATTGTAAGAGTTGGAAGTTGACAAAAGTGAGGATAATTTGATGAACTTGTTTCATCTTTCTTCAAACTCTGGAATACCCTTTTCTGTCACTACAACACTCTCTTTGTAAACCATCTTCACCTACATAAACCATGCCCACACCACCCACATTCCATCATCATTCACTCCAAAAACTAAGCTACCCCGCTTCTGTCTTTCATATGCTTGTTGTTTTGATAGTGTTGCAGTAAAAAGAGACTAGCATTGGGAATGGCATCAGCACTGGCTGGAGATGACCTTGTGAGGTCGATGAGCAACCGGGCAATGAGCAAGAGGTCAATGAGCCGGAGGATGAGTTTGGGCCCGTCGGGAAGCCAACGAGGATGGGCTTCAGCTAGTATAAGGGAGGCATGGAATAGCCAAACCGATGTGTTCCAAAAAAGTGGGAGGGAAGAAGATGAGGAAGAGCTGAAATGGGCGGCCATTGAAAGGCTGCCTACATATGATCGTCTCAGGAAAGGGATGCTGAAGCATGTTTTGGAAGAAGGGAAAGTTGGATATGAACAAGTTGATATCGATAACCTTGACGTGCAAGACAAGAAGAATCTCATGGAAAGTGTGCTAAGGGTTGTTGAAGAGGATAATGAGAGGTTTCTTCTTAGGATTAGGGAGAGAACTGACAGGTGCCTACTTTCTATACATACATACATACATACATACATACCATCCTTCTTTTCTTTTCTGGATTTACATTCTTGTTTTCAGTAACTTTACTTAAATATGTAACCTTAATCTTTTTTATTGAAAAGGGTGGGAATTGATGTTCCAAAGATTGAAGTTCGGTTCGAGCATTTATCCATTGAAGGAGATGCTTATCTTGGAACCAGGGCCCTTCCAACTTTGCTGAATTCAACCTTGAACACAATTGAGGTGATTTCTCTTGGATAATTTTTTTTTTTTCTTTTTGGAAGAAATATTATATATATACATATATATTAAGTCCTCAGTTTTGGTTTGCATTTTGATAAAATAGGGAGTTCTTGGATTATTCAAGCTTTTCCCTTCCAAGAAAAGAGTGGTCAATATACTCCGAGATGTCAGTGGAATAGTGAAACCATCAAGGTATTGCTTTCATTTCCGAGGACTAATAGTTCATGACTCTCTAAGAATGAAGTTCCTATTAACTTGAATTTTCCTGGAAAAATTTTTTAACTCATTTTCTTCTTATTATACAAATAGGATGACTCTGCTTTTAGGACCTCCAGGGTCTGGGAAAACTACATTGCTGCAGGCACTTGCTGGGAAGACCGACACCGATTTAAGGGTCTGTATAATCAAATTATGTATTTTTTTTTTTTTTTGTATAATAACATGACTTGAAACGTTTGGTTAAGTTTACTGATGAACAGTGTTCAATCCTTGAATAGGTATCAGGAAAAATTACTTATTGTGGTCATGAATTTCATGAATTCATCCCTCAAAGGACAAGTGCTTATATAAGTCAACATGACCTTCACCACGGTGAGATGACAGTTAGGGAGACACTAGATTTCTCAGGACGGTGCTTGGGGGTCGGAACACGATATGAACTCTTGGCAGAGTTGTCAAGAAGGGAGAAACAAGCAGGCATCAAACCAGATCCTGAAATTGATGCATTCATGAAAGCTACTGCAATGGCTGGCCAAACGACTAGTCTTGGAACTGATTATGTGCTCAAGGTTTGTTCATTGTTGCCTCCATCTCTTACTTCTTTTTATTCTGCAGATTTCCTGTTCAGTAATAGTCTCATTTCTCAAGCTTGGCTTTTTAACTGTGATGTGGTTATAGATTCTTGGACTGGATATCTGTTCTGATATCATGGTGGGTGATGAAATGAGAAGGGGCATATCTGGTGGACAGAAGAAACGTGTAACTACAGGTAAACTAGTTATAGAAAAGAAGTGAACAGACTTGGAACCGGGGCTTAACCCTAGTTGGTCCATGTAGCCATCCTCAAAGGGAGGCATTCATTATGTCTGAGATTCAAGTCTCAGCATTTGCAACCTCCTCCAGTAAATCAATTTTAAGTACATCATGCCATCAACCATGTTTTGATTTAGTGTTTCCTCGTCATTTGAAGTGTTTAATCGATCAGAAGGTCCTTGTTACCATTTAACTTTTTAAGAACAACCTAAAAAGAGCTAGTTATGCAATATGCAGGTGAAATGTTGGTTGGACCTGCAAAAGCTCTTTTCATGGATGAGATTTCAACCGGTCTTGATAGTTCTACAACTTTTCAGATTGTAAAGTTTATGAAGCAGATGGTTTATATCATGGATGTAACTATGATTATTTCTCTTCTGCAACCTGCACCAGAAACCTATAACCTTTTCGATGACATCATCTTGCTTTCTGAGGGTAAGATAGTGTACCAAGGACCGAGAGAGAATGTTCTTGAATTCTTTGAAAGTGTGGGATTCAAATGTCCAGAAAGGAAAGGAGTGGCAGATTTCTTACAAGAAGTGACTTCCAAAAAGGACCAACAGCAGTATTGGTGTAGAAAGGACGAACCTTATCGACATATATCTGTACCAGAGTTCGTGAAGCATTTTAACTCTTTCCACATTGGTCAAAAGCTTGATGATGAACTTAGAGTTCCATATGATAAGTCTAAAATTCATCCAGCTGGTTTGGTGAAAGAAAGATATGGAATCTCAAACTGGGAACTTTTCAAGGCTTGTTTTGCAAGAGAGTGGCTATTGATGAAGCGTAACTCTTTCGTATACATATTCAAGACCACCCAAATTACCATTATGTCTGTCATTGCTTTCACAGTGTTTTTCAGGACAAAAATGAAAGCTGGTCAAATTGACAATGGTGTGAAATTTTATGGTGCACTGTTCTTCAGTCTCATTAATGTAATGTTTAATGGGATGGCTGAGCTTGCACTAACTATATTTAGGCTTCCAGTATTCTTCAAACAAAGGGATTTCATGTTTTATCCAGCATGGGCCTTTGCCTTGCCAATTTGGGTCCTTAGAATTCCCCTTTCTTTACTAGAGTCAGGGATATGGATCATCCTAACATATTACACTATTGGTTTTGCTCCATCTGCTAGTAGGTATGAGAATGAACATATACTTCTACACTTGATTGCATTTAGCCATTTTTTCCACCTCTGAGTTTCCTTAATCTATAACTGTATGCAATAACATGTCCTTAATGTAATATTTTAGGTTTTTCCGTCAATTCCTAGCGTTCTTTGGCATTCACCAGATGGCACTGTCTCTCTTCCGCTTCATTGCTGCAGTTGGAAGAACACAAGTTGTAGCCAACACACTTGGTACCTTTACCCTGCTGGTGGTTTTTGTCCTTGGTGGATTTGTTGTCGCTAAAGGTAACTAACTGATTTTGTCTATACATTGATTGCATTTTTCTTTTGTAGTTGAAATGTACCATCTTTGAACATATCTGGTCCAGTACAATTGTTTATGGTTCCATGAATGGTAATGACGTAAATGGATGCTTAGGTTCCTCATCATTATTGTTACTTATCACTCTCAGGTAACTTCTCTAATCTCTTTCTGCAGATGACATCAAGTCTTGGATGATTTGGGGCTATTACATCTCTCCGATGTCATATGGACAAAATGCCATTGTCATCAATGAATTTCTTGACAAAAGATGGAATATTGTAAGATCTCTTAAGAATAGGCAAATAACTCTCAATTATCATACAAAATGTTCCTCAGATTATCTTGATTTTTCCTTGCTTTCGATATTGCAGCCTATGCCATTTGATCAATCCATCTCAGTAGGGAAGGTTCTTCTCCAATCCAGAGGCATGTATACAGAAGAGTTCTGGTATTGGATTTGTGTTACAGCACTCCTTGGATTTTCTCTGCTTTTCAATCTCTTGTTTATTGTGGCATTAACATATTTGAATCGTAAGCTACTAAACTCATGCTAATGTCCATTCTGATTAGCAAAGAACAATCTGATTTTGAAAGAAAATTGAAAATGAAATGCAGCTCTGGGAGATTCCAAATCTGTTATTTTGGATGAGGGTGATGAGAGTAAGAACAAGAAGCAATCATCTTCCGACGGACAGCATAATTTGAAATCCATAGAAATGAGTTCACCACCAACTGCTTCAATCTTTGAAGGTTTGACATGTTTTAACTTGATACTCGAGACAATTGAGTATGAAAAATACAATTGTTGGATCATCCTAGCTCGTCAATAGCAATCGAGTTTACTAGTTAAAATCATACATGTCTTTTGCTTGTGGTGAAATGCTTGCAGGATTGGATATGGAAATGAAGAATACTCTTGACAACTCAATTCTTAGTGCTTCAGGCCAAGCATCTACAAAGAAAGGAATGGTGTTACCTTTCCAACCCTTGTCACTGGCATTTGATCATGTCAGTTACTTCGTTGACATGCCTGCTGTGAGTCACTTCTCTTTATTTCTACTTACTCTCAGCAATTTCACCTTAAAATGAAAAGAATATATAAATATATATATTACTTTCAAAAGAAGAAAATAGTTATTTTTCATTGATATCTACTTCAGGAGATGAAAGGCCAAGGAATTGAAGAGACTCGTCTTCAATTACTGCGAGATGTAAGTGGTGCTTTTAGACCTGGTGTCTTAACAGCATTAGTTGGGGTTAGTGGAGCAGGAAAGACCACCTTGATGGATGTGCTAGCAGGAAGAAAAACCGGTGGGTATATTGAAGGAAGTATCAGCATTTCTGGCTATCCGAAGAACCAAGAAACTTTTGCTCGGGTTAGCGGTTATTGTGAACAAAATGATATCCATTCCCCACATGTTACTGTCTATGAATCGCTTGTGTACTCTGCTTGGCTTCGTCTTGCGAAGGAGGTTAACGCAGAAACACGAAAGGCAGGTTTCCTTTCTATACTCATCATGAAATGTGTACAATCCTTTAATCTTTTCTGTTCTTATATGTCAACTGAAAGGATATTCTATGTTTAGATGAAGCTTCAAGTTGAAATTTACCAAGTTCATCTTTCTATTTGATAATTGTGCAACAGATGTTTGTTGAAGAAGTAATGGATCTGGTAGAGCTTAATCCTCTCAAGAATTCTCTAGTTGGCCTTCCCGGAGTTGATGGCCTGTCAACTGAACAACGAAAAAGGCTCACAATAGCTGTAGAATTGGTTGCGAATCCATCGATCATCTTCATGGATGAACCAACATCAGGCCTTGATGCTAGAGCAGCAGCGATCGTAATGCGAACTGTGAGAAATACAGTGGATACAGGGAGAACTGTGGTTTGCACAATTCACCAACCAAGCATAGACATATTTGAAGCTTTCGACGAGGTATTTGTTGGAAATTTTCCTTCATTTGTTCTTATAATTCCAATGCACTTTCTTAAGAGACTTCCATTTTTTGTTTGCAGCTATTCTTGATGAAGAGAGGAGGGCAAGTCATTTATGCCGGGCCACTTGGTTGCCATTCTCACAAACTTGTAGAATACTTTGAAGTGAGAATCTTTTCTCTCACACACTTCATATATGATGAAAATGGTGTTTGAACTCTTCCAGGCCTTTGTCATAACTTATGTTCAATAAACTTGTGCAGGCTGTGCCAGGAGTTCCTAAGATCCAAGAAGGCTACAATCCTGCAACATGGATGTTGGAAATCAGTTCCACTGCTGTTGAGGCTCAGCTTGACGTCGATTTTGCCGAAATTTATGCCAATTCTGAACTTTATAGGTAACTAAATTGAAACGACTATCCTTTTCTGCCTTGATCTTCCCCCACATTTTCCTCTCAACCGAGGTTTGTCATTTACTAGGAAAAATGAGGAACTTATCAAAGATCTAAGCACCCCAGTGCCTGGAACTAAGGACCTTCACTTCCCAACTACATACTCCCAAGACTTCTTTACTCAATGCAAAGCCTGCTTTTGGAAGCAGCGTCACTCATATTGGAGGAACCCCCAATACAACGCCATCCGATTCTTCATGACCTTTTTTGTTGGTATCATTTTTGGAGTAATTTTCTGGGACAAAGGAAATAAGATGTAAGTCCAAAAGTTTATCATTACGGTAATTAGCAAACTACAGTTTAACACTAGAAAAATACTAACAGATAATGAGGATAGTCTCTCCTTAAACTTTGCCATCAAAGAACTATTGTTATGTTTACCTTTTGCAAACCGTTAATTGAACAGACACAAGCAGCAAGATCTGATGAATCTGCTGGGAGCTATGTACTCTGCAGTCCTTTTCCTCGGAGCCACCAACACTTCGGCAGTGCAATCCATTGTAGCAGTTGAAAGAACGGTCTTTTATCGTGAAGGGCAGCAGGAATGTATTCACCATTGCCTTATGCATTTGCTCAGGTACAAAAAGAAGCTGAAATGTTAGTGTAGATTCCTCAAATACACAATAAGTAGCTGAAATAAACTACATATTGTGTTATATGTTGCAGGTGGCAATCGAGGCAATATATGTTTCAATCCAACATTGGTATACAGTATACTACTTTACACAATGATAGGATTCCAAATGGAAGTTGGAAGGTTTTTCATGTTCTACTACTTCATATTGATGTGCTTCATGTATTTCACACTCTATGGGATGATGCTTGTAGCTCTTACTCCTAACCATCAATTTGCTGCCATTATCATGTCCTTTTTCCTAAGCTTTTGGAACCTCTTCTCTGGTTTCCTCATCCCTAGGACGGTACGTGTTCAAACATGGAAACAATCATTTAAATGCTGTATAAACAAAATATATCTCAACCCCATGATTGAATATGCATGCAGGAAATTCCAATATGGTGGAGGTGGTACTACTGGGCATCTCCAGTTGCATGGACAATCTATGGGCTAGTCACATCCCAAGTTGGTGACAAATCAGACATGGTTCTAATAACTGGAGAATTACCAATGACAGTGAAAGATTACCTTGAGAAGAGCCTAGGGTTTGACTATAGCTTCCTTCCAGCAGTTGTTGCAGCCCATATTGGTTGGGTTCTTCTCTTCTTGTTTGTGTTTGCCTATGGAATCAAATTCCTTAACTTCCAAAGGAGATGAGAAGATGCCACTACTTTATTTTATTTTCTTTACATGATGGTGTGTCAATAAATGTGCCAAGAGGGAATTTAATGTCTCTTGTTTTTGCATTTTTTATACAAATTGTGTATATTTTTAAATGTTGGGTACTCATACTTTGCAATGAAGTCCATTGATTATTATTATTATTATCTACATGTTTATTTCTTCAATACTAATATTTTTGAATCTTGTGTGTTGACCTGATGAATAGAAACATTAAACTAAAAGCCCATACAAAATGAGCACCTAAGAAAAGAAGGCCATATGCAGATAATGAAGAACCATAAGACTGAATTACCTAGGATGCTTGTGCCCATAAGAAATCGTGTAGCCACCTATTAATAGTAATAGAACTCTGCGCAAAATTTCCTCCTGTGATATGAGTTACCACCCCTTGATCACTTATAGTACCCCAAACATCTGACTGCATTTTCCAACTGAAATGGAATCTTACTACCTAAATTGAATTGCACATCCAGAATAGTCCTAAGAAGACATGATCCCAAGCGGATACTTGACATGTCCCCCCTCTTCCAAGCCCGTCACAAGGGAAACGAAAACCGAGATTTGCTTTATCCAGTATCAAACGCGAGCTGCGAGCAAATAGAACATCTTTCAGGAGTATCAATACCGTCACATGAATCGTAAATGCATGAATGTGATGGACCAAAAAATTTGCGGTTCCTAATGGAATAGGTAAAAAAGCAACTTTGCCCCCTATTGCCACTAAATCACCACCTCCCAGGTCAAACTGGTGCTTGCTGTTGCACCAGGAGCCGTTGCACCGGGTGCTAAAGTATGGGTGTTTTGTATCCTTTGAGCAAAGACGGGTTGTAATTGTATAGCGGTATCTGAAAACATATCTTGTGGACGCCCTAAAGCGCTCATGGTATCATTATGAATATATAAACCAAAACTGTGAAAGCCTAGAAATATACATACCCAGTTGAGATGTGATATGATTGCATCACGATGCTTAAGGACACGATCTAATAGATCATTGTATCTAATAGTTGGATCATAGTCTCTTACCATAAAAATGGTTGCATGCGCAGCGGCACCGACTATCAGAAATCCACCAATCCACATGTGATGTGTGAACAATGACAGTTGTGTACCATAGTCAGTAGCTAGACATGGATAAGGGGGCATGGAATACATATGGTGAGCTACAACAATGGTTAAAGAGCCTAACATAGCTAAGTTAAGAGATAATTGAGCATGCCATGATGTTGTTAGGATTTCATATAGTCCTTTATGCCCTTGGGCTGTAAATGGACCCTTGTGAGCCTCTAAAATATCTTTTAGGCTATGCCCAATGCCCCAGTTGGTCTTATACATGTGACCCACTATTAGGAAAAGAATTGCAATAGCCAAATGATGGTGTGCAATATCAGTCAATCATAGACCCCCTGTCACTGGATCTAATCCTCCACGAAAAGTAAGAAATTCCGCATATTTTGACCAATTCAAGGTAAAAAATGGGGTTGCTCTCTCGGCAAAACTGGGATAAAGTTGAGCCAAAAGATCACGATTCAAGATAAATTCATGGGGAAGTGGGATCTCTTTAGGGGTCTACTTCAGTATTTAGAAATTGGTTTATCAGTAAAGATACATATACTTGATGTCCCGCCAAGAAAGGGACCCAAGCCCCAGTAGCCTTACTAAATGGTGATTCAACATAGATTCTACATCTTGGAACCAAGCTAATTTTGGGGCCGCTTTGTGATAATGGAACCAACCGGCAAAAATCATTAAGGCCGTAAAGACCAATGCACCGATTGCGGTACAATAGAGTTTGTAATTCACTAGTTATTCCAGATGTTCGCCAAATCTGAAAAAAAACCAGCGATTATTTGTATTCCTCGGAAACCCCACCCATATCGCCATTCAAGATTTCTTGGCCCACTATTGGCCAAACCACCTGGGCGCTAGGTCCAATGTGAGTAGGATCGCTTGTGCAAGTGCCTTCATAATTAGAAAAACGAGCACCGTGGAAATACATACCGCTCAGCCAAAGAAAGATGATGGAGAGCTGGCCGAAATGGGCACTAAATATTTTGCGAGAGATCTCCTCCAAATCACTGGTATGGCTATCAAAATCGTGAGCATCGGCATGTAGGGTCCAGATCCAAGTGGTAGTATCGGGTCCCTTAGCTACTGTTCTTGAGAAATGGCCCGACCTAGCCCATTCCTCGAAAGAAGTTTTTACGGAATCCCTATCTACCAAATTTTTACTTCTGGTTCCGACGAACGAATAATCATTGAGTCCTCCTCTTTCAAGACAACACATACAAAGAGACCCGCCAACAGTCAGTAATTAGTGAACCTATGAGAGACGCTTCTAATTAGTTTCTTTCTCTTCTATCTCTCATCTATCTATTTTTTCTTTAGTTATTCACTAGAGCAATTATGATCTGGAAGTCGATCCGGGGCAAGTGTTCTGATCTATTATGACATCATATCCATGCGCTCAACGGACCTTTTTAATCTTATAAAACTTTTTCGGAATTTACTTACATTGGTGCAAACCCATTTTTTTGTGCAACCGGTGTAGTGTATTCATATCTCAATAGAAGTTCCAAGGTGGAGTTTTTTTTGTCTTACATAGATAGAACAAACAATATTACTCTATCCCAAATCACGTGCGCATTCTTTACTACAGGATACTCCAGTATCGAGATTTAGCCATTTGAGAGGTTTTTATTAGTTTTAGTTTTAATAGAAATAGAAGCAGAAAATAATATATATATATATATAATTATTTTGCTATATTTGTGTATTACTTATCCTTACGAAATATCAAACGAAATAGAACGATTTGAGAAAAGATATAATGAAATTCTTTGATTGGTTTTTTCCCAGAGAGAGAAATGCTCTGTTTTATTTGACCCATGGGTCCAACAAAACCAAACCATTACACAATTAACTATTTCAATTAAATTAATATTTTTTACTATTTTAAATATTCAAATTGACTAGAAAATCGAATTTAATAATTTAAATGGTACCGTAATTTATTTAATTAAATAAATAGATTTAATAGAAATTAAATAGAATAAGAATAGAATTTAATAGTAAAGAATTTTCTAATTTCTAATTTGAATTTCGAATTTCGAATTTCGACTCCTAAAACTAAAACAATAATAATACATAAACAGAGAGCTCTTGTTCTTATTCGAAACGCCGCGTGATCTTTAACCAATTCTACGCTTCACATATAATTACAGGAGTAAGCGCTATAGCCTGTTTCCAATACTCAGCGGCTTGATCGAACCAAGCTTCCCCTATTTCAGAATCCCTTGTCGAATGGCCTGTTCTCCCCGTCGAAATAGGCGGTTCAATTCCTTCCCTTAGAACTGCACTTGAGAGTTTCCTACCTCATACGGCTCGGCAGTCAATTCTTTTGGTGTCTCATTTTTTTACCCTACCATATATCCAATTGAATGAGATTTCTCATAGATCTATTGATTTAGCTCTAGGTTAACCAAAAGGGGTTAATTACATAAGCTTCAAACTCTAATTTGGATTAAATTAATAATAAGTTTTATCTTTTCTCCCACCTTCAGAAAAATAAAGCATAGGCATTTCAAGGCTGTCGTCCATTAGATTTTTCTGAAAGGTAACTATCTCGGTTTCATATCATATAGAAATTTATATAGAATCCTTGAAAAAGACTTCTTCCTCATAAAAAAGACTTACTGTCTTTGGGATCTGATGCTACACGCTGCTCCAATAACTTAGGGGATCGGCTCTATTACATAAGTCTATTCCTAATTTTTATCTCATATCATGACTTAAATAAGCAGTTCTTATTTATTGTATCGACTCAAAACCTCTCTAATTGATCTTTACGGCGCTTCCTCTATCAATTAGATCTTTATCCATAGAATAAAGTATCTAGGCATATATATTTCTTCATATATTTCGACTTCTATGAAGTTTCTTTTTTGTTACAGCTGATAAAAAATGTTTTTTGGACGATGCAATATGTAGAAAGCCTATTTTTTTCTAGTATTTTATTTACTAGCGTGTTTATTTGCTAGCGTATTTATTTACTAGCGTATTTTGCTCTTTCTTTCCTTTTTTTATTTCTATAGTAGAGATAGTCGCATGTAATGACAGATCAAAGCCATATTATTAAAAGTTTGTGGTAAGAACGGATTTTGTTCTAGTGCTCGAAAATAATATTCTAAAGCTTTTGTATGCTCTCCATTACTTGTGTGGATAAGGCCTATGTTATATAGTATATAACTTCGATCATAGGATCAATTTCTAGTCGCATAGCTTCATCATAATTCTGTAAGGCCTCCGCATAATTTCCTTCGGATTGAGCCGACATCCGTTACGGTATCATTCGATTCAAAGAATTCTCCGTTCCAAAATCGTACATGAGATTTCACCTCATACGGCTCCTCTTTTATGTGCATAATGAGAATAATCCATGGAATTAAAAAAAAAGGTCGAAATATTGTCATTATGAACTGAGCGGGGCTAATGTTTTTTACAAGAAATCTCTAGCCAACCCTCTTGCAAAAGATCTTTTCTTACCATCAAGCGTGTTCGCACTAGATAAAAAAGTAAACTCCAACAATTTCTTTGTTCTCAACGCTCCTTAATTTCCAGGAATTAGTCACTTCAACAATCTTCGATGGTTATATGGGTATCCAAAGTACGAACAAGATGGAAGTTTGTTGTCCACCATTTCTCTTAGTTCTGATCCCGATAAAGAAAGGGAATCATTAATAACAAAGTTTTCGTGTTGTTGATTCTTAGGCGCAGTACTTCTTCCTCTATGCCGCCTATTGGTACTAGTGTAGTAGGGTTGACCCACAATACAGACCACAGGTGTAACCTTTTGCTCAATACTCAAATCAACAATTGAAGCATCTGAGGTTGCATTAATCAGGGATACACGACAGAAAGAATTGCTTTATTTATAAACTTTACCTTCAATAAGCGTAGATTTCTTTTTGTTTTCAATAGCCTTTTTTCTATTCTGAATAATGTGTCTTTTTCCTAAGACTGAGAGTGGTAAAGTAAATAAAAAAGTAAATAAAGTCAAATATATATTTATAATAATAATCAAATCGCACCATCTCTATAATAAGTAAATGCCTTTTTTTCTCCCACTTCACACCTAGGAACGCACTGTTCTTATAGAGAGAAAGGCACTTTCACATCTTCTTACCCGAAATGGCTGGGGAGAGGAAAGGTTCCTTTTTTGGGGGGGTACTTTTAATCCAGTGGGAGACGAGGTGGGGCTTATAGCTTAGAGGATTAGAGCACGTGGCTACAAATCATGATGTCGGGGGTTCGAATCCCTCCTCGCCCACAACCGGCCCAAAAGGGAAGGACCTTTCCCTCTGGGGTAGGAAAATCATGATCGGGATAGTGGACCCAAAGCTATGGAACTTGGGCGTGGGTTTTTTGCCGAAATGGAGTGGCCTTTTATTTTTTATTTATCGTATATTTACTTTTCTATTTTATATTTATATATAGTATTACCGGCCAAAACAAAAATAAAATAAGCATTTTTTTTTGTTTTACGCCCCGTAACTCTTCCTTAGCCAGGCTTGGGCAGAATAGCAGAGCAAGTACAAGTATTAGTAGCATAGAAAAAATGTGCTCCTCGTCATTAAATTAATGTGTTTGCTCGCGTAATTGTGGCCTCTCGGGAGAATCGATGACTGCATCTTTGAGGCATTTGCTAGTAATAGTACATCTGAGAATTCTTATTTGGTTGGTTGTAAATAGCCCCGGGACTATGGAACAAAGGATTATCCCGGACACCTACACCGAGGACGGTGATTCTCAAATATCGCAGAACAAAATGTGATACGATGAGATAGAATGCAATAGAAAAAAGCCACAGAGAACGAGTTACCTGCTCTTAACGGTCAAAGCGAACCCTTTCATTCTGACATTCTGAATTCTTTAATTCGGAATGAATCAAATCTCCTCAAGTAGGATTCGAACCTACGACTAGTCAGTTAACAACCGACCGCTCTACCGCTGAGCTACTAAGGAACAACGGGAGATTAGATCTCATAGAGTTCAATTCCCGTTCTCAACCCATGACCAATATGAACTCGAAGTTTCCTTCGTAACCCCCGAAACTTCTTCGTAGTGGCTCCGTTCCATGCCTCATTTCATAGGGAACCTCAAAGTGGCTCTATTTATTATATTCCATCCAGATCCCAATTCCATTTTTATATTGTCATTGACATGACATAAGAGATGTCGGTTCTAGTTTATCTTTTTCTATTTCTATATATGTATATGGAAAGTTCAAAAATCATCATATAATAATCCAGAAATAAAAAAGAAAAAGGGATGTTAATGATGATTTTAAAATCTTTTATACCAGGGAATCTAATATCCTTATGCATAACGATAATCAATTCGATCGTTATGGTCGGACTCTATTATGGATTTCTGACCACATTATCCATAGGTCCCTCTTATATATTCCTTCTACGAGCTCGGGTTATGGAAGAAGGAGAAGGAGGAATTGAGAAGAGGGTATCAGCAACAACTGGGTTTATTGCAGGACAGTTCATGATGTTCATATCAATCTACTATGTACCTCTGCATTTAGCATTGGGTAAACCTCATACAATAACTGTCCTAGCTCTACCGTATCTTTTGTTTCATGGGATACTTGTGCCCATAAGCCAGATTAGTCAACATTTATATGTTTCGATGCAACAATAATATGTTATTATTATGATCAAGGTGTTTATTGTTCTAGGTGTGATTTGGACTCAAGTAATTAATTATTAAATATAATTAAAATATATCAAATATTATAATAGAAAATTTTAAATTATAATTAAAGCATTTTTAACATATTCAACATACAATATAATTTTACTTTAGGTGATTAATACAAAATAACATTATTTAAAACAATAGCATATTAAAATAATTAATTCTAATATATTAATTAAGATGCTTGGAATTCTATTCAAGTAATAACTCTATTTTACATCAATGGACTTGGATCATCCCATCTCTATATGTTTTCGATTGGTTTTGTGATGCAAGAGTATCTATCGAGTTATTAGCTACTATGGCCTAAATTGAAAGGGATAAAATCAAGGGCTTTGAAAGTCTTATGGGACATAATATGAAAAACTTAAGTTGGGTGGAAAATTTTTAAGATTTGATGCGTAAATTAGGAATTAATGTATGAATGAATGAATAAATGTAAATTAAATACATATATTTAGTTAATTAAAAAATGAATATAAAAGTTATATATAAAATTAGAATGAGATGCATGTATTTGGTTATTAATTTAATGCAAGTACTTAGGTTTAAGTTTTGTAGACTTGGTGGATATCTCAAACACCTTATATAAAGATTAACAATGTAAAGGGATGCATGTATTTACTCTTAAAACACTTTCTATTTGTGTGAAGTAATTGAGAGTGATAATATTTTGTATCTCTTAATCTCTAATCACTTATGTTAATGTTAAATTTAGAGAATTCTTAAATTGTGGTGGTTTATCAAGCCCTACTAATTAGGATTTGATTTCCTATCATTTTGTCTAATTAGCTTTGGATTGGAGTTTAGGTTTACTTGTCATTCTTTTTTCATGTGTTAGCTATATACTTATAAACAAAAAGGTATAAAAATCGAGAAAAACATATCAAAAACCATAAATAAAATGATAAAATATTAAGGAGGGACTATGAGTAATTCGAATAAATATGATAAAAACCTAATAATGTTAAAAAAAAACATATAGTATCATATTATTGCATTAATTTGACAGATTACATTATAGCAGCAAAGAGTGGCTTACGAAATAGGATTTTTTTTTTTACAATAAACTAGCTTTTGAATAATAATATTTAAAGTAAGGATAGTTTTTTTTTAAGAAAGTAATGAACATAATGGTAAGTTTTTTAGGAGAAATTTTCTATAAAAATATAGTTTTAAGTATTTCATTTAAATACATTATATAAAAACTTTGAAAGACAAATATATGATTCATTTTAAAAAAATGGTTTTTCATTTGCTCTTTAATTAAGTTGATAATCTAATCAACGGTTTTATAATTTAATCTTGAATTCTGAAATCACAGTTCAATTTTACTTAAAGTAAAAATAAAATTAAAATAATTCTAGAAAAAAAATCAGCAAAATTGAAAAACAGCTGGAATTACCAATCAAACCCTAACATCATTTTTGGGTAATCGAATTTAAGAAGAGAGACAAGTACAACAATCTTACATATATGTTTTGATATTAATAGTGTTAGGATACAATGCAAAAGTAGCAGAAAATAAGGTTCAATGAAATCGCTTTGTTTTAGAAGAGACGTTCCTTTCAAAGCAATTTATGCATGTATATTCTAAAAAGCTACCTTTCATCAGTTTTGACAGGATCATTAGCCAAGTCCAGGATCTCCTTCTTGCTCTTTACCACACTCCATTTCCTGTTATGAAAATCAAGTTTGTCCAAGTCCTCTGATATTCCCATATATCCATACAGCAGTTGTTCCTCCCCCTCCCCCGCCTCATCCCCCTTATTTTCTGATGTAAACTCCATTCTCCCTCGCTTATTCTCCACGAAATACTTGTGAAGTCTCTCTGCCATTGCCAGCCCGGTAAATGTGCCTAAGAATTTCACCACCATAACACTTTGGTCCGCAGGCCTCCCTAGGCACACCGTGATTTTTCCCCCAACAAACCCTTTATCTGTCATCATTCAACAACCAACATGGGGAAGAACAAGAAAAAACAAAACCACAATCCATGAAAACAAATAAATATATATCAGTCTTCATATTCACCAGAAAGTATAAAAGCTTACTAAGGCGTCTACTAAATAAATCATCATGCAAATTTATCAGTCAAGTGTTCACCTCTTAGGAAAGCCTGCACCCCTTCGATTGGAACAACCTTCTGTTCTTGAGGATTGTTATTTGCCATGGAAATGTTGTGGATGACAACAATTGGAGGCCAGAGAACCAAATCCTCCTTCTGAGCCAAGGCTTCAGCTTCAGGCAAGACCTGGGGAACCCATGTTATGGTGTCAGGAGGTGCTATGCTGTCCCACCCCAGCAACACACATATTGCTTTGTGAAGACCCAAGTGCTCTGCCCTCAACCCAACCTTGTGAGACATGAAAGCATGCGTCACCAGGCGTTGGGTGTCCATGAATTCCTTTGAGTAGCTGTAAGAGGCACATATGTAAGAATAATAGAGAGGAAGATCCATTGTTCATCAATGGTAATAAATTTTAAAACAGAGATACTGATTTGAATAAATATTAATCTAGATGTTCATGATGATTGATGCTCTCAAAGCCATTAGAGGAAAGCAACCCGAAACCAATCAGATCAGAGAGAATGAAATCAAAATCAAGAACATAAAAAGTAATACCCAGTTCCGATCTAATGCATCTCAAACCAATTTTTCTAGAGTCACTGGAAATAAAGTATGAAATTGTGTTTCAAAACCTAAGCACACCTTCTAAATAGGTCAAACAGTGACCTACCTTAACATACTCTATGTTTTTCACCCAGGTTCAACAGTATATTGAGGGTATATTTAAACCTATCAATTCTAACCGAAACCGAAAACTCAACCTGATTAACTGAACTTAAACTAGAACCAACCTGATTTGACCACAAAAAGGCAACCACCCAACCCAAACCCAAAAACAACCAAAACTAGAAATGGCCCGAACAAGTCACCCAAAATGGCCCAAGCCCGAGTGTCAAAAATTTTAAAAACCGAATTGACCCAACCCAACTTGACCTCTGTCCAATTGACAGGTCTAGGCATATTTAGAGGACTATATCATCAGTTTATTAGATACGACGAGTGAAGAGTGAAAAACAACAAAGTATATCTTTAATCAAGCAAAGCATCCTGTTTTACTGCAACCTGACTTCAATTTCAAAAAAGTAGACTGCATTTGCAAATATTTTACTAACAAAAAATGACTTCAAAAAAGATCAACAAAAAAACACATACATTGAATGCGTTAGAAAGAGAGAGAGAGAGAGGAGGGGGAGGGGAGGGGGGAGGGGGAGGGGGATGGATCATTAAGATCAACCTTTAGCTAGCTACAAGAAATTGCTGTACAAAACCATGCAAGACAAAATAATACACACTTTTTACAAAATTCTTTACAGAACTTAAAAAGCTGATATGCAACATAATGCAGACCGCATAGCTTTATCTTTCTATCTGATTTCCCAATCTACACTGCCATTTAGACCTTCTCCATCATGGACCTCTCCATTAAAAGCATGTAGCATCATAATTGACTGGCAGTGCCTCACTATCATCCTATCTGCC
This sequence comes from Gossypioides kirkii, assembly GCA_005610355.1. Taxonomy (NCBI): domain Eukaryota; kingdom Viridiplantae; phylum Streptophyta; class Magnoliopsida; order Malvales; family Malvaceae; genus Gossypioides; species Gossypioides kirkii. The sequence goes on from CP032248.1 coordinate 29,572,499, forward strand.
ACAGACAAATGAATTACCACTCAAGTAGTCACTCACATTTAGATTATGAAAGCCCCTATCAGACATAAGTGTACTAACCTTGCTCCTTAACAACATCCAAGGATTCTGAAAGAGCAAGGGCAAATGGCTCAAACCAAACATCCTAGATGGCTGTTGCTGAAATCAAGCAGCTTTTCTCACAAATCAGTCAAGAATGAGCATGGGAAGCAATAAGTTCTATCCAGTATCGACAAAGCCAAGACGTTCTCCATATCAGCACACTTAAAAATCCTCGGAGTTCTCCACTTGACGTATCAAAATCAACCAACTTTCAGCAGTTAGCTTACTTATAGTGCTATACACAAATGTCATCTAACGCAAGAAATTTCCAAGTTCCAACCTCACTGGATGGACTTCTATATAAAATGTTATGAAGTTTAAATTAATAAAACTGGAAGCCTAAATCCCATCACACAGCAAGCTAGCCCATTCAACATTTTTTTGTCACAAATGCTGAAACTCTCTCCTTTCCCCTCTATTCTTCTTTTAGTGAATGAAAGCATTTACTATATCTAAGATTGCATGGTGTCAACATATTCATAAACTTCACATTCAATAGATGGTACGCTAGCATTATTGCATTTTATGAAACCCGAATTATTAATATAAACCTCATTTCTGAGTCACATTTCTGCTCAGAAGCAAAATAATTGACATTAGACCCAGAAATAAAGTTCTTTATGACCAGCCATCATATGTCTAGTTCCCATTTAATGAACAAACTGCATGGCCAGAAGAAAAAAACCTTAAGTTCATCACTTAAATAACTAAATAACAGTAATGATTTTGTTAGTTCCCAAAATATTCAAAAGGCCATTAAAAATGTCCAAGGAAGACCAATTGATAGAACCTTTGGGGCCTCTGCATACTTAGTTGATTGCAACTTTAAACAAACACTATGAAAGTCCTCACTGAAGCAAATAACTAAATGAAAATATAAGCCCCTCTTTAAAATGCATGCAATAGAAAAGAAAACAGACCTTCTTCCACATACAATGCAGAACAAACTACCAGCATTTCCTTGCTCCTTGTATCTTCTACGAGCAGACTGGTTCAAATTTAACTTTCTAGAGTACTTTAAGAATGCTTCATGTACCAATTGCTTAAATTCTTCTGAATCCTCAGACAGCTCAGCCTCTGCATAATTCACTAAATCTTCAGTCATGTCACCATCATTTGCATTTATATCCTCATCATAATCTTCATTTCTCTTCCAAACTTTGTTTTGGTTATGAAGGTTACTTCTTCTGTCATTGTGATTTGAAGTATGCCAGCTAAGAGAACCAGGTCCAGGATTTCCCTTAATATATTTACCACTATTTTTGTAAAATCTGATTGGAACCCTTTGCGAATGTGCCAAAGAACCTTCGGACATGTACCAGTCATCCAATTCTGAATCTCCATGATGTTCTTGCCCATATGTCCTTCCAGCTTTTCTATATTCATTGTGGCCATACCGTTTTGTCCTAGATGCATGTAAACCAATTATATCTTCATCAATCTGCTCCTCACTATCATATGAACTTCCAAAGTCGCCAGCTGAATGCAATTTTCTGGATACAATAGTTTTAGAACTTGGTCTATCAACATCTTCCACCATAAGGAACTTCCTTTTAAGGATCCTATCTGAGTACATGTCAAGCTCATCCTCCATTCTCTTTGTTCTTAGACCAGGCCTACGTTGCTCTGCATCATATTTAGATGCAGAAGAACTTATCATTCTTTCATTTTGAAAGACTGGACCTACTCCTCTGCCATAACCAGAATCAGATCTCAAATTTGATAAGTGACGGTTGTGAGATGCATCCAAATGTGACATTTCATAATCTTGTGGTAGTCTTCTTCCAAATGCAACATGGGCATCTTCCGAACCCACATATTCCTCACCATGCATTGGTGCATATGATCCGCGCATATCAATGTAGTCAGCACTTATCTGCTTTTGCAAAGCATGATCATCCCATATAATGGCCTTTCTCGAACTTCCATAAGAATGATCTGTATTATCAATTCTGTCTACAACATGGTGCATAATATTTGGTTTTGCCATGCCTATATGACCGTAATCAACTGATGCATGTTCATAGCTAACTCGAGATTGAGATGGCATCATCCTTTTTACGTCCTCAACTGGATACCCACGATTATTACTTCCTATTACCCTAGGTTTTCTGTATACATAATCCTCATATTCAGCTCTGCTCGGACTATTTGTCCATTGCTGATATAACGTCATATTCCTTCTTGCAGCTTCAGGGTCTCTCACAGAATCTGTAAGTGGCCTTTGATCATATTTATTGTATCCCACCGGTTCTGTGAGCTTCCTGCTGCTCCTAAGATATTCTTCAGAAACATGTAAGGGTGCATCATCCTGATATGAACACAGGAACTCAGTCCTAGGGAGACCAGAAGATGTGCTAGCAAAATCCTTAAGTTGATTGGTACTCATGAAGTCCTTGGATTGAGATGCTTCCACCATACTATATGTAACATCCTGGGAGTCAAACATGGGTTTGTCTTCTTTGTAAGAATCCATAACTGTCACCTTCTTAGAAGGTATGGTTTCTCGATGCTGAAATTTTTCATGCCCATATTGACCTATATCAATATCTTGCGAGGAAAATGGTAACTGACCACTAGTTTCAGAAAAATTTAGGCTTGGACCTAGATCCTGAGGCAACCGATGTGGCCCTCTTACATTGATTTCTTCCACTGGCATCAATTTCTGGCCCATCATTACGTGCCCATCAATAGTGGAAACTCTGTTTTCCATATAGTCCTTCTCTTTGGTCATCCTAGAAGTACCATGGTAAACACCCTTGCTCTGGAGTTTGTACGATCATCAAAATCAACAGGCTCAACATAATCATATTTTCTATGGACAACTCCCTCATCTTCATAATGAGGCTTCTTACGCATTTGCTCACGTAGGGGTGATTTTGATCGTGCCGCTTCAGTTGTAACACTACCCAAATGCTGACCATATGAATCCCTCCCCATCATGGATCCGGTCATCCGATCTCTAACTGAGCCCCCCTCCTAGACGCATCAAGGGAATTAGGACTATAGCTCCTCCGTCCACGCAGTGGAGGAGACCGATTATTCATCACCTCACGACGAGAAACTGGATAAGGGTCATGAGGACCAGCTTCAGCAGCAGCCCTGTGTTGACCACGCGACTTAACAGTTCGCGATAGTTCAACATGCTCCTCTTTTCTTCTAGATTGCATCTTCCCGGTTATCAAATACTAATTAATTTTCTATGTATTCAGAAATAGAGCAAAAGCCCTAATTTCAGGATCAAGTTTATGTACCAATTTTGAAAACCCTAAAAACCCAGTAAATATGAACAACAAGAGACTAAGAAAGCGATTGCAAAGACAGATCTAAGGAAAACCCAGAAGGGAATTCGGATTGTTTGAGAGAAATTAAAAGGAGAAAGACCAAACCTTGAATTGAATTGGATTAAAAGAACCCATGGATTGGCCAGAAAGCCTTTGTTCGAAACTTCTCTCAACAGATAACTCTTAAAGAGAGTATGGATCTTATCTTACAGTCTATTTCTTTTCCCTCGCAATAATTATCTTCTCTCTTTCTTCTCTCTCTCTCTCTGATCTGAAAATGGGTGTTGAAGATGACAAACAATAAAGAAGTGTAGAGGTTACTTACTGCAATTAATTTTATTGGTTAAAGGTTTAGTTTTAGAAGTGTTTCTTTTAGGCAAAAACTCATCTCCAATCCCTCTCAATTTCAATATTTAGCAAATTAGGTCCTCTCAGAAAAATCAAAGCAATTCAATCTCTAACAATTTCGAAAGTGAGCAACTAAGAACAATTAGTCATGACGTTAATGTTCTTCAATTTTACATAAATTTTATCGGTAAAATAACAAATTTAGCTCTTATAAATAATTACACATTCTATTAATTTGATCATGATTTAACAAATTTAGCCCCAATATTTTTGTAAATGTGTAAACATTGAGGGTTAATTTTGTTATTATTCTAATTAAAATTATGCAAAATTGACAAAAGATATTAGTGTTGTGATTAATTGTCCTTAATTGTTCACTTTCAAATTTGATAGGGATTAAATTGCTTTAATTTTTTAAAAGGACTAATTTGCACAATTTTAAAATTGAGAAGAACGAGAGAAATTTTTTTATTTCTTTTTTTTAATCATGTGGCATATAATGATGGAAATTTTTAAAACGATAAGTGTTATTTATTTAAATACAATTTAAAGATAAATACTCTAAAGTTAAAAAATTTTATAGCTATTAGAGAGATTCTAGTACTAAGAGTTAGATTGTATTTTGCCTCTTTAATTCGGAAAATAAACAAATTGGTCCTTATACATGTCAATTTTTATTATATTATTACCCATATCAGTTTTTAACATTACAAATTGATAAAATTTTGATAGAAACGATCAATTTGTTTTTTAATTTTATATATAGAGATTAATTTACTTATTTTTAATAAAAAATAAAATACAGTCTAATTCCTAGTACAAAAATTTACGTTTACCCTAATATTTATAATCTTTTAGTATTATATTTAGCTTTGATATGGGTGAAACTAAAAAAAAATTTAGAAGTCGAAATTAAATTATAATTTTTATAATAATAAAAATGTAATTCACCATTTTAATAGATTATATCTATATAATTGTTAAATATTAAATTAAAATTTATCAATTTTAGGGTATAAAATATAATTTTATTTTTATTAATTTAAAATTTTAAAAATTTTAAAAGAATTAAATGAAAAATTCTACATTAGGGAGCTGGGCCCTAGCTACGCGGCTGAGCTATGGAGAGAACTCTAAAGGCCACATGGAGGTAATAAAATATTGGGGTTGGAAAGTGCGGTGGTAAGTGAGGGCAAGCTACGCGTTGCGTGCGTGGGGCTGCCAAGAAGAACAGTTTCTGGCATCAAATTCACGCTTTTTGGCAAATTATGCATTTATTATGACTTGTTATTTCTTTCTTTGTATTTCTTTATCCAATGGAAACTCTTGTTGATTAAAGGAAAACTGCAAGAACATGAGGAGAGACCTCAAGAGAAAACTCCAATACTTGGTGAAGGTTTTTATATTGGAAATTAAATTGTATTTTATTTTTTTATTAAAAAATAAATATATTAATTTTTGTATAGAAATTAAAGAATAAATTGATCATTTTTGTTAAAAATTTCATTTAATTATACTGTTAGAAACTAACGTGACTAACAGAATAACCAAACAATGACATATAACGTGCTATATGGAGTGACTCACCCGTATAGACGTTCAAAAATCAAATTAATATGTTCAACAATTCAATTGGGGAAAAACCGCAAGCATTAGGTGTCAAATTGTAATATAGTAGTACAATGAAAATCCTCGAGGTCATCTTCCTTAAAGATTGACTAGGAATCATGCATAAGTCAAGCAAAATACTAGTTAAACAATTACTGATTTAATCGACTTAAGAATTATTAATGCTGTAGGAGCCCAATTTTGACCGGGCCCAAACCATTTTAAATTTGCTTTGAAATGAAGTTTATTTTAAATTCAAATTTATTTTAAATTTAAATTTATTTTTATTTAAATTTAATTTTAGTTTAAATTTAATTTAAATTTAATATTATGGTAAATTTAATGTTCATATTACAAAAGCCCGAATGAAAGGCCCAATTACAAAGGCCAAATAGAAAGCCCAATTACATCAGCCCAATTGACCCAAACCTTAATATAAACAGAGGCTATTCCCACTTGCACTGCTGACCACCACATCAGCCAACCACAATGTGCCATGTCATCGTCTTCAGCATCACTTCCAGCCAAGTTGCCACTGCCACCAGCTGCTCCAACTGCTGCTGTCACCGCCACTACTACATCTACTACAGTAACCGAACCTGCAAAAGAAAAGATGGATTAGGACTAGCATTTAAATTGTAAGAAACAAAATTGAATGATTATGTACTTGGCTATAAAAGCCAAGGCAGAATATGTGCAAAGGGTTACGAACCCTATTCTGGAAAATAGATACAAAAACCCTGTTCTTGAAATCGAAAAACAGCCCCTTTTAATTACAAGACAATATTCGACCAAACATCAAACAGTCAGCAAAGGCAGGACCCCATTAAACACCAGGCCATTCAAGCATTAAGTGCAACCAGGTAATATCAATATATGTTTACTGCCATTCATGTATCAAAATCATAAACTCATCAGATTCCGAATACAAGTGGATGCATGCATTTAATGTTTGGTTAACATTCATTGTTTTCATTTAAGTTTTTAATGAGTATTAAAAACGTTTCAATATTATTAATATCATTAATAACACTAAATAACATTAATGGCAGTTATAATATTAATTGCTAAAAATTAATAATAACTGTGTTAATAATATCAATATTTGTTAATAATTAATAATAATAATTAATATTATAATAATTAATAAAAAGGAAGTGAAAGGTCTCCCCTCTTCTTATTCGGTTTCTATCATCGCCATCGGGGCACCTTCGCCGGAGTCTCCTCCGTGTACCGCCACCGCCTCAACACGCGATGATCTGCAAAAAAAAGGAAGATCGAAAGAAACTCAAAGACATGAAATCGAAATAGCTTTAAAATTTCTTTGGGGGTTTAAAAAAGGGAAGGGGTTTTAAAATGAAAATTTGGTTCAAAAACCAGATCTGGTTTAAGAATAAAAAAAATGAAAAATGAAAACAAGAACAGAGGAAAAAGAAGGAAGAAAGGGCAAAGGTTTTTTTACCTTGGGTGGTGGTCGTACGGCGAGTGCGAATGGCGGCAGGCTGGAGAGGCGTCGAGACGTACCGTGGAGTCGACGACGGTGGCGCGTAGTCGGGGACGCGCGGGCTAGACGGCCTGCAGGAGTTCGGCCGGCCCTTGGAGAGAAGAGGATGAGATGAGAGAGAAGAGAGAAAAAGGGTGGGGGGCCTTTGATTTTTTTTAAAAAAAAGAATGAAAAAATAATAAAAAACACCCTCATATAACATTTATATAAAACCCATTGACCCGACCCGATCCGACCTGAACCGGCCTAGGATCCGCGTGTTTTCATTTATTGGGTTATTTGCGCGTTTAGTCCTTCCGTATTTTTAATTGTTTTAATTTTGTCCTTTTCATACTTTTAATTTCTTTTAATTTGGCCCAATAATTTTAATTACTTTTCAATTTAATCCTTTGACATTTTGAATGCACTAGAGGCTGCCACGTGTCACTGCTTTGGCTTATTTTTTAAATTAGTCCCTTTTATTTTAATTTGTTTTAATTTAATCCCTAAATCAATTCCTATTTAATTACATAATTGGCCCAGGAATTTTTTAATATTTACAAAGTAGTCCTTAGACTTCTGGATGCCTGTGGGGCTGCCACGTGTCACCTATTCTTTGGTTTTATTGCTCTCTAGTCCTTGAACTTTCCAAAATCCTATTTTTTACCCCGATTTTACTAAAAATTATAATTTTACCCCCAAACTTTCCAAAATCTCATTTTTAACCCCGATTTCACCAAAAATTACCATTTTACCCCTAAACTTTCCAAAATCTCATTTTTTAACCCCGATTTCACCAAAATGAACTTTCTAAAATCCCATTTTAAACCCTAATTTCACCAAAAATTACCATTTTGTCCCCGAACTTTCTAAAATCCCCTTTTTAACCCTGATTTCACCAAAAATTACCATTTTACCCCCGAACTTTCTAAAATCTCATTTTGAACCTTGATCTCACCAAAAATCACATTTTTACCTCGAAAAGTCAAAAATTACCATTTCACCCCCAGGCATCCAAAGGTCTCGTTTTCAATCCCGATAGCATCATTTTTCTTCTTCACTAAATACTCACATTTATTTTAGTCATTATGCACTTGCATTTTACATTTTTGCATTCTATTCATCTGCTTATTATCTTGCTTCGTATTAATGCCTCTTATTAATTGCTATTCGATATTTTAAACTTACACACTCATTTTTAAAGTATTTTCAAAGACGAGATAATGTTCTTCTCGTGTGAAAGCTTCGAGAAATCATGCCCTAACGTGTCGGGTGTGATTTTTCGTATAACTTACACGTGTCGAATATCCTCTTTTAAGATTTTTATACCTGTTAACTCCGAGATTCCGAGAACATCGTGGCCTAACGTGTTGGTTATGATTTTAATTCTCCGCGAAAATCGAAGTAAACGGGTATTCCATATTCGAATTTTTAAACTATGTATCCGAGGATTGCATTTTAAATTCAATACGAAATTTTCAAATTCTCAAAATAAATCTATATATATCACGAGTGATTTCGGGATATAATAAGATCAGAATGGACCCTGAGGACATGATCAAAACCACATTCGTCACGCTATGGGAAACATTTTACTACAAAGTGATGCCCTTTGGACTTAAAAATGCAGGGGCAACTTATCAGAGAGCTATGGTAACCCTGTTCCATGACATGATGCACAAGGAAATCGAAGTTTATGTTGATGACATGATAGCTAAATCCCAAACAGAGGAGGAGCATGTGAGAATCCTGAGGAAGTTGTTCATAAGGTTAAGGAAATATCAACTAAAGCTAAACCCGACTAAGTGCACTTTCGGGGCTACCTCAGGAAAACTGTTAGGCTTTGTGGTCAGCAAAAGAGGAATTGAGATCGACCCAAACAAAGTCAAAGCCATACAAGAGCTACCACCACCCAGCACGCAAAAAAAAGTGCAGAGATTTTTAGGGAGATTAAATTACATTGCTCGGTTCATCTCACAATTAACCGAAAAGTGTGACCCTATCTTTCGCTTACTTAGAAAGCGTAACTCGGGCATATGGGATGCTGAGTGCCAGAAAACTTTCAATAAGGTCAAAGATTATTTGTCCAAAGCTCCTATCTTAGTTCCTCCAATCCCTAGCAAGCCCTTGATACTGTACCTGACAGTCTTCAAGAATTCCATGGGATGCGTGTTAGGCCAGCATGATGAATCCGAAAGAAAGGAGAGGGGCGATATATTATCTGAGCAAGAAATTTACCGATTGTGAGACTCGATATTCGTCTATTTAGAAATTATGCTGTGCACTAGTCTGGACTACACGCAGACTAAGACAATACATGCTACCATACTACTTGGTTGATCTCGAAATTAGATCCTTTGAAGTACCTAATGGAGTCAGCTGCATTAAATGGAAGGTTAGCTTGATGGTAAATCTTGCTCTTAGAATTTGACATCGTCTATGTCAATCAGAAGGCAGTAAAAGGGAGTGCGATAGCAGACTTCCTAGCCAGCAGGGCTTTAGATGATTATGAGCCGATCAACTTCGATTTCCCTATTGAAGATTTAATGTATGTTGCAACAGCTGAAGAGGAATCCACGAGGGAAGAGCTGTGGATTTTGAACTTTGACGGAGCTTCAAACGCCACGGGTAACGGGGTCGGAGTAGTCTTAGTATCACTAGAGGGAGATCATTACCCTTTTACCAGCAAGCTTGATTTTGACTGCACTAATAACATGGCTGAATACGAGGCGTGCATCATGAGAATTCGTGCGGCCATAGAACGGAGAATTAAAACTCTGGAGGTTTATGGAGACTCTGCGTTGGTAATCTATCAACTTAAAGGAGAGTGGGAAATAAGAGATGCTAAGCTAGTTCTCGAATTGATTACGGAGTTTGATGATGTCACATTTCATTATCTCCCTCGATAGGAAAATCAAATGGCTGATGCCCTTGTTACTCTGGCCTCAATGATCAAGGTAAATAGGCTAGAAAATTTGAAGCCCATTCAGATGAGTATCTATGAAACTCTCGCTCATTGTTGGGATATCGAGGCAGAGGAAGAAGTAGAAAAGGACGATCACCTATAGTACCAAGACATCCTTCAATTTGTAAGAGATCGAAAATACCTCGAGCAAGCCTCGGATAATGAAAAGAGAACATTAAGAAGACTAGCTAGTGAATATGTCTTAGACGGGGAAATTTTGTACAAAAAGAGGAAAGACCAGGTACTACTGAGATGTGTTGACGCAGTGGAAGCCTAGAAGATTTTAGAGGAAGTTCACGAAAGAATTTGTGGGACGCATGCCAACGATTTCACGATGGCCCGACAAATAATGAGATTCGGGTATTACTGGTCTACCATGAAAAGCGATTGCATCAACTATGCCAGGAAATGCCACATATGTCAGATATATGAAGATAAGATTAATGTACCCCCATCGCACCTCCATGTCATGACTTCTCCCTGCCTTTCTCTATGTGGGGCATGGATGTCATTGGACCAATTTCTCCGAAAGCTTTCAATGGGCATAGATTCATCTTTGTGGTGATCGACAATTTCACCAAATGGGTAGAGGCAGCTTCATATGCCAACGTTACCAAGTCTGCAGTCAGTAAATTCCTGAGAAAGGAGATCATATGCCGGTATGGAATGCCAGAGAGGATTATATCCGACAAAGCCTTGAACTTGAACAATAGCACGATTGCAGAAATTTGTGAACAATTCAAAATCAAGCATCATAATTCCTCTCTCTACCGCCTAAAAATGAATGGGGCCGTAGAGGCAGCCAATAAAAACATTAAGAAAATCGTGGCAAAAATGACCAAGACTTACAAAGACTGGCACGAAAAACTGCCGTTTGCCCTCTTCGCCTACAGAACTTCAGTCAGAACTTCTACTGGGGCAACACCGTTCTCGTTGGCATATGGTATGGAGGCAGTCTTACCCATTGAGGTTGAAATACCTTCGCTCCGAGTCTTAATTGAGCTCCAATTAGATGAGGCCGAATGGATCCAAGCTCGATATGATCAGTTAAATTTGATCGAGGAAAAGAGATTAAAGGTCATCCCCCACGGCCAAATGTACCAAAAAAGGATGATGCGAGCTTATGACAGAAAGGTCCGTCCTAGGGAGTTCCGTGAGGGAGATTTGGTTTTGAAGAAGATACTCCCTATACATAAAGATTTCCGTGGAAAATGGATGCCTAATTGGGAAGGACCTTACGTAGTAAAGAAAGCTTTCTCAGGAGGAGCTCTCATCCTAACAAAAATGGACGGCAAGGAACTGTATAACCCCATCAATTCAGACTCAATAAAGAAATATTTCGCCTAAAAAAAAAGAGGGGGTCCACGATGAAAACCCGCAAAGGGCATCCTGGAACCAAGAGAATTTTTTAGTCGAAAACCTGCAAAGGGCGGCTCAAATCCAAAAGCAGATCAATGAGATAGGGAAAAGTTACAACTTGAAGTATCAACAAAGCACTCCAGGTCTTCTAGACATACGTCCGGGCTAAGGGTGATTCTCAGCAAGTCGATGCAAGAGAGACTCACTTCTAGCGATATTCAGGACAACTAAGTTTCCCCTTTCTTGTACTTAGCCATCTTCGATTAATGATTGTTTCTTTTGTTTCCCTTATTAATGTAATTTTAAAATACAACTTTGTTTCCACACAATATTGTGCAGGCATTTCGCATTTAAATAACGAGTAATGAACTGATAAATCATACAAAGATTCATGAGCATTATCCTAGGAATTTTCAAAATTATAGGGGTCTGAAACAGAACCACCAGTGGAAAAAAACTTGAAAATAAGCAATCCAAGATCAGCATAGAAGAAAAAGGATTGATGCATCAAGGACAGAATTTGGATGAGTAATAGACCATACTGGCCCGACTAATAACAAATAAAACATTAATCATGCACACATATAGTTAGTAGCATTTCAACTCATTTTGAGCATGGCATCCTAAACTAATTGGCCTACCCAGAGGTCCATTTGAGCATATTTTACAAGTCTCGACGCCTTGAAGCAAGACGAGATATAAAAAATTCATAACGGATCCCGTGAAGTTATAAGGATAACTTTTTTCAGACAGATTACAGTTATTTGATCTTTTACCCAAGTTTGGGGCGTATCACCATCAATCGACCTTACTCCAATCACGGAGTAATTCAATCAAAACAGGCGAGGCGGTCATCTTCCTGATGAGATACAGAGAAGAACACCAACTCAACGCTCAAACACGAGCAAATCTTCGAACCCGACTTCCTGATGAGACACTGAGAAGCAGGTCGAAGCAATAAAAAGGTTAGCTTCCTGATGAGACAAAGAAGTGGACCAGATTCGTCTTCCTGAGGAGATCCAGAAAAGCGAATCAAAACGAGCAAGGTAGTCATCTTCCTGATGAGATACAGAGAAGAACACCAACTCAGCGCTCAAACACGAGCAAATCTTCGAACCCAGCTTCCTGATGAGACACTGAGAAGCAGGTCAAAGCAATAAAAAGGTTAGCTTCCTGATGAGACACAGATAAGTGGACCAGATTCGTCTTCCTGAGGAGATCCAGAGAAGCGAATCAAAACCAGCGAGGCGGTCATCTTCCTGATGAGATACAGAGAAGAACACCAGCTCAGCACTCAAACACGAGCAAATCTTCGAACCCAGCTTCCTGATGAGACACTGAGAAGCAGGTCGAAGCAATAAAAAGGTTAGCTTCCTGATGAGACACAGAGAAGTGGACCAGATTCGTCTTCTTGAGGAGATCCAGAAAAGCGAATCAAAACAAGCGAGGCGGTCATCTTCCTGATGAGATACGGAGAAGAACACCAACTCAGCGCTCAATGCGAGCAAATCTTTGAACTCCAGCTTCCTGATGAGACACTGAGAAGTAGGTCGAAGTCAACAAAACCAATGAAATCGGACTCGAAGACTACGATGACGAATTCCAACCTCCTCGAAATTTCAAGAGAATGGAGTGAAGTCATAGTAGCAAATTTTGACCTTTTGAAATTGCCTAAAAGCGGGATGAAATCACGACATCAAAGATATAGAAAGGTAGATGTGGCGAAGAATGGATGACTGACAAAATGAAAGGCGAGCTAGTTGAAGATAAAGTGTCAAAGAGATAAGACCCGACAAATTGGGCATCCTTTTGGGTCTTTGTTTCATTCCTGTTACACAGCAACGAACAAAGAGGGGCAGCTGTAGGAGCCCAATTTTGACCGGGCCCAAACCATTTTAAATTTGCTTTGAAATTAAGTTTATTTTAAATTCAAATTTATTTTAAATTTAAATTTATTTTTGATTTAAATTTAATTTTAGTTTGAATTTAATTTAAGTTTAATATTATGGTAAATTTAATGTCCATATTACAAAAGCCCGAATGAAAGGCCCAATTACAATGGCCAAATAGAAAGCTTAATTACATCAGCCCAACTGACCCAAACCCTAATCTAAACAGAGGCTATTCCCACTTGCACTGCTGACCACCACATCAGCCAACCACAATGTGCCACATCATCGTCTTCAGCATCACTTCCAGCCAAGTTGCCACTGCCACCAGCTGCTCCAACTGATGCTGTCATCGCCACTGCTACATCTACTGCAATAACCGAACCTGCAAAAGAAAAGATGGATTAGGACTAGCATTTAAATTGTAAGAAACAAAATTGAATGATTATGTACTTGGCTATAAAAGCCAAGGCAGAATATGTGCAAAGGGTTACGAACCCTATTCTGGAAAATAGATACAAAAACCCTGTTCTTGAAATCGAAAAACAGCCCCTTTTCATTTCAAGACAATATTCGACCAAACATCAAACAGTCAGCAAAGGCAGGACCCCATTAAACACCAGGCCATTCAAGCATTAAGGGCAACCAGGTAATATCAATATATGTTTACTACCATTCATGTATCAAAATCATAAACTCATCAGATTCCGAATACAAGTGGATGCATGCATTTAATGTTTGGTTAACATTCATTGTTTTCATTTAAGTTTTTAATGAGTATTAAAAACGTTTCAATATTATTAATATCATTAATAACACTAAATAACATTAATGGCAGTTATAATATTAATTGCTAAAAATTAATAATAACTGTGTTAATAATATCAATATTTGTTAATAATTAATATTATAATAATTAATAAAAAGGAAGTGAAAGGTCTCCCCTCTCTTATTCGGTTTTTGTCATCGCCACCGAGGTACCTTCGCCAGAGTCTCCTCCGTGTACCGCCACCGCCTCAACACGCGAGGATCTGCATAAAAAGGGAAGATCGAAAGAAACTCAAAGACATGAAATCGAAATAGCTTTAAAATTTCTTTGGGGGTTTAAACAAAAAAAAGGGTTTTTAAAAGGAAGGGGTTTAAAATGCAGATTTGGTTCAAAAACCAGATCTGGTTTAAGAATAAAAAAAATGAAAGATGAAAACAAGAACAGAGGAAAAAAGAAGGAAGAAAGGGCAAAGTTTTTTTACCTTGGGTGGGTGGTGGTCGGACGGCGCGTGCAAATGACGGCAGGCTGGAGAGGCGTCGGAACGGACCGTGGAGTCGACGGCGGTGGCGCGTAGCCGTTGACGCACGGGCTAGACAGCCTACCGGAGTCCGCCGGCCTTTGGAGAGGAGAGGATGAGATGAGAGAGAAGAGAGAAAAAGGGTGCGGGCTTTTGATTTTTCTAAAAAAAAAGAATGAAAAAATAAAAAAAAACCCTAATATAACATTTATATAAAACCCATTGCCCCACCCGATCCGACCCGAATCGGCCTAGGATCCGCGTGTTTTCGTTTATTGGGTTATTTGCGCGTTTAGTCCTTCCGCATTTTTTAATTGTTTTAATTTTGTCTTTTTCATACTTTTAATTTCTTTTAATTTGGCCCAATAATTTTAATTACTTTTCAATTTAATCCTTTGACATTTTGAATGCACCAGAGGCTGCCACGTGTCACTGCTTTGGCTTATTTTTGAAATTAGTCCCTTTTATTTTTAATTTGTTTTAATTTAATCCCTAAATCAATTCCTATTTAATTACACAATTGGCCTAAGAATTTTTTTAATATTTACAAAGTAGTCCTTGGACTTCTGGATGCCTTTGGGGCTACCACGTGTCACCAATTCTTTGGTTTTATTGCTCTCTAGTCCCCGAACTTTCCAAAATCTCATTTTTTAACCCCGATTTCACCAAAAATTACCATTTTACCCCTGAACTTTCCAAAATCCTATTATTAACCCCGATTTTACCAAAAATTATCATTTTACCCCTAAACTTTCCAAAATCCATTTTTAGCCTCGATTTTACCAAAAATTACCATTTTCCCCCGACCTTTCTAAAATCCCATTTTTAACCCCGATTTCACCAAAAATTACCATTTTACCCCTAAACTTTCCAAAATCCCATTTTAACCCCAATTTTACCAAAAATTACCATTTTGCCCCCAAACTTTTCAAAATCCCATTTTTAACCCCGATTTCACCAAAAATTACTATTTCACCCCCGAACTTTCCAAAATCTCATTTTTAACCCTGATCTCACCAAAAATTACATATTTACCCTCGAAAGTCAAAAATTACCATTTCACCCCCGGGCATCCAAAGGTCCCGTTTTCAATCCCGATCGCATCATTTTTCTTCTTCACTAAATACTTGCATTTATTTTAGTCATTATGCACTTGCATTTTACATTTTGCATTCTATTCATCTGCTTATTATCTTGCTTCGTATTTAATGCCTCTTATTAATTGCTATTCGATATTTTAAACTTACACACTCATTTTTAAAGTATTTTCAAAGACGAGACAATTTTCTTCTCGTGTGAAAGCTTCGAGAAATCATGCCCTAACATGTCGGGTGTGATTTTTCGTATAACTTACACACGTCGAATATCCTCTTTTAAGATTTTTATACCTGTTAACTCCGAGATTCCGAGAACATCGTGGCCTAACGTGTTGGTTATGATTTTAATTCTCTGCGAAAATCGAAGTAAACGGGTATTCCATATTCGAATCTTTTAAACTATGTATCCGAGGATTGCATTTTAAATTCAATACGAAATTTTCAAATTCTCAAAATATATTTATATATATCACGAGTGATTTAAAAACAAAACGAGGCAATATTCTTTCGCGTGAAAACCTCGAGAAATCGCGCTCTAACGTGTTGAGTGTGATTTTCGAAATTCATGCGAATCGAATATCCTCTTCAAAAGTTTCTGAAACATCATTCAAATTCTACATATCTACATACAAAGAATTTTAAGACAAAAATAATGTCCTTTCGTGTAAAAACCTCGAAACACCATGCCCTAACGTGCTGGGTGTGAGTTTCGTATAGTTCACGCGATAGAATACTCTCTTTAAAATGTCTCGAAACATCTTTCAAATTTGAAACTCCGAGAATATAGTGCCCTAATGTGTTGGACACGACTTCTAGTTCTCATAAGAGATTCGAAACACGAGGATGAATTTTCTTAAAAGAATTTGTTTTGAAATTACAAAGCCTTTTAAAATAAACATCGTATTTTAAACTTGACTCAAGTTTTCATTGTTTTCATAAAATAAGACCCGAAAATAATCATGTGGTACCAATTTTGGGCGTATGAGGGTGCTAATCCTTCCTCATGCATAATCGACTCCCGAACCTGTTTCTTTGGATTTCGAAGACCGACTTTTTAAAACGTGTTTAAACGTTTTGTGGTGATCCAATCACACCTAATAAAAGATTAGTGGCGACTCCCATTTTCTTTTTATTCCAAAATTAATTAAAATCATTTTTTGAAGCCCCGTTCCTGAGGTGATTTCGACAAATGCAATTCGAAAAAAGTCATAGAAAACTAAGCTGGCTTAGAAATCAAGTAAATGAATCTAGCTTCACTCTTTCCCGTTTTAGACTATGCAATTAATCAAGATGATGGTCGATTGATTAGCTAGCTTCTCACGAAATTAACTATGTGTTTCAATTCCCTTGATTGTCACTCCTAAGTAGAAGTCTCCTCTCGGTCTCATCTAACTCAAGAGCTATTGCTTAGGATCTCCTTTCGGTCTTACCTAGTTAATAGCTTACCTTTCGGCCTCATTATTCAGCATGATCATATTAATTTTCTACATGATAGAGTCTCCTTTCGATCTCATCTATCTACATCTTCCACTAGAGTTTAAAATATCAGAATCAACCATCAAAAGAATTTAAAACAACATGAAGTTCAAAATACAAGCAGAAATACTAAACATTCAAATTATAGACATGAGTAAGAACAAAGGTTTAGAGTTGCTCATTCATGGAGTAGCATCCAACTCCAAAGCTGGAGCTTGTTTTGATTTCCATGTTAGGTTGCCATCAACAAGAAAGAGTCTAGAAATGTATAACACATTTAATCTCTACAAAGAACTTTAAAGAAAAAGAAACTGAAAATTCTCTCTTTTCTAACTCTCCAATCTCCCTTTAATTTCCTATACAAAGGTGTTTCTATATTAATGAACTAAAAGACCTTTTTACTCTTGTTAAATTTTAACTTTTCAAAGGCTGAGATGTTCAATTCCGTAAATGTGCACCTAAGTAACCGTCAATAACAACAGATCTGGAACACAATGTCGCCGACCTCCATTTTCGCAGCATCGCGACGTGACAAAGGTATGGCCTCCCAAGTTAAATTCAGCATGTTGATGTCGCGATTTCAGGTTTTCCACATCGCGACTTAAGGAGACAATGACGCGACTTCTAACAATTTCACATTGCAATGTCACTCATTGTCTACTACACCTCCCAGTCTTGTTCGTTCAACGTCGCACCCTCAGCTTGATAATGTTGCGATATTACTTTAAATAAGAGCTATGTATTTAAAATCAATCTAAATTATCCTAAGAAAATATTAATTATGTATATAAAATAACACTAATTCATCTAACTCCTAATTATCCTAAATTAATAGTATTAATAAAATCCATAAGTATCCTAGTATAATTCTAATAACAATCATCCTATTCTAATAATTCTCCTAAGAAAGTTTAATAACATAAAATTTTGAACTCCATATGATGGCCTGATGGTTAAGAGTGTTCACCGTCCCACGTGTGACCTGAATTCGAGTTGTGCTAGTCGCGTTTGTTGTTCGGGCTTTGCCCTGTTATAATAATTCAAAAAAAAACACACACAAAATCTTAATAATAATAATAATAAAAGAAACCACCAACACACACTCATAGGAGCGGAGCCAAACACTCACAAGAGCGAAGTCAAGGGTGGCTGGCAGGGGCCTCGACCTTCCTAAAATGGAAAATTTCACCTTTAGTTTTTTTATAATTTTAAAAATTTTACATTAGTATATGATAAAATTACATTTTGACCTCTCAGAATGAGAAAAAATTGATTTAATTCTTTAAAAATTATAAAGATATAAATTATTAAAATGGTGAAATTTCAGTTTTACTATTATAAAGATATACAACTTTATTCTAGTACCACTCAAAATTTTCTGGCTCTACTCCTACCCACCCACAAAACTAATTTAACTAAACTTTAAAATAAAAAGATTAACTGCACAATTAGTCCCTCACTTAAAGACGAAAATTCAAATTAATCCCTAATATAAATCGAATATCAATTTAGTCCTTGAATTAAACTAAAAATTCAAATAAGCTCACAATATCACAGTTTTTTTTTTTAAATATTTTCTTTCTCCAAATAATAAATTTAAATTTATTATGATTATATCCATCCAATTGGAAAGGAATGGAATATATTTTTATTTGACATATTGCATCTTCCTGGACATAAACTTAGAAAATATAAAGAAATTATTAGAGTAGTTATGATGGATAAGTCAAAGCCTCTTAACAATGAGATTGACTCCATATTTAGGTTCAATTATCAAACTCAAAGATGGGCAGTGCCTGTAGTTTGGTGAGGGAGCAAAAGTGAAATTCGACAAAGCAAGGGCAAGAAGTAGCTTGAGTTCGGCCAAGGCAAAATGCTGCCCCAAACATGTATGCGGTCCGAATCCAAATGGCAAATACACATGAGGGAACTTGCAGGCGCCACTGACTCCATTGGCAAACCTTTCAGGGTTGAATTTATGAGCATCAGGTCCCCATATTTCAGGGTCTTGGTGAAGTGTCACCGGCATTAACCAAATATTCACTCCTTTGGGCACATCAACTTCTCCAAATTTCATATCTTCTAAGGCCTCCCTCGATATAATAGCTCCTGGAGGATACAGCCTTAGCGTCTCATTGATCACCATTGTCAGCTGCCATCCATTCAAACATAGTTAATTGCAGGACATGTTACTGCCTCGTATATACGAATAATGTAGGTTGTGTGTGCTTACTGTTTTCATCCGTCGGATCATATCGGCATCTGGTATTTTGCCCTCACAAATTTGAACAACCTCGGCACGAACTTTGTCTTGCCAATCAGGGTTGAGTGCTAGAAGGAACAAGGTCCAAGCAGCTGTAATGGCTGTTGTTTCATACCCAGCAAAATATATGTTCTTGCAGTTGTCAACAATGAAGTTATCAGTTGCATCAGGGCTTAAATCACCGCTTTCAGCACCTTTCAGAATCATTTGTAGCAGATCTTCCTTTGATGTTTCTTCCTTGGCTTCATATACAGTTTTCAATATCAATGCTCGAACTTCTTTCTCCAATCTCCATATTTCCCTATTGCTCTTCGTCGGAAGATACCTGAAAATCCCAAACCCACTCATTTATATCAGATTCCAATTTCAACAAAGGAAAAGAAAACCGAATCAAATCGAACCGAACCTCATTCCAGGGAAGCCATTAGATAAAACTTTTTTAGACATGGCTTCTTGTAGAGCTCTAATTTTGAAGAAAATTTCTTCTCCTTTGGAATAATTGCTTCCAAAACAAGCCCTTGAGATAACATCCCTTGTAAACCTTCGTAAACAATCGTCAACTTTTATGTCTGCTGCTCCACCATGGCTGTCTATTTTGCTCTTCCATCCCTTCACCACCATAACTGAGCACTCCGCCATTAGGTGTGTCATACCCTACAACACATGGAAGACGCCAAAGTCCCAACAACATACTGTAATCAACATGATAATAAATTTAGAATTGATCCAAGGATGATTAATCGACATACCTTGACCTTGTCCATGTATAATTCAGGAGCAATGATTTTCCTTTGATGAGCCCATAAGGCACCATTTGAAGTTAAAATGCCTTTCCCAAGAAGAGGGCCTCGTTCCTTCTGTTGATAGGTGGGATTTCCCAAGTCCATTGAAGTGCATGTAATTATTTCCTTCACCAAATCAGCATCTGTTATGTGTAAAATCTGTATGTTGCCAAGCGAAAACAAAAAGGTTGGACCTGCAAATAAAAAGGTTTACAATGTTACTTCGTAATGTGCTTGATACAAGTATGTTAGAATGGTTATCGTCTCCAACTCGGGCCCAAAATTCGACTGGATTTGGGCTTAATGGGCTAATGGTATAAGCTAGATCCTGGGCCAAATTCTGACGTGCTCTCAAGTTGAACTCGCTCTTCTGCGAGATTACACGTGTATAAAAGCATATAGGCACGTGGTCAATCTAGGACAGGGTACGTGTCTATATACATGAAGTCTACCTAATATGTCGTATCAATGAACAGTATCCGTATCATATAAATACAACAACATCGCTATCTGAGAAAGATAGGTAAACACTCAACAAAATACAAATAATTTCTACAATTTTCTTGATGAAAATACCATATTGTTTTATCCACTGATGGAAGAAAGGGAAGACAGTAGAGGAATTGTTGTGGGTAATGTGCTGTTGGGCCAAAACTGAGGAGGACTGAGACTGTGCCTTCTTGATGTCAAGTGTATTACCAAGCAAAAATGTAGGAGCGGGACCCTGGATGCCTTGCTTTCGGAGCTTGGCACGCAGCCTCCGGGGCTTCCAAATCATCGAATCAAATAGCTGAATCACCAGTCCAATCAACCCAATCAACAGGCCTGTTCCACTCATCTTCAACACCAGCAATGCCAACTCCATGCCTTTCAATTCTCTCTCTCTCTCTCTCTATGCAGTGACAATTATGGTACTTACAATCTTTTCATGCCTAAGATTTATATATGTGTATGTACATGTAATAACAACAAAAATAGGTATATTAAGAATCCATAACAGACGTTAAAGTGAGGTCAAGTTGGTGGATGTTGGAGCTCAGAATCTTGAGTTTTATAAGAAAATAAAGGCCAATGATAACAATGTCAGCAGTCCATAGATTATACATATGCTCCTTCTTGGACAGTTGTAAACAAATTTATTCATTTACAAAATATTTCACCATTATTGCATTTAGATTCCAACGTTCGGGTTATTCGTATAATTGTTGTATCGAAATCGAATTTTCAATCAAATCAATCTATATTGAGTTTAAATAAGGTAAATTATAATCCGGACTTGTTTGATTTAAATTAAAATTTTAATAAAAAATTAATATTATTTTATTTGAATTTATAAAAGCACTCTTTTTGATATATAGTTTTTAAGTTATAAGTACAATCACAATCATGAATACAAACAATATATATTTGGATAACTATTATTAGAATCAACCATTAGAAAATTCATTCGGGCAGAACTGATAATTAGAATATATCTAGACTTAAATTAGAATAAAATTTATAAATAAAAAAAAAAACTCCTACATGATTTACACATAGTGAGACTTAAACTTGAGATCTCAAAATTTCGAAAGCCTCAATCTTGTCAGTAACATTTTTAATATTTGTTTGCTAGTCTAGGGGCGACACCGAAATTTTATTAATTTTATTGTTAAGGGTTAAGATAAAAATATAAATTATTAGGGGCAAAGTAAAAAATATTATAATAAAAGACTTAAATTTAGTTAGAAAATTTTTAGAGGGATTAAAAAAAATTCACCATTTTATTCAAGGGGCCAAGGTCCCTTCCCGCCCTCTTTGGATTCGTCTTTATGTTAGATTTTTTTTCTTCTAGAGTCAAACCCCTATGTAAGTCTTGTGTGTCATTTTTATGAGAAATTATTTTATGGTCTCTTCTCACCACATCATCCACGATCACTTTTCAATTATTTAATATTACATTATTTTGATAATTTTTTACTTCGAACCCGAACCTTGAACCCTAACCTATTCGGAGTTTGGGATTTAAGGTTTAGAGTTATAAGTTTAGAGTTTAGAGTTACAAGTTCAGAGTTTAGGATCCATGGTTAGATTAAAAAATTACCAAATTTATGTATCAATGACATGAAAAAATTATCGAAATATCATTAAATAATTGAAAAATGATACAGGATGGCGTAACACTCATGTTTCATACAATCATTTCTCTTTTACATATTAGCTAAATTAAAGCTATGAAATCCTACTATAATAAATGCAACTTAAAAGATTATGGTTTCCCACTTTTATAGAGGCAGAGAGCATTAATTCGATTTTGTTTCGACGAATTCAATAGATGTTACAATGCAAGAAACATTGGGTGTTTAGACAAGTCCTAAGAAAAGAAATCAAATCATTAATCGTTTAGCTAAAATATCTTTTGTTGAGAAAGATAGTATACTGATAATAACATGTGTGCCTAGGGAATTGATTGACTTTTTTGGATAAAACAAGGCTTCCGGTGCTTTTGATAATTTAGTTTAAATTAACTATCTCCTATTTTTATTCACCTATTTTTTTTATTGTTCAATGTTTTTTCTTCTGGTTTAATAAAATTTACCAATTCTATAATGTTATATAAATAGTTTTTCAGAATATTTTTTCCCTTGCCTAGTTCTAGAATATAATGATTTAATATGATGTGAGAAACAATATAATTTTTTTTTAAGTTCATGGTTGTTTCTCTTAATAATATGATTTTTAAAGTTTAAATTTGAATTTTGTACTTGAGTGTAGAATGTGTATTAATATTACACCAAACACTGTTCGCTGAACCATGTCTTAATCAATATATAATTCAATTTAACATGTTATTTTAAGAATGAGTATTATAAATATTTACTTCATATTTAGAAATACTTTTCAATTGAAAACAATTTTCATTTAAAATTCATTTTAAATATCAATAAGTGGTTGGTGTAATGGTAAGATATATCGTACTATCAAGAGGAGAATACAAATTCAAACCTTGAAAATAATATTATTTGAAGAGATAATCACGAATCCTGATAATAGATTGTAAAACGTACCTCTAAAATATTTAAAACAATTAATTTTAAATAAGTTTTTAAAAGGAAATTTCGTTTATAATTTAAATATCGTTAAACTTTTTTTAAAATAAAAACTTATTTCTTACAATAATTTAATTTAACATGTTATTTTTATAATTTTAATTATTAATTTGTAATATTATTTTTTGAATTTTTTTTACTTATATTATTTAGTTCAATCAAATATTATAAATAGGATATTTAGCTAAGGGTTAAGGAAGCAATTTCTTTAGTTGATCGCAACCTTTAATGTTATTGCGTTTTCTTTTATTTATGAATTGCTAAACTTTCTTTTTAAATTTCGGGATTCAATTCTAAAAGTTTGTGAGATTTAATTGTTGTTCATATTTTTTCTTGGTTTTTATTATTTACATGTATTTTATTTTAATTACAAATATTCAGGGTTGTTGAATATAGGGCCTATATTTTATAATTTAGAATATTTGTCTTATAAATTAAAATAGTTAAATCTGTAAGCATTTAATTGATTCTAATGCTTGTGACAAACAACATAATCAAATATAAACTAAATATGCGATTTATGTTATGCGGACATGTGATCTAATCTAAATAAGCTCTGCTTGCTTGTTTTTGTTAGAATTAAGTTTCTCTTTCTTAATGCTATTGATAAGCTAAATCGTAAGTGTGAAGTTATAAGGTTGTTTATTGATATGGGGAATAATTTCAACGGGCTTCTTGTTAGCTATCAACAAAGTAAAAACGGATTGATTGCTAGGCGTGACGTTGGCCATTATAACTAATTTATAAAAAAACTTGAAATTATCTTTGCATCGATATTCAAACTAGTTAATCAAATGAAGATTTTACCTCTAGTTAGAACTATCTTATTGATTTTCCTTTAATTTTGATTGTTATCATGTTTATTATGTTTTGAACAATCTCTTTATAAGTTCTGATCATGTCTATTTTTTTTATACAAATCTAAAATTATCTATTGTCTCTCCCTAACCCATAAATAAGAGGATAATGCGCTTCAGCACATTCGAACTCACATCCTCTTGCATTGACAACAATGCTCATGCCAATTGAGCTAAGATTCAATCAGACATGTATGCTTTAAATTTTAATTTTAGTTTTCAATTTTCTAAACCCTATTATCCTTACTTTGCTTATTATTATTTAAGAAATAAAATTATCACTAATCTATGGATACAACCTTACTCATGACTATCTATTAAATTTAAGTTTTTAGTAGAATTTTTTTTAACAATCTCATTATAATTTCTAATCATATCTACTCTTTTTTTAACACAATGCCTAAAATTATCTATAGCCCTTCCTCAACCAATAAATAGGAAGACAATACGTTTCAACACACTTAAACTCACATCCTCGTTCATTAGTAACAATACCTATTTTAATCAAGTTAAGACTCAACCAGCTAAAATTTTATTTTTAAACAAATATACAAGTAATTATAATATTTTAAATATTAAATATAGTAAAAGCATATGGGAATGAAATTAGGATGTGTATATTTCATTGAATAATATAGGTGTATATTTATATATGAATCACTTGAATGTGTGATGGATATATAACTCATAATCAATCACCAATTAGCATTAGCCCTCTTCTTGAGGAAGAGAGATAGAGAATAGAAGGAAATAAATAAATAAATAAATAAATAAATAAAAAGGAAAAAGGGGTACCACACTGCAGCTCCCAATCCCCTTTAAACCGACACACAGTCGGCTCTTCTTTTCCTTCCCTCGTTTTTCACAAATATTACCCTTTTTTTTTTCTTTTTCTTTTCTTTTCTCCAAGATTTTTAAATTTAATATTATGTAAATTAAAATAAATATAAGTTTGAATATAAAATATAAACGGTAAGCTATTAAAATACTCATTTTTATTTTTTTCAGGTTACATTTAATTACTTATATTTAAAATATTATATTTTAGTTATTTACATTATTATATCATAATGTTTTAGTCACTAAGCCGTTAATTTTATTAATAGTGTAACAGTAAGTTGACGTGGCACGTTAAATCATCATTTCAAACAAAAAATTTAGATTGAATTATACAATTGATCCCTATATATATTTTTTTGTTTTGAGCAATTTAA
The DNA here is from genome assembly GCA_005610355.1 of Gossypioides kirkii. Classification (NCBI taxonomy): domain Eukaryota; kingdom Viridiplantae; phylum Streptophyta; class Magnoliopsida; order Malvales; family Malvaceae; genus Gossypioides; species Gossypioides kirkii. The sequence goes on from CP032248.1 coordinate 29,597,598, forward strand.
TTTTTTCTTTTACTTTAAAAAAGATGAGGAATGAAGGAAAGTATGGGAGAAGCATAAGAGAATGGAAAATAAAGAGGAAAAAAAAGTTGAAAGAATATAAAAGAAAGTTATTCAAAGCGAAAAAAATCTGGCAACTAATTGTATAATTTAACCTAAATAATAATTTAACGTGTCACGTCAGCTTATCATTATATTGTTAATGATAATTAACGGTTCAGTGATTAAAATGTAATATTTCAAATATAAGTGACTAAAATATAACATTATAAAAATAAAAGTAACTATTTTGATAATTTATGCAAACATAAATCATTTTGGGAGAAGGATGGTGTTGGCACCAAAGTGCAAAACATGATGTATTTATTCAATTATACAAAAGACAAAATCAAAAGTGCTGATTCCATTGATTTGTCTACAATAAAGCATATAGTGCTTCAAAAATATAGAAAAGAAAAAGAAAATGGAGTATTAAAGCTTCCTACTTTTAATTTTAACTAAGTAGCTTTATGTATATCATGAGACAAAGAGAAAAGGCAAAGGTGAAAATCACATGCAACCCACTTTCACATACATAGACCAAAATTTTGCCTCACTTACAAGAAAAGCATAAACCCCACTTCTTATAACATTCTCCATTACCTTCCTCCTTTTCATATATATATATATATATATTTATATATATATAAGCCTTGATCACCACTGCCCTATTCTGCTACCAAATGATATAGTTCTCTCAAGCATTGTTTTGCTTGCAATCCAAATGAAACCTACAGAGTTTGAACCTCAAAGTCTCTGATTTTGTTGAGTTTACTCCCAAAACTTTTCCAAGTTTTCCTTGTTTGATCTTTAGCTTAAACAGTTAAAAGATGAGGGCAGGAGTTTGCAGTGTGCAGCAAACGTTAACAGCTGAGGCTTCCAACATGGTGAAGCAATCAGTTGGGCTTGCTAGACGGCGAGGGCACGCCCAAGTCACTCCCCTTCATGTCGCAAGTGCTTTGCTTGCATCCCCTAATGGCCTTCTTCGACGAGCTTGTCTTCAATCTCACTCTCACCCTCTTCAGTTCAGAGCTCTCGAGCTTTGTTTCAATGTCGCGCTTAATCGTCTCCCTGCATTCACTTCTAACCCTTTGTTAGGCCCTCAAAGCCTCCATCATCATCATCCTTCCCTTTCCAACGCCTTGGTTGCGGCCTTTAAGCGAGCTCAGGCTCATCAACGCCGAGGAACCATTGAGAACCAACAACAACCCATATTAGCTCTCAAAATAGAGTTACAACATCTCATAATCTCCATTTTAGATGATCCTAGTGTGAGTAGGGTAATGAGGGAAGCTGGTTTCTCCAGCCCACAAGTTAAAACCAAATTAGAACAAACAGTCTCCTTAGAGATATGTTCCCAAGTTCCCTCTACTAAGGAAAATCCCATTTCCAAGCCCCAAGTTGTTGGTCCTAATGTGTCAAATTCTCAGTTCTTGTTTGGGTCTTCATTAAGCAAACCAGCAGATCAACATAGGAACCAAAACATATCAAATGTTTTGAACACAATTGTGAACAAAAGGAGAAACACAGTGATTATAGGGGAGTGTGTAGGCAGTGTCGAGAGTGTCGTTAAAGGGGTGATGGATAAGTTTGAGAAAGGCCAAGTTTCTGGGGATTTAAGATATCTGCAATTTATCAAGCTTCCACTTTTTTCATTGAGAAATCTTGCTAAAGATGAAGTGGAACAGAAACTTGTAGAGCTTAAGTGCCTAGTGAAGAATTATATAGGAAGAGGGGTTGTTTTATATTTGGGTGATCTCAAATGGATTTCAGAGTTTTGGTCTAACAATGGGGAGCAAAGAAGAAACTATTACTGCCCAGTGGAGCACATTATCATGGAGATTAAGAGATTAGTGTGTGGCATTAGGGACAGTGGGAAGTTTTTTCTTCTGGGAATTTCAAGTTTTCAAAGTTACATCAAGTGTAAAACAGGCCATCCTTCTCTTGAGACAATTTGGGAACTTCATCCTCTTACAATTTCAGCTGACAGCAGCTTAAGCCTCTGTCTCAATCTAGCTGACAGGTAAATCCAGTAAGGAAAATATTAAGTGTCCATGGATGAATTGTTTTATCTTTCTTTTTCTCCTCTCTTTACATGTTTTTTTCCTTCATTTGCAGTTTTCCAGTAGATGAAGCTGTAGGAGTAAATAAGAACCAGACTCCCTTAACTCATAGATTGCTCAACTTTGACAAGGAAGCTGATCAAAGCACTGCAAGCAGCAGTCTCCGGAATAAGGATTTCATCAGTACTGCAATCGTCTCTTCTAGTTCAAGTCTGCCTTCATGGCTCCAAGAAGCCAAAATAAACCCACTCCATCATAAGGTATCTGTTCTATATTTAAATTGCTGTCGAGGTCGCGTTTTTCGATTGAATCATGTTTATCGTGATTGTGATAAATATCTAATACTATATATGTTTTGTTCTCTATAGGATTCAGTACAGAAAGAGCATCAGTTTTGGATATCCGAATCAGAACACACAGATGAATTAGGCTATGGAGTCCCCTTGGGATTTGATCCTAAACCAGACCTCCTCTCAAACCCCAATTCCAGCCCCAACTCAGCTTCTTCAAGTGAGGCAACTGAGGTTGACATTGATGGCCTTAACGAGTTCAAGATTCGGAATGCTGAAAACATGAACATTCTATGCAGTGCATTAGAGAAACAGGTTCCATGGCACAAGGATCTGGTTCCAGAAATCGTTAGCACCATACTTGAATGCAGGTCAGGGACGAGAAAAGTCAAAAGCTGGTTAAACAGGAGAGAAACCAAAGAAGAAACTTGGTTGTTGTTCTTAGGAGCTGACCATGAAGCCAAGAAGAAGATTGCCAGAGAGTTGGCTAGATGCATTTTCGGTTCTCAAAACAACATGGTCACCATCTCTCCCTCATCGAGAACTGCAGATTTGATTGAAGAATCCAACAACAAACGAAAGAGGGATATGTGGAGCAGCAATTATGTTGAGAGATTGGGTGAGGCATTGAATGAGAATCCTCACAGGGTGCTCTTAATGGAAGACATGGAACAGCTTGATCATTGTTCCATGGAAGCCATGAAACAAGCAATTGAAAATGGGAGAATAAGCATTTCAGATGGTGAAACAGTTGGTGTTAAAGATGCAATCATCATTTTCAGCTGCAAAAGCTTGAATGCATTGTCAAGAGGTGGTAGTTCTTCAAGAAAAAGGACAAAGATTTGTGAAACAGAAGATGAGATCAAGGAAACAGATGAAATGGAGCACAAAAACTCATCAATCTCTCTAGACTTGAAGATTGCACTTGAAGATTATAGTGCAGGTGATGATATTGGAATTCGGGAATATGTTGATAAGCTAATCGTTTTCAGATCAGTTCAGGAACTTTGAGGACTAATTGACAGGTTCCATAGATGAGGCAAATTATTTTGTTTTCCTTTTGTTTTTTTGTGGGGAGGGATAGAACAAGAAAAAAAAAAGAAAAGAAAACCAAACTAACGTGGTGGGTATACAATGAAACGGGTGGGGTGGATTGGAATGACAAATTATGTTATAATTATTGTATAATTATGTATCTTTGATGATGTTGTTAATATATAAATATGTACTTTAATTGTTGTTTTGGGAAATTTATTTATGTTTAGTAAACTATGAGTTTAAAAAATAAAATTATATGAGGAATATATTTATAAAAGTTTATATAAATAGTAAATATGACTTTGGTTAAATGGTTTAGTTTAAATGGTAAAAGTCCAAACACTATTTTTGACTCGTTTTCAAGTTGTTGAAGGGTTATTGTATGCTCCTCTGTAGGATTGTTTTTTTCTCTGTATGCTCCTCTGTAGCATCGTTTTTTTGGTATTTCTCCTTTTTTGAGTGTTGACTTTTGTTTTCCTTTTGTTTTGTGTGGGTTATGGATGCGGCTTTGGCTTATCTCCATTTGGAAGACGATGAAGATAGTGGTGAGGGGGTTGGATGGGAAATAGATCAGGAACATGTTTTGGAGGATGAGAGTTTGGAGCTATGTATAGTGGGCTGTTTTCTTACGGCTACCACCATTAATTTCCAATCTATGAAGTCAGTTTTAGCAAACTTATGGCATCCTCTTGGGGGTGTTATGATTACTAGTATTGGAGAGAAGCGATTCTTTTTTCATTTCTATTGTGAAGTTGATATTACTAGAGTGGTTAACGGTTCACCTTGGACTTTTAATAACCATTTGTTGGTTATATAGTCTTTGTCTAATGGAGATGATCTTTTGGAAATTCCTTTGCTGAAAGCGGGGTTTTGAGTACATATCCACAATCTTCCCTCCGGGTTATATTCTGAGACGATGGCCAAACAGATTGGCAATTTTATTGGAGAATTTGTGGAGTACCATCTTAAGGCGGTAACGATGGGGTTAAAGAATTTTATGAGAATCAAAGTTCTGGTAGATATTAGGCAACCCCTCAAACGAAGGAAAAAATTGATTGTGGGGAAGTCAAAAGAATTATTTGTCAATTTTAAGTATGAACAGTTGACAACTTTTTATTTTCTTTGTGGTCGATTAGGACATAACGAAAGCTTCTGTCCCATATGTATGATTAAGGGGAGCATGGAGTTACCGATGGGTTGTGACATTTCTCTCAAGGAGGTAGCATAGAAACCGACGGTCAGTGGCAACATTTGGCTGAGGGAGCCAAGGGCTATTTGGGGAAATAAATCTAGGGAATTAAATGTTGATAAAGAGAATTTGGCTTTTAATGCTAATCTATCTGTTTTGATATGCAATGATGGCCAAAATTTGGGAATTAATTTAAGAGGGAAGTCAACTTTGCCAACTATGGATGAAGAATTAGTTGATGTGGCTGTGGATAGGGTTTTGTATGAGGATAGTCCACTTATGTTGATCGATGGGAAAAAATGGCTCACGTTGCAATTTGAGGCAAATAGGGTAATAAGAAATAATGCGTTTGTTTCATCTAGATTGGGAAACGAGGTAGTTTCGAACTCCTCAACGACTGAACCTGCGGGGTAGGTCAGCCGAGCATTATGAACTCATATGTAGGAACGTTCATGGGCTGGGGAACCGCGGCATGTTCGTAGAATTCAGTATTTGTTGAGAGTGAATCATCCCCATGTGTTTTTTTTTATTGAAACGAAGGTGCATACCAGAAAAATGGAGAAAATTCGTAGAAAGTTGGGGATTTTTCATGGTATCGATGTCCCTTCGAATAGGAGTAAAGGAGGGCTTAGCTTGGGTTGGAAAGATGATGTTACTATTGATCTTCGGGGGTTTTGTGATAGTGCAATTGATGTGTTTATCTCCTATTTGGAGTTTGATTCTAAATAGCGCTTTATAGGTTTTTACGGTGCTCAGGATAGACGTCGGAGAACTGAATCTTGGGATCTTTTAAGATGGTTAGGGCAGAATTTTAATGGCCAATGAGTGGTTATGGGTGATTTTAACGAAATTGTCTCTAATCATGAAAAGCAAGGAGGTAGACTTCGAGATAATAGACAGATGAATGATTTTGGCAATGCACTTGAAGATAGTGGTTTGGAAGATACGGGTTACAAGGGTTGTTGGCATACATGGGAGAGGGGTAATTTTGCCTCAAACAATATCTGTGAACGGCTCGATAGGGGAGTGGCACCATCCGAGTGATTTGATATTTTCCTTAACTATGAAATCCACCATCTCAATAGCTTAATTTCAAACCACTGTTCGTTATTACTTGATACTACTATTACGATTACGCGAAATTTTAGACAAAGGCTGAGTTTTAAGTTTGAAGTCAAATGGCTTTTGGAAAAATCTCTTAATGTCACTGTAGCCTCTTTGTGGACAGAAGAGCAACATCTTTTGGCGTCGGATCGGTTAGCTTTTTTGGGAAATGGATTACAAACGTGGGATAGCAAACGGCATAAAGAGAATATCCTTACCAAAAATCAGTTTCAAAATCGGCTTGAGGATTTGTACAAAGAAGAAGTGAACGATGATGTCCTCAAAGAGATTATAAAAGCCAAAGTGGAGTTCAATTTGAAGATTGATAAGGAGGAGGTCCATTGGGAACAGTGGTCTCGAGCTAATTGGTATGGAGATCGTAACTCTAAGTTTTTCCATTCTTATGCTAATTTTAGGTGTAAAATGAATTCTATTAAGGGGTTGCGTGATGGGAAAGGAGTTATCAGGACGGAAGAGGATGATAAATTGCATATTGCAATTTCTTATTTAAAAAATATATTCTCCAGTTCGCGAAATGTGATTAGGAGCGAGGTGTTTGAGGGGTAGGTTCTTGTGTCACTCAAAGGATGAATGAGTGGCTTATTTCAGAGTTCAAAGGAGAAGAGATTGATGTGGCGGTTAAAGAAATGGGGTCCATGAAGGCCCCAGATTATGATGGTTTTCACTTTTGGCCGCTTATTGGGTCTAACATTACGCAGTTTTTTTTACAAGTCCTCAATAGGGAAATATCGATGGATCAAATTAATTTCATAAGAATTGTTTTGATCCTCAAGACTAATAAGGCAGATTCAATGTCAAAGTATCGCCCTATTAGTTCGTGCTCCGTCTTATTTAAAATTATATCTAAGGTCCTTGCCAACCGTTTGAAGATAATTTTAGAGGACTATATTGATGAAGCTCAACGAGCTTTTGTGCCGGGTCATCATCTTATCTTAGACAATGTTCTTGTGGCTTACGAATTGATGCATTCCCTAAAAAGAAAGAGATTAGGCAAGAAAGGATCGTTTGCTTTGAAGCTCGATATGAGCAAAGCATACGATCGTGTCGAATGGGATTTTATCGAGAAAATGATTACTACAATGGGTTTTGATGATCGTTGGGTTACTTTGATTATGCACTGTGTTCAATCAGTTTCATATTTAGTCATGGTTAATGGGAGATCAAGTGAGGTGTTTCGTCCGAATTGTGGGTTACGTCAAGGAGACCTGCTCAGTTCGTATTTGTTTTTAATTTACACGGAGAGGTTTTCGTCTCTACTCAAAGTGGCTTCAGGGGTTGAGAGTTTGTCGAGGTAGCCCGACTGTGACTCATATGTTTTTTGCAAATGACAGTATTGTTTTTGGAGAGGAATCCGAGCAAGGGAGCCTAGTTATTAAAAGAATCCTTGAGAATTATGAAAGAGCTTCGGGACAACAAGTTAATTTTGAGAAGTCTGTCATTTTCTTCAGTTCGAATATAGAAGAGGATATGTGTAATTGGGTTGTTAATAATTGGGGGTACATCGTTTCTTCAATATGGAACGGTATTTGGGTCTTCCGACTTTGATTGGTAGGAGAAAAAGGGAAGCTTTTTATCATCTTTGTGATAGAATGAGGGTTAAATTCAATTGTTGGTCTAATTGTTATTTATCGCAAGGTGGAAAAGAAGTTTATATTAAAGCTGTTCTTCAAGCTTTGCCTATTTTTGCAGCTATCCATCATACGTTTGGAGGAGTATTTTTGCACCATAAGTCCTTATGTTTATCATTTGTTGATGGAGGAGTATTTTGGAAGATGGCACAGGCTGGAAACTGGGTTGTGGGAATACGATAAATATATGGTCAGATGTGTGGCTTCCTAGATGGGCTAGTAGAAGGTCAGTAAAAGTTTAGTTTATCATTCTGTCTCTATGATATTTGATTTAATAGAGCATACACCTCAAAAATGGAAAGAAGAAGTCATTACCAGTATTTTTGATGCGGAGGAAGCAATTGCCATTCTTTGTGTTCCTTTGCCCCGTGTTGCTGAAGAGGATATTATGGTGTGGGTGTGGGATAGTACTAGTGAATACTCCGTAAAAAGCGGTTACAGACTCTTAAATAGTAAAGACATTACAGTAAACACTTCCACGATAAACAAAAAAATTTACAAAAAAATTTGGACTCTGAATCTTCCACCTAAAAGTAAGATTACTATTTAGCGCATGATTAAAAATTTTATACCCACTGCTCAAACTCTTTACAATCGAAGGATTGCTCCTACTTTAACTTGTTTGAGATACGAGTTTTAGACGGAATCCACCCTACATGTGGTCTTGGAATGTGGCCCTGCAAAAGATGTATGGGATCAAATGGATTTGACTTGGGTCATTGAGACTGATCTTGTTACTTTCTGGGATTGGTAAGTTACCTTATTATGAATAATGGGCCTGATAGCAATAGCAAGATTTTGCTTACTGTTTGGATGTTATGGTATGCTCGCAACAAGAATGTGATGTAAGGACAACAACAGACAACATTTGAGATTAGGGCAAAAGTTGAGAGTATGCTGGTCGAATTAACAATGTTTAAGAAAAAAGTACCTGTTAAGATGTAACAGAGTGTGCCTAGATGGTTACCTCTAGAAGGCTCGAGGATGAAGGTTAATTTTGACACGACTATTCATCACTGTCGAAACCACCTCGAAATGGAGCTTTGAAAAAAATTATTTTAAAATTTTGAAAAAATGGGAGTCGCCACCAATCTTTTATGTGGGTGTGATTGGATCACCACGAAATGTTTAAAGTACGTTTAAAATGTTGGTCTTCGAAATCCAAAAAAACAAGTTCGAGAGTCGGTTACGTATAAGGAAGGATTAGCACCCTCATACACCCAAAATTGGTACCACATGATTATTTTCGGGTCTTGTTTGTAAACTTTGAAAGTTCGAATAAAATTTAAAATATGATCCTCGAATGCATGAGCTATTTAAAGAAGTCGATTTTGTTAAGAAATCCCGATTTCAAAGTGATCGGGAAGGAAAGTTACGTCCAGTGAGTTAGGACACAACATTTCGAGATCCAGAAATAACGAGCCTTCCTTTGTAAAACGTTTTAAATTTTGAAGAAGGATATTTAATTATCTTGATTTGAAGAAAGGTTGCACCTAGTGAGTTAAGGTGTACATTTCATAACCAAAGATAAGGAAATGTTGCCTCGATTAAGGGTATTCGATTATTTCGGTTTGAAAAAAATCGCACCAAGTAAGTTAAGGCGCAAAATTTCGAAACTCGAAATAAAAGAATATTGCCTCGATTTTAAAATTTTTTTTATGAAAAACGATTTTGAAAACATTTATGCGAGTTTAATGAGCAATTATTGACGGATATTAAATAACACGAAGTAAAATAACTAAGAAAATAAAACGATAAGCAAAAAAAACAAAACGAACATGATATACGAGTGCATAATACTTAAAGTTAAATGCAAATATTAATAAAGAAGAAAAATGATACAATCGGGATTGAAAACGGGACTTTTGGATACTTAGGGGCAAAATGGTAATTTTGATGAAATCGAGGGTAAAATGGAATTTTGGAAAGTTCGGGGGTAAAATGGTAATTTTTGGTAAAATCAAGGTTAAAATGGAATTATGGAAAATTCGAGGGTAAAATGGCAATTTTGGTAAAATTAGGGTTAAAAATAGAATTTTTAAAAAGTTTGGCAGTAAAATGGTAATTTTGGTGAAATCGGGGGCAAAATGGAATTTTGTAAAACTTGGGGGTCAAAATGTAATTTTTAGAAAGTTTTAGGGTTAAAATATAATTTTAAAGAAGTTTGGGGGTCAAAATGTAGTTCTCAAAAAGTTTTAGTGTTAAAATATAATTTTTGGATAGTTTAGGGACTTTCAGGGTAATAAAACCAAATTAGGGTGACACGTGGCAGCTCCAAAGGCATCTAGAAGCCAAAGGACTAATTTAAAAATCTTGAAAAATTTCTGAGCCAATGTTATAATTAAATAGAAGTTTATTTAAGGACTAAATTAAAATAAATTAAAAATAAAAGGGACCAATTGCATAAATAAGCTAAAACAGTGACACGTGGCAGTCTCTGATGCATTCAAAATGTTAAAGGATTAAATTAAAAAGTAATTAAAATAATTGGGCTAAATTAAAATTAATTAAAAATATGGAAAGGACCAAATTGAAACAATTAAAAATGCGAAAAGACTAAACGCGTAAATAGACCATTTGTTGAAAACACGCGGATCCTAAAGGTCCACCGGGTCGGATCGAGTCGGGTCTATGGGTCCTATATAAAGCTACTTTAAACCCTTTTTTTTCATTTCATTTTTAAAAAAATTTCAAAAAATATCTTATTTTCTCTCCAAAGCAAACCCACGCCGGCCACCCTTCAACCCCGCTTCGGCCACTGCTCCGTCCGGCATCCAGTGCGCATCCACGGCCAAATGCCACCGCCGGGGACTCCTCGCCGTGCTCCGATGTCGCTCCTGTCCTCGGGTACGCAATCCGACGCTCCACGCGCAATCACACGCGCCCGCCGATAAGTCTCTTTTCTTCTTTTATTTTTTTTTCTTCATTCAAAACAAAACCCAGATCTGGAAATCCAAATCTGGAATTTTCCAAAACATTTTCTTTTTATTTTTTTCTTTAAAACATCTCTTATTTTCTCTTGAAAATACCTATTTTAAAACTTCAAAAAGTGATCTGATTTGTTGAAATCCATGTTCTTGGTTTTTGATCTGTTTCATTCTATTTACTATCCTCTAGGTTTGTTTTTAACCCCTTTTTGACTTCCATTTTCAAAAACCTATTTATTTAATTCTTTGGTTTGTGAAAATCCGATCGGATGCCCTCCTTGCGTGCGAACGACGGTCGAAGGAGCATCTACCATGGATGTAACGGTGACGGTGACAGGATTGGCTCTGGCGGCGGTGGTCAGTTGAAGATAAGTCCCTTTGAATTCTTTTTTTATTATTTAATAAAAGTATTATTGTTATTATTAACATTAATGAAAAATATTTAATATCTTATCTATATTTAATACGTTTGAAAATAAATTAATATGATAATAAATAGTAACAGACACATACTTAATGCATTTTAACATGTATTGTAAGTTCAAAGAATGTGAAGGCAGTTATAAATGATAATAAATGTTTATTGGAATACCTGGGTACCTGAATGGGAAGACTTTGAAAGTTTTGGTTATCTGTATCCCCAACACCCGAATATGAACGGTGGAATATTGAAAGTATAGGCTGCTTCTTTGTATTAATCAAGAGTATTTGAAAAACAAAAGTCCCCCTTTACAATGTTTGATTCTGGCTTTTATAGTCAAAATTTCTATCATTACAATTTGTTTCTTGCAAATTAATGCCTATCTTGTTTCTTCTTTTTTGTTTTTGCAGGTCCGACGCAAGGGTGGCTGTAGCAGTCGGCTGTAGCTGATGATGGCAGAGGTGAGTTGATGGTTGAAAAAGATGTAGTCTAGGCTGACGTGGCTAATTGGCCTTCTGTTTAGGCTGCTGAAATTTGGGGCATTTGGGCTAGCAAAATTTAGTCCAATTGGGCTTGTAAACTTGGGCTTGTACTTGGATTTTATTTGTAAATGAACATATTAAATGTATTTTAAATTTAAATTTAAATTTAAAATAAACTTAATTTTAAAATAAATTTAAACTTTATTGGGCCTAGATAAATTGGGCTTCAACAATCACAATAACAAGCAATCCAGTTCTGGTATGGTGATTAGAAATAGTTTGGGTCTAGTGATGGGGAGTGGTATGATAATACATGACTATGTTTCAAATCCGTTTGCTGTTGAAGTCATGCACTGATTTTCATAAGAGATTTGGGTTTCCAGAATGTGGTGGTGGAAGGAGATTCTAGAACCATTATTGTGAAGGCGAGAAGAGGGGTGTGGGATAGATTTGAAATTGGAGTATACATTAAAGAAATCAGTTTGTTGGCTCTTACTTTTGATTCCATTTCTTTTATACATGCATATAGGGAATCTAATTCTTTAGCTTACGTTATTGCAAATTTGGGGTTCAAGATAGGATCTTCTCAGTTTTGGATTGAGGAAGTACCTTCAAAAGCTATGACAATTGCTGAAAAGGAACGGGTGACGCCAATATAGCTTCATTTGGGCTCGTTTTGACTCTTTGTTTGGGGATTTTCTTATTCTGAAGACGATCACGACTTTACTCTTGATTTCTGTTTTTGAAGAAGAAGGCTGAAGGTTTTCTTTGAATGTTCTGATAGTTGCCTTTTCATTCACCGAGGTATTATTTTTATTGTTTCTTTGTTTCTTTAATTTTGTTTTATTTTCAGTTTATTTCTTTTATTTCCCAGTTGGTCTAATTGGTGGAGGTTTTCTAGACTTGTGTGGTTTAAACATGTGTAAGTATGGTCTATGTTGTGCTTTATTTAATTTCTTTATAATAAATAAAAGCCTCGATATTCTTATTAAAAAAAAGTTTAAATGGTGAAAACTTTGAAAGTATAGGCTTAAATTTTATTATGTGTATATTTTACTATTTTTCTATGCAACAGATATGTTAGTGATTTCTCTTGGTCTAACCGACATTAAGTCCATCAGGGTGCTTATCATCTCCTTGTGAGCATGAAACCTTCCCAGGAACATCTGCCCAAGCTAAGTAAAGCTTCAAACAGATCCTTGTGGCAAGGACAAGTACTAATCCTTCGCACTTCCCCTGAGCGATATGTCAATTAGACAGAGAGAATTAAACACTCAACAATTAGTGTAGTGAGCGTGGACACATTTCTGGCCTTGAGATTGAATCAAAAAGTTGAAAATGGCTCACCCGAACCAGGAATTCCTACACGGCTTACCTCTAAATCGAGAAGAGAGATAGGAGATCGGTAACCGTCTCTAGGGAGCGAACCTCTTTATTGGCTAGTTTGTTAACTAGCTAGAGAACTTGGGCAGTTCTGGTCAAGGGGGTACCCCTCATTTTTTTTAATCTGAATTTTCCTTCGGATCAAGGGACATCTAACCCTTTTGACCAGGAAACATCATAACAACACTTGGTGAGTTTACAAGAGCAAATATGAGTGATGAAGGAGAAAATGTCAGAGAAAAATATTAGGTTTGAGCAACAATAGCTGTACCACCATGAGCTATTAAGGCAAAATGAAGAGATGAGGAGGAGGAAGACGCAGTCGAACCGCTCTGACCACCAAGAGAATGTTGTGGATTTAATCCATGTATTTAATTTGATCAATTTAATCCTTGTACTTTTCGAATTGATCAATTTTAGTCTTGTCCCAAACAGTAGATATGTTTGATAACCCAAAATGAAAACTACTAGATAGAATTTTTCTACAAAAAGTGTAGAAAAATGGTTAGTAGATAGGACCTATTAATTCTTTAATAAAGAATAAATTCAATGGTTTATTTTATTTTATTTTATTTCATTTAACATGGTATCATCATTTATCAAACAAACTAATTATATTCGGTATTTAATTTTAAATAAAATATCAAACATATTTTATAACTTAAATTCAATACTTATTTTTTCCACACTTGTTTTTTTCAGAATTTAATTTTTCAATTTATCAAACATAGCTTAAAAATTACCAAATTAAAGCAAAGGGACTAAATCCACAACTTTCATAAAATATAAGGATTAATAACATAATTTAATATATTATTTAATATTATACATTTTAATTAATTTAATCCTTAGTTGGTTAAACTTTGTAGCTTCTGTTGCTACCTTAGGTTTGTTGTTTTCTTAAAATAAAAAATGCAATGAACGTGCTAGACTACAGTGACCGCTACTACTTGGCACTACGAACTGTGCAAACAAAACAGAAATAACACCAAGGTTTGTTTATGCAGTTCAGTTTTTCTATGTCTGCAAAGCCTAACTCAGTAAGTAATTCCATTATCTTTTATCACGAATACAACAAGTGGTTCACACTCTATCACTCCCTAAGTATAGAGATCTTACCTTTGTACCTAAAGACGAGAACACTCACCTCTAAATCCTCCCCCAAAGAACTTAACCAGTAAACACTCCACAATGTTTACAATTCAATTTACACTCTCTCATAAAAAAAATTCCTCAATGAGAAAATTAGAATGCACTTAATAAGCTTGCGTTACATAACCTAGATAAGCCTCAAGCATATATCAATTTCAACTTGCTAACATAAAATCTAAGTGAATACAAAATAACTCCTTAAAAATAATTATTACATCAATAACAATCAAAACAATATCACTCAAAGATATGCTCTCCAAAATCAGCGGCACTATCTAAATCAAATCTCCAGATTCCAAGGACTTAATTGATTCACACGAATCCAATTCCATCTTCAAAACACTAAGGATTGATTTCTATAAATGGACCAAAGTATCTTCAATATAATAGCACATAACCAAGTCCAGAGATTTTTTTCATTAAATTGTCAAACCAAATAAGATAAGTTTTTAACCACCTCAGTAACAGTCTGCAATTGACATTGTCGAGTGTCATTCAGCAACTCTCAATACATTTTACCTCAACAACTTCAACAAAATTTCTATCACCTCTTTTTATTTTCTCTCTCTTCTTTTTAAAGCTTTAAACTTTAAGGCACTATTCAAAATGATTTTCTTTCTCTTTAAACAACTTTATCAAGCTTGTTAGGGAAAATTCACTTTCTTCTTTTTAATTTTCCCTTTTCCTTACTTATTTCATGTTTTAGATATCAAATAAATACATGATATTAACATAAGAAATAAGTAAAATACATACATTGTATCAAAATAATATGAGCACAATGTTAGAGCTGTATTATTCGAACCCCATTTGATTCGATTTGAAAAGTTTAAGATGCAATTAACTTGTTAAATAAATAAAATAGAGAGGTAAAACTGAGAATTTATAAGGGCTAAAAAAATCTTACCGCACAAGTTGAATCCTTATATTGTTGTTCTTCAACATTAATAATTTTTTTCTCCACTGCCCATGATTTTTTCTGATAAGGGTCTTCCATATAAAATCTGCGTGTTCTTATTTTTCTTTTTTATTACTTTGTGGTCATTTTTACTGTCATTATCAACGTATAATATAACACGTAATTTTTTAAAAATAATATTAACACAAGATAACATATTGAAAGAAGCTGAAATTCAAATACTTTTCTTCTTGGATTTACTTCAACCCTTCTATAATATTTGGAGACTAAAGTTGCTTTGCCAAGAGGGAATATCATTGCCGTAATTCAATTTATTTGACTTGTGGTATACAAATTTTGTTTTTATTTTGAGACAAAATCATGTAAAAGATTAAGCTTTATCCAAAAAGTGGTTAGTTAGATAACCTCTCATATAAAAAATAGTCATATATTTCTCTCAATAAAAACAACCCAAATTAATTCTTCAAATAAAAAATTAATAGAACTCGAATTGGATTTTATTTTATTTAAAAATATAAATTAATTTTTATATGTTAAATTAAAGATAAAATTAATTTTTTTAATTTTTTTCTATTTATATTATTAAAATTTTGCATGATTAATATAACAACAAAATAATTATCTCTGGCGTGTCACATGTATCTCATTATAAGGTATAAGGGCTAGTTTTTAACAGAAGGACCAGTTTATTTTTAGATCTAATATATAGAGACTAATTTTCTCATTTTTTGAATAGAGGTAAAAATCAATCTGACTTCTAATACAAAGAGCTCCATTGTATTTTTACCAAAAAAAAAAACTAATTAAATTGATATCTCTCATCAACCCGATTTTTTAGTCGCAAAGTTACCAAAAACTAATTATTTTATAAGGCAATAAATATTTTTTAAAGATAATTTTGTCTTTTCATATAAATAAAAAAAATAATTGAACATGATAAGATTTGAAACACTAAACATTATGATTTTTAATCTTAATTCAATCGAAACCACATTTAATTTTTTAAAATTTATTGCATATATTTTTTTCTCATATATAGTATATAATTTGATTATTAACTAAACAATAATGTGATAATTTGCATTGTGCATTTTAAATTAATAGAGGCTTTAGACAATCAAGATTGGATCTTTGTTGGTATGAAAGATGTTTTATTATCTAACCTTTAAATCCATTTAATGATTTTTAAATTTAAATAGATAACTCAATGTTTAAATTAAAAAAAGTTCGAATTCACCATATTCCTAATTTTAAAATAAAGTTGTAATTTCATCATTTTACAATTATTTGAAGATCCTCCAATTTTAGTTCAAGGGTTGTTGCATACTCAACGTGCTCATGCACTTAATATCCTTTAATAGTGTTCTTCTAACTTTTTATTTTGGTGAATTACAAGAGGAGGATAAAGTCCTAACAACAATGCGACTAGTGTGACTCGAACTTAAACCATATATGAGATAATAAACATCCTTAACTATCAAGCCAACACACGAAATTTATGTTTTTCTAACTTTGTAATCACTTTTGTGCTGCTATTTCTTACCCAAAAAATAAAAGAATTATTAATGATAAAGGGAAAAAGGGGGGAAATAAAGATAAAGTAGAAAAGGAAAGCATTAAGCGCACTAAATCTAATTGTATTCTTTTAAGGGATCATCTTATCACTCCCATCAATGCCCAAAAAGCAATCAAAATGTCCTTCCTTTTCAAAGGCAATTTGCCTTTTTCCCTTTCATTTTGCCTTACCGAACACAACCTTCCACACCTTAATCCTTGAGTCATAAAAAATTATTTGTACTAATTAACATTACATCTTTGTTAATTTTTTGCATTTCTAGATTCCAATTTCATATCTTCAAAAAATATTTAATATAATATTATGTGACTCGAATTTCATTATTTATTAAAAAAATAAAGAAATCTGTAGAAGCGAATGATCGAGCCTCCACGGTATATAAAAGGATTTTTCAAGTAAAATTTGTGTATTCGTAATTTTCCTTTCCTATTGCTTTGCGATCGTTTTATTGTCATTATAAACTTTAAATATAACAATAATATCAGAAAAAGCTTCTGAAGCTCATGTTAGAGGGGATAAGCATCGATCTTGGTCTTTCTTAATTAAATGAGTGATATAATGATAATTTTAACCCCTTCAATAATAAATTATTCAATATAAGTCCTTTTTAAACTCTTCATTTAGTAGTAAACTGATTTGATTACAAAAACTAGATTGAAGATAGAAAAAGGGATTGGCATGGAGACAAAGTTTCCACAGAATAGAGCTTTTGCAGACTTTAGAAGAAAAAGAAGAAGAAAATGGTGGGTATTGATTTCATAAAGCTGTTTCCTTTAACTTTGAAATGCAAGTGAAGTATGTGCATGAAAGTAAGGGAAAGCAAATCTGGGATCTCACACCATAGCCTCAATAATCACAGAATAATTGCCTCGGATCCTTCAAAAGACTGCTATGTTGGGGATGATAATAAAAGAGCAGTCAAAAAAATAAACAAGAATGTTTGGAATAGCAAGATTTTGTGTGCCATATCATTTTGCTTTCAATCATTGTTTCCTTCTTGTCTTCAACCTTTTTCTCTTTTCTTTTTTTAAAGGACAAACCAACTTTTATTTGTTTAATGTTCACACTGCTTTAAGATTCTGATTAGAGCTTTGATTTTCTCACTTTTTTGCTCTGGATTTCATGAATTGATTGAATTTACGTATATAATATTTGCTAACTTATGTGGCTTCCACATCGGGTTTAAAGTTGGATTTATATGTTTTTAACTTCATTTTCTTTGTTACATATTATTGTGAAAAAATCACTGCCTTAAAAGTAAATTCATCTTGATTGATGTAATTATATAGTAGATGTTGTCCCCAAAATTAACACAATACTTCAATAATCTTACACCCGAATAAAAAATGGAATACAATTGATATTTTTCTTCTCACAAAGAAATTGAAACCAAAAAAAAAAAAGCTCTAGAAGAAATAGACAAGCTGTGGGAGAAAAGATTGCTTGTTGTTGTTAAAAATGAAAAGAATCACCTGCTATTTATACTCCTTTTTGAAAGAACAAAATGGTAAAATAGCAGTCAATTTCAAAAAACAGCAAAGAATTAATATTTTGCAACAATTCCTCAATTGAAAATATTCTAAACAACAAAAAAAATATTTTTTTGCATTACCAACATTCTTTTCATCTATAGTAATATAATTATTTGTTTATTTGTTTGTATAGGAAAATTGAATTGTTGGAGATATAGTATTGCAAAACAAAACTGTTAGCGCTGACAGGAAACTAAACTTAGTGTAAATAAGATAGCAATCATTGTGCCATAGAAGAATCACTGTCTTAGAAGCAAATTCGCCTCAATCGGTGTAATTGTGTAGTGAACGTTGTCCCCCAAAGTTAACACAGTACTTCAGTATTTGTACACCCAAATAAAGAAGGTAGAACACAATTGACATTGCTCTTCTCGAGAAATCACAGTAGAAACAATTCTCAAGAAGATTGGAGGAGTCACAGATGGTTCCACTTAAAACCCAATCTCCTAGATAGAATTTTCTCTCGTGTAATTTCGCAGAACACCAGAATTTAAAGAATAGAGAGAAATTGTTTTTCTCTTGTTGTATTCTGTGTAAAATGAGGAGAATGACCTCTTATTTATACGATTTTAATTTCCAAAAATAGCAGAGGATTTTTCTAAACTGAAAATATTATTTTGCATTACCAATAATCCCCCACTAATGCAAAAAAAATGGAAATTTTGTAAAAATGAGAAGAGCAATAGTTAAATTAGCAGCTTAAGCACTAATATCTTGTAGATTTGAACTAGTACATAGTGAAATAAGTTATTCCTTTCTTTAACAAGTGAATGAATCTTAAACTTGTTAAGATATTAGTTAACTCATTACACAACTAATTTCAGAACCAATTTATGTTCCGCGATAAATCAACAAGTTTTAGCCAATACACCTCAGGATACTAGTAAGTGCTCTAGAAAGATGGCCTAATGTCTTTCATAGAAGGTGGCTAGTTCTTCACACTTACGTAGGTGATTTCATCAATTCTATCTCAATATAAACCACACGAAATAAGGACTATGAAATCATTAAAAGCATTTTATTAAGCTCATCCTCTCAAAATTAAGTTTGATGAATTCATCAAGTCCATCTCAATAGGATCACCCAAACTTAGGAATATGAATTCATTAAGTTCGTCTCAATAGGATCACCCAAAACTCAGGAATATGAATTCATTAAGAATAAGAAACTCAATCTCTCATGTCAGTGAATTCATCAAGTTTGTCTCAATAGAAAAACTCAAATCTTAGGGTATGAACTCATTAAAAGTGAGAACTCAATCTTATGTATGTACATCATCATCACAGGGATAAGTAGAATGTGCACTATGAGTCTTTCCATGGTTTCGTTTGACCACATTGAACTTAGAGAACTAAGTTGGGTATCCACCATGAATTCCTCAACTATCGGGCTTAAGACTCATCCCCTCAATAAATCATGATTCACTTTCCTACTTAACCTTCTGGTTAGCAGACCAGCTAGGATCCATCATATCTTATGTACTTAAAAGCAAGAACTTCATTCTCTGATGAAAAAATCTTTATGAGTAGATTTCTAAGCCACTCACTTCTTGCTCGGCACAATCAATAGTTATAAACTTATATTCTATCGTGGAGTGAGCAATACACGTCTATTTAACAGACTTTCAAGAAATAGTTGCTCCACCCAAGGTGAAGACATACCACTTGTAAGGCTAACTTTATCAGTTACCCAGTTTGCATCACAACAACCCTCTAGGACTGCAGGGTATCCGAAAATTCCAACTTCCAAGTTATTGTATTTTAATTTAAATCAAGACCAATTGGGGAAGCTCAAACTTAATAACTAAATTACGGACCATGTCACACCCCCCACTTATTGTGTTGATTCCCTCAACAACATGAAGTCACACTTTTTGTAACCTTGTTTCACCGAGTTAGCATTTTAGTCTCAAGTTCATTTTGAGACTTCAAGGCCTAATGTTATGATCCATTCAACGCGCATCAGACATAGACTCGAACTTGGTCTCATCTCAACCATTGGTATAGTCTTGTCTGTGCTCATTCCTCCACTAAATATTCGTACTCAATACCACAGCACAATCATTAGGTGGTTACACTTTAGGAACCCTTAATGGCATGACCTTTGTAGACTGAATATTACTATGTCTTTGATACTCAAAAGGCATCCCTCTAAATGTGGTATCAACCACACTCTTGTGGCATCCCGTTGGATGCGTTCCTCTTGATGTTGTTTATGCCACATGCATCAACAACAATTGAGAACTATAATTTATATTATAAATCCTATGACATGCGTATGTGTGTCAAAATCACAAATTTAGAACATAAATGTCTGTTTAAAAAAACACATACAATAAATAATCAAGTATATAGTTTGAAATTCATTAATAATAACAAATGAAATATGAACATGATTAAAAAAAAAAATCAGATTAAATTATTTATCATGATGTTGTCATCAATCTTAAGTCAGTGTCGAGTTTAATCGTAACACTAACTCAACCAAATACATTATTAATATATATAACTGATAGATATAATAGTATGTAAAGTGTGCATAATACAATTAAAATATGTAAAATATTAAAATAAAGCTTTAGTTGAGTATTAAATTAAAGATTTTATTAATGCATTGGCATGGGTTCAAATTTCACTATATGTATATTTTATTGTTTTTTAAGTGAAAAAACTAAAACACCTTTAAATAATATTAATTATTTTAATTACGAAAAAAAAAACATTCTTATAACTTTCTAACTGTGTTGGTCACCTGATTGAAGGTGATACCAACTCAATCAAGAAAACTGAATTAGTCACTCAATTGAAGATAATACCAACTGAATTAAGTACCCGATTAAAGATGACACAAACTCAATAAAAATCGAGTTGATGATCTGATTGAATTTATTTGGAAATATATATAGGAAAGCTCCCCATCTAAAATTTTGCATCGGAATTACAAATGAAGTGGGCTAAATAACCCCAAAACATTTAGACAAGTCCAAGGAAAACACCTCATTCAAGACTTAAATGGACCATATTGGACCCCTGTACTGATCATTTGTGTTGGCAAAATGTATCACATTTCAAATATTTTGAAATCCCAGACCCCAATTAAACCACAACCCATCGGCTTTTCTTTTGAATCCGAAACACCGAGCTGAGTAAGATAATCGAAAATTGATCTGAATTTAAGTGTTTGGACAGTTTAGGAATATAAGTTCGAAAACAGGGATTATATGAAAACCAAACCAAGTTTTATATTTTATTTAATATATAATTAATTTTAATTTTTATGATATAAAATAAATATTTTTATTTAAAATAGTGAATTTAATTCTTAAGATTTATTTTTTTTAGAAATAAACGGTTCAAAAAATCTAAAAATACTTAGCTGAATCTAATCGATATCACTCCTAAAATCACGTTTTAGTTGTGTCATTAAGGTTGAAGTCTTGGGATTTTGATAATATAAATTTGAGTTCTATCGTGTACAAATAAGATGTGTAAATTCTCTTCCAAATTATTTTAAATTTAAATCCAAGTGAACCTATTCTAGATATATTTTTTGGTGAATTATATAAAAGGAGGGTAAAACCCTGATAACAACATGATTGACGCAACTCGAACTCATGCCACACTTGAAACAATGAACACCTTTAACCATTAGGCCAACACACGAATTATATTTCAGATATATTTTAATTTTTAATCCAATAAACTTTAGCATTAAATTGATATTATTATTATTTATAATTACTTATAAACTAGAACTTATTAAACTAAAACCCTTATTAAACTAGAATTTTATTAAACTAAAGTTTACATTTTTGGGTAAACTACATTAGTGACTCAACTATTATTAATTTTTTTTGATTTTTTTTATTATGAAAAATTACAAAATGATTATCTAAGTATTAATATTTTTTTACCACCAAACTATGAAAAATTACAAAATGATCACCAGATTAGAGTTAGTGGTTTGAATTACAAAATGATGACGAGATGAAATCTATTTGGTACCAATTGCTTTTACAATCTAAATATAACGTGTAAATAAAAGTGACTATTTTAATAGTTTACCTTTTTTTTTGTTGTTGTTTTTTTAACTTATTTATTTTTAGTAGTTTAAAAATAATATTTAATTGATAATTATAGCATTTTTATTTTCTTGAGTATAAATAATGTTTTTAAAATAAATTTATGTGTCGAAATCGCCTCGGGAACGGGGCTTCAAAAAATCATTTTAATTAATTTTGGAATAAAAAAAGGAAATGGGAGTCGCCACCAATCTTTTATTAGGTGTGATTGGATCACCATAAACGTTTAAAACATTTTAGAAAGTGGGTCTTCGAAATCAAGAGAAACAGGTTCGGGAGTCGGTTACGCATGAGGAAGGATTAGCACCCTCATACGCCCAAAAATTGGTACCACATGATTATTTTCGGGTCTTATTTTATGAAAACAATGAAAACTCGAGTAAACTTTAAAATACGATGTTTATTTTAGACGGCTTTGTATGATTTCAAAGGAAAACTTTTAAGGAAAATTCGTCCTCGTGTTTCGATCCTCTATGAGAATTAGAAGTCGTGTCCAACACATTAGGGCACTATATTCTCGGAGTTTCAAAACTGAAGGACGTTTCGAGACATTTTAAAGAAAGTGTTCTATCACGTGAATCATACGAAAATCACACCCAACACGTTAGGGCATGATGTTTCGAGATCTTCACACGAAAGGACATTGTTTCTTCCTTTGGTCTTAGAATCACTTCATATATAATTATAAGGTTGAAGTGTGTTTTGAAAACTTTCGAAAAGGATATCCGATTTGCATGAATTACGAAAATCACACTTAACTCGTTAAAGCGCGATTCTTCGAAGTTTTCACACGATAGGACATTGCCTCGCTTTAAAATTATTTGTAATATAGATATATATTTTGAGCATTTAAAAATTTCGTATTGAATTTAAAATGTAATCCTCAGACACATAGTTTAAAAGATTCAAATATGGAATACCCGTTTATTTCGATTTTCGCGGAGAATTAAAAATGTGACCAACACGTTAGGACATGATATTCTCGGAATCTCGGAGTTAACAGGTATAAAAATCTTAAAAGAGGATATTCGACGCATGTGAGTTATACGAAAAATCACACCCGACACGTTAGGGCATGATTTCTCGAAGCTTTCACTCGAGAGGAACATTGCCTCGTCTAAAAAAGAACTTTAAAAATGAGCATATAAGTTTAAAATATCGAATGGCAATTAATAAGAGAAATTAAATACGAAGCAAGATAATAAGCAGATAAATAGAATGCAAAAATATAACATGCAAGTGCATAATGATTAAAATAAATGCAAGTATTTAGTGAAGAGGAAAAACGACGCGATCGGGATTGAAAATGGGACCTTTGGATGCGCGGGGGTGAAATGGTAATTTTGACTTTCAAGGGTGAAAATGTAATTTTTGATGAAACCGAGGTTAAAAATGGAATTTTAGAGAGTTTGGGGGTAAAATAGTAATTTTGGTGGTAGAATTGGGGTTAAGAATAGGGTTTTGAAAAGTTTAGGGGTAAAATGGTAATTTTGGTGAAATCGAGGTTAAAAATGGGATTTTGGAAAGTTCGAGGGTAAAATGGTAATTTTTGATGAAATCGGGGTTGAAAAATGGATTTTGGAAAGTTTAAGGGTAAAACGGTAATTTTTGGTGAAATTGGGGTTAAAAATGGGATTTTGAAAATTTTGGGGTAAAATGGTGATTTTGGGTGAAATCGGGGTTAAAAATGGAATTTTGGAAAGTTTAGGGGTAAAATGGTAATTTTGGGTGAAATCGGGGTTAAAATGGAATTTTAGAAAGTTTGGGGACTAGAGAGCAATAAAACCAAAGAATGGGTGACACGTGGCAGCCTCACAGGCATCCAGAAGTCAAAGGACTAGTTTGTAAATCTTGAAAAATTCCTGGGCCAATTGTGTAATTAAACAAAAATTGATTTAGGGATTAAATTAAAAACAAATTAAAAAAATAAAGGGACCAATTGCAGTGACACGTGGCAGCCTCTGGTACATTCGAAATGTCAGAGGACTAAATTGAAAAGTGAATAAAATTATCGGGCCAAATTAAAAATAATTAAAAGTATGAAAAGGACTAAATTGAAATAATTAAAAATGTGGAAGGACCAAACGCGTAAATAACCCATTAATAAAAACACGCGGATCCTATAGGCGGGTCGGGTCGGATCGGGTCGATCCATGGGTCTCCTATAAATAACATTTTTAGGTTTTTTTTATACTTTCTTTCATTTTTTTAAAAACATCCCCTCCCTTTCTTCTCTTCTCTCTCCCTCATGGCCGCCCAAGCTCCGGCCGAGCACCGACTGTCGCCCAACCCGCCCGTGAACGCGCGTCGATGATGCCCCGACCACGCCTTCGATCAGTCGTGCCACCGCCGTCACCGGTCTTCCACGCGCCTTCGGCCACCATCCAGAAGGTAAGAACAAATGTCTTTTTCTCTTCTTTTCATTTCCTTAAAATGGTTTTTTTTAACGGTTTTCGTTTTTTTACAAAGATTACAGATCTGGATTTCCAGATCTGTGAAAAATTTAAAACACTCTTTTGTTTTGTACAATTTTTTTTAAAAAGGTTTGATTATCCCTTAAAACCTTTTACTCTTATTCTTAACCTGTTATTCTTTTCTTTCGTTGGTTTATGCAGGTATTCGGAAGACGGGGTCTTGCGAACGAGGGCCGGACGGTGGTGCGTTGCACTCGGCTCCAGCGACGATGGCGTATCTCCGATGTCAGTGCTGGCAGTGCTACCGAAGGGATGGTGACCCGATCGACCCATCAGTTTCCCTTTTTTATTTTATTATGTTATTTATTATTATTAATAACTTCATTATTATTGCTATTATTATTATTATTATTATTATTATTATTATTCATAAATTAATGCTGTTTAATGGAGGTATTTATTAATGTATTTGAAAAAAATAAGAGGCAGTAAATACTAATTGGAATATTAATTAGGCGTATCAATCATATTAGAGACTGATGAATAGAATTTAAAATATTAATGATAATAAATGCATCGAATGTACTTGATTGACTTAGCTATTCAAGACTTTGAATCTGTTTCTATCACTGGATGCCTATTTGAATACTGTCTGTTGTTAATTGCTTCGATCTGGATTTCAAAGAATTATCTTTTGTATTGATATATTTTTTTTGGAAGAAAAAAAAAATCCCCCGTTACAATGAATTTAATTTAGCTTTATAGCCAAAATACATCATTCAATTTTGTTTGATACAACTAAATGCATTTCTTGTCAACTTTTTGCAGGTTTTCCCTTGCAGTAGATGTAGCAGTGGCGGTGATAGCAGCAGTTGGAGTTTGGAGATGACCATTTGACTGCTGACGTGTCATCAAACTAGTGTCTGAAGGAGGAGGTGGCTTGATGCAAGTGGGTAGATTGCCAGATTTGGGTTAGACCTAGGCATTGGGCCTATTTGGGCCATTGTAATTGGGCCTTCAATTTGGATCTTTGTAATTAGGCCCTTAATTTGGGCATTTGTAAATGGATTTTGTTATTTGGACTTTTTAATTTAAATTTTAATTAAATTTAAATTTATTTCAAATATTTTAAATTTAAAATGAATTTAAATTTAATAATAAATTTAAACCTAAAACATCCAATCACTTGAGCCCGGATAAATTGGGCTTCAACATTATGTAATTATTTTAAATAAATAATGTGCTGAAGTTATATTAAATAATTTTTATAGTTTATAAAACAAATTGATAAGACTAAAATCGAGACTAGACCTGTTCATGAGTTGGGCTACTTAGTTAGTGCTGAAGGTTCGCTCAAAATTTGGAAGGGTTTGGGCAAAAATATTAGGGCCGAAAAATGGATTTGAGAAAAAAATTAGGCTCATTTAAAATATAGATCGGACTCAAGCTTTGAATATCAAAGCCCGAGCTTGGCCCGACCCGTCCCATTTTAAGTTTATAATACTTTATATTATTTTATTTTTACATATTATGTAATTTAAAACACATTAAAAAAAAAAACTATACTAAATATATATAATACTACTCTAATATAAATATTAAAATAATGTTAAGATGATTATACAAAAAAATTTAATAAATAAAAAATATATAAAATTATTAAGCATTAAAATAAAATAAAATAATATATTTTAAAAAAATTTAAAATAATATAAGGTCTAAAATGAATTTGAATTAATTTTTTGTAAATATAAAAAGATTGCAAAATTTTAAACTTAAATTTTAAATTGACTGAACTTGAACAAACATAAAATATATTAATCTTATGCTTATTTTCGACCCGAACCGAATCCAATCCAAACCGATTTGATCAATAAACACCTCTAATCGTGCCACATAAAAGGCCAAGCAAAAACGTGCCAATTCTTTAGAAAAACTTTCCTTGTTAAAAAAATAAATAAAATTTTAAAACCCCGAGAGAGCGTGGGTGACAATTCTAGTATCAATATTATTATATTTTTAATTATTTACTAAAGGGTCATCGTTTAAATTATTTATTGATTTGGTAAACAATCAATTTTTCAATGAAAATGACCTTATCGTTTCTCCCTTATTTCCTAGTATATTTTATAATATTAAAAATGGAAGTGAGGTAGAGAGTGATAATGGTGTTGGAGAAGGTAAATAAAGTTAGTATTTAAACTTCGATTAAAATTAAATTAATTAATCAATTTGATTTAATTTGATTAATCGATCGATTAATTAATTTAGTTCAGTTGGAGGCCGGTTAAAGATTTTTTAAAATTTTGGTTAACGATTAATTCGATTCGAAATCGAGTAATTAACTAAATTTAATAAATAATATTATATATTATATATTATATATTATATGCATTAAGCTATTACTAATTCAGTCAAATGAACATTATCAATTTATTTTTTATATGTTTTATACTTGTTTTAACAAAAAAAAACATATAAATTTCGATTGATTTATTAACCGATCGAATTAAACAAAATATTTCTGTTTGGTTAATTTTTTTTTTTGAAAAAATTCGATTCAATTAACGGTTAAAGAATTAAAAATTTGATTAATTCGATTAATGCTAGTTCAATTCGGTTAACCATTTGTTTGACCACTCCTAAATAAAGCAACCAAAAACATGCAGTGGTGGTGTTGAGAAATTCTATAGAATTTGTAGAATTAAAACTTTTTGACTTATTTGTTTGTTTGTTGGGCTGAATAGTGTTGAGAAAGTGGTCCAACTTCCATGGAAACTTCCAAGTGGAATATAATCAATTATTAATTTTTTTTGTCTAATTTGATTGATGTTGAGAGAAAAGGGGGCTTGATGCTTATTTGCAGGCGTTGCATTATGGTTGAAGTTAATGGATTTTGTTGCAATCTACTTGTTGATGTTGCTATGTTTAGACATTTTTACCAACAGCTTCAGCAAGGGAATCCCTCAACCAAGTTGCATTAAAAGTGAGAGACAAGCTCTTTTGAAGATGAAACAACAACTCAAGCACTCTAACATGTTAGCTGATTGGGAGGCTAGAAATGAAGATTGCTGCAAATGGGTAAGGGTGGTTTGTAACAATGTTACTGGCCATGTCACTGAACTTCAGCTTGGAACTTCCAATGATACCATTGCATCATCAGAGTGTGAAAAAGCTGGGAGTTTGAAGCTAGGTGGTAAGTTGAGCCCTGCTTTACTAGATTTGAAGCATTTGTCTTACTTGGATTTAAGCAACAATGATTTTGATCCAACTCAAATCCCTGATTGGTTTTGGAACTTGACTTCCCATCTGCAGTATCTGAACCTCTCTGGGAATCATTTCCAGGGAAAAATCCCAGATTTGCTCACAAATCAGGCCTCTCTTGTGTTAGACTTGAGTTGCAACAACTTCACTGGCTCATTGCCTGGTATCTCCTTAAATGTGACAGTTTTTAGACCTTTCTAACAATGTTTTGTCCGGATCTATGTCCCAGTTTTTGTGCCACAAAAAGCATCAGATGAAACTGGAAGTTCTCAACCTTGAGGGTAATCACTTGTCTGGAGAAATACCAGATTGTTGGGAGAAATGGAGAAGCTTGGTAGCCATTGAATTGTGCAACAACAATTTTAGTGGTGGAATTCCAAGTTCCATGGGAGCTTTAACTTCTCTCCAGTCCTTGCACCTACGAAACAACGATCTAGAGGGTGAAATACCTGACTCACTAAAAAATTGTACGCAATTGCTCACTCTTGACTTTGCTGCTAATCATCTCTCTGGAGAACTACCACCATGGATGGGAGAAAGGCTCTCGAAATTGATCATCATCAGCTTTCAATCAAACAGGTTTCATGGTCATGTACCAGACCAAATTTGTGGTCTGTCTTCTCTTCAAATCCTGGACCTCTCCCACAACAATCTGTCAGGAAATATCCCAAGCTGCATCAACAATCTTACTGCAATGATCTCAAGAAAAATGTCAGACAGCAAGATATCTTATAACACTTCAAAGGGGTGCTTTTTTGACAACATGGCACTTATGATGAAAGGGGTGGTGCTTGATTATAGCAACACCCTTAGACTAATCAAATTGGTGGATCTTTCAGACAACAATTTATCAGGAGAGATCCCTACAGAAATGACAATGCTCACAGGGCTGTTATCATTGAATTTGTCAAAGAATCATTTGGTTGGAAAGATTCCGAGTAACATTGGTGCCATGAGGACATTAGAATGTGTCGATCTGTCGGAGAACAATCTTTCAGGTAAAATCCCAGACTCCATGTCTGAGCTAAGCTTCTTGAGTTACCTGAATTTGTCCTATAACAATCTTACTGGACAAATCCCAACAGGTACTCAACTCCAAAGCTTTAGTTCATCCAGTTTTCTAGGCACTAAACTCTATGGACCACCTCTACCTATTTCAAATACCCTGGTCCCTCCTATCAACAATGTTGGAGGACAAGTGGGTAATAGAACCCAAGTTGACTGGAATTTTATATGCATGGAATTTGGATTTTGGTGTGGGTTTCTGTGTGTAGCTTGCCCTCTTTTATTTACCAACTCATGGGATGGGTGTATTTTCTGTATCCAAACCAAGTTGAAGACATTTTTGAGTAAATGTAAAATACTGTAAATATATATATATATATATTATAATGCAAAAATACTACATCCAATAATTCTGATAAACTGATTTTTTTTGTAAGTGTTAAATTTATATTAAAAATTGATTGATAAATTATTAAATATAAATACAGAATATAATTATGTTGTCTGATAAAATTAAATATTAATTTTTTAAAAATATTTATTTTTAATTTTAATATTATTAATATAATATTTTATATTATTTTAACGAATTTTTGGTAAAAAAAATGGACTTAATATTTTTTATGTTGTGATAAGTAGCAATCTACATGCCTATCTTATTCAAAGTTTTTTTTTTTTGTTAAAAAATTAAAATAATTATCAAACTCATTTAAAATATTAAATAAAATAAATTTTTTAATTATTTATCAAATATACTCTTAGCCCAAATGGTCGGGGGGGGGGGGGGGGGAGTTCATTGCCACTTCTTTAACCACCTATTGGTAAAGTAATGCATTTTCTGCCTCTTATACCTAAAGTAAAAATTGTACAGTTACAAAAAAAAATATAAATTCTTACTCAATTGTAGGTAGCAATGAGCAGAATAATCTTATTTTTTTAGTAAAAGCAAGTAAATTAATATTTATTGTAGTGAAGTTTCATTGTTCATTACAGAGAATCTTTATTATTTATTAGAAAAAATTTCAGAGTTCATTATATTTAACAATTCAAAGAACGAATTAAAAAATTAATTACAATAATTAAAAACACTTTAATTAAAAATTAAATTAGCAAAATCACTTATAATGCATGTGCCATTAAAAACTAGTAACAACTAAAAGAGAATGATGTCATCCTTCCATTAATATTTAATTAGAGTGATGAAAATATTAAAATTCTTAAATGACAAGGGCTAAATTGAAATAGAAATAGGCTATTTTATATTTAAATAATTAATTGAATAATTTAATTGATTTGGATTATTTTAAATTGGTATTTTAATTATTTTTGATTGAGTTCAGTTGAAAATGGAATTGGGTTTGATATCCAAAATTGTTAACCCAACAAACCATTTAAATGTTATTATAATAAGGTAATCAAATATAATGAATTTGGCAATTTAGCTGGTTCGGACGGTTTCGGCAAAATTTGGCGAGGGCGGTCATCTGCCCTGAGACTTCACGCTCAATAACAACGATGGGCCGCCATGGCCTATGTTCTCCATCATTTTAGTGGGTGTTTATAAAGCTATAGAAAATAGTAGAGGGCATTCTTACTGAATTCTAGGTTTTAGGGTTTTATGTGTTGCATCGTGCACTTCTTTGTAGGTAAAGGAAAACAGATCCAAACTTCCAACTTTATTCTACTATTATTTTATGTTTGGGCTTTGACAAGGTTGGGGCGTCAATGAATTTGGAGCCATTTAAAAAAAAAAATCAGTTTTAATTTGAAAGCAAAAGGGGAAAAATGCTGGAAAGAGTGGTTCATCAGGTGCTACTAGGATATCTTGGGCGATATGTGAAGGATTTCTCAAGGGACCAAGTGAAGTTCACTCTTTGGAATATCGAGGGTTTGAATTGAAGGACATAGACCTCATTCTCGAAGCCTTTGATTATCTGCAATTGCCTTTTGCTCTGAAGCAAGGTCGAGTTGGGAGACTCAGCATTAAGGTTCCCTGGAGTTTGATTGGAGGTGAACCCATTCTTATTGCTTTGGAAAATGTTTTCTTTTCTGTATCCCCCAGGGATGATCATGAGGTATTTTTTCTTTTTCTATCTTACTTCATTCCTTGAATTAAAAAAGAAGAAGAAAACTCTAATGTAATTGATTCATTGTGACAGTGGAGAATGGATGCCATCGAAACAAGAGAACTGGCTGGCAAGAAGGCTAAGCTTGCTGCTGCGGAGCTTGCTAAACTATCTAGACGTTTTGTGGTTAGTTATATATCTCTATATACTTTTGAATTTCTAGAGCAAATTGTAACATGTGATGTCTTAAGTTCAATGATGGTTATAGATTAATCTATTTTTGTAAACTTCAGCAGATAATAAAGGAGGGTGGTCATTCATTCCCTTTGTTACCACAAAGGTAATCCATTTTTTGGAACCCTTTCTTTGTTTCCTCTTTGTTCAATATTTGTGCTTATAAATTTATTGTTGAATTTCATTGTATGTTCTTGAGGATTAATTGCTCCCTCTGTTGCTGCTGATTCTGTTTCTGCATATTGAAAATACACTGCTCTGACTTTTGAATGTATTCTATTCTATGCTCATGACAATTCATTTTTCCTTCTAGGTTCTTGAGAATATCCAGGTGTCCATTAGAAGTTTCCATGTTTTGTACAGTGATATGCAATCAAATTCAGTAAGCATACCATCTTCTCCTGCCTTATGCTTCTTCTATGGTAACTCTTGTTTTCATTTTTTGTTTTGTATTTTCATTTATTATAATAAATATGATGCTTTGCAACTATTACTATTTAAGTTACTTACATTTCTTTGCGTTGTTTGCATTTGTTTTGAAGATTATTTTTATGTCTGTTGGCATTGCTTCTATCTGTTGTTTTCTTTTTTGTACTTTATTGTGCTTTTCCTTTTCTTTTGGTGGTGCTAACTCTAGGACTTTACCATTTCTTACAATAAATAGAAATTAAAGAAGATGGAATGTCTACTTGCATGCTAATCATGATCTTTTCTAGGGATGTAAGTAGACTTAGTAAGCCAGGGAATCATTGTAGATTTTCCTTGTGAACTACTTACTTGATCATCTATAATAACTGTTGTCTTTATTTGTGTCTGACTGCAATAAAGGGTAATTACTAATGAATTTAGAGATCTTTGATAAATTAAGCATTGAAGCTTGGGATGTTTATGTTTATATTCATAGGCTGAGTAGAGGCTTAATAACGTATGGATGCTTTGAGGAGTCCCTGTTTTGAATTTTAGAATCATATGTAATTTCTTTAAAAATTGGGATTAAATTGTTTTTAGGTTTTATATTAACATTTTTCTTTGTTATGTTATTATGCAATTTATTTGATTTAAAATTTTAAAACATTTATTTACTTAAATGTTTTTGCAGGAGCAGGTTTTATTTGGTTTAAGATTCTCTAGCTTGACAATGTTAAAGCAAAATTCGGTTGGGTAATTTCTTATGTATACTGTAATGTTCTTGATTTTCATTTTAATTTTCACAGACACACACTCTCTTCCACTTTGTCATAGGGACATGAAGAAGTAATTTATTTGAATTTCCTCAACTTAATGGCAATAATAGTTGTGGCTTGGCTTGCGTGTGAAATTACCTCGTTCTGCATTAATTTTGTGAAGCACCACTAACCAATGGCAAATTTAATTTGCATTTTGTTTTCTTCTTTCGCTTTTTCTTAAGTTTTGCAAAAATTAAGTCCAAATATTGATTCTTATCTTGATATGTAATTAGCTCTAATTTCAAATAAAATTTTTCTTACCTAATGCAGGCTGAGAATGGGTCAGGTGAGCAAAGTTGTGGAGGTTGAAGGTTTGGAAATTTATTGTAGCATCTGCAAGGATGCTGCCAAGGATTTGAGCTTGAGCAATACTGGGGGTTCTGAATCCTGGTTCAATTCACACTGTGTTGGTGATATGTCTGAACATATAGTAGAGCCGTTCAATGTATCACTGTCTCTTTTGGTATGCAAATTTTATTGGAGCTTTTTAGTTCTTCTGCTCTATTTATTCCTGTTTGAATTTCATTGTAGTCTCTATGTAATGTAGGTATTGGTTGGTGATTTAACCATGTCGGCAGGGGCGGGTACAAGGGGGGGGGGGCTGGCAGGGGCCCGGGCCCCCTAAAATGGAAAATTTTCCATTTTAACCCTTTAAAATTTAAAATTAAGTTAATAAAGGTAAAATTGCACTTTGGCTCCCCCTAAAATGATAAAAATTTAATTTAATCCTTTAAAAATTATAAAATATAAAGAATTTAATTTCGCCCGCCCGCCGCCCCCCCCCCCCTGAAAATTTTTCTTGGCTTCGCCCCTGCTTGTCGGGTAGAGCTGCAAATGAACCATTGCATGTGCTTGCATGTTAAGAGCTTAGCATGGCTCAATGTTGAGCTCTGCTTGTATTCAACTTAATATTGAGCTTTAAAAAAACCTGCTTGAGCTAAGATTGATAGAAGCTTATCAAGTTTTTCCCTAACCCTTATCTTTTGGCTCTATACTGTTGCGTTTAAAACCAAAACAGTAAGTGGTCCTGTTTAACAAGCTTTGAGTGGTTGCTATTGAAACCAATAACCGTAACTGCATAAATTTCATGAAAATTTGTTGAGCTGTATCTAGTTTAGCCTTGGCTTAACTGTATTTACCTTATTGCCTAACCTTAATCTTCTGATTCAGTGCCGCTGCATTCAGATCCAAAATAAGTGATAAATGTACTGCATGAGTTTTGAGAGGATAGCATAAGAAACCGATTTCCGTAATCCTCAAAAATTTCATGCAAATTTCAATAAAAGTCCTCAGGGAT
Source organism: Gossypioides kirkii (assembly GCA_005610355.1). Taxonomy (NCBI): domain Eukaryota; kingdom Viridiplantae; phylum Streptophyta; class Magnoliopsida; order Malvales; family Malvaceae; genus Gossypioides; species Gossypioides kirkii. Next base: position 29,630,946 of record CP032248.1, read on the forward strand.
ATTGTAAAAGTTCAAAAAAGATACACCGTACAGACTATCATTTTATAGAAAGAGAAATATGGTTATTAAATACCAGTGGCCAGAAGATTGACAAGTTAACATAAATTGTTCTGGGTTTTATTTTACGAAGGTTTTAAAATATGGATATAGAATATAGATAAAGTGGGATTAGGGAGACTTCTTGCTCTTTCTCAAATTACATACAAGTAGTACTAAATTTTCCCTGAAGGAAAAAGAAGTTGGATGCCTGTTTACCAAACATTGTTTTAAGGTTGAGATATTGGGTCCTTACATGGAGTTTTGGTAGTTAAGGGGTGACGGAATATCAACCTAGATACATTTTCAGAGTTGAATGCTGCCACCTACACTTGTGTAGGGTGATAAGAAACTGGGGGATTTATTCATTTAAATTGTTACTCTGCTTTATCCAATATTGCTCTTACTTAAGCTGGTGATTTTTTGTGCCTTCTTAGTAACAGTTATTTGTGGTTTAAGGATGCATTATTCGATAATAAATATCCTTGTTTCTTGAAGAGAAGTATTGTTCTTGAACTTGAGGAAATTTGTAGGTGTGCATAATGCATTTATGTGTCTATATAAATATATGCGGAGTTACTAGTTTTCATTGAATTTGTACTATTTACTTTAGAATTTTCTATCATACTTCTTTTTGGTTATGCAGGTGAACAGATCAGAAAAACTTAATGATTTGCCACAGTATTCTATCAGTGCTAAAATGACCTGTTTGGTCAGTTTTTCTCCTCACCAATTATTAGTACTTTATAATTTCGTCAATCCTTTATTTTAAATAATATTTGATTTGTAATTTGTGTTCTTAAATTCTTTAAGGTTGTCTCTTTGAATGAGATTCAGCTGCAGCAAATCTTGATCCTTTCAGATTACTTATCTACAAGTCAGTTAAGGGAGAAGTAAGTTAGATTCTTCATCTCTGTCATTTATATACAAACTTAATTTCAAAGTTTTTCCTATAATTTCAGTGATTTACATAGTTCTTACTGTGACTTGGTGATACTACTTTGGAAGAATTTTGTTCTTTTCATATTTATAATTTCTATGAACTCACTTAGTTTGACTATGATTGTGGTACAACCATGGGAAATTTCATATTTATAGTTTCACCCTACTCTTACTTGGTCATTTTCTAATTTCATTCATTTGATTGGAACTGTAATTTTAATTCCTTATTTGCTGATTTTAGATTATTGCAGGAGTATATTTGCTTAGAGTTAAAGTCGGTTCTTTGTTCTGCTAGTTTCATTTCTTTTAGACTATTTCATGCAGGATTAGAAGTCTAGGAATTGATGTAGATATTAATATAATTTGATCAATGAAATTATATTTATACTATTATTAGAACTCTTAACTAAGTTGGTGTGAATGTGCGATGAGTCTAAGTGACACCAACTTGGTAATTTACTTAAAATAAAATTAAAATAATGAATTAAATTCAGGAATATTTATGTTTTTATTAATTTAATAGAAACTCATGTTTTCTTGAAATATTATCTACTCCTAAAATGCTACCATACTTGAGAGTTTCCCACCTCATACTTGGCTGTCTTTCCATATTTTTACTGCTTAACTTCCCCTCCTTTTTTTTTGTTAAAGCTATGCACCCATTTTCTTTCCTTTTCTTTAAATTATCTCTTTTATATTTTAAAATTAATAAAATTTTCATTCACATAGTGGGTGTGTCAAAATCTAGTATTGGTTTATGAGTAGTGTCTTTCTCTTTCACTTACCTTATTTATCTTCTCCTTTCTTGCTATAAGGACTGTTCAGAAAAAGAAACCTCTTCCATCAAAGTATATGCTGCAACCTAAATCAAATTCCTTTCGTGTTGCCTTATTTCATATCAGTTCTACTTGTCAGACTACTATTCCTAAAACTTATTATTCTTTCTGCCCCAGATTGTTTGCTACCTTTTCTACAGTTTCAGCCCTCATTTGAGATAAAATTTAATTTGTTTCAGTCTTATTTCATTTCTAAATCCTACTATTATCATAAAAGCCTAAATTTCCAAAATTTTCTTCACTCTCCCTCTTTGTCTCCCACTGGATTTATACTTGGTCATACCTCCAAGTCTTGTTTTGCACAACGTTGCCTGGAATTTTTTTGTAGTTTTGTCAAGTGCTTCCTGGCAATTTTCAACTTGCCTTTATTTACTTGCTGTATATTTTTTGGAATAGCTTTTGGCAGAATAGTAATTATCAACAGAAAAGAGTCAATACTTGCTTTAGGTAATATCCGTTTGAGAAAGATGATATATATATTTTTAATTTTTGACATTTGATGCTCATCTATTCAAACTTCGAGATAGAAACCAATTAAAGGTCCTAGAGCACCTTTTCTGTATGGAATTAATTGGCCATTTGGTACCTTCCCTTATTTTGGTTTGAGGGTGATGCCATTGATTGGTATTAAATTGTTGGAAGATAACATTACTATGTATCGTGCATGAGAAAGTATTGATTAAGATCTTGGGAAGGTCAGACTGGCATGTCTAGTTGATTAGGTGCTTTACTAGCAAAGTTCTAAGAAAATTTTAAACTACCTCTACCCATTCAAATGAGAATAAACTACACAACTTAAATATAGGCATCCTCTTAAGAATATATATTAACTTTGTGATCAATTGTTAATGATAATTTTTTTGGAGAAAATCTCATGGTAAAAAGTTATTTTTAAATGGACATTAAGATTATTATGCGCTAGAAATTACTAAATTCCTATTTTTACATAATTTAGCTATTCTTTTAATTTTGACAAATATGAACTGATTGGAGTGGAATGGCCAAAAAATCTGAAAAAACCCATATCATTTATTTATTTCTTTTTCTCTTTCTTGCTGGGAAAATTTACTAGAATTTTCTAGGCAAAAAGAAGTTTCATGGCACTGCAATACTGGCCGAAGGAAGGAGCTACAAACACCAATTCCAATACTGCCTTGAGCATGCTAACCAAGCAAAACCTCCACCAATCTCTAATCCTCAAAGCTACATGAACCTTTATAAAATTCAATGAAAGCTCTAAACCCCAAGCCAAAGCGAGCCAGGATTTCAGAGAATGAAGATTTATTTGGTCTTGATGCAGGTTTTGTCATGGCCTGCATTTTCTGACAGAAAACGAACTGCAGATGGTGAGTATAGGTATATGACTGTGGATGTAGGTGAATGAAAAGATGTGAAGAAAAGGGTGGCGGCAAGGTTGGATAGGGAGGCAGCTTGAATGGCATATTTGTCACAAGAAACAGCCTTCACTTTACCTGAACAGGAGAAAGTAACTTTGCCAACTTCCATGGGGAATCACATTCCATTAGAGGTGGCAATCGGGCATGTTGAGACATTTCTGATCAAAGAGAATTTTGGTCGTTTCGGGACTGTGTCATTTAGTTTTAGGTCACTTATGGTCCATTTTGTTGAGTTTTAGAGTCATGATAATTATTTCTGGTTTGTCTTTTGGATCATTCAAGTACGGACTAGTTTCGATTTAGGTTTGTGTGGATTTGGATGTTTTCAGTTTGGGCTATATACTTTTCTCAAATTGAGTTTGGTCGGGTTTGGTTAGGTTGGGTAGGGGTAGGACGGTGTTGTTATGCTCGAATAAATTTTGGGGACGAGATGATCATGATAAGTTGTTTTTCCTAGAATGAGCCAAACCACACATACAATCTCCTTACTCCTATTTTAATTTTGATGGAAGTGTCTAGTTTTTTGCATGCCAAATATTAGCTAAGGTTCTAGAATTTTGATGCATGCTTAAGGCATTTTAGTAAACCTTTTATGTTAGGCTTGGCTAACTAAAGGTTAAGCCACTTTTGATAAAAATTGAGGATCTTGGTTTTTCGGAATTTAAAATCTACACTCAGGCTTTAATCTATTGATAACTATTTTTTTTATTCTATTGCATTTCACTCTTGTTGGAAGGATTAGTTTCGTTCTCCATCTAAAATTTAATTCAATGTTTGTTTTCGTTTTCAATGGCACATAATAATTGGGGTTAGTTTCTAGTAATTGATTATGTAGACCTATTTAATTCTTGTGTCAAAATCATAAGAGCCTTATTTCCAAACTCTTTGGCTTGTCATCATGAAAGAGCTAAACAGCCGGACTTGTTATGACTCGATGAAGTAATTTTTGGTTTACCTCTATGTGTTATCTATTGAGGATTTGATGCTACTTGTAGCTTTTATGATTTCTTGATGATTGGATAGATCGATTAGCTTTTTCTTTCTTTTTGATGGGGTGCTTCTACTTTTAAAAATGTTGTTGCATTTTTTTTAATTGAATAACTTTAATGAATGTGAGTAAGTATGATTTGGCAATGTAAAACACAAAATTTGGGACCAAAACAATTTTAAGGAGAAGAGGAGATGAAATTGCTTGGTTGGTTGGAGGGATAGAAGGAAGAAGCAAATAACAATCTTAGATGGAATTTCACTACTTTTTGATCCGTAGCTATAAAAAATAAGCAACCTCAGTTCTAATAAGCTAAACCCTATACCATAATAAATGCAGAATTTGAGATTTAATGCTAAATAATATACATTTGAATAACATTCATAATGTGAAACCATGTAAATTGAATAAATTTGTGTAACTTTCTTGCCTCAATTAGTTTCTCAGTTGCCTAGCGTTATCTTTTCTCAGCCTTTTGGTCTTTCTTCTCCTTTTACTTTTGATGGGATTTTGTTGCATGCGTGTTATATTTGTAGAGCTAGCTAATCATTAAGATATCTCTCAGTGGAAGGTTCTGTCATGACTTCCTCTCTTATTCATAGCATCTAGAGCTCAAGTAATCTTCTGGTGTTGGTGTTGGTGGTGGTGTCGTTGTCATTATTTGTTACTTTTGTTATCTTAAAAAATTTTCTGTTGTTATTGACTTAGGTATGGACGTTATCGTCCTTGGTCTTCTCCTTTGTCGAAAAAAGAAGATGGTTGGCAAAGATTGTGGTGGCACTACGCTCAAGAATCTATTTTATCAGATGTCCGTGAGAAATTAAAGAAGACTTCTTGGAGATATCTTAGACAGCGATTGTAAGTTTGTTTCGACCATAATGCTACCTTTTTGCTGGCTTCATCCTATACATTGAAGTAGGAATTAATTAGATGGTTCTGATGTTGCCTTTCCTTTCCCTGTGTGATTAATAGCCTAATGGTTATCATGCTTTAGCATTGAGCTTGCTCCTGTGGATACAAATAGTTTTCCTTTAAAGTTAATGGGACTAATAATTCTCAGATCAAATATAAAGCTTTAGACACAAGTAGTTGGAAAGCTTTTTCCCTGTTAAAATGTTAATTTTTTTATGTTATAATATAAAATTGATTGATCTTGTTTTAAAGAAAATTTTATTTCCACTTTTTGCTTGATATGATTCTGACAACTTTTTGGAAAATTACACAAATTGCCTTGAAGTTTGGCTGCGTAACTAAAATGTCGATGTGGTTTTGATTGCAATGTTGAAGTAACCATATTATAAGTATATAACAATCAGACTCTTGTGCCACATTCTAGTTCTAGAGAATTTTACATGCCATGCCTGCCCGGTGTTGCTAGTCTACCAATGTAAGCTGGAAGTATAAAGTCACTAGGAGCTTATGTCTCTATTCTTGTTTGTTCTTTGTTAGTTGCCGAAAATTGAATTAATACAAATGAGATTTTCTTTATCTTCTGTCTCCAATTATATGTTGATTTCATCTGATTAATATGGGGTGTTGGGTTTTGATTTCAAATGGGTGGATGATGGTGGTGTAGTCTATTATATGAGGTCTTGTAGCAAAGTATACTTTTAACATTGTAAATGCTGGATGGAAATAAAAAAAAAAGGTTACTGCTTTTATGCATCTTTTATTTATTTTGACTTCTGCCTTTTATTTTGGGTTTTAGTGATAAATTTTATTCAGTTCTTAGATGGTTGACTTGTCCAGGTGGCAGTTACTGTTTAACTGTAGAGAGGAACTATCAGAAGGATTTGATTGTCATGTGTAGTCAAGTTTATTGTCAAATCTGAAAAGGATGTGTGATTTTCCTAAAATTATAGACATTGACTTCAAATATGAGCTAAATTATAGATTTTTCTTGTTATTTGTTGGGAGGAAAAAAATTGGCATTTGTTTCCCTTTTCTTACTTGTTTTGACATGTTAAATGAATAAGAGATTCTTTTGTGATCACAGGAGTAATCGCAGGAAGTATGTTAATTTATACAAGACCAAATTAGAGCTTCTTCGACAAGACCAGGTAAACTACTCTTCTATCTTAGTTGGCTTGTATATGCACAAATACATAAAACGGCAATAGTTCTCATCCTGACCTCTTTTTAGTTTGGTGTTGAATTATTCAGTAGTTGATACCAGTTTCAGGGAGATGCTTTTTGGCTCAAAATAGGTTATACTTTAGTATTTCTTGGCCTTTCCTTTTTCCCCCCTCCAATAATGTCCTTTGGGTCCTATTAGGTTGAACTTGTAGTTTATGTGTATATGTGATGGTTCATTTGTGGTTGTAGTACTTCTGCAGTCCTTGCAATTTGTCAAAATGTTCACAATATTCAAAATGGTCCCAATACTAACACTAATTTTTGGATTGAGGGGAAGGAACACTAGGAAAGAGGGAAACCCTTTCCTCATTTGCCTACCTTTTCAATTAAAATAATGGAATGAGAGGGGTACAAAGCTCCTCTCAGTTTCCCTTCTCCTCAAATCCAATTTTCTCAATATTGGGGTAAGAGAGGCGGAACTGATTTTGTTTCTAAAATATCTTGTCGTCATTATCTTTTAGTTAAAACAAAACCATTTGAAATGTCCAAATTTCTCTTTGTTCCATTACCTCAAAGCTTTTAGTTTTTTTCCCCTTCTAATTTTCTCTTTTGTTCTTGCACATGGACTTCATTTATTGTTATGCAATTCAAAAGTAGCTCAATCACTCACCTGTTCCTGGCATAAAAAAGTTTTCCAATTTGTTACCAGCCGATTGATGAATCTTTAATTCGGGACTTGGAACAAATGGAGAAAGAATCTGATATTGATGATATTTTAAGTTATAGATCAGCTGCGGAACATGAACTGCAGGTATGAATATTCTCATGCACTGCTTTACAATTATATCAGAATGGTTGCTATATTTAATACCTCTTAGATCTCATGGTTAGTAGTTTTGGTTTATATTTCTACTCTGTTTAATGTGTTGATCATGACTTGACATGGTTCTATGAATTTTCTTATGTTTACTCACAGTTTTTTCCCCACTTTGTCAATATATATTTATATTGGTGCGCAGGAAGTTTTATTGAAGTCGTCAACAGCCAATTTCTCTGTTGAGAAGTCAAGATTAGATGGTCAGTCATCTGGCAAGTCTCGAGGTTGGTTGAATTGGTTGTCCCGTGGTATGCTTGGTGCTGGAGGAACAGATGACTCTAGTCAGTTCTCTGGTGTTGTTTCTGATGAAGATGTGCAGGTACTTCTTGTCCAAGCTGTAGTTCATTGAAAATGCTGTAGATCAGAAAGCTTATGGCTTCCCCTCTTTTTCACAGGATATATATGAGGCAACTAAGTTCTATCCTCCAGTTTTGTCTGGAATAGATGCCGATACAAATGATAAGATTTACTCAAGGGCAATCGAGTTCAGCATAGATGAAATTTCTGCAACAATATGGAGCATGTATGTTAGCTTACCTTTGAGCCTTTTTTGAGTTAAAAATATATTACTGATTTCACTTTAGCATTAAAATATATTGATGTTAATTTGTTGTATATATTACATCATAAATTGTAATCACAAGAATTTGGTGTCAATTCCTTTCTCCATATTAAAACTTGTACATTTGTATGGCACTTTAGCTTCATATGACACTATAACAATTTCTGTTTGTTAAGATCCAGGTTGAAATCTTAAACAAAACTTCATGCTTTGAAGTATCTTAACTTTGGATTGGGCAAGGATGTGTTGCAAGTAACTTCTGAATTCTTCATAATTAATTATCTGATCTTATAATTTGTCCATTATAGCCTTACTTAAGTTGAATATTGTTAATATCATTTTAAGAAACCTGTTGTTATTTAAGTTGCATTTGCTAAGAATGAGAGTGAAATTTATGATATATAGTATAAGGCTCTTTCTTTTAGAGAACATGATGTCCTATTTATGCACTTCAAAGCTTCAAAATGAAAACATAATCTCAAAAATCCAAGGAAGAAATAAAAGCGTTATCTAAGCCATAATTAAAGAACCCAAATTAACGGGCTTTCTAGCATTGATTTGATAGAGTTTGCCATGGTTTTGTTGAGATGAGTTTAGGAGGATTTGATGCATAAGATGAGAAAGAGATATTGGTAGAGGTTGCCATGGTTCGGTTTTGTTCATCTATCATAGTGTTATTGACCTTTTTACCAGCAATTAGTTATCTATTCCTTCACGCATTTGGTCAAACACTTGGGTTTTGGTTTCAGTAAAAGTTTCATCAACATTTTGCAATAATCAAACATCTGATCAATAATATGTTCTATCTTTGTATATGCTCGAACTTCTTGCATGTTTCTGCTCGCCACCTTGCCAACCACTATTTTGCCATTGGTGAGGATTGTTGGTTCTTGATACCAAACTGTTCATCCCATTAAATAAGGGCCAGTCTTATTACATAAAGGGAAATCTGTTCTTAAAAATAAAATACATTAACTTAAATAAAAGCATATTCAAGAAACCTAAGAAAAGAAATAGAAGTGTAATCTAAGCCTAGGTAGTGCGATCACTCTTTTGTTAAAAGGTTGACTTGTGCAAAGATCCCGAAACTAAGAGACAAGGGTTTGTGCTACAATTGTGATGAACCATACTCATTCAAGCACCAATGTAAAAAATTAATTCTGTTGGAGATAAAGGATCTTGATGATGTTGTGTAAAAAAAGTATTTTATTGCAATTAAAAGTACTTAGTTTTGGTTTCCTTAATTTTAGTTTCTTATTCTTCAAGTAAATTTTGGTTTCTTAGTTTACAAGAATAAACCCTATGTAACCTCTATTTAAGGGGACAATTCTTAGTAATAAATAGGACAGAAATTATTCTAATTTATAGAGGTTTATGACTCTCATTCTAATGAGTCTAAGGTTAGGAGCTCCATTTGACTAGTTCTAAGGTTAGGAGCTCCCTTCAATGAGTTCCATACGTTATTCTCATGGTAGAAGTCACAAGGGGAAGGCTCCCTTAATTGAATTGAATTTCTCCTGAACAGTCCGATGATTTGATCCATAACCCTTAACCTTAACACAAGCTTATGTGCATCATTGAGGAACAAGAACATGCAAAACCCATGGAACTTAAGAAAACTTATGAAGAAGACCTACTGAATCAGGTGGTTGTGAGATTAATATTTCAAAATACAAAACTACTATTACAAATCTTTGATTGTTTAAAGAAGCAACATTTGAAAAAGATAAAATACTTGCAACTTTGTCCATGCCGTCTCTGCTAGGACCGTGCCTTGGTAGAAATGTGAGTATGCAATGACCTTTTTGCAACTGAATTTTGCTGCTTTTTTCATTGAAAGGAAACATGCTTTGATGTGCATACTACCTAATGCAATAGTTTCACTAGAATTGCTGGAAACATGGTGCTACTTTCAGCTTTCAAAATTTCCATACCCTGCTATTGCCATATTTTTTCACTTATATTAGTTAATTGCATCTTTTGATGTTGCATTACTTGTAGTTTACATTGTCCACTATTGGCTTTGGGCATTTTTTTATTAATATCATTAGTACTTTTTGGTCCATATAGTTAAACGTTAACTAGGTTGCTTTGCTTTTGTAGGAATTTATGTCAAGAAATTGCTAGGTTGAATCTCCATGGTGCAGTTATGAAGTGCAACCTTCAGGAAGAATTGGTAAATGTGATTGCTTTTGTTAAGTCAGGAGAGATGGTTAATGCAGGCAATGAGCAAGTGATTCGACTAATGGTAGGGGTTCTATGGTTACATACTGGTTCAGCTCTTCCAATAATTTGCTGGATTAAAATGGTGAATGTATTTAGTTAAATGGAAGTCCCTAGGTGTCTGGAGTTAGGTTAACGTATCATATAAATGTAAGAAACCTATTTGTGCAGTTAGTGAAGCTTCTAAATGTTCTTTTATATCATGGTAATTTTGCGAATTATTAGCGAAAGCTTAACTAAATTTGCTGCAAGGGTTTATCTAGTTTTGAGTTGCCTTCTTTCTATGACATGTGATGAATTGATATTAGGATTTTAGGTGGCAGAATCTGCAATTTAGACATTGGTTGGAGTATGAATTTGGTCCTTCTATTATCTCAATATGATTGTTTTAGCTCACTATTCCAGTGTTAATAAATTTAATCCCTGCACTTCTATTAACACCATTAAGGGAAAGATGATAACATTATATATAAATTTCAATACAAGTGCGGATATTAAACTCATTAAAATTAAATTAGAGGGACTAGAACTTCCAAATTTAATTACAAACCTTACTCATCTGCATGACATTATGAACCCAAGCCTATCGGTTTTATATCTCCCTTCCTCCAAGGAAAAAATCCCCTTTAAAATATCCGTATTTCCATGTCCCAAAGGTACTTTTTAAGAGAAACATATTTAAAATGACATCGCTAACATTAGGGAAGCCTAATGCAAGTTATAAGATAGTGTGAATGGAACACTTATTGGGATTTTGTTTTCAGATGCTGCAAGGTAATTCTGTTCTATGATGACAATATTTTAGAGGTTCTTTTGTATCTATCTTATGTTTTTTTCTTAATTTGTTTGTTTTCAGTCCTGTATGGAGAATAATGTCGGGGAAGATCTGCCCTCTTACAGAGTTCAAGTAGACTTGTATCAGAGGCGAGATGTTGAATTGTCAGTGAATGTAATTTTATGCCCTTTTGGTGCAATTTGGAAAGCCTTTTCTCCTTAATTGTTTAAACCTTGTTTAAGTTATTTTTTAATGTTCTTATTATTTCAAGTCTTATTTTTTTATTTTCCTATGTGCCCAGGTCATGCTTCAGTCGCTTGAAGTTGCTTATGAAACAACTTTTTTCTGGGATTTAATTGAATTTTTCACTGTTATCAAATACTTTGAATTTCAGCTTGAAAGGGTAAGATGTATTTGTATTAATCTTGCGACCTTTAACAGTTACAGTCACAGTTCTTATGTCGTCTGATTAAGCATGCATCAATCTTGTTCAAACATTTTCAATTCCTGCAGATGTCTAGTGCAGTTATTGCCATTCTGTCTGTTCTTTTTATTTTTCCATTATGTTTCCCGCTGTATTATTTTGGTATGTTGCCTTAGGTACTGGGTTTTTTAGACTTCTAATCTATCAAGCTCTTTGCTCATGTGAACAAGACTGTCTTAGGCTTTGATTTCTTCGAAATCTCATTTAAAGTGGCCAACAAAACTGATAATGCTGTAAAGTATAATATGTTTCAAGTTATCTTACTTTTGGATTTTATTCCAATTTTACAGATTCACAATAAGCTGAATATAGATTATGAAATAATTTTAATTTTATTAGAAATCAAAATAATATATCTGGGGCTTCCTTTATAGAATTTTGGTGTGCATTAAAAATTTATTGTTGTTCTAGTCCTTTTCTATGCAGTAGAAATAGGGAAACTTTTTTGGTATTTAAGAAGCACAATATCTAGTTATATGGTATGTCAAAAGTTGGTTTGTATTGGTTTTTATTAGGTACTGTCTTTGATCTCATGGGAATAGTAGGGGGGGGGGGATGCAAATTGGTATCCCTTTTAATGTAAAACAAAACCATTTGATTCAATAATGTTTTATATAGTACTGCAACTCACTATAACTGACCAATGGAGACTAAATCCATTGTGCCATAAAATAATTAAGTTGTGTTTACTTTCCCCAGACCTGTTTCATGTTACTGGTAACTATGGTTTTGATTTTGGTCAAACAAAAGGAGATCAAGTTTGCAACTATCGATGTTACTTCCCTGTTTATGGATGCTTAAATATCCAACAACATTTCAATGTTAAAGAGTCCAATGCATGAACTTGCTGTTTTGGTTGTCTTTTTATTTAGTAGCGGCAGTATTCCTTCAGTTCTTCAACCATGGAATAATTAAAATAACATCTTTCTATGTCTTTAGACATGGTTGCATATAAGTAATGCTAAGTATTTAACCTAATGCAGGTTTTATCTTCGCTTAATGGGATTGAAGATGTTAAATCTCGATTGCTAGCAAAAGCTGAGTAAGTACTTTTGGTACTGGGTGTACAGGTTAATGTTGGTTAAAATTTTGTATGTTTTCAAATATTCCGTATTGTAGATGCACAAATAATAATATTTTGCAGATGCATCCTGTCGAGTCATAAGAAGGTGGCATGGGATGTTAATATCAGCAACATCACAATAAATTTTCCCTTGGGAAATGCAGTTTCTGAAGAGTCTAACATGGTAATTTGCTTACTGCATTATTTGGATATTCATATTGTTCCTTCTGCTCATTAAAGTTAATTTTTTGTATTATGCTTTATTTACGTGTAATTTTGTACATCAATTGTGTTCACAGGTTCTTGACTTGGGATCTCTTGTTTTTGCATTGAAAACGGAGCTCAGTTCAAGTATTGATGGACAATCATTTATCCGGAAGAACTTAGTTCGTTCTGCATCAATCTCTGATTGGTTAACGGTTTTCAGCTACAAGATCTTTATAATCACTTTGAGATCAAACTAGTTGATTTTGAGGTCAGTTACATTGTTCTTGTTAGATATTCTGTTTTATATTTTCACTATTCTGAATTCTGATAATAGCAACTTATGTGAGCAGGTGAAGTTGGTGAAGACTAATTATCCCCACACTATCTCAATTGTGAAAAAGTTTTGTGCCTGTATTACTTGTGCATCTTGCATTATTCCTGATGAATCAAGCCTGAAACAATTGGAGGTAATTAGATTGAATCTTGTAGATTTATATTTATCTAGTACTAAGACAAGGTACTTTTATTTTAACCTTTGGAAATGCTGAAAGTATGCTTGTTTCTATTGTCTCCTATTTTACCTTGTTGCACTTCTGATGATTCTGAAACTGGACATTCCTTATTGTATGCTTGCTTATGGACTCTGGAGTTCCTCCTCCTCCATTCTCTTCCCTCTACTGACCTCAATTTTTTTTCTTTGTTTGTAAATTATAGTTTAGGTCAATGCCTAGATGCTGCTAGGTATGACTAAATTTTTAAGTGATTTCAGAGGAAATTTTTGGTTGTTTCGTTAGATGAAATCCCTTTTTGCTGCACTAATATGACATCTGTTACTTTAACTTGGGATGGTTAGGAACTTATTGTGTCTTTATATTCGTCTTGTGTGGTGACATTTTGAAGAGGGGGAAGATATTATTCTGATAGCCCTTTGGATCTCTAGTTTCATGGAAATATTTTGGGATTGAGAGAGGAAGGAAGGAAATGGAGAAAAAACTAGCAGGAAAAAAACTTGTTCAAGAACAAGCTCTTTGTAACTTTCAACTGGATACATTTTAGCCAAGGGCTTCATATATTTTTAGGTGGCTTCTAAGCTACTTTTCATCCAAATTATGTCCAAAATTGTTGTCTTTATCCGATAACTACAAATCTTATAAAACATGAAAAACTAAAAATGGTGACTGTAATGTGTTAACCTGTAAAATGGAAATATGCCTAACAAAATACATACAAGCTCTAACACAAATATTCACAATACTCTTGGTTTTCAGTTCTCTTCTTCTTGTTCTTCTGAAATGTCGAAATTCATAACATAATTTTTCTTGTCTGAAATCTTGTTTCTCAGTGCTGATGAAACTCTTTATTATCATCTGAATTAAGTCCTTATTTCTCTCTAGTTTTATTATGTGAGGAAGCCCAAATAAAAAGGGGAAAGAGGATTCTGTCAGAATTGGTTGTTATTCTAATTTTTTTCTATATAATGTTTGAATTAGTTGGTGTTTGTCTATAAGTGCTTCCTTCATCTTAAAAGGATGCGTAAATTAATACCTCCCTATATTTCTTGAGAATCTCCATTCTTTTCCCCAATTCCCTATACCTCATTGAACAGTTCTCTAGTAACTACATTTGTTGTGGGCCTCTCTGAATAATTTGTACTGAGATGCAACTGACCGTAACGCTTGGACATGAACAGATTTTATGGGTTGTATTGCTGTTTTTTGGTTGTTTCTTCCTTCTCCCTTTCTTTTTGCAACTGTGCCATTTGAAGTCACTTGAGGAACTAAGCATCATATAGCAAAAGTTCTGTACCTGGGAGTTTTTTAAGTTTTTGGCTCTTTTAGTTGGATTTGAATGTGTAAATGAGATGTGTACTTCTAGGATATTCCTTCTGAGTGCCTTTCTTGATTGCAGGTTTATGTTACTGTACCATCGCTTGATGCAAACTTTTCTCTATCAATATATGAGTCAGTTGTTGCACTGATAGTTCTTCTTAATGCACAATGTTCAAGATCTGAACCTGTTGTGCTGAGAAACCCTGATTCACTCCATTCTGCATCATGTCACCTAGGGGATCGTCCTTTTGGTTTGACTCTAACTGCAAGCATCAATTCTGCCAAGTTACTTCTTGATCTTGCTAATGATGGAGAACATAGCTCTTCCATCATGCTTGCTCTAAAAACTCTAGATGTGTGGTATGTTCCTGACTGTTAAGTTTCTTATTAAAATATGTAGATTTATTTTTCTCTCATGTGGACATAAATGAGATTAAGCCAGAGGTTCTTTGCAAATTGTATATGTGGGTCATATCAATAGTTTTTTTGAGGGGTTTGTTAATAAAGTAATTAGCAATGAATGTTATTTGAAGATTTTCTTTACTGAATGCTAGGTAGGTGCATCTGCTATGTATTAAACTTTTTACAATTGCAGGTATTCTCTCATTGAGTATGAGACCTGCGGAGTCTCTTTGAAAGCAATAGAGGTAACTGCACATACAAATGGTGAAAAGAATAACCATGTTTTATGCTCATTTGGAGATCTATATCCCTCAAATACTGCAAATCAGGATGGTATGGCTAATACACTTGGCAATTCAAGTGACCTTTTTGACGAAAATAAAACTGCTGAGGCTTGTTTTGTTTTATATTATGAAGCTATTGCAAGTACAGATTTCACAAGTCACAAGTTCACATTATACTTGAATGATGCTGACCTCCATTGCTATCCATATATATTTGGATTATTGGTTGGGTTTTATGATAAAATATGTTCATCTAGTGCATTTATTGGAGTTGAGAATGCTGTGGGCCCCACTTTTCAAGATAAAAGTACAAAAGATATGCCAGGTTTTCAGTTCAGAGGCTTTGATTTCTCAAATTACTCTGAAAAAGGATCATCTCATTACGCAAGCTTATCTTTGGATTATTTTCCTTTTGTTACAATGCAAAATTCAGGTTCCGTAGGTAGTCTAGAGAGTTCACTTCATTTTTCTGTCCCTGATTGGCGGAAGTCATTCAGTTTAAGAGATAACAAGTTGAGAAGTCCTAATTGCAGTTCAGAGAAGGGATTTAATCCTTCTCATTCCTCACCACAAAGATCCAAAGTGGGTATGGTTGCATTTCCTGTGTCAGGGAGTTCTCCTGAAGCAAGTCTATATGCTATTGACATCAATCTCTCAGGTGTTAAACTGCATTTCCATGATTCATCTTGTATTGTTGGAACAATAACTCTGCCAACCTCCAAATCTTCGGTTAGCATTTGTGATGATTGTATGGATCTGGTCTCTTCTTCTGAGGGGGTGATTCTCACATCATCGTGGTGGACCAGTAATTTCCATGACTTTTTGTGGGGTCCATCATTACCGAACCTTTCCCCAATCTTAAATATATGTGTGAAGAAAGGAATTTTGCGTCACTAAGTTCGCAGCTTGAATTTAGTGTTGAAATTCAGCATACTTGTTGGGTTCTACCATTCCATTACATAGCTATCATAATTGGTTATTTTTCACTGGATGATTGGAGTTCAAATTCAAGTATGCAGTCTACAAGCAAAAGTATTGAGCATATGGAGAACCAAAGTGAGATTGCTATCATTTGTAAATTTGAGGTTCTGGAATCCTCTTTAATTTTTCCCATAGAAAGTGATGACCATCGGTTTCTGAAGACAGATATTCAGCAGTTGTATGGTAGTTTTATCAACCATTGTGTTTTGAGCGATGTACTGAAGGACATTCCTCCTGAATGTGTGGTTCCAGAAAATAAAGTTGCAAGATCGAATTGTTGTCTGAATATTTTTGGACGAGATTTGTCCCTATCATTGTTGTTGTTCAAGGATGATTGCATAACATTTATTCCAGGTGTTAAACTGAGAAATTTCCCTTTGGTGGCACCATTCAGTGCTGATTTTTGGATCAGAATACCTAGTGAATTGGAATCCCTTTCCGAAAAATCTTCTGATTACACATGTATCATGTCAAGGGTTGGTGTTTGTCAAGTTTATATTGATGGTAAGATCAGTTAGTATCTCTTGGCAACTTTAAATATGAATAATACTCTTCACTTTTTCTATTTGGTATTACCACATTGTTCTATAGTATTGCTTGATTCATTTTTATTCTTTGTCCTTTTGACAGATTTTTATTGCATTGGTGGATTTGAAGTGTTACTGGAAATCATCAACCGATTTTCCATTGTTCATGATGAATCAAAAAGTTACACTTCTGATGTTTTACAGTTTCTACAGTCAAGGAGGTTGCAAAAGGAAAATAAGGAAGTATCAGTTGTAGATTCTTCCATGACCTTGATCGAAGTCAGATGTTATGTTGAATCACTCTTGATACAATTGAATCGGTTGGGGAAAGACTTACTTGAGCCAGTTTCTAAAGCTGAAATGAGCTTTATTTGCTCCATGTCTATGATAAATGAGACACATATGAACTTGGATTTAAGTTTTTACTCTTTAGAATTATTGTCACTACCAAATTCGGTTATACTAGCATGCTGTTCTGATGCTTGCTCAACCTCATCAGTTTTTGATATTTCTTTCTCAAAATCTGATCCATGTCAAAATGAGTTCTCTATTTGTCTTCCTTCTCTTAATATCTGGCTACACTGTTCTGACTGGACTGACATCCTTGACCTGTTTGATTCTTATGGGAAAAAACTTACCACAACTGCAAAACTAGATTCATTGCCAGGGAGTTCGGTCATGAGTGCAAGTCATCCAGTTCATAACGTACCAGAAAATACTCCTCAAATTTCTGATAAAATGTCTGCCCCAGCTTATGTGCCACTTAGCACCATGCAGGAAACAGTTGTTGTCCTGAGGTCTGAAAATATTGGAATTATGTTTTATTTTCCAATGCATGTCGCTGGAGAAGAATTTACTGAATTGGTGTTTGCTGAAACGGGCTCGCAGAATGTTTCATCTACTGGTACTGAAGGGAAGCTTTGTAAACTTCTGACATTTATGACACACAGCAAAAGCAGTGAACTAATTATTTCTGGTAAAAATGCAAAGTTCAAGTGTATTCTGGAAAAAACAAATGGTGCTGTGGGTTTCCAAGGCGATGATAATGTCAATTATTGGCCTCTCTTCCAGATATTTCAGGTTAATGTGGAGACTGAGATATGCAATATCGAGGAAAAGCCAGTACACGTCAATCTGGAGATTCAATGTGATCAGCTGGATGTATGGTTATCACATCAAATATTTTTTTTCTTGCATGATGTAAGGTTTGATGTTCCTGCATCAAGATCTCAGTATGACTTTGGAAGCATGGAGTTCCAGATCCAGCTAAGGAAGGGATCTCTTATGGTATCTGATGGAAGGGTAACTTTACTACTTTATCCGGTTGACCTTGAAATGTTGAACTAGTACTTGAGAAGAGTTAATTGGTTCATTGCTTATGCTCTCTTTTTTGTTGCATTATACTTTTGTTGGAAAAAGGTTTCTGATGAAGCACTAATTACTGTTTCTTGTCATGCATGCAGCTTTATCTGCATGTGTCGTGCTATTCATTATGTGCAAATTGTTAACTGTGTAATAATTCACTTGCCTCGATTCTATAAAAAAAATTGCCTTCTATATATAGAGCTTGCATGATGTGTAGGAGATCAAGATTTCATATGGTGTGGGCCAATCTTATAATTTTAAGTGTTGATACTCTCTCTTCCTCCTCAAGTGATGTGGGAGAAAGGCGTGATATTCTGCTTTCCAATTACAGTTTATGAAAGATAGTGTGGTTGTTTGTCTGCTTCTCAAAATTTGTAGCTGTCGAGATAAACTATGTATTGCAACTAGGCAGTTGTCTCAACATCCTTAATTTTGTTGTTCTTTTTTTTCTCTATTTAATTAAAGTTACTGTGTGCTATCTATCAAAAAAAAAAAAAAAACATCCTATGTGGTTGATTTTGTCACATCATACTGTTTTATTTATTATGTTCTGTTCTTACCTGTAATATATATCTTCTGTTCTATCTTTTCAGTGGAGTTGTAGTGGACCTCTTTTAGAAATTCTTCTGAAAAACTTCCTGTTACGTGCTAATTTTACTGGAAACAGCATGGATGGTGCAGTTGCGTGTGATCTCCAAGTGAATTACAACAACATTCACAAGGTATATTGGGATATAATATGTATTGCTGTTGTGTTTTAATCTTTACCATGACTTGTAATCCTTGGTGTACTGCTTGGATTTGTTGTAGGTCTTCTGGGAGCCTTTTCTTGAGCCCTGGAAGTTTGAGATGGAGATAATTAGAAAACAGGACCTGAATGCTCTGCTAGACAACTCCAATATTACGGATTTACATCTCATTTCAACAGGACAACTTAACTTCAACTTTACAGAACCCCTAATTGAGGTACATGTTTGTGGTCTTTCCTTTTCATGTTCTTGATAGTTGTGTGATCACCTTTCAGATAAGTGAGGTGCTGGAATAAGGTGGGAAATAAGGGATGAGTGGAAGAGTGGGAGAAAGTAAAGGTAGAGTAGATATAATAGGGAAAATGGGTAGGAGCAGAGGAATTAGAAGAGGATAAACTGAGGTAAAATAGAGCCTTTTGATACAAGTCATGGTATCCGGTCATACCTATACTCAGTTCACCATTAATATTGGTTACTGAAACTCAGTGCATGAGTGATTAGACTATTCAATGATCCAAATTCTTAATAAATTAGAAAGACAGCGATGTTAGTAATCTATTGGTCAAGCTATATCATTGATCCTTATACTTAAGGCCATATAGCAGATTTAGTTTTACAAAGATTTTGGGAATTATTCTACATCAGCTGTTTCAGAACTTGAAGTTTTAGCCCAATGAAATGCTGGATAATAGAGTTAATTTTCCTTCTTGAAGTCTGCTGACATAATTGTTGACCCGATAATGTGGTATTGACTTAGCATATGTAGTGAACTTATTTGCTGGTGGTTTGGGGTTCTTAGTGTGGATTTTCCAGATCCATGTGGCCTTGCGTTGGGGGGGGGGGGGGTAGGGGGCTGATGGCATAGACTGCTATTTTAGTTGAAACTTTTTGAAAATTTAAAAATTCCTTGTTGCTTATTTTTTTGGTTTCCATTTGTTGTGATATTGGATTGGTTCTAGTAAGAAGAATGGACACAAACACAATTAGAGGTATGATATGAGATGGATAGGACAACAGATGCAAATTTCTAGGAATTACACGGGTATGGAAGGCACAAAAATAGTTTTTAAAATAAAAATGTAAAATTGATAGTTTTCAATCAAATATTAACATGGAAATAAAATTAGTTTTGAATCTAAAAGCTTAAAAAATCCTTTGGGGCCAGGTAGCTCAAAGGCCTAATTTATCATACTCTATATCACTCAACAAGATAATTCATTTCATGTATGTTAGTCGTCTCATTTTGTACTGTCTCTGTCTTCTTCCCAAATATTAAGTTACAAATAGCATAAAAACTGTTCTTTTTCTTAGATAAAACTAATAATTTTCTTAGCAATCAAAGTGAAGTTAATGCATCTTTTATTTATTATTCTTAATTAGCAAGTACTTAATTGACCAAAAAATCATGGCTAGTGGTTAACCAAAATGGGTCATCAGATCTTTTTTAATGAAAATGATTTGAAGAGCATTAACTATTTAAACTCAAAGTGGAACACTTAAAAGAATTCCCAAAGAAAACACTGAAAAAGAACCCATAAAGATTCAAAGAGGAACACAAGAACTATAAAATAAGAACTAAAATAAACCCTGGGAATATGAGGATTGATACCTGACACAAATAACCAAAGCTAACATATTTATATTCAGTCCAAAAAGGAAGAATAATATAAAAGAAAGATAAGAGAAAAGGAATAACAAAGCCAACTGGCAGTTTGATGATGGCTAGAGGATTTGGAGGAAACCAAGCTGACCAATTGTGGAGAAGGAAATGATGAAGAAAGAAATTGAAAGTATAGAGGCTGCTGGAGGTGGATTAAGCTTAGTTTTATGGCTTTAGTCATTCTTATTCTTAGGGTATTTCGTAGAAAAAAAGGCTTTTCAGGAAGGTTTGAACTGTTGGATGTGAATAGCATCTGTGTAATACATAGCATTTAGTACTTGAGTTTGGCTTTAATGTTCAATGTGCTACCTGAATCTTTTTGTCCTAATTAAGTACCTAAGTTAGGATTCTGTTATTGAGAGTGGTTCTCAAAGTTAATGGTGTTAAATGTCTAAGTTTGAATCAATGGACACATAACACATGTATTATTTTTAGTTTTTTAATGAAATTATTTTAATGTTTCGTTTTTAATTTCATTAATATTACATAATAAAAAAATTAATGATAAAAATAAAATTAATAAACCAAATTCATTAACCCTAAAAAGGTTAAGCATTTCCTTAACTCATTCTGCCGATTCCTTTCCTTCACCATTCCTAACGCTTGAGATTTCTTAGATTTCATTCCTTTCCTTCACTTTCTAACTCTCTCATTTCTCGCTTTTTGTCCATTTCTTTTTCAACTCTCAACCCCATCTCCATGGCCAAGCTATTCGTTCTCTCTTTTTTTCAACTCAGGCTTTTGATTATTCCTCAGCTTCCATCAAGACCTAGTATAAAAAAGAAGAAAAAGTTGGTGATGAAATAATGTATGAGAAGATGAAATGAAATGGGTTGAGAATCCCATAGAAGAGATGGGTTTTTGCAGATGATTAGGGTCTTAAAAAGAAAAAAAAGGGAGAATTTTTACTTCCATTTTCTCATTTTCACTCAAATTTTAAAAAAATTCTAATTATTCTTTCTTCTTTGGACAATATGAAAGAATTTAAGAAGATGAGTCATTTTTACTTTCTTTTTCTTAATTTTAGTTTTAATTTTATCATTGAACTTGATGGTTGTGTTGGGAAATTAAAGGAGGAGGAGGGTGATTTTGTTTTAGTAAATTTAGGTTGATATTTTGGGTGAGTTAATTTG
Organism: Gossypioides kirkii; assembly: GCA_005610355.1. Lineage (NCBI taxonomy): Eukaryota > Viridiplantae > Streptophyta > Magnoliopsida > Malvales > Malvaceae > Gossypioides > Gossypioides kirkii. The sequence goes on from CP032248.1 coordinate 29,652,342, forward strand.
AAGTTTAATTTTGTAACTGTGTTAATTGTGGGATTAGGGAGTAATGGCGGGGACGATGTTGTTGTGGATGACGGTAGAGGTGGTGGTGCTGGCTGTGGAAATTAAGGAAAGCCTTTCGGCTTGGTTTCTTGCTCGATTTGTCTTGAAATGGTTAGTGATAATGGGCATCGGTCGTGGGCTAAGCTTCAATGGTCATCAGTTTCATTTTTGGGGTTGAGAGCTAGAAACATGGAGAGATGGAGAGCTAAAACATGGAGAGGATGAGAGTTTTTGCAGAAAATGTAATTTTTTCTGGGTAATTACATTTTCTTTAATTAGTTATAAAATAAAAAATGAAATTAAGAAAATAATATAACATATAAATACACGTGTCGCATGACTATTGGTTTAAATTTAACCATTTAACACGGTTAACCTTGAGGACCAATTCCGGTATCAGAATCCAAACTTAAGTACTTAATTGGGACAAACAAAAATTTAGGTACCACATTGAAAATTGAAGCCAAACTTAGGTACCAAATGGTATATTAAGATAATTTAGTGATGGTGGAAGGCAGCTAGCATTGCATACCTAGGATCTGAGTTCTTTGCGGCTGGCTGGGAGCTTATGTTTAGAGAGTGAGGGTGTGAGTTTAGGGAGATTGATAGAGAAATGAATTAAGAAAGCCACATTGATAAGAAAAAAAATTCAACTTCATCAGATGCCCGAACAAATTTATCATATATTTGCAATGTCAGCAAGGCCATTGTCAGACCAGCAAGTCAATGTCCACATCAGTGAACTCAAAGGTGGGAAATAAACTTTGCTACTGATTGGACTGAAATTCCAAATCCTGAAAAGTTGTGGTAGCAAAATTCTTTCAGTCATTGTAGGGGGCTTTTGTGACCTAAGGCTAAATCTGCTTTGTGGCCTAACCACACAGTTGATAGCATAATTTTACTGAATCCAAGGATGAAGAATATGCAGAGTACAACTGAGTCCATAAAATATAATGAAATCAGTAAAACTAAGTCTAAAAATAATTTTTCATAGTCATTCGGACATCATTGTTACAATATCACTTGACCGTGCAAACTGTCAATCTTAAATCACGTTGCTTGTGAAGCACTGTAAACAATTGAATATTTGTCATTCAAAGAAAATAGGTAAACTGGTAGTTGTCATAAATATTGTTCATCTTCATAGTTCTACTGCTGTTAATGCTTGTGCACCAGAGTAAGATTTATATAGATTTTTAATCTGCTGTATAATCACCTTGGTTTCATATGATATAGACAGTTTTGTCAAGGCATTTTCTTCTAATGATATTGTTACCGCACTAATCTTATGTTTCAGTATTTTCTTATGTTTAGATTTTTATTATTAATCTATAATATAACTTTTATTCATCTTTTCTTTTCTTTTTTTTATAAAACCAGACTGTTCTCAGGACAATTGAAATGGTTAAGGATGCCTGGGGATTTTTGGAACATGATTCTTCTGAAAAGCAAAGATTTCTGGATCCTCAGCTCACTGAAAATATGTCAGGAGGAGAGACGCTCCTTATATACTTCAAAACCTGACTTCTTCACCTCTAGAGTATCATGTTTATCAAGGACTGGCCAGTTCTGATCAGTTTGATGCCTCGAAAGAGAAAGATGGAAAAATTGTGCAAGCTGGCGCTTCTGTTCCAATTTATCTTAATGACATACCGGAGGAACAACTTTATCATTATAGGCCTAGTAATTCTTCTGACAATCTCAGTGAGAGGCAATCAAGTGGGGTGGCTCATCATCATTTGATGACTATTCAACTTGATGGCATGTCTGTTCCTTCTGCTCCTGTTTCAATGGATCTTGTTGGACTTACATATTTTGAGGTTGATTTTTCAAATAATTCACAATACAATGTAAACCTGAAAGAAAATGATGCAACTGGTGGAAAGAATGGTTTTGTTGTACCTGTTGTGTTTGATGTTTCAGTGCAACGGTATAGCAAGCTAATACGTTTGTACTCAACAGTATGTATACGTGCACATATTATCACAGATTTTTCTACTTTTAGTTGTTTGTTAGCTTCCTCTAATTCATGTTAACTTCAGGTGATAATTCTAAATGCTACTTCAATTCCGTTGGAACTAAGGTTTGATATCCCATTTGGTATTTCACCGAAGGTGCGCTCGGATCTATTGTTTGGTTCCTATAAATTTATGTATACCTGTCTTCATCTCTTCATTTTGGATTGATTATTCCAGATTCTAGACCCAGTATATCCTGGTCAAGAGTTTCCGCTGCCCCTACATTTGGCTGAAGCTGGCCGCATGAGGTGGCGTCCTCTTGGGAATTCTTACTTGTGGAGTGAAGCACACAACCTCCCTGATCTTCTCTCCTTGGAAGGCAAGATTGGATTTCTCAGATCTTTTGTCTGTTACCCATCTCATCCAAGCAGTGACCCATTTCGGTGTTGCCTATCACTTCGGCATATAAGCATACCTGCAGCTGACAGGCTAAAGAAAGGCTCAGTGAGCTGTAGTGATGATACTCTGAGCCAGTCAATCCAAAGTAGCAACAAAAATATAAAAGATTTGTGCAAGTCAAAAGATCGGTATATTCATCAAATGACTTTAAGTACTCCTTTAGTCATTAATAACTATCTTCCTGAGGCAATATCATTGAAGATTGAAAGTGGTGGAATTACACGTACTGCATTGCTTTCAAAGGTTTGTGCTTCATTTCTACTGGGACAAATGTAGTTTTTTGCATCAGTTTACTTATTAGGATATGGTGCTCTGAACTAATGTAAAAGCATATACCTGTCTTTTCAGATAGTCAATTTCTTTCATCATATTGATCTATCACATGACCTGACACTGGAGTTCAATATTTATGGATATAGACCGTCAGTCCTTAAGTTTCCACGCACAGAAACATTCAGTTCAACTGCTAAGTTCAGTGGAACAAAGTTCTCTCAGTCTGAAACCGTGGCCTTTGAACCTGATATATGTAGTGGTAATTTATATCTACTCATGGTTAACTACATTATTACTTATCGAATTCTTTTCATAGTGCATCTGTTACTTTTTTCCTCAGGCCCAATATATGTAACTATGGAAAAGATGATGGAAGCGTTCTCTGGTGCTCGAGAACTCTTCATTTATGTTCCCTTTCTGTTATATAATTGCACACCATTCCCACTCAGTATTTCAGAGTTCGCCAATGAGATGGACAGAACTGTCTGTACTTTACCTTCCTGTTACAATCAAGTTGATAATGAGCTGTTTCAAGGCACCAGAGATGGTCTGAGCCTTTTATTTTCTAACCAACACTCAGCTATTGAATCTCCACAAATTGAGAGTTTGGGCTTGTCATTCTCGAAAGATCGCATTGTTTCAACTAGAAAAACATTTGATCTGCAGTTAGGAAGATTTGTTAGAAATCCCTTGATTTCATTTCATTGTCTCAGAAGCAAACTGACCAACATGATTTAGTTGATAAGAAAAATTCGTCAAATATTCTGAAGAATCGATTGGGTTCAAGCAATTGGTTGTCAGGGAATAATGATTTTATGGAGAAAGAGTGTGGAATGGTTAAGGCATGCATATATTCTCCGCATCCTATTTCTGCCGGAAGTGAAATTTTGGTTTGCGTAGCTAATTGTTCTCGTGGACATAACTCAGAAAATGTGCCTAGTTCGCCATGGTCAGGGCCCTTTCTTCTTGTCCCACCAAGTGGCTCAACAACTGTTCTTGTTCCCCAGCCGTTATCAAATGCAATGTTTATATTATCTGTTACATCTAATGCTATTCCTGGAGCATTTGCTGGAAGGACACGGGCTATTACTTTTCAGCCAAGGTAATGATTTTCCTAAGAATCCAAAAATTACTGCTGTCTCTTGTCAAATAATTTTACTTTTCTTGAATGCATTCTTTTTTTGTCTCTTTCATAGCAAGTTTTTTTCTTGTGCAGATATGTTATCAGTAATGCATGCAGCAGGGATTTATATTATAAGCAGAAGGGAACTGATATTTTTTATCATTTGGGTGTTGGGCAACATTCACAGCTCCATTGGACTGATACAACAAGGTACTTTGCCATCTTTATGTTGAAAGATTTTATTCCACATCAATTTTACTTGAATTTGTGGTTTTATCTTTACATTCAAGTTTGGATTCTCTATCTATTGCCAGTTGCTTAAAGAGCATACTTTTCCCCACTGTATTTGCTACTCTTTGATCTGTTTGTTGTGTTTATATGTGATGTCCAATCACATTATAGGCCTGTTAAGATATATCATGCAATACATCTAGTTCTACTTCATGTGAAACGGACTGTTAAAGTGGTAATAATCCCCTATTGATGAAGTAGGCACATAATATAACAAGGGCTTCTCCAATTCTTACCTATTGATTTTTCATTGGACCTTCCTAAAATAGGATTCAAGTTGAATGCTTAATGTGGTATCGGAACTCAAATTAGTTGTTGTTCTTATTGCTTATTGCCCCAGAAGTGTTTATCCATGTGAAAGTCCTATTTCTTTCTGTTGTTGGTATTGGAACAAGTATTTAGGGGAGTACCAAGTGGTGTTAACTGATAACTCATTTTGGTTAAGTATTCGGTTTTTTATCTTTATATTCAGGTTGGCCTTCACTATTTATTGGCAGATAGTTGTAGGCTGAATGCCTTTATTAAAATTTAACATGTTTTCCATGAGATACTATTCTTTAACATTACTATCATATAAAGATTTTTGTACCGTCGTTAATGCACTGTGTTTCACTATTGATAAGCTAACCCCCAATGGCTACAACCGCAAAGCCAAGCCATTCTTCAAGTCCTTAGTCAAACTGATGTAGTTAATTTATCTGTAGACTCTTAACTACATGTGCTCACTGTTCGTAGTCTATTTTCAAATACGTCACTAACCTCATATTTCCAATGAACAGTTTATGATCTTTGCAATGCTATAACTTACTTCCTCATAAAGTTATCAAGCTTTCTTATCTTCAAAACTTGCTGTATATAGTTCCCTACTTCACTAGGAAGGCAAAGAACTGCATTAGTTAGTGGGTTTTTGGAGGAATAGTAGCAGTTCTATGTGCTGGCACTAACATGATTTAACCAATGGAAGAGGCTGCTGGCAATATGGATCTGGATTGAACCAAGATTGCTATTTGAATCAATTATAATTATTTACAAAGCTTTAGCTAAGAGAAAGGGAATGAGAGTATTGGATTATCATTATCTAACTAAGTTTTAATTAGAATGGGATGATGATACTTGGATAGGGTGTGAGTGTTGGATAACGGGTATGTGTTTAACGTGGGTATATTCAATTTTTTCTAACTTCTTCCATGTATTTGGAGGGGCATATCCTGTACTAATGTTAGAATATTTGTCTGACATGGGTAGTTCAATCAAAATGAAGAGTTGGAGCTACATAGGATGGTCCTCTACAACTTTGCGTAACTTCTTGATTGCAACTTTTATCATATGTTTTGTCCCTCCCTGGCTTGCTTATCCATTTTCAATCTGTTGCAGGGAATTATTGATTTCCTTGCGTTTTGATGAACCTGGCTGGCAATGGTCTGGCAGCTTCTTGCCAGATCATTTAGGTGACACTCAAGTGAAGATAAGAAATTATGCTTCTGGGACAATGAATATGATACGGGTGGAGGTACAGAATGCTGATGTTTCCATCAGGAATGAAAAGATTGTTGGAAGCCTCCAAGGGAATTGTGGGACAAACTTGATTCTCATATCTGAGGATGACACAGGATATATGCCATATAGAATTGATAATTTCTCAAAGGAGGTTGGTACCTATTCAATTAATGCTTCTTTTGTATTCTTAGTTTCTAGCTAATTGCTTTTTGTTCGTTAATTTCTGGCTGGCTTTCTATATTTTGTGACCTTTTCATGTATCAGATACTAACTTGTTATTCTTTTTTTTTATATTGGTAAAACGAACTGAGTGAACCAAATACTTAATCTGTGTCTCTGCTAGTGCTATGTAAAATTTGTTAAGACATGGCTCAAATTGTTGGATTGCAGTCTTTGCTTGTGTGCTGTTAGAGTCCTTGTTAGTAGGTTTTTTTTTTCTATCTTATATTTTACTTATTTATATTCTGCTGTTTCTATTTATTATTTTTTTCTGTTTGTTAGGGGCTAGTTATGACATTCTACTCTTAAATATGAAATGCTAAGATCCCAAACCATCAAATGTGGAATTGCTAATATTTGTGTAAACTCCAAATCTTTAAGTAGTTTAATCCCCTCAATTACCTTCTTTGCATTCTGCATCACCCATTTTAAACTTTAATTATCATTTTTTGTGAGAGTTCTGTATCATTTTTGTCATTGTAGAGACTAAGGATTTACCAACAAAGGTGTGAATCACTTGACACCATTGTTCACCCATACGCTTCCTGCCCTTATGCGTGGGATGAACCCTGCTATCCCCACCGTGTTTCTATTGAGGTATGCCCACTTTTCTTTTTGTTCCTTTTGAAGTGATGTACTGTAAGGTATTGCCTTTCTAATGAATCTTTGTTTGGCATATAAAGGTACCAGGGGAGCGTATGGTGGGTTCTTTTGCTCTAGATGATTTGAAAGAATATATGCCTGTACACCTACAGTCTACTTCTGAGGTACATCATTCTGTTATTAGCTTTATTTCTTTAAGCAGGACCTGACATAAGGCGTCTAAATAGATCAGCAAACTTTATATATGCTCTGAACTGGTAAAGGAGGGTTAGTAGTATATTTCAGTTGATATTCTGAGGATTGAACCCTCCTGCTTGTCTAATAGGGTCAATTTGCAGCATAAAAAGTTGAAAGCTAATAATATATCAATTTTTACTTTCATGCTATATTTAATGAATATAGTAGCATTAGATGCTTACCTTGAAGATGGGTATTATTTTATGAACATTTCAGAGGCTAAAATTCTATAGAAAGCTCTTCTACTTTACCCAAGTTCAAGATAAGCCAATGTTCTATTGTACTACCTGCATGGCCGTGTTTGTCTTTTAGAACTAGCATGGCCAAAAACTAATAATTTTCAAACATTAAAAAGTAAATAATTACACAGGTGTTGTAAATATGTGAACTCGATAATCTATTGATTATTGCTTAGAAGAATAATTAAAATAGCATAAATCCAATTACAATAAAATATTTAAATTTAAAGAAAAGGGGAGGAGGAGGGGGGAAAAAGAAGGAGAGAAGGAAAGAAATTTCAGCCTTTTACCTAGTATCCTTTTTGTTCTTTTCACTATTTTTTTTTTGAATTAAGATCTATAATCCCAATTTTCTTCTGCAATGACTAATTCTGATAAAAATGAATCTTCAACTGCTGGGTTGTGACTAGAATCTCGAGGTATCACAGTAATCACCATCTTCCTCTCATCATGGCCTTTGACTCTTTAAGCTTGGTGAATGAGTATGACATCAGCTTCTAAAAACACCATCTTCCTCTTCCGTCATTACCTTTGATTCTTTTAAGTCTTGATAAATGAATATTACATTAGCTCCAGAAAACATGCTCTAAAGAAAATCCTTCACTCTCCCTTGTTGAAAAATAATTACCCATTATTGTTCTCTAAAGACATGAGGAATATGGGATGGCTTGTTATATTATACTGCTGGAGTAATGTAGCATATGATTCTGTTGGCTCGTTTATAAATATTTATTTGAAATTGCTATTTCTTAAATATAAAAAATTAGCTATTCAAGGTTATTATTTCCCCTCTACTCCTGAATCCTGATTTTACATTAAATATTTATCTAATGCTAAACTGTCTACAGAAGCCAGAAAGGATGTTGCTTTTATCTGTGCGTGCTGAGGGTGCAACGAAGGTACATTATCATAGTTACGTTCTTTGAGCTGGACCTTTTTTTGCATTTGTGTAGCTTAACAACTGAATTTCTTGTTTCAGGTGCTCACAATTATTGATTCAACGTATCATGTTCTGAAAGAAATGAAAGATCAAAGTACCATTAGGTTCCAAGAAAAACAAAATCAAGAGAAACAAGGGAAACCTGCTGAATACAAGGAGAAGTTTTCACTTACTATTCCTTGCATTGGTATTTCTTTGGTTAATTCTTATCCACAGGTTAGCAGATACAAATTAGTAAAGTTTTGTTCAGATCTAAAGATATACTTCAAAATCTATTAAGCTTTCTCTTTATTTTGCAGGAATTGCTTTTGCCTCTGCAAAAAATATAAAAATTGATCTTTTTCAGAGTGTGGACCACCAAATGTTTTCTTGCCATATATCTTCACTTCAAATAGATAATCAACTGCATAACACCCCTTATCCTGTTGTCCTTTCCTTTAATAGGGAATACAGAAGTAACCAAGTTGGCCAGATAAAGGATGATGTCCCAAAATTTAAAGCTGAAAGGGGGTTATTGATTTCTTCATACTCTTCGTTTGAACCTGTGTTTAACCTAGCTGTGGCAAAGTGGAGGAAGAAAGATATTTCATTGGTCTCTTTTGAATATATAAGCTTAAGGTGTCGTTTCAGAGTCAAATGTATCTTAGTAATTGTTTGATTTGTTATAGTTTAAGTGCTTATTTTAGTATATATTTGCTTGCAGAATGGCAGATTTTTGCCTTGAGCTTGAACAGGAACTGATTTTGAGCTTGCTTTACTTCTACAAAGCTGTCTCTCCAGGTTTACAGAGTCAAGCCTTGCCATTTTCTGATCCTAACTTCAATGTGGGTTTTATGCATGGTCAAACATCTGAGCATGTGAAAGTAAGAGAACAGCTACATGGTACTGGTACTCCTGTGCTCAGTAGAATTGATGACGCTGGTGGGTTACCTTTAATAGTTCCAATAGGGGCTCCTTGGCAGCAAATTCACTGTTTGGCCAGAAGACAGAGGAAGATTTATGTGGAATCATTTGATTTGGCTCCTATAAAGTTTACTCTTAGGTAGAATAACTGTCTCTAGTGGAGTTGGTTTCTTTAAATTCAGCTCAGGCTCTTATTTTATAACCTGTAAACTAAACTAACAAATATGAGGTTTGGTTTGAACAGCTTTTCTAGTTCTCCTTGGATGCTTAGAGGCGGGGTTCTTACATCTGGAGAATCTGTTATCCACGTAAGTGGTTCTATTATCTAAGCTCCTAGAACCATGTAAGGTTGTGTATCATAGATGAGTATCTAAAAAATAAAAACTGGCATGATTATAAAAATTCAAGCACTTCTAGCTTACCAAGGTAGTGGAGATTTGATTACTGTGGCCAAATATGGCCAAATCTCATGTGGCTTCAGTGAACTGGTTACTTTTTTTTTTTTTACCAAATATGATGGATTTGTGCTTCCTGCCTTGTACTAAGGGCCTAACTTAACATGTCTAGTGTTTCACATTTATTTTACATGCACAGACATAGAGACATGGTATATTTAGTGGTACTCATATAGAATATATTGTTTCACATTTTAACTGTAATTGGAATTGGCCACTCTGCATTCAGGTGGATGCTACTTAAATCTTGATTTGGTTAGTACATATTTATAAAGTTTTTTTGCTAGGATGAGATTTTCTTCTGCCTCAGTATATGGATGAAAGTGACCTGAGCCATTCACTGGCTATTTTAGGTGATGTCTTGATCCATCACATTATGCTTAGTACACGAGCTAAAGCTAATTCAGCCTACTTAGGATTCTCTAAGTTTTCATGGTTTCCTTGTGAGTTTGGCTTATTTTTGTTGTTTTTGATGACTATTTTAAAGTTGTATTGGTTGTCAAATACTTACTACTACTTTTATAAGTTGAATAGAAACAGGGAGGGTGAAAAAAGGCTCAAACTAGCGGCAACGATCTTTTTCTCGTCCTTTTTTCCCCAAATGCAATAATCGCATAACAGGAGCAAGTGATATTTCCTACTCGTGAAGCTTAAATTCAGAATGCTATTAAGTCAATTTCAGTTTTCTGTTTGTATTGGTTCGACATATGTTCCCTTCTAATTGCCCCATCCTCCACAGAAACAGTAAACCACAAAAGCAAAAAGATAATAATAAAATAAATGTAATAGGGAATAGAGAAAACAATCATCATTCTCATTTCATCTTTTGAGTTTTGGCTATGATTTTAATCATGCAGATGTTCTTGAGTCAATCATTAAATTGTCATTCCTTGATTAAAAAATGTGTTTTGCTAGTGTAATTCATGCGCTTTTGTTCTACTACTTTTCTTTGCTTCATATTAATTCCATTGTTTTAGTAGTACATTGAAAATTCCCTTGGGGTTCCTCTCCTACTGTAAATTACTAATTTTCTTGGTAAAATTATTCATTGCAGAGAGGTCTGATGGCTTTTGCTGATGTAGAGGGAGCACGAATTCATCTCAAAGAGTTGTCAATCATGCATCAAATGGCCAGTTGGGAATCCATTCAGGAGATCCTGATTAGGCACTATACTCGACAATTTCTCCATGAGATGTACAAGGTAAATATCAGATCGTCTTTATTAAAATCATTGAACCCTATAGCATGGTGCTACCTATAAAGAAAATAGAATAGAAAGTGTGTTCAGTTATTGAATTTTATCAAGCTATTTATACAAGTAATTCTCAACTAATTCTCCTAATAGCTAGAAGAAAAACTCTCAATAACAGTATGTTAGAAAATATTTGAAAAGCAAAGTTTTGGAACAAATAACAGAAAGCTAGAATGGAGTTAGATTCACGATAGTTGGTTCCTCTCTTTTATGCCCTTGCAAGTTGGTGGTGACATTGACAACACCCAACTTGGAACATGCAATCTGATCTACAGCGTGTAAATGTTTGACTCCATCTTCTTTGGTTTCTACCTATTCATGAATGAAGTGGAAGTCGTTTCCACATGTTTCATTCAGTTATGAAAGACATGGTTTTGAAAAATGTATGTTGTGCTAACTTTATCATATATGATATGCTGGATGTTATCGACTGAAAAGTGTAGCTCACAGCAGAGATTGGCGAGCCAAAATATTTCTGTGACAGCAGCAACAAGATCATGATATTCGACTTCAGTGTAAGATCAAGACACTGATCACTGCTTCTTGGAGGACCATAAAATAGGAGTTCAACCTAGATCAATCATGTAATTGGTAGTGGAAGTTTGATCAATTGGTTCACCAGCTCAATCGAAATTTGAATAAACTACCAGCCTTGAGTCAAGTTCATGAGTTATGCGTATATCGTAGGATGTTCGATTAAAATGTCAGAGCAACTGTCTGATAGCCTTCCCATGGGCTTCTTGAGGATGATGCATGAATTGACATAGGTTGGTGACAGTAAATGCAATGTCAGGTTTAGTAAAGGATCTGTGGGGGTGGGTTGAGTTAGGTTACTTTATGAGCATGTTATCATTGGATGTTTGTTGGTTTGGGAGGTGCTTTTGTTGATGCAAGCGTGGATTTGGAGAAGATGGAGTAGGTTGTGTTGGTTTAGCTAGTGTAGGTTGTAGTGATGGTGTTCGATGTTGATAGGTTAGGATGGGTTGTGGTGGATGTTACAGGTAAGATGAGGCAAAGTTTGTAGGAAGTTGATGAGATGACGATAGAGCTTGGTTAGAGGTAAAAAGTGGAGAATTAGGAAGTAGGTTGGGAGTAGTATGATGTGGATGCTTTTTTTGCAAGTAGAGTTTTAGTTTTATTTATTTTCTTTATTATATCAGGTATTTGTTAGAGTTTTAGTTTTACTTATTTTCTCTATTATATTAGGTTTTTATTTCCTCATAAACTCTGCTCTTGGTAGTCAAGATCCTATAAGTTAGGAATTTCATTTTATGTCAATTAGGACTCTTTCTTTTGTTATTAACAGTCTATAAAAGGCTGCCAATATTAAATAAAGAGCAAGCAATTATTATATAAAAAAGAAACGTTATTTTTGGAGGGGGTTTAGTCAAGGATGAATCTGCCTTTTTGAGTAACCATAGGTCGAAGCAAGAATTCTTCCTCATCTAGACTTGTGACTAGATCCTATGCCAAGGCCCATAACTTAGTACTTGAAATTTTTGAAACCCCTTAGCAAGCAGCAGAGTAGAGTGGCTTTGTGATAGTGCAGGGTGGAAGCTTACGACAAGCAAATAAAATTTTCTCCCAAGATAGATTGCGAGAAATAGTTGTAAATCGGGAAGTATTTTTTGAAATGAAATTTTCTTGAAAAAATAAGACATCTATAAATTTTTGAACGAACAGGATGAAAACGTTAGTGGCGAAGTATTTGTTAGAAAATCTCAAATAAACACATTGTATTAAACGAGACTAAAGATAACTTTTGACAAATGGCTTCAGCCATTGATAGCATAACACCCAAATCTTATAGACTTATAATTTGGAGGTTCTTGGAATAAAATTTCATAGGGGCATGTGTTTTTTAGAGTTGGCGTGATTAACCTATTGATGAGATATACAGCTTGATGATAGGCCAAAATCCAAAATATTGAGGGTAGTGAGGCTTTGTGTGAGACTGTTTTAGCAGCTTTACAACATGTAGGTATCTGTGCTCTACTAGGGCCACTCTTTAGTTGTAGAGGAGGGGAAAATAATTGTTGGTGTACCGTGTATTTAGGTGAGATAAACTTACAAATTCACTACCACCATCAATATAGAAAAGATTTTTGTTTGAAAACGTCGTTCAAGCAAGGGTCCATAAATCATTTTTATCAACTGACAACACTAGGGAGGGCCCCATAAATCATTGTAAATTGTTTGTAATGGTCGTTGACTATGTAGGGGACTTTCAGCGAAAAGCAACCTATTCATCTTATTGAAGCAATAAGAATTACAAGCGGAAACAGTTTTTGAATTGGAACAGAATATTGATGCAAAATTTTATTTAGAATACGACAATTAGGATGTCTTAAGCAATGGTGCCATAGGTGAAGAGGAATGGCCGTATTGCATTGAGGATTAGTTGGACTGCTTGATGGCCCATAGTAAAGTCCATCTCTATTCTGCTCGCATTCTAGAGGTGCTGCTATATTCAGATCCTTGACAGGAAAACCTCATAGATATTTATTTTTGGTAAAATTGAAAATCAAATATAAGATTTCTTTTGATGGTGGGAATACATAAAGTGTTAAGTAATTGAAATTGATGATTTGATGCACATAAATTTGTTTTTATCGATATGAGGAATTAGAATGGTATTATCGTTGCCTATTGAAACCTTTTCGGAACCATGGTAATCATGCACTTTTAGCATCTATGACAATGTGATGAATGTTTCGCGAACCAACAACCCAAAGCTCTATTATGAAGTAGTTGACTAGCAGGTTGGTACGAGCCTTGAGATTGTTATGAGATTGGGATCGATAACTTTTGTCAGGTCACCCAGGCAATCATAGAGTTGATGACATAGCCCATTTCTTTTAGGTTGCTGTTGTTGGCTTCTTGTGGATCATCAATGTTTCCTGTTAAGTTGGGAATACATTGGTTGACTGTTTTGAAAGCATTATACCCTTGACAGCGATTGCTTCTTTGTTTGTTGGGCTATTACAAGGGTGATGGGAGGCTTTTGTAATTTTCTGGCTTTCTCATGTTTTAAAAAGGGCTCGTGGTAAAGTAGCTTCTCATTTAACTACTCATGTTTTGAATTTTTGTTGAGAATTTAATATTAATTTCACTAGTGTTCTGATGTGAGAGCTGTGGTTCTTTGTTTAGTATTTAGGACAATGTTTTTGTAACAGGACCGGTGGTTTGATCAGATAAATTATTAAAAGTTCATAAAAAAACAGAAATTAATTTTTTTTTTATTAAAAGTATAACAGCCAGTTCAACTGGTTTGTACCGGTTCGCAGGTCAATTGGTTCAATCTCTTTCTCCGGACTGGTGTACCGGGTGGTTTCCGATTTGGTTGGCTGGTCTGGTCCATTTGCAACAACCTTGATTTAGGGTTTAGTTTATTAAATATCTGCAAGTTTTGAGTTGTGAGAGCAGTGTTTGAATTAGTTAGTAAATTTAAAAGGGTTTAGTGAATGATTTTGAAGTTGTGAGAATTTCTGATTGATTTTGAAGTTGTTCTGAAGGAGAAAAGCGGTAAAATAGGATTTTTCATGATTGGTTGAAAATGTTCCCTCAAATCCAAAACTGCAAATCTTGTCTACTTTGCTACCAGATTGATGTAGAACAGGCATTCTTAAACACTCAATAATAGCCTTAATGATCTCAATTGCGTGAACTCAAATCTCATGTCTCAGTTAAAAATCCCGAAATCAAAAGTGCATCAAAATAAGGCCACCTAGCTATTAAGGAAGGTTTGGCAAAAACAATATTAATGTACAATAGAATGACCACATAAACAAAGCCACGTGATAAATGTCCTCTATCAGTAGGCATCATAAACCTAGGTTTAAACGCGTCAAAATAAGGCCACCTAAATATGAAGGTTTGACCAAAAAAATTATTGAGGTACAATAGAGTGACCAAATCAAGAAAGCCACATGATAAATGTCCTCTATTGGTGGGCTTATTCACAGGCCTCAGATCAAATTTCAAGTCCTGCTGTTCCATTGGTACCTCAACTTGAATCTAGAATCTCAACTAAATCCCATACTTACCATTTGAGTAAAGCCTGGGTAACTTTAATTTGTGAGATATATCACCTTATATTTGATGTTTGTACTCTTGGGTGCCTCAGAACTGCATTTTTCATGATTCAGAAGTTATGCTTTGATCTCTAGCTCCCTTAGAATCTTTTTGAAACAAATTAGTGCTCTGCACACTGCAAAGCTTGCCATGTTTGAATTTCATTGCTGCTGACTGTGTTGCCTCTGATGTGATTCATAATCTTCTTGAAACTGTTCTGATAGTTGTGATATCTTGCATAATTATGTCATGATTCTAGGATTAATTAGCATAACATTAGGCATATCATATCATATCTTTGACTTTCCTTATTGTATCTAGTTATTATTATGAATAGGCTATGAAACTTATTGTAAATAGACAAGTAATATTTTCACACAAGTCTTTTCCCTATTTCTCTCTTCTTTTCTTCTCCTTATTTTTCTTTCTTTTTTACGGCTGTTACAGCCAACAGTAGAGCTGCAACAGCAGCTGTTTTCTTTCTTCTTTCTCCTTCCTCCTCTCTCTCTCCTCACTCGATTTCACAGAAACTAATGTAATCTGCAGGTGTTTGGCTCTGCTGGTGTTATTGGCAATCCCATGGGATTTGCCAGGAGTCTAGGTGCAGGAATTAGAGATTTCTTAGCAGTTCCTGCAAAGAGTATTTTGAAGGTAACTAATTTCTGTATTCATTGTTAGCTTTAACTCTGCGTTAATGGCTGAGGGCTGAAATAGGATTATTTCTTTAGAGTCCCACTGGACTTATCACAGGCATGGCTCAAGGTACTACTAGTCTTCTGAGCAATACGGTCTATGCACTAAGTGATGCTGCCACTCAATTCAGTAAAGCTGCACACAAGGTATCACTAGATGCAATTTGTTATGAATAATTAAGGTTTTATTTTTCTTTTATTTCTTAATGTTATTATCTATGAGAAAACTTGAATTATTCAGTTAAATATCATTGATTGACAGTGAAAAGCTATACTACTTGCAGGGTATTGTTGCATTTACATTTGATGAGCAGGCTGTTGCAAGAATGGAAAAGCAATTGAAAGGGAGGCTTCACACAGTAAAGGCATAATTAATGAAGTATTTGAGGTAATGAACATCTTTTTATCTTTTTTTCATTTGAGCTCTTTCTATTTGGATGGTAAATATTGCACCACAGCAGTAAACCCTCTGGAAAGAAATAAAGCTGCTTGTTAACAGTTGTCTTTTATGGGGAGCCTGTTTGGATAGAGATGTTACTGCATGCCTTTTCAAGGTTGAATCTTATTTTCCTGTTAATTTCAGGGACTTACTGGCCTCCTTCAATCGCCAATTAAAGAAGCAGAGAAACATGGCCTACTACCTGGAATCCTCTCAGGTAAACCACTGATAGCTAGTTGGCTGCAGGTCTTATGAACCATGTTACTAACATAATCAACAAGGTATGCATCATTATCTGAATATTTTATTTTTGTGTTCCGTACAGGAATAGCTTTGGGAGTAACAGGACTAGTGGGAAGACCAGCTGCTAGTATACTTGAGGTTACTGGAAAAACTGCACAGAGTATTAGAAACAGAAGCAGACTATACCAAATGGGTTCACAACGTTGTAGAGTTCGTTTGCCGAGGCCTTTAAGCAGAGAACTTCCTTTGAGGCCTTACTCTTGGGAAGAAGCTGTTGGAATATCGGTGCTTAAGGAAGCTGATGATGGCAAGCTGAAGGATGAAGTCTATGTCATGTCCAAAGCACTCAAAGAACCCGGTAAATATGTCATCATGACAGAGAGACTTGTGTTGGTTGTTAATTGCCCAAGTCTGGTGGACTTGGGGAAACCTGAATTCCGAGGTGTTGCAGCTTATCAAGAGTGGGTGATAGAAACAGAAATTAGCCTGCATAGTGTAATCCACACTGATGCTGATGATGGGGTGGTACATATTGTTGGAAGCAGTTCAGATGCATTGTTAAGACAGAATCAGCAGATGTCGAGGAAGGGTGGTGGCGGTGGGTCGAAGATGCAGTGGAATAATCCATCAACTCCGCTTCCACTTTTTCAGACCAACTTGGAACTGGAATCAGAAGAAGACCCAAAGCACTTTTTACAGGTTTTGCTTTCTACAATTGAACAGGGGAAAGAGCAAGGGGGAAGTGAATATCTATTGCAGAGAAGTAGTATCAGGGAGATTTCCTTTATTAGTTCCTTTTCTATAAGCCTTCCCATTAAGAGAACAGGAGAATATATATAATTAAAAACAAAGGTCTCTAACATATAGTTCACCAAAAACAAAAAAAAGAGAGGAAATAGCTAGATAAGAGTTGAGCTGGAAAGTATTTGGTTTTTACTCTTGCAATTATTCATTCTCGTATATTGTTTGTACAAAATTATATTTTACAATAATTGATATATACAGAAAGCTTCTGTTAAGTATAAGTTGAAGGCTTTATCCTTCAAGGATTAGAGTTATTTATTTATTCAAATATTGTTAATCTTTTTGGCTTTTTTCCTTCTGCAGAATGTTGTTGTGTTGGGATTATGTGTGTTTATTATTATTATTATTGTCATTATTATTATTATTATTATTATTTTTAATAGCTATTTTGACATTCATGGATGACAAGGTATGTTAGTATTCAATTCTCTGGGCTTTACTATGCAGGGAAAAATACATATAATAGGATCTTGATTCTTGACACGAATGTGTTGAAATCCTATTGGAACATTTTCTTTATTTTCTAAATTCTAATCATGTTAAAAGAGATTTATTTAGTATGTTATTTCAAACATTGAAAAAACAAAGGTAATAAATATCATATTTCAATTACATCATATTATATTTTGCAAACAACATATTCTAAACAGTTTAATTTTATAACAACTAATTATATTAACATTTCATTATATGTAAAATAATCAGTTGTGAGGGGTTTTGAATTATTGGCTGGGTTTTTGGGCCTTCATCAAATTATTGGTTTTTGTTGTCTCGGTTAGTAAACATGAAGAGTTCATCTTCTTTTTGTTGTTTCTGGGTTTATTTTTTTTTAATCTTATAATTTTATCTCAGTCTCAATATAAAATTTTGGGCTTTGTTTCCATTGGTGTGGATGATGCTCCATCTTCTTAAAAGAATGATAAATTTATAGATCCAAACTCACTTTACTCATTGGAAGATGAAGAGTTTAGTGTGGTTTTGGGTTTACATCTCTGGGTCTTTTTGAAGGTAAACAGTGGCCATTCAATGCTGACTATAAGAACCAAGATTGAAAGCTTAATGGTTAAATATTCATTTGGTCCTCTAGTTGTCCATTTTTCAAATGAAGAGTCAACTCATATGAGACTTTGGGATATAAATTGGAAATTAACAAAATGTGGCATGATTTTTCATTTAAGAATAGAATTTGTAGTGATACATTTCAAAGGTTAGGTGAAATAGTGAGTAGGTATTTCAATAGTCCTTATCAGTGTTATTAAAGTTGACTTGCTATTTAGAAAGATTGAACCCATTCACAATGATTTAACCAATGACAAGTGGAAATGGGTCAATGTAATTAATTAAAATGATATCATTTAATATGATATACATTTTACTATTATTAGTTAAGTGAATTTAACCAACCTTTGTGATTATGAGTTATTAGAATTTTATTAGGGCATTAGATAGAACCCACATCAAAGTATGAGTGTCACTTGAGGAGAAACTTAGATATAGTACAAGTTAAAATGAGGTAGTCACTAATGTTTTAAGGGCATGTTCCCTTGACATTAATTAACTTACGTATGACTTGGTTGGGAAGGGTCGACAACTTATGGGAGAGTTCTTCAAGATGCTCTGATTAGAAAGAATGGCTTGAAAGTTCCTATCGATATGTTTCTTTTGGTTACAATAATAATTAGACTTCTTACTAGGCACTTTAAACCATAGAATTTGAATTATTGTTTAATAAAGTATCTTTTAGAAAATTTGAAATAAATTTTACTAGGTTGTTGTTTACCTTGTTTATGAGGGTTACACACATTCAAAAGGGTTTTTAGCATCCTTTAGAGGGCAACGATGTCATTTAATTGAGTGGAGACGTGGCTACCAACCCACCACCCTTGAAGAGTTTTTTAACATGAAGCATGCTTTCACAAGAAATGTAATTGAAATGTGTTTTGATTTTTTAAAAGATGAGATGGGGTATACTTAGGAGTCCTGTTTATTCCTTTTAGGATACAAAATTGAATTATCCTTGTATGTTGCTTGCTACACAATTATATTCGCAAGAAAATGTCTTATGACCCTTTGGAATGTGTTAACAAATGACTTATGTGCAGCTTGTTCACGTGGGAAGCATTTTGCAGCAGGACAACTTGTTGAAGAAACTTGTATTTTGTATTTTGTTACTTAGTTACATTTGAACTAAGTTGTCAATGTATTTGTTTTTTATTAGGTGTTGATTGACTGGATTAAATCAATTTGTTTATGCTTACAAGTTATGTTTTATGAGTTTCAACACATGTTAGTGGTGTTAGGTATATTTAGGTGAATGATTTGTTCTCAGTCAAGCTACATGCTTATTTAAATGTTATGAAAAACTTTAGTTATCTGATAATGAGAAATATCAGACTTCTTTTTCTCGTCTCTTTGTTAAGCTTTTCTCTTAAGTTCAATAGCTTGATCTTCTTTATTTTTCAGCAAGTCATTGTAGCTTCAAGCTCAAGACTCTACTTTGTTTGCCATATCAGTTTCATAACACCAACAATTGGTATCTAAAGCCTACTTCTTAGAGGGCCTTTTCTCTTTTCTATTCTCGAATCAACATGTCTTCATCTAGTTTCTCTCCAACACCACCACCAGTGTTCAATGGTGAAAGCTACCACATTTGGGTAGTAAAAATATAAACCTACCTGTAAGCATTTAACTTATGGGAGGTTATCAATGCTGATCTTGAACCACCACCCTTGAGAGTTGATAACTCTTAAAAAAAGTTATATGACAAATCTTAATTTGAGTTAATTGTTTGTACTTTAGTAAAATTAGTTGCATTTTTAAGATTTTTAATTACAGTTGTGTTAAAGTTGCATATTGGAGTTAAATTCAAACTTAAAGGATATTTTTAGATGTTTTTACCCTTGTTATGGAAAAAGTGTGTGTGGTGTTGTTGTAGCAAATGCAGGGAAGGAAGGAAGAAGAAGAATCCAAGTAGTGAAGCATTGTTAGGGCAAAATGGTTGGTGATTATACCATGCCGAATGACCTAGAAATGTCAAGATCGTTGATTCAGCTAACACAACCAGATTGAGAGGAAGCTGCACTAGAAGGATCCAAAGAGAAGCACTAGAAAGATCCCTTAAAAATAGGATATGCATGCATGGTGTGTGGGGACCTCTATAAAATGAGGGAGATTTAAGAAGAAAGATAGAGAGGAATTGATAACATTAGAAATGACACTTAAATTCTCCTTAAATTAGTGTATTATTTGTCTTTTTACATCATATTTAGCATGCGTTTTAGCATTTCATACTTAGTGTTTTCATTTTCTAACTCATTGATGTTTTGATCTTAATTTCTTTCATTTTATCTCTTTTATGCTATTAATGTCACTATATTTAGCACTTGTTTTGCATCTAGAGTTCTCAGCACAGAAATCCACCTGGAAGGATCAGAGTAGGGAAGCATTTAGAATTGCGGTCACAAGTTGATCCAGAATTGCGGCCAAATATGTCTTCACATGAATGTTTCCACAACTTATCAAGGATTTCACGCTACTAATATATCCAGAAACACTAGCGCAGGAGAAAATTGTCGCAGCAAATTAAAGTTATAATTTGCGTCTAGAGATGTCACGACAATTTGCAACTGCTTAAAGAAGAAATCAGATCTGTGTGAGTGCATAGTTGGCAAATAACAACTTTTACAGCTGCAAAAAGGTGTTAAATCTGAAAAGAGAGAAAGATCTAGAAGGAATAAGTGATTATAAATAGAAGGACAAAAAGATAAGATGATATCAAGTGGTGAAGATTTCAAATCTAAATTTCTCTCATCCAAGGCTATCATGGAAGCTTGATCCGGAGGACGGTGATCGGATCCAGCAAGGACGTAACATCTTCTGACGAGAAGAGCTTGGTGCGACGCAAGAGAAGCGGTTAAAGAAGAATCCTAGTAGCCTAGGAATAGTATGCTTCGATTCATTTGTTAATCCCTCTTTTGATGCTGATGATTTTCAATTGACAATTAATTATACATGGAAGTGTCTTTTAATGTTAGATTACTTTGATTCTTATTCAATTCCTTTCATCTATTTATCTTTGGATTTAATTGCTTGACCATGAAAGTGCAATTGCAGTCACAGACACTGGAAGGTGCGGTGACAAGTTAAATTAACAAGCAAGACAGCGGAAGTTGCTTGAGATTAGAAGGAATTCTGGTCACTTGTTCTTGAGTGCAAAGCATTACAAGCACTGAAAGGTGTGGTAGTTGTGAGTGCTTGAGTCTTTGATAAATAGAGAGTTGATATTAGAAAGACTTCATTGGAGCATAATTACGACGACAAATTCATTTATAATAAACCTTGTAGTCACATTTAGCGTTGCCACTTGTGAAGTCAGTGATCCTCTCCACTTATTTACACGATCCGTTTATTTTGAAGTTTCTGAATTTACTCTTCAACATCTCAACAATTCATTCATTTTCTATACTTTGCTCTGACATTTAACATTCGGATTGCGTTGACAGATTTACTTCTTAACTTGCATAACTTTAACCTAGTTGCGTTGACATAACTCTTGACAGATCTTTTCATTTTTACTCAGAATGCTTCGACAGATTAAACAATAAACAGCTATCTCTGTGGGATCGATATCCGATAGAATTATTTCTATCTACTATTCTTGCATCGACAGTGTACGCTTGCACATTAATTGCTGTGACATTCATAACGCGATTAGGAATCAATTGAAAATTAGTCAAATGCACACCGGAGAGCACGAGCAAGGGACTCCTCTCCAATGCAAGATCCGAAGTGTAGAGGCGGACGTTAGCATATGTTGCTGGGAACGAAGCCAAGGTGACGTCGTAGCTTCCACCGCACAAGACATTACTGTGGTAGTTGTGAAGGTCGAATCGTTCAAGTGAACCTAAAGTTCTTCCGGGTTCTTGAAATGTTCTTCATAGTGTTTATAGTTGAAAGAAAACTTAATATTTTGAATTTATCACCCATGAGCTAAACACTCATTAGGTTGGGTACTTTGGATATATTTTGAATTCTATGAATGTTATGATTTTAATCTTATTTTGTTGACTGTTTCACTTGAATTTTGTTTATAAATTCTACTTGCAAGCAAAATCCTAGACATAAGCATTTGTTTGTCATGTGCATAATCTGATATGATAAGATTATGTTTTTTGAGGCAAAATCAAGTGTTATGAGCAAGTAATTTGAAAGATACTTGTAGGAGACTCTAGACATAGAGCACGGTCATATAGGATTGAGATAGATTTATGCTGGAAAATTCTTCTTAAACATATAAACATATATTGTGTAAGATGGATTGTCCTTAAGTTTGCCCTGACAGAAGTGAATCACAACCCATCCATTCTAAGCAGTAAATGTAACACTCGAAACCCGACACCGTCGCTAGTTAGGGTCCCAGTTGCTACATACATAACTAAAGCCATTCTCGAAGTTTCATCTTTATGTTAACAAGACACTAACAACTTTATACGTTCTCTCAATTCAACATTCATCATTCAATGTTAAGACATACAAGGATCTAATTAAAATGTAATCAAAATATCGCTCGAGCCTTTGAAACTTCAATGAAACAGGGGTCACACGATCGTGCCCCAAGTCGTGTGCCAGATCGTGTGCATACACGAAATACCCTTACACGGTCGTGTCATAGTCCGTGTGACAAGCCGTGTGAATATGCGAAAATACCCTACACGCCCGTGTGTGAAGCCGTGGGCTAGGCCGTGTGTCAGTTTAAAATAGGGCCACACGACCATGTGTCAGCCCGTGTATCCCCTGCACCTATTTTCTACAGGACACATACCCGTGTGCTGGCCCATGTACTAGACCGTGTGTAACTTCGAAAACACAGATTATATGCAATAAAAATTCTATAATTCACACATCAAGCATATCATTCCTTAAGCCTCTTAACTCTATTGAATACCAACTCAAAGATGCCAAAATTCTCATGAATAGATAGCATAACATACCAAAAGATAAGTTTACAAAGGACTTTAGTACACACATACAAACATGGTAAGGTAATCATCACTTTCAAGCAAGGTATGAACATTCAATCAAATTATACCTTACTTTTACATGTTCCAACAAATTATAAATGAAAATAAAAGCATTCCTAGTACATGCCATAAGACTAAATGATATAGTCACTACCAAACAAACTAGTGTGATGACTCTGAGATGTTCTAATCTTCGAGCAACAAATAAAATCTACAAAACAAAAACTTCTACAGGTAAGCATTTCATAGCTTAACAAGTTCATAGAGTTAAATAGATTTACCAAACTTCAAAGTTGTACAATCTAAATTTTAACCAAGAGGTGTAAGCTGTAAACATTCGAGGTTGATTTCAATTTGCATTTGGTAACTCACGATGACACAAAGTCATCGGACCTTTAATCCGTAATAGGATTCACTTCTCATTTAATACTCACGATGACACATAGTCATAGGACCTCATAATCTGTAAATGATTCATTTCATTTAACACTTACGATGACACATAGTTATCGGACCTTTTTCATTTACAGCTCAAAGCCCGTTATTTCTACTTTTCTTTTGTTCCCGCCTTTCACATTTCTGATCATCATCCCAAATTCCTAACAATTACATAAAAGTACCAAAAATATGCAAGTTAAATTGGAATTAACAATACGAACTTACCTGACTGGTTTTGCAGTTATAGATAGACATCAAGAGCTAATTCTCAACTTTTCCTTTCCTACGATCTACGGCTCAATCGTAATCTTACACAACAAATCATCCAATTTCTCTCATTAAATCATGTAATTAAATCATTTAAAACATTTTTATCCTTTTGAAAAATTTATGAAATTACTCCTAGCATTTCACTTTTATTCAATTTAGTCCTTAAACACAAAACATGTAAAATAACCCCTTTCTCACTAAACTCATACCAGTCGATTACTCTAATCTTCCATAAAAGTCCCTACAATTTAGCCATTTCACACCAAATACCCACATTTTCATCATTTTAACATTTTAGTCCTTAAACCATATTTTCATAAAAAATCACTTTACAAAAACATCAAACCCAAACATCAAGCATACAAATCTACCATGAACTTCCAAGAACAAGCATTTTTAACAATGGTAGAATATTTAACATTTGACAGAATCGTAAATTAATCCTTGGGTTAGCTAGATTAAGCTGATACGAACTCAAAAACATAAAAATTACTAAAAACGGAAGAAGATTTCTTACTCAATCCTCAGCTCCAAGCTTGGCCGAATATGAGCTAGTTCTTTTAGGGTTTTTTTCTTGAGGAAGAAGATGAAAATAATAGAAAATGATGTTTAATTCTTTTAATTTTAACTAAAATGATTTTTCTCATAATTTTACATAATTACCCTTTAAAATTCTCATGATTTTCCTTTCAAATCTAGTCAAGATCGTCCACTCATATTGAGGATGGTTTATTTACCATATAAGGGCCTTAGCTTATCATGCAATTAACTTCTAGTGCCCTTAATTAATAAATCATTACTTTTGCACTCCTTACGATTTAGTCATTCATATTAAATTAACTATTTAAACGGTAAAATTTCCTAGCCAATAATTTAATACGACATTCATGACTTCATAAATATTAAATAACTAGTATTTATGACTTAACTCGTCAAAGTTGTGGTCTCGAAATCACTGTTTTCGACACCATTGAAAATCGAGCTGTTACAATAAACAAGTTAGGAGTTGTCATAGCATTATTAGATTTAAAGATAAAGTCTGAGGAACCTCAACCATTTCATTCAACAACTTAAGTCTCGTATCAAGATCTTTACCAATTATTTTCATTAAGTTTGTTTATGTTTACTTGCAGATTTCATTCATAACTTTGCCATCGCATTATTTTTTATTTGTTTGTCACAACATTTATTTGTTATAATAAATAATTCAAATGTTATTGAAAATAAATTCCTGTGGAGATGATCTTTCTTATCACTTTATTACTTGTCACGATGTGTATACTAGCACAAATTGTTATAACATTTTACACGCAACAAGAGCTAACCCCCATAGTAGCTTAGATCAGGTAGCACTCTAATGATAGAGCCAAGAGGTACATGACAATGTCATGTATTCAAAATAGTGTGTCAGACTTGATTTTTATAAGGATCATGGCCTGTGAGACTCCAAAACAGGCTTGAGACAAGCTTAAAGAAGAGTTTCAAGGCATTGAAAAAAGAAGGTAGCAAAAACTTATCAACTTAAGGAGGGACTTTGAAAACTTGAAGATGAAAGTGACTGAGACAATTAACCAATACTCAGATAGGATCATGATTGTTGTGAACAATATAAGACTGCTTGGGGAGAAATTCAGTGAAAGCAGAATAGTGGAAAAGGTTATTGCAACCTTACCTGAGAGATATGAAGCCAATATCTCTTCCCTAGAAGATTTAAGAGACATGTCAACAATCTCTTTGACTGAGCTAATTAATGTTCTCTATGCTCAGGAATAAAGAAGAGCTAGCAGATAGAAGGAGTATCATGAAGGTGCATTTCAAGCCAAGGGCAGACCAACCTTGAGCTCCTTTAGTTACAAAGGGAATAAGCATTGGACAGACAATAAACAGAAGCCTAAAAGAGATAGAGTGAAGAAAAAATATCCTCTATGCTCTCATTACAAAAAGACTACTTATCTAGAAGCTTACTGCTGGTACAGGGCTGATGTACAATGCAAAGCCTGTAAGAAGTTAGGTCATGTTGAAAAAGTTTGCAAGAACAAGGGTCAACAGAAACAACAACCACAACAACCTAACACTCAAGCTCAAGTACTTGAAGAAAGTGATGCTCAGGAGGAGCAAGTGTTTGTTGTTTCTTGTTCAGCAATCAGGACAAAAAAGCTCTAAAGGTTGGCTGATTAATAGTGGTTGTACCAACCACATGACTCCTGATGCAAGTATCTTCAAGTGGATTGATAGCAGCTTCACTCAAGAGTGAAGGTTGGCAATGGTCAGTACATCAAGGCAGAGGGAAAAGGAGATGTGTTGATTGACACTCCTTCAAGTACCAAACTTGTTTCAAATGTGCTTTTAGTACCTGAATTTATAGAAATCTACTAATATTGCTCGGTTGCTTGAAAAAGGGTATTTTGTAGTGTTTAAGAACAAATAATGCTTGATTAGTGATCCAAGTGGATCCAAGATTATGTTAGTAGCCACCACTGATAGGAGCTTTATTTTTTATTAGAATAAGGAAACTGTTAGTGCCTATACAACTGCCTTAGATAAGTCTAAATTGTGGCATAGGAGGATGTGCCATGTCAACTATAGATCCTTACTTCAATTATCTAAGGAAGACTTGGTTGAAAACTTTAAAAAAATAGTTGAACAACAGGATGTTTGTGATGTATGTTAGATGGGAAAGCAAGCTAGGCTCCTATTTCTAGCTAACAGGGCCTGGAGAGCCTCTGAAAAATTGCAACTGGTACATACTGATGTTTGTGGTCTTATAAAGTCTCAATCTTTGATTGGTAGTAAGTACTTCATTCTTTTTATTGATGATCATTCTAGATTTTGCTAGGTTTATTTTCTCAAGAAGAAGTCAAAAGTTACCTAAGTATTTTGGATGTTCAAGGCAGCTGTTGATAATCAATCAGGTTGCAAGCTCAAGACTATAAGGTGAAACAATGGGATAGAGTACACATATAATGTAACACCTAAAACCCAAAAATCGTTGTTGGTTAGGGTTTCGGTGTCACTTTATTCATCAATTACTATTAATTTTTAAGTTTATGTCATTTGATCTTTCATTACAAAAGTAATACACTCAACACGTCATTTATAATCATTTAATTGTAATCACAATTCAACAAGGACAAAAATATCATTTTCAAATTTTTTGGAGACTTCTACTTATACCTGTTGGACAAGTATCGATAAATGTCAAGTCAGTAAACAATTCATGAAACAATGTAGACTTCTACCGATACCCTTGACAGTTTTACCAATACAAGTGAGGCATCTACCAATATAAGTCATACTACTATCGATACTAAAAACTCCGGAGAGCTGAGAAGTCCTACACTCTAACTTCTACTGATACAAGTATTTAAACTACTACCGATACCTGTTATACCACTACCGAAACAACTCAAGTCAGAGAACAACCTCTCTCCTGCACTGTACTTCTACTGATACAAGCATGAGTTCTACCAAAACAAGTGTATAGAATTCAAGGAATCATTCCTAAACGTAAGTTATCAACCATTCATCTTTCATAACTTAAAGACTTAACATGGAAATACATTGTACATAGATTTAACATTTCATACATCTCACATAGTATGGGTATATCACAATGAACTAACATACAAACTTATGCAACATTTAACTAAAAATTCATAGCAAAAGATTCTTTCATCCATACAAGTAGAATAAATCATTTCATCCTAGTACATATCATATAACCGAGTGATATAAATATTATCGACGAGCTCCCGGGATAGTGTGATGTCTTCAAGATGGTCCAATTTTCAAGTCACAAAATGGAATCTACAAAACAACAACGATTTCACTGGTAAGCTTCATAGCTTAATAAGTTCACAAGATTTATCAATTTACCGAATAACATGTGTTGAATAAAACTGTAAATCGGTCGAGCCAGAACATAATTGTACTTTAGTGATCGTTATTCGTTTTACTCCCTGTTGACCCTAAAAGTCATGATGCTCGTTTTACTCCTGTTGACCCAAAGGTTATTATGCTCATTTTTCTCCCTGTTTACCCAAAGGTCATGCCTGTTACCAGTATACGATGTTATTCTTAGCCATCGATATGGTATATTTGTTCCCTACGATACTGCTCACACTAAGTTGACGAGAGTATGCAATCAGACATAAATCTCAACCATCGTAGGGCCTGTAATCCATTCTTGGATTCTATTCACTTTACAGTGAATCACAATGCCGTAGAGAATCCGCATCAAATGCAGGATCTCAATCATCGGACCATTTAACTTTGGCACAAGGCCGGGTAATCTTTCTTTTGTTGTTTCTATCTTACACATCATCAATTTTTTGTTCCAACATTAAACATCTATAAAAAAATAGTTATACGTAGTTACAAGTAAGAATTTAACATTACGAACTTACCAGACTAAATTTGCGGTTATGGATAGACTTCGAGGACTAATTCGTAACTTTTCATTTCCACGATCTGTGACTCGATCGTAATCTAATACAAAAAATCATCTAATTTCTCACATTAAATCACGTATTAAATCATTTAACACATTTTATCCTTTTTGGGAAATTTACGAAATTATCCCTAGCATTTCACTTTTATTCAATTTACTCCCTAAATACAAAACATGTAAAATAACCCCTTTCTCACTAAACTCATACCAACTGATTGCTCCAAGCTTCCATACAAGTCCCTACAATTTAGCCATTTTACATCAAATACCCACATTTTCATCATTTTAACATTTTAGTCCTCAAACCCTAATTTCATAAAAATCACTTTACAAAAATATCAAACCCAAACATCAAGCTTACAGATCTACCATGAACTTCCAAAAATAAGTATTGTCAACAATGGTAAAATATTCAACTTTTGACAAAATCACAAATTAGTCCTTAGATTAGCTAGACTAAGCTAATATGAACTCAAAAATAAAGAAATTACTAAAAACGGGTTAGAAATCACTTACCTAATGAAGGTTTAAGCTTGTCCGAAACTTCCCTTAAGGTTTTTAGGGTTTCTTTTGTTTGTTTAGTGAAGAAGATGAAGAAGAAAATAATTAATTTGTTATGATTTTATGTTAAAAATATCATTTCCTTTACATTTATTATTTAACCCTTTTAATTAACAAGTATTTTCTCTTATTTTCAACCCAAATTTGTCCACTCACATAGATAATGATCTAATTACCATTTGATACCTTAACCTATCTTCCAATTATCATGTAATGCATTAAATCAATGAATTTATACTTTTACACCTTTTTATGATTTAATCCTTTTTACTCAATTCGCCATCTAAACGTTAAAATTTTATAACCAAATTTAACATGATGACAACGATGTCATAAATATTAAAATAAATATATTTTTTACTCGATTCGTCGAAGTCGTGATTCCAAAATCACTATTTCCGACACACTGAAAACCGGGCTGTTACATCTAATCAGTTTCAAAGATTTTGTGAGAAATCAAGGGTTGAACATTAGTTTACTAACATTTATACACCTCAGCAAATGGTGTTAGTGAAAGGAAGAATCGAACCCTTATGGATATGGCCAGATGTCTGATGCTTGAAAGAAATTTGCCAAAGAATTTTGGGCTAAAACAGTCAATACTACAGTTTATCTTCAAAAGAGGCTACCAACTAAAGTCTTGTTAGAGAAAACTCCATTTGAAGTCTGGTTTGGATTCAAACCATCAATTGCACACTTGAGAATCTTTGGTTGCATTTGTTATGCACATGTTCCTGTTGTCAAAAGGGACAAATTGGGAAAAAATAGCTCAACCTGACATATTTGTGGGCTATAACAGTGTTAAAAAAAGGCTATATAATCCTTGATCCTTCAACACTTATAATCTTTGTGAGCATAGATGTGGTGTTTGATGAGAAGTCAACATGGAACGGGGACAAGTCTGAACCAAAAAGTGTTATTGAAGACTTAGTGACAAGACCAAATGAAGCTGATCAAATTGATCAAGAAATGAATTTTGATGATGTGCCTGTGTAACGCCTCAAATTTCTGATTTTTGGAACGTATTTGTTTGCGAATAACTCCATTTGTTATGGTTTTTATGTGTCTTGAAAGTATTCTTTAGGTTCCAAGTTCGATTCTCGTGTTTTGTGATTTTTCAATAATTTTTGCGTTATGATAACTTGAGTCTTTGGGTTTAAATTAATTTCCTTGTTGGATTATGATAATGATGAATTTAGTGATTCAATGGTTAAATCTTTGATTATTTCGGGGTCTTGAGTTCAAATTTTGTATTACACAAGTTATGGAATGTTTTGTTTAGGTTTTTGTTAGTTATTGAGTTTGATATAAACTCTACTAATTTTGGTAGGTGGGTTTTGGATTAGATTAACCTTTGTTATTTGATTTATTTATTTTATTTGTGATAATCCTAAAAATCCCTAAATTCTCTCCTATTCATAACTGTTTACCCCTGCTCTCTTCTGCACCTTCTTTTCCCTTTCCCTAGTTGGTTTCTTTCTTTTTGATTCTGCCGATTTTCTTTACTTTTCTATTGGTGTCTTTTCTTTTATTATTTTGGGTTTCTTTCTCCATTGCTATTCCTTGAACCTTGTCAACTGTTTCGTGCGTTCATTGTGTGGATTACTACGGGTGCAGTGTAAGATTTATGGGTTGCTTATTTCGCTATTTTTCTTTAATATGTTAGTTGTAATTCGGTTCTTCGGCAGGGAGGGTCTGTAATTGTATAATTTCATTGGGTGTTTTGGTTGATGTTTCTGTGATGTTCAATTTGGCGAAAGGCGTGTGAATCCTAACCTTCCAGCGGAGTAGGTTCGATTTTTCGGTATTGTTGCGCAGAAGTAAGTAATTGAACTTCGTTTTGGGTGCTGGAAATTCAATCTAATGGGTTAATTTTGCATGAATTTTTTGGATTAATTCGTGTAATTGATGAACGAATGTAGGTTTCAGGAGTTCAGTTGTGTGATTAATTTTATCGTTATTAGGGGTTGTTTGTGGGACTCGATATTAAGGTCTGAATACTTTGTAAGGGGTTGGAAAACTGTAAGTTTTTAGTACGTAAAATCGTAAGAGTAATTTTTAAGCTATATGTTATGTTATGATTAATATGAGCTATACACGTAAGCATGCCATGCGACATTTGTTATATAATTTTATGCTATTTAATTATGATATGAATATGTTTGGGATGGGTTATTTTATGATGGAGGAAGTGTGTATGGCAGTTCATACTGTAAATATGACGGCTAGACCGTAAACTTATATGTATGGCAGCTTGGCCCCAACTATATTGGTGGCATACCGCCACATATTGGTGCGATTGAATGGATGGACTCTCGTAATCTTGTATGGTGTGATTGGTTAGACGGAGATGGTGTGTAGTGGATGGGATTAGAACTTAATATGTATGCTATGATTTGGTATGATACGTTATGGTATGATAAGTTTTGTTCTATATGGATTTGGTATGATAAGAATTATCTGAAGAAATATGTTATGTGATATTATAATAAATAAATTAGAATATATGTAAACTCATCATATATAAGTGTATTTGTAATATGGGCCAAAATGCACATTGGACTTTAAGCTCATGTTTTGTATGTTTTATTTCAGGTAATTTTTCGACTTAGCATTGGACTGCAATACTGGAACTTGGGTTTTACATTTTAGTTAAATTTTTTTTTTTTTTGGATTTTGGATTTATTGTTTAAATTTGGACTTTGGACTTTGCCTTGGGTTTACTTAATTTTGGACGTTATATGTTTTGTTTAGAATGTTAGGACTATAGGTTTATTTATTTATTTTATTTTATCGTTCATAAGTTTTAACTGGTTAACAACACCCATCTTAAGAAACTAAAATGAATACCGATTAAACCATGAAATTTCACTAAATTGTTTTCGAAAGTCTTAACTTTGAAATTTGAACCACAGATCAACTATGAATTCTTTTTGGAGAATTGGAATGTTTTATTTGGTTTCGATTCGTAAAAAAACTGGTTTGTTTCAAATTAAACATCTATTTTTTTTATTTAAATGTTGTAACCTTCATAATCCGATCATATCGTCTGGATCAAGTTTAAGGTGTTACAGCTTGTTAGAGGAATAAGACTAATCAGTGAAGTGTATGAAAGGGTTGACATAGTTGACGTTGAGCCAATCAATTTTGAAGAAGCAGAAGCACAAAAAGGTTAGAAGCAAGCTATGTTGACTAAAATGAGCATGATCCACAAGAATCAAACTTCGGAACTAGTTGAAAGACCAGTCCACAAGAAAGTCATAGGGGGTAAAATGGGTGTTTAGAGCCAAACACAATATTGATGGAACTTTGAACAAGCTAAAGGCAAGATTAGTTGTCAAGGGTTTCAGCGAAAAGTATGGTGTTGACTACTTTGAGACATTTGCACTTGTGACAAGACTTGACATTATCAGACTTTTGCTTGCATTGGTAGCTCAAAGGCAATGGAAAATACATCAACTTGATGTAAAATTTGTCTTCCTCAATGGATTTCTCAATGAGGAATATATGTTGAACAACTTGATGATTTCAAAGTGGCTGGTGAAGAAACAAAAGTCTACAAGCTCAGAAAGGCCTTGTATGGCTTAAAACAAGCACCAAGGGCTTGGTATGACAAAATCGATAGCTACTTGTCAATCTTGGATTTTCAGAGAAGCATTAGTGAGCCAACTTTGTATGTGAAGAAAGCTGGAGATGAAACACTTCTACTAGTCTCTTTGTATGTGGATGATTTGTTAGTGACTGGTGGGAATGATGATTTGCTGGCAGACTTTAAAAGCAAAATGGAAAGTCTGTTTGAATGTCTGATTTAGGGGAGATGTCCTATTTTCTTGTCACAGAGGTATCTCAAACTCAGCACGGCATTTTCATAAGTTAAAAGGCCTTTGCCTTGAAGATTTTAAACAAACTTTGCATGCAAAACTGCAAAGCAGCTAGGACTTCAGTTGTTGTTGGTGAAAAACTTTCTAGCCAAGGTGACTCATTTTCAAGCAGTAAAAAGGGTTCTGAGGTACATCAAAGGGACTATGGAGTCAAGTTCACCAAGGCTGATAACATGAAGCTTCTTGGTTTTACTAATAGTGATTGGGCAGGATCCATTGATGATATAAAGAGTACTTCAGGGTACTTGTTTACATTGGGGTCTGCTGCTTTCAATTAGAGTTCAAAGAAGCAATCTATTGTAGCTCAATCAACAGCTAAAGTTGAATATGTTGCAGTGCAGCAGCAGCAGCAGTTACTCAATCAATTTGGTCAAGGAAACTTTTGTTTGATTTGAACTTGCACCAAGGAGAAGCAACAAAGATCAATTGTGACAACCAATTTGTTGTTGCAATTCCAAAAAATCCAGTGGTTCATGGCAAAACAAAGCACTTCAAGATTAAATTTCATTTTGTGAGAGAAGCAGAGCAATCACATGAAATCAAACTGATTCATTGCAGTTTTGAAGATCAGTTGCCAGACATCTTGACAAAGCCTCTTGATACAACAAGGTTTGAAAATTTAAGAGCTAAATTGGGAGTTTGCAGCATAGAAGCTAAGGAAGAGTGTTAAGAAATGGATTACATGCAACTTGCTCATGTGGGAAGCATTTTGCAGCAGGATAGCTTGTTGAAGAAACTTGTATTTTGGTTTGTTACTTAGTTACATTTGAACTAAGTTGTCAATGTATTTGTTTCTTATTAGGTGCTGATTGACTTGATTAAATCAGTGTGTTTATTGTTGAAGCCCAATTTTAACCGGGTTCGGGCCTTTGGTTTTAATTAAAGTTTAAATGGGTTTTAAATTTATTTTAAATTTAAATTTACTCATTTAAATTTACTTTAAATTTAAGTTTAATCAAATTTAAAATGATATTAAACTAAAAATTAAAATTAAAGTCCATTTACAAATGTCCAATTACAAACAAACCCAAATTGAGGCCCAATTACAAACAAACCCATTGGCCCAATTGGCCCAAACCCTAATCTAAACAGGGGCCATTCCAACTTGTACTGACAGCCTCCATCTCAGCCACTAGAGATGTGCCACGTCAGCACCACTGCTTCAACTTGCTTCTGGCACTGCCGCCACCGGCTACTCCAACTGCTGCTGTCACCGCCACTGCTTGCACCTGCAAAAAGAAAGAAAGATTAGGACTAGCATTTAAGTTGTAAAAAAATAAATTAGAATGATGAGGAACTTGGCTATAAAAAGCCAAGTCAAAATCTTGTAGAAGGGGTTACAAACCCAGTTCTTGAAATCAATACAGACCTATTCTTATACAAACTTTTAGCAAACGACCAAACAAGTCATCAAAGAGATCCATCCAAATATTGAACAGACAACTAAGAGGAGAGCAGTTTCAAACAACCAAAACAAATAGCATTCTCAAGATTAGTCCTTTGACTGCTGGATGCCTGTGGGGCTGCCACGTGTCACTCTTTCTTGGTTTTATTATTTTATAGGTCCCTGGACTGTCCAAAAATTACCATTTTACCCCTAAACTTTCTAAAATTCCATTTTTAACCTCGATTTCACCAAAAATTACCATTTTACCCCCGAACTTTCCAAAATTCATTTTTGATCTCGATTTCACCAAAAATTACCATTTTACCCTTAAACTTTCCAAAATTCCATTTTTAACCCTAATTTCACCACCAAAATTACCATTTTACCCCTCGAACTTTCCAAAATTCCATTTTTGACCTCGATTTCACCAAAAGTTACCATTTTACCCCAGAACTTTCCAAAATTCCATTTTCGACCTCGATTTCACCAAAAATTACTATTTTACCCTTGAATTTTCCAAAATTCCATTTTTAACCCGATTTCACCGAAAATTACCATTTTGCCCCCACGAGTCCAAAATTACCATTTTACCCCCGGGTACCCAAAAGTCCTGTTTTAAACCTCGATTTCGTCGTTTCTTCTTCCTTACCAATGTTTGCATTTATTTGCATCTGCATTTTATATTTTCGCATATTATTTATCTGCTTATTATATTGCTTCGTATTTAACTTCTCTTATTAATCGCTATTCGTGTTTTAAACTTACGCATCCATTTACAAGTTATTTTAAAAATAGTCGAGGTAATATTCCGTCCGAGCGTAAACTTCGAAAAATCACGCCCTAACGTGTCGGGTGTGATTTCTTCATATAACTTGCGCGAACCGGATATCCTTTTCAAGTTTTTTATGCCCGTTCACTTCGAGGCTCCGAGAATGTCGTGTCCTAACGTGTTGGTCTCGACTTTAATTCTTCGTGAAAATCGAAGTGAACAGGTAATAATTTTTTAAATCCTTCAAATCACATGTTCGAGGATTGCATTTTAAATTTAATACGAATTTTTCAAATTCTCAAAATATATCTATATGCATATGTCACAAATAAATTTAAAACGAGAGGCAATGTCCTTTGTATGAAAACTTCAAAAAATCATGCTTTATCGTGTTAAGTGTGATTTTCGTAATTCATGCAAATCGGATATCCTTTTCAAAAGTTTTCCAAAATATTCTTCAATCTTATATATTTACAAAGGATTTTAAGACCAAAAAAGAAACAATGTTCTTTCGTGTGAAAACCTCGAAACACCATGCCCTAACGTGTTGAGTGTGAATTTCGTATAATTCACGCAATAGAATACTCCCTTTAAAATTTCCTGAAACATACTTCAATTTTGAAACTCCGAGAATATAGTGCCCTAATGTGATGGACACGTCTTCTAGTTCTCATAGAGGATCGAAATACGGGGATGAATTTTTCTTAAAAAGATTTCCTTTAAAATTACACAAAGCCTTTTAAAATAAACATCGCATTTTAAACTTGACTTGAGTTTTCATTGTTTTCATAAAATAAGACCTGAAAATAATCATGTGGTACCAATTCTGGGCGTATGAGGGTGCTAATCCTTTCTCATGCGTAACTGACTCCCGAGCCTGTTTCTCTGGATTTCAAAGACTGATTTTTAAAACGTTTTAAACGTTTTGTGGTGATCCAATCACACCCAAAATAAAGATTGGTGGCGACTCCCTTTTTACTCCCATTTTTCCAAACTTTGAGATGATTTTTCGAAGCCCCATTCTCGAGGTGGTTTCGACATTTATGCTTACATGTTTTATGAGTTTCAATACCTGTTAGTGGTGTTAGGTATGTTTAGGTGAATGATTTGTTTTCAGTCAAGCTACATGCTTGTTTAAATGTTATGTAAAACTTCAGTTATCTGATAATGAGAAATATCAGACTTCTTTCTCTCGTTTTTTGGTTCTTTGTTAAGCTTTTCTCTTAAGTTCAACAGCTTGATCTTCTTTATTTTTCAGCAAGTCATTGTAGCTTCAAGCTCAAGACTCTGCTTTGTTTGCCATATCAGTTTCATAACACCAACAGAATGTGATGATGAAGCTTCAAGTAGTGAAGAAGTCGAGGATGTTTATACCCATGAAGCAATAGTTTCTGGAATTGAGCCTACAAATGAGTGGAGCATGTTTAGACAACTTGCTGCAGAGATGTTTAATGAGTGGAGGGCATATCGATGAAGGAGGTGAAATAATGGAACAAATTGTATGAATCGTTTAATAAATGTTGAACTGATTTTAGTTGTTGAAGTGCAAACTATTTTCCGTAAATATTTTATTTGTAATTGTATGAAACGTGTTTGTTTGTGATCTTTATTTAAGCTTTCTCGTATTTGACTATTTGTCTTTATTAGTTATATTCGATTTGGTAATAATGATTGTATATTATGTCATTCCATTTTGGTATATATTAGTAGAGATGATAGTTCAAGTTGCAAGATCTGGAAGGGGAGGAGAATGACAATGGTGGAACTGAGAACATTGAAGATGGTATAGGTCTGGAAGAAGATGGCTTTAATGGAATTGAAAATGTTGGCTTCTCAATGGATTTTGTGGATAATAAGGTTGAATTTTATAGAATTGCTGAGATATCGAGATGCAAAATGCAGCCCAGTTGGTGCGGAATATCCTGATCTTGATATAAAAAAAAAAAAAAATATTAATTTCACAATTTAAATTAAAATATGATGACATGCCACGGTAAAAAATAAAATTCTTAAAATAATTATTTTATCAAATTATTTCTATTCTATTTTTAGTTTTATAATTAAATTTTACAATAAATAATTCACAAAAATTAATCACAAATTTAAAAAATTGAAAGAAAAAATTCTCACCCTCCCAATTTTTGGGGCCTGACGGACAGTTGCCAAACAAGAAATAATAATAATAATAATTTATGCAAAATAAGCAGAAAAGTTGAGAGGGGAGAAGAGGGGATTGAATTCCAGGCAGCTCCACTTTGTTCAATCCCCATTCCTGTCTTCTCCTCCATAGCATTTACTTTTTTGTTTTTAATTTCTAATCCAATTCTTCCTTTCTCTCTTTCTTTTTAGGGTATTTGAATTCCATTAAAGCTCATCTCCTTTCCCCCATTCTTTAATAAACATTATACTTCCAGGATTTCTCTTTTACAAAATATACGCAAAGAAAGGACACAATTTTTTTTAAATATTAACAATAAAAGGGATTGGAAAGAGATATGTCGGAAATGGAGAAGAATGTTGATTCGATGCTTAATAATGATGATATTAGTTCTAATGATTCGTCCCCTGATGGTGGTGCTTCCCACGATATTCTGAGATCTAACAGTTTTGCATTTAGAGCTCCTCAGGAGAATTTCTGCATCGAGGATTTTGATTTGGGCAAAATATATGGTGTTGGTTCTTATTCAAAGGTTAGTCTTATATCTCTTGGATTTTTTAGTTTGATTTTATATATATATATATATATACATTCATTCTAGCTCTTTTAGTTTGATGGGTTGTGTTAATTTGTGTTGAATTGTGCTTTTTTGAGGTAAATTTTAGCTATCATTATCAACTATCTAGTTTGTGATCTAAGATGCTTAAATGAAATGAATCTGCATAGTTTCGTTAGGAGAGGGATTTATTAGAATAAATTTTATTTGATTGGTATGTGGGCATGAGGGATTTATATAACCACTTTTAAAATTTTAAACATAAATTTATTAAAAATATTAGAAAATTTTAAAATTTGTGACAATTTCAGTACCTTAATTGTTTTGGGTAAATTACTCCGTTAGTCACTCTAAATAAGAGTTGTTTCTATTTTGATCATCCAAAAAAATTTGATCAAATTGGTTACTCTATCGTTAAATAGTAATGGAATTGTAACTATTCATTTCCTATTTTGGTCACTCTAAAAAGAGATCGTTTCTATTTTAATCACTCTAAAATTAAGAAAAACTATCTCATTTGTCATTCTAAATAGGAGTTGTTCCTATTTTGGACATCCAAAAAAATACGTGGAGATGCACAATTAGTCTTCTGTTATTATTTTAACGATAGAGTGATCAATTTAATCAATTTTTTTGAGGTGGCCAAATTAACAAAAAATAATTTTGAGTTGACCAAAATAAGAATGATCTTATTTAAAGTGACTAACAAGATAATTTACTTTTATTTTTTTCAAGTTTCAACTAAATATTTGGTTTTTCAGAGTTTCTGGAAATTTTATTGTATTGAGCACACATGGTCAAGCCCTTAAATTGTGTATACCTTATTTAAACAAGCCTTATACTACTTTTGTAGTTAAATAAGGTCCTAACCTAATTTTTATCTATGAAAACCCTTGATTTTAATATTAAATTATAAAAATCTATTTTGCATTGTATATTGATATGAGTTTGATGAGAATAGTTTATTAAATAAAATCAAAATAATATTTTCTTAAAAGTATAAAAAATAATATTTTAAATGTTTTCAAAGTACTTATAAACGTAACAAATAGGCTTGGTCAATGTAAAATTTTAGGTTCGTTTTTTAGGTCCAAGTCTAGCTCGGCCTGAAAAATGGGTTTAAAATTTTGTTCAAGTCCGACCCAAATAAAAAATACTAAACTCGAGCTCAACCCGTACTAAATTTTTTTTATATTATTATTTTTAATGAATCAAATACACTAAAAAGATCAAATCTTTCCCAACAAATAAAAATACATTAAAAAAATCTTTATACTCAATTAACACTAAGATAGTTGCAATTTAGCAAGCAATGTCTCTAAAATAATAGCAAAATTGAACCTAACGAGTGGCTCCAGTGGAAAAAAGGATGTTGATTATCTTAGGAAATCCGAGTTCGAGCACCTATGTGTGCAAGGTGTGTGTGCGTTGTCAAAGGGTTAGGAAAATATGAACAGATACTATCATGTAATCACATCAATATATTCAAAAAAAAAATAGCAAAAGTAATAATAAAACAAGAGTTATATAACATTCAAACAATAACAACAAAATGGAAGCAAAATAACATCAAAATGACAACAAACAACAATGAAAAATGTTAGGCAAATTCAGGTCGGGCCAAAAAAAATTATCCCGAAGCTCATCTAGTTTAGCAAAATAGGACCAGGCCCCCTGTCAGGCCTGCGTTAACGCAGGCTTTAGCCCTGCAAAGAAAACAGTAGATGGCCTGCAAAGAAAATAGTAAACTGTCAGCCAGTTATTCAATTTAAATTTCTTTAGATTTATTTTTATTGCTTTAAATTCTTCACATTTTAAATTTATTTTTATAGCTTTAAATTTTTTTTAATTAATTTATACTTAAATTCTATTTATTTTAAATTTATTTCAGAGTTGGTGTCGGTCATAAGTGTCCCAAAGCTCCAATTTTTTTTAATCTGATAAAATTGGTGTCGACCATTAGCGTTCCAAAACCCTAAAAAAATTTTGGGAACCAAAAAAGATGGTGTCAACCATCTATCACCCCAAAATCAAAAAAATACTTTTTTATATTAGATAAAAGTTGGTGTCAGCCATTAAATGGTCAGCACCAAAAAAAATTATTTTTTATTTAAAAGTTGATGCCGACCATGCCTAAATTTTTTTTCAATTACTAGTATAAACGTATACCGGTATGATATGATGTGAAAAAACTACCCTGTTGTCGACATTAAAATCTCAAAATCAAAAAATTATTTTTTAAAACCTTGACACAATCATCAGACAATGATTGGGTCAAAAATCAATGTGGTGCCAGCCATTAAGGTCCGTCCACCCAATTTCACTGTTCATTTCAAGCCCTTTAAATGATTGTTTTTGAACCAAGGTCATTTACTTAAATAATAATTTTTTTGAGTCATTTGGATAAAATAGCCTATATGCAATAAGTAAATGCAAAATGTTGATATGTAACAATGTTAATGGCATGTGGAAATTAAATCAAGATCATAGTTTTATGCTTACAACAGCACAAAATCAAAGTTTCATTGAATCAAAGTTCATATGTAGTTTTGAAATTTATCCCAGATTGTAATATTTTTTGAGATTTATACTAAATATTTATGGAATATTTACTTTGTATATGTTCGCTTTCCATGTTTACGCTGAAAACTGTAAATCGAATTAACACACGGCTTTTGTATTCCTTCAGACTTGTTTTTTTGTATCTTACAAATGAAATCAACAAAACCTTTTATAGACACTAGGCACTATACTTAAAAACTGAAAAATAAATTCTATTAAAGAAAAACATAAAAGATTTGACCCTTGGCCTTTCACCTACTAAAAACTCTTGATCTTTCATCTACTAAAAAACTCTTGATCTTTCACCTACTAACTACTAAATTAAAACTCACTTAAAATAGTCATTTAATGTTTATTCAACAAAACTCCCCCGTAAACTTAAATGCTTCTACCATCCATCATGCCAATCATCTTCTTGCATTTGTCGAGAAGAACTTTTGGTAACGGTTTTGTGAAGATATCCGCAACTTGATCCTGACTTGCCACATGCACCACTTTCACATTTCCCTCCTTCACATGATCTCGGATAAAGTGAAAACGAACTTCAATGTGTTTGCTTCTTTCATGGTTCATCGGGTTCTTTGCCAACTCAATTGCTGATTTGTTGTCAACTTGAATCACGGTTGCACCTAGTTGCTTTAACTCCATCTTGCTCAACAAAT
Organism: Gossypioides kirkii; assembly: GCA_005610355.1. Lineage (NCBI taxonomy): Eukaryota > Viridiplantae > Streptophyta > Magnoliopsida > Malvales > Malvaceae > Gossypioides > Gossypioides kirkii. The sequence goes on from CP032248.1 coordinate 29,692,796, forward strand.
TTCTAAGCCATATCGCATGACATACACACCAAGATGCTGCCACATATTCAGCTTCACACGTCGAGAGCGTCACAATCGGTTGCTTCTTTGAAAGCCAAGTAAACGCAGTATCTCCCATAAAGAACACATATCCCGTTGTGCTTTTCCGATTGTCAATGTCTCCGCACCAATCACTGTCGGAGTACCCAACCAATTTGTAATCTTCTGCTTTCGAGTAGAACAACCCGAGTGACACCGTTCCTTGGATGTATCGTAGGATTCGCTTTAACGCCTTCCAATGTGAATAAACTGGCTCCTCCATAAACCGACTTACAATGCCGACACTTAATGAAAGATCCGACCTTGTGCATGTGAGATAGCGAAGGCTTCCTACCAAACTTCGGTATTTACTAGCATCGACACGTTCTCCTCCATCGAACTTAGAGAGTTTTGCACCTGGTTCCATTGGTGTTGATACCGGGTTGCAAATTTTCATCTTGTACTTCTTCAAAATCTCTTTTGCATATGTCTCTTGTGATACAAAAATACCCGTCTCTACTTGTCTAATCTCCAAACCAAGAAAAAACTTCATCAAGCCCAAATCTGTCATCTCAAATTCCCGTGTCATTGTGCCCTTAAATTCTTTTATCATCTCATCATTGTTACCCATAAAAATGAGGTCATCGACATAAAGAGCAACAAATAATACGTTACCTCCATTCTTCTTTACGTAAAGGGCATGCTCGTAGGGACATTGCTTGAACCCATTCTCCTTGAAATATGTATCGATACGTGTATTCCATGCCCGCGATGCTTGCTTCAACCTGTAAAGTGCCTTCTTCAATTTTAACACCTTCTTCTCTTCTCCGACTTTAATGTACCCAGGTGGTTGTTCGATGTAGACATCTTCTTTGAGCACACCATTCAAGAATGCTGACTTGACATCCATTTGAAATATCGGCCATTTGAATTGAGCAGCCTGTGAAATGAGTAATCGGATTGTCTCCATTCTTGCAACAAGAGCAAAAACCTCGTCATAGTCGATTCCTGCCTTTTGCTTGTATCCCTTCGCAACAAGTCGCGCCTTGTACCGTTCTATCTCCCCTTGAGCATTCATCTTTTTCTTGAACACCCACTTAACACCAATTGGCTGACTTTCTTTCGGCAATTCTACTAGCTCCCATGTGTTATTGCGGTTAATCGCCTTAATCTCCTCGTTCATAGCAGTTTGCCACTTCTTGTCTCGCAAAGCTTTTTCAAAGTTGATATTTTCAACATCTGCCAAAAGACATACAAGGTGTACCTCATTTGTCGAATTATACAAATCTTGCAAACTTCACATTTTGGGTTGTCGTGGTTCATCTTCATCATCAGTAATTTCAGAGTTTGTTGGTATGCTTGTTGATGCAGCAACTGATGATTCTCCAACTTCAATGATAACCACTGTTGATTTGTTCCAGTCCCACTCGCTTGCTTCGTTTACTTGCACATCACGACTCACCATCACCTTCTTACTTATCGGATCGAGTAGCTTGTACCGTTTTGTCTTCTTATCATACCTAATAAAAATATACCTTTTGCTTTTGTCTTCGAGCTTCGTTCTACGTTGATCCGGTACGTGTGCATAAGCTACACTTCCGAATACTTTAAAATGAGAAACTGTCGGCTTTTGTCCGCTCCATGCCTCTTGTGGTGTTTGATCTACCAACTTCACATGTGGACATCGATTTTGTACATAGATGGCACATTGCACGGCTTCTGCCCAGAATTTTTTTGGCATCTTCTTGCTCTTGAGCATTGATCGAACCATGTCGAGAATGGTCCGATTCTTCCTCTCGGCCACACCATTTTGTTGAGGAGAGTATGCTGCGGTTAGAAATCTCCTTATGCCTTGCTCCTCGCAATACTCCATGAAAGCCATCGATGTATACTCACCACCTCTATCGGATCGTATGGCTTTGATGTGTCTACCAGTTACCTTCTCCACCATCACTTTGAACTTTTTGAACACTTCAAATGCCTCAGATTTTTCTTTCAAAAAATAAACCCAAGTTTTTCGTGAGAAATCATCAATAAAGGAAATGAAATACCTTTTACCACTGAAAGATTCGGGGGTGGGTGATTGGTCCACATATGCCGGTATGAACCAACTCAAGAGGATATTTAGCTCGATATTCTGCCTTCTTTTGAAATGAGGTTCTCGCTTGCTTGCCAAGCACACATTCTTCACAGAATTTACCCTCATAATCCATGTCCGGTAGCCCGTGCACCATGTTCTTCTTTGCTAATTCTTTTAGACCACCATGATATAGGTGACCAAAGCGGAGATGCCACAGCGATGCCTTGTCTTCTACGTCGACTCGCAAACATTTTTCTCGCACGCTTCTCAAATTCAGTTTGTACATCCGATTTCTACTCATCTCGACTTGAGCAACTAGACGCCCTTGCTTGTCCTTCAAGTGTAGCACCCGGTCTTTCAAAAATACCGAATAACCTTTCTCCGTGAGTTGTCCCATACTCAAAATGTTGGTCTTGAGGTCTGGTACGTGATAAACATCTGGATTGACCCTATCAAGCCATTCTTTTGCAAGTAACAAACCGTACCTCGGCCTTTGACCTTCACTTTTGATGCATCTCCAAACGACACATGACCATCTTCGATCTTTTGCATCTCTTTGAATAGGTACTCGTGACTGCACATATGGTTGCTTGCGCCCGAGTCGAGGTACCACAGAGTGTCATTGTTGAAGTTGACTTCATTTTGAGCCATCAAGAGAAGGCCTTCATTCGCTTCATCTTCCAAGGCTAGGTTGATAGTTTCTCCCACCTTTTTATCGGCTCGACAATCTTTTGCAAAATGCCCCACTTTACGACAATTAAAACATTTGTCGGAGTTGCAATCCTTCGCGTAGTGACCATACTTGTAACACTTGTGGCACTCAATGTTGGAATAGTTTGATCGGTCGCCTCTTCCTCGACCGCGTCCTTTTCCATGCCATTTTGGTTGGCTTGACTGTCCTTTCTCCTTATAGTATCCTTCATGACTACCGCCTTGACCACCGTGACCATTTCCACGACCTTCACGACCACGCCCTCTGCCTCGAAAATTTTGAGAATAGAATACCTTTTCGTCTTTAATTGATGCCTTGGTTTAAGAGCTTGCTTGAGTGTCTCCTCCTTCTTTTCTTCTTTAATTGATACCGGCAAGCTCGTCGACTGTGAACGTTGCAAGGTCTTTTGACTATTCTATCGTGCACACAACATTCTCAAAATTATCGGTTAATGACCTCAAAATCTTCTCCACAACTCGTGCATCGGTTAATGTTTCGCCATTACGAATAAGTTGGTTTACCACAGCTTGTACACGGTGATATAGTCAGATACACTTTCCGGACTCCTTCATCTTCATGCTCTCCAACTCGCCACGAAGAGTTTGAAAGACGCACTTGTTTGACCCGGGCGGCTCCTTTGAACACTTTTTTTAAAATGTCCCACGCTTCTTTTGAAGTAAACTGCACCGGCAATCTTCTCAAAGCCAGACTCGTCAACGGCTTGGACAACATGTATAGTGCCGTCTTATCCTTTAATCGCGCCTCTTTCAACGCCTTGGTTTGAGCCACCGTATATCCTGTGGTAGTTGTTGGTTCTTCGAAACCTTCTTCGACCACCTCCCATGCATCTTGAGATCCGAGAAGGGCTTTCATTTGTATGCTCCAGTTTTCGTAGTTCGCCTTCGTTAGTCGTGGTAGCGGCATTTGACTCGTCACATTCGCCATTAGCTCTTGATACCAATTTGAAAACTGTAAATCGAATTAACACACGGCTTTTGTATTCCTTCAGACTTGTTTTTTTGTATCTTACAAATGAAATCAACAAAACCTTTTATAGACACTAGGCACTATACTTAAAAACTGAAAAAAAAATTCTATTAAAGAAAAACATAAAAGATTTGACCCTTGACCTTTCACCTACTAAAAACTCTTGATCTTTCATCTACTAAAAAACTCTTGATCTTTCAACTACTAACTACTAAATTAAAACTCACTTAAAATAGTCATTTAATGTTTATTCAACATACGCGTCATTTTTCTCATCAGCTTCTTATTCACATTGGCATTGTTCTAAATATCATATTAATGTTGCTATCAGGTTGTGAAGGCAACGAAGAAGGATACGGGAATAGTGTATGCTTTGAAGATCATGGACAAAAAGTTCATCACCAAGGGAAATAAAACAGCTTACGTAAAATTGGAACGTATCGTGCTTGACCAACTGGACCACCCCGGTATTATGGGACTCTATTTTACATTTCAAGATAATTTCTCATTATGTAAGTATTCTTGCTTGTATCTTTAATTTGTATCATGTGCATACTTGTTTACTTAAGTAGTTTTTACAACAAATTTTCTCCCTTGCTTATCTTCCATTAGTTAGCTCTTGTCACTTCATTCAGTTTGGTTTTGCTTGACACTGTTTTCTTTGTTATATTCTGAAGACATGGCACTTGAACCCTGTGAAGGTGGAGAACTTTTTGACCAAATAAAGAGAGTAAGTTACTCTTAGACGTGATCCTATCTAGTTATGGAAAATTCATGCATTGTGTTCACTTTTTTCCTTCTAGCACGTCATTGAATTGGTTCCTCCATGAATTATCGTGAATCTAGTGATTTTTTATTCCTATTTTCCTGTCAAATTCATGACAATCTGGGATAGTCATGCATACTTCATTTTTTTTTATAAAAATTTCTAATAAAAGATCCCTTTTAGACCCTTTTTGGAATTCATTGAGTAATGTTGTCAACCTTTTATAATAGTGAATGCCAGAATTTCTTGAGTTATGATTTAGCATTTGCTCCTATCTACACTGGTTTATTTGTGGTTCAATATCAATCATATATTTTGTGCAGAAAGGTCGCTTACGGAGGATGAAGCTCGGTTCTATGCTGCAGAGGTTGTAGATGCTCTTGAATATATACACAGCATGGGATTGATACATAGAGATATTAAGGTATTTTTTAAGCATGCATGTTTTGTTTAGTGTTGTTATCAGTTCATGCATACTATGTTACATCAACATTGGTAAAATTCTTGTTGCATGGCAGCCGGAGAACTTGCTTCTTACTAAAGATGGGCATATCAAGATTGCTGACTTTGGCAGTGTAAAGCCCATGCAGGATACCCGAATAACAGTCCTTCCTAATGCATCCTCAGGTAAAAAAAAAAAAAAAAGAGATGATTTTATCACTCCCCTAAAGGAAAATTTTTAAGGCTAACATTGTTTGTAATACCCATTACAGATGATAAGTCCTGCTGCACGTTTGTGGCACAGCCGCTTATGTTCCTCCTGAAGTATTGAACTCTTCTCCAGCAACTTTTGGGTAACAGGCCTTCAATCTCATCATTAGTTTGTTTCATTATCGAGATTAAAATTGTCAAGCTTGAAATGGAATCTTAAGCTTTTTAAAACTAATTTCTTGATTTTTTTTCTTTAATCCCCCTTTCCACCTTTAAAAAAATCCTTATCACTTGGTTTTCCAGTTGATGGAAGTATAGAATCTTGTAATTAGCTTAGTTATTTTCCTTGATCTTGTTCATCTATTCTTCCTAGGGTAATACAGTTTTCTCTTTTAATCATATTCAAACAGGAATGACCTCTGGGCACTCGGCTGCACCTTGTACCAAATGCTTTCAGGGACTTCTCCTTTTAAAGATACAAGTGAATGGCTTATATTTCAAAGAATTATAGCCAGAGATATAAGATTGCCAGATTATTTTTCTGAAGAAGCCAGAGACCTCATTGATAAGCTATTGGTAAGATTTACTTTTACGCATGTCGTATTTGGTTTCAAGCTATTCACCTTAAACTTGTTTACTTAAGACATTTTATAGATCTTTTAGTCTTCTGTTAAGTGTCGTTTCTAGACATGTATGATGAAAATGAAAATGACTGAATTTAGCATCTCTGTAACTAACATACATTTGGTCAATCTAATTTGTTATTTTTTTAGCCAAGTTTCTTGAGTTAAGTGTTGTATGAATCGGATCAGCCGGTCGAACCAATTGAATCAAGAATCGGTGGGGTTTCAGATGGTGGGAGGTATAAATTTGGTTGACTCACGAATCAGTATGGACCGTTACGGTTGAATTAGTTTTTATTTTTGTTTATTTTATTTTTTATTTTTTAAACAATTTATTTGCTTTAAATCAATTGGATCAGGAACCGATAGTTTGATCGATTCAAACACCGATCTGATTCTAAAAACATTACTTGAGGACTCAAAAAACTGCAAAGAGTTTTTTGATACAATAATAGGGGATGGTGGTAACACGGTTTAAACTAGAGATGTTAATGGAGCGGGATAGGGGTGAATATTGTTAAATCTACTATCGCTTCATAATTGGCACGCTTTGCTCCACCAACCGCCTCGCTTCATATATAATCTTGAAAATTACTATCACTCTATAAATATTAGATACATCCATCTCCCTCTGCTTCAATTAAAATTTTGTCACTTATCTTTAATATTTTTAATCTTTTTAAAGTCAAGAATTATTCAGAACATAATTCTTCAAAAACAACTAACATAAAAATATTATTTTTTCCACATTAGGTTATTAGATTTTTACCCTTTTAATAGTTTATATATACAAGGATACAATGGTAATTTTATATAGTGGGACAAATCGGGGCAGGACAAGTAATTATTGTAATCTCTTCATGCCCACCATCCAAAAGAAAAAATTCGCCTCGCCCCGTCCCACATCCATTTTTCAATGAAAAAAAATCCGTTCCATTCGAAGTGGATCGATTTAGAATCCACCAGACAGTTTGAGTTTTGTCGTTCCAATTTAAACCCGTGCCAAATAGATATATGATAAGAGTTTTAACCACCGCTTCATACAAGTCAAGACAAAACTACAAAGATTTTGAATATATGGGTTATAGGCACCAATTGGGGTTGGAAGTTGTTAGGGGAGATAGCTCTTTAGGCCGATCCCAAACCCTTAATGAAGGTATTGTTCGCAGGATATTTATGCTTGATTTTAGCTTTGAGTTTTATCTCCCAGCTCCGGAGCAATGAAACATTTGATGGATGTGTTTGGGCCTATTATTTGCTGGCATGTAGCTAATTGATTTGCTATGAAGCTAATCTTATGTTTCCTTCCACCTCTCTGCAACTATTTTGGCTTTTCTTGGTTCTTATTTAGACTTTGTGAATGTTTTTTCCTCCTTATCTCCAATGTGGAAACTTACATGTTTCCTGCAAACTAAGGTTTTCCCCCTCGTTTTTGAAGTCATATCTGTACTTACAAGGAAACACCCAAATAGATTTTATCCTGTGGTATTCTTTCCAATTTCCTATAAAGAATTTCAGTTCATAGAACTTGAAAGTTACTTTGCTTATTCATTTTTTGAAGAATAATATAAGAACTAAGGTTATATAGGAAATGATATTCTTAAGGTGGAGAGGAGACGGTCAATCCTAATTAAGAATTGTGAGTTTGAATATGGATCCTTCACTTTGTCACTTTGAAATGCAACTGTGGTGCAGGATCTAGATCCCAGTAGACGACCAGGTGCTGGACCTGATGGTTATGCCGCACTGAAAGCGCATCCTTTCTTTAGGAGAATTGAGTGGAGTAATTTAAGAACACGAACTCCTCCTAAGCTTGTTTTAGAGACAGGGGTAAGATGTCACAAGCTCAAATCTTTCACTCGTTATATATGATGGAGTTTTTGCATCAGAGTTGTAAAATAGTATTACTATTTTCAGGGTGGATCAAGTGAAGGTGATGATCAGAGTGATTCATCAGGGAATCCTACCCCTACTACAAATGGTTCAGCCAGACAGAATGATGGCACTAGGCTTACCTCAATTGAATCCTTCGATTCAAGATGGTATATCTCAATCTTTCTTGTTTGCATCAACATCACTTTTGCTTGCAGTAAGCTTGTCCATTGTTGTATCTGTAGTGAATCATTCATTTGCTAGGATACAGTAGTTTTGCATGCAAATTTTCGTAATCTAATATGTATTTGCATGATGCAAGCAGGCAACAATTTTTGGAACCAGGAGAATCTGTTCTTATGATCTCAATGGTAAAAAAAGTACACAAGTTAACAAGCAAGAAGGTTCAGCTTATCCTTACCAACAAGCCAAAATTGATATATGTTGATCATGCAAAATTAGTGATGAAAGCAAACATTATTTGGTCCGACCATTCTGATGACCTCAGCATCCAAGTCTCAAGTCCATCACACTTCAAGCTTTGCACAGTAAGACTCTTAGCTTCTCCGCTCAACTCCATTGAAACTTGCTCTTTCTGATCTATATATTTGGTGTTGTAGCCAAAAAAGGTATTTTGGTTTGAGGATGCGAAACAAAGAGCATCCCAGTGGAAAATTGCAATAGAGGGCCTTCAAAGCCGGTGAAGTCAGCTGTCTCCCGGTGCAGGCTTCTGCTGCTTCATATTACTTGTTTCAATTCTTGCATCCAATGAATGAACAATCTGAAATGCTGTTTTAAGAGGGGAAAAGAATAAGGGTGAAGGTTTTTGTTGTTAATTACTTGTTTATGTAATGGAAGTAGATAATACTAGAACTCTAATTTGGGAGGATTTGAGGAAAAATACTAAGTTTGGAAAGATGTGTGTGGGCAAAATATTAGGTCCGTTTAAAATTTGAGTTAGTTTCGGGCTTGAACATTTAAGGTCCGAACCCAGCCCAACTCATTTTAAATTTATAATACTTTATATTATGTTATTTTTATATATTATATAATTTAGAACATATTAAAAAAATAAACTTATACTTCAATAATAATTATTTAGTGAGATGGTTAAAATATTATTAGTAATTACTACTATTTACTACTTTCCATAATATAATTACTATTTTTCATAATATTTTTTTTTGGTAAATTACAAGAGAAAGGCAAAGCCCTAATAACAATGCGACTGACTCGACTCAAACCCAGGTTATACTTAGAGCAATAAACACACTTGATCATTAGACCAACACACGGGATTCCATAATAATTTCTTTTAAAAGCTTTAAATATACAATCAATAATTACAAGTAGATTTACTGTTCAACTCAAATTCTAGAAGATTCAACTCGAAATAGTTCACTATCAAAAGAGCTTTCATGAAAAGATTTTTTCATTAATGGCTGGTAATATCTAAAGGTGTTCATGGGTCGGGTCGAGTAAAGTTCAGGTCAAGTTTAAGCATGATTTTAACATATTTTATGTTTGTTTAAGTTCGATTTAGTTCGATTTTGTCCAAATCTGTTTATATTTGCAAAAAAAAAAAAAACTAACCCAATACCATTTTAAGCGCACCCATATCATTTTTTAATTTTTTTAAAAAAATATATTTATTTTATTTTATTTTAATATTTAGTAATTTTATAATTTTTTATTTATTGAAATTTGGAAGTATCAAATTTTCCTATATATATATATAAAAGAGAAAAGTTCTTAAAAATTAGAAATTATATATTTTAAATTTTTTTTTAATATTATAATTTTAATTTTTAAAATTTTATAATAAGTACTTATTGTAATTATAACGTCCCAAAATTTAAACATTTCTATCCGAGTTGTATTAATAAATATGTTTTTGCTTTTGTGGTTATATGCTCTGTTTGATTGCTTGAGATTTGAGGATCGAGTGGTTATTTTAGCGTTTGATGTTTTTTTTCCTGAACCTTAGAGTTTGAGGTTGTGGCATAAATTAATTTCTATGCATTGTGTTCAATGATGAGCCTAATAATTCAATGGTCATGCATCTATCTATGTCTTCTATATGTTTGAGCCTCCGAGTATGCGAGTGGCAATAATTATATTTTTGCACTTTTTCGTAAAAGTAGTCTTTGAATTTTAAATTTGTTTCTTACCTCTAACATGAGAAAAAGAGAAAACTTCCTAAAAGTTCCATTGGTTGTTCTTTTGTGGTTCTTTTCTTTACTTCCCTTTTCTTCGTTCAAATTCATTTTCCCTTTTTATTTCAACCGTAATAATTGTTGGCGAGTTGCTTTGTCGTTCACTGCAGTACGAATTAAGGTTAGTTAGCCATATGTTTTGTTAATGTTTTGTTGTGAGATTTGGAAGTCTCTTAGGATATTGAAAATGATTAATTGTGCTTGACTGTTAAATTTTATCTGGTGTTAGGAGAGAACCGAGAGATGTCTAACGACCTCCACACTGTTTAGGATATGAGTAGACGACGTTGTTCTTTTGTAAGTAATCTCGGTTATTTGTTACGAGTCGAAGGTTTTGAAGAACTTTGAGTTTAGTTAATATTGCTTTGTGATTGTTATTGAATTGGCTATTGGGATTTTTGGATTGTGTTTAGGCTCGAAAACTTGTGTGTTGGAACCTCTCTAGGCCGTGTAACAGGTGCGGTCTAAATCCTTAAATCTTATGTTGATTTTTCTACAAATTTTCCTAGAAAACGCTGCTGTTTGAAGGCACACGGGCTGGCACATGGGCGTGTGTCCAAGCCGTGTGCCATTAAACTAAGCTACAAAGGGCACATGGGCTGGGCACACGACCGTGTGCTAGACCGTGTGTGTATATTATTTTGAACACGGGCTAGACACACGGCGTGTGGTAAACCATGTATGCATACTGTTTTGGAAATCAAGGTACAGGGGACACACGGGCGTGTGCTAAACCATGTGTGTATACTGTTTTGCACACGGGTGGGACACATGGACGTGTTCTAGACTGTGTGAGTATACTATTTTATAATTACCAGTACAGTGGTCACACGGTACACACACGAGCATGTGGCAGGCCATGTGCCACATACGACCATGTGCCAGGTCGCGTGGACCATATTACCGACCATAATACTGTGTAATCGATTGTAGAATGACTGTAACACTTATATGACCTAAACTTAGTTGCGTGAGAGTTGTTGAATGATATTTGATTCGGTTTATATGTGCTTATGACTGATTTGTTTTTTCTTATCAATATAGGTTATATATGATATATGTATGCATCTAAATATATGTATCTGAGATGTATGAATTCAATACTTGTTTTACATGAGCATGAGGGTTGGGATTATGAAATGAAGGAAATATTGAATTGAACTGAATTGATTCAATGGTTAAACCACTTGAAACCATAATTGAACTGGCAGTGAAATTGTAAACACTGTAATGTGTCAGACCGACACTTTATGGTGTGTAGAATTGGACTTGGTGTGTTGGGCTAGACGGAGTTGGTGTGCAGGGGTGGGTTGCATATCTATGATTGTATCGATAATTGATTATGAGACTGATATGTTTTTTGGAACTACTAACTGTATCACTATATTGCGACATGACTAGTTATATAATTGAACTGTTCGATTCTAGTAACTGAACCGTTAGCGATGTTCTCATAGTTGTGTTGTATTATCTTTTGAATTACCACTTAACTGCACTAACTTGATTGACGATGTTACAGGATCTTCTCAAGCATGACGGGCAATGGTTCAAGGACTCGGTCATCTCTTTAAGACTCTTTAGGGTGTTTAACTCTGATTGTTGGTTTATTTAATATTTAGCACTAGGAGTATCGGGAATTATGTATGCACTGTTATCTTTTGGATTGACCTTGTGTTTCCATTTGCATTGCTTATTATATGACTTAGTCTTGTGAAATTACCATTACAGATGCGTAGTAGTTGTTCTCTTTGTGGTGTGATGTTTTGAGCTTGGTCGTTTCATCTAGGTCGTGTTTAGCGTGTTACAGTAATATCTTGCAAACTTGGTTTTCCTCAAAATATTCCTTAGCAGATATTTCATTAGTTATATCATATAGTCTAGCATAAAATTTATAAATAGATTCATTCTTATACAGGGGCGAAGTCAAAAAAAATTTTAGGTTAAATTGTATATTTTTATAACAGTAAAAATGCAATTTCATCATTTTATATATCTATATCTTTATAATTTTTAAATGATAAAATCAAATTTTTATCATTTTTAGGGGGCAAAGTGAAATTTTATCTTTGCCAATTTAAATTTTTATAAATTTTAAAGGAGCTTAAAATAGAAAATTTTCCAGTTTAATGGGGTCGGGGCCCCTGCCATACTCCTAACTACACCCTTGTTCTTATACGTTCATAAAATTTCAAACTTCTTGGTAAGCATTTGAAGCTTTGACAACCTAATGTAAGGATTTTCTTCAAAAGTAATTTGGAGTATACCCCAACATCTCAAACTGAAACACACGTAGAATTCCATTTGGGTTCTTATGGATCCATCTGAGTTCTCATATGAATTTTTCAATATGCATAAGTTGACTCATCTTAAAATTGGTGGACTTGAAGTTGAACCTACTCTCTTTAGCTCAGATCTTAAAATTTTCATTGAATCCTTTACCTACATGTTTTAAACCACTAACGTGTTAAGCTCAGAGAGCTTAGTAAGTACTCAAGAAAGATACCAACTTACCTCGTCTCATGGAATGATTTACTCGTATTAAAGACTTCTTGCTTTCATTACCAATTAACTTTATCATTAACGCTATAAGAGGCGTAGTTTAAGTACCAATTTGCATCTTCCTTGCACTCAATTTTTATTTTTAGCAAATAAACTAGCCTTTAGAATTCATTTCTTTTTCTTAAATTCATATCTCTTTATTATGAACTTACTTTTAACATGGCTACCGTAATGTAAGTCTTAATCCTTTAGAGCCCATTTCATGCATAAACTTGAATTTTATAATCTCTTATAAATTTTTTTTATTCACTTATAACTTATGGCCTCTAGATTTTATTATCAAATACATATTCGGTTCATTACTTACACACTTTTCATTTTCATTTATTTATATCGTATTTTATAAATTTTAGATTTATATCCACTATAATCTTAATAAAATAGGACTCGAACACTATTGGACTCCACATACTCCCATAAACATAAAGTGGAATGCTTGAAGGCAACAAAACTCCATATCATATAAGCCTAATGGTCAGCAACAAATGCTCGACCAAGGGTATCATAACATAACTCTTTAAAACATCACACAACTTCGAACCTCACATATCACCAGTATGGAATCTCGATGAAAACCATATATATATGATCCGAATTGATATGCCAGCCGTATTCTAACCTTTATACCAAGCTTTACATGGGCTTAGAAATAATTTAGATAAAATTTCACACCTTTGCATGATTCAATATTGCCAATAAAATTTCATTAACCCATTTCTACATAATAAGGGGTCTTTAGACCCATTTCACAATATGACATTCACATTTCATATTTTCAATCTAAGAGTTTGAACTCTCATGTACTTAATTTCATCTTAATATAGTTTTTCATAAAAGCTTTATAAGCACCCAATCACCTCTCTACTACCATAATCCTTTACATTTTATAACATATCTCATTAACCGGATTCTTATTATTACATAAGTTTATTCTTTAGTTTCCCTACTCTCTCTTTTATTCTCATATCATTTATTTTTTATTGCATATGACCATGGCATTCATTGTCACATTAGTATCAAAATACTAACATTCTTGTGGGGTGTGCCTCGTATTCTTCTCCCAAATAAATTATGTTATCTTTTTCAGGTTAAACTCTTATTATTCTAGGGATATTTTAGTATGATTAGAACTCTAATCTTAGCCTATTTAAAGGGGCATTGTATCCTTGTTTTAAGATGCCAATAAGAAAAAAAAGGTTTTTCTTTAGAGGCGACAAGATGTAGCCGCATATGAGTTTTTATGATAGTTTCATAGTAATTATGGAGAGTATTTTATACCCCTTTTGTGAGTGCCTTATGAGATTTAGGGTTTTTGTTTACCAATTTATTCTTTGAGATTTTGAACTTTGTATTCGGGATTTTGGGTAATGTACGTTTAGTACATTTAGGTCAATTTTCTCCATATTATACTCTCGTTTGTTTACTCATTTAGTGAAAAGTCGAAGCCTCCTTTCTCGTGATTTTTCTCCCTTTGAGGGTTTTTCGCATAAAATATTTGTGTTCATTCTTCTCCACTTTTATTTTTGATAAGTGCCAAAAGTAACATGTTTTAGCCTCATTCTTAATGCATTTTTGGATTATTAATCTATTTAAAATAATGAATTTTATGTTCATAATCCCTTTAAATTCATGTTTCTATACTTAGGAAAGCATTTGGAAGCGAAAGGAGCGAAAAACAAGCGAAAACCGGATAAAAAGAGCAGATTTTAGGAGCCACACGAGCTGGACACATGACCATGGACTAAATCGAAGATGAAAAGGAAGATTTGGGGCAAAAGTGTGAATGTGAAAGAGTTAGGAAGAGAGATTTATTCGACATAAGACTTTATTTAAATTTAAACTTTATTTTTTAGGATTAATATTTAGGATTATTATTATATTGTTTATATTTATCTTTTAGGCTTTATAATTTAGAGTTTAATTTGGATTCAATTAGGGAATTATTGTTTAGATTTAATTCAAATTATCTTTTTAGAATTTAATTTGGATCCAACTAGAGTTTTTTTCATGTATTATAAATAGGGGATAGAGTGATATGAGAGGGCACTTCCAATTTTCTGTAAAATCCTCCATTCCCCAAACCCAAGCCGTCAAAGATTATTGAAGGAAACAACTAAAGAAACACCATAGAAGCCGTCTTTGAAGTAGATCTCCACAAAGATTGAAGGAAATAACCAGGTTCCTCCTGCTCTCCATGTTGCTCTTCCTGATCCTCCTGCTCGTCAAACTTTGTATGATTATGCTAAGCCTACTTTAATTGGGGCTGAAACGAGTATTGTAGGGCAGAATGTTAATGCGAATAATTTTGAAATCAAGCCGAGTATAATTCAAATGGTACAACAATATGTTCAGTTTGATGGTTTGCAAGATGAAGATCCGAATACTCATTTGGCTAATTTTCTAGAAATTTGTGTCAATTTTAAAATTAATGGTGTTACTGATGACATCATACGACTACGGTTGTTCCCGTTTTCGTTGAGGAACAAGGCAAAAATGTGGTTAAATGCTTTACCACGAGGTTCTAGCACTACTTGGGATCAAATGACTGAGAAGTTCTGATTAAAATATTTTTCGCTGGCTAAGATAGCTAAGTTGAGGAATGACATCTCTTCTTTTGCTCAATTTCATATTGAGACACTTTATGAAGCATGTGAGAGGTTCAAAGATTTATTGAGAAGGTGTCCTTATCATGGGTTACCTTTGTGGCTCCAAGTTCAAACTTTCTACAATGGTTTTAATCCCTCGACTAGACAGATGGTTGATTCAGCAGCTGGGGGAACTTTAAATAACAAGACACCAGAAGAAGGTCAAGAATTTATTGAAGAGGTGGCATTAAATAATTATCAGTAGCAAGTTACAAGAGTAAAACCTGTAAAGGCAGCAAAGATTTATGATGTTGATGTTGTTTCTATGTTGGCTCATCAGGTTGAAACTCTTAATAAAAAAATTGATGGTTTAAATTTTTCTAAGCAGGTACATCCAGTGATGCATTGCAATCAAAATGGAGCAGGGATGATGAGTTCGAAATATCTCCATGAGCAAGCAGACTTTTTAGGTAATAATTCTAAATCTCAAAATAATCCCTATAGTAATACTTCTAATGCAAGTTGGAGAAGTCACCCAAATTTTTCATGGGGTGGTCAAGGAAATCAAAGATCACAAATTCCTCTAAGTTTTTAGCAACCACATCAACAAGAGCAAAAATCGAACCTTGAAGAAATGCTTACTAAATTTATTTCGATTTCTGAAGCGAGATTTCAAAGCAATGAGACAGCTTTAAAAAATCAGCAAGCATCAATCCATGGTCTCGAAAATCAAATCGGATAGCTCGCCAAACTAGTTTTGGAAAGACCACAAGGTAGCTTACCTAGTAATACTGAAACTAACCCAAAAGAGCAGATCCATGCAATTACTGTTCAAAATGTGGAAGGGTTAGTCGAGCCTGAACAGAAGCCGAAGCTAAAAGTTGTTGTGAAAAATAATGAGGCTGAGGAAAACAAGAAAGAGCATAAGTCGGTGCTTAGAGAATATAAACCCCGAATTCTATATCCAAAAGCATTGAAGAGAGACCACAGAGAAGAAAGATATGGTAAATTTCTTGAACTTTTTAAAAAATTACATATTAACTTACCTTTTGTTGAAGCTATTTCGCAGATGCCGGAGTATGTAAAATTCTTAAAGGAGCTGTTAACAAATAAGAGGAAGTTAGACGACTTGTCGACTACGGAGCTTAATGCAGTTTGCTCGACCATTCTCCAAAACAAACTACCCAACAAACTTAAAGATCCAGGGAGTTTTACTATTCCTTGTCTCATTGGAAGTTTACAAATTGATAAAGACTTGGGTGCTAGTATAAATGTTATGTCTTATAAACTATTCAAACAACTTAGACTTGGGGAACCTAAACCCACTAGGATGAGTATTCAGTTAGCTGACAGATCAAGTCGATATCCTAGGGGTATTATTGAGGATGTGCTTGTAAAAGTAGATAAATTTATATTCCCTGTTTATTTTGCTAAATTGGACATGGATGAGGATGTTGAGGTACCTATGATCTTAGGTCATCCCTTTTTAGCCACTGCTAGAGCTATCATTGATGTGGGTACTGGTGAACTTGTGCTTCGTGTAGGTGATGAAAAGATTACTCTTAAAGCATATGATTTTGTTAGAGTCCTGAATGAGTATAATGATGATAATTATTCTGTTAAAGTTAGTAATCATGCTTAAATGTGGGGATATTTGATAAGTGCAAAAAGTAACATGTTTTAGCCTCATTCTTAATGCGTTTTTGGATGATTAATCTATTTAAAATAATGAATTTTATGTTCATAATCCTTTAAATTCATGTTTCCATACTTAGGAAAGCATTTGGGAGCGAAAGGAGCGAAAAACAAGCGAAAACCAGACAAAAAGAGCAGATTTTAAGAGCCATACGAGTTGGACACATGGCCATGGACTAAATCGAAGATGAAAAGGAAAATTTGGGGCAAAAATGTGAATGAGGAAGAGTTAGGAAGAGATTTATTGGACATAAGACTTTATTTAAATTTAAACTTTATTTTTTAGGATTAATATTTAGGATTATTATTATATTGCTTATATTTATTTTTTAGGCTTTATAATTTAGAGTTTAATTTGGATCCAACTAGAGTTTTTTTCATGTATTATAAATAGGGGATAGAGTGATATGAGAGGGCACTTTCAATTTTTTGTAAAATCCTCCATTCCCCAAACCCTAGCCTTCAGAGATTGTTGAAGGAAACAATTGAAAAAAACACCATAGAAGCCCTCTTTGAAGCAAATCTCCACAAAGATTGAAGACCTCTTTCTAAATTCTTTTGATTTTATTATGAGTTTTTTCTCATCTTGTGGTTATATTGTTTCTGAGACGTTTTCATTTATTAGCATGAACTAAATTCGTAAATACCTAGGGGAGATGAACCCTAGGATGAATTTTGTTATTTGATTTCTGATTTTACGTAATAAATACTTAGATTTTGTTCTTAATTATGTGTGCTTAATTCTTGATTTAGTATTCTTGAGGTATTAATTCTTATTTGATGTGCTTAAATCAGAGGAGGAATAGACCCTGTTTAAGAGTAGATCTAGCATAATTGAGTGGAGTTGCATGCAATTCTAGAAATAGGATGACATAAATCTATTGGATTAGAGTCAAATCTAATAGGGGAATCCATAGGTCGAATTAATGCGACAATAGGGGTTTTAATTAGAAAGAAATTTCAATTAATCAACCTAGAGTCAGTTGTTTTTATGCTTGAATAGAGGTACCATAATTTAGGGATTTGTACGGATCAAAATACTAAGCGAATAAATTGCTTAATTCAGAATGATAATGACTGATGAAATCTAGGTGGAGTCTTTCTTGGGTATTGTTTGCTTCTTGGTATAAACATACTTATTATTTCTTACTTTAATCTTTGTCACACTTTTAGTTTATTAATTTAGTTAAATTAATTTAAAACAACCACTTGATTCGATCTGTTAGATAATAGAAAGACAGCTATTACTAGACTACTTTTAGTCTTCGTGGGAACGATATCTGTGCTCACCGTAACTATACTATTAATTGATAGGTACACTTGCCTTAGTCATATTTTTTGTTAGTTCGACTGCATCAATTATCTCGTTTATACTGATCGATACCCAACAATTCTCAAAACGGATATTTTGGCCCAAGTTTATGTCACATTTATACTCATCACTATTTTCATGTTTGTTAAACTATTTCTATTACTTATTAACATTACATATTTAATCCCATACTAACATTCACCATTAAAATTCTAGGATTTTACCAATTTTACACTAAAAAAGGTAAGGATGATTCCTTGAAACTTACCTTCCTTTGTATGAGTCAAGCCACCGAAATCTTTTATTTTACCAATCAACAACCCATGTTCTCCTACAACACATAACACCCATAATTATGTTCATGTAAAGCTAGCTTATGCATTATAACCTCAAATAATCATACTAGAGATAACAAAATCGTATTTTTTTACCTTATTCTTCACTTTATTACTCTAGCTTAAGCTTTCTATTTCTAACCTAAGAAGCACGGGCACGGCTCATCTCTCGTACCAATGTCGTACGTGTGTCTGACACAGACACTTCTAGGACACGCCCGGATACGTATGGGACACACCAGAATACGTAAAAAAAAGAGGTCGGACACGCTCTCGACACGGTCATGACATGATGCAGTCGTAAACCAACTAAAAATCTAATTAAGGCAAGTGCACCTATCAATTAATAGTATAGTTACAGTGAACAAATATATCGTTTCCACGAGGACTAAAAGTACTAGTAATTACCATCTTTCTATTATTTAATTGAAAAATTGAGGTGATTGATTGAAA
Source organism: Gossypioides kirkii (assembly GCA_005610355.1). Taxonomy (NCBI): domain Eukaryota; kingdom Viridiplantae; phylum Streptophyta; class Magnoliopsida; order Malvales; family Malvaceae; genus Gossypioides; species Gossypioides kirkii. The sequence continues at coordinate 29,711,660 of CP032248.1, forward strand.
CTAAAATTAATTAAATTAATAATTACAGAACACGAAAAAGAACAAATCAGGAAAGCAAATAATTAAAACCAAGAAGAGAAACAATACCCAAGAAAGAATCCACCGAGATTTCATCCGTCATAATCAATCTAAATTAAACAATTTTTTCACTTAGTATCTTGATTCGTAGAAATCCCTATATTATGCTAATATCTCTTTCGAGAGTAAGAGCAACTAACTCTAGGTTGATTAATTGAAATTTCTTTCTAATTAAAATATCTATTATCGCATTAACTCGATCTATGGATTCCCCTATTAAATTTGACTCTAATCCGGTAGATTTATGTCATCCTATTTTTAAGATTGCATGCAACTCCACTTAATTATGTTAGTTCTACTTTTAAACAGAGACTTTTCCTCCTCTATATAAGCACATCAAACATGGATTAATAGTCTAGAAATATTAAACCAAGGATTAAGCACACATAATTGAGAACAAGATCCAAGTATTTATTGCGTAAAATAGACATCAAAAGACAGAATTCATCATAGGGTTCATCTCTCCTAGGTATTTAGAAAATTAGTTCATAATCGCAAATAAAAACATCCCAAATATAACCACAAGAAATAAAGAAACTCATAATAATCTTCATAGAAATCAAAAGGAGATCTTCAATCTTGATGGAAATCTGCTTCAAAGATAGCTTCAATGATATTTTTCAAGTTGTTTTCTTGATTATTCTATGAGAGCTCAGTCCCCTCTTCTTATATTTGGTATATATATAGGTATTAGAATGCTCGAAAAACCTAAAAATTGCATTTTTCTGCATGTTTGGAGTGCAAATCGTGATTTCCACGCGATCTAGCACATGACCATGTGTCTAGCCCATGTAGCTCTTAAAATCTGCTCTAATTTTCCGACTTTCGCTCCTTTTTCTTCCAAATGCTCTCCTAAGTATAGAAACATGAATTTAAAGAATTAGAAACATAAAATTCACTATTTTACATCGAATAATCATCCAAAAATGCATTAAGAATGAGATAAAAACATGTTACTTTTGGTATTTATCATGACACGGGAATCTAAAAATGGACACGTGATAGACGCAGGAAAGTAGATGGTGGCTGACAGACAACGACTGAAATTTTGGCTTTTAATAGTAGCAAATGAAGAGTCTGCGACGGAACGACATACCTTAAACTCACCACCATCCAATGTCAGTGTGGGGATGCTTTTAATAGTAGTAGATGGTGATTAGGGATCGAAGATTAGAGGCTTTTTGTTTTCTTTTTCTAAATTAGTGTGGGGAGGTTGGGAAGGGAAGAATCTTGAAATGTGATTGAGGTAGGAGATGAAAGGATTGAAGGCAAATGGAAAAGGAAATATTGGTTACCGAGAGGCCTTTACTAATGTTGTTGCTATTCAGGAGAATTAATTTTTATTTTAATTGGTTGAAGTGTCAGTTGCTTTTAGAGTTGTTCTTCATTTTTGTTGTTGGTCTGAAGGTGTATCTAGGCCCAATATGATAGACATGTTGTAATTGGGTTTTATTTTGTTTTGTTTTAATAAAAAGTCCAGCCTTCTTTAAAAAAAGTATTTAACATAAAATATATATTATTATTGTATCTTGCCGTATTTGTGTCCTCATTTTTTAAATATTATTGTGTCGCCATGTTCGTATCATGTTGTACTCGTATCATGTGTTCGTGTCCAGGCTTCATAGTATGATGAAGAAGATGATGGTGTAGACTAGCTTGAAAATGTGGTTTATTTAAGGTTTTAACAAGAAAATAACATGGGTTGTATAAATTTTCGTGAGATTAGTGAGAAAAGATGAATAAATGAGAAAAAAAATCCCTCTTCTTCAAGAGAGAAGGTCAAGGCACAAAAAGAGTTTTTTTATCAAAATAATATAAAAAATTAATTATAAAAATAGGAAATGTTGTAGATTAATTACGAAAATGGAGTGTTTGTAACATCAAAATTAGGTGTTGTCAATGTGTTAGGCAACGCCAATTGTAAAAAAATATTTTAATAAAAAAAATTAATTAATAATAAATTAAAAATAATATTTTAATGTAAAAAGGGGTGAAGCTAAATAGTCAGCAGCACCCTTTTCCCCTCTTCACTTTTAGTTCTCTTTTTTTTTTAATTTGGGGTGGTTGTGATATAATTTTGAATTTAATACTTCTATTCTATGAAAGTTAGAAGTTAGTCATTTTATTATCATTTATCATAATTTAATCTTTGTATGTTTTCGAATTTAAAAAGTTTCTCAAATTATTTAATACTATTAAATTCGATTATCAAATTCATATGCAAAGGATTAATAAATTCATCAATTCAATAATTTATATGTGACAAATTAGAAATTTTTGATAAATTTATGTTCTCATGTTTTATTTATTTTTTGAATAAAATACGGCTAACTTTATTAAACAGACAAAAGAAAAAAAAAAGTCACACAAAGAAACGCAGGTTCCAAGAAAAGAAAGCAAAACCACATACCAAAACAAGAGCTAACGAATCAAATCAGAAAAACCAGAAAAACTATTTCATCTCCCTCATAAATCGTAACCATCATCTCTCCATCCAAGATTTACCAAACCAAAGAACACACCCAAATAGAGAGGATAACACACGCGACTCAAAATCAGAAATGCAGCCACTATAACAGCCCAATTTTTAGTGGTATCGAAAACAGTGATCTCGAGATCACAACTTTGATGAGTCGAGTAGTAAATGTTATTTATTTAGTATTTATGGAATCAATATCATCGTATTAAATTCTGGTTAAAAGATTTTATCATTTAGATAGTAAATTGAGTTACAAGGACTAAATTGCAAAGGTGGTAAAATTAGAGTTCCATTAACTAAAAGTATGAGATGCTAGTTAAAAGATAAGGTAAAGTCCTCAAATGGTAATTAAACCATTAGAAATTTGGGTGGACGGCAAAGGGCATGAAAATTGTTAAAATAAAAGTTAATTTAAGAAGGGTAAAACAGTAAAATGCCAAATTATTAAGTTAAATCATAAACTTAAAGAAAATAGATGTATTTTTCTTAGTTTTCTTCCTTCTCAATGCCAAAAAAACCCTAGAAGCCATTGGAGAAGCTTCATTTAAACTTTGGTTCCTTATTTGAGTAGGTAAATCTTGATCGTTTTTAGTAATTTTTATGTTTTTGAGTTCGCATTAGCTTAATCTAGCTAGCTCAAGGACCAATTTGTAAATCTGTCAAATGTTATAAATCTTTCCATTGCTGAATATGCTTTCTCTTGAAAGTTTTTGATGGATTTGTACCCTCGATGAATGAGTTTGAGATTTTTGTAAAGTGATTTTTTATTAAATTAGGGTTTAAGGACTAAAATGTTGAAATAGTAATATTGTCGTACTTGTTGTGAAATAAATGGAATAGCATAGATTTATATGAGTACAATTAAGGTTGCTAGTACGGGTTGAGATGAAATTGGATATTTTTCATATTTTGTATTGAAAGGACTAGATTGAATAAATGGGAAGTATTAGGGGTAAAATCATAAATTTTACCAAAAAGGTCTATATTGTGTTAAATGAATTGGTTGTGTGATTTAATGTGAGAATTGGAATAATTTGTGCATGTAGACTACAACCGTGCCACGGACGAGGAAAAGGAAAATTAACGGAGTAGTCCCTAGAATCCATTCACAACTGCAATCCAGTCCGGTAAGTTCGTATGGTTAAATTCTAACTTAAAATGCTTATTCTTGTAATGTAAACTATTTTAGCGAGATGAAATGATAATCAAAATTGTGGAAGACGAGTATGAATGAAATACGGAGGACAAACGAGTTGAGCTATAAACAAAAAGGTCCAATGACTAAGTGTCATCGTGAGTAAATGAATCTTTTAAGGATTTAAAGGTCCAATGACTAAGTGTCATCGAGAGTAAATAAATCCTTTACGGATTAAAGGTCCGATGACTAAGTGTCATCGTGAGTAAATGAATCCTTTACGGATTAAAGGTCCGATGACTAAGTGTCATCGTAAGTAAATGAATCCTTTACGGATTAAAGGTCCGATAACTAAGTGTCATCATGAGTAAATGAATCCTTTACAGATTAAAGGTCTGATAACTAAGTGTCATCGTAAGTAAACGAATCTTTTACGGATTAAAGGTCCGATGACTAAGAGTCATCGTGAGTATATGAATTCCTATATGGAACAAGAGGTCCGATGACTATATGTCATCGTGAGTATTAAATGAAATGAGTTCCAATGCGGAACAAGGGTTCGATGACTTTGTGTCATCGTGAGTAACAAATGCAAGTGAAACCGACCCCAGATGTACACAATATTCCATTCGATTGATTAGATTTTTTACATCTCTTGAAGTTCGATAAATCTATTTAACTTTATGAACTTAGTAAGCCTTAAAGTGTTTACTTGTGGATTTGTATTTGTTTTGTAGATTCACTTTTTACTGTTCAGAGATCAAATCATCTTAAAGCATCACACTATCCCGAAGTTGTTCGGTAGACTTTTACATCACTTGGTTAATATGGCATGTACTAGGATGATGTTACCTTTTGCTTTTATACAATGAGTTTGTGAAAAACTTTGTTATGTTTTGATGAAACGTTGGAAGTAGTTTTAAGTACCTTGTATTGACATAAATCTTGTATTTGTGTTATCTTAAATGCATAATTAAAAGTTGTGCACTTATGAAATCAATGAACTTGTGTTTGGTATAATTCTTGAGATTTGACATACTTGTTTCGGTAGAACCCATGCTTGTTTCGGTAGAAGTGCAGGGTAGGAGAGAGGTTGTACACTGACTTGAGTTGTATCCATAGTTAAATTGTGAGTATCGGTAGTTGTATGTATAAATGTATCGATAGTTTGCATGCTTGTATCGGTAGAAGTTGCAGGATGAAAATTTCAGCACTCTGGAGTTTTTAGTATCGGTAGATGCATGACATGTATCGATAAAAATTATACTTGTACTGGTGGAATTAGTAAAGGTACCGGTAGAAATCTGCACCATTTGGAATTATTTTACAATAAGGCTACTACCGATACTTGATCATTAGGTACCGGTAGAAGCATAATAAATTTTGGAAATGGCATTTTTACCCTCGTTGATTTGTGTTCATGTTTAAATGATGATGTGTAACATGTGAAATGAAATATTATTTAATAAATAAGGCTGTGAAATACTACAATAAGATGTTCAAGGATAAATGAATAGTTAACACCGAAAGTCCTAACTGGCGACGATGTTTGGATTTTGGGTGTTACATTTAGTGGTATTAAAGCTTACGATTTATCCGTTTCTTGAACTGTATGGTTGTGTTTGATGATTTAGAAGTACATGCCATATGAACCTGTGATAGTGTGATATGGATGAATCTGATCTAACTAAGATTTTTGCAGATAAATACAGGATGTCTGACTTTGAGAAAGATGAAACCAATGAGGTAAACAACAATGTTTCGACTAATGACTCTAGGGCTAGTTATAGTGCATCAATATTACCGATGATAGAAAATGAAGCAAAGAATATGTTCTTCGGTTTAATGGGGCAGTGGTTCACAAAATTAATGAGAAATAATCCGTTGGCACCACCCCTTACGCCTCCTGTCACACAGCCAGGTGCATGACCGGTAGCACCCCACCACCTCTAGTGGTAGAATCAAGGCGTCGCATCCTTACAAATAGGGTTAAGAAATACGAAGCTAAAGACTTCCGAGGTAATGTAGAAGACGACTCTACCAGAGCTGAATACTGGTTGGAAAATACGCTGAGGGTCTTGAATAAGATGGCTTGTCATGTTGAAGACTATGTAAGATGTTCTGTGTCACTGTTGAAGGACGAGGCTTATCACTGGTGGGCTATGATCGTGGCTATGATGCCTGAAAACGAAGTTACTTGAGATTTCTTCCAAACAGAATTTAAGAAGAAATATGTTAGCAAACAGTACTTGGATAAGAAGAAGAAAAAAAATTTAGAACTAATATAGGGAAATAAAACAATGGCAGATTACGAACGAGAGTTTGTGCAGTTGAGCAAGTATACCAGAGAAGTAGTACCAACTGATGAAGCTATGTGTGTCTGTTTCGAAAAGGGGCTAAACGACGAGATAAGAATGATTGTGGGTGGTTCTAAAATTCGATCGCTAGTAGTGTTAGCAGACAGAGCTCAAAAGATGGAAGAAATCTACAATAGCAAGATACAGAGAGAAAGGAGGTTTCAAGAATCTGGAAAGAAAAACATTGTCAGGACCTTCTCTATGCCACCGCTGAAGAGATTCAGTGAAGAGGCTAGTCGGGGGCTAGTTTCTTCAATATTTCTAAGTCGACGTAAGTCTGGACCACCGGAATCTAAATTTCAGGATAGACCCACAGACAGTGTAGCTAGCGTTCGTAATATACCTAGCTCGATATGTGGGTATTGTAAGAGGAGCCATGCAGGTGAGTGTCGTAAGATGAAAGGGACATGTTATCAATGCGGAAGTGTAGATCACTCTGAGGAACTGTCCGATGAGATCTGAAATGAAGGAGGAACAAAGTGTAAAACCTCTTGCTATACCATAAAAGAGTAGACGTTCGGGACAGAGTAGCGGTACAGGTGGGAACCATGAAGATAATAGGGATACTGTAGCCAGATCTGAGATTCGAGCACCTGCACGGACTTATGCTATCCGAGCCCGAGAGGAAGCTACCACTCCTGATGTTGTGACTGGTATATTCTATCTCTTTAATGATATTGTGCGTGCACTGATTGACCCGGGATCGACTTATTCATATATTTGTACTGCATTAGCCACTAAAAAGGAATTGTCTGTTGAGTCGACTAAGTTTGATGTACAAGTCACAAACCCATTGGGTCATAGTGTCATTGTTAATCTGGTATGGTGTAAGTGTCCACTAAGAATTCGGGACTGTAAGTTCCCTACTGATTTGATATTATTACCATTTACTGAGTTCGATGTAATTCTGGGAATGGACTGGTTAACTGAGAATGATGCAGTAGTTAATTGTAAACGAAGACGGATCGACTTGAAACGGTCGATAAGGGAAATAATTACAATTGAGTCTGGGAAGTTAAATAGTGGCACCAGAGTAATCTCTTCTTTATCAGCACAGAAGATGGTCTGAAAGGGTAGTGAAGCATTTTTGGCTTATATACTTGATATTCGGAGTACCGGAACAGAGTTAGAACAAGTGCCGATTATCAAAGAATTTACAGATGAGTTTTCAAAGGAGTTACCGAGCATACCACCGATCAGAGAAGTAGAGTTCGACATTGATTTAATACCCGAAACTGCACCAATTTCAATTCCACCATACCAGATGGCACCCACCGAATTGAAAGAGTTAAAGGCATAGTTGCAAGAGTTGTTGAACAGAGGTTTTATCAGACTGAGTATATCGCCTTGGGGCTCACCGGTATTGTTTGTGAAAAAGAAAGATGGATCGATGAGAATGTGTATAGATTACAAACAGCTAAACAAGGTAACAATCAAGAATAAATACCCGTTGCCTCGTATTGATGAGCGATTTGATTAGTTGAGAGGTGCGACCGTTTTTCTAAAATAGATCTTCGATCGGGATATTACCAAATGTGAGTAAAAGATAGTTATGTGCAGAAAATAGCATTCAGAACTCGATACGGACATTATGAGTTTCTAGTAATGTCGTTTGGGTTAACTAACGCTCTAGTAGTAGCATTTATGGATTTGATGAATCGGGTTTTTAAATCACAATTGGATAGATTCGTAGTGTTGTTTATTGATGATATATTGATTTATTCCAAGTCAGAGACGGAGCATGATTGACATTTGAGGGAAGTTTTGCAAATAATGCGGGGGAAAGCAGTTGTATGCAAATTTTAGTAAGAGCGAGTTTTGGCTCCGAGAAGTGGGATTTCTAGGTCATGTGATATCATCGGAGGGGATTCGAGTTGATCCAAGTAAAGTATCGGCTATTCTCGATTGGAAGGTACCTAAGAATGTTTTCGAGGTACGTAGTTTCTGGGGATTAGCAGGGTACTATCGTCGATTGAAGAGAAATTTTTCTATTGTAGCCCTACCGATGACGAAATTGCTACAGAAGAATATTCAGTTTGTATGGTCAGAAAGGTGTCAGCAGAGTTTTGATCAGCTGAAGAAATTATTGATAAAAACTTTGTTTTTGACACAACCTAAAACAAGTAAAGACTTTGTCGTATATAGTGATGCATCTCTAAATGGCCTGGGTTGTGTATTGATGCAAATAGGATAAGAAATAGCTTATGCCTCTCGACAATTAAAAACGCATGAACGGAACTATCCGACCCACGACTTAGAGTTGGCTGTCATTGTGTTTGCTTTGAAAATCTGGCGACATTATTTATACGGGGAGAAATGTCACATATTCACGGATCATAAAAGTTTAAGGTATTTCATGACTCAGAAGGAATTGAATTTGAGGCAACGTCGGTGGTTGGAATTATTGATAGACTATGATTTGGTAATTGAATATCATCTAGGAAAGGCTAATGTCGTCACTGATGCTTTGAGCAGGAAATCATTATTTGCTTTAAGAGTAATAAATGCTCATTTGTCACTTGAGACAGTACTGTTACAGCAGAACTTCGGACGGAACTGTTATTCTTACAATGGATACGAAAGTTGCAAAAAGATGACTCAAAGTTTAAGGCTAAGAGGGAACAGATGTAGAATGATGCAACTACTGAATTTACTATAGATAATGATAGTATGTTGTACTTTTGGGGTAGTATGCATTCCTGATAATTCTAACTTAAGACAGGACATTCTATCAAAGGCTCACATCAGTACTTATTCCATTCATCTAGAAAGTGTGAAAATGTATAATGACCTAAAGAAAATGTATTGGTGGTCAGGTATGGAACGAGAGATCTCTGAATTCGTGACTGGATGTTTGGTGTGTCAGTAAGTAAAAGCTGAACACCAGGTGTCGTCTGGATTGTTGCAGCCTATTTCCCTTCCCGAGTGGAAATGGGAGCGAGTCACTATGGATTTTGTTACATGATTACCTGCGACGCCGAGGAAGAAGGACTCAATCTGGGTTATAGTGGATAGATTGAGGAAATCGGCTCAATTTATTCCTATTTGAGTGTACTTTCAACTAGAGAGGTTGGCTGAATTATATGTATCTGAGATAGTACGACTACATGGAGTACCAATATCTATTATCTCTGACAGAGACCCACGTTTCACCTCGAGGTTTTGGGGTAAGTTGCTTGAAGCCTTGGGAACTAGAGTGAATTTTAGTACTGCATATCATCAGTCAGAACGGGTGATACAGATCCTCGAAGATATGCTACGATGCTGTATACATGAGTTTGAGGGTAGCCGGGAAAGATATTTTCCCTTGGTGGAGTTTGCATATAACAAAAACTATCAGACTAGTATCAAAATGGCCCCGTTTGAAGCATTATATGGTAGGAAATGCAAAACACCTTTGTATTGGTCAGAGTCGAATGAAAACAAGTTAGTTGGATCTAACTTAATTCATGAGACCGAGGACAAGGTACGAGTGATCCGCGATTGTTCGAAGGCGGCATCTAACCGACAAAAGCCTTAAGCATATTTTAAAAGGAATGATATAGAATTTACAGTGGGAAACCGAGTCTTCTTGAGAGTTTCACCTTAGAAGAAAGGGTTAAGGTTTGGCAAAAAAGGAAAGCTGAGTCCACGATTTATTGGGTCGTACGAGATCATTGAACGGGTTAGTCCTGTGGCATATAAACTGGCTTTACCACCGGAATTAGAAAAGATTCATAATGTGTTCCATGTTTCGATGATGCTGAGATAGTACAGGTCAAATCCTTCCCATGTGATTATACCTCGTGAAATTAAGATATAGCCAGATTTTTTGTATTCTGAAGAACCGATTAAAGATGGCTCGCGAGGTAAAAGAACTGTGAAACAAAAGGGTACCATTGGTAAAGGTATTATGGAACCGACATGGGCTTGAAGAAGCTACATGGGAGACAGAAGATTCGATGAAATCATAGTACCCTAATTGTTCACTGGTAAGAAATTTTGGGACGAATTTTCCTTAAAGGAGGGAGAGTTATAACAACCCGATTTTAGTGGCATTGGAAATAGTGATCTCGAGATCACAACTCCGACAAGTCAGGTAGTAAATGTTATTTATTTAGTATTTATAAAGTCAATATCATCGTATTAAATTCTGGTTAAAAGATTTTATTATTTAAATAGTAAATTGAGTTACAAGGACTAAATTGTGAAGGTGGTGAAATTAGAGTTCCATTAACTAAAAGTATGAGATGCTAGTTAAAATATAAGGTAAAGTCCTCAAATGGTAATTAAACCATTAGTAGAATTTGGGTGGACAACAAAGGGCATGAAAATTGTTAAAATTGAAGTTAATTTAAGAAGGGTAAAATAGTAAAATGCCAAATTATTAAGTTAAATCATAAACTTAAAGAAAATAGATGTATTTTTCTTAGTTTTCTTCCTTCTCATTGCCAAAAAACCCTAAAAGCCATAGGAGAAGCTTCATTTGAACTTTGGTTCCTTATTTGAGTAGGTAAATCTTGTTCATTTTTAGTAATTTTTATGTTTTTGAGTTCGTATTAACTTAATCTAGCTAGCTCAAGGACCAATTTGTAAATTTGTCAAAGGTTATAAATCTTTCCATTGCTGAATATGCTTTCTCTTGAAAGTTTTTAATAGATTTGTACCTTCGATGAATGGGTTTGATATTTTTGTAAAGTGATTTTTTATGAAATTAGGGTTTAGGGCATAGATTTATATGAGTACAATTAAGGCTCGGCTGGTATGGGTTGAGATGAAATTGGATATTTTCATATTTTGTGTTGAAAGGACTAGATTAAATAAACGGGAAGTATTAGGGGTAAAATCATAAATTTTACCAAAAAGGTCTATATTGTGTTAAATGAATTGGTTGTGTGATTTAATGTGAGAATTGGAATAATTTGTGAATGCAGACTACGAACATGCTACGGATCGAAGAAAAGGAAAATTAGCAAAGTAGTCTCTAGAATCCATTCACAACTGCAATCCAGTCCGGTAAGTTCGTATGGTTAAATTCTAACTTAAAATGCTTATTCTTGTAATGTAAACTATTGTAGTGAGATTAAATGATAATCGAAATTGTGGAAGATGAGTATGAATGAAATACGGAGGACAAATGGGTTCGAGCTATAAACAAAAAGGTCCGATGACTCATCGTGAGTAAATGAATCCTTTATGGATTAAAGGTCCGATGACTAAGTGTCATCGTGAGTAAATAAAATCCTTTACGGATTAAAGGTCCGGTGTCATCGTACGTAAATGAATCCTTTACGGATTAAAGGTCCGATGATTAAGTGTCATCATGAGTATATGAATTCCTATATGGAACAAGAAGTTCGATGACTACATGTCATCGTGAGTATTAAATGAAATGAGTTCCAATGCGGAACAAGGGTCCGATGACTTTGTGTCATCGTGAGTAACAAATGCTAGTGAAACCTACCTCAGATGTACACAATATTCCATTCGGTTAATTAGATTTTTTACAACCCTTGAATTTCGATAAATCTATTTAACTTTATGAACTTACTAAGCCTTAAAGTGCTTACCTGTGGATTTGTATTTTTTTGTAGATTCACTTTTTGCTATTCGGAGATTGGATCACCTTGAAGCATCACACTATCCCGGAGTTGTTCGGTAGACTTTTACATCACTTGGTTAATATGGCATGTACTAGGATGATGTTACCTTTTGCTTTTATACAATGAGTTCGTGAAAAACTTTGTTATGCTTTGATAAAACATTGGAAGTAGTTTTAAGTACCTTGTATTGACATAAATCTTGTATTTGTGTTATCTTAAATGCATAATTAAAAGTTGTGCACGTATGAAATAAATGAACTTGATTTGGTATAATTCTTGAGATTTGAACTTTTATTTGGTATAATTCTTGAGATTTGGCATACTTGTTTTAGTAGAACCCATGTATGTTTCGGTAGAAGTGCAAGGTAGGAGAGAGATTATACACTGACTTGAGTTGTATCCGTAGTTAAATTGTGAGTATCGGTAGTTGTATGTGTAAATGTATCGGTAGTTTTCATGCTTGTATCGGTAGAAGTTGCAAGATGGAAATTTTAGCTCTCTGGAGTTTTTAGCAGCGGTAGATGCATTACATGTATCAGTAGAAATTATACTTGTACTAGTAGAATTAGTACAGGTACTAGAAGAAATCTGCATCATTTGGAATTTTTTTACAACAAGGCTACTTCAGATTCTTGACCATCAGATATCGGTAGAAGCCTCCTAAAATTTTAGAAATGGCCTTTTTACCCTGGTTGATTTGTGTTCAAGTTTAAATGATGATGTGTAACGTGTGAAATGAAATATTATTTAATAAATAAGGTTATGAAATACTACGATAAGATGTTCAGAGATAAATGAACGGTTAACACCGAAAGTCCTAACCGATAACGGTGTCCAGATTTTGGGTGTTACAGCCACACCCAAAAAAAATCACCACACTAATCGATCCGAGAGAGGCTTCAGCTTCTACAAGATTCAGCACCGCAGAAGGACCATCCTCCACCCACTGAACATCACCCCACCTCCAGAACCCCTCTTTTGCAATCAGGTGAGCCACCTGATTTCCTCCTCTTTTAATGTGTTGGTCTTTTACCTTCTCAAACAATATCAGTATCCTATGAGCTTCCCATATATAAGACCCAATAGTTGATTTGTCTAGCCTATTTGACTTTAGCTTCGAAATGACAATAACAGAGTCTGTAACAGCCCGATTTTTAGTGGTGTTAAAATAGTGCTTTTGGGATCACAACTCCGAGGAGTTGAGTCGTAAAATTTATTTATTTTAATATTTATGGTGATATATGCATCGTACTAAATTATGGTTCAAAAATCTTATTGTTTAGATAGTTAATTGAACAGAAAGGATTAAATCATAAAATGTACGGAAGTTGAGTTCTATTGAATAAAGTGTTAGATGCTAACCTAAAAGAAAGGTGAAATACTTATGTGGTAGTAAAGTTAGGTGGACGGTAATGGGTATGAGAAAATGCTAAATTTGATGATTTATAATAAGGGTAAATAGGTAAATTTAGTAATTAAGTGAAAATAGGTAAAAATAATAAAATTTAGGTTGTCTTCTTCATTTTGAAACAAAAGAAAAGAAAGAAAAACCCTAAAGAATGAATCCTAGGTTCGACCAAGAAGATTCAACCATAGGTAGGTGATTTTCACCCGTTTTTAGTTATATCTATGTTTTTTAGTTCGTATTAGCTTAATCTAGCTTATGGAAGGACTAATTTGTGAATCTGTCAAATGTTATGAAACTTGTCATTGTTGAAAATGCTTGTTCTTGAAAGATTTTGAAATATTTGAATGTTTAATGCTTGGGTTAAATCTTTTTGTAAAGAGATTTTTGATGAAATTAGGGTTAAGGTCCAAAATGTGAAAGTGATGAAATTACAAGTATTGTTGTGGAAATAAATGTGTGAAGGGGTTGGATAGACAACCTAGAGAATTCGACTATGGTTGGTTGTGTGAGAGAATGGTTATTTTGCATGTTTTGTGTTGAAAGGACTAGATTGAATAAAAGGAAAAATATCAGGGGTAAAATGGTAATTTTCCCAAAAAGTACTAAATTGTGTTGAATGACTTATTTATATGATTTAATGTAAGAATTGGATGAGTTGTGGATGTAGACTACGATCATGCCTTAGATCGCGAAAAAGAAAAATTAGCGTAGTCCCTAAAGTTAAACCGTAACTGCAATTTAGTCTAGTAAGTTCGTAACGTTAAATTATTATTAATAATTATTTATAATTGACTTTCTAATGATTGTTAGAAATGAGAAACAATGATTGGAAACGTGAAGTGAAAGATAAAAATGATGAGAAGAGAATTTCCCGATCTTGTGCCAAAGATAGAAAACGTTCTGATGTCTGAGATCCTGCATTTGTTATGGATTCTCTACATCATCGTAAGTCACCGTAAGGTGAACAGGATCCAAAATGGATTACAGGCCTTACAATTGCTGAGATTTATGCTCATTACATTTTCTCATCAGATTAGTATAAGCAGCATCATGGGGAATAGATATACCGTATCGATAGTTAAGAATAACAGCGTATACTGGTAACAGGCATGACCTCTGGGTCAATAGGGAGTAAATGAGCAACATGACCTTTGTGTCAACAGGGAGTAAAGCAAATAACAATCTTTGAAGTTCATTTGAGCTGGCTCGACAGATTTATAGAGTTGTTTATCACTTAAAACTCGATAAATTGATGAACCTTGCGAACTTATTAAGCTATGAAGCTTACCAGTATCTTGCTGTTGTTTTGTAGATTTCATTTTGCAACTTGAAGATCGGATCACCTTGAAGACATCACACTATCCCGAGAGCTGATTCGGTAGTATTTACATCACTCGATTGTTTGGCATGTACTAGGATGACATTATCTTTTATTTTGTATTTGGAAATGATAAACCTTATCATGTTGAATGTGACTATGCATGAAGTGCAATTTGAGATGAATATAGATGCTATGTAAAAGCATGGATATTTTGTAAGTTGTGTGATGGCTTAATGCATAATTTGAGTTGTTAAACCTTTGTTTAACATAATTCTTGAAATCCTGCTTACTTGTTCCTATAGAATATTTACATGTATCGATAGAAGTACAGGGTAGGAGAGAGGTTTTCACTGACTTGAGTTGTATCGGTAGTTAGATTGCGAGTATCGGTAATTATGTGTATTGATGTATCGATAGTTTGTATGCAAGTATCGGTAGAAGTTGTAGAGTGGAAATTATAGCTCTCTAGAGTTTCTAGTATCTGTAGTTGCATGATTTGTATCGGTAAAAATTACACTTGTATTGGTAGAACTTGCACAAGTATCGGTAGAAATCTGCACAGTTTTTGAACTGTTTACTGACTTGACTACTACCGATACTTGACCATCAAGTACCGGTAAAAGTCTTCTAAATTGTTGGAAATGTCATTTTTACCCTTATTGAATTGTGTTTATGATTAAATTATGATATATAATTAATTTTTGAAGTGATAACTTTAATAAATAAAGTTGAATAATACGGTATTAAAGATGAACAGTAAACATCGAAAATCTTAATCGGTGATAGTGTTCCAGTTTTGGGTGTTACAGAGTCCCCTTTCAAAATAATCCGGTGAAAACCCAAATCTTTAGCAAATCAGATGGCTTGGATCACTGCAATCGCCTCTACAGCATCAATCCACGGTACGTATCTATTCCAATAGCACGAGGCCCTTATTAATAATCCAGCGTCATTGCGAGTCACCACACCTATACTTGAGGATTGCAGATCTTTATAAAAACCCCATCAAAATTAACTTTTACCCATGTATGTTCACGAGGGCACCACTTGGGATTGTCATCTAGCCTTTGTCTCTTGGAAGGAACATTTACCATTCTCAATTCTTGTTCATAGCCAAGCACAAAAGAGCAGAGGTCATGTACTGTTTGCCTCCTTTTTCATGAATCAACTTATTATGCGATAACCATAATGCCCATAAAGTGATAATAATTAGAGCATGATTTTAATTATAGGAACAAAACAAATGAGACAACCAGGCCCTAAAATCAGTCACAGGCAACTGCACGTTCCATCTCATACCCATATACTCCCAAACTTGAATAGCAAATGGACAATCACGAACATTCGTATCAGTTGTCAATCCACAACAATAGCATGTAGCATCAGGCAACAGCCTTCGTTTGTAAAGATTTTCATAAGTAGGCACATGGTAATGGAATAGCCTCCAAACCATTATTTTCATTTTTTTGGGACTTTAGAACCCCAAATATGCTTGTATAATAGTCGAATATGTGGCTTAATATTTTTGTATCTGTCATCATTCGTGCCAGCAAAGCCCCGTAACAGTAAGAGATAACCACTGCGCACCGTATAATCTCCAAATTTATCCATAATCCTACAAATACTATCTTCTGGTCCCTCACTCAGTAACGGGATACAAAGGATTTGCTGAGCCTCTTAAAGGCATAAAGGTATGAGAAATAAGGCCCTCATTTCAGTTACCTTTCACAATTAAATCCGATACTAAATTTAGCCCACTCACTCTTGCTTATTGAGTATGGATTGGTCTATCCCCAAGAAGCCAAGTTGTATCCCAAATCGGGACACAAGAACTAGTGCCAACACACCAAGAACAACCCTTTTGCAACAGACCCCTTGCGAACCAAATACTACGCCAAATCATCGAAGGTTGATTCCTTAACTCACAGTCCATAAAATCTTTATTTGCATAGTACTTAGATTTAACACACGGGCAGCCAAAGAAGTGGGATTACAAAGCAACCTCCAACCTTGTTTAGCAAGTAGCGCAACGTTAAATTTATATAACTGTCAAAAACCTAACCCACCTCTCTCCTTCAAATCACACATATCCACCCATTTACACCAATGGATACCTCTATTTGAGGAGGACTATTGTGATCAATACCTAGTAATCACTGCTTCCATAGCTTCACAAAAAGTCCTTGGCAACAAAAAAAAAGACATCACATATGTTGGCAGTGCTTGAAGAACAGACTTTATGAAAAACATCTTGCACCCTTGAGAAAACTATCGATTGCACCATCCACCAATCTTACTTCGAATATGATCCAATATAGCCTGAAATGCCGCTTTCTTATTACGTCCCACAACCATAGGCATTCCCAAATATCGCTCAGGATCAAGAGAACAATGTACCCCAAGCTATCTTTCAATCAAGGCTCTACATTCCAACCCCACATTCGAACTAAAATAAATCAGAGATTTATCATTATTAATTAGTTACCCCGAACAAACTTCAAACTCAGCCAAAATATTTTTAACATTTCGAGCTTCCTCAACCGATGCATCACCAAAAATCAAACTAGCATCTGCAAAAAACAGATGGGACACAACAAGCCCCATTCGGCTCACTTTCGATGCACCTTTCTGCAAAGCCATACATAATAAAGTATATAACATTTCAGTACAAAAAGAAGCAAGAAAGGGCTCAAGGGTCCCTTTACCTCATTCCTTACTAGGCAGAATAAAACCCATCAGTTGTCCATTAAAAACAACAAAATAGCTCACCGTTTGCACACACCGCATGAACAAGGTCACCTAATCCCGTCGAAAACCCAACTTGAGCATTATAACCTCTACAAAATTCCATTCAACCACGTCATAAGACTTTGCCATATCAAGCTTCAGTGCAAAAGAGCCCCGACCAACCCCAGTTGTCCTCCTAAACGAATATAATAATTGAAATACAACAATGACATTATCTGTAATAAGACAACCAGGAACAAAAGCGCTCTGCACTTATTCAATGCAATACGGCATGATCATCTGAATCCTATACACTATGACCTTAGTAACAATTTTCAACAGAACATTGCATAAGCTTATCGGAAAAAAATCTTGCATACGTACAAGCACAAATTTTTGGGCATTAGCACTATATTAGTATGACTAACCTCACTTAAATCACCACCATTATTTAAAATATTCAAGCAATAAGAACTAACCACTGCGCCAATAATGTGCTAAAAGCGATGGTAAAATAACGCTGGTAATCCGTCAGGTCCCGGAGCTTTTGTTGGATGCATACTACTAACAGTCACCCATATTTCCTCACTTGTAAATGATGAACCCAAAAAATCATTCATACCCACAGTAACATACGACAAAATACCAGTTAACAAATGACTAGCACTCGCACTTGCACTCGCACTACTTGTTGAAGTAAAGAGGGTCTCAAAATACGTACAAGCCACCTGAGCCATAGACACTTCCTCCATTCGAATATTACCATCAATATCTTTAAGTTGATCAATCTGCTTAACCTTTCACCACTGGGAAACGAGTTTATGAAAAAACTCGTATTCTTATCCCTATGGTGAAGCCAATTGGCTCTCGCCTTATGCTCCCAATAACGCTCTCCCTTATCAATCTCTAAATTTAAGTGAACCTTAGTGATGATCAATTCTTCCAGCATTTCATCAGTAGGGACCGTTTGATTAAGCTCATCAATTAGCCTTCAGATTGACAACTTCGACAAACGGCGCCATGGTTTGAGCCCATTTCATAAGACCTTGTCCAACAAAATTCAACCTTTACCGCATAATACCAATAGAAGAGAATCGTAACCCACGAACCTCTTCCTCACAAGATTCTTCAAGCAGCCAAGCTGCCTCAAAATGAAACTTTCGCAATAGAGGAGAAGAACCACAACATCATTGAGTGTTAAGCATCAAAGGTGTCGAAACTACCTCAAAAATGGAGTTTCAAAAAATATTTTAAAATTTGGAAAAATGGGAGTCGCCACCAATCTTTTATTTGGGTGTGATTGGATCACCACAAAACGTTTAAAATACATTTAAAAATGTTGTCTTCGATATCCAGAAAAATAGGTTCGGGAGTCGGTTACGCATGAAGAAGGATTAGCACCCTCATACGCCCAAAATTGGTACCGTATTGAGTATTTTTGGGTCTTAATTTGTAAACCTTGAAAGCTCAATATAAATTTAAAATACGATCCTCGAATGCATGGGCTATGTTTGAAAGTGATCGAAGAAGAAAAATTACGTCTAGTTAGTTAGGACATAATATTTCTAAAATTTTGAAGAAGGATGTTTGATTATCTCGATTTCAAGAAAGGTTGCACCTAGTAAGTTAAGGCGCAAATTCTCGTAACCGAAGATAAGGAAACATTGCCTCAATTAAGGGTATTCAATTATTTCTATTTGAAGAAAATTTGCACCAAATAAGTTAAGGCGCAAAATTTCAAAACTTGAAATAAAAGAATATTGCCTCGATTTTAAAGTTTTTATTAAAACAATTTTGAAAACGAATATGCGAGTTTAATATGAATGAGCAATTAATGATGGATATTAACACGCACGACGAAAAATAATTAAATAAATAAATTGTAAGCAAAAATCAAAAATAGATAAAATACGAGTGCATAATAATTAAAGTTAAATGCAAATATTGATGAGGAAGAAAAACGAGGCAATCGGGGTTAAAAATGAGACTTTTTGGATACCCGAGGGTAAAATGGTAATTTTGGACTCTCGAGGGCAAAAAAGGTAACTTTGGGAAAATTTATGGCTATAAAAGATATTTTGGACATCCGGGGGTTAAACGATAATTGTTAGAAAAATCAAGATCAAAAACGGAGTTTTTTGACATTCAAGGGTAAAATGGTAATTTTTGAGAGTTTCAGGGTCTAAAATGAAATTTTTGGAAGTTTAAGGTCAAAAATAGAATTTTTGTAAGTTTGGGGGCAAAATGTAATTTTCAAAAGTTTTGGGTTAAAATGGAAATTTTGTAAGTTTAGGGGTAAAAATGTAATTTTTGGTAGTTTCGAGGCAAAAATTGAATTTTTAGAAGTTTTAGGGTAAAAATATAATTTTTGGAAGTTTTGGGGTCAAAAATATAATTTTTTGGAAGTTCGAGGACAAAATTATAATTTTTGGAAGTTACGGGGTCAAAAATATAATTTTAGAGAAGTTCAAGGGTCAAAATACAATTTCTAAATAGTTTAGGGAATTTCAGCGCAATAAAACCAAAAATAAGGGACACGTGGTAGCCCTACATACGTCCTGAAGTCAAAGGACTAATATGTAAATCTTGAAAAAATTTTGCGCCAATTTTGTAATTAAACAGAACTTGATTTAAGGATTAAATTAAAACAAATTAAAAATAAAAGGGATTGATTACATAAATAAACCAACATAGTGACACGTGGCAGCTTCTGGTGCATTCAGAAAGTCAAGGGACTAAATTGAAAAGCAATGAAAATTATAGGGCCAATTTAAAATAAATTAAAAGCACAAAAAGGACTAAATTGAAATAACTAAAAAATATGGAAGGACTAAATGAGCAAATAGAACATTAATCAAAAACACGCGGATCCTGAGTTGGGTCAGGTCGGATCGGGCCAGACATGGGTGGATATCTCAAAATGGCGTCGTTTTGGGGCTTATAAAAGGCATTTCTTAGGTTTTTTTCATTTTAATTCCTTTTTTTAAATAATCTCAAAATTCTCTCCCAAACTGCCTCTCCCTTCACCCACGTCGATCGAACTCCGGCCGAGCCTTGGCCCGTCGTCCGCCGTGCGTCCACGACCACGCACCACCACCGTGGACCCCTCGCCATGCTCCGATGCCACTCCTACCCTCATGTACCCCGTCCGACCACCGAGCCGCCGTCCATGGCCGGTTCGAAGGTAAAAAGTCCCCTCCTTTTCTTTATTCTTTTCATTTTTCATCTTAAAAATTCCTTTTTTCTTTAAAAAAGTTTAGATCCTTTCATTTTTAAATCTTTTTGAAACATTGAAACCCCAAATCTGAGTTTGAATATCTTCGATTTTAAAACCCCAATTTGGTCTTCCATTTTTTTATTTCTTTCTTTATTCCGTTTTAAAATAGTATTAGATTTTAAACCTTTACCCTCTTTTTTCCTGTTAATGACCTCTTTTTTCTTAAAACTGTGAACAACGAATCCTCCTTTCGAGCGTGGGTAGATGCAAAAAAGGCTCCGGCATGGGTGGCAGACGGCGGTGTCCGTTCAGGGGAGTGGCCTTTCGTTTTTCCTTTTTTTATTATTATTTATTATTAAAACATTATTATTAAAAACATTTATTGTTATTATCATTAATATTAATGCCGTTTAAGAAATTAAGTATATGTATATATATTTATTACAGTTTGAAAATAGAAGGATAATAATGAAGAGGGGGCAGCAAGGTATTTAATGCTCATTTTGAACCTAATGGGGGTTAGTAATGTGCATCATAAATGGGAATGAACATACATTGAAACTATACCTTGATACTTCAGTGCAATTATAGGTTCGAACTCCTGACTTGAATCTACGATTATTGTCTTTTCTTGCCTTGAATATCTTTGTTTTGCTATCAAAGGTTCCTGTTTTAGGATTGGTGAAAGTTTGTTGTATTGTTTTTAAGGCTAATTTTGTTATTGATCTCAAAAAAGGTTCGTATTGATTTTTTTTAAACATGCAGTCCCCCTTTACACAAAATCGAGTTTGGCTTTTATAGCCTCATTTTTCATCATTACAAATTGTTCTATGCAATTAAATGCAAATCTGCTTTCTTCTTTGCAGGTTGGCCATGGCTGCTTATCAGCAGTGGCGGTGATAGTAGCAGAAACAAGTTAAAGCTAGAGGTGACCATTTGACTGCTGATGTGGCAGCAAACCAGTGGCTGAAATGAAGGCAGTTGCAGCAACATTTTAGCAGATTGGGGACTTGGGCCAATTGGGCTGATTGTAATTAGGATTTGGGTCTTAGGGTCATTTAGCTGGGTCAATTGGGTATTGGGTTAACCGAATTAGGCCCAATTGGGCTTGTAATTTTGACATGTAATTGGACTTTTGGACTTGGGTTTTTAATTTTATATTGAGTTTAATACTATTTTAAATTTAATTAAATTTAAACTTAAAGTAAATTTAAATTTAATTAGATAAATTTAAATTTAAAATCAATTTAAAACCAATTTAAACCTCAATTAAAGTCAAAAGCTCAAGCTCGGTTAAAATTGGGCTTCAACAGCTGCCCCTCTTTGCTCATTGTTGTGTAATAGGAATAGAGCAAAGACCAAATTGAGGCCCAATTTTGTCAAGTTCTGTTTCTTCGACGCTTTTTCTCCAATGATCCGCCCTCTACTTTGTTGATCGTTTGATTTTGTCGTATCTGCCTCTGCAACATTGATGTTGGGTTTCCATCTAGCCTTTAAGAATTTTTTAAAAGACAAAATTTGCTATTGTGATTTCACTCCATTCTTTTGAAATTTCAAGGAGATTGGAGTTTGTCACCGTAATCTTTTGGGTCTGATTTCCTTAACTTGGCCTTCTTCTCAGTATCTGCTCAAGAAGATGACCGCATCACTTGTTTCGATCCACTTTTCTGGGTTTCCACAGGAAGATGGATTTGGTTCACTTCTCCGTATCTCATCAAGAAGCTAACCATTTTATTGCTTCGACCTGCTTCTCAGTGTCTCCTCAGGAAGCTGGGGTTCGAAGATTTGCTCATATTGAGTCTGGGTTGGTATACTTCTTTGTATCTCATCAGGAAGATGACCGCCTTACTTGTTTTAATTAGCTTCTCTAGATCTCCTCAGGAAGACGAATTTGGTCTACTTCTTAGTGTCTCATCAGGAAGCTAACCATTTATTACTTCGACCTGCTTCTCAGTGTCTCATCAGGAAGCTGGGGTTTGAAGATTTGCTCGCATTAAACCTGGGTTTAATTTGGTCTTCTTCTTAGTGCCTCATTAGGAAGATGACCGCATCACTTGTTTTAATTCGCTTCTCTGGATCTCCTCAGGAAGACGAATTTGGTCCACTTCTCAGTGTCTCATCAGGAAGCTAACCATTTATTGCTTCGACCTGCTTCTCAGTGTCTCATCAGGAAGCTGGGGTTCGAAGATTTGAGTTGGTATATTTCTCTGTATCTCATCAGGAAGATAACTGCCTCACAGTTTGTGTGTAATTGCAAACTACTCCATGATTGGAGTAAGGTTGATTGATGGTGATCTGCCCCAACTTGGGGTAAAGGATCAAATGACTGTAATCTCTCCCAAATTTGAGGTAAGAAAATAAATTCATTCCATTCCACTACAACTCCAGGGAGAACGAGATCCATCGTGGATTCGTCCTTTCTCGTCATATTTCTAAAGTACTGGGTTCGCCATTGTGAGTTGAACCTTTCCTCTTCAAATCTTCATGGTACTGGATTTGCCGTTGCGGCTTAAATCTTTCCCGTCATGTTCCATGGTGTTGAGACCTGTAAAATATGCTCAAATGGGCCTCTAGGTAAGCCAATTTGTTTAGGATGCCATGCTCAGAATGAGTCAAAATGCTCCTAACTATATGTATGCATGATTAATGTTTTATTTATTATTAGTAAGGCCGGTATGGTCTATCGTCCATCCAAATTCTGTCATTGATGTGTTGATCCATCTTCTTCTAAACTGATCTTGAACTGTTTATTTTCAAGTTTGTTTTCCCATTGGTGATCCTATTTCGAACCCCTATGATTTTTGAAAATTTCTAAGATAATGCTCATGAATCTTTGTATGATTTATTAGTTCATTACTTGTTATTTAAATGCGAAATGCTTGAACAAAATTTGTGTGGAAACAAAGTCGTATTTGAAAATTGTATTCAAAAGGGAATCAAAAGAAGCAATATTAATCAAAAATTGCTAAGTATACAAGAAAGGGCAATTAATTATCCTGAATATCGCCAAAATGAGCCACTCTTGCATTGACTCACTGAGAATCACCCCTAACTCAGATGTGTGTCTAGAAGACCTGGAGTGCTTTATTGATGCATCAAGTTGCAACATCTTGTCAACCCATTCTAGAGCTTGAGCCACCCTTTGCAAGTTTTCAACTCAAAATTTCCTTGATTCCAAGACGCCATTTGCAAGTTTTCATCTTGAACTTTTTTTTTCACGAGACGCCCTAACGGGTTTTCATTCATTTTTTTTAGGAGAAGTATTTCTTCACCGAGTCTGAATTGACGGGGTTGTATAACTCTTTGCCGTCTATTTCCATTAAGATGAGAGCTCCTCCTGAGAAGGCTTTCTTTACTACATAACGTCCTTCCCAATTGGGCATCCATTTTCCACGAAAATCTTTTTGTATGGGGAGTATCTTTTTCAAAACTAGATCTCCTTCATGAAATTCCCTGGGACGAACTTTTTTGACATAAGCTTTCGTCATCCTTTTCTGGTACATCTGGACGTGACGGATGACTTTTAATCTCTTTTCCTCGATCAAATTCAACTGGTCATATTGAGCTTGGATCCATTCAGCCTCATCTAATTGGAGCTCAGTTAAGACTCGAAGAGAAGGTATTTCAACCTCAATAGGCAAAACCGCTTCCATACCGTATGCCAATGAGAATGGTGTTTCCCCAGTAGAAGTTTTGACCGAAGTTCTGTAGGCGAAGAGGGCGAATGGTAATTTTTCGTGCCAGTTTCTGTAAGTCTCGATCATTTTCGCCACGATTTTCTTGATATTTTTATTGGCTGCCTCCACGGCTCCATTCATTTTTGGGCGGTAGGGAGAGGAATTATGATGCTTGATTTTGAACTGCTCACAAACCTCTGCAATCGTGCTATTGTTCAAGTTCAAGGCATTATCGGATATGATCCTCTCTGGCATCCTGTACCGACATATGATCTCCCTTTTCAGGAACTTACTGACTGCAGACTTAGTAACGTTGGCATATGAAGCTGCCTCTACCCATTTTGTGAAATAACACCACAAAGATGAATCTATGCCCATTGGAAGCTTTTGGAGAAATTGGTCCAATGACATCCATGCCCCATATAGAAAAGGGCCAGGGAGAAGTCATTACATGGAGGTGCGATTGAGGTACATTAATCTTGTCTCCATATATTTGGCACTTGTGGCACTTGTGGCACTTCCTTGCATAGTTGATGCAGTCACTTTCCATGGTAGACCAGTAATACCCAAATCTCATTATTTGTCGGGCCATCGTGAAACCGTTGGCATGTGTCCCACAAATGCCTTTCTGAACTTCCTCTAAGATTTTTTTAGCTTTCACTGCATCAACACATCTCAGCAACACCTGGTCTTTTCTCCTTTTGTACAAGATTTCCCCGTCTAAGACATATTCACTAGCAAGTCTTCTCAATGTCCTCTTTTCATTTTCTAAAGCTTGCTCGGGGTATTTTCAATCTCTTACAAATTGAAAGATGTCCTGGAACCATGGGTGATCATCCTTTTCTTCCTCTTCCTCTGTCTCAATATCACAACAATGAGCTGGAGCTTCATAGATATTCATCTGAATAGGCTTTACATCTTCTGGCCTACTTACTTTGACCATTGAGGCTAAAGTGGTGAGGGCGTCAGCCATTTGATTTTCTTCTCGAGGGAGATAATGGAACGTGATGTCATCGAATTCTGTGATTAACTCGAGAACTAGCTTGCGGTACTCTGCTAACTTAGGATCTCTTGTTTCCCACTCTCCTTTAAGTTGATAACTTACCAGTGCGGAGTCCTCATAAATCTCCAGAGTTTTGATTTCGTGCTCGATGGACACACGAATTCCTAAGATGCATGCTTCGTATTCAGCCATGTTGTTAGTGCAGTCAAAATCGAGTTTGCTGGTAAAAAGGTAGTGATCTCCCTCTGGCGATACCAAGACTGCTCCAACCTCATTCCCCGTGGCGTTCGAAGCTCCATCAAAATTCAATCTCCAGGGTTGTTCCATTGTGGTTGCCTCTTCAGTTGTTGCAACGTACATTAAATCCTCATTCGGGAAATCAAAATTTATCGGCTCATAATCCTCTAAAGCCCTGCTGGCTAGAAAGTCTGCTATCGCGCTCCCTTTTACTGTCTTCTGACTAACATAGATTATGTCGAATTCTGAGAGCAAGATTTACTATCGAGCCAATCTTCCATTCAATGCAGCTGACTCCATCAGATACTTCAGAGGATCTAATTTTGAGATCAACCACGTGGTATGGTAAAGCATGTATTATCTTAATCTGCGTGTAGTCCAAACTAGTGTGCAACATAATTTCTCAATAGGCGCATATCGAGTCTCGCAATCAGTAAATTTCTTGCTAAGATAATATATCGCCCTTCCCTTCTTTTCGGATTCATCATGCTGGCCTAGCACGCATCCCATGGAATTCTCAAAGACTATCAGGTACAGAATCAATGGCTTATCAGGAATAGGAATAGGAGGTACCAGGATGGGGGCTTTGGACAAATAATCTTTGACCTTGTTAAAGGTTTCCTGGCACTCTTCATCCCATACACCTGGGTTACGCTTTCTTATTAGGCGGAAGATAGGATCACACTTCTTGGTTAATTGTGAGATGAACTGAGCAATGTAATTTAATCTTCCCAAAAATCCTCGAACTTCTTTTTGCGAGCTGGGTGGTGGTAACTCTTGTATGGCTTTGACTTTATCTGGGTCGATTTCAATTCCTCTTTTGCTGCCCACAAAGCCAAACAGTTTCCCTGACGTTGCCCCGAAAGTGCACTTTACCGGATTTAGCTTTAATTGATATTTCCTTAACCCTACAAACAACTTCCTCATGATTCTTACATGCTCCTCTTCTATGTGGGATTTCGTGATCATGTCATCGACATAAACTTCAATTTCCTTATGCATCATGTCATGGAATAGGGTCACCATGGCTCTCTGATATGTTGCCCCTGCGTTTTTAAGTCTAAAGGGAATCACCTTGTAGTAAAATGTTCCCCATAACGTGACGAATATGGTTTTGATCACGTCCTCAGGGTCCATCCTTATCTTATTATATCCGGAGAAACCATCCATGAAGGAAAATAAAGAATGACCTGTTGTGTTATCGACCAAAGTGTCGATGTAAGGTAAGGGGAAATTGTCCTTTGGGCTAGCTTTATTTAAGTCTCGATAGTCCACACACATTCGTACCTTTCCATCTTTTTTAAGGACTGGGATTATATTAGCTACCCATTCTGAGTATTTAACGACCTGGAGGAAACCGGTATCAAATTGTTTCTTGAATTCTTCTTTGATTTTTAACAGCACATCCGGTCTCATTCTTCGGAGCTTTTGCTGCATGGGTCTACATCCTTCTCTTATAGGGAGCTTGTGCACTACAATGTCGGCGCTTAAACCGGGCATATCTCGATACGACCATGCAAAGATGTCTTGGAATTCTTGGAGCAACTCGATGTGATTCCTTCTGGTTTCCACAGAGATGCATGTCCCAATTTTTACTTCTTTCTTTTCGTCTTCGCACCCAAATTAATCACTTCTGTAGGGTCCGAATGGGGCAGGATTTGTTTTTCTTCTTGCCTTATCATTCTTAATAGATCCAGAGGCAAATCACAATCTTGATTATCATTAAAGTCCTGAAGCTCCTCCAGACACATGTCTTGCTCAAAGTGAGGTTCTAAGTTAGAGTCAGAGTTACTCATATTATTGATAATTGAGGACCTGTTAAGGGATAAAAGGAAGGTCCAAAGAACAAAATAAATTTATGAAAGAATGACTATGTGGTATGTGTATGAGTGTGTATGTATCGAAAGAATGATTAATTCTATTTATTGGATATGTACGAGTGGTTTATTAAGCTGAATTAAAGATGGAAGAATAATTTGGAAGAAGAATATAAGACGAAAAATGCATTTTCATTCAAAATAACTAAGTAATGAACATGGGCCCTTTTACAAAAGATCCATATTACTTTCGGGCCTAAAGCAATAGGTGTTTCCGAGCATTACTCTGAGGAAATTTTAAAAATTATAGGAAGTTCCTCCGGGGTCCAATTGTCCAAGGTGCTTTTAGGTGCACACGGACCAATTCTCGCTAGATTCCCTTCATTCTCTTCATCTGATATGGCATTGATGCTTAGGTCCCTCATGATGCTCCTTTCAATTCTAATTGCTGCTTGTTCCTTTTCGTGTCCCTCCTTCTGGTTAATTACTCCCCCAAGACAAAAGTCTCATAAATGTGTCGGAAAACCATGGGTTCCCATGAGACTTCCCTTTCAGACAGCCTAGCTTTTCTTCTATCTTGCCTCTTTTCTATTTCTTTCTTCTTCTGTTTTGCATCCGGCTTATACCCCAGGCCATAGCGATCCCACTTTTCTATTAATGTCGGCACGTTAACTCTCCCCTGGAGGTATTTCCCAAGTCTTTTTCCAGGCATAGTTCTCTTTCCGAGCATTAACCGCAAGCCCATTCTGATGGTTGATGATATTGTAGGTAAAGGCTTCTTGCTTCCTTCCGAAATAAAGGTCGCGTTAACAAACTCCAGCGAAAGGAATGAGCATTCCAAAGCCTCCCCGTCTATTCTCACGTAGGGTGAATCGCTTATTATGGAGGCGATTATTTCTTTTTCAGTATTGATTGTAATTAATCTCCCTTCATTTACTAGCTTCACTTTCTGATGCAGAGAAAAAGGTACTACTCCGACCGAGTGAATCCATGGCCTTCCCAACAGACAGTTGTAAGTAGGCCTAATATCTATCACGAGAAAATCTACTTTATATGCATTTTGCTCGATTTGTAGAGGTATTTCAATCTTTCCCGTAACCTTTCTCTCCGTCCCATCGAATGCTCTCACTATGTTATTGCACCCCTTCATATGAGAGCTATCAACCGGTAATCTTTGCAGTGTTGCTAGCGGAAGCACATTCAAGGCTGACCCATTATCTATAAGTACTCCTGGTAGCGTATATCCCTTACAATGGGTGGTGATGTGCAAAGCTTTGGTCGACCCCATCCTCCCGGACAGGATCTCATCATCACTAAATAAGATAAAATTATCCGCACTGAGGTTGTTAACCAAGCGGTCCAGCTTGCATACTGATATGTCATTGGTCACATACATCTCGTTAAGCACTTTCATCAATGCATTACGGTGCGCCTCCGAGCTTAGGAACAATGACAAAATCGATATTCGGGCAGGCTGTTTGTGTAGCTATTCAACTACACCGTACTCGTTATTCCTTAAAAACTTCAGAAACTCCTTCGCTTCCTTCTCAGACACGGGCTCATTTGTAGATACCTCGGGCCTGCTAGCTATCTCCTTCTCGGGCTCACACATTATTGCTTTACCTTTGCTGATCTCTTTTACTTTTTCCACCAGGTCATAATTTTTACCACTTCGGGTAACCAAATTTACATCTTTCCTAGGTTCTTCCTCTTTTGGTATGGTCACATTACAATTGTAGTTCCATGGGACCTTCTTGCTATCCCTGTAAGGGAATACTGAAGGTTTTTGTATGATAATGCGAGGGGCTGTTTGTCCTCTAGCTGCGCCGTTTGTGGTTTACAAATAATCACCTTTAGGTGATTAGCTACTCCTTCTTTCGAGGCACAGACATCATTAATTTCTTCTTTATCTTCAAAAAATTCTAGCTCTCGATTGTTGATCAACGTCTGCACCAAGGCTTTGAACTCGATGCAATTTTGGATTTCATGCCCCTCAACGTGTGTGAAACTCGCAATGATTTTCAGCTCCTATTATCATGCTCTTTTTATCCTTTACTAACATCCCTTCTTGGACCATCTGTTGCCACACCCACCGAAGTGGAGACCTAATTTCTTCCACCTTTCTCTTAATTTTTCGTGTTCCTTCCTCCAACACGATATTCACCCTTGATTTGGGTGATTAGGAAGAGGGTTCCAGCTATATTGGGCTTTACTGGATCTTTCAATTTTAATACCTCAAACTTTATGAGCTCCTCAACTCGTCTCTTAAAAGCAGGGCAATTTTCAATCGAATGGCCTTTCACCCCCGCATGATATTCACAATGAGCACTTGCGTCATACCAGCCCTGGAATGGGGGTTCATATGGTTTCACCCGCTGAGGAGCTATCTCATGAGCGTCGTACAGTAGCTTGTAGAGCTCTCCTTATGACACTGACAGGGGAGTATATTGAACTCTTCCTCTGTCTGGCTTGATACTCGGTCCTTGCCTTGAGGCATTTTGGTAATTGACCGCTGGAGCTTTGGGTTGACTTGTCACGAAGGGTTTGGTGTAACTAGGTCTGTACACGCTTGTGTTGTTGACTTCGTTATCCCTCCTTCTAGGGGCAGGTCTTTTAGTGCTTTCTCCAACTTCAATTGTGTCGGTCTTGATTGCGTTTTCAATCATCTCTCTTGAGATGACCATATCAACGAAACTCTTGATGGCATTTCCCAGTTGGTGATTAAGGTAAGGAGCTTTGAGGGTATTGACAAACAACATCATTGTCTCCTTCTCCGTTAGTAGTGGCTGTACTTGGGTTGTTGCCTCTCGCCATCGCTGCGCATATTGTCTAAAGCTTTCGTTCGATTTCTTCTCCATATTCTGTAACGTCAGTCGATCAAGAGCTATTTCTCTCACATGACTGTATTGCTTTAAGAAGGCTTATACTAGATCTTTCCATGTATGGATTTTCGCTCGGCTTAATTGATTGTACCATCTGACTGTCGATCCAGCCAGGCTATCTTGAAAGCAATGAATTAACAATTGGTCGTTGTGAATGTACCCTGCCATATTCCTGCAAAACATGGTTAGGTGGGCTTCAGAGTAGCTTGTCCCGTTATACTTTTCAAATTCTGGGATTTTGAATTTGGGGGGAAGAACCAGATCCGGAACCACACTTAACTCCTTGGCATCCACCCCATAAGAATTTTCGATTCCCTGCATTGCTTCAATTCTCTCTTCCAATCATCTATATTTTTTCTCAATTTGCCTAGGGAGATCTTCTTTCATCATCTCGTCGAAATCTGGGACACCCAGATTCGCGGCATTATCCTCTGGATTTGATCCATATCCAATTGGATAGTTAGTTGGTCCCGAGGTACCCGTGGCTTGTTGCTGCGGTCTGATGGTAACGGGAGCCTCTCTTGCTGGTATTTCATGTGAAGTCGGGTTATGTAGTGGTGTAAAGCCTGGGGGAACACTGGGGTTTTCGTCCTCCTCGACAGTAGGGCCTTTTCCTTTATCGGCCATACTCTGTTTTACTTGTGCAAATTTACTCATTAAACTCTTTTGCACCTCTATAAATTGGTTTTTCATTTCTCTGCACATTATTATCATTTGTTCTTGCATTTGATCTTGCAATTCTTTCTGAATTTGTTCGAGCCTTTGTTCCATGGCTTTAGTCTTCTTTCGAGTATAATAGCGATACGAGTTTTCAATGGTTACTGATGTAACTGATTAATTAATTTTAATTAGTTTGGATTGTCATGCAAAAATATACAAAAAAGTAATGCGAACAAGATGCATGCATGCAAAAGAAAGGTATTGACTTATAATTCACTTTCCATTTTAGAAAACTTAACTTGGATAACAAGTTCCTTAACATAAAGCAAATTACATAAATGGTTTTACTTTGATGCTTAGAGCCTTGACTTTCTTAAGGAGTCTTGCTAGCTTTTGACCTCGTTCTGTCTTCGTCTCATATTGTATGCTTAACTCTTCTGCTTCAACTGCCAGTGTTTGCACATGATCAGCTACTCCGCAAATTTGGTTTAAGGTCTCACCCATAACATAATCCCTCTCTCTGACTTTTTTCTGAGCTTGTTGAAGATGCCAATCATTTGTCTCCAACTTCCTTTCCAAAATCTCAGTTTGTATTTCACTATTCTGCAAGGAGGCTTCTAACTCTTCCACCCTCTTATTCAGTCTCTCGATCTCAGCTCAGCTTGCCTTCAACTCCATTACTGAATTTCGGCTACGATGCCTGTACAAGGATTCCTCCAACTCTCGTACCCAAGCTTTTAATTCAGTCACCTCAGCTTGGCTTTCTAGAAGGCTACTCTTCATGGCATTTTCCTAGACCTGGGAGTCTTGAAACTTGTTTTTCCAGTGACTTGTTTTATTCTTCTCTTCGCGGATTTCCTGCTGCCATTGCTCTGATGTCTTACCTAAACCGGTAGTCCTCATTGATAAGCGAAGCTTCTTGTAGTCTTTTTCAAACTGCTAAGATCTTCTTCAGCCTTATTATTTCTTTTTCTCAATTTCTCTGCTTCTAGCTTCTGAACATCAACGTCTAATCCTACAAGCATCTTCTTCTCTTCCAACTTTTCTATCATTTTTTCCATCTCAGCATTCTTCCTCTCGAAATCTTGTTTAATTATCTCTAGTTCAGTCGGGACCACCTGCAAGTCTTCTTCAATCGGGTGAACAATCTTCGGGTTTGGCACAGGTATATTGTCGTTGATCCTTCTGTTTCTCCACCACTCATATTCCGCAGTTATCATGGGATTGGCACCGAATGCTTTCATTCTTCGAACCTGATTCCATGCATTTGAGATTTCTCGAATCCTCTTCTTATTATTTTCTCCACGGTACGCGAATTCACACTGAGCTAATCCTTGAGTCGCAGGTATGAACTGTCTCGATCTGTATTATCTTGAAACCATCAAAGGTGCATATCCTGTAGCTCTCCATATTCCCGCAAATGGGACTCAGTCGAAGTCTTCGCATCGGTACAGTATTTCATCAGGAGTGAACCACGGTGCTCGCCATTCTATATCTTCGTCTTTAAGACTTTGGAGTATAGCCATCCACTTTTCCTTTGAGAAATTCACTTGTCTTTGCGAAGATACAAAATCTTTCAATAGGGAGTAATCTTTAGACAAATACTGATAGGAGACTTTTTCGGTTTTTCAGAAGTGACTATGAAACCATACCATCAGTAGCGGTGCATAAGCGACAAATTTTCCTTCTCCCTCCTTTCTGCATGCATTCAAGGACCTAAAAGTTTCAGCTAGTATAGCCGGACGTGCATAACTCTTTTACTCAATCGATCAAACAAGTCTATCACAGCGTCCACTATATGCCCCAAAGCCTTTGGAAAAATAACCAACCCGTAAATACTTAGAGCCAGGATGTCGATTTTCTTCTTTGCATCTGGATGAGCCAGTATCAAATCCCGTAGACTTTTCCACGTGATGCACTTGTTGTCGCCTTTGACCTTAACTCGAGCTGTAACCCACTGTTCGCTTATGCCTGTGATGTTTATCAATCTTTTGACAATGGTCAGAAGATTTGGAGCTCTGGAGTAGGCTTTATCCACTGAGATTTTTGGACAATGAAGCAGCGTAGTATACTCCTCTATTATGGGTGTCATGTCTATATTCCCGAAAGTGAAGTAACTGTAGGTTGGGTTCTAATACTGTGTTAATGCTCGAAAGAGGAATTTGTCTACTTTAATCTCAAACAAGTACGGTAAATTCCATATTCTTGGTAAAAGGTATCATGTCCAACTGTCCCATATCTTTTTATTCTAGCACATTATTTAACTTGTCTCCATATCTCTTTTAATTCGCACATATTTTCTTGCTTGTATATCTTCTTCATCCCATATGCATCTGTGTTTCCACTGATCCTACTGACTCGTATCCTCTAAGCTGTCTTTTGGCGTTGAGTCTCTTCCGACCACATGCGCACGACCATATTGTCCTCCACTTTATCTAGGTACTTGTTTTCCATGATCGATTCTCTTGCTGGTAACTGAACTTTTAGTCTATACCTTTCCTTTATATGATGATGAAATGCAATGTAAAAAGAAGACAAAAATGAACGAGTTAGCAAAACACAATAATATCAATATACAAGTATAGAGCACAGAACCTAAAAGTTTGTCTCAGAAGGTTGCTAAAAGGTTGAGCATAACTCCATCTAAGGTATGTCCTTACGGCTCACTATATGCGGTTTTAGGCTCTAAAGTGAAGGTTCCCAAACCAATAGATTCCTCGATCCTCACCCATCACAGGCTCATGCGGACAAGTTCGGTTTAGGGGGACGTATTTCCCACATGTTTACACGAAAGTGAAAACTTCACGAAAACAAGGGTACTTTGTAATCTCGAAAGCGATCCACTATCCTACACGGAGGTGAAGACCTCACGAAGGACTAGTTTTCAACTTTCACTTAAAAGGGTCATATCATATGCAAATGTATGCAAATTTACACTAGCAATATCGTATAAAATGTCGCACAAATGATGCTGAGGATCACATATTAAACAAAATCAAAGTTTTAAAGTTTTCAAAAAAGACTCGAAAATAATCAATTTTGGCTTGACTCTCGATTATTTAAAAAATCGCCAGTGAAGTTGCCAGCTGTCGAAACCACCTCAAAAAAAAAAGAGAGTTTCGAAAAATATTTTAAAATTTGGAAAAATGGGAGTCGCCACCAATCTTTTATTTGCGTGTGATTGGATCACCACAAAATGTTTAAAATACGTTTAAAAATGTTGGTCTTCGATATTCAGAAAAATATGTTCGGGAGTCGATTACGCATGCGGAAGGATTAGCACTCCCATACGCCCAAAATTAGTACCGTGTTGATTATTTTTGGGTCTTAATTTGTAAACATTGAAAGCTCGATATAAATTTAAAATATGATCCTTGAATGCATGGGCTATGTTTGAAAGAAACCGATTTTTTTGGAAATCTCACTATTTCAAAGTGATCGAGGAAGAAAAATTACGTCCAGTGAGTTAAGACATAATATTTCAAGATCCAGAAATAGCGAGTCTTCCTTTGTAAAACTTTTAAAAATTTTAGAGAAGGATGTTTGATTATCTCGAAATTAAGAAAAGTTGCACCTTGTAAGTTAAGGCGCAAATTTTCGTAACCGAAGATAAGGAAACATTGCCTCGATTAAAGGTATTCGATTATTTCGATTTGAAAAAAATTGCACCTAGTAAGTTAAGGCGTAAAATTTCAAAACTCAAAATAAAAGAATATTGCCTCGATTTTAAAGTTTTTATGAAAACAATTTTGAAAACGAATATGCGAGTTTATTATGAATGAGCAATTAATGATGGATATTAACACGCGCGACGAAAAATAATTAAGCAAATAAATGGTAAGTAAAAATCAAAATAGATAAAATACGAGTGCATAATAATTAAAGTTAAATGCAAATATTGATGAGGAAGAAAAACGATGCAATCAGGGTTAAAAATGAGACTTTTTGGATACTCGGGGGTAACATGGTAATTTTGGACTCTCAAGGGCAAAAAAATAATAATTTGGGAAAATTTATGGCTAAAAATGATATTTTGGACATCCGGGGGTTAAAACGATAATTTTTAGAAAAATCAGGATTAAAAACGGAGTATTTTGACATCCGAGGGAAAATAAATGGTAATTTTTGTGAGTTTCGAGGTCAAAAATGGAATTTTTAGAAGTTTGAGGTTAAAAATAGAAGTTTTAGAAGTTTTGGGATCAAAAATGGAATTTTTGGAAGTTTCAGGACAAAAATGTAATTTTTGGAAGTTTCGAGGTCAAAAATGTAATTTTGGAAAAGTTTGAGGGTCAAGAATGTAATTTTTAGAAGTTTAACGGAACCAAAAAATGTAATTTTAAAAGTTTCGGTGTCAAAAATATAATTTTGGAGAAGTTTAGAGGTTAAAATATAATTTTTAGATAGTTTAGGGACTTTCAGGGTAATAAAACCAAAAATAAGTGACACGTGGCAGCCCCACAGGCATCCTGAAGTCAAAGGACTAATTTGTAAATCTTGAAAAAAATTTGGGCCAATTTTGTAATTAAACAGAACTTGATTTAAGGATTAAACTAAAAGAAATTAAAAATAAAAGGGACCGATTGCAGAAATAAACCAACCAAATAGTGACACATGGTAGCTTCTGGTGTATTCAGAAAGTCAAGGGACTAAATTGAAAAGCAATAAAAATTACAGGGCCAATTTAAAATAAATTAAAGCACAAAAAGGACTAAATTGAAATAACTAAAAATGTGAAAGAACTAAATGAGAAATAGACCATTAATAAAAAAAACTTGTGGATCTTGAGTCGGGTCAGGTCAGATCGGGTCGGACATGGGTGGATATCTCAAAACAGCGTCGTTTTGGGGCTTATACTCAGCCGTCAAAACGTCGTCGTTTTGAGGGCTTATAAAAGGCACTTGTTAGGGTTTTTTTCATTTTGTTTCCTTTTTAAAAAAAAATATCTCAAAATTCTCTCTCAAACTCCCTCTCCCTTCACCCACACCGACCGAACTCCGATCGAGCCTTGGCCCGCCGTCCGTCATGCGTCCACGGCCACGCACCACCGCTTTGGACTCCTCGCCATGCTCCGATGCCACTCCTGCCCTCGCGCACGCGTCCGACCGTCGAGCCGCCATCCGTGTCAGTCAGTTCGAAGGTAAAAAGTTCCTTCCTTTTCTTTATTCTTTTCATTTTTCATCTTAAAAATTCCTTTATTCTTTTAAAAAGTTTAGATCCTTTCATTTTTAAATCTTTTTGAAATATTGAAACCTCAAATCTGAGTTTGAATATCTCAGATTTTAAAACCCCAATTTGGTCTTCCATTTTTGATTTCTTTCTTTATTCCATTTTAAAATAGTATTAGATTTTAAACCTTTACCCTGTTTCTTCCTGTTGATGACCCCTTTTTTCTTAAAACAGTGAACAATGAATCCTCCTTTCGAGCGTAGGTAGATGCAGAAAAGGCTCCGGCATGGGGTGACAGACGGCGGTGTCCGTTCAGGGGAGTGGCCTTTCGTTTTTCCTTTTTTTATTATTATTTTATTATTAAAACATTATTATTAAAAACATTTATTGTTATTATCATTAATATTAATACCGTTTAAGAAATTAAGCATATGTATATATATTTATTACAGTTTGAAAATAGATGGATAATAATGAAGAGGGGCAGCAAGGTATTTAATGTTCATTTTGAAACTGATGAGGGTTAGTAATGTGCATCATAAATGGGAATGAACATACATTGAAACTATACCTTGATACTTCAGTGCACTTATAGCTTCGAACTCCTGACTTGAATCTACGATTATTGTCTTTTCTTGCCTTGAATATATCTGTTTTCCTATCAACGGTTCTTGTTTTAGGATTGTGAAATTGGTTGTGATTGCTGTATTGTTTTTAAGGCTAATTTTGTTATTGATCTCAAAAAGGGTTCGTATTGATTTTTTTTAAACAAGCAGTCCCCCTTTACACAGAATCGAGTTTGGCTTTTATAGCCTCATTTTTCATCATTACAATTGTTCTATGCAATTAAATGCAAATCTGCTTTCTTCTTTGCAGGTCGGTCATGGCAGCTTGTTAGCAGCGTGGTGGGTGACAGTAGCTAAAACAGTTGAAGCTGGAGGTGACCATTTGACTGCTGACGTGGCAGCAAACCAGTGGCTGAAATGAAGGCAGTTGCAACAACATTTTAGCATATTGGGGACTTGGGCCAATTGGGCTGATTGCAATTAGGATTTGGGTCTTAGGGTCATTTAGTTGGGTCAATTAGGTATTGGGTTTAATCGAATTAGGCCCAATTGGGCTTGTAATTTTGACATGTAATTGGACTTTTGGACTTGGGTTTTTAATTTTATATTGAGTTTAATACTATTTTAAATTTAAACTTAAAGTAAATTTAAATTTAATTAGATAAATTTAAATTTAAACCAATTTAAACCTCAATTAAAATCAAAAGCTCAAGCCCGGTTAAAATTGGGCTTCAACAAAAGAAAATAGTCCGAGATTGAATGAATGTCATGCACCAACTCATAGTTAGGAAACATCTCCTCCACCCCAGGGTCGCCATCCCCTAATCCAATCGTTCTCGAATGTTGTTGTGGGAAAATCTACCTCGCTCCCAAGTAAATCACAAACCTTTAAAACCTACATTAAATAAATCGCAGTCCTCGAGAGCATTTCTAAACTGTTCCATATTCCTAGTATCACAAATCAGCCCACCTTGCTTCTCATGACCAAGCATAATCTCATTAAAGTTGCCTAACACTAACCATGGCAAATCACAACCCTCCAAAAACTCTCACAATAAATCCCACGAATAAAGACGCATAAACTCTAGCGAATGCCCGTAGAAACCAGTGAACCTCCACTTCATACCCCCCTCGCTCTCCCCAATAATTTGTACATCAATACAGTAGGTCAAATAGCTTCGCAAACACACCTTCAAACCCGCCCTCTAGCAGAGAGATAAACCTCCTTGAGAACCATCACTACTAACATCAATCCCTTCAACAAACCCCCAATTCCTACGAATCGATTCCATCTTTGAACTATGTAGCTTTGTCTCAATGAAAAAAGCCACATCGAGATCCATCTCCCTCAGCAAATGCCGAAGGCGACTCCTAGTTCGAGGGTTCCCAAGTCCTCGGACATTTCAACAAAGGAGCCTCATTGCATCCAGTTGCTCTGTCCCACAGAGCCAACTGATATCTCCAAATTTGGAACAGAAATCTGACCATCAAAAGCTTCACCCGAATCCATACTACTAGAAACAAGTGAAAATCGAGAATTGCGAGGCCTCTTCTTCCCCTCCCCAACCGCCATCGGTCTATCCTCTTCCTGAACTTCCCTATTTGGATCAACATTTTCCAAATCCCCACCGCCACACACACCAACCCTTCCCCCCATATTCAAACCCAAATTAGAACGAGCCTGTCTCAGAAAATCAGCATTTTGGAACAACCTTTGAACACTATTATCCATCCCCTCCAATCCTTTACAAACCATCTTCTTTAACTCCCCTAACCGAGGACCCTCACTCTTTTCACGTAACCAAGGAGTCGACGCTATCATAGCTCTCCGAGGGACAGCCTTCAATGACATATCTCACTCAAACTCCAACTCCTTGCCATGAATAATCCAAGCCGGGCAAAATCGCTTCGAATGACCCAAACGTCCACAAAGAAACAAAACATGGGAAGCCTCTCATACTTAAATCAAGCATACACACACCCCCGCTTACCCAAGATCAATTTTTTTTCTCAACAATGGGTTCGAATATCAATGCACACTCGAATGCGCATATATTCACCATACCCATTTTGTAGAGATTTAGCATCATACTCAACAAACCTACCATAAAATCCCTAAACTGTTTAGCCATACTCTCCAACATCAAACTTGTCAACAAGTCATGAACCTGCACCCAAAAATATGTCCAAAATAATGGCACAACCATGGGATCCTCTCTATCTCTTAATCATATAATGCCTAGTATTGCTAAGTTTGTTTTAAAGGTCTAATTATGATTTTTTATCTCTTCACTTTATAAAAAACTGAGAAATTAATCTCTTTAATTTTTTGAAATTTAATCCCCATACATTATTAAAACTAATCCAATTGTTGATAAAAACATATAAATTTAAACCAAAATTAAATTTAATCCCCATACAATATTAAAACTAATCCAATTGTTGATAAAAACATATAAATTTAGACCATTGATTCTTTTCTAATTTGCCACATATAAATTGTTGAATTGATAATTTTATTAATTATGATAATAAAAGGATTAATTTCTAATTTTCATTAAATAAAAGTATGAAATGCAAAATTATACAACAATCACCCAGATGTGGCCCTCCTTTTTCTATGTTAAAAAATTCCAAAAGCCATGACTTTTTTTAATAACTACAAAATATCTCTTTGTAACATTCAAGAAAAGTCTAGAATACTCATTGATGGAGAAATTACACTTTTAACTAACCTCTTTCTTTTTTTGGTGATTTACAAACAATGATTAATACGATTCGAATCCAAATTACACTTGAGACGGTGATATGACATTTAGTATATTTAATCTTCACGTCACCTCATGAAGGTCCATATTAATTGCTTACATAAATTATATAATAAATACATTAGTTCTATCATACAGTGCTTGAGAAATAATCAAAATATTTTTTCCTCACCCTTTTTTTCTTCTTCATATACTTTATTCCATTCAAGTCACTTAATCCTTCAGAATTCCATATTTTATACTTATAAACATTAATTATGAATTTTACATAAATAATTTTCATTCAAGACCTTTTTTATAAATTAAAAATTTTATGATTTAGTCCTTAAACACTCATTTTTGTTCAATCCAATTTCAAAAATCCTTGTACTCATACACTATTCTAATCATATAAGACTTAATCAATGTTTGTTCAACTCATTTGTTCATTGTTAGATATTTTGCATTGTAAGTCCTTGTAGTTTTAACTTTTTTAATTTAGTCCTCAAAAGGACTTTCATCAAATTAATACTCAATCTAACACATCCCTATGCTCCTCAGTCATTATTGACATTCATCTATCTCTAATTCGTTACACTATTGTCCCCTACTTTTCTAATTTTGCAATTTAATCCTTTTATTATACCAAGAATGCATATTCACAATTATCCTCTAAATTTTCCTTTTTTAAAATCAAAATAATTATTTAAAGCTTCATTAATAATAATACTACTCAAATTCTCTTCTAAATTCTCTTCTATATTTCATTTGTACCGAAAAATTTAGGGTGTCACAACATAAATAAGTTATATCCATATTTTTCTGTCATAATTTTTTATAAATAAATATATTATAACACTTTCATAATACATAATATTTTTTATAATACACTTTTGGGCTACAATTTTAGAATTTTTTTAAGATTTAAATAATATAATTTTGGTTATAGTTTTCTAAAATACATAAATTATTGTTTTTTTTACAATATATTTTTTAAGGATTTATATGTAAAGTTAGAATTTTTTTTGTCATAAACATCAAAAGAGTGATATATGTTCATGTTTATAATATAATTTTTATAACTTAAATTTGTAAAAAAGTATTTTATTAAAATTAAGTCATGTACGAGTGTTTGGAAGCCATGGGATAATTAAATTTGAATATAATTATCTGCATAATTACTTCAATTATCACCTCTAGCTAAAGAACTTGAAAGTGTAATTGGATGCTCCAATTACATCTATTTTAATGAGATACATCAATTATAATAATTACTCGAACATATCGCCATTATGTAATTACAAACAATTACATTATGTAATTACAAACAATTACATTATGTAATTATAAACAATTACATCCAAATTCAATTACTAAGTAGTTTTCCTAATACTAAATAAATTTTGGGAAAAAGTTCGTGTTATTTATAAGAAGTGTAATGAAAATTTGAGACAATTTATAAAACTTCTTTTTTATAGGTTTTATATTATAAATTTTATATTATTTTTTAAGATATAATCTAGTATAAGTATTTCTCCAAATTAAGTTTATATAAATTTTTATTATTAAATCTACAAATTATTTGGACAATGAACCCAAATATTATAAGGTTGATACTAACTATGCAAATAGAAAAAGTTTTATTACATGATATTGTGAGCTATGATACCATTTGAAAGAATGGTGCTAGACACGAGCACCATAGACAACTCGCAAATTTTTTAATTGAGACATTCAAGACTTCGAAATGTGGTAGAGATGATATTTTTTTTTAAAATATTTCTCTTATTAACATCACTTTAGTATAGCATAAAAAAATTAGATCATACTAGTATGTTGCATATTTCATAAGTTCAATCATAGGTAGAATTTAGATGATTTATGCTTCCAAGAGTACATGAAAGAATGAGATGTGGATAATCTTAATTATGTAGATTCAAATTCAAATGATGATGAACTCGATCAAGGATTAATAGATAATGATAAAGAACATATATTAAATGTTAAAAAGAGAATAATCCAAGAAATAGGCACGAGAACAATTAAATAAAATTGCATATGATGTACTATCAAACAAGACATAGGGAACAATTAGATAAAATAACCTCAGCTCTAATGAGCAACTGATATCCAGGAAAAACAATACATGATAAAGGGCAAGGGGAAAGCGAATGGCAATAGATGACAACATCAACAGGAGCTTTCCAGCCTCAAAGAATCTAATAATACCACTCTCTCTAAGTTAACCTCTTCTTAAAGCAATACAAATCACACTATTTATAAACCAGATGTTCATCAGCTATATTTACTCAGACTTGAGTGTATGTGTCCAACACGAATATGGTCAGATATTTTTCAGATTTCCATGTATTCAGAGGATCTTTGGAGATCATATCTTTATATCCATGTGTTGGACATGAGTGTTAGATACAGTACTTAAACAAAATTAAAGTCTGTCCATTCACTAAACATTATATTCAGTGAAATATACCATGTGAGATCATTTATGAAAACAATTCAAACCTTACTGTGATTTCATAGCGGGCAACTCCATAAGGTGATAGCCTGTCTGTCAGAAGGTTATTTTCAAGCTCAGATTCTGGCCATGCAACCTGATTTACATCTGCTTCTGTTACAAAGGAATGCAAAACTTGATACGGTAATGTCAAACATCGGTCAACCAAAAGGTATCCGCAACATATAAATCTATGAATAAACCTATATGGTCAGTAAAACCAATTGAAAAAGCTATCACTAAAATAATATACACATTACACGGATAACAGCTTAACTAGAAAAGATATTTCATGGAAGATAATAAAGGAACAATCTTCAAACCTTGGAAAAGATCACAAGCACTTCAACCAGGAATATATATATGATTTTAAAGCTCAAACTATACCTCTGACTCACAAAGAATGCTTTATGATGTCTTTCACAGTATGTTGGATAATTCTTTCATCTTCAATCGACGTTGGCAAATAGAATGGAGATAACCCCATTGCCTGCCGAAAATGGAAACTTGCCAACAATCAACCAGATGCCATTCATCTATTGACATACTGCAATAGTGGTCCACTTTATTTCTATAGATACAAACATTCATCAAAGTTTCTACTGCTTGCACACTCCTGTAGAGCCTTTGCATTGAGTTCTCTACCAAGTCTCCAAACATAATTCAGACCAACGAGAATCTCAGTGATTGCTGCTTCAGTCTTTTCTCTCTGTTTGCAAAGTAGAGAGTCTGAACCAGAAGCACATTAGTCCCAGAAACAAAGTTCTGCTGTTCAAAACTCCGCTCAGATTGCCATCTAATCATGTTATGAGCTAGTGGAGCCAACCACTCTAATATTGCAGACATTGCCTCAGTCCATTCTCCAGCAAGCTCTGTATCAAAAACTGATGAAGTTAAGCAATTTGCATATGGTTTTAGCCTTGCCCTCAGTGCAGCTCTCACACTTGCAGGTAACATGTTGTACAGATCATCTCTAGCATCATTACCAATCAAGGGAGGAGATGCTGCTAACTTCTCAATGACGATGATAACATTTGCATAGTGCAGTGCTAAAGCAGAAGCCGCAAGAGTTTCAGGCGGAGCATCCAACAACCTGCACTGAGATCTAAACACCGGCGAACTAGTTTGAACAGCATTTCCTTCAGGAGGATTAAGATTTCCAGCTTTGATTCCACTAAGAATTCCTGAATGAACTGCGTCATCTGCATCTATGATGCAGCCTTTGAAAGGTCCCACTTGAGTCAACCTATTGCTTTTCAAATGTGGTTTTTTTTCCATTAGCAGCGGAAGGGTGGTTGTTAGTCTGCCAAATCTTCTTGCTGGTTTTATCCATGCCAAAAAGCCGTCCAGGCTTCGCTGTAGACCTCTCAAGTGGACCTGAATGGAAGTTGAAATTTCCATTCTTTCGAGCAATAGAACCTGATTTTGTAGTTGAGCCACCAAGAGGCCCAGAATGGAAATAATTTGTTTTTTTTGGTTTTGAAATCGGGCCTGATTTTGTGCTAAACATTCCAAAGGGACCAGAAGAAAACCTGGTAAGGCTAGTATTATCAGTGCGATGAACAGAAGATTGCATCAAGGTGGAAACTGATTGGCTGCGATTTATAGAATCTGCCCCCAAATCCCCATCATCTACATTTTGTTCAATTCCAAAGACATGTTTGATCCTAACAAAAAACTGTGAATATTGATCTTGTTGTAAGTCGAATTGTATAATCATAAGTCCTACTCCAAAGAGACATCTCCCGAAGATTCTTCACTTCATGCTGCTTCCACATAACCTTCTTCTGAAATTCAAGCAAATTCTCTGGCTCCACATCACTGGCTTTCATCCTCCTTAGAGTTTGCTCAAGATCCAGGAGCATTTCCATCTCTTGATACAAAGTTGCATTCACTGAAATGTACCATTCCATCTTCTTCACTTTCTTGTCCATCTTCTTTAACGAAAATATCCAACCATAAGGGTCAGCACCAATCTGGACTAACTCAGTGAAAGCAAGTTCAAAACTCTTCAAACCCGGATCACTACATTTCTTTGCAAGCCTAGCCACGGACTTCGCCGCATGTGTAACAGTTTCAATCATTTCTGCACATATCAAGTGTCCAATGTAACTTTCATCTTCAGATACCAGCTTCTTAATCCCCACACAAGTCATGATCTCCTCTCTCAACCTGCTAACCTGTTTATCACTTAGAC
The DNA here is from genome assembly GCA_005610355.1 of Gossypioides kirkii. Taxonomy (NCBI): domain Eukaryota; kingdom Viridiplantae; phylum Streptophyta; class Magnoliopsida; order Malvales; family Malvaceae; genus Gossypioides; species Gossypioides kirkii. Next base: position 29,755,431 of record CP032248.1, read on the forward strand.
AACGCCATAGATGCACAAGCTTAGACATCAAGCTTGCAACTTCAAATGCTAATACTCCAATTTCAACTCTCTCAGAACCTCCTTCATGCCTCCGCGGAATTTTCCAAAAACTACGAAACCAAGACTCTGCCACCATCTTTTTATACCAAAATTTCTACATAAAAACACAAAATTGAAGACAGAATAGAAAAGGAAAAAAAGAGCAGGCCAAAAGATAAGCATCTCCATTAGATATTAAAATTCTAAAACAAGCTAAAGATTAGCCATTCAAACTAAACCAACAAATGAAACTTAAGGAAAGGGGAAAAATATATAATTTAAAAAAAAATAATCTATCACTAGATATCATTTTAAACAGTAACAAATTTCATCTAAATTATTTTCCTTTAAAATGTTTTATTTTTTTTCTTCTTTTTAAGATTATAAACTCGATAGAATTATCCGATTGCCATTTGCAGTGAAAAACTCAATTAAGGTATAAGGTGAAAATGCCACAAACAGAGGCTTATCACGATTAATCACTTAACAAAACTAATCAATTCAAAATCATCCATACTAAACGTAGAAAGAAAAAACAACTTCTCCACAGGTTCCAACCATCCAAACACAGTAACTAAGGATTCCAAACAGAATAAAACCCAAAACCCAGAAAGAAAAACCAACAAAAGCCAAAGAAAAGTAAAGCAAACAATCATTGGAAAAAGAAAAAGCTTACTGATCACATGAAATGGCAAAAACACTCACAGTTCCAAAAGCCGAAAAGGAAGCAAAATAAATGGGAAATAAAAGGAAATAGAGAAGATGGAGAGGAGAAGAAGTAGCTGGGAAGATGCAGTGAAGACTAGAGGAGCCACATGGGGGTTAATGTATGTATATGCTTCCCTTCAAGTCGTTTTCCTAAAAGAAATATAGTATTGGAAAAGACACCAAATACAAAACCGGGCCAACATTAAAGTTCTATAAAGGTTAAATTCTAGAAGAGCTCCCTATACTATGCAATTTTTTTGTATTTTTAGTCCCATTATTATTATTTGATCATTTCTAGTCCTTCTACTTTTCTAAATGTGTATTTTTAGTCCACAAATTATTTTCTTTTTGTTAATTTTTTAAATAATTTGATGTAATTTATTTTAAACATGTTATAACGTGACACTTACATCATGACATTTGTTTATGGTCGGAGAAATTTTTGTCCAACTATATAAAAAATGTCAAAGTGTATATACTACATCACAATATTTTTGAAAAAAAAAAGCTAAATAAATCAAATTATTTGGATGAACCAATTAAAAAAATTGGACTCTAGACTGAAAATATACATTTTGGAAACAACTAGAAATAATCAAGGACTAATTCTACAAAATATATAGTATAAGGATCTTATATGAAATTTCATCTTATAAATACTTAATCATCTTTCCTCTTTTATGTATTTAATTTTGTAGTGCTCCCATTACTTTTTCATATTTCTTCTAATAACCAAACGATTTAAACTCTTACACCTTTATTTAAGTTGAATTCAATTGGTAAGGGTTTTTAAGCAACAGGTAATTTTTTTTTATTTAGTAACCAGTAATATGCATTTAATTAGTAGATTTAAGGGTAAACTACAAAAATAGTCACTTTTGTTTGTCACAAATTACGTTTTAGTCACTTATGTTTGAAATATTACGTTTTAGTCACTTATGTTATTGTTTTGTTACGAAGTGATCACTCTGTCGTTAAGTTCTGTTATCTCCTTAACGGCAATCCTACGTTGCAGACCAAGCGAGTTTTAAATGTCAACTTGGATGTCCAATTAGGACGAGAATAAGTTTTAATTAAATAAATTTAATTAATTAAAATTTTTAAATAAATTACCCCTTGACTTGTAAAAGAAAAATTGTTTCTCATTTTTCTTTTAGTTTTCTTTTCCATTTTGACCGAAAAACTATTCTCATCTCAATTGCACATCCAAATTAACAAGTCAGATCACAGAATCATAGAAAAAATGAGTTGTTTGAGTTGAAAATAAAAAAAGAGAGCCCAACCGAGTACTGACCAGACCGATCCGTGAAAATTAGAAATAAAAAAATCCCTTTTGCACGAAATCAAAGCTATATTCTTTCTTTTTTTATTTGAGATATTTCTTTAGAGCCCTTGTTTTATTTTTTTTTATTTAAAAATTTAAATGATATAGAATATAATATAAATGAAATAGAATTACTAATAAAAGTTCTATATATCTATAGACGATAACGTAAATGACTAACATTAATCTTATAAGTTCTTATCATCTGCTCTTTTTGATAAAATGCCTAAAATTACCTATAATCCATTTTCAACCCTTAAATAGAAGCATAACATGCTTTAGCATACTCGAATTCATGTATTCCTGTACTAACAACAATGTCAATGCCGATCAAACTAATACTCAATCTACATTACATGGTTAAATATTCAAAAATGATGCACAAAATTCATCAATAATTCATAATATCTTTTATATATATATATTAAAACATTAAGGGGATATGTATATATTTAATATGTACTTATGTTAAAGGAAACAAATATTTATAATTAATAAAAATAAATTTGATTTATTATTAATAAATATAATTAAACCCTCTAATACAAATTTAATTTAGCTATTACATCACATTGTTAAATATTCAAAAGTCATGCACAAAATCCATCAATAACCATGAATCAAATTTCAAAATATAACCACCTCATGTGTTGGGCTGATAATCATTTTATATAATCTTCAATTGATTTAGATAGCACCCAAACAAATAGGTATTTACATGCTAAAAGTATTTTTTTATCTTTTATTTAACTTTAATCTCGTTATAAATTTTTTTATAAATTTTTATCATATCTAATTCTTTTTTATATAATACTTACAAGTACCCAAAGACTTTCCTCAACCCTTAACGCACTCAAACCCACATCTTCTTGAATTAACAACAATATCGATGTCAATCGAGTTAAAAGTCAATCCACAAACATTTTCTAATTTTAAATATTAAGGTTAGCTATTACTCTAATAACTTCATTAAATCTCTAAAGGGATAAGAGTTTTTGACCCCCAAACCTTGCAAAAAAATCATTTTAACCATTCATTTAATTTTTCCCCTCTTTCAGCTTTTGAATTTGCATTTTTTGTTATATCAACACAATGGATGAAAAACTTAACGTTTGTTAACTTTGCCAGCATGGGATACATGTAGATTGTGGAAACTATATATATATTTTTTAAAATCCAATAACTTAGTGAGTAAAAAAAGAGTTGAGAGTGCTCTCTCTGTTGACTTGGAGAGGAGAGAACAAGTCGGTGCTGCGGCTAAGTTAGGAGTGAGTGGCGACTCTTAGTAGTTTTTTTTATGGCACAGGTTGAAGTCTCTCTTCTTGGGGATGAATTGGTTCACTTAACAGTGAAGAGCTCTTTGATTGAGCCGAAAGGTAAACAAACATTGCTATGTTCTGTTTTTGCCAAAAAATCGTTTAATCCAGACAGTTTTCGAGCGCAAATGAAAAGTGACAAGATGTGGCTGGAGTTCAAATATGAGAATTTATCCATTTTCTGTTTCGGTTGTGGTAGAATGGGTCATAGTGTGGCTAAATGTGAAATTATTCCAGTGAAAGATAAAGATAAAATAGAGGATTTTCTTCCATATGGAGTGGCGCTCAGAGCAGAATCTAAGCTTGTTGGTAAAGAATTTGTACAATTTGAACAAGCGATGAAATCCATTAAAAAACAATGTAACTATACTGGTGATTCTGCAAATTCTGATGCTGGAGAAAAAATCTGTGTGAAATCTTTAGTTGGCTATTTATTTGAGGATTACCGGAAAAATTTGCAATCACAAGCAGAGGCTGTGCAGGTGGTGGGAGAGGAATTGTTTAAGGGAAGGGGCAATCTATGGAAACGCATATCTCATGATTTCAAAGGTTTTTCAACACTTGATCTAAGGGTGGTTGGTAAAAGGAAATTACAATCTATGGAAATTTATGGAGAATAATATGCTGATCAGGGGATAAATTCTAGGAAGAAATCAAAAATTGTTGATGAGGTGGCTAAAGAATTTGGTTTGTTGAAAGTGTCATTGTCTCCATTAAATCAGAGTCATGATAATTCTCAAAATAGATCGATGGCTGGCAAGGGGCAAGCCTACCGAGAACAATGAGGATTTTATGTTGGGCTTTGAGGAGGCCTCGGACAGTGAGGCGGCTTCATTTTGTGTTGAAGTCGAATGATTCCATGTTGGCCTTTTTTAAGGAGACCAAATTAGATGCTAAAAGGATGGAGAAAGTGAGGAAAAGATGCGGTTTTCATTGTGGCATTGATGTGGGCACGATTGGGTCGAGAAGAGGTTTATGTTTAACGTGGAAGGAATGTACCAATGTCCAACTTCGTAGTTTCTCTAAGAATCATATTGATGTCTTAATTCGGGATGAGTGTGGTTTAAAAGAGTGGAGGTACATAGGTTTTATGGTGAACCTCTTGTTGAATGTCGAAATGAATCGTGGAATCTTTTATGCAAATTGAGGAATAATAATAATTTTCCATGGCTTGTTAATGGTGATTTTAACGAAATCCTATACTCTTTTGAAAAGGTGAGAGGGGTTCCTAGGGAGGAGCGTTTAGGGAAGTACTGGAGGAGTGTAACTTATAGGATATAGGATATTTAGGCAGATGGTATACCTGGAAAAGAGGCAATCTGTTGGAGACGAATTTTCGTGAAAGACTTGACAGAGGTGTTGCGAATGAGGCTTGGATTGACATGTTTCGGGATGTCAAAATCCATCGTCTCACACAGTCTTTTTTGGATCAGTGTCCTCTTGTTATCTGTACAGAACATACTCTTCGTGGATAAATTTCGACCAAGTTCAAATTTGAAGCATTGTGGCTGTTAGAAGATACTGTGGAAGAGGAGATTCGAAACTCTTGGGAGATACCAACCGAGTCAATTTTTACTAAGTTGGACAGATTGAGTAAAAGTCTGTTGTTTTGCGTTAACAGCATTAAGAGAAAACGTGTGGGTGTGAAGCGTGTTTTGGAAGAAAAGCTCAAAGATCTCCTTTTAAGGGCCCGCAATGATGATGACTTCGCAAAAATTATAAACACTCGGATTCAACTTAATTTGAAAATAGATAAGGACGAGACTTACTGAGAACAGAGAGCTAGGATTAACTGGTTACGTCAAGGAGACAAAAATACTTTTTTCCATCGTTTTGCCTCAGTTCGTCGGAAGCAAAATAAAATTGATATGTAGGTTGGGGAAGACTGCTCAGAGTTACGGGATGTTAAGGCGATGAGTACTACTGCCACGAATTTTTTTCCAAAATTTATTCACTTCAAATGGAGTTGATTGTGAAAGTGTCTTAAAAGGCATTCGACAGGTTGTTTCAGTTCAAGATAATCACAAGTTGTTAGAAGATTTCACTGAAGAGGAGATTTATTTGGCTTTGAAATCTATGGGTCCTACAAAAGCCCCGAGTTTTGATGGTTTTTCGACTGTTTTTTATCACAAGTTTTGGAGAATTGTTGGTTCGGATGTTATTTCTTTTTCCCTGGGAGCTCTTCAAATAGGTACTGATCTTGATACTACAAATATCACTGAAATAGTTCTCATTCCAAAAATTCAGAATCCAACATCTTTAGCAAATTTTAGAGCCATAAGCCTATGCTCTGTTTTATATAAATTAGTGGCTAAAGTCTTAGCTAATAAGTTTCAAAATATTATTGCTCATTATATTGATGAAGCACAAAGTGCCTTTTAATTGCCTATGAGATGTTGGATACTTTTCGAAAAAAACGTGTTGGAAAAAAGGGCTCATGGCTATTAAATTAGATGTCTAAAGCTTATGATCGTGTTGAATGGTCTTTTCTTAAAGCTGTAATGCTAAAAATGGGGTTTGATGAAAAATAGGTAAAATTGTTGTTGAGTTGCATCTCTTCCACTTCATATGCTGTTCGTTTGAATGGGCGTCTAGGAAATAAATTTAAGCCTTCTAGAGGTTTGAGACAAGGGGACCCTATTAGTCCTTTCTTGTTTTTGATTTGCTCTAAAGGCCTATCTGCTTTGATGAGAACAGCTTCGGAAGATGTTTTTGAATGGCGTTCAAGCGAGTAGGGGAGGGCCAATTTTATCCCATTTTCGGTTTGCTGATGACAACATTTTTTTTGGGGATGTGACGGGCATTGAAATTGGTTTTTTGAAGAGTCTGCTGTTTGAATATGAAAGATGTTCAGGCCAAAAAGTAAATTATGAGAAATCTACCATTTTATTTAGTGCAAATATGGAAGAGTTTGAGAAAGGGCGTTTAGCAGATATTATGGGGATGCGTATTTCCAATAACAGTGAAAGGATCGAATAAACCAATGGATCGGTCAGTGGAGTTTGAGGACGCTATCACAAGGGGGGAGAAGTGTTTTTATCAAATCTGTTCTACAATCAATACCCACATATGCTATGTCATGTTTTTTGCTGCCACAATCGTTTTGTTCAGAATTGGGTAGCATTTTTGCTAGGTATTGGTGGCAACACAGCCCAAGAATGAGGGGAATTCACTAGTGTGAATGGAAGATGATGTGTATGTTGAAAGTTGAAGGGGGAATGGGTTTTAGGGATATGAGAAAATTTAACATAGCCATGTTGTCGAAACAGGGATGGAGAATTATTACATGGCCTGATTCATTAGTCTCACGTGTTTTAAAATCTAATTACTTTCCTAGATCAGATTTTATGAATGCCAATTTAGGTAATAATCCCTCTTATATTTGGAAGAGTATATGGGCTTCGAGGGGCGTTCTTCAAAAGGGTTTGTGTTGGAGAGTAGTTTGGGTGACCAGATTTTAGTTGCAAATGACCCGTGGATTCCAGGAAATGCTCATTTTAAATTATCTGATTATGGTGCTCATATGCAGTACTTAAGGGTTGCTGATTTAATTGCAGATGATAGAACATGGAAAAAGGAAGTTATAGAAACTACCTTCTCGGAGGCTGATGCTCGTAACATCCTTCAAATTCCTCTGGCTAATGTTGGGCATGCTGATTTCATGGTGTGGGGTAGTGAGCCGTCGGGAGAATTCTCGGTCCGAAGCACATACAGAATTTTACAACAGAGCCTATCTCAACCTACAACTTACGCTTTACATCCCCTACAAACAATTTTCTATAAACATTTATGGAATCTACAGATACCAGAAAAAGTAAAAATAACGGTCTGGCGTTTCTCTTGGAACTATATTCAATTACTAATAATATGAAGACTAAGAGGCTTTGTACAGACGCGACGTGCCCTCGTTGTGGCTCCGGGGATGAGACAGTGGATCACATCATTAAAGATTGTTCCATACAAAAGAAATTTGGTCAGGTCTAAATTTTCAGCATCTTTTAAATTTAAAAAGTTTGGACAGTTTGCAATGGTTTACCTGGGTATTTCAGATCTGTAATCCCAATCAAAGAAAAGTGTTCTGCTATGCAATCTGGACCATTTGGAAGGATAGGAATCTGCATGTTCATGAAAAGCGTAAGATTTCTAGCAGGGACACTGTGAATTTTATCCTTGGGTATATGGGTGAAATAGATGGTCTTAAAAGAGCACTTACAGTGAATAAGAAAGAAATTAGATGGATTTCTCCTCCACCGTTAATCCTAAAAATAAATTTTGATAGTGCTTTTCATCACCATAAATCGAAAGCTGCTTTGGGGGTTGTAGTTCGGGATGAGTCAGGTGTTGTTTTATTGACAAAGACGGCTATTAGAGATCATGTTCCCTCTGCTTTTGCAGTAGAAGCTTTGGCATGCATGTTGGCGGTTCAGATCGGAATAGAGCATAGTTGGCAACGGTCAATCGTGGAGGGAGATGTGCTATCTATAATCAAAAAATGCCAATCAGATTCTCGAGACAAATCCCAGATCGAGCCTTTAATCTCTAACATACAGCAAATGAAAAGACACTTTCAAGAACTCCGTTTTTCATTTGTTCCTAGGGATGGGAATGATTATACGCATGGTTTAGCAAAGGAAGCTTTAAAAAAAAAGTCCAGTCTTACCTTGATCGGAGTAGTTCCATGGTGGTGCTCTATTGAGAGGGTTTTTCTTTTTCTCATCCGAGTTTTGCTTCTTAGTTAAGGAAAGGCTTTTCCTGAAGGGAGGTTGCTTCCTGTGAGAGTTTTTTTGGCCACTCCCTTGTTTAGTGAACCGTCAGACTTCAAGAGCATTGATGAGGATTTATTTTGGACGGTGGCACAGTGGTCTGATTGGGTGTTTGAGCGGTGCATTATTTAATTCTTCTCATGTGTACTTTTTCTAGATGTTTCTTTCTTTAGTTATGGATTCTGTAATGGGTTTCTTTTGGGTTTGGTTTACAGACTTGAATTTATTGTATTTTTTGCACCTTTTTTATAAATAAAATCATAATCCAATTTGAATTATTTCAAAAAAAAAAAAAGATTGTTATGTGGGCGATATTTTAGAATTTAATTAATCTTTTAAAATTTAAAATTATTTTTTATACTTTGTATACTTTTTAAATATAAATTTTTTGAATTTTTGAAATTTAAAAAATTAATTAAATGCTGAAAGCAACAAAGTTGAAAAATCATTAATTTTTCATTTATGTTAGGATGATTTGATAAAAAATACAAATTTAAAAACTAAAAAAGATAAAAAAAATTAAATAAATGGGTAAAATAACTTTTTCTATAAAATTAGGAGTTAAATAAGTCATTATACAATCTCTAAATATAAAAATTGTCAAAATATATGTATATAAATATTATTAAATTGCCATTACAATTATCTTGTGTATTAATATATTTTAATGTATTAATTAATTTAGCACTTATCTTTTGATTGTGAGAGCTTTTTTTAGTTTTATTTTCTTCTTTCTCATTTTTTTTAGTTTTATTTTTCTTCTTTCTCATTTTACAATACATTTTTATTAATACCAAAATGACTATAATGCCCCTATTTATTTTTAAGGACTCTCAATGTAACACTCAAAATTCGAAAATCATCGCGGGTTAAAATCTCGGTGTCTTTCTATTCATCTATCACTGTTCATCTTTTAATATCATGTCATTCAATCTTACTTTATTAAAGAAATGCACCCAACATGCCATAAATCACCATTTACTTATAACAACAACTCGACAAGGGCAAAAAGGTCATTTCCATGATTTTCTGAGACTTCTACCGGTACTTATTGGACAAGTATCAGTAGTTGTCAAGTCAGTAAACAGTTCAGGAACAATGCAGACTTCTACCGATACTTAAGGCAGTACTATCGATACACTACCGAAACATGTCATACTTCTACCGATACTAAAAACAGCAGAGAGCTAAGAAGCCTTGCCCTGCAACGTCTACCGATACAAATACATAAACTACCGATACTTCTATGAGCAGAACTACCGATACCTACAATGCAACTACCGATACAACTCAAGTCAGTGAACAACCTCTCTCTTACCCTATACTTCTACCAATACATGCATGAGTTCTACCGAAACAAGTATGCAGAATCTCAAGAATCATGTCAAAATATAAGCTTATCAACACTTATAATTCTTAACTCCAAAATTTCATTAAACCAATACATAATTCATAGTTTCCAAGTCACTATGTTGTACTTCTAAGTCTATATTTCATCTTGAACAAGCATACATTAGTAAATTCAATATCTCATTAAAGACATAACAAAATCATTACAATCTCAAACAAGTAAAACAAAAGGTAACATCATCCTAGTACATGCCATAAAACAAGTGATATAATTACTACCGAACAACTTCGGGGTAGTCTGATGCTCCAAGATGATCCGATCTTCGAACAACAAACACAGAATCTACAAAACAAAACAATTTCCACAGGTAAGCATTTTATAGCTTAGCAAGTTCTTAAAGTTAAATAGATTTACCAAACTTCAAGAGTTGTACAATCTAAAATCAACCGAATCAAGTAAGTTGTATACATCCGTTATTGGATTTAATTCACATTTGATAACTCCCGATGTCGTAGAGAATCCGTAACAAAGCAGGAATCTCCAACATCGAACCTTTCATCTCGACCATCATAGGCCAAATTTAATAACCCACAATGCCATAGAAAATCCGCAATAAATGCATGATTTCCGTCATCGGACCTTTAATCCATGGCACACTAATTTTTATATAGTCATCTTAATATTATTTTAATATTTACATTAGAGTAGTATTATTATTTAGTAGAAGTTTTTTACGAGAAAAAATCAACAAAAGAATCGAGCATTTATCAAACTAGAGAGAACGACAACAAAATCATCCCTAAAATCACTTGCAAAAAGAAGATTACATGCATAAGCAAGACTAAAAAATATGCTACAAGAGCAGACTTAAACTTCTAAAATTGAAGACTTATTAAACAATCGAAAAATAATAGAAAACATATAAAACATAAGACAACACGAATCGTAAAATCATTTATTATTCTTAAATACTCTCGAAACAGAAACAGATTAAGAAGCTGACGAAGAGCCACCCACTTTTCAAAAAAAACTACTAGTGGCCGATGGAGTTTTAGTGAACAACATGCACTGTCATTTGTCCGTCACAATTAGTGAAAACAATAAAGATACCCACAAAATAGATCTGCAAACTAAAAAGAGAGAATACATGTGGAGTGAATGAGAAGAAGAAAAAAGAAATGGTTGGTGGAAGAGAGAGAGAGAGAGAAAGAAAGAAAGGCGTGTTCTAAATTACATAATATAGAAATATAACATAATATAAAATATTATAAACTTAAAATAGGTTGAGCCAAATCAGGCTCGGGCCTTGAATATTCAAGTTCAAGCCTGATCAATATTTTAAACGGACTTAATTTTTTATCCAATCTCATTTTTTGGGCCTACTGTTTTTGCTCAATCCCCCCCCCCCAAAAAAAAATTAGGTTGATCTTTGGACTAAGATAGATAATCCGACCCATGAACAAGTTTAACTCTGCTCCACCCATTATCAATTAAAAAATATTAAAAGTCATCAATAAAAATTAAAGAAGAAAACCCGGATAAATAGAATGGGGGTTAAGGTAGGATTGGTGAGAGAGATCAAATGAGTATAACTATTTTAACTTTATTTCTTTATTAGATTAAATACAATATTTTTCTCAAGGGTCTAATGCAAATTTCAATCCTTTAAAAAATTATAATAATAAATTTAATCAAAAAAATCAATATAATAATTTTTTAGCTATTTTCTTGAGTAGGCCAAATACATATATTAAATCAAATTTTTAATTATTCTGTATAAAAAACTCTTTAAATAAATTATTCAAAAATAACATTAGTTAATAAAATAGTTTTTAAATTTACTTTTAGATGAATACAGTATCAACCTTAAATAAGGGTGTGTTTGATAAACTGAAAAATTAAATATAATTTTTATTGCTAAATTTTATAGTGTTCAATTTATATTAGAAATTTGTTTGGTGAATTAATAAATATAAATACAAAATATAATTATATTGTTTGATAAAAGTAAATATTAGTTTTTGAAAGATTATATTTTTTTTAATTTTAATCTTATTAATATAAGTATTTTATATTATTTTGGATATTTTGAATAAAAGATAAGTATGGTAATTTGAGTATCTCATTTTTTTTAAAGGATAATTTTTTTCAATTTATTAATAAAATAAAATTAATGTAATATTTTTTACATTAAGTGATAAATAGCTACCAACTTATATATCTTATTTAACATTTTTTTCTGAAAATTTTATATTAAGTAAAAAATTAAAATAATCGTCAAATGCATTTAAACTATTAAAACTATTAAATGCTGAAAATTCTCATTTTTAATGAGATTAATTTTTTTAATAATTTATTAAACACATCCTAAGTCATCTTTTAAAATACTATTAAAAAGTAAAGCGCAAAACTAAAACAAAGAAATTCAAAATAAAAAGTAAGGGATCAACTAAAATTTAAGTACCAAAAAAATAAGTGTTTGAAAAAATAATTACTGAAAAATTAAGTGTAGAATTTAAGTAATAATTTTTTTGGTATATTACTTAAAATTACATTTGAATATAATTAGATTATTTGATAAATGATAATATAATCTTAAATGAAATGAAATAAAATTTTAAATTTATTTTTTATTAAGTGATAAGTAAGTCTCTATTTAGTTATTATTTTTCACACTTTTTTGAAAGAAAAAAATTCTATCCAATAATTTTCATTGTAGATTATCAAATGTATTTAAAAAATTCATTACTATTCTTTTTTCTTTATAGCTTTTTGGAATTGAGATGAAGTTTTTAGGAGAAAAGGTGATGATAACATGCATGCATTAATGGAAAATGTTAGTTTTTATTTTAATTATTAAGTTTAAAGGCAGTGGTAGAGTTAGAAAAAAAAATTTGGGTAGAATTAAATTGTATATTTTTACAAGATTAAAAATAAAATTTCATCATTTTAATAGTTTATATCTTTATAATTTTAAAAAATTAAATTAAATTTTTATCATTTTTAAAACATCAAAATGTAATTTTATCATTATTATTTTAAAATTTTATAAATTATAAAAAATTTAAATAAATTTTTTTTATTTTAAAAGGTCGAGCCTTACCCCTAACTCTACCACTGGTTAAAGGAGATAATAAGTCAAAGAAGTGGAGAAATGTTGAACATAATTGAACAATTTTTTTTTTCTTCCTTAAACTCCAAAAGATTAACTTTACCTTTTTCTTCCTTTTTCAAAAAGTTGAGACTACAATTTGGTAGGAAGGCTATCTCTAAAGATATTCAACTCTACTATTTATGATTAGGAGTTACCCACTTGGTTCTTTTTGCTTTATATATTGACATCATATGCAAAATTCTAATAGCTCCTCAAAATTTTCAAAAAATATCAATTAAGTCCCTCCTAGTTTTTACATTAAATTGAGCTATGAACTTACAAATTATCAGCACTTTGATTGATGTTGATTGTTTGCTTCTAATGGCGTCATTGATGTGGTCGTTAACGACCGCTGAAATTAGGGGTGTTCAAATTTCAGTTAAAACTGAATTAATTGATCAAATCAATCTTTGGTGTTTTCCAACAAATATATCAGTTGAAAGTGACTTCCCGATGAGCTACTGTCGGGACGACCCATTTCAGTTATAAGAACATGATGAGTAAATTTCAATTCCAACCCTCTACTTTTTTATATTATAAGAATGGTTAAATTTCAATTTGATCCCTATATTTGGCTCAAAATTGAGATTTAATCTGTATACTTTAATTTTGAGATAATTTGGCACCTCAACATTAATAATGTCATTAGTTAATCTAAATAATCTATTCTAATTAAAATGATTATGTGAATTTTTAAGAATTGTTAGCACCGTTAAAATTCTTTAATAATTTCAAGTATGTTACAATGTTTTTTTTTTTTTGTTACATAGATACTGAGCGAGTTTGTTTTTTAATTTCAAAATGCTACACCAACAAATTTAACAAAAAAATTTTAACAATGAAAATTAAATTCCAAATATATAAAAAGTACCCGAACTTTGAGCAAATTATAACATTTAAAATTTTACTCTATAATTTAGTAAAAAATAATAATTAATCCAACGTGGGTGAAAACAATGCTAGTAATGATTAAAAATAAAGTCAGATTTGTTATCACAATGTTCCTCTTGGAGCTGCTTTCTGAACTTTCCCCTTATTTCATCATTCAAACACAAAAATAAAAAGTAAGAAAGAATCGAAGACGTATAAGCCAACATATTTAGTTCGTTGGAATAGAATAAAGTGTGAATAAAACGACAATTTGGTGGGGATAGAATAAAAGAATAATAGGCATTCTATAGTTTGGTTGATTGAATGAAATAAATAATGAGATTTATTATTTGGTTGAGTAAAATGATGTTGAAGAATAAAAACAGAATGAGTCTAAAATAACATTATTATCTTTAAACAAAATAAGTGATATATTATTAAATATTTATATTATTTTATTAAATAATAAAATATATTAATAATTTTTTATAAAAATATATTGATAAAAAATATCTATTATTATTTAATAAATTATACCTAAAATTATTTATAATTACACATAAAATAATTTACTTTTGCTATTCTTTATGAAGACGGGGGCTAGCGACATCAAAAGTTGAGACTTGAAATTTTATTAGTGCCAAAGAGAAAGAGAGGCATTGTGGGTAGACTGGACTAATTTTATACGGGAGTTACTGGTAATTTATTGAACCAAATTATTGTGTTATATTGATATTATGGAATGCATCTAACATATCAATAAAGATTATATATTTTATAAAAATATATATGGAGGATCGAATTGGATTGGATCATTTTTTTTTGGATCGAAAATATTGGATTGGATCAGAACTTTGATTTCTTAGATGCCAAGAGTCTTGGTTTACATTGCTTGTTATTATTATATTGTATTCAGTTTATTTAGTGGTTGTTTAATAGAGATTGTAATGGATTTTTTTTTTATGTTAACAGGTCTTGAAATATTTTATATAATTGAGAGCCTTGTATAGATTATGGTACAAAGAGAAAAAAATCACTTAATCTGTTCTATTGAGAAACTTTATTTTATGACTACATTGTGATAATTCAAACCTGTTGTCAGGGGTACATAGGTGTGAAAATTGTCAATGATGTGTGACAGATTTAGAACCACTTGTTATAAGTGTTGAAAATAGTGAATATTTCTCACTAAACTAGGTTTTGCAAACGTAAGAAAATCAAACTAAATAAATAATATTTATATCCCCTATTTTGTTTCTATTTATCGCAGTGCTTGAAGAAGTGCCCGCTCCCTTGTCCACTTTTTCCAAGCACTCTGCTTGAAGAAGAGCGAACTCAAAACATTAAAATATTTTTTTTTAAAATTAATATTTGTAGTTATTTGTTAGCATCAAAATGATATATAATAAATTTGTTATATAAATTCAATCGTGTTTAATATTTCATTATAAAGACATGACATATTACAAGTTAATTATATTGATATTTAGCACAATTGATTAGATAAATTATTCTCAAATAAAACATTATAATTTATATTAGTCCTTAATGTTTCCTATCCCTCATCAAATCACAAACTCAAGAGATACGAGTTTTTTGTTTTTAAATATCTATTTGAGAAAAAATTATTTTATGGACGTTTCTCATCATATTATTTATGATTTTTTTTAATAATTTATTAATTTTAACAATTTTTTCTATGTTATTAGCACATAATTTTGGTACCTTTTTTTATATTGAATCCCAAACACAGAATCTTAAACTTTGAACCTTGAACCTTGAACTTTGAACCTCAAATTTGAATCTTGAACTCTAAACCTTGAATTTTAAACTTTAAACCCTAAATCATAAACTCTAAATCTCAAACATTAAATCCAAACTTGGACGCCGAACTTGAGGCTTGAGGTTTGGAGTTCGAGTTTTAGGTTATGAATTTGGGGTTCAAGGTAAAAAAAACCAAAATTAATGTCAATGACATGAAAAAAATTGTTGAAATATCATTAAATAATTGAAAAGAAACTATGAATGATGTGATGAGAAGATTCCTTAAAATAATTTCTCCCTTTTAAGATATTAGGTTGTAAAATTTTTAATATACAAAACAACATCGTTTTAACGACGTTGATTAAAAAAATGATACATGATCATATGACGTCAACTCCATTGTTTTTTTTTTTTTCGTTAAAATTGAAACCAAACTAAAAGTTAAGGGCTTTTTTTTGTCATAATGCCTATAGTTAAGGGTTTTTTGTCATTATGCCTATAAAATAAGTATGTTTTTGAATAATGGAAAAAATTTATGCTTATGAAAAAAAATACGACTTTACATCCAATTTTTATCAGTAGAATCCTGACCATTGGTCTGATCACTTGTTTAAATTTGAAGGTCTGTTCGAAAAGTGAAAGTGTTTAAATAAAAATATAGACTCGAAAAATGTGCTTGAACAAAAAATAAAATCCATTTTGAAATGGGTTGGGCCTTGGGTAAGATTTTTTGTCCCGACCCAAATTTGCGTAATTTTTTTATGGTTGCTTACTACTGTTTTGCAATTGTTTCCTGTCATTTTGCTATTATATTAATATTATTTTATTGTTATTGTTTGGATATTGTATAATTATTATTTTATTATTAATTTTACTACTATTTTAGAGGCATTTGTTTGTTAAGTTACAACTATTTTAATGTTATTTAAATATAAAAAACTTTTTTAAATATATTTTTAATTTTTCGAGAAACATTTATTTCAATGTTTTTAGTCTTTTTGATGTATTATATTTTTTAAATTTTTATATAAAAATAATAAATTTTTTTTTGATATGGGTGGACCGGATCAAGAAAGCTCGAGTTTATTTTTTTATTTGGGTCGGATTTGAGCAAAATTTTAAACATATTTTTAGAGCTTAAAATTTTGCTTTGGCGCGGCCTGGACCGACCCATAATCAGGTCTATTTTGAAATATTTTGATAAAATATAATACTAAATAATAAAATATAATAATTTAAAAAATATATGTTATTTTAAATTCCGAAAACATGATATTTTTCATGTATTAATATTTGATGACATAACTCGTAAAAATTCAATAACCCAAAAGTTAAAACCTTATAGATTTTGGACTTACAATTTCTCTAATTGTTTTATGGCTTCCTTAAAAATTACTATGCAAAAGACAATGAATCAAATAATTATTCTTTTATTATATAATTAATTTATTAAAAACTATTAGAATAGAATTAATAATTAAAGCATTTATAAAAATTATTTATTTAAAACTTTTATATTTTAATGAAATTATGTTTAAATCAATATTATCTAAATCGAATTGAATTGATTAATCGAGAGATATAAAATTGGTTCATCTGTTTTTATATTTTTAATCATTTTTATTTTTAAATAAATTATTTTCTTTAAATCATTTAAACATGATTCAATTTCAAAATGTTTAGGGAATTTTTTTGGGGTTAAATTCTGGGTTAGGGTTCATTTTGCACTTGTGTGGCATAATTAATTATTTATTAGGGTAAATTATTAAAATAGTCATTTTTATTTTTTTTAGGTTACATTTTACTCATTTATGTTTGAAATGTTACGTTTAAATCATTTACCTTATCGCGTTGTAATATTTTAGTCACTCAGCCATTAACACTGTAACGTTAAGGTGATGTGATACATTAAATAATCATTTCAAACAAAAACTTTAGATTAATTTATACAATCGGTCCCCATATTTTTTGTTTTAAGTAATTTAATTTTTTCTTTATGTTTTTTAACTTTTTTTTATTTTTCAGTCTCTTCTGCTTTTCCCTCTGTTTTGCCCCCTTCTTCATTTTTTTAACATAGTTTTTCTATATTTTCATTTGTTAAACTAGTCCTTATACTTTTATTTTTTTGAAGAATTTAATTTTAACAAATGGAAAACATAGAAAAACTAAATTAAAAGAAATGGAGAAGGGAGGAAAACAGAAGGAGAAACAGGAGAGAATGAAAAATAAAGAAAAAAGGAAAAAAAGAAAGTTAAAGGAGCATAAAAGAAAAAAATTAAATTGCTCAAAATGAAAAAAATATAGGGATCAATTATAAAATTTAACCTAAAATTTTCGTTTGAAATAATGATTTAACGTGCCATATCAGCTTTCCATTACTCCGTTAACGTCAATTAACGGTTGAGTGACTTAAATGTTACAACATAATAACATAAGTGACTAAAATGTAATATTTCAAACATAAATGACTAAAATGTAACATGAATCAAACAAAAGTGACTATTTGATAGTTTACCCTAATGGTCTGCATAAGAGTTGTTTATTTAAGCGTAAGTATATTCCTAGAACAACTGGGGCAAAAGGAGCGCGAAAAAAAAAAAATCCTTTCTGCTCAGTTAAAATGAAGGATTCCAGTCTGAATCTCCCATTTTTCTCTTCATTTTTACGGTAATTCACTTCGTAATAAATATATTAGTTTTTCTTTTAAAATGCCAGCTTGAATTCTCATTGAAACTGTTAGTCAGGAATTACGATTTTTTTTTAATCTTAGGTTTTCGTTTCTCTTTGAATTTCGATTATTTGTGCGTATGTAACGAAGAAAGATGCTGTTGAATTGCTTTTAAATGCATACCAACTTTGTGGCAAAAGTTACTTAAAAGAAAAAAAAAGTTAAATATTGGGCAGTATTAAATTACTTTTCTTCAAACCTATTATTTGAAGAAGAACACCTCTTATGAACTTGGAAAATCCATTGAATGTTTTAAAAAAAAATAGCTGCTTGCAAGCTTTGTGTGTGTGTATAGTTTTACTATTACTTTCCCGCACAACCATCATCTCTATAATTCGCAGTCATGGAACCCAAAGTCATAAATTTTTGACATATAAATGGTTATTTAAGTATATTGGAGAGCAATAGATTCTGATTATAGTGAGCTTGCTGTCAATTACAAAAGCAGGTAGAAAACCTAATTTCACAATTGAATGTGCATTTCTATAAAGAAAATTACATAGCATATTGTTATTTTAGTTACCTTCATTTGTTAAAAACAGGGATTATGTTTGGTTAAAATCCACAAACGCATTAATTAGATATTTTCTTTTGGCACAAAGGATGCCAAGGCCTAGGAGGAACTAGGAAAGGGGAATTTGTAAATGCCAGGGATCGAACTGCTGACTCGCTGAGTCCATCTCCTAAAGGATTTTGGTGAACCATTTAGACTAGGCCCTAAGTTCATTAATTGAATATTTTCAATTCAGAATGTGAGTGTTCTCTAATGGTATATTCTTTACTTCTTCATGACTAGGATAGGCAAATGAGTAATTATGGTGACATTTGTACCATAATGTGTGCAATTGTCTTATTTATCATAGTGGTAATTGCATAGCTATAGACAAGGGGAAAAATGAACTCAGTGCAATCCTATTCATAACTTCTAATTTGAATTATTATGAAATGGGAAATTTGATTCCTATAGTCCTACAAAATTATCCTGGTGGATTACTTTAAGGTATGAACACAGCTGGGACTTGGATTTAATCAACTGTTTTTAATAGCTCATCATTTTTAATTATTTCTAGCTATTTAAAGTCATTGTCAATTGTGGATACAAATAAAATGACAGTTCAGTGGAATTTGGGATATCAGAAACTCAAACTAAAATGCTTTTCCTTTTGTAGTGAAATAGAAGCATTTTATGGAGTAACTAGTGAGAGACTAGAAAAGAAATTAAAACATTTTATGCCATTACTCAAATGCATTTTTGTGCTTCTATATGCATGCACATGTAGACACATGGTAGTGGTGATGCTGATGGTGTTGGTGTTGAGGGGGAGGGGGTAGCAAAGAAAAAATGATGAAGTTAACATATGGACATTTTGGGTGGAAATGTGAAAAGATGGTTTGGATGGAGGATTATTTGATACATTTTGAAGGGAAGAAGAGCATAGTACATGGTATTATGTAATTAGGAAGGACTCTTTTAGAGAATCTGGGATGGAGTGAATGGAAAGGATTCATGTTAGGTTGAGCTTCGTTGAGTTGATTTGGTTTAGTAATGTGAAATTATGCCAGATTATTTTTGTGAAGTTTTGTATCTGCCCTTTGACTCTATTTAACAATGTCAAATAGGACTCCTGAAATCAAAATTTAGAAAATTGATAGTGAAGTCCTAATCCAAGGTAAAATTTGCCGGAAAAGAACATCCATCTTCGTAAACAGTACTAAATAGCTTTGTATCTTGCCCTTCCATTGCTTTTCTTGTTGTGTAACTTAATATATTTTTTAATCATTATCTTTTTTTCTTCCAATATTGGAAGGTACCAGAATATTTATCACTACCTATACAGAGATAAAGTCGCAATTGCAGCTTTCATTTACCATTAAGATGTCTGATTGGCACTGACTCATTTGCTTATCATTTTGCCTAATTTAGGTGACACTGTAATTACTCAACTTGTCCATGTTGAGCAATATGAATGGTGGAAAGTATGCACATTGATTTGTAGTGCCTTTCTTGACACTGATTGGATGAATAGTTGTTTTACTAACCATAGAGTATCTGAATCCAAAACGTAACGGATATGGGGCTGGTAAAGAATTCTACCTTTTAAACCTTTTATCTCAATATAGTTATCATATATTTGCTGTTGCTGAGTTATTATGTCTTCATTAAACATGTTCAAGTTTTATTTCTATATTCATTTTCAGTTTATTGAATTTAAAATGAATAAAGTTGATGTAGAAAAAAAAACATTAAAGATATTTTCCAATTGAAAAATTCAAGATAGATCACGGGCTTATCTTAACATTATAGGTAAGATATGCTTAATAAGTCCTTTTGTATTTTAAATAATGTGACATATCAGAAACATAAATTTCTAATTTCACTGTCTTATACATCAGTAGATGTTTAATAAAAATGCAATCTGGAATGGTACTGGTTTTTGGTAACAAGTATTTCCATCTATGTCATTTCTGTATGTCCGGCTGTAGTGGTGCTATTGGATACGCCCACCTATAAGTACATTCACAAGTATTTTAACCTAAAAGAATCAGGTGTTTAAGATATTCTCTGATTTTCTTTATTGGTAAATGTGATAACTTTTTCATCTTTTGTTTCTTCTTTCGTTTCTTTTCTTTTAACCATATAGTTTATCCGTGTATTACAGAAGCATAGATTTTTATGGAGGATAGGGAGAGTATGTTGGCTGCACTTTTTGGCATGGATGAGGACCAAAGGGAAAAGGAGCAAGAGAGGTTGATTTCAAGGAAAAGGAAGAGAAAGGGAATCCCGAGGAAACTTGTCCTCTGTAATGAAAAGTTATCAACCTCTGAATCTTTCCATCGCAGCCCTGCTGAATACTTTTCAAATGAAGGTAAATCGGATTCTGGCTTAGACTGAGCAATATTTATTTCGATTAGGATTAACATGAACCACGCTACAAATTTAATCTATTTCTTGGTGAGACTATACTAAGAAAATAAAAAGATTCAGATGATAGAATTACTGGCATACATATATGGTTAATTTTTACTTTTTAAGTTACGATTTACAAGGTCTATGTGTTATTTTCACACATGGATTATCATATTTGCAGAGCGTTTCGATCTGAACAAAATTGGGGGAGATTTTGTTCCCTGTTCATTGATTGTCTGTTCTGGGGAGGTAAGTCATGTATAAGGCTACTTTACTTTTAACGCTATTATGTTAAGAATTTTGTTTACTTATTAAGATTTATACAAATTTTGTATGGAATTTTCTTTTAAATGAAGGTTATTTACGAAGATGATGACAACAATTTTTTATGCTTGCAGGACATAATCTCAAAAATAACTTCATTTGTTGAGAGTTGTTCTTGTAACTGTTACATTGCTTCTGCTACCGGATGTGTTGCTAAAGCTAGCATTCTTGAATGTGGTACGGCTTCTACACATGAGGTGAGATCTCAAATCATACCATTTCACTGTAGATTCAAATACTAATACTGTATATATGCATTTGAGTTTATGCACGTTAACAACTAATTTCTTTCTCCAAGGTGTTTCATCAAGTGCTTTATATTTTTCTTATGTGATACTGTAGTTTGTGTATCTATTGTCTGATTGAATTAATCAATAACCTTTCCTTGGCGATAATTTTCAATTTTATTATTGTTTTAAAATTTAAACTTAAGAAAATTGGATGGTGATTCGTGTCTATGCTAGTCTATTGAGGCAAAGTATTAGACTGATGCCGGCTTGGATTACTTGCAGGATTTCAATAATTTTCTTGCTAACTAGTCAGTTATTCCCCCCCCCCCTCGCCCGAAAAAAAAAAGTTGCTCACCGACTTGGTTTTGCTGTTCTACCCCCATCTCGCTTTACTCGCTTCACCAAAAGCAAAAGTTTTGTATGTTTAAAACTATTTTCCTATAGTTTTTCAACCTTTTCTTTTTCCCTTGTTCTCTATTTTTAATTTGACTAGTATTTTAATACAAATTTCTGTTCCCTTTTTTCTTCCTCTTATTTAATTTAATTTTTCTCTCTTTTCGATGCTATGCATCATCTAAGGAAGGTGCATTGAGTCTAAATTTGCAGCTTGCCCACTCCTTTGGGCTGGCTTGATTGACCATCAAGCCAAAAGCCCTATGGTTAGTGCACTTGTGTATTTGGGGCTCCCATGCTAGTTGTAATGTTCGTTTGGTACAATTGTTGGGCTATACATTTTAGGAAACCTATCCATCCCTGATAAAGCAGGATTCAATTTCAGTTCTTTGGTAAGCCACCAAAGAATTTAGGAACTAAGCTCACTGGCACCTTCCCATCTAGTTTAATATTGATGGGGGCTAATTAGAAACCATCAACTAGTCTTGATTGGATTTTGTGGTTCAGATATTGTAACATTTGTAATGTTTCTACATTGTTTTAACTCCATCTTTTGCTTGATTTCATGACAGGGCATGTAGCATGTTAGGCATTACAAAGTGCTATTTTTTCTCTCTCATAGGGAAACACCTGCGTATGAGAATTCATAGATGCTCTCTAGTCATTGAATGGGGAGAGAGAAAGGAAAACCTAACATTGTAATAGGGAGGGGTAGAAAGAATAATGTAAGGAATGTAGCCTACATTCGAAACACTTCAATTTATGCTGTTATTAAAGTAGTATTCATGGTGAGGTTTTTTTTTTTTTAAAACTGGTCATGAGTGTGTTTATTTCACTTCAAATACTTGCACATTTTTAATTGGTTTTTGCGACTGCAACTTCTTACATTTTTATATGCCATCTTGAAGGCAACACTATTTAAAACCAATGTTAGAAATATTACAAAATTACTTCTTCTACTGAAGCCAATTATATCTAGCTGTCAAATGGAGTAAAGAAAATATATTTAATGCATGGGGTCAGGGTGTGGGAAGGAATTATAGGAAAGTGATATTTGTCAATTGAGTTACCGTTTGTTTCTTATAGGCTTTCTGCTGGCCTGCCTTATTTTATGGTGCTTAGACCATCACTGCTTCTATCAGAACATTTTTTGATAAAATGTTGTATCTTTATGTTTGCAAGTGTTCTTGATATAACAAGTGATTGGCTCATTGATTATCTTACTTTTAACGAGTACCCAGGATTTCCATTTATCATGATCCACTTGTAATACTCCTTTAGACTAGTCAGCCAGAACAATGCAGTTGACTTGCAGTGGCAATACATTAAACTTGAGGCATGAGAAGTTGCTTGTCTTTCTTGTCTGGAACGAACTAAGTTGTGTGTATTTTTTTGCTGATAACTAGTGCAGGATCCACTCTTCATATCTAATTTTCTCCGGTAAATGATGCAATGCAATGGCTTCTACCAGTATTAATACTAATGCTTCTCGCTAACAAGCATAATGTAACTGCACATTAGTTGGCATGGTATTTAAGTAGGCCTTTATTCTTGCACACTCATCTTTGTCTTACTCTTCATAGGAAAATGTGTTAATTTAACTGTTTCCTCTTTTATTTTTTTTTTCCTTTTCGTAGACCAAAATACTTCCTATTATTTTTCATGGCTTTTCTTGAACTATTGTTACAGGTTATGAGAGAAATGATAAATATGATACCACTTCTTTATTTTTTTTTTTCAGTTATGTTTTAATCTTTTATCATCTTCTTCTGGACTTGATTACACAATCTTGTTGGAGATAGTGAGGCTTCTAAATTCTCATACCACAGTTTTGCTTTATCCTTCGAAGCACCGTGTCGCTTATCTGATGACTGCTGGCTCTGACAATTTCTTCATTTCCCTTGCAGGGATCATATGAAATAGTATCGCTGACAGGGCATGTCTCCATGCCCTTAAACCTTGGACGCAGTAATGGCTATGGAATTGTGGTCATTTTGGCAGCCAAAAATGATTCTCTGTTCGGGGGCTATGTTTCTGGACCTTTGATAGCAAAAACTAATGTTCAAGTAAGGACTTGATTTCCCTGTTGGTTTATTATATCAGCAGTAGGAAATTCAGTGTTGCGTATGAATAAATTTAAGGTATAATGATAAATTTAGTTTTTAATGTTTAGGTCTTTTTGTTAATTTGGTTATTATTATTATTTTAGCTAAACTAAGTTTATCAATCTTTTTAAAAGAGTCAATATTTAACCAACTTTTTTTAGTTGAATTGCTATTTTTATCAGATTTACATATTAAAAAGTTAAAATTTTAAACATGACAACCCACATGACAATCCATGTGTACTTTATATTAATTTTTTTTGAATTTTTATGAACTTTATATATATATATATATTGGACATTTAAACTTTTTATTTTTTAATATTTTTTATAAATTTTAAATTATTTGTTGGATATACAAGATAAATAGTATCATGTCAACATGAAATATACATGGGCTTTCATATGGGTTGTCATACCGTCAATTTTTCTATTAAAGTGAAGTGATTGACTCTTTTTTAAAAGTTAATAGTTAAATTTAGTTAAAAAATAAATAAGAGTCAAATTGATAAATTTGACAATGTTGAGAGACAAATTTATTATTATGCTTATATTTAAGTAGATATTAGATTATTGGTAAAAAGACCTCGAAATATTGAGCAAATTGGTTACTTTAAAAAAATATAGTAATTTAATCTTTGTCAATTTCAAAATTGAGCATACAAGGACAACTAATCACATGATTAATGTTTTTAGTCAAATTTTACATAGTTCTTATTGCTATAATAATTTAGCTCTAAAAGTTTACACATTTTGTATATCTTATATACACTCAAAGCTAAATTTTTTATATATTCTTTTAATTTTTTATATTTTAAAAAATTTTATACAATTTTTTCAGACATTTTTTTTTTAGATTAGGATCAAATTAATCGAATATGCAAGCATTTAGAGCTTAATTTGTTATTATATCAATAAAATTTATGTACATTAGATTGAAAACGTTAACTGTATTGATTAATTGTCTTTAATTGTTCATTTTTTAAATCGGTAGAGATTAAATTGCTTCAAATTCAAAATTTTTTTGCAAGGAATTAATTTGCTTAATATCGAAATTTAGAAACATTATTGTAGTTGAAACATAAAAGAAAGGAAAAAGAAAAACTTCTTTATTTAGTGAAGCATTATATTTTAGATTGTCCAATATGAACTTTTATTCCGTACAAAAAGAATTTTCTTTTCCCTTCCTAATATTCATAAATTCAGTTTCATCATAATAAATGTGAAATGCTTGTCTTATGGAAATTAGATATAAGAAAAGTTTGAGAGGAAATTTTAGGTTCCATTTGGTTTTCATTTTTTTAGAAAATGGAAAATATTGAAAATAGTGTTTGGTTGAAAATTTTAAAATTTATTTTTAGAAAATGAAAATATGTGAAAAAAAAAATTTCATTGTTTTCACTGAAAATATTTTGTAAAATTGAAAACAAATGTTTTTTTAGCAGTTATTAAATAACAAATTTGTTACTCTAGTTCAAATCCATATAAATGTTGATATATTATTTATTTTATTTCTATTATAGTAAAATAGGTACCAATATATTTATATTATTAAAAAAATCTTATTTTTATTAAAAATACCCTAAATCCGTAATATAATAATTTTGTACAAATGTGAACATAGACAATTGCTGTCAAGTTGGAGTAAAGTCTTGATTGTTGAGAAGTACTAATGGTAGAAGTGTAGTACATAATCTGGTTATACTTTTTTTACTCTTGAACAATTTTATTATAGTTTTGGTCATATTTACTTTTTTTGACACAATGCTTAGAACTATTCATAGCTCCTTCTCAACTCATAAATAGGAGAATAATGCGTTTCAACACATTCGAACTTACATCCTCCTGTATTGGCAACAATGCTCATGTCAATTGAACTATGACTCAATCTACTAATCTGGGTTATACTTATAAAAGCTGTTGGAATTACTATATTAAACATTTAGTTATTAACATATTGTATTGAATGTTTTCCAGATTGTGCTGTGGAGGTTTACCAGTCCTGCAAAGGAAGCTTCAACGTCTGGTGCAGAATCTCCGGTGACCGAAATGGAGGTTTCTTAAATACTTATTACCCTAAGGATATATTAAGTTAAACTTGTTGTTTCTGGTGGGGGTTATTATCCTTCACTTCTCTGACTCTTTCAAGCTTGATGATAATAATCTTCAGTCATTGCCATAGACATGGTTTTTAGAAACTTGACTTCATTTTGGATCGTTGCGAATAAATTCAACTTTGGATTTGGTACTCTTAATTTGGGTTATCCCTAAGCAGCTTGGGTTTTGCTTTTTGTTGAATGGTATTTTGTTTAGGGGGTTTATATTTGATACTGTGTCAAATCAATCCCATATATATTTGGGTAAATGTCTCTCGTCTACCATTTCCGATTTCCGATTTCCCCCTTTTTTTTTTTTTAGATTGTCTCATGTTTTGTTTGGAAACTTGGGGAGTAATTTGAATCTTGAATCAGATTGGACCAGATCGATCTGTTAGTTTGGAAATCGATCGATATGTTAGTCTGAACAAAGGGGTTGAATCGGGTGGACTGTAAACAAAATCTTGCTTCTTAAAAGCATAGTTGTTGAAATCGGATCGGATCAGATCGATCAATTGATTCGAGAATCGAGTTGAATCAATTAGATTGTGAACCACTCTGAATTGGGATAAAAATTGATTTGAATTGATGGTTGAATTAAGTTTTTATAATTTTTATTTCATTGAAATTAGATTGAAAAATATTATAATTGATTTATTAAGTAATTAATATTATGATGTATATATTTATGGAATATATAAATTCAAAATATTAATATTATGATATATAAAAGTATGGAGAGAAATTTGCTTGCACTGTATTGGTGTAAAATTGAAATAGTTTTACACCGCTATAATTGGATTTTTCCCTCATAAAATATATAAACATAAATTAAAATAAAAATTATAATCGAATAAAAAATATATAACCATAAATTGTAGTAAAAATTATAAGACTCAAATATAAAGTATCTTTATTTTCACATGTCATCATTATTATTATTAGTGGTAGTAATAGTATGATTATCATCATCATCATCAAGCCATGTTATTATTATTTTGGTTTTAACAAATATTCAACTTAAATTATAATATAAATATAATAAAATAAATATTATGATATATGGAATATAAAATTTAAATATTTTTTTAAATAATTAATATAAATTTGTAAAGTTTAATTTGAGTATATAAATCATATTTATCTTTTATAGTTAATGTAAATGAGGGTAAATTTATATTTATTTTTAGATTTTTTATTTTTTAAACATATGTTGAGATGGTATGTCACGTCAATACACTTGTCCACATGGGATGTCATATATTAGTTTATCGTCACTTCTGTTAATTATGTTAGCATCCGTTAATGATTAAACTAGTCAACAACAAAAACTGTTAATGATTTTTCTTTTGAGTGTAATAAGAGCTCAATTTGGATACAATTTTTTAAGTGCCCAATTGATTTTTTTTTAATTTTTTAAGAGTTAGTCCGCTCGAAAAGTAAGAGAGTTTGAGTAAAAATATAGGCTCGAAAATGATTTCGGACAAAAAATAAAGTTTATTTTCTAAATAGGCCAAGCCTTGGGTAGAATTTTTTTGGCCTAGGCTCAGCTCAACCTGAATCAACTGTTTAGCTATCATTTCGCTATTATATTGCTACTTTTTTGTTGCTATTATTTGGATATTGTATAACTCTTATTTTATTGTTAATTTTGCTACTATTTTAGAGACATTTGCTTGCTAAGTTGTAATTATTTTAGTGTTATTTAAGTATAAAAATATTTTTTAATATATTTTCAATTTGTTGGAAACATTTATTTTAATATCTTTAGTGTATTTAATGTATTATATTTTTTTAAATTTGTTTTTTATAAAAAATAATCTAAAAAAATGTAATATGAGCGAGCCGGATCAAATTCGAATTTAACATTTTTAATCTGATCTGAACTTGTATAAAATTTTAGGCCCATTTTTTGGATCAAACCTAAAAAATAGACCTAAAATTTTACATCGATTTGATCCAAATTCGATCTAAACCATGATCATGTCTAGAATTGAAGGACCAAAAAGAAAATTAAATTTTTTAATAGTTTTCTTTACTATATTTTCACTTTTGTAAAAACCTCAAATTTAGTCGACACTCGTCATGGCTTCTGTTTCAAACCTCAAATTACCATCATAAATTAATTAGTTGATTTTTGAGGGTTTCAAACCAAGGTACTTATAGGTCTTTTTTTTTTAATTATAAAAAGAGAATAAAACAACGTGATTAGTGCGACTCGAATTCAAATAATATTTGAGACGGTGAATATCTTAATCATTAAACCAACACGCAAAATTCTCCTTGTATTCTTTTTAACTTGTTGCAAGTGAGAGCTATTGATTGAAGGGTTTTGCCTTCTTTCTTTTCCACAAGAGATGAGGTTTAAGGAAAAAAATAGTGTTAATTTTATCAATTTTTCTTGTATTATAAAATATTTTCTTTTTCACAATTTTTATATTTAATGAATTCTCATTTTTATATAATAAATAAAACACATGTCAATTTATAAGAGGTTATTCGCCTCATTAAAATATAAATCATGTTAATATTTTTGGATTTATTTGTGTAATAGAAAATAAGATAAAATACTAATCCCCACAAAAAAAAAGTGTCAACTTGGGAAATGTGATCAACTTTAAGGGTTAAAAAAGAGATAAATATGTAATGTCATATATGAAATTTTGATTTGATTTGATTTTCACAAATCACTAACTAAACTATCGAGTTAGTACTATTTTACGTTGATGTATTGCATACACAAACAATTATATTAATCCAATATGAAATAAAAACATGTATTCATTTCTTTTAATGTGTATAATTAAATCAAAATCAAAGTTTCATATATGCATATAAACCCCAATTCAAGTTTCATGTGTATAATTGCATTAAAAGCAAAATTCATATATCAAATTGCAAATTAGTTAAAGTTTATGTACAAATTTGATATTTATCTCTTAAAATAAATATTTTTTTTTATATCTAACAGAAAGCTTCAAATAGCTTTACTTAAGTTGTTTCTTACAATCTTAATGCCCAATTTATCATCTAATAATAACCTCCTCATATGTTTTGAGGGATTACAATTGTAATTAAATTGACATCGGTTGAGGAACACGACTTTACTAGACAATCCGCAGCTCTATTCCCTTCTCTATATATAAATTACATCTCGACCTCTTCAAACTATTGATGCATTAGCAAAGTTTTCTTTATTATCGTCAATGATAGCATACCTCTCAATTCATCCTAAAATTAGCAAGATTAATGTAATCTTTGCTACCAAAGTAAAAAAAATAAATGAATGAAATAATATATCTAGAAAGTAATGTTTCATTTGGTTTAAAGAAACAAAAGTCATTTTTATTTTCTTAAAAAATGAAAAAGATTGAATAAAACGTGTTTAATAAAAATATTAAAATAATTTTTTAAAAATAAAAATATGCGATAGAAAAAATTGAAAAGGAGAGTTTTTAAATTTATTTTTTTAGCAATTTTATTATAAATTTTGATCATATCTGTTCTTTTTGACACAATATTCAGAACTACTCATGATCCTTCACAACCATAAATAGGAGGATAATACGTTTCAATACACTCAAACCCACTTCTTCCTATATTGACAATAATACTCATGTCAATCAAATTAAATCTCAATTTGCAAGAATTTTTAAATATTAAAAGCTTGACTTTATTTGAAACTCATATAAATGCAAAAGATATTTTTTTTTTCAATAACTTTTAAATATCAAACATATTATCTTGATTTTAGTCGGTTTAAATGTAACGTTTTCCGATTCCTTAACAAAAAACAGATACCAAATATATTTTTTATGTTTCCATTATCGAAAACAAATTTTATTTTTATTTACTAAACATATTTTTTAATTTTCAAAAAATACAAACTCAATTTAAAAAAATAAAAATGTTTTCAAAAACTAAACCAACCTAGAAACAATCACATTGATTTGGTGATTAATCCAATTGATTAATGAGTATCTTGTAGTCAGTGTGAATTATGATAATAAAGGATTTTGTAATCTTACCATTCTAGTCCATATCACTATAAATTGATTGATCCTTCTACTTCTATATTGAAAAAAAAAAAACTCTTGGTTACTTGAAAATATGATGAGAAATCTCAAGTTCATGGCTCTTGTTTTCATGTTATTGGCTTCCATTGTGGTTGAACATGAATGTAAGTCAACTAAACCAATCTTTCTCCCATAATTTATTCTATTTAATTATTAATATTGGTGTTTGAAACACAGGTCGTAGCATGGTTGAAACGGGCATAAAGCTTGGACCATGCATCCTGCACCCTGAATGCACCCCCAATGTCGCCTGTTGGTGCTGCTTGGGCGACCCCAAAAGCGATGTTGGTATCAAAAAGACGTCTGTCTCCGCCTTTGCTGATCTTTGCCACCTTCCACCTCTCAAAAACATGTGTTCTTATTTATATATCATCAATAAATACAGGGTTTTGTTTTTACTTGAATATCATGATGTTGGCTACCCAGATTTTATGACATAAACTCAAGTGCTTAATAGTTTAAACTAGCTTAAGTTATTGTCTGTAGCTCTCCAACAGCAAATGTAGAATCCCCCACCTGGTTAAGTCTCCAAACCGAGCAGCGGATGTTACAGTAGTCTTATGTTATATCCATATCCTCCTCGGCCTCCACTTGTCTAAAATTGATTATGGCTGTGCATGGTCAAATTGGCTGACTGACCACTTGTCTAATTTGGCTGCCATATTAGCATTGATTACATTTGACATCATTACTGACTTTTGCCTTGTTCCCATGTCAATGAGCATGGATGCCATAGTATCAACATCATATGGTTGCAGCAACAGACTCAAAATTAAAGGACGAACCATTCAAGATTGCTGAGATATGCTCAATACATGACATTTAGCATACAAAGAACATTTCAGATTCATGACTTTGGTTATGGAAGAAGAGGTCCGAGATTAGGTAAAAATACTAGGACTAACCATAAATAGCAGCCAAGAAGCAAGGACTTGGCATCACAATTTGGGATTTCAAGATTGATCCTCTAGTTTTTTAGCAATATAAGGTATAGTAGCAGGTTATGTGGCTAGTTCATTATCTACTATTGTTACACGTTAGCAAACAAATTGTATGTGTTGGCATCAAGAATGATCTGTCTAACTGAAGCTAAAGCTCCCATTGCCACTAATGCTGATGATGCTACCGCTATCTATGTGTTTGCCCAGAATACGATGCTCCGTCTTGATGGCTTGAAAGTGAGATTATATAAAACCATGGGCAAAATAAAGTCTAGAGGGATAACTCCAAATGCTCCTAACAATGCCATAATATCACCAAAGAAAGGGAACATTGCGGCAACTGTAGTGCCAATTATCACTGACAGCGATCTTAAAACCAATCTCGGCATCACGTTACGTGCAGAGAACTGATCCATCTTTGGGTTTGCAAACCATTTTTCAAATACTTCATTTGTGGGTTGCAAGTAAATCTGCAATGGACAATGGTCAAGACAATGCATGAATATTTGTTCAAATGGGCTGATATAACCAAACTAAACAACGGACATGTTCCGGTGCCTCCCTGACCAAGAACCACTCCTGGGAACAGGACATGGTGACTCACCACACAACAGTTTCGATAAGGAAACAGAATATATGGAAAACGAGCTCGACATTATGGATGGAGTGATCAACATCCAACTTTCCAAGGAGGAAAAAGAAGCAATAAGAGGCAAGTGGAGACCAAAATGAAATCCTTGACATCTATTAGAACTAAACACTCTACCGATAGACCAACATGAAATCTTTAGAATGATTTTAGTTGGTATTTAGAAGACAAATTCCAGAGTTCCACAAATAAAGAGTTCTTACCACAGTGATTGTAACCAGTTGCATGAGAGTGAAGATGTTGGTGAGCAATAGAAACCAAGGGGGCAGCAATGGCCTGTTTCCATCCATAAAATTTGAAAAAATTGATGGTTGAGATTGATTGCCAAATGCCCAATACCCAGAGATTGCCACACTTAAATATGAGCTAACTATCACACCAAAGCACACTCATAAATCTGTGAACATCTTCCCCTTCACCAGAGGAGCTATAGTTGCCTACAACAAATATTTTATTATTAAAACTCAACATAAAGCATATATAACAATTTGCAAAGTGAATGGTGTTTGGAAATTATCCTACTGCAAACAAAACTGTTAGAGTTGACAGGTAATCAAACTGAGTGTGAATAAAATAGCAATCACTGTGCCATGGAAAAACCATTGTCTTAGAATCAAATTCGCCCTGATCGGTGTAATCGTGTAGTGGACGTTGCCCCCCAAGTTAACACAGTACTTCAATATTCGTATACCCTAATAAAAAAGGTGGAACACAATTGGAATTGCTCCTCTAAGGAAATCACAATAGGAACAATTCCCAAAAAAGATTGGAGGGGTCACAGACGGTCCCGCTTAAAACCTAATCTTCTAGAAAAAAATTTTCTCTCATGTAATTTCGTAGAATACCATAATTTAGAAAACAAAGAAATTATTTTTTTCTTGTTGTGTTTTGTATAAAATGAGGAGAATGACTTCCTATTTATACAGTTTCAATTTTCAAAAATAGCAGAGAATTTTTCTCAACTGAAAATATTTTCTACAACAGTCAGAGAATTTTTCTGAACTGAAAGTATTCTGAAAATATTATTTTTTATTACCAACAATCCCCCACTAATGCAAAAGAAATGAAAACATGAGAAGAGAAATAGAGAAATTAGTAGTTTAAGCACTAGTATCTTGTGGATTTGAACTAGTACATAGTGAAATAAGTGATTCTTCTCTTCAACAAGTGAACGACTCTTGAACTTGTTAAGATAGGGGTTAACTTATGACACACACTAGTCTCGGAACCAATTTATGTTCCACGATAAATCAACATGTTTTAGCAAATACACCTCGGGATGCTGGTAAGTGCTCTAGAAAGATGGCCCAATGTCTTTCATAGAAGGTGGTTAGTTCTTCACATTTACGTAGGTGAGTTCATCAAGTCTATTTCAATATAGAACACCAAAAATAAGGACTATGAAATAATTAATAGCATTTTATTAAGCTCATCCTCTCAAATTTAAGTTCGGTGAATTCATCAAGTCTGTCTCAATATGACCACCCAAACTCTAGGATATGAATTCATTTAGAGTAATAAACTCAACCTCTCATGTCGATGAATTCATCAAGTCTGTCTCAATAGGACCACCAAAATCTTAGGATATGAACTCATTAAGAGTGAGAACTCAACCTTATGCATGTACATCATTCATCATAGGGATAAGTAGAATGTACACTATGAGTCTTTCCATGGTTTGGTTTGACCACATTGAACTTAGAGAACTAAGTTGGGTATCCACCATGAATTCCTCATCCATCGGGCTTAAGACCCATCCCCCTCGACTAATCAAGAATCACTTTCCTACTTAACCCTTTGGTTAGTGGATCAACTAGGATCCTTCAGATCCTATATACTTCAAAGTAAGTACTTCATTCTCCAATAAAGACTCCGTGAGTAGATTTCTAAGCCACTCAACCTCTTGCTCGACTCAAGCAAGAATTATAAAATTAGATTCTATCGTGGAGTGAGCAATACACGTTTATTTAACATACTTCCAAGAAATAGATGCTTCACACAAGGTGAAGACATACCCACTTGTAATGCTAACTTTATCAATTAGCTAGTTTGCATCATAGCATCCCTCTAGGACTGTAAGGTATCCAATAAATTACAAATTCCATGTTATTGTATTTTAATTTCAATGAAAACCATATGAGGAAGCTCAAACTCGATAACTAAATTACGAACCATGTCACACCCCCACTTATTGTGTCGATTCCCTCAACAACATGAAGTCACACTTTTTGTAACCTTGTTTCACCGAGTTGACATTTTAGTCTCAATGCGCATCAAACATAGACTCGAACTTGGTCTCATCTCAACTGTTGGTGTAGCCTTGTCTATACCCATTCCTCCACCAAAAATTTAGACTCAATGTCAACATACATAATCATTTGGTTACAACTTTTAGGAACCCTTAATGCATTTGCCCTTTGTAGACCGAATATTACCATGTCTTTGATACTCAAAAGGCATCCCTTTGAATGTGGCACCAATCGCACTCTTATGATATCCTATTGGATGCATCCCTCTTGACATGGTTTATGCCAACAGTTTCTTGCGACACCAAAAGTTCTCAACATGGAAAATTTAGACACTGTAACAGCCCGATTTTTTAGTGGTGTCGAAAACAGTGGTTTCGGGACCACAGCTTTGACGAGTCAAGTCCTAAATTTATTATTTTAATATTTCTGGTGATATATGCATTGTATGAATCATGATTCGAAAAATAGCCTTGATTAGATAGTTAATTGAATAGAAAGGACTAATTTATAAAAATGATAAAAGTATAAATGTTAAACTAGAAGGATCAAATGAGTAAAATAACCAAATGAATGTTAGTTAGTGGATTGACATGAGTTATATTAATTTTAAATAGGTTTAATTAAAACTAAAAAGTGGTTAATTAAACTTAATGATGAAAGTTCTAAAAATTACAAAATTGCCATTAGTATATATATTAATTAAAGAAAATTTTTTAAGTGAAATTTCATCATTTTCATCTCACCATCTTCTTCATTCGGCTAGGAGAGGAAGAAACTAGGGTTTTTGAAACTCAAACTTTGAGTGATATGGGTAAACAAACTTTGATCGTTTTTAGTAATTTTTATGTTTTTGAGTCCGTATCAGCTTAAGCTAGCTTATGCAAGGACTAATTTGTGAATCTATCAAATGTTAGAAAACTTGCCATTGTTGAAATTGCTTGTTCTTGAAAGCTTTTGATGTATTTGAATGTTTGATACTTGGGTTAAATTTTTGTGCAAAATGATTTTGGATGAATTAAGGTTAAAGGACTAATATGTGAAATTTATGAAATTATATGGATTGATGTGGAAATAGAGATTTGAATGGGTTGGATAGGTTCCCAAGAAAATTTGGATATGGTTAGTTGGGTGAGAGAATGGTTAATTAACATGATTTGTGTTGGAAGGACTAGATTCAATAAAAGGAAACTATTAGGGGTAAAATTATAATTTCTCAAAAAGGACTAAATTGTTTTGAATTACTAAATTATGTAATTTAATGTGAGAATTGAATGATTTGATTGTGAATGTAGATTACGATCGTGCTACCGACCGGGGAAAAGGGAAATTAGCAGATTAGTCCTTGAAGTCTTTCCTAAACTGCAATCCAGTCCGGTAAGTTCGTAGTGTAAATCTTTCTTAATATTTATTGTATATGTATATATGTTTTCAATGTACAGCAAATTGAAAGCATTCGGTATTGAAGATGATCGAGGAAATGAAACGCAAAAGATAGTAGGCTTTATGCCGTTGTAATAGTACCGATACGATGACTGGGCTACCGCATGTGTTGCGAGTCCTTGACAGCTCGTGTGAGCAGCATCGTGACTCGAGAAAAGAGATATGGATCCTATATGGATTACAGGTCCTACGATGGCTGGGACTTATGCTTTATGCATACTCCTGACAGCTCGGGTGAGCAGCATCGTTAGGAAAAAGTTTACAGAATAGATAGACACCGTACCGATGGCTGGGGTACCGCATAAGTTGCGAGTCCTCGACAGCTCATGTGAGCAACATCAGGTATTGGTAACAGAAAGTTAAGTACAGGAAGAGAAGTTGTAACTACTCTAGAGAAATGGAAACTACTTAGCTTGAATGAATCATTGTTGCCAACACCATGTTGGTATTCCTTAACTATTGAACTTACTAAGTTATAAAACTTACCACAAATATTGTTGTTGTTTTGTAGATCATTTTGCTGACTGAAAATCAGATCATCGACCTCACCTGAAATCATGCTATCGTGGAATCGTCGGTAGATTTTTGCATCACTTGGTCTTATGGCATGTACTAAGATGTTGTTAACCTTTGATATGGAACCAAAGATGTTGAAAACTTACTATCTTGATTTTGTAAATGCATGTAGTATAACGTTGATGCCTAGGCTCATAATGCTTGTAAAGACTTATAAGTTATATGTGTATTGTGATGTTTTAATGCATAACTTATTTTGGTTGTGTCTAAGGTATTACACTTGTGCCTTGGCGTCATTAATGAAATTCTGCATACTAGTTTCGGTAGAATTATTGCATGTATCGGTAGAAGTACAGGGTAGGAGAGAGGTTGTTCTCTGACTTGTATTGTATCGGTAGTTTAATTGCAGGTATCGGTAGTTCATAGTACTGATGTATCGGTAGTAGGTAAGCTTGTATCGGTAAAAGTTGCAGGGTATGAATTTTTGCTCTCTAGAGTTTTTGGTATCGATAGTTGCATGACTTGTAACGGTAGAAATCATACTTGTATCGGTAGAACTAGCATAGGTACTGGTAAAACTCTACACAGTTTTATAATTTTTCATTGAATTGACTACTACCGATACTTGACCATAAGGTACAGGTAGAAGTCCCCTAAAATGTTAGAAATACCATTTTTACCCTTGACAAAATTGTGTCATATATAGATATTGTTTTAAATTGGTTAAAATGATTTTTGTATTAATTAAAGATACAAATAGTCGGATAATTGTAAAAGATGAATAGTATAAAATGAATAGTAAACACCAGAATTCTAACTGGTGATAGTGTACGGAATTTGGGTGTTACATTTAGTGGTATCAAAGCTTTCGATTTAGCTGTTTCTTGGACAGTTATTGTTATATTAAATAATTTCATAGTAAATACCATATGAACCTGTGATAGCGTGATACAGATGAATTCGATCTAACCATAGTTTTTGCAGATAAAGTAAATATGCCTAAATCAGAAAGAGAAAAGACTAACGAAGTGAACAATAATGACCCAACAAATGATTCCGACGCGAGTCATGGGGTCCATATTATACCAATGACAGAAAGCGAAGCTAAAAACATGTTCTTCGACTTAATGAGATAGTGGTTCTCTGAGTTTATGCAGAATAATCGAGTGGTGCCACCTCCTCCTCCACCCCTAGTTACATAGCCCACAGCTCGACCGACGGCACCTCCTGTAATGCCTTCACCTTTTTCGATAATTGAACAAAGGCATCTTATTCCAACAGATAGGGTAAGGAAGTACGGGGCAGAAGAATTTCGTGGAAATGCTGAGGATTATCCGTCTAGGGCTATAAGTATTGGTTAGAAAACACTTTGAGAGTGCTGAATGAGATGGCTTGTCCACCTAAAGATTTCGTGTGATGTGCTGTTTCATTACTAAAGGACAAAGCTTACAACTGGTGGCAATGATTGTACAAGTGATACCAGAAAATAAAGTTACTTGGGAATTCTTTCAGACAGAGTTTAAGAAGAAATATGTCAGTAAGAGGTATCTGTATAAGAAGAAAATGAGTTCTTGGAGCTGAAACAGGGAAACAAGACAGTGGCAGAATACGAACGGGAGTTTGTCTTTCTTAGTAAGTATGCCCGAGAGATTGTATCGACTGATGAGGCCATGTGTGTTCGTTTTGAAGACGAGTTGAGTGATGAGATAAAGATGATGGTAGGTGGTTCAAAAATTCGACCATTTGTCGTACTAATCGATCGAGCATAGAAAATGGAGGAATTATACAATAAAAAAGACAGAGAGAAAATACTTCGGGATTTTGGAAAGAAAAATCCTACTCGAACTTTTTCAATGCCACCACCGAAGAAATTTAGAGATAGTGGAGCCCGTGAAGGAGTTTCTTTTAGTTTTCTGAGTAAGATTCGATCAGGACCACTAGTACCCAGATTTCAAAATTGGCCTGCTGACAGTGTGACAAGTGTTCGTAACGTGCCAACACCAGTGTGCGAGCATTGCAAAAGAATCCATTCGGGCGAATGTCAGTTGGTTAAAGGAGCTTGCTTTAGATGTGGAAATACTTGTCATTTCATGCGAAATTGTCCGATGAATACGAAAGCAAAAGATGATCGAAGTGTTAACCCTCTGGTCACACCGCAGAAAGGAAGACGCTTGGGGCAGAGTAGCGGTGCAAGTGGAAATTGAAATGAACATAAAGACAGTGGGAGTAGGTCAGAAGCTCGAACACCTGCACGAACTTATGCCATCCGAGCTAGAGAAGAGGCTATAGCTCTTGATGTGGTGACTGATATATTCTATATTTTAATGATATTATATGTGCTTTGATTGACCCAAGGTCAACTCATTTATATATTTGCACTGTTCTAGCCAATGATAAGAAATTAGTTGTTGAATCGACTAAATTTGATGTGCAAGTCACAAATCCTTTGGGTCATAGTGTCATTGTTAACTTGATATGTCGTAAATGTCCACTGAAAGTTCAGGGCTGTAAATTTCTTGCCGATTTAATGCTATTTCCGTTTATTGAGTTTGATGTGATTTTGGGTATGGATTGGTTATCTGAGCATGATGCGATAGTAAATTACAAGCAAAGACAAATTAGTTTGAAATGTCCGATAGGAGAAGTAATTACAGTGGAATTTGATAGATTGAATAGTGAAACTAGAGCGATTTCGACTATTTTGGCACAGAAGATGATACATAAAGGTTGTAAAGCATTCTTGGCATACATACTTGATACTCGAAGCTCGAGAATAGAATTGGATCAGGTACCAGTTGTTCAAGAGTATACAGATGTGTTTCCAGAAGAACTACCGGGTTTGCCGCTAGTTAGAGATATGGAGTTTGGTATTGACTTATTACCTGGTACTGCTCTGATCTCTATTCCACCTATAGAATGGCGCCGATTGAATTGAAAAAATTGAAAGCTCAGTTGCAAGAATTGTTAGACAGAGGATTCATACGATCCAATGTATCACCGTGGGGTGCTCGTGTTATTTGTGAAAAAGAAGGATGGATCGATGAGGATGTGTATAGACTACAAGCAGTTAAATAAAGTGACGATTAAGAACAAGTATCTGTTGCCTCGGATTGATGAGCTATTTGATCAGTTAAAGGGAGCAACTATGTTCTCTAAAATAGACCTTCGGTCAGGTTATTATTAGATGAGAGTCAAAGATTGTGATATATTGAAGACGACATTCAGAACTCGGTACGAACATTATGAGTTTTTAGTTATGCCATTTGGGTTGACTAACGCCCCCGCAGCATTTATGAACCTAATGAACAGAATATTTCAGCCCCAATTGGACACGTTTGTGGTTGAGTTTATTGATAACATATTTATTTACTCTAAGACAGTTAGAGCATACTCAGCATTTGACTGAGGTGTTACAAATTTTGCGAGAAAAGCAGTTGTATGTAAAATTCAGTAAATGTGAATTCTGGCTTCGAGAAGTTGGGTTCTTGGGTCACGTAGTATCTTCGGAAGGAATATGTGTTGATCCGAGCAAAATTTTAGCTATTCTAGATTGGAAGGCATCAAAGAATGTTTCTGAAGTACGCAGCTTCTTGGGATTGGGAGGTTATTACCGTTGGTTCGTAAAAGACTTTTTCATCATAGCCTTACCGATGACAAGATTGCTACAGAAAAACATTTAATTCGTGTGGTCTAAAAAGTGTCAGCAAAGTTTCGACCAATTGAAAAAGTTGTTAATTGAAGCTCCGATCTGAAAATGATTTTTGTATTGATTAAAGATACAAATAGTCGAATAATTGTAAAAGATGAATAGTATAAAATGAATAATAAACACCAGAATTCTAACCGACGACGGTGTACGGAATTTGGGTGTTACAGACACATTGACTATCCACAACTTAGGCCCTCTCAAGCCTTCCATGGTCACCTTATTCGGTGTGGCCATCTTGGCCAATCGCAACAAATACGACACCACCAAACTAGGTTCATCTCAATCTCAATTTTGGAATTTAATATCCATGCCAATTGAGCTACAACTTAATTGACTCAGTTTCACTATGCCTTCCAAGCCCATTTTGATCGCAAATAGCCCACTGGCCAACACAGATGAAGCCTGCAATCACTCTAGTACTACTTAAGGACATTCTTGCATTACTTAGGTGCTTTCAAACCGATTGCCTCAATACCATACCAACATATTTATAAATTCAGTTTTCCCTTTAGGATTTCATGATACCCTTGGTTTATAATCAAGTCCCGTAGGCTCAACTCTAAACTTGAAGCAAGTAACCCAGACTTAAACCGTTCGAGATATAAATCAACAAAGCCAAACTCGCATTCCAAAACCTTAAAGCCCCCATTTAGGTTACAAGCACGCGTTACCAAGCTTGGCTTCTTAATTTCCTGTAAGAGCATTTGTTGGTTCTAGCAACGAGAAATGAATATGATTCTTACGTTTAAACAGTAGTATAATTTGCATCTAAATTGTTGGAAGTATACTACTACAAAATAAAATTGTTAGCGCTGATAGGAGACAAAACTGAGTTTGAATAAAATAGCAATCATAGTGCCGTGGAAGAACCACCGCCTTAAAAGCAAATTCGCCCTGACCAATGTAATCGTGCAGTGGATGTTGCCCCCCAAGGTTAACATAGTACTTCAATAGTTGTACACCAGAATAAAGAAGGTCGACCACAGTTGTCTTTTCTCTTGTCAAGAAATAATAGTTGGAAAATTTCCAGGAAATATTGGAGGGGTCACAAACGGTCCCGCTTAAAACTTAATCTTCTAGACAAAATTTTCCTCTCGTGTAATGTCGCATAACACCAGAATTTAGAGAATAGAGAGAAATTGTTTTGCTCTTGTTGTGTTCTATATAAAATGAGGAGAATGACATTCTATTTATACAGTTTCAATTTCCAAAAATAGCAGAGGATTTTTCTTAACTGAAAATATTCTAAAAATATTTTTTGAAACAGTTAGAGGATTTTTCTCAATTGAAAGTATTCTGAAAATATTATTTTGTATTACCAACAATCCCTCACTAATGCAAAAGAAATGGAAATTTTTATAAACTTCAGAAGGGAAATAGAAAAATTAGTCGCTTAAGCACTAGTATATTGTGGATTCGAATTACTACATAGTGAAACAAGTGATTCTTCTCTTTAACAAGTGAACACATCTTAAACTTATTAAGATAGGGGTTAACTTATGACACACAACTAATATTAGAACCAATTTATATTCCATGATAAATCAACAAGTTTTAGCCAATACACCTCGGGATGCTGGTAAGTGCTCTAGAAAGATGGCCCAATGTTTTTCATAAAAGGTGGCTAGTTCTTCACACTTACGCAAGTGATTTTATCAAGTCTATCTCAATATAGACCACTCAAAATAAGGATTACGAAATCATTAAGAGCATTTTATTAAGCTCATCCTTTCAAATTTAAGTTCGGTTAATTCATCAAGTCCGTTTCAATAGGACCACCCAAACTCTAGGATATGAATTCATTAAGAGTAATAAACTCAACCTCGCATTTCGGTGAATTTATCAAGTTTGTCTCAGTAGGACCACCTAAATCTTAGGATATGAACTCATTAAGAGTGAAAACTCAACCTTATGCATGTACATCATTAATCATAGGGATAGGTAGAATGTACCCTATAAGTCTTTCCATGGTTTCGTTTGACCACATTAAACTTAGAGAATTAAGTTGGGTATCCACTATGAATTCCTTGTTCATCGGGCTTAAGACCCATCCCCCTCGAAGAATCAAGAATTACTTTCCTACTTAACCTTTTGGTTAGTGGATTAGTTAGCGTAGCAACCCAAATTTGGGGCTAATTTGGAATATTAATTAAATTAGAGACTAAAGTAGAATTTTAATAAACTTTAAGAACTACATTGAATTTTTTTAAACTTTTATAGTCAAATTAGGATTTTAGAGACTAAATTGTAAAACGGGTAGAGTTTTAGGCCTTCAATAAAAAACCCTAACTATTTGGGCCGCTTTTATGTAAATTACCCTTTTTTATTGATATTTAAACCCCTTTTTATTTAATTCAAAACCCTTAGCCTCCCATTTTATTTTTCTTCTTTCCCCATTAAATCGAAATCCTCTCTCCCTCTATCAACTTTTTCTACCACAATTCGATCAACTATCTCTCACCGTCTATGCGCCACGCCGCCTCTGTTGTTGTGCTATTTGTTGTGTCTTGAACTAAACCCTGCCCTTGATTTTGCCTTGCCATCGTCGTTTTGAGAAACGGTGGGTGAGACATTCGGCCTTCTTCTTTTGCACCGCCCTCCCTCATCCGCCTCGCTGCTTGGATGCCAATTTTACCATTGGTAAGTCGTTGCGCCCTTGTGAATCTTGTGTTAGGGCCATTTTGTTCGTCCTTGGTAAATGTGCCGCTTCGTCGGGGTCTAAGGTTGGCACCGTAAAAGGGTTAGTAAAACCTTAATTTTGGCTTGGTACAGAATAGAGTTGGGCCATCAACTATAGTAACCCTAAACAAAGACCCAATTTGTGAGCCCATTTTCCAACAAAAACCAAAGACCCATATGTGTGTGTGTGAGCCAAGCTAATGCCCAAACCAAGAAGCTTAATATTAGTGACCCAAGTATGTGAGTTAAGTCCAACCTTGTACCTAAAGACCCAATACCCAAGCTTTGACCCACTACTCGACTTGAACCACTGATGCTTGACCGACCTGATTGACCTGATGACTTGACTGTTGACCCAATGTTGACCCGTTGACCTAATTCGACCAGTTGATTGACCTGAACGATGATTGACCTAACCCATTGACCATTTGTCCACCCAAACAAACTTAGTCCCAACCCGAAACCGTTAACTTGACCAAACCTGTTGACCCGAATCGTTGACCGTTGAACTCGTACCGTTGACTACTGTTAACTTTGACTATTGACTTTGTTACGTACTTGGCATTGACTTGACATTTTCGACGCCTTAATTCCGAATTTGTAGTCCATTTTGTCAAATTTAAACCTGAAAGCGTCATTATTACTATTCATACTTTTGTACTTAGTATATTTTTAAGAAAAATGATAAGGGATTTGACTTAGATATCTGGTTGTGTGGTGTTTACGATTTCTGAGAACGACAAGGACCTCCTCCACTTTGTTAAACTGCCCTTGTACAAGCTCCGATAGTTATCACTTGAGTA
Organism: Gossypioides kirkii; assembly: GCA_005610355.1. NCBI lineage: Eukaryota > Viridiplantae > Streptophyta > Magnoliopsida > Malvales > Malvaceae > Gossypioides > Gossypioides kirkii. The sequence continues at coordinate 29,798,565 of CP032248.1, forward strand.
TTCGGTATTCGTATTGCATTATGTATATGACATTAATGTTATTGGATTGCGTATTAGTTAGCATTAGTGTGTTATTAGAGTGATTCATAGTATTTATACTCGATGAGGTTATTTCGTAGTCTGTAATGTATGACCCGGTATTAGATCTGAGGGTGGGAGCGTTCTCACAATGCTAGAGCTTCTTCTCGCTTGAGTGTGTGCTTTGTCTGTGCCACATATTGTTTTGTGTCTTTATCTGTGCTATATATTCGTCTGTGATATTATTGTGAGATGTGTTATCAATATGACTTTATTCTGTGTTGTGAAATGCATGCTGATTTTCCATGCGTATCTGTCAGAGTTGCATATTTTGAATATCATGTGTACTGAGTTGTGTACTCTAATTTAATATCATGAATTGTGATGAACTAAGATTATTGTGGCATCATGTCATTGTGTGTTCATGGGGTGGGTTGTATGGTTAAAGACGTGATTATCACCCATCTAAGCAGCTGATACTAAAACCACTACGATTGTGACAATTGATGGGGTGAGAGTTCTGGGGAACCTCTCTATTGTGTTGGGGTGCTGAAGATTGGGTTGCATTGCATTGTGTATGTGATTTTGTTTACATATGAGTTGTGACATACTATGTGCCTTTTAAAATGTTTTATGAAAATCTTTATGATATTTTGTTGTGTTTGTATGAACTTTAGAGACACATTAGGCTTTTTAGCTAATTCCCCTCAGTTTCCCTTTCAAATATTCTTGGACATAGGCAACTTGGTACTCGGAGGATCTCTCGATTTTATTCATCTTTTTATCAATTAGTATGAATTATTTTTAGGGTTTTACAGACTATTTTATTATCATATTAATTGGGGAATTGTGATATAAATTTTGATTTGAGATTTTTATATTTTGGATATACTTTTTAGTTGCATTTATAGATTTGATCCATATTATCTTTAATAAACTATATTTATCACGTTCAAACTTATAAACTTTTGAGTTTTTTTTAAATAATGGAAGTTGATTTGATTTAGTGTTACTTTATTTCAAAATTTTAATGTTTTTAAGATTTAAGTGGTTTCCTGAGGGTGAAATCACAATTGTGACTTTCTGGATCTGGTCATGTCTTTTAGGTCGGGTAAAGGGGGTTACAGCTAGGATCCTTCAGATCCCACATACTTTAAAGCAAGTACTTCATTCTTTAATGAAGACTCCGTCAGTAGATTTTTAAGCCACTGAGTGTCTTGCTCGATTCAGACAAGAGTTATAAAATTAGATTCCATCATGGAGTGAGTAATAAACGTCATTTAACAAACTTCCATGAAATAAATGCTCCACACGCAAGGTCAAGACATACCTACTTGTAAGGCTAACTTTATCAGTTAGCTAGTTTGCATCATAGCATCCCTCTAGGACTGCAAGGTATTCGATAAATTCCAACTTCCAAGTTATTGTACTTTAATTTCAATGAAAGCCATTTGGGGAAGCTCAAACTTGATAATTAAATTACGGACCATGTCACACCCCTACTTATTGTGTCAATTCCCTCAACAACATGAAGTCATACTTTTTTTAACCTTGTTTCACCAAGTTGACATTTTAGTCTCAAGTCCATTTTGAGCCTTCAAGGCCTAATGTTATGATCCATTCAACGCGTATCAAACGTAGACTTGAACTTGGTCTCATCTCAACCGTTGGTGTAGCCTTGTTTATGCCCATTCCTCCACCAAACATTCGAACTCAATGCCACCAGACATAATCATTAGATTACAACCTTAGGAACCCTTAATGGCATGACCCTTTGTAGACTAAAATATTACCATGTCTTTGATACTTAAAAGGCATCCCTCTGAATGTGGCACCAATTGCACTCTGTGACATCCCGTTGGATGCGTCCCTCTGGACGTGTTTTATGTAAACAGTCTCTTGACACACAAAAGTTCTCAACATAGGAAATTTAGACACATTGACCAACCACAACTTAGGCCCTCTCAACCCTCCATGGGTCACCCCATTGGGTGTGGCCATCTTGGCCAATCGCAACACATGCGACAGCACCAAACTAGGTCATCTCAATCTCAGTTTCAGACTTTAATATCCATGCCAATCGAGCTACGACTCAATTGACTTAGTCTCTCTAGGCTTTCCAAGCCCATTTTGATCGCAAATAGTACACTGACCAACACAGATGGAGCTTGCAACCACTTTAATGCTACTTAGGGAAATTCTTACATTACATACGTGTTTTCAAACCGATTGCTTCAATATCGTACAAACATATTTATAAATTCAACTTTCTCTTTAGGATTTCACGATACCCATGGTTTATAATCAAGTCCTATAGGCTCAACTCTTAACTTGAAACAAACAACCCAAACTTAAACCACTCAAGATATAAATTAACAAAGCCAAACCCACATTCCAACACCTTAAAGCCCCCACTTAGGTTACAAGCATGTGTTACCAAGCTTGGCTTCTAAATTGCCTGTAGAAGTATTCGTTGGTTCCAGCAGCAGTAAATGAACATGGTTCTCACGTTTAAACAGTTGTATAATTTGCTGCTAAATTGTTGGAAATATACTACTGTGGTAATGCTCAAAAGTAACATACTTTTGTATATTAATTATATATATATCGAGTATGATCCTACTAATTTGGGCTATTTATGGGTCTTTTATCATGTAGGGACTAAATTGAAGACAAAAGGAAATTTGGGGTAAAAAGCGTGAATATAAAAGAAGAACTGCTGAAAATGCAAAAGTGTGAAAGAATTGGGGAAAAAATTACAAGGAAGATATTTATTAGATATAAGACATTGTTTAAATTTAAATTCTATTTTTATGATTATTATTTAGGATTATTATGATATTATTTATATTTAATTTTAAATTATCTTTTAAGCATTATAATTTAGAGTTTAAATTGGATCTAACTAGGAAATTATTGTTTAGATTTAATTTTAATTATCCTTTTAGAGTTTAAATTGGATCCAACTAGGGATTTCTATGTACTATATAAATAGGGGATCGAGTGAAATGAATTATTCACTTCTAATTTTCTTTAAAATCCTCCATCTTTCAAAAAAAATTCTATTTTCATTAAGCTTGTGTATTTTTTCAAAAGCATGGGCAACTAAAACCCATCTAGTCGAAGGTTATCAAAATTCCTTCAAAAAAGTTCATGAGGCTTAGAACCCGCACTTACCCTTCTCAATCGAGTATTCATCACTTCTCCGCATTACGAGACTATGCTTTTGTTCATGTCCTTTCAAAAGTAATCTTTTCATCTTGTGTGAAGACGACCGCTTTGTATATTTTGAGAAGGTTGCACCGTTTGTTCGCTAACTTACTGCGTCAGATGTTGTCGAGCCAAAGAGACAAAATAGGTTGGCATTCGACATTGAGAAGTGATGATCTAGTGAAGACGATCCCACTGGAGTGACAGTTGGCTAGAGTTAGGTTCCTTTAAAATTGCAAATCTATAATTGGTGCTGGTGGTCATAGGCGTCCTCTTGCCCTATAACTGGCTTTTTCGGTCACAAGAAGAACCATCTAAAAGTCTATGATTGAACCAAGGAAGAATCAAGATAAATGGAGGTTGGAATTCCCGAAATCGAAAAAACCCTTTTCTCTCAAGACTTTTTATTTTCGTACTGTAATTTCAATTTATTAAAACCTTAAATCGTTCGTATTTTTAATTATGTTTATTTATTATATCTCCAGATTGAACACTTTTTTTGGGCACGACTACGGTCGGGATTTCGGTAGACAAGAATTTGTGTCAGTCTAGTGCTTAAGGATTTGACTCTACTTCCTTATACTATTATTTTTCGATATTTTTAGGGATAAGTTATATTTGGTGCTTCCAACGACACATCAAATTTTGGCGTCGTTGGTGGAAACTGGTAACGTACTAATCTTGTTTCTTTTTCTTATGACCAGATCTGCTTTAGGAAATCTTGTGTTCCAGTTTGATCCAGAGATTGAAAAGACTGCAAGAGCTAATTGAAAGGAAACGAAGCCACGTAAAAGTTAGTCAGAGGTCGTAAAAACGAAGGATAGTTCACCATCAGAAGTAGAAGACGACGATGAAGTCGATTCTAGGGTTAATGAAAACCCTACTCAAACACTGAAAAACGAAAAAGTAAGAGTCAATCCACTAGAAGAAGTGCCTAATGCTAGGGTTAACGAAAACTCAAATTTGGCACAACCATCTATGGCTCAAACGATTTGTCAAATGGTCGAGGCTCCTACAGATCAATAGTTGTTATACATTGCGTTTCCTACTGTGGATGCTAATTTTAAACTTAAGTCAAGGTTAATCCAGTTGCTGCTGACTTTTGGTGGATTGCAAAATGAAAATCCACATAAACATCTAAAGGAGTTTCATATGGGTTGTCTTAGTATGAAACCTCAGGGGGTAACTGAAGATCAAATCAAACTACGCGCTTCCCTTTTTCCTTAGTAGACTCTACTAAGGAATGATTATTTTATCTGCCTCATGAATCTATCACAACTTAGGTTGATCTTTCCCGTTTGTTTCTTAATAGGTTTTTCCCAGCATCGCGTGCAGTCGAGTTAAGGAAGAAATTGTTGGAATAAGGCAAAAAGATATGGAGTCTCTTTACGACTATTGGGATCTATTTAAGTACAAGTTGCCCAAAACATGGGATAGCAGAACAGTTTCTTCTCCAATACTTCTATGAGGGCCTGAAACCCATGAAGATGAATATGATAGATGTCGCCAGTGGAGGAGCGTTAATCAATATGACTCCCCAACGGGTAAAGGTCTTGATATCCACAATGGCCGTAAATACTCAGTAATTCTGAGCCAATCCTGAACCTATTAGAAGGGTTCACCAGCTAAGTAATTTAACCTTAGAAGTTAAAGTTGATAGACTTACTAATTTCATGAATTCTTTTTTTGCAATAAAAACAAGATCGACCCGACTATGCGAAATTTGTGTAGAATCTGAACAAACAACAGACGCATGCCCTAGTTTGTATGATGATACTATATCTCAATTAGATGCTGTGGGAAACTTCCTTGGACCACCCTAGAGATGATATGACCCTTACGCCAATGCATACAACCCAGGATGGAAAGGCCATCCTAACTTAATTTATAGGGAGAATCCACGGTATAACCAACCATACCAAAATCAGTTTCCACAACAAACGTAAAATTCAGGTACTTCTCTAGAAGCCATGATAAATAAATTAGCAAACAATACACTTGATTTTAAATAGAAAATAGAGGCATCTATAAAAAGAGTTGACCACATCAATTGAGAAATTAAGCACACAAGGAAGGCTGCCATCACAAACAGAACTCAACCTAACACAAACGCAAATGTAATGATGCTACGAAGTGGGAAATTACTGGAACCAAATCCTGGCAAAAATCTTGGTCAAGATTCCACCTAGGAAAAACAAGAGAACGACGAACAGGTCCAAATGAAACCTCTATTTCCCAAAATTCAACCCCCGTTTCGAAGACTGTTGAAACAAGATTAGAAAGGTAAGGAGAAAAAAAGAGATCCTCGAAACGTTCAGAAAAGTCAAGGTAAACATATTGTTGTTGGATGTAATTAAACAAATTTCACAGTATGCCAAGTTTTTTAAGGAGCTTTGCACCAACAAGCGAAAATTGATTGGAAACAAAGACGTAAACGTTGGTGAGAATGTATCTGCAGTGTTGCAGTGAAGGATGCCAGCAAAATGTGAAGACAGGGGCATCTTTGCAATACCATGCAAAATAGGCTACTTAGGAATAAAAAAGTTATATGTGATTTGGGGGCCTCTATAAATGTAATGCCTTTTTCCATTTATGAGTCTATTAACGTAGGGTTTTGATGATGAAGCAGGTGTTATAATCCAATTCGTGGACAGGTCTATTATGTATACTGAGGGAGTCCTTGAAGAAGTATTGGTGAAGGTCAACGAACTTATATTTCATGCATATTTTTATGTGGTGAGAATGGAAGAGGATAACACTCTTGGGTCTTCAAACATCTTGTTGGGGAGACCTATTCTTAATACCACAAATACTAAGATTGACGTGCGTAACGGAACCCTCACAATGGATTTTGACGGGAAGATCATGAAGTTCAATGTTTACGATGCCATCAGTCACCTTATAGAAATCTTGAATGTAAACAGTGTTGATATAGGTGAATCCTTAGTAGAAGAGACTTCCAAATCACTCCATAAAAATAAAATATTGTTTGATGATAATTTAGATTCAGATCCAAACTACGAATCTGTTAATAAATTATTGCCCCTTATGAACACTAAACTTCTACCTTCTGTTATGCAGGCACCAAATTTTTAAGCCCATATGATTGAAAAAATTCAGCTAGAACAACCTCAATACTAGTTCGGTAACCAAGCTAGTAACGTTAAACAGGCGCTTGTTGGGAAGCAACCCAATTTTATTATTATTATTATTATTATTTTTTAGTTTTAGTTTTAGTTTTTTTTCTTGCATGTTAATAAATTTCTTATGTCCAAGAAAATCGAGGAATCAAATTTATGGAAGAATGAAAGTAACAAAAATGACATGGGGAGTATTCTCGACCTTTCTTTTCCATCGCATTTATTCATATTATTTTGCACATTGAGGACAATGAGTTTTAAGTAGGGGGAGACGTTCCTCATTATTTTTACTTTTTTATCTACTATTCTTACTGCTGTGTGTTTACTATTGCTGTTGCTTTCTGTTTGTTTTACCCACATTTATTTTTGCTGTTAAGAATATCCTGTTCCTTTTCATGCCCAAGATTTTGACCACGAATTGCCCATAGTTTTGCCCATGAGCATGTTTATTGTCTACTGAGTCAGTTATGATTTTGCTATGATTGATTTCATCTCCACTGTTTTATTTCTATTAGGCAGACATAATTATGATTAATGAAGATAACTTTATATTGCTTATAGTAAAGTCGATTAAGTTTAATTGCAAAGAGGACATTTAATGCAGATGCATGCTAAATTTATTTTCATGATTGTTAGTTAGTTGCCAAAATTTATTTTGACACTTGATTTTTTTTCCCATTCCTCCAAAATTAAAATTGTCTGTCCGAAATGAAGGAAAAAGAGAAAAAAAACTTTGATGATTTCGTGGTTATAAGCACATCTTAAAACGTGACTGATTGAGTAACCGGGATAGGGTGCTTGGGTTGTCACCCTACTTTGCGTAAAAAGGTTGTGTGACATGTTAGGTAAATCTCCACAAACCGGAATTATGGGAAAATAAAAAATAAATTAGGAGTGTGTTGGGCTGAGTAACTGGGATGGAGTGTTTGGGTTGTCATTTCATTTCACGTCAAAAGAGCCAATACATTCTTAAGTAAAAAAAATGATAATAAATTGGGAGTCTATTGGCTTAGTAATCGGGATAGGGTGCTTGGGTTGTCATTCTGTTTCGCGTCAAAAGGGCCAATATATTCTTAAGCAAAAGAAACAAGAAAAAAATCTACAAAATAAAATGAAGATAATTAAATTTGGGGACTAAGGGTGAACAAATAGGTGTCTTGGTAAGTTTAGTACATTACTTAACTTTCATGAACTAATCCAAGTCAATTTAATTTTTGTGTGTTTAAATTGATGTACTTTTTCGATTTACTTACAGCAAGCTAAAGATTCTATTTATTTTCATATGCATTATGTTTAATTGTTTGTAAAACTGTGGAGTGATACTTCTTCCCAAGGTAAAAACTAAATTACTTAGTGGATTAGGAACCATACTTAAGGGCAAGCATGAGCTAAGTAGGGGAAAATATGATAATTCTCAAAAGTGACATACTTTTGTATATTAGTTATATATATTGAGTATGATCCTACTAATTTGGGCTATTTATGGTTCTTTTATATTATAGTGACTAAATTGAAGATAAAAAGAAATTTGGGGCAAAAAATGTGAATATGGAAGAAAAAATGCCAAAAATGCAAAAGTGTGGAAGACTTGAGGCAAAATTGCAAGGAAAAGATTTATTGGACATAATGACTTTTTTTAAATTGAAATTCTATTTTTAGGATTATTATTTAGGATTATTATGATATTGTTTATATTTAATTTTAAATTATCTTTTAAGCATTATAATTTAGAGTTTAATTTGGATCCAACTAGGGACTTATTGTTTAGATTTAATTTTAATTATATTTTTTAGAGTTTATATTGGATCCAACTAAGGATTTTCATGTACTATAAATAGGAGATGGAGTGATATGAATTATTCACTTTAACTTTTCAGTAAAATCTTCCATCTCCCAAAAATCCTAGTCGTTTCTTTCAATAAAAATTCTATTTTCATTAAGCTTGTGTATTTTTCCAAAAGCATGAGCAACTAAAACCCATCTAGCCTAAGATTATCAAAATTCCTTCAAAAATTCATGAGGCTTAGAACCCGCACTTAGCCCTTCTTAATCGAGTATTCATCACTTCTCCGCATTACGGTACTGACGCTTCCGTCCATAACCTTTCAAAAGTAATCTTTTCATATTGTGTGAAGACAGTCGCTCTGTATGTTTTGAGAAGGTTGCACAGTTGGCTCGCTAATTTACTGTGGTAGAGGTTGTCGAGCCAAAAAGATAAAATGGCATGGCATTCGCTATTGAGAAGTGTAATCTAGTGTAAGACAGTCCCACTGGAGTGATGGTTGGCTAAAGTCAGGTTCCTCTAAAATTGCAAAGCTATAATTGGAGTTGACAGTCGTAGGCATCCTCTTCCACTATAACTGGCTTATTCGGTCACGAGAAGAACCATCTAAAAGTCTATTATTGAACCAAGGAAGAATCAAGATAATCGGAGGCTAGAATTCTTGAAATTAAAATAACCCTTTTCTCTTAACTCTATTTATTTTCGTACTGTAATTTTAATTTATTAAAACCTCAAATCATTCGTATTTTTAATTCTGTTTATTTATTATTTCTCTAGGTCGAACATTTTTCCTACGCACGACTGCAACCAAGATTTCAATAGACAAGAATCTGTGACAGTCCAGTCCTTGAGGATTTGACCCTACTTCCCTTATACTATTATTTTTTGATATATTTAGCGATAAGTTATATTTGTTGCTTCCAATGACACACCATATTGCAGAACAAAACTGTTAGCGCTGATAGGAAACCAAATTGAGTGTGAATAAAATAGCAATCATTGTGCCGTGGAAGAAGCACTGCCTTAGAAGCAAATTTGTCTTGATTGGTGTAACCATGTAGTAGACGTTGTCCTTCAAGGGTAACACAATACTTCAATATTCGTACACCCGAATAAGGAAGGTGGAACACAATTGGCATTGCTCTTCTCAGGAAATCACAGCAGGAACAATTTCTAGGAAAGATTGGAGGGGTCACGGAAGGATCCGCTTAAAACTTAATCTTCTAGACAAAATTTTTTCTCGTGAATTTCGCAGAACACTAGAATTTAGAGAACAAAGAGAAATTTTTTTTCTCTGTGTTTTGTATAAATGATGAGAATGACCTCCTATTTATACAGTTTCAATTTCCAAAAATAGCACAATATTTTTCTCAACTGAAAATATTTTGAAAATATTATTTTGTATTACCAACAAATGAAACAGTACCTGTATTTCTAGGATAATTTCACAACCATAGGTGGTGGCGATGATTCAAATACCATTGATGGCACCAAGAATGTGGTTTTCTTTTGATCCCTTTATTGAATAGTCCTTGTTAGGTGCATTCCTGGAATTACCTGTCAACATATACCACTGTAAACACAATAGATCGATTAAATGGAGAATCACTGCATCCGATTAGTTATACGGATTTCTGACCTATGTGTATCGAACCAGCAATGATGCATGCGCTGTAAGCAAGAATGAGTAGAGAGGCGAGATTGATATGTCTTAGCGAATGAAAGGATGGTATCTGTGCCAAGAATAGTGGTACGATTCCAAAGATAATTATAAACTGGTACAGCTGCATTTCCCCACTTGGATTGTAGAGCAAGTAAATGAACTGCATATATCACACTAGAATACATAAGTGATATGGCACAAATTTATGGTTAGTGAGGCAGAGTGGAGAAACTGAGTTAAGACTTTGTCCTCCAAGAAGAATACAACCAATAACAGCACCATAGCATATTGCAATTTGAAGTGCACCAACAAAGTATTTGCCCCATCTAGGTCCTGCGAAATCACTCAATTCATTAATAACAATGGTTTATCCCGGTGTTTCCGAGGGAACTAAACGTACTCTAGCTACTAAAACCCTTATATACATATATATTGCCCCAGACAGAAGGTGCAGAAAAAGTCAGGCCTAGGCAACATTGGTGTATCTGTGCATGCAAAGCAGCAGGAAAAAATCTGGTGTTTCAAGTAATAATACAGAAGAAGAGATTTAATCCCTCCACCAGCCGAGCAGCAAGGCTATATTTTCATGGATATTATTCTCTTGGGTTGGGGTACCTACTGACCCCTCAAGGCTTTGTCACTAGGTGTACCTCGCCAGATTTTAATCCAGGACATGTTACATATGATATAGGTGTCCTTATCACGAAACTGGTACCTCTTGATCTTGAATTCAGTCAAAGACTACTCACCAAGAATGTCTCCGGCCATGTCCCTAAAACGAAGTTGTCGCTTCCCAAGCTGAGCATGATGGTCCAAAATCACAGAGAGAAGGTTGTAGGAGTAAAAAGTGATGAGAGAGCTATGGTGAGAAGTCCAGGTGCCCAGCCTAGTATGGACAGAACAAAGGGGAAACTAAAAATAACAGGGCCAACAATTGAGGTGGTCAAGTGATGGCCAGAGTGCAACCAAGAACCTAAAACCAAAACATGATGTTTTAGATGAGCATGGGAATCGAAATTCAGGGTAATAGAGTAAAAAGTGACCTCTTGATTTGAGGACGAAAAGAGCTCCTGCATCAAGCTGTCTTGGAGACTCTGAGACACCATTTTCCTTTCGAGGTGAGGATAAGTGGACAAAGTTTGGATCAGCAGTTGCCGTTCGTCTTTCCTAATGGAGTATCAAGGTTGAAGGGTCCAGTACTAAAAGCTATGTTTTAATAACAGATTGAAGGAAGGATCAAAGCTGGTGGTGGAAGAAACATGGGGTGTGACCCTTTCCTTGGGGAATTGAAGTCAATATGGACAACTAATGTGCCCCGTTATTGGAATCTCCGATGTTTGTGGGGGCAATCATGTTTATTCAACAGCTTTCATGTCCCTGTTCCATACATTTATTAATTTGGAAACCAAGATGTCGAAGTCTATGTGTAAGAATGTCATGGAAGTCGAGTTAATTCACTGTTATTTATGTTATAATAAATGTCGATAATAACGATAAAACGATCGCAAAACATAAAAAATGTTAAAAAACGAATGATACAAGAAGAATTTTGACTACATATATTATTTAATGGTTGAAAACTTATTCTAATTAAAATCAAATAGTAGTATAGTTTTATACGGATTTACCTTATGCGATATAACCACACAATCTGACAAGTGACAGGGATTCGGTGACACAATCTTTAAAATTGGGCATTTATAAGTTTCTTTTTATTTTACAAACAAAAATAAAGTTGAAAAAGACAAAGGCCTAGCAGCCGTAGAATGATCCTCAAGCCCCTTTAGGAGGTTGTTCAACTCAAAAGCTAAAATATTATTTTTGAAAGATGATGTTTAATGAAATAATATATCTAGAATGTGTAATGTTTCATTTGGTTTAATGAAACAAAAGTCATTTTTATTTTCTTAAAAGAATGAAAAAATTGAATAAACGTGTTTAACAAAAATATTAAAATTATTTTTGAAATATTAAAATATTCGATTGAAAAAGTTGAAGATGAGAGTTTTTAAATTTATTTTTTTGAGTAATTTCATTACAAGTTCTAATCATATTTGTTCTTTTGACACAATGACCCCTCATCAACCCATAAATAAGAAGATAATGCGTTTTTAGTGCATTCAAATTAACGTCCTCTTACCATTAACAAAAATGCTCATACAAATCAAATTAAATCACAATTCCAAGAGTTTTTAAATATTAAAAGCTTGACTTTGTTTCAAACTCATATAAATGCAATATATATATATATATATTCAATAACTTTTAAATATCAAACATATTATTCTGGTTTTAGTAGATATAAATGTAACGATTTTTATTTTCTTTCTCACGATTTCTTAAAAAAAAAAAAAAATACCAAAATATTTTTATGTTTCCATCATTGAAAACAAATTTTATTTTTATTTACTAAACATTATTTTAATTTTCAAAAAAATACAAAAATCAATTTTAAAAAATAAAAACATTTTCAAAACTAAACAAACCTAGGAACTATCACCTTGATTTGGTGATTAATCCAATTGAATAATGAGTATCTGGTAGTGACTGTGAATTATGGTAATAAAGGATTTTGTAATCTTACAATTCTAGTCCATATCACTATAAATTGATTGATCCTTTTACTTTTATATTGAAAAAAAAACTCTTGGTTACTTGAAAATATGATGAAAATCTCAAGTTCATAGCTCTTATTTTCATGTTATTGGCTTCCTTTGTGGTTAAACATGAACGTAAGTCAACTAAACTAACCTTTCTTTCATAATTTATTCTATTTAATTATTAATATTGGTATTTGAAACACAGGCCATAGCATGGTGACCACCCCAAATGTACTCCCATTCGACGTAGATTTAGACTTTCTGCAAGTATACGGGTCAAGGTGTAAATATAGTGTGCTACAATGGAACACTTGATAATATTTGAGGATCGTACTCAAAGGAATCGTAAGGCGATAATAAATCAAATCCCCGTAAAGAATAAAACTAATTAATACTCACTCTAGGTATTATAGTATGAAAAAAAATAAAGGGATTTTGAGAGTACAAAATAAAAGATAAAATAAAATAAAATAAAAGCAAAAGATTGAGATGTAGAAATCCTTATAAGCGGCTTTGGGGATATTAGGTTGTTTCCCTATGAGTTCTTCAACTGTTGAATTTTAGGGATTTTTCTCCAATCAACTAGTCACTACCCAGGGTTTCTCGATCTTCCGTCGGCATAGCAATTCAATAGAGATTACTTATCGCTAGATGTCACAATCTAAACCGGTTTGGGGAAAAGGTGTTCACGAATGGGCAATACCAATTTTGGGTTCATTCCCACCTAGATGGCTTTCTAGGGTTGTCAGGCCTAGTGTTTGTTCGATATTATTCCTTTCCCAAACAGTTGACCCGAAAGGTAAAATCTCTGTAAAATAACAATTAATCATTCATATGTGCACTCCCTAATTCCCCAAAATGGAATTAGTCCTCATGTTTCTTTTGATCATCAATAAAACAATATATGAAAACATATAATTGAAGAAGTGAATGAAAGAGAAACTAAAATTATATTAGCAATCTGTCGGGAAAAATTCCTCGATTGTTTATGTGAGTTTCTACAATCTCGTTTCAAATCGAAAATACAAAGCAAAAACTAAAAACTAAGATATAATGAATGGTGTCTAAAAACCCTAGTACTAAAGGCCCTATTTATAGCTTTGGACGGTCGTTTTTCCTCAACCCTAGGTCAGCTGTCGTTTCTCGTGTTTAAATAGCATTGTAAAGACCAAAACGCACTTCATTTCGTGTGAAATCTGCGTCTAGAGGTCTATGTCGTGACACACTGGAGTCGTGTCATGATGTCGAAGGCAGTCCATTCCTTCAGGTAAATTTCCAGGCGTTGTCGCGACACATGTGCCCACGCTGTGACATAGGAGGCAGTTTTGACATTCTGCAGTTCTAATCCCTTTGTTGCGACATAGATTAGTCTATGTCGTGACATAGTGATCAGCTTCATATTTGTTCGTCTTCTAAATGTTTCCTTCACACTCATAAAGTTCGTTAGCTAACCCTTAGGCCTCAAGCCAGCCTCAAAGACAACAATAAGCACCTTTTTGCACTTTGTACACAATTTATTTAATAAAAGAAAAATAAACTAAATCCTAAGGAAACAAAGCAAAAATACTTGATTTCAAGCTCTTCAAGTGTGAAAAATAGTTCAATCTGCTAGGTGTGAAACCGACAGATCAAACCCCCTACGCTTAAGTCTTTGCTTGTCCTCAAGCAAACAAAACAATAATAGTAAAAAAATGAAAAGCTTGAGTTCATGGCTATACAAAGAATGGGCCCGTAGCATGTAGTCTAGGCATCATATTTTTCTTAATATCGATACTAAAAACTCCAGAGAGCTGAGAAGTCCTACCCTGCAACTTCTACCGATACAAGTATTTAAGTTACCGATATCTTAATGTACAAAACTACCGATACCTGTTATACAACTACGGAAACAACTCAAGTTAAAAACAACCTCTCTCCTACCCTATACTTCTACCGATACAAGCATTTAAACTACCGATACCTCAATGTATATAAACTATTGATACCTGTTAAACAACTACCGAAATAACTTAAGTCAGAGAACAACCTCTCTCCTACCCTGTACTTCTACCGATACAAGCATGAGTTCTACTGAAACAAGTGTTTAGAATTCAAGGAATCATGCTTAAACTCAAGTTATCAACCATTCATCTTTCATAACTTAAAGACTTAACATGGAAATACATTGTACATAGATTCAACATTTCATACATCTCATATAGTATTTGTATATCACAATGAACTAACATACAAACTTGTGCAACAGTTAACTAAAAATTCATAGCAAAGATTCATTCATCCATACAAGTAGAATAAGTCATTTCATCTTAGTACAAGAAATATAACCGAGTGATGTAAATACTATTGACGGGCTCCCAGGATAGTGTGATGACTTCAAGATGGTCCAATCTTCAAGTCACAAAATGGAATCTATAAAACAACAACAATTTACTGGTAAGCTTCATAGCTTAATAAGTTCGCAAGGTTTATCAATTTACCGAATAACATGTGTTGAACAAAACTGTAAATCGATCGAGCCAGAATAGAATTGTACTTCAGTGATCGTTATTTTTACTCCCTGTTGACCCTAAAAGTCACGATGCTCATTTTACTCCTTGTTGACCCAAAGGTCATTATGCTCATTTTTCTCCTGTTTACCCAAAGGTCATGCCTGTTACCAGTATACGATGTTATTCTTAGCCATCGATATGGTATATCTATTCCCTACGATGCTGCTCACACTAAGCTGACAAGAGTATGCAATCAAACATAAATCTCAACCATCGTAGGATCTGTAATCCATTCTTGGATTCTATTCACTTTACAGTGACTCATGATGCCGTAGAGAATCCGCAACCAATGCAGGATCTCAATTATCGGACCATTTAGCTTTGGCACAAGGTCGGGTAATCTTTCTTCTGTCGTTTCTATCTTACACATCATCAATTTGTTGTTCCAACATCAAACATCCATATAAAGGTAGTTATAAGTAGTTACAAGTAAGAAATTTAACATTAAGAACTTACCAGATATATTGCAGTTGTGGATAGGCTCTAGGGACTAGTCTGCTAATTTCCCTTTTCCACGATCTGTGGCGCGATCGTAATCTACATCCAAAATCATCCAATTTCTCACATTAAATCACTCAATCAGATCATTTAACATAATTTGGTCCTTTTTGGAAAAATTACAATTTTACTCTTAACCTTTTACTTTTATTCAATTTAGTCCTTAAGCATAAAACATGCAAAATAACCATTCCCTTTCTCAACTCTTAATAACCAAATGTTCCAAGCCTTCACACAAGTCCCTACATTTTGTTTATTTCACACCAAGTACACCCAATTTAATCATTTTAACATTTAGTCTTTAAACTCTAATTTCATCAAAAATCACTTTACAATAATATCAAACCCAATCATCAAGCATACAAATCCATCAAAAACTTTCAAAAACAAGCATATTCAACAACGGTAAGTTTCATAACATTTAACAGATTCACAAATTAGTCCTTCGTTAATAAGGACTTAAAAATATAAAAATTACTAAAAACGATCAAGGTTTACTCACTCAAATCAAAGCTTAAAGTTCATCAATGGAAAACCCTAGTTTCTCTTGTTTTATCCGTGCAAAGGAAGAATAAAGATGAGAAAATGTTATTTTCTTCTTTTAATTTCATATATATATATATATATCCATGGCAATTTTGTAAATATTTAGACTTTCATAATTAGCTTAATCAATCATTTGTTTAACTTTAATTAATCCCACTTATTCTTAATATTTTACATCATAAAGCACCCACTAAAATACTTTAGGTCTATTCTTCATTTGATCCCTCTAATTTATCAACTCAACTTTTGTACCTTTTACGATTTAGTCCTTTCTACTCAATTCACTATCTAGACATTAAAATTTCCTATCCAAATTTGAATGTGATGCTAATGATATCATAAATATTATAAGTAAATAAATTTACGACTAGACCTGTCGGAGTTGTGATCCCGAAATCACTGTTTCTGATACCACTAAAAATTGAATTGTTACAACTATAATGACATCATGCAATTTCCATATCTATTCATGCATAGAGTTGTTTAAGTCACATAGGGCTTTTCGGCTTGTAACATGTTAACGCTTAGGATAGGTATGAATTGTAAAGAATAGTTAAGCACAAAAGGTTACAAACACGAAAATAGTTTGACACATCGTATTATTCCCTATCCTTCCCCTTTATGTCCACCCCCTTATTTCTCCTTCTCTTACCATCATTTTTATCCATTCTAAGAACTCTCAATATAAAGCAATCCGTTAGCTAGCCTATTAGTATTCTTTTTCCTTTTGTTTCTTGAGTAAGATTTTTTTTCTTCTTTTTGGTGACTTCATAATTTTGTCACTATTTACATGTTTTCTTACTCATGATTCTTTTATTTTTGCTCATTTTTCTTTTCTTTTTGATTTTTTTTATTTCTCTCTTTTTGGCTAAACTAAAGTTCATACATTATATTGATTTTCCTATTTTTACTTTGTAACTTCCACCTTAATGTTTCTACTTACCCTCAATACTAATGGTCATACGTCTATTTTCATGCAAAACAGGACCTAAAAAATAGAGTATACACAAATCGTTCATTTAAGGCTAAAGAAGCTTATAGTGTGGTTAATCAAAAAGAGTCATAAGGCTCAAAGATGGGTATTAATTGGAAATTTAGAACAGTGTTTGGCTTTTTTTAGCTCTAAGTGTGTCCAAACAATGCCTTAGGTCATCCCTAAACACCTTAATATGCACAAATATCAATTTCATTACATAATCTCAAAATTATCATCTATCATAAATACTAGCATGCTCGTTTCCTAATATTTCACATCATTTGGTATCAATAATCTCAAAATTCAGAGCTTCTTCTTGAGGGCTGTGAGATTCTACTGCTTTTTGAGTGATTCTAATGGCTTCTTTCAATGCTATTTCAACGTCTGTTCCTATTTTCATAGGAACTCATTATCATGTTTGGGTAGTTAAGATGAGAGTTTATTTGAGATCTCTTGGCTTGTGGAATGTAGAAACTGATGAAGATCCACCAACACTGAGACCAAATCTCACAATTGCTCAACTCAAAGCTTATGATGAAGAAATCTTAAATAAGGATAAAGCCTTAGCATGCATTCACTTCGGGTTAGTAGATCATATTTTCACAAGTATTATGGATCTTGAAACACCGAAGGCTATTTAGGATACACTCAAAGAAACTTATGAGGGAGGTGACATAGTGAAGAAAATGAAACTTTTAACTCTAAAAATAGAGTTTATGATACTACAAATGATGGAGGATGAGATGATTAAAGATTATTCAAATAGGTTGATGGTTATTGTAAACCAAATCAAACCTTTTGATGAAGAGCTGCCTAATGTAAAAGTGTTTGAAAAAGTCATGTTCCTGTAAGTCCTAAAGTTTTGAAGCCAAAATTTTAGCTATTGAGGAATCTTGTGACATGACGAGCCTAACCATTGCTGATCTTGTTAGCAAGCTTGAAGTGCAAGAACAAAGGGTTTCTATGCAAACTCATGAGGCAAGTGGAGGTGCTTTTCTTGCTGCTCACAGAGGAGCAAAGTTCAATAGCTCCAAAAAAAATTTGAAAGCTCAAGCAAGGGTAAAGTTGTTGTTTCTTCCAATAGTGGTCAGAATGGAAGGTTTCCACCATGTCCTATTTGTAAGAAGACAAATCATGCTAAAAGAGATTGTCGATTCAAAGAAAAAGACAAGTCCAAATTTTAGAGTACTTTTTGCCAAAAGTCTAGGCATACTGAAAAGTTTTGTTGGACCAAGAAGAAGCAAGCAAAAAAGAAAGGTCAATAGCAAGCAAATGCAACTGAAGAGAACCAAGAGCAAGGTGAGCATCTTTTATGGTTTTCTCATGTTGTTAAACCATCTCATAACTCTATTTGGCTTGTGGATAGTGGGTGTACTAATCATATGACACTGGTGACTACATACTTTAACTCACTTGATAAGTCATTTAAAACAAATATGAAGTTGGGAAATGGTGCTACGGTTCAGGTTCAAGGCAAAGGGTCAATTTTTATGAATACTTTAAAGGTAAAATGACCATCTATAATGTTCTTTTTATTCTTGATTTAGATCAAAGCCTATTGAGCATTCCTCAAATGATAAAAATGGTTTTAGTATTTAGTTTAAGGATAATGTTTGTAATATATTTGATGTTTGTGGTTTTAAGTTTGCTGATTTAAAAATATAAAAAATAGTTTTTATTTGAAACTTGATGTTGGTCCTTTTTGGCATAAAAGGTTGGGGCACTTTAACCTTAGAACCTTGAAGTATATGCAGTCAAATGGCTTTGTAACAGATTTGCCTAAACTGAATGTGTGTGATGATAAATGTGAAAATTTTCAACTTGGGAAGTCACATAGGCTGTCATTTTCTCATGATGGTGTGAAGAGAGCAACTATGAAATTAGAGTTAGTTCACTTTGATTTGTGAGGTCCAATGCAAACTTCTTCTATGAATGGTAGCATATATTTTGTGTTGTTTATAGATGATTTGACAAGGATGTGTTGGGTGTATTTCTTGAAGTCTAAGATGAATGTATTGTCAAAATATAAAGAATTCAAGAAACTTGTTAAAAACTAGTGTGGTTGTAAGTTGAAGGTATTAATAACAGATAATGGTGCAGAGGATGTATCCAAGGAGATTAGTAATTTTTGTAGAGACTCTCAGATCCATCATTAGCTCACTGTTCCTTACACTCCTCAACAAAATGGAGTTTGTGAAAGGAGAAATAGAACTGTTTTGGAGATGTTAAGATGTATGATGTTTGAAAAAACATCTTCCAAACTCGTTCTGGGCAGAAGTTGTGTCAACATCTATGTACTTGTTGAACAGGTTAGCAACTAAGGCTGTGGATGGAAAAACACCTCTTGAAGCATGGTCTGGATCTAAGCCTTCTGTGAAACACCTTAGAGTGTTTGGTTCTGTTTGTTTCAGCCACATACCTGCTAATATGAGAACCAAGTTAGATGAAAAGGCTTGGAAAGGAATCTTGTTGGTTACTCTTCTCAATCCAAGGGGTATAGAGTGTTTAATCTGAAAAGCAAGAAGGCTGTGGTGAGCAGAGATGTCATATTTGATGAAGATTCTTATTGGAGTTGGGAGAAGAATGATGTGTGCAGAAGCACGATCGTAGGTTAATGCTTGAAGAGGCTGATTTAACTAACAATGTTGAACTTGGTGTGACCAGTAATGAATTTGATGTAGCTGATACAACTGATGCTGAGGTTATCAAGATTAAATCCTTAGAAAATGTGCATGAGAGGTGAAATTTGTCTTTACTGAACCAACAAATTTGATGAAGCTGCAAAGGTACCTGAATGGATTGATGCAATGAAGGCAGAAATTTTTGCAATTGAGAAGAATGATACCTGGTTCATGACTGATCTACCTAGTGGTAAACATGTTATAGGTGTGAAGTGGGTATATAGGACTAAGTTTAATCCTGATGGAACTATTTTCAAGCATAAGGCTAGGTTGGTTGTAAAGGGTTATGCACAGATAGGTGGAGTTGATTATGGAGACACTTTTGCACCTGTTGTTAAACACGATACCATCATATTACTTATTTCTATTGCGGGTCAATTGGGTTGGAATGTGTTTCATTTGGATGTAAAATCAACTTTCTTAAATAGAGGGCTTGATGAAGATATCTATGTTTGTCAACCTAAAGGTTTTGTGGTTGTTGGAAAGGAACGTCAAGTGTACAAGCTTAAGAAGGCTCTTTATGGCCTAAAACAAGCACCAAGGACTTGGTATTGCAAAATTGATTCTTATTTGCATAAGTTGGGTTTTTAGAGGAGCATTAATGAAGCTACTTTGTTTCTTAAGAAAGGTATGAATACTGACTAGCTTGTTTCTCTTTATGTTGATGATTTATTGGTGATAGGAAGCAATGATGAAGCCTTCTCTAAATTCAAATTGAGTATGCAAATAGAATTTGATATGTCAGATTTTGGCTTGATGAACTACTTTCTTGGGATGGAAATTAATCAATGAAAGGTTGGTATCTTCATTTCACAACATAAGTATGCCTTAGGCGTTCTAAGGAAATTTAAGTTGGAGTTTTTCAAAGAGGTTGTAACACCCTTTTATTTTTTGAATTTTGGGATTAAATTGTAAATTTAGTATTTTCAAGGACTATAAAGGAATTTTAATGAATTTTAGTGACTAATTTGGAATTTTAGTGACATTTGGGGACTAAATTGACCACAATTAAAATTCTATAGCTAAATTAGGAATTTTGGGATTAAATTATTTAGGGTGAAGTTTAGGGATATTTTTGAAAACCCTAGATATTTTGAGTCATTCGTGAAGTTTACCCATTTTGGGTGGTATTTAAACCTCCTTTTTCTCCTTGTTTGACTTTTAGCCTCCCATATCATCATTTTAATTTTCTTTCTTTTTCTCAACTCAAATCCTCTCAACCCCTATCTCCCTTTACCTTTTCCGATCAACCTCCGACGATCCCCTTATTGTTGATCATGTGTTACACCGCTACCATCAAAATGCTCCTCGTCATCGTACAAACCCAACCTCACTTTCCCTTTCTCCCTCGCTGTCGCCGTTTGAGAGAACGATGTTGGAAACCATTCGGGTTGTCTTTTCGCATCTCCGTCGTAGCTCCATCGATTCCTCGTCTTCCTAAGCATATGTGAGTTGTGCATCGTGTTGGGGGTCTTGTTTTTCACCTTTTTAGTGCCTTTCCGAAAAGTAATCAGCCATCTGCCGTGGCTTCGATCGGTGCCGTTAAGGGGGTTAAGGAAACCCAAGTCTTAGGTTGCAAACAAGATGTGAAATTGGGCCACTTGATCAAGCCCAAGCCATGACCCAATTGAGTGACCCAACCAATGCTCAAATAATACCCATGTGTGAGCCCAAACCTAAGGCAACCCAAAGAGGAGACCTAATAACCCTTAACCCTATAGCCAAAAATAATGAAGCCCAAGCCTAATACCATAAATTCAAATCACCCAAACCCTAGACCCAATTCGGTTTGACTAGACCTGTTGACTGACTCATTGACCCATTGACCGACCCGTTGACTTTGATTGTAACATCCGCGTTTTTGAACCGGAGTTGGAATAGTATAAGGAAGGAGTCAATAATTAGAATATGTAGCTAAAATAAGAAGATTAGGAAAATTTAAGGATTAATTAGTAATTGTGAGAAAGGAGGAAGGACTAAATAGCAATTTATCCTAATTGATTTATGAGTCATCATGGTAATTAGATTGATTAGGGAGGATCAAAAGAGTAATTTGGTGGAAGATATTTTTGGAGGCAAAGTTTTGGGCCAAAGTGTAAAGTTGGAAGGCGTAGGGACTAAAAGTGAAATTTTACCATTATTAAAGAAAGATATTTTTATAAAGAGAAATTGATAAAAATCTAGAGAAATGAAGAAAAGAAATGATGAAAAGGCTATAAAATCCATCAGCCATTGTGTTTCACGTTAGCCACCATTTTTTCACCATTTCAACTTTTGCTTTTCTTTCAAATTAGTCCTTTTTCACCAAATACAAACCAATTAAGCTAGTTTCTTTCAAATTTCTTCAAGATTAGTGAATAAAATTAATAGAGAAGTGTAGTAGCTATCCAATTGTTAAAAGAAATGCATCCATACTTGTCTTGGAGGAGAAAGAAAATGGGAATTAGTGTTGAATACAAGTGATTAAGGTAAGAAAGCTAAACTCCTCTTAAATACATGTTAGTTTTGGGTTTAGAAACATAGATTATGATATGTTATAATGATTTTAATGTGAATATATGTGTTTTGTATGGAATTGAAGAGAAAGAAAAGGAGAATGACTTAATTGAAGAGAAAGGAAAAGAGAAGATCAAAGAGGGAAAGGAAGCTTTCTACAAGAGTTGTAAGTAATACAAGTATTAAAAGGTTTAGAATTAATTAAGTTAAAGTGTTTTATAATTTTAACATATATAATTAATTATGATAAAAAATATGTTTAATTATAAGTGTTAATTATATATGATTGAATGAAATTTAGTGTAAAGAGACATGAAAAAGGAAGCATGTCCATTAAAATTTTGGACAGAACAGAGGATTAACTTTGAAAATTCACCAAAAATTGTAAAAAAGGGTTAGAGGTTTAATTAAATATGTAATTAAATCTTATTGAGTTTAATTTCATATGGAAGAAACAGTGAAAGAAAAGGAATTGTACATTCTGAGATATATCTGATTTGGTGTAACAAGGTCAGAGTAGGTTCGAGTTCCCCTGTTCTGACTTTGAAAAATCATAGAAAATGTAGAAATATTATTAGAGACTGAAATTTATATCACTAATTCCTTAACAAGTCTATTTTCAAAATAAATAGACGAGAACATTATTGGATTCCTGTACTAAAAGATAAATAATTTTTAGTAAAGAAAGGTCGAAACTGTTAGGGCAGCAGAGAAGGGGTAAATTGAAAGAATTTACTGTACAAATTTGCTAAAGTAAAAATTCTGAAATTTTTATGGTAAAAAGATATTTGAGTCTAATTTTAGAATCATCAAGAGGATTATAATTTTGAAATTTGTAGCTCAAGATATAAATAATTTAGTGACTGTGACTCAAATGTACAGCTTTGAAAATTAATGTAAAAAAGAAAAAGAAAAATTGAATAGAAATGAAAAATTGATGCATATAAAGTGATATGTGATGAAATGAGAAATGAGAATGAAATGGATAAATCAAAGGTGTTCAAAGTTATTAGTACCTAATTGTTTATGATATTTAGTTGTTATTCGGTTAAATTGATTTGTTATTGATTTGTATTACTATAATCTAAATTATTTATTATTTAATGTTTATTTCGATATTTATATTTAATAAGTGAATATAAGGTAAGCGTTAATATTGAGATGAATGAAAATTTATATTGAATTAATAGTATATTTGAATTGAATTTGAATGATTTGTGATCAAAATGAAAGTGAAAGTGAAAGTGAAATTGGAATTGAAAGTGATATGAATTTGTAAATTGAAAATCCCTATTAACTAGTTGGGCTGAGTCGGATATAGTTGGCATGCCATAGGATTGGAAGAGTTCAGGGATACTTTGACCTTGAGTCGATGAGACACTGGGTGTCATTATTTTACTTCGGATAGATTCGATGAGGTACTGGGTACCACTTTACTTCGGCTAGGCCGATGAGACATTGGGTGTCAATTTATTGCTTTGAACTATCCGATGAGACATTGAGTGCCATTCTGGTGTGTTTGGTTGGATCCGTGTATCTGCCAAGGTCCGATTCTTGTTAATAGGGTAAACAATGTGAAAAAGAAAGAATATGCAAATTGTGACATTGAGGTAAGTGAAATGATAATCACATGAAAGGTAAGTACAATATATGTATAAGAAATCAAAGAATGATAAAACTAAGTAAGATAAGAGATTGGAATGGCTAAAATGTGAAATGAGGAAGAATATGTGAATTCATAACACTACTGTAAGTTAAATGTTATATACATAAAAGGTATGTATTTTACATGAATAAACAATTATATGAATGAGTTTGAAATGAGTGATTAAAAAGATGAATGATTAATGACACTTGTAGTACTTACTAAGCCTTTACCAGCTTAACTCGTTTATTTCGACGCGTAGGTATAAGACCTCCGTGAAGCTAAGGTTGGATTAGGTGCCTCTCATCAAATCACATCAGCATTGGAAGATTGCAAGACAAGGTATATTTATTTTGTGTGAAATGGCATGTACAAATGGTAAAGTTTTTATATAATTTCAGGGGGTTAGTTTGAAGTTTCTAGCTATATTTCTTGATTTTAGAACAGAGGTATCAATATTTTTATAGTGGTATCGATATTTGTCCTGTTTTGAGTAAAAATTACATTTTTATTATTTTCAAACTAGTTTTAAGTCTCGATTTTGATTATACTTGATTATTTTATGATATTTTGAGTAAAACGATTCAATTACTCAGTATTTGAAAGAAAATTTTGTTATACTCGTTTTTAATTATCTGACACTGTATGTAATACTCTTATACCGGGTTTATACATGTGAATCGGGTGTAGGGTGTTACATTGATAGTTGACTTTGACCAGACATGTTGACTTTGACCGTTGACCGTTGACTTTTTTTTACCAATCCTATCTTGTTATTTTTTGATGTCCTGATTCAGAATCCACTGTTCGATTTGTCAAATTCGAACCCGAAAGCCTCGTTTTAACTATTCACAAGTTATTATACTCAGTAAATTTTTTAAGAAAAATGGATAAAGGATTTGACTTGGGATATTTTGTGCGTAGATGATTACAATTTTGAGAACGACGAGTCACCTCCACCTGTGCGGACTGTCCCTGCACAAGTTTCGAAAAACGTGAGTTTTGGTTTCAGTTTTGTGTTGTGTTTAGTGGGTGGCATAGTGATAGATTTAATTTAGAATTTGCTCTTGTAGGTTCTGGTTCAGCTAGACCTGGTGATAGATATGAGCGTGGAGACGTTCTTCTTGTCGTTAGAGCCTTTACCGCTTGAGGTGTGTTTCTATCTGTGTTACATCTCTTTGTGTGATATGTTTGTGTTGAAGTCATTGGGTGATATTAATCTGTGATGTATAATGACATGATCTTGTGATGTATTATGTGATCACATGATGATATTGCATGCATACTTATCAGTTTGTGGAATACTTAAATACTGTGAGTAAAAAAAATATTCTGTACTCTGGGATACATATATTGTATCATGAGCCTGAGATTGAGACTGTGATAAATGTGACATTATGCCATTGTGTGTTCATGGGTTGGGATTGTATAGTGGAAGAGGTGGTAATAAACCCTTCAAATGGCTGATATAAAACCACATTGTGATTGGTGACGATTGGTTGGGGAGGGGGTCTGGGGAACCTCTCCACTGTGTTGGTGTGCTGTAGAATGGGTGCATTGCATTATGCTTGAGTTTTCATTGCATTTATCTTTTAAATGTTGTGTGGTTACTTTTAATGCTATGAATGACTGTGATATTGTGACTGTGGATGTATACACGTCAGAGACACACTAGGCTCTTTAGCTCACTTCCAATAGTTATTTTTTAAGATACAGTGGACTTAGGTGACTTGGTACTCGGAGGATCTCACGTTTTTTATATTTTATTTCATCATTCGGTTTATTATATTATTAAATTATTTTGAGATGTAATGTTAATTTTTAATTTGAGATTTTAGATATTTGTTTAAAGTGTTTAACTAATAATTTTTAAGTTTAGAATTATTCAAAATTATGGGAAATTAATTATTTTACAATAACTTAATTTATTTACAAATTAAAGTATTTATATATGTTTTAAATGGTTTCTTAAGGGTAAAATTACAATAGTGACCCTTTGGCTCCGGTCATATCTTTTAGGCCGGTTTTGAGGGTTACAGAGGTTGACTCACCAATACCTCTAAACTTGAAGCTGCCAAAGAATGATGGAGAGAAACTCTATGATCCTTTTATTTACAGAAGCATAGTTGGAAGCTTACTTTACTTGACCGTAACACGACCTGGTCTAATGTTCCCTACAACATTATTATCGAGGTTTGTGAGTTCACCTTCTGGTGTTCATTTGGGAGTTGCCAAATGGGTTCTCAAGTATGTGAAGGGCACAACAAGTGAAAGGCACAACAAGTGAAGGGATGAATTATTTAAAAATAGGAACTGTGAAGTTGCTTGAGTATTCAGACAGTGATTGGGCAGGGAGTTTGGATGACATGAAGAGTACATTGGGGTATGTTTTTAACCTTGGCTCAGGTGCAATCTGTTGGAGTTCCAAGAAGCAACAAGTTGTGGCTCAATCAACTGCAGAAGCAAAATATATTGTTTCTGCTGCAAACAAAGCAATTTGGTTGAGAAATTTGCTTTTAGATCTTGGTTTAAGTAAGAAAGTGCCACTGTTCTTTTGTGTGATAATAAGTCAGCTATTTCCATTGTTGAAAATCCAATTCAACATGGTAGAACAAAGCACATCAATGTAAAGTTTCATGCTATTCGTGAGGCTGAGAAAAATCTGCTGATCAAGATGGAATTTTGTTCTTCTGAGATGCAGGTTGCTGATTTGATGACAAAGTCTCTTTCAAGGAATATAATTTCTTTTCTCAAGCATGAGCTTGGTATGACCAATATCAACCTCAAGGTGGAGTGTTGATGTATTTGAGGTTGATATTAGAAATCAAAATATTTATTTTGTGTCAGTTGCTTTAGGCTATCAATAATAGGCTGCTGTAATTTCTGCTGACAGTTTCTTTTACTTATGTTTTATTCAGGCTATCAATAATAGGCTGCTGTAATTTCTGCTGAAAGTTTCTTTTACTTATGTTTTACGTTTTTATTTTACTCAAGTGTTAAGCAGCTGTAAAGTCTTAGTTTTCTTTTAATGAAAAAGGGTGTGTTTTAGAAGTTGATCAGACAAGCTTTCTCCATTGATCTGAAATTTTTTATTTTCTTTTCTCTCTTCTTTTCTTCCCTTCTTTGTGTCAAGTTCATCACCAATAGCTTGTTGGTGCTGCTTGGGCGACCCCTAAAAGCGATGTTGGTATCAAAAAGACGTCTGTCTCGCCTTTGCTGATCTTTGCCACCTTCCACCTCTCAAAAACATGTGTTCTTATTCATATCATCAATAAATATAGGGTTTTTTTTTACTTGAATATCATAATGTTGGCTACCTATATTTTATGACATAAACTCAAGTGCTTGATAGTTTAAAATAGCTTAAGTTATTGTCTGTAGCTCTCTACCAGAAAATGTAGCATCCCCCACCTGGTTAAGTCTCCAAACCGAGCAGGGGATGTTACAGTAGTCTTATGGCTGTGCATGATCAAATTGGCTGACTGACCATCAGGAACATATACCTTGACTGCCATGTTAGCTTTGATTGCATTTGACATCATTACTGATTTTTGCCTTGTTCCCATGACAATGAGCATGGATGCCATTGTATCAACATCATATGGTTGCAGCAACAGACTCAAAATCAAAGGACAAACCATTCAAGATTGCTGAGATATGCTTAATACATGACACTCAGCATACAAAGAACATTTCAAATTCATGACTTTGGTTATGGATTTACTTGAAAACAAGTACTTGAGATGGAAGAAGAGGTCCGAGATTAGGTAAAAATACTAGGACTAACCATGTTGGAACATTTTCAAAATATTTATAATATTCCAATAGTTATAATTGAAAAGTTACAAGTTATAAAAAAAAATGTCACTTGAAAATTAAACAAAAGTTGTCACTATTCATAGTTAGTGGCGGAGCTTGGGGGCTAAAAAGGAAAATTTTCTATTTAAGTCATTTATAATTTATAAAATTTTAAATTAGAAATGCTAAAATTGCATTTTGCCCCTCTCAAATGATAAAAATTTGATTTAATCCTTTAAAAATTATAAAGATATAGACTATTAAAACAGTGAAATTCTGGCTCTGTCATTGTTCATAGTGATCAATTATGTCTCGTCACCAAAAGTTATACAACTTAATTAATAACAAAGGGTCCTAATTATTAAAGATAATTTTTATTG
Source organism: Gossypioides kirkii (assembly GCA_005610355.1). Taxonomy (NCBI): domain Eukaryota; kingdom Viridiplantae; phylum Streptophyta; class Magnoliopsida; order Malvales; family Malvaceae; genus Gossypioides; species Gossypioides kirkii. The sequence continues at coordinate 29,826,548 of CP032248.1, forward strand.
AATAATTATGTTTGTGATTAAAGATATGACTATCTGTTCGGGTAGTTATGTTCTTATGAAAAGACATGAGATTTCTTATAAATAAGAGAAGAATTTCATTTATTGGATATACCCAGAAACATAGAAAAAAGTTTCTTTTTGACTCCCACCATATTTTATATTCTTAGATCATTCTATAAAGAGTGACTGCAAAAATTCTATATAGAAATTGATATCTTTGTTATGCTTCGTTTGGTGCTCAGTGGACTATTTCTGTTAGTACAAAATGTAAACAGTCATTAGATTTTATAAAACCTTAAAAAAATTATCATTACTATACACCTTGAAATCTTTATTAATTTCTTGTAAATTTATTTTTATTCCCACCCACCAACAAATCACAAATAGTAACCAAGAAGCAACGACTTGGCATCACGTTACACATCATATAAAAAATACATTTGGGGTTTCAAGATTGATCCTCCTGTTTTTTAGCTACATAAGTATAGTAGCAGGTAATGTCGCTAGTTTATTATCTACTATTGTTACACGTTAGCAAACAAATTGTATGTGTTGGCATCAAGAATGATCTGTCTAACTGAAGCTAAAGCTCCCATTGCCACTAATGCTGATGATGCTACTGTTATCAATGTGTTTGCCCAGAATACGATGCTCCGTCTTGATGGCTTGAAAGTGAGATTATATAAAACCATGGGCAAAATAAAGTCTAGAGGGATAACTCCAAATGCTCCTAACAATGCCATAATATCACCAAAGAAAGGGAACATTGCGGCAACTGTAGTGCCAATTATCACTGACAGCGATCTTAAAACCAATCTTGGCATTACGTTACGTGCAGAGAACTGATCCATCTTTGGGTTTGCAAACCATTTTTCAAATGCTTCATTTGTGGGTTGCAAGTAAATCTGCAATGGACAATGGTCAAGAAAATGCATGAATATTTTGTTCAAATGAGCTGATATAACCAAACTAAACAAGGACATGTTCCGGTGCCTCCCTCACCGAGGACCACTCCTGGGAACAAGACATGGTGACTCACACACAACAGCTTCGGTAAGGAAACTGAAGATATGAAAAACGAACTCGACGTTGTGGATTGAATGATCAACATCCAACTTTCCAAGGAAGAAAAAGAAGCAATAAAAGGCATCCTTTGATTCTTAATAGTAGGCAATTCCGGAGTTCCACAAATGAAGAGTTCTTACCACAGTGATTGTAACCACTTGCATGAGAGTGAAGATGTTGGTGAGCAATAAAAACCAAGGGGCAGCAATGGCCTGTTTCCATCCATAAAATTTGAAAGAATTGATGGTTGAGATTGATTGCCAAATGCCCAATACCCAGAGATTGCCACACTGAAATATGTGCTAACTATCACACCAAAGCACACACATAAACCTTTGAACATCTTCCCCTTCACTGGGGGAGCTATAGTTGCCTGCAACAAACATTTTAATATTAAAACTCAACAAACATATATAACAATTTGCAAAGTGAATGGAACAGTACCTGTATTTCTGGGATAATTCCACAACCATAGGTGGTGGCGATGATTGAAATACAATTGATGGCACCAAGAATGCGGTTTTCTTTTGATCCCTTTATTGAATAGTCCTTGTTAGGTGCATTCCTGGAATTACCTGTCAACATATACCACTGTAAACACAATAGATCGATTAAATGGAGAATCACTGCATTTGATTAGTTATACGGATTTCTGACCTATGTGTATCGAACCAGCAACGATGCATACGCTGTAAGCAAGAACAAGGAGTAGAGAGCGAGATTGATATGTCTTAGCGAATGAAAGGATGGTATCTGTGCCAAGAATAGTGGTACGATTCCAAAGATAATTATAAACTGGTACAGCTGCATTTTCCCACTTGGATTGTAGAGCAAGTAAATGAACTGCAGATATCACACTAGAACACATAAGTGATATGGCACAAATGATTGGTTAGTGAGGCAGAATGGAGAAACTGACTTTAAGACTTTGTCCTCCAAGAAGAATACAACTAATAACAGCACCATAGCATATTGCAATTTGAAGTGGACCAACAAAGTATTTGCCCCATCTAGGTCCTGCGAAATCACTCAATTGGTTAATAACAACAGTTTATCCCGGTGTTGCCGGGCACTAAACGTACTCTAGCTACTAAAACCCTTATATACATATATATTGCCCCAGACAGAAGGTACAGAAAAAGTCACGCCTAGGCAACATTGGTGTATCTGTGCATGCAAAGCAGCAGGAAAAAATCTGGTGTTTCAAGTAATAATATGGAATAAGAGATTTAATCCCTCCACCAACCGAGCAGAAAGGCAAGGTACTCTATATTTTCATGGATATTATTCTCTTGGGGTTGGGGTACCTACTGACCCCTCAAGGCTTTGTCACTCGGTGTGCCTTTCCAGATTTGAATCCAGGACATGTTACATATGATATAGGGGTCCTTGTCACGGAACTGGTACCATTTGATCTTGAATTCAGTCAAAGACTACTCACCAAGAATGTCTCTGGCCATGTCCCTAAAACGAAGTTGTCGCTTCCCAAGCTGAGCATGATGGTCCAAAATCACAGAGAGAAGGTTGTAGGAGTAAAAAGTGATGAGAGCTTGAAGAGCAGTGATGAGAAGTCCAGGTGCCCAGCCTAGTAAGGACAGAACAAAGGGGAAACTAAAAATAACAGGGCCAACAATTGAGGTGGTCAAGTGATGGCCAGAGTGCAACCAAGAACTACAACCAAAACATGATGTTTTAGATGAGCATGGGAATCGAAATTCTGGGTAATAAAGTAAAAAAGTGACCTCGTGATTTGAGGACGAAAAGAGCTCCTGCATCAAGCTGTCCTGGAGACTCTGAGACACCATTTTCCTTTTGAGGTGAGGATAAGTGGATAAAGTTTGGATCAACAGTTGCCATTCGTCTTTCCGAATGGAGTATCAAGGTTGTAGGGTCCAGTACTAAAAGCTATTTTTAATAACAGATTGAAGGAGGAATCAAAGCTGGTACTGGAAGAAACATGGGGTGTGACCCTTTCCTTGGGGAATTGAAGTCAACTATGGACAACTAATGTGCCCCGTTATTGGAATCTCCGATGTCTGTGGGGGCAATCATGTTTATTCATCAGCTTTCATGTCCCTGTTCCATACATTTATTAATTTGGAAACCAAGAAGTCAAAGTCTATGATGTATGAATGCCATGGAAGTCAAGTTAATTCAGTGTTATTTTACTGGGCATTTATAAGTTTCTTTTTATTTTACAAAGAGAAATAAAGCTGGAAAAGACAAAGGCCTAGCAGGTGTAGAATGATCCTCAAGCCACTTCAGGAGGTAGTTCAACTCAAAAGCTAAAATTTTTTTCTTGAAAGATGATGTTTAAGTTAAAAAGTATCTATTTATCCACGTTATCTAGTTTTGGTTTTTGAAAACTTACTTTTTATTCAAGTGTTGCGAGATTGTCACCCATGCAACAAATGGACAGTCTAAATGTGAATTATTTGGAGGACAATTATTTGATGAATTGTCTCGTGGACTATCATGTGATCATGCGAACTATCATGTAAACAGCTGTGTTGCGGACAGTTCATAACGCAACAAGCTTTGCGGATTGATCAAGTGAGAACAAAGCTGCGATCTTTATGGCGTGGTTGAAGATTTGCGGAGTGTACCCGTAGTTTGAATGAAGATGTTTTGGTATACGTCACCGGTAACAAGTGCGTATTTGTTCTTAATGTGTTTAGGTAAAACCAATCTTAGTTGGTAGATTTTTTGTGTGTGCTTATGTAATGATTGACATGTTTGGTCAATTTACTTGTGTACAAAAAATATATTCCAAATTTCAAGATTGTAATAGTGGGGTTTGTTGAATTATTCCATAAAGAAACTCATGTATATTGTAAAGTTTTATGAAAATGAAATATAGAGAAGAGACTTGTTATACTGCTAATTCTCTATTTTGCTTTCTTTTTTTTTTCTCAAAAATCCAACAAAAAAATATGTTTTAGCAATAATATTAAAATTTTAAATTTTAAATTAAACTTTTCAAAAATAATATTTAACTAAAATAAAATAAAAAATACTTTTATGCACGCTGGAATTCATATCTTATTTATTTTTGAAAGAGTAAATGAAGTTAAGGCTGGATCATAAAGGCTGATGTTATGATTTTGAAGCATCGTTTGCAGCCCTTTAGAGCTGCTACCTTCTACTCTTAAATTTTCCATCCATTTCTTCATTCCTTTTACATGACTTTTTTTATAACCTTATTCGTATATCCGATGAGAAAATTCAATTTTGATGGAATTAATAAATTTTGGGATGTCTGGAAATCATTAGAAAGCTTTTTGAGCTATTTTTAGAATTTGAGGTTTAATCGAATAAAAATATGAGTTGAGGGGCAAAATTACCCCTTGAGGGTATTTAGGACCTAAATGTGAGTATTTATGAGAGTGTTGGTGATGAGAAAATATCGCATTGATCATGAAACTCCACAAGTATGAAACGAAGATGGGACATTTTAGTGGAAAGATCCAAATCAATGTCGAATTCAGAGGTTTCAGTTTCTCCTTAAAATAAAAATTTTCTGTTTAGACTCCTTAAAATTTTAAAATTATAATGATAAAATTATACTTTGATCTTCAAAAATAATAAAAATTTAATTTAATTCTTTAAAAATTATAAAGATATAGACTATTTAATAGTAAAATTACATTTTTTTTACTATCGTAAAAATATACAATTTAATTTCGATCTCTTCTTAAAATTTTCTGATATTAATAATATAGTATTTATGTGTAGTTTTGAAGCTTTTCTTAGATTTTCTTATTTTTATAATATAATTCGATAATTTAATCTAAATTGTTATTTCACTTATGAAATAAACTATTATAAAATTGGAAAATATATTATGATAATTTCAAATAAGTTAATTTTGAACAAGATTAATAAAGTTTAATTTGATAATATTTGTTACAATTTAAATTTACTTTTTAATTAAAAACATTGTTATTTGGTTTTAAATAGGAAAAATATCCAAAAGAAAAATAAAAACAACATAACCCAGCCTTCGAAAATCATCACTACCCGTTCCCAAAGAAAATAAACATTTCACCCAAACGAATCAATTCCTCTTTTCACTTTCCTAATCCCTATCCAGATAAACCCTATACATTGAAATTCGTTTGTATGAAAATATTGGGTGGGATGAGAAAGGCGGTGAACCCTATCATCAATCTGGCTCCAGCAACGCCTCATCAGAAATCAACTGCATGGCACAGGGTGGTGCCGAATCTTTCAGGAACGTTTCAATTCCCGTTCGCAAAACGTCCTTCGCGATAGCATCTGCCACTTGATTTGCATTTCTTCTACTATGGTGATACTGGATATTCCGACAATTTTTCGGACAATCTTTAATATTCTGGATTATTATGCCAATTACAAAAAGATCAACATGCACATCATTGCATTTTTGAATGACTGTCAAAGAATTGCCTTCAAGAATTATATTACGGAAACCGGAGCTTATCCCAACGCATATCCCATCAAAAGTCGCTAATGCCTCTAGAAAAGCACTACGAACGGAGTCGTGGATTAATGCCGATGAAACCAAAATTCGGCCATACCCGTTCCAAATAACAATACCCGAACTAGATCTAGACAAAGCTTTACTGTACATGGCATCAAAATTAACCTTAACCCAGTCATCAGGTGGTGGCAACCACTTACTCAACCCTAACGACCTTGTAAGCGTTTGTTCTTCGATAGTATCTAACTCCAGAATAAATTGTGTAATAAAATCTGTAATTTCCTGACCTGTTTGTATGACTGAATCATGTATTCTCGTGTTCCTGGGGAACCATAACGCCCACAACACGCAATACGCAACACGCCTCTGAGATCCTAAACATTGATTGAAAAAACTGGTCATGCATTCATCTCTATTGTTGTCCATATTAAGCATTAATCCCTATAACCCTAATAAGCCCCAAACTTCTATTGAAACAGGGCAAAACCATCCAAAATGCACATTTCATCACTTGCAACTCGTTTATTGAGAAGGGTCGACATAGTAGGAAAGAAATTATTAAAGCATCGCCAAATAAAAATCTTGATTTTGTTGGCAATTTTTCACTCCATAAATTCTTGTAAAGCTTTGTAATTGCTGATTGTAAAGTAAGACTAGGCCTTTTTTGTAAATTTTTGCCTCACCACTCCAGCACACGACATCCACATGGGCTTTAATAGACAAAAGGACCTATAGGATCAAAGCTGCCTCCTCCTCGGTGAACATATAGGTAACAAGCTCCCTATTCCATTGTCTTTGATCTATGTTAATTAATTCTACGACTAACTCCAAATGACAATTACTAACAGTTCTTGTAACACTCAAAACTTGAAACCGTCGTCGGTTAGGGTCCCGGTGTCTTTCTAATCATGTATAACAGTTTATCTTTTAATTCCATTTCATCTAGTCTCAAATTAATAAAGGAACACATTGAACATGTCATAAATCATTAATGAGATAATACCACATTTCAAGAAGGGCAAAAATGTCATTCCAAGATTTTGGAGACTTTTATCGGTACCTGTTGGATAAGTATCGATAGTTTTCAAGTCAGTAAACAATTCAAGAAACAGTGCAAATTTTTATCGATACTTGAGGCAGTACTACCTATATGAGTAAAACTTTTACCAAAACATGTCATACTTCTACCGATACTAAAAACTCTAGAGAGCTAAAAACTTTATCCTATAACTTCTACTGATACAAGTATACAAATTATCGATACTTCTATAAGCAGAACTATCGATACCTACTATGCAACTACCAATACAACTCAAGTCAATGTACAACCTCTCTCCTACCTCGTACTTTTACCAATACAAGCATGAGTTTTACAGAAACATATATGTAGAAATCATTGAATCATGCTTAAACTCAAGTTTTCCCACCACATATCATAACATAACTTTAAAATACAATAAGTTAACACATTGTACATAGTTTCAAGACATTTCATACTTCTCATAGGTATGTATATCATATTGGACTACCCAACAAGGTTAAGTTCAATACTCATCACAAGAAAATTCATTAATCTCATACAAGAAGAACAAAACAAGATCATCCTAGTTTTATGGGGTTAGATCTTTAGTCTCGCAATCCGTGCGACCTTAGACGATCCTTTTTTGTAAATACGACTAAGTCAGCCTAACCACCATGATTTAAGGATTCTCAAAGGAATTCCTCCAAGGCACCAATTTCTATAGCGAAAGCGGCATGCCAAAAGAAGGCTTAAAAGACAACAGAAAGCAACAGAAACTAAGCACGAGAGGTGTTTGAGTAAATGCTCTCAAATTGTATTCACAAATAAACAATTACAAAAAATGGAGTGTTTTACAAATGAGAGGAGACTTCCTATTTATAGTTGAGCTCCCCCATAATCGACGGTCAAGATCGAATTACATCGACGGATGAGATTAGCTTATCCCTTAATTTATGGGATTTACAAGATTACAATATCAATCTAATCTTATCTAATTCTAAATATATGATTCTTCCTTATCATCTAGGATTTTCCCATGTTTGCCAAGATGCCTTATGTTGTCATATCTTCATTATTGGACCACTCAGGCTTCAATCTGATAGGCTTGACGAACAACTCTTTGAATCGGGCTAACTCATGTGGGCTAAATGATCCCAATGTCAATGACAAACCTCCATGGGACTCATTATGTGCGATGGTCACGGGCTTTGAGCCCTGGCCAATGACATTCTCTTTCACCCAATATCGCAAAGCCCTCGTTGCGGCTCCAAAATGGCACTGACTTGATTCGCCTCAGTCTCGTCTCGTTGCCTTAGCATTTTCCAGATTAGTCTCACTATCGGGCCGTTCTTTCTTTCGAAACTTTTTCCTCAGCTTTCGTCGCCTCTTAACTCGAATCGTCTCACTTGTTGGTACATCTCTACGGCAAGAAGTCTCCGTACTCACTTGTCTACATTCTCTGACTCGTTTCGATCAGAATCCTCTTGATTCACATCCCTTTGCCTCGAATCGCTCACAGTCTCTCGGCCTCCTTGCTTAAGAACTCTGAAAAGGCCTTTACATTTTTGCCAAGCAACCAAGTTAGAATGCAAAACATTATCAAAGTGTTCCGAATGTACCTTACTCGTCGCATTTACTTTGGTCAACTGTCTAGCTTGCATCGTCACTTTTGCAAACTTCGATGCACCACCTATTATTCCCATAAGTAGAAGCCTCTTCGATGTGTCAACAGAAATGAGCCTCATTGAACCTATCTTTCAAATTTGCATTGCAACTTCTTCCTCTGAGTTTGATGCCAAACTCACCCACCTTTTATGGGTTGTAGCCTTACCAATGACTCAGTCAACTCCGTTGCTTTCCTCAAATTGAGCCTCATTGGTCCCAGCTTCACTGTTTTCATCGCGGTTTTCTCCATTAAGTCCGATGACAAACGCACCTCTTTCTTAGGTGGAAGTCCCTCCGATGACACAACAAGCTCCGATGTTGCCTTTTCTTTGACCCTCACGGATTGTTGCTTTGGACAGTTCCGCAACTCATGCGGACCACGGCACAAGAAGCACTTTACTCACTTCTTTTTGCTCCTCTTTGCCCACTTGGCTTCGCTCGAACCAAGCTTTATGGGCACCTTGTCTGCCACATCAATGACAGATTTTTTCGGACATTTTCGCAACCTATGTGGACCATGACATAAGAAGCACTCTACTACTGGCTTCTTCTCACTTTTTACCTCTTTGGGTTCAACACCTCTTGTGCTCAAACTAAGTCTCATGGCCTTATCTTCCAGCTTGCCCATCTTAAACAACTTGAATTTCCTTGGACATTTCTTCAGCAAATGTGTACCATCGTAAATAAAACATTTAAACTTGCCTTGATTTTTGTTGGGTTTCTTCTTCTCAACTCGTGTTTTTCCATTACCACCATTGTCGCTATTGTTACCCCCATTATTATCTTCATTGTGATTTCCTTTACATGCCCTTTTCTCGGACTTGGAAGATCCAAGCTTGTCTTTCCCTAGACCAAGCTTGACTACGGACTCCACTACTATAATGGCTTTTGACAACTTTTGGGCACGTCCTTGTTCCACTTCCTGTCTGACTCACGGCTTTACTCCATTCTTGAAGACAAGCAATGCCTCTTTTTCAGTCACATCTTTAACTCGGAGCACAAGTTCCTTGAACTCTCGAACATACTCCCCAATTGTGCCTCGTTGCGTTAACCATTGCAACTTTGCTCGAGTTTTTTCCTCGACATCATCTAGGTAATATTGTACCTTCAATTCATCTTAGAACTTTTTCACGTTCCAATCTCATTATGCCTTTTATCTGTGGTCCTGTCTCGCCACCGTAAAAGCGCACTATCAGTAAGAAACATTGAAGCAATATTTACCTACACTCGCATCATCCTCGATGCTTTTGACACGGAACTTTACTTCTTTCGACATCATAGACGGTGCCTTCGCAACTTTAGCTCTGATATCACTTGTCACGAGAGTAGATCTTTAGTCTCGCAATCCGTGCAAGCTTAGATGATCCTTTCTTGTAAACACGCCTAAGTCAACCTAACCACCGCGATTTGAGGATTCTCAAAGGAATTCCTCCAAGGCCCCAATTTGTATAGTAAAAGCGACTTGCCAAAAGAAGGCTCAAAAGATAACAGAAAGCAACAGAAAACTAGGCACGAGAGGTGTTTGAGTAAATCCTCTCAAATTGTATTCACAAAGAAACAATTACAAAGAATGGAGTGTTTTACAAATGAGGGGAGGCTCTCTATTTATAGTTGAGCTCTCCACAATCGACGGTCAAGATCAAATTACATCGACGGATGAGATTAGTCTATCCCTTAATTTATGAGATTTACAGGATTACAATATCAATCTAATCTTATTTAATCCTAAAGATATGATTCTTCCTTATCTTCTAGGATTAGTTCTCATATTTTCTAAGATGCCTTATGTTGTTATATCTTCATTATTAGACCACCTAGGCTTCAATCTGATAGGCTTGACCAACAGCTCTTTAAATCGGGCCAACTCATGTGGGCTAAATGATCCCAATGTCAATGACAGACCTCCATGGGACTCATTGTGTGCGATGGTCACAGGCTTTGAACTCTAGCCCGTGACACTAGTACAAGCCATAAAACCAAATGATATAACTACTACCGAACAACTCCAGGATAGTGTGATGCTCCGAGATGATCCGATCTTCAAACAGCAAAATGGAATCCACAAAACAACAATAATTTCTACAAGTAAGCATTTCATAGCTTAGCAAGTTCATAAAGTTAAATTGATTTACCAAATTTTAAGAGTTCAAACTAAAATCAACCGAACCAAGTAAGCTGTGTACATCCGTCATTGAATTCAATTCACATATGATAACTCATGATGACACAAAGTCATTGGACCTTTAATCCATAATAGGAATCGTTTTTATTTTAATATTCACGATGACACAGAGTCATCAAACCTTTAATCCATGATAGTATTCAATTCTCATTCAATGCTCACGATGACATAAACTCATCGAACCTTTTTGCATTTATGGTTCAAAGCTCGTTAACTCTTCCTTTCCTTTATTCTCGTCTTCCACACTTTCGATCATCAATCCAATTTCACAGCAATTGTAAACAAATACATAAATAAGCATTTTAATTTGAAATTTAACAATATGAACTTACCGGACTAGATTGCAGTTGTGAATGGACTCGAGGGACTATTCCGCTAATTTTCCTTTTCCGTGATCGGTGGTAGTCTACATCCACAATTCATTCAATTTCTCACATTAAATCACACAATCAATTCATGTAACATAATCTAGTCTTTTTTGGTAAAATTACGATTTTACCCTTAACCTTTTGCTTTCATTTGATTTAGTCCTTAAGCTTAAAACATGTAAAATGACCATTCCCCTTTCAACCAAACCAGTCGAATATCAATGAGCAATATTCTCACACTTTGCAAGTAACCATTTCATAACAAATACATCTATTTTCATCATTTTATCATTTTAGTCCTTAAACCTTAATCTCATCCAATTCCTCTTTACAAAAAGGTTCCATCCAAACATGACACATACAAATCCATCTAAAACTTTCAAAAATAAGCATTTTCATTAATAGTAATTTTTATAACATTTGACAGAATCACAAATTAGTCCTTAGATTAGCAAGATTACGCTAATACAAACTCATAAACATAAAAATCACTAAAAACGGATAAAGTTTACTTATTCAAATAAGGATTCAAAGTGAAACAAGTGAAACCCTAGTTTCTCCTAGCTTGGCCGTAAGGAAGAAGAAGAGAAAATGAAAATTTTTCTCTTTTTCTTTCTTTAATTTAATTTATATACCTATGGCATATTTTGTAATTTCTTCAACTTTCATCATTAAGCTTAAATAACCCATCATTACCTTAATTAAACTTTATTATGTTTAATTTATGTCTCATGTCTATCCACTAGCTAATTTTCTTTGGTTAATTTATTCATTTCGTCCTTTTACTTAATCGTACTCTACTTTTTCAACCTTTACAGTTTAATCCTTTTTGCTTAATTAACTATCCAAACTATAGAATTCTTTCACCAAATTTATTATGACTCTAATACATCGTACTTTTGTAGTAATTAATAAGTTTATGGCTTGACACGTAGGAGTTGTGGCTCCGAAATCACTGTTTTGACCCCACTAAAAATCGGGCTGTTACAGTTTTATTAATGCAAAATTGATTAGAACTAGGAATCCAACAATGCTCAAAAATAGAAACACTAACCCGGTTCCCAATCTTCTAACATAACGCATCCATTAGAATATTTTTTGTAGACCAAACACTCCTCCACAAATACGACGCCCCAAAGCGATAACTAGAACCCAAAATATTTGAAGATGGATAGTACTTGGCCTTCAAAACTCGCACCACCAAGGAATCAGGTTCCTCAAAAGCCTCTAACCTTGCTAGGCCAATAAAGCTTTATTAAACTCCCCAAAGCTATGAAAACTCAAACCCCCAAATTCTTTCAACACACAAAGCTTGTTCTATTCACACCCATGGATCCCCGTTTACCACCCCTTTTATGCCACCAAAAATTAGACACTAATTGCTCTAAATCATCACAAAAAGTTTTCAGCAAGAGAAAGCAAAACATGGCAAACGTTAGTATTGCTTGAAGGACAGACTTCACAAAAACCTCCTTCCCACCTTGAGATAAAAAGTTCACACACCAACCATCAATCCTTTTCTACATTTGCTCCTTTAACCACATAAAAGACATTTTCGTATTATGCCTAATAATATTTGGTAAACTCAAATAACGTTCTGGATTATTGGAATACCTCACCCCAAGATGCCGAGCAAGGGCCCGACGACAATCCTAAAAAACGTTAGCACTAAAAAAGACCGATGATTTAACAAAATTAATACACTATCTAGAATTTATCTCATATTCTCATAAGACATCCTTCAACACCTTTACAACCCTCAAAGAAGTCGCCCCAAACAATATTCAATCATCAGAGAAAAGAAGATGAGAGATCACCGGACCACCTCGACTCGCTTGAACACCCAATAGCCGTCCTTCACCCAAAGCTAGCCACATTAAGGATGACAATCCTTCACTACAAAGTAAAAACAGAAAAGGGCTAAGCGCAAACCATGCTTAGGATAGAAAGTTGGCCCCAACCGTCCATTCAAACATACCGAATACGAGATAGTAGAAATACACTTCATAATCGTGGCAATCCAACCCTCTGCAAAACCCAACCGTACCATTACAACGTGCAGAAAATCTCAGTCCACCCTATCATACGCTTTACTCATATCCAATTTAATAGCCATATACCCTTTCCCACACTTTTCTTCTTTTGAAACGTGTGCAGCACCTCATAAGCCACCAAAATATTATCCGTAATCAAATGACTAGGAACAAAAGTACTTTGTACCTGATCAATGCACTTATTAAGGACCAATCGAAATCGATTCACCACCATTCAAGCAAGAATTTTATATAGAACAGTGCATAAACTAATAGGCCAAAAATTGGTCATATTAGTTGGGTTCGGAACTTTAGGAAGCAAAATAATATTGACTCTATTCACAGACTCTATCCCATGCCCATCATTAAGAACCCCAAGACAAAAATTACTAACATCATGCCCCACAACATCCCAAAGTTTTTGAAAAAATATAGCTAGAAAACCATCCATACCTAGGACTTTAGTCCTACCCATAGCCTTCAAAGCTTGAAGAACCTCTTCTACCCTATACGAAACCACCAATAAGTCATTATCCTCGTCCTTAATACAATTATCAATGCCTGACAAAATGTGATCCTTACTACCTGCCTCCCCATTCGATTGGAACAACTACTCAAAAAAATTCTTTACAATCCCTTCCATCTTAGTCTCATCTTCCGTCAAACGCCCATCTGAAAATTCCAAAGCGTTTACCAAATTATGCCGACGCCGTTGACTTACAACTTTATGGAAAAAAACTAGTATTTTTATCACTTATCCGAAGCCAGTTAGCACGAGTCCGTTGTTCTTAATAGAATTCTTCTTTGTGAATCAACTCATCCAAATTACTCTCCTCTCGTTTCACCTCCAAAAATATCTCTAATTTTTTATTCAAAGCTGTTTTCAGCCCATTTCGCGATGAGCGAATCTGCCTTGACCATTTCATCAAACCATCCCTCAGCTTCCCATTTTGGTCATAATATCCCCTGAAGCCGATTTCCAAAGAACAAACACTTCTCTAGCAAATGAATCCTTTACCATCCGCTATACCTCAAATCAAAAAATGAGTTTTCTAATAGAACGAGATCGACCAATCAAATCCAATAATAACGGGAAATGATCAGAAGTTGAAGTAGGTAAATGGCATAAGTCCATCTAAGGAAATAAATTCATCCATAAATTATTCGCTACCCCTCTATCAAGCCTTTCTCATATATTCATATGCATGGAATTGCCTCTCTCCCAAGTAAACAATGGGCTCGAAAAACCAATATTCATCAACTCACAACACTGCAAAACATCATGAAACATCTCCGTTCGACCCTCCTCCCTTAGCATACCACCCATTTTCTCACTAGCATACAAAATCTCAATAAAATCCCCACGCACCAACCAAGAGAGCATATTATTCATTCCTCGAGATTTAAACGCATCCCAACACTCTTTTTTATTTTGAGGAAAAGAGGTCCCGTAGAACCTTGTGAACCTTCAATCACAACTCCCATTCACATCATTAATTAAAACATCAATTAAATTACCAGAAAAATACCGTAACGAGATCGATAGATCCTTTGTCCAAGTAAGACACACTCCTCCTTTTGATCCCACGGCTCTAACGTCAATACCATTCATAAAACCACATCGACGTCTAATAGCTTCCATTCATTTCTAATCAACCTTGGTCTCCATTAAGAAAACCAACTGGGGTTTATGAAGCCTTAGTAACTACTTTAGCCTTCGAACTACTCGAGGGCTCCCCAACTCTCGAACATTCCAACTAATTAGTTTCATTGCATGTAGTCGGCAAGCTCAAAGGCTGTCGTCGATCCTGAAGACAAACACATCAAAGACTCACCATTCACACAAATTTTAACAACTTTCACCTTTTTACCCGAACCTTTAACGAGCGACTCATCCCCGCTCACACAATAATCTGTTAATCACTTTCTTTTCCCATCAGTACTCAACAGACCACTTAAATCACCCCTCGGTCCACGAGCAAGACGTTTCCATTTTTTCGCGATACTCTCAACACTAGTCGCAACCTCCAAACAGCCATCTACAGAAATCCCATCCTCTTGGACCAAACGTCTATCCAACGGGTACGACCCATCATGCTCCATAGCTACCTTACCCTCCCCAACTGGATCCTTATCCAACTTATTACCCATACCCAAAATAGTACGCGACCCATCAGCAAGCCCTCTCTCCACAAATTCCTCCGAAATAGGATTACTATGCTGCCCATTATCCTACTCGAGGATAACTAAACTATTAGAGACGTCTACCAAATCAATCTTATCCTTATCACTTTGCAACACAATAATAGAATCCTCATTGAATTTAGATACCACAGTAGTAGACTTCAACCCCAAATCAATCTCCCCCATCGACCATACCATAGAGATCACCAGAGCGACCCTCTCTCCAATCTTCTTTCCAACGTAAATTTTTGGCGGCGCCATTTTATGCTCCGCAAAACCGTAACATTCCCTTCCCCGAACATTTGTTTCGACTTTGAGTGCTACAGAATAAGGAAAGTATCCTCAAGCAGGTTAAGCTCCTCATCCGGCGTTATATCACAGTCTTTAACCCCATGCCCAATCTTCCCGCACCCAAAAAAAAAACCCAGCAAGCTCTCATATTTAAAAGGCACCCATACCTTCCTAGCGCCACCAGCAAGCACAAAACACCTCGTCGCAACAGCCGCTGAACATCCAATTCCATCTTGATCCGACAATAATCATCATTCACCTTCGATCTCAATAAACCACCAAAGGTGGAACCAATAGCATGCATCATATCTTTTTTGTCACACTCCGGCGAACATGGCCCAACCTTCATCTAGAAAACCAATTTAACCATTTAAATTTCTTCCTTATCAACCCGTGTCAGAAGACGCTCAAATAAAATCAACTGTCATCGAAACAACCACAGACACCCTTCTAAAACAAACTCCATATCATTCTCATCATAAAAAATAATAGTAAACAAATTATCACCAGCACTCTTAATATCAAAATTCTTCTTAGTTTTCAACAAACATTTTAATTGCGCCCTCAAACTCCCTGAGTTTATAATTCCTCCTAGTCCATATTGAATATAACAACGTTGGTTTGCCCGTGGTGACAATCATCGAACACTTGACCGACAATTGCAGCAACTCCTCTTCCAATAACAAAACATCATCCCTCATATTGCGCGCCGCCATAAGCACCACCACCCCTCCAAACCTAATCACACAAATGTCTCCTTAAAGAAACTCAAAGGGAGTACTCTGGGAACCTTGACTATTGCTTACTTTTTTAAATCCTAATTAATTTTATATATTATTATTATTATTATAAATATGCAAATTAAATCACACTTTAATCTCAATTTTCAAAATAATTTTTATTTATTAAAATTCAATCTTTTAAGGTAACAGATGTGTTCAGGTGCAATGCATGTGATACCGAAAACTAGTTATAAATAAAAGCGCATGTTTAGAATTTTTTTTTTGAATTAACAAGAATACACTTTATTATTTGATAAAGTAATATTAATTAATATGATAATATATTAATGTGAAATTAATTAATTTGGTTATATATTGGAAAAGTTCTACTTAAAAAATAACATAAGATATTATTAATTAATAAAATTATAAATCTATAAAATCATTAAATATAATTTGATAAATTAAAATTAATAAAATATAAAAATCCAAGTTTTTTAATTAAATAAATATTATTTTATGATTTTATTTTAAATATGTTATAATTAAAAAAATTAAATGTGTGAGATTAACATTATATATAAATATAATATCAATATATTGATAATCTAATCTATAATGAATAAATTTATTTATTTATTTATTTTTATTTTATATGTTAAAACTAGATTTATTCATGGGTCGGCCCTGAAAAGTGAAAGGGTTTGAGGAAAAATATACCCACGAAAAATGAATTTGGGCAAAAAAAAAGAGTTCATTTAGAAAATGGGCCGAGCCTTGGATAAGATTTTTTTTTCTCGGGCTTGACTCGAATTTGCAAAAACCCCTGCTATTTTGCTGTTGTTTTTCCACTATTTTGCAGCCATTTTACTATTATATTGCTATTATTTTGTTGTTATTGTTTGGATATTGTATAACTCTTGATTTATTGTTAATTTTGGTATTATTTTAGAGGCATTTGCTTTCTAAGTTGCAACTATCTTTAGTATTATTTAAGTATAATTTTTTTAATTTATTTTTAATTTATTGAAAAATATTTATTTTAATATTTTGAGTGTTTTTGATGTATTATATTTTTTGATTTTTTATATAAAAAATTAATATGGGTCAAACCCAGTCGGACTTAGGTAAAAATTTAGACCCAATTTTCGAGCCAGGATTGAGGCTATCAAACGAGCTTAGAATTTTGTTATGGCCCGACCATGAACAGGTCTAATCAAAACTCAATATATATATATATATATTATTTAATTAAATATTAATATTTTTATAAATACTAATTGCATATGATCAAATTGATTCAATCCAACACAAACTTTGACTTGACAAATAGTATGACTCATATCTATTTGAGAAATTAAGATAAAAAAATCGATCACTTAAGAATTAAAATTTTGTATTATTTATACACTCAATATTATTAAATTTATCATATTTTTAAATCTATAAAATCAATAATAAAATATAAATATAAATATAATTATTATATTAATTATGTTCCCATCAATTCTTGAATTTAAAATTTCATTCATAACAAATTATTAATATAATAATTATAGTTAGGCTTAAGGGTAAAAAAACCATTAGTAAAAAATGAAAAATTAATCTAGCCCTTAAAAAAAGTGCATCTTATTAAGTTTTTAATGATTAGGTTTGTCCATGGGTCGAGTTAAACTACTTGAAAAGTAAGAAAGTTTGGATAAAAATATAGACATGAAAAATAGACTTGGGCAAAAAAAAATGTCCGTTTAGAAAATGGATTGAGCCTCATGTAAGGTTTTTTTACCTAGGCATGGCTTGAATTTTAAAAAAATTTGTTATTTTGCTGTTGTTTTTCCACTGTTTTGCTACCATTTCACTATTATGTTGTTATTGTTTGGATATTTTATAACTCTTATTTTATTGTTAATTTGTTTACTATTTTAGAGGCATTTGCTTATTAAGTTGTACCTATCTTAGTGTTATGTAAGTATAAAGATTTTTTAAAATTTATTTTCAATTTGTTGGGAAACATTTATTTTAATATTTTTAGTGTTTTTGATGTATTATGTTTTTTTAAAAAAATTATATAAAATTTTAATAGGGGTGGGTCGGGCTCGAGTTTTAGCATTTTTATCCGAACCAAAATTGGACAAAAATTTTATGTCATTTTTTAGGTTGGGCAAGGTCCGAGCCTATCAAACGAGCCTAAAATTTTGTTAGGGCTCGACCCGAACCCGGACAGATTGTTGTTAGGGTTCCAGGTTCATTTGAATTTGGACAACCCTTTGTCACAAATTCGTTCTAAATGAATTCAAAACTAAAAAAAAAGTTTAAAAATATAAAATGTTAATAATTATTTAAAAATTTTAAAAATTTGAAAAATTGTCAATAAATTTATAAAAATAATTTTTATATATTCAATAATTTTATAAAAAAAATTCGAATTTTTTGCTTAGGTGGCATGCCACATCAACATCCTACCATGTATCATCTCATTGTATTTCCACGTTAGTTGCACTAGCGCCTTTAACGATTAAACTACTCAACTAACAATTTTCGTTAATGGAAGGGTCTTGTTGATTTTTTTTAGTGCATTTTTTTAAGGACTCAATTGATTTTTTTTTCATTTTTTACTAAAGGCTTTTTTATCCTTAAACCTTATACTTATAATTATTTTATTAATAATGTTTCATTATCAATGTAATAGTTATTATCACTTAATTAGACTTTGGATTCATATTAAATTACATTTATTATTTTAAATTAATTACCACTTAATTAATATTATAATTATATAAACTAATATTTAGCACTATAAATATAGGAGTTAGCAAGTCATTTTTATTCAAAATAACATCTAAAAAATTATTGAAAAAATATATTTTAAATTATTTAATAAATTTTATTTCCATCACCAAAATAATATATATTATTTAATATCATTTTTAAGAAAAAAAATAGCATGTTAATCTCAAATTTTTAAGGAGAAATAATATCTTGTTATTTCAAAACTTTTTCCTTTTCTTTTTATTCTTAAGAAAAGCAATATGTTTTTATATACACTAGATTTGTGCATGAAATAATTATTTTTCAAACAATTTTTCATGCAAGGGGAAACAAAATAATCATTCTCATTTGAGAATAGTTACAGTTGAAAACAGTTAAATTTAGAAACAAATTTTATTTAGAATAGTTGCATTTCTAAAATAATTATATTTAAAATAATCGTTATTTAGAATTAACTTATATTTAGAACAATTGTATTTTTATGAAAAATGATTACTTAAAATAAGCTTTCACAACAAAAACATCACTATAAAATAATTCATATTTGGAACACTTCTATATTGAGAACAAGTCAGAATAACTCTCACGTTATAAAAGCCCATAATATATATTCATGGAAATTATTTAAAACTGGCAATTGATTTTTGTTTTTGCATAATTTGCTTGTAAGGTGATGATGGTTTTGGATTAGGTGATGGATACAAGTTCTTTTGACTTTTAAAATTTTGTTTGTGGTATATGTTATGGATTTAACTTTAGATGATGATTTTTTCACTATAGGAAAACATAATTTTTAGCGGCGCTTTCTAAAGTGCCGTAAAAAATGCCGCTAAAGATAATACCGCAAAAAATAGCGGCGTTTATGCGAAAAAGCGCCGCGAAAGGCCATGTTCTTTAGCGGCGCTTTTACCACAAGCGCCGCTAATATAACAAATTTCGACAGCCTTTTTTAATTCACATAGAGCCCGAATTTCAGCATTTTTCCTGTAAATTCAAATCCAACCAATGCAAATCCAACCAATAACTTCAAATCTTAAAGGTAAATGATAAATGTTAGAAATATACATATGATTTAAATTAATAAATCAATGAAAAATAAATTTCAAATGTAGTATATTCTTCTCAAATAAAAAAACAAAAGTCTAAGAGGACGGATTCTGCTGAAACATTTTCATCATATTTTGAAGCTGTAGCTGCAATTCGTCATACTTTCTTGTAGCCTCTGCTTCCTTCGCTTGCCTCGCTGTTGCCTCCGCTTGCCTCGCTGCTGCCTCCACTTTAAGTTGTAGGTGGAGTTCTTCATATTTTTTTTGAGACTCTGCTTCTCTCACTGCAGCCTCCTCTTTCAGTTTTAGATGGAGATCATCATATTTTTTTTGAGCCTCTGCTTCTCTCGCTGCAGCCTCCTCTTTAAGTTGAGCAATTTGCTCAACTGTGCTCGCTTGTACCTGAGCCAATTGATCTTTTAACCTCTGAACTTCAGCTTGATCTTGACTCCCCGAAGGCATGTATCTCTGCGAGTTGGATCCAAAATATCGGGATGGGCTAACAAAAGATCCTTGAAATCGAACCCGACCATACTTTTCAGGACCCAAAACTTCAGTAATAACTCGGTTATCAATGTCCTCTAGATTAACCGAACTATCACTTGAAGCCATTGCTTCATACTCCGCCTTCTTATCTTTTAATTTATCCTAATAAGTCAATCAAAAAGTTAGAAACGAAATATATAATCAAACAAATGCAACATAACTTGACATTATTTGTATTACAAACGACAAATTAAATTATTATAATTAAACATGATAAATATTTAAAATACTTCAAATTTTATTAAGTTAATATACTATAATTTCTGTAGCTTCAGAAGTCATAGGAGATCCATCTTTTTTTTTATGTGTAATGTCAAAAAGCTGAAGTCGTCCAATTTTTTGACCTGACGATTGTTCCTACATTATAGTAGGAAAAATATTAATTAGTAGGAAGTAATTAATATTTGACACAATAAATAAACTCAAAATACCTCATCAGCAGCTACACAAGCAAAACTTTTCGATCCAGCTGTGTGCGTAAATTTTTGTTTTTGCCTACTTGTAGTTCCAACACGCTCACGATCCTACATTAATTATTATTACGTATATAATAAATACTATAAACCGAAATAATTATAAGCGTTTTGTAGTACATAATACCTCTCCTTTCTTTGAGCTCCAAAATCTAACTTGTTTTTCCCATTGGTACCTCAGCATTCCCGGCAGAACATTTTTCAATTTATCTTCGAGACTCATATTATTCTTAAAATAATTTTTCTTTATAGAACTTTTATGGTCTCTCCATTTCTTTCCTAATGATTTCTTTATATAATTGTCTGAGAGCTCTAAAATAAATCTTTCCTGCAAATAACACAAGTTTAGAAAGTAAATATAAATTAAAATAAATCAAAGTATTATAAATTATATTCACTTTATTACCTTAATAT
This sequence comes from Gossypioides kirkii, assembly GCA_005610355.1. Taxonomy (NCBI): domain Eukaryota; kingdom Viridiplantae; phylum Streptophyta; class Magnoliopsida; order Malvales; family Malvaceae; genus Gossypioides; species Gossypioides kirkii. The sequence continues at coordinate 29,847,789 of CP032248.1, forward strand.
TATCGAGAGCTTGATTTTTATTACTATCAGGCATATGATGCCATGACTCGTAGTTGATTGGCAACAAACTGCCATTTCGTGCTACTATGCCCAAGTATCCTCCCAGAAGTCGAGCTTCTGATCCAACAGGCTGACCATGACTATTTGCAGATACTTTGACACGCTCCTCAGGATTTAGGCTGTATAAATCCTTTAATACGGTACGTCCTCGAGTTCTGTGCCCCTCAGAATATTCAGCTAAAAAAATTGTATATGTTAATATTAGAATTTGAAACGAAAATAAAAAAGAAAAGTAAACATGCATGAAAATTAAACCTAACATTACCTTCAATTTCTACAGTTTCTAGAACATTCGAAGATCCAATGTCAGTCTGTTGTTTACTATTTGTTCCTTTCGAATTTGGAGAATTTTGGATAATACTTAGCTCTCGAAATTTTCTTCTAGGCATATTATCTGCAATACGCATAAAATAGTTAGAATATTAGTAACTAATTACAACAATAATAGTAATGGATATATTTAACAAGATCAAGATTTAAATTATAATATACATATTATTAAAAAAACGTAAAATCTTACTACATTATGATTCGTAAATATCTTCATCCACATCCTGGCGAACCCATTGAGATTGTGTACTAGTACTAGGAATAATTTCATTTAAGTCTTGTTCTGGAAAAGGCAAAGTTTCTGATCTTTCGTCCATGTCATCTCTACTCCCACTGCCCATGTCAAACAAGTCTCTAGGGGTGTTACGAAGTACAACGTACCAACCCTCATCAGTTGGATCTCTTGAGTAAAAAACTTGTTTGACTTGAGAAGAAAATACATACGGCTCGTCCATCAATTGTTGCCCAGTGTGAATTAATCGAGAGAAGTTCACCATTGTAAAACCAAATTGATCTTTTCTAATTCCTCGAGCAGTATTAACATCAGCCCAATCACATCGAAATAAGACAACCTTCCATTTTCCATAGTAATCCAACTCAATAATGTCCGTAAGAAGTCCGTAATACTCCACATTTCCTTCAATAGGATTATTGCCCTTAGCATTAGCATAGCTTGTAATTGAAGAATTAACAACTATCCTAGAATTTTGAGTCCTCCTTAATCTTTCGCGAGATTTTGTATGAAACCTGAATCCATTAATCAAGAAGGCATTATATCTTTTTACTACTCTATTGGGACCTTGGGAAAGCCATTTAACTTCTTCACTGACGTCCTTCCCACTCCAAACCTATCGAATTGAAAGTAAATTGATTAATTATAATGTTATACGAAAACATTATTATTTATCATTGAAAGCTTCAGTTGCATACCATCTGCCCTAACCATTCATGAAAAGATTCTGTGAATAACTTATGAATCTCTCGATGTTGTAATCATCGGGAGCGTGAACGAGATCTCAAGAGTTGTTTATACTCACTATGTTAAAAAGTTAATAAATTAGTTAGCAAAAAATAAACAGATGAAAAGGATGAATATTTATGAAATTCTAAAACTTACTTGCGTAATGGTTCAATTGAATCGTGGTGAAAAAGAACATATCGATGTGCTTGTACACAAGATATATCATCTAAGTGTGCGATTTCAACTTTCCCGATTGGTTGTCCACAAGTTTGAAATAGATAAGTTTCAGCTAAGCTATGATCATTATTGAGCCCAACATTTCTACTTGGTCTATTCAATCTTGTTTCAACATCTTCTAAATATCTAGAGCAGAAAGTCATACACTCCTCAGCTAAGTAACCTTCAGCAATTGATTCTTCTGGATAACGCTTATTACGACAATAAGACTACAATTTGCATAGAAACTTAAACACGATATCCAACATTATCAAAAAGTGTAACTAAAGATATATTAATCAATGAATGAAAGCTTTGCAAATTAATTAGCACCTCTCTATAGGATACATCCACCGATAGAAAACCGGTCCACCAACTTTTGCTTCATGAGGGAGATGGATTAACAAGTGCACCATAATAGTGAAGAATGAAGGTGGAAAGATCTTCTCCAAGTTGCATAACGTCAAGGTGACTCGATCTTGTACTTTCTCAAGTTCTTCAACATCCAAAACTTTTCCACAAATAACTTTCATTATATTGGACAGTTCAATTATACAAGACGTCACCTTTTTTGACATACAACACCGCAAAGCAACTGGCAGTAAATCTTGCATCAAGATGTGATAATCATGTGATTTTAAGGAATATAGTCTTCGATCTTTAAGACTCACACATCGAGATATATTTGATGGATACGCATCTGGGACCTTTACATCCTTCAACACTGTGCAGAACAATTCTTTTTCTTTCTTAGACATTGTAAAAATAGAAGGCGGCAACCGATATTTTCCATTCAAAAGTAATTGGGGGTGAAGATCATGCCGAATTCCCATGTCAACTAGATCAAGTCGACTTTTAAGATTGTCTTTCGATTTTCCATCGACATTGAGAATTGTCCCGATTATGTTCTCGCAAACATTCTTTTCAATATGCATGACATCAAGATTGTGTCTCAAAATATGATGCTCCCAATAAGGCAAATAAAAAAAATACTTCTTTTTTTCCACAACTCCGCTCTCATTAGGATCATCCTCTTCATCAGATTCATCATCACTCTCCCGGTCGACATCGCCAACATATGCCTCCCTCGGCCTTCTGTTTCTTTGCGTGTTGGATGGTTGATTCATCTTCCCATAACTGAAATCTACATCTTTCAACATGAATAAGATTTCAGATCCAATGGTCTGCTCAGGAGCTTCTCTCAACTCTTCAGTACCATCAAATTGAGTTCTTTGAAATCTAAATCTATGATTTCTATCTAACCACCGACGATGCCCCATATAAGAGAACTTCTTCCCATTATATAACCACTTTGAACATGTTTGCGCTGCACAACAAGGACAAGCGTAACGTCCTTTGGTACTCCAACCAGATAAATTGGCATAAGCTGGGAAATCATTAATAGTCCACAACAGAGCTACACGTAAATAAAATTCTCCTTTCTAGAGACATCATATGTTTCAACACCGACCCACAACTGTTTCAACTCTTCAGTAAGTGGCTGCATATAAATATCAATATCATTCTCGGGACCTTTCTCTCTAGGGATAATCATAGATAAGATAAAAGAAGATTGCTTCATGCAAATCCACGGAGGCAAATTGTAAGGAACAAGCACTACAGGCCAAGTACTGACGAAGTACTCATGAGTTTAAATGGATTAAATCCATCAGATGCTAGCCCAAGCCTCACATTCGAGGATCACTTGCAAAACTTGGAAATTTATTATCAAATGATTTCCAAGCTAAAGAATCCGCGGGATGCCTTAATAATCCATTATCGGTTCGTTCATCATGATGCCACCTCATAGACTCGACCGTATTTGACGACATGAAACCTTTGAAGCCTTGGTATTAGTGGAAAATATCGTAGAATCTTCATTGGCTTCTTTCTTGGCTGTGCCTCACCTTGATCCTCATTCACATTTTCTGCATTCTTATTAATCCAACGAGACGTACCGCAAACTTGACAAGACTGTTGGCTTCTCCGATCACCCCAATACAACATGCAGTCATTTGGGCAACTATAAATTTTTCATAACCAAGGCCTAAATCCTTTATCAGTTTCTTCATATCTTTGCATGAATGAGGGATTTTTGCAAACGAAATATCTCTGCCAAAAGCTCTAACAGCAGCGTAAAAGAGTTTCCGTCCACCCTCCCAAACATTTTAAGTGAAAAAGACGAATGCAGAAAGACAATTTGAGAATTTTGATCCCTCATAGAGTTCTTCATTCATTTCATTAAGTAACTTGTAGAACTTAGCCGCTTCTCCATTGGCTCTTCATCAGGTGCACTTGTTCCCGTTTCGTTAAAAGCATTATCACCAATATCACAATCATCAGATGCAATAAATTCAGATGGAAATGATTGCAAACCATGATTATGCATAAAAATAACTGAAGGTAAATCTTTTAACTTAAATATTTAATTATTTACTTTAATATAATTAAATAATTAAATCTTTTAACTTAAATATTTAATTAATCGATACTGTTTATAATTAAATACATAATTATTTAATTATTTACTGGTTTTTATAACTGAAGGTAAATCTATTGTTTTCTTATGTATTAAAATTTTATTAGGTGTTTTAAATCTATCTTTTGCATAAAAATGGTGAATCTCATAGTAAATAGCTAAGAGATGTTTTTGAACAACATTTGCAGTATATTTCGACGAGAATAAGAGGTTTACAAATTCAATTTAACAAAATCTTTAAGTAATTGCATGAATTAAATGGTTTTTTCTCTTGAGAGTAAGATGAATGGTGGTTTTTTTAAGAAAAGTAATGTCTAGTAAAATTGAGCTGAATTATCGGCCTAGATCTGTAATTAGGCAAAAGTTAATTAAGGGTTAAGAGGTGGAAATTAAGGATAATTAAGTTAAAAAGAAGAAATTAAGTGAAATAGATTTTACGAAATAAACCTAATAAGTATGTGTGAGTGGCGAGCTACTGTAGGAACACAAAGAGAGTTAAGCTGGATGTTTTTCAATGCTTAGTAATCTATGTATTTTTGTGCGAAGCTGAAAATGATAGTGGAGCATAAACAAACCTGGATAAAGGCAAGCAAAAAGCTATCTAGTTCGGTGAGTTGTGGAGAGCCACAAGTGAGTGTATTTTTATGCAGAAATAAGAACCAGGACAACAACTTCTTGAAGAGTAACAATCAGTAATATAAATAGTAGCTGAAAATTGTAATAGTGTAATGGCAGAAATAAGAACCAGGGCCATTTTCATAAACAGAACATAATGTTTAATAAACAAAAACATAACTATAATTGTGCAGAGGCATTAAAATTAACAACAAAGTCTAATACTAGAGGGCAGAGGTAATGGCAATTCACAGGGCCATTTTTTTTTTTACATGCTACTAAAATAAAAACTAAATCATCAATTAGTGCTTATAATCTATATTCTAAGGTAATAGGGAAGACAAAATGACTTAAGATCACCTGAAAAGCAAGAGGATGGATCAGCAAAAATTGATATATCTATAACAGAAACATAACTATAATTGTGTGTTAACATTTTCATAGGTCCCATAGAATTAATGACAAAGTCTTGACACTAGACAGCAGAGGCAATAACAATTCCCAAGGCCATTTTTCTTTTACATGCTATTAAAACAAAGTAAATCATCAATAAGTGCTGATAATCTATATAATAAACCTATCATTATCAGTTGGAATCAACCTCCCCCATGCCCGAATTCCACATACATAAAGCAAAATAACATTAGCATGCTTGTGTATAAATCAAAGCCAAAATTCCTTCAATTGCAAATAAACCTGTCATTTTTTCTCTCCAACCCCAACAGCTGGTTCTTCCACTAGCCAGAGATTAATAATATTTATCACTAAGATTAACATAAGCCTCTCCATAGGATCCTATAGCTTGTGTAATCATTATGAAACCAAATCGCGTCAACATTTCTACACAGCAGGCCAATTACCAATTTATGGGCAGTGCCAACAAATTAATCTCTGGGCAAACCAACAAGGTCAAACGACCGATCAATTAATAGTTTTCAAGTAGCCTCTCGAGCAACTTAAAGACCGAGTATAAATACTTAAGTAAGACCTCCTTTCTCTTTCTCTCTACACTCTCAGTTTTGTTACTAGCCTATATTGTATGGCTTCCTTACTTCGGGTAGGGAAAATAGATTGATCACTTGACAAACCAACATACTAAGATGGCTAGAGGACCGATCAAGTTGCAATCTTTAGGTAGCCCCTTGAGCAACTTAAAAGATCAATACAAATACCCAATTATGACCTCCTTTCTTTGCTGTAAATATCATGTAAAATAGTATGATTACATGCAAGATTCAGTTTCATCATTTCCTTCTCATTGGCAACCATGATGGTGAAATGATAGTAAAAAAACCAATACACTGAGTTGGTCAATTTCAATCGAAATCAAACCCCTTTTAGAAGTGGAGGCATTAAATTAAAAACCACTTTTGAATAAATCATCAAACACACCTATGAAAGAATTAATATCTTTTTTCTTTCCATAAATTTTTTTCTCTATTCCCTTTAAGTTTTTAAAAGAAATCCCACTATATGAGGATAATACATTACATAATTTCAACAATAAATACAACTATTATGCAGATCATTATTGTTGCCTTTGCTCCTTCATTTCAGCTTCTAAAAGAAACGTAAAAAACAAAAAGCCAAACACATCTTCAGTTTCGAATTGAGTAGAAAAAATAACAACAAATTAATTTCTTTTTTTTTCCAATTTAGAGCAAGAACCAAGAAACACAACCAATTATATATATCCATTTAAAAGATAAATGAAAAGAAAAGAAACCCCCCGAAAATTACCATTCATTTCACCATGATAGCATGAATTAGAGAAAGTAAACTGAATAGAATAAAAATCACAAAGCAAGCAAGCACATTTACACAACCAAAATCAAAATAAAAGTTGAAACCAAAATTATATATGAATAAAAAGGGGGAAAAAGGGTAAAAGATAATATCGATAGGGAACAGTGGATTGTAATGGGTTTTATTTGCGGCTGTCAGATCGGCTCAAGAAGCGGGTTCTGGGGGTGAAGAGGGAACGGAGTGAGGGGAAGAGAAGCGGTTTTGGGGTGAAGAGGGAACGGGGTGAGGGGAACAGAAGCGAGTTCTGCAGGTGAAGAGGCAACGGAATGAGGGAAACAGCAGAGGGTTCTGCGGTCTGGAGGTGAAGAGGGTTCTGGGGGGTACTGCAGACAACTTTGCTTTTCTTTTGTTAATCTAATTCACTTTCCACTTTGAATCCAACGCCCAATATTAAGATATATAAAATTTAAATAAATTAGTGGCGCTTATAGAAAAGCGCCGCTAATGCACACCTTTAGCGGCGCTTATTAGAAAAGCGCCGCTAATAACCTGACCTTTACTGGCGCTTTATATATAAGCGCCGCTAATGACACGACCTTCAGCGGCGTTTGTGGGTAAGCGCCGCTAATGACTCCACTTTTAGCGGCGCTTGCGGTGAAGCACCACTAATGACTCGACCATTAGCGGTGCTTGTAGCTAAGCGCCGCTAATGACCCGACTTTTAGTGGCGCTTGTGTCTAAGCGCCGCTAATAACCCGACTTTTAGCGGCGCTTTTGTAAAGCGCCGCTAATGACTCGACCTTTAGCGGCGCATGTGTCTAAGCGCCGCTAATGACCCGACTTTTAGTGGCGCTTGTGTCTAAGCGCCGCTAATGAGTCGACCTTTAGCGGCGCTTGTGGGTAAAGCGCCGCTAAAGACCCGACCTTTAGCGGCGCTTACACAAAGCGCCGCTAATGATTTACCTTTTGCGGCGCATTAGGAAAAGCGCCGCTAATGCTTCACCTTTTGTGGCGCTTTGTGTCCAAACGCCGCTAAAAGTGCCGCTAATGACCTATTTTGCTATAGTGTTTGGATAATTTGATATTATGGATATCTAATGGTGGTGTTTGAGTTTAGTGTTGGTAGTGAGGATAATGTTTGAATGTGCGGTGAGGTGTAGTGTGGTGCGTTTAGCATACTTTTGTTTTATGTTACAATATCATTATAATATTTTTACACTAACCGCAAGTAAACGTACCGTCCATCCAAATCCACCTTTATTGGTGGTATCTAATTGTTAGATGTCATATATATTGTTGGAATGGAAACACTGAATTATGGAAGCCTCCTTTGATGCAATTGAGAGTTGTGTTGTTCATGTAGATGAGGCTAAATGGCAATCGTTTGGAGAAGATCTGACTGGTTATGGTGGAGCATGTATATTTATAGTAGGGGTGAATAAAATCCGATTCGATTCGAAAAATTCGATAAAAAATTTAAATTTTGATTTATTCAAGTTAATTGGATCAACTTGAATAAAAAAATCAAAATTTTCGGTTTAAATCGAATATGAGTTACACAATTCGAGTTATTCAAAAATTCGTATAAGAAAAGACAAAATTATGTTATTTTGATAAATATTTACCCATTAAATTAAAAGGCAAAACCATTATATTGTTTATGTAGTTAAATATTCTTGTACTTCGTCTACTAGTTAAATAATCGGTCCATGTAAACGCAACATTGAGTATTAATAATAGGATTCGTTAATTCGACTCGAAATTTATTGACTCGATTTGAAAAAATTTTAAATTGAGTTCGGTTGCTAAACATTTTTAAGAGATATTTAGCAGAAGATGTTTCACATGGTACAACTTCACCAAAATAGAAGTGAAAGTAACCTCGAAATATGACAAGATTCTTGGGTTACTCTTGAAATGTTTCATCTTAACCTTTTTCAAGTAACATTGAGTGTTTCTTCGCTCTTTCAAAAACATAGTGAATTTTTTTCACTATTCACAATCACCATTAACAAACAAACACTTTACTAAAAATTTAACTATTAATGTCATTGTAACTGAAAATTAATTTTATTGCTCATGTTAACTATTTAAATTTGTAACTCCCATTTTCTAAAAACTATAAATAAAATCTTTCACAACTAGTGAAGGGACTTTTAACACTTCAGCATTATGATTCTCAAAAACTAGTTAATTTTTCAGAAGCCTTTTTTTTATCCTTACGTATCAACATCTTCAACCATTGAATAAGAAAATATCTAATTAATTCTTGTTGTTATTGATTGCAATGATGATTGAGAACTTGTGTTTCCATTGCAACATGAGACGTTTAAAAACCAAAATTTTTAAAACTAGATCGATGATTGAATTGATGAAAATCGATTCATCAATTCGATTGATTCATATAATTTGATTAATAAATGATTAAAAATTTTAATCTTATTCCATTAGGATGACTCAAACAATAAGCAGGTCAACTTCGAATTGTTATTTAATAATAAAATAAAAATATGTTTGTTTGAATTTACTTATAAAATGTATATATGTTAGTCTAAAACCGACCTTCGAACTATTTTAATATTTTATAAATAGTAGTGATTGGTTTTTGGCTAGAAAAAGAAATAGTGATTAGTGAGTTGTTTGGACTTAGTTTGAACTAGATTTGGGGAAAATTTATTATTCGTTTGTTTATTAATTGCTGTGATTCAGCACTTATAATTTTATTAATTTTTGTGGTAATAGAAGTACTGATTTCATTGCAATTTTTTTAGAATGATTAAAATAAATTAAGGGAAATTTTTCTTGGAGGAACTTTATATTGTTGTAGATTTTTTTTTTTTCAAAAGTTATTTTGATTAGATAATCAACCTAATTGTTATCTTCTTTAAGGACGTGTTATAAGATCCATAATTTATCCTTCAATAAAAGCTGATGAATTACGAGATTTTATCCATAAATACAAACCCATAAACATTAATCAAAAATGGATTTTGACCCATGAAATAGTGAAGCAATGGAAAGTGGGTTTAGCATAAACTAGGGGAGATTGAGGAAGTGAGGCATCCAAAATGGAAGGCGGTGGCTGATGGAGATAGGAATTTTTAAAAATATGAAGAGTAGGATAAGATATGGTAAAGAAAAGGGCATTGAGGTGTAGCTGATTTTTCTACAGAAATTTCTCTTGTCCTCATCATGAAAAGTCTATTGCTCATTTTGTTTTTCAGTTTCGTCAAGGTATAAGAATTGAAATAATAATATGATAGAGTATTAGCTCGATTAGTATGGGTATTATTATTAATACAGAAAAACGTAGATTTGAGTGTATTGAAACGGATTATCCTTTTATTATGAGTTAGGAGGAAGTATGAATAATTTTAGGCATTATGTCAATAATCAAAACCTAACACATATAATGTCATTCTTTACTTTTTGTTTTTAATTTTATTTTCTTCTAACCGGCCCTACATACCTACCCAATTACTTTTCAATTACAAGTTGATTACAAAACAAATGTTCCTCATGATATAATTGTAATACCCCCAAAAGCTCTAAAAGCTTAAAGCTACCATTGATTTCCCTTGGAACTACTACCTCTTCTTCTTCTTCTGCCCACCTATACATTCTATATAAGGCTTCCCCAACAAAAGGGTTTCCATTTTGTTGGTGTAAATAATTCTAAATAGCTTGATCAGAAACATGAGCTGTCGTCATATGGGCTACACCAGGGTTGGGAAGAGAAGGAAGGTTGGAGGCTTAGAAGATTCTCGGTTCAAGGTCTAAGGGCAAGATTCCTTTATTTGTTCAACCAAATAAGTAGATGGAGATCATCATACGGCCGAACTTTGCGATCCATAATTAAGAAAATGGGTGGCGATATTATGGCTATCGGAAATAACAGAAGCCGCAACTGGCGTACCAGGACCAACCATGTGCCTTTGACCAACAGCTGCAGGTTGAGATCATCGTTGGGCCACTCTAACTCTTTTTATTCCGAGGCCATTTCAGATTGCTTGGAATTCATCAAACGCTCTTCTGTTTCCGATGATGATAAGAAGCCACCTGTGCCTGTCACCATCAGCCAAACATGATCACAACTCGGAGTTGGGCGATGGTTCCCACGTATGTTGGGTTTATAGAGTGAGAGTGCCGGAAGAGTTTGTATATGGCTTAACTCGACTCTATAACCTATGGTAACTAAGTCATTAATGAAGAAATATGTTACCACTTGAGCAAAATGTAACTTTTTTTTTTTAATATGATATTTGAATTCTAATATTTGTAACTCAGGGATTAAATTTCTTCGTTGATTTGATTCAATTATTATTTTTTTGGAAGGAGTAGAATTCAAAGAATGTGTTGTATGGATTTGAAGATTCTAATTAGCATTACGTATTAGCCACCTACTCCATTGCCATTTTGTTTGACTAAACAAAAAAGCCAAAGGGAAACGGGGTACGCGCACCGTTATAGTTTTGACTTTTATCAAAGTTTACTTCCTTCCACGTTATTCAATTCTTCCCTTTTCATGTTTAACAACTAGATATGTTAAATTTCGATTTGAGTTTTAGTTCAATTGAATTGCGTATTATTGCAAATATAAAAGGGTATAAGTTTGAGTGCTTTGAAACGTATTATTTTTCTATTGAAGAGAAGTTATGGGCAATGACGAATCCAGTGAGGTTGGCAAGGGCTTTGCCTCGGCCCCAATGAGAAATTTTATGCTCCTTAAAATTTTAAATTTATAATAATAAAATTACACTTTAACTTTCAAAAAATGATAAAAAATTTGATTTAATCTTTTAAAATTATAAAAATTTAAATCATTAAAAAGAAAATTACATTTTTACTATCGTAAAAATACACAATTTAATTTTTTCTTACAAAAATTGATATCGTATTAAAAAACAAATATAATCATCACCTTCATTTATTAAAAAAAACCTAGATATGTTGACTTTCAACTGCTTGACGCTTTGCTATTCCATTTGGTAATAATTAGAAAAAGTATTATTGTGGAATCCAATGTGTGTTTATATTTGGTGGAATAAAAGAGAGGGTTGGGAGGAACACATGGCTTCTTCGGTGGAAAAGAAACAAACGCGTACTATCATGGCGAGTTTATCGGAGTCTTCAAATGATTGCAACCATTAGATGAAATTTTATATTTGCTGCAGATGTTTCCGTCGACCTCTAAACCTACACAAACAGCCTACTTCCCCAACAGCGGCAACATCACACTCAAAATCCAACCACCTGCCTACACCGCAAATCACATCTAAATACTCTCTCTTTTAAACTTGCAGAACCATAAAACTACTCTACCTACCAATTTCCTAAAACAAACCCAACCTAATACTAGGATGATACCTATAATCAAAAGATTTGATTGCATTCAAATTGTTCGACTCGAAAAAGAAATATTCTGATTTGATCTATAAAAAACAAACAAAATTAAAAAGTGGAAGATTGATAGAATAAATTGATGGATGTGATAAATAGATGAATAAGTGTTCAATTAAACTTTTTGATGTATAACCCTAACAAACTCAAGTAATTACTCTAATCAATCCTAAAAAAATAATCTCTGTTAAATTTAAAGATGAAGAATGAATTCTCATGAATCTTTAAAAAAAAATTGCTTCTAAAAATCACAATGAAATAATCTTACACAAAAGAAACTAACTTTCAAAGTTGAAAACTTCATTAATGAAAAACAATTATATTGCTATTGACAAAAGAAACTAAACTTTTTTTCTTGACTAACAAACTTTTTTTTTTAAATAAATACCTGAATGGATTAATTTAAGATAAAACATAATTACAGAACAAAAGGAAATAACACCCAAACAACAAATTGAAAACCATTAATTGGCCCAAGAGCTAGACTACTAATCTTGGCCCACTATACTAATAAAACTAAACCGAAAGCAACTAAGCTACCTAACACGGCCCAAGACCTACCGTCTAGAACCGGTCCAATCATAAAACAAACCCTAAAATTTATCCAGTCAGATATGACAGTTGGATCTCACTTTCAAAACATTTCCTTGAAGTTGTCGAATTTTTTTTTTGAGTCTCGATTTTTATTTTAAAACGAAACGAAAATGAAGTCGTTACCAATTCTTATTAATTAGGTGTGATTAGATCACCTTAAAATTTATTCATTTTAATAAAATGTTAAAATTACTAAAATGATAATTTTTGGTCTAGAAAATCAGAAAAATAGGTTCGGGAGTTTCTTACGTATGAGGAAAGATTAACACCCTTATAACGCTCAAATTGATACGTAATTGATTACTTTGTATCTTAGTGTTGGGGATCGAGAATTCAAGAAGAAATTGAAATGTAACCTTTAAATACGTGTAAATGGTGTCATTTGATGCTACTACTAAAAATTTATCATTTAAATTAAATCTTACGAAGAATGTTCTTTTATTTCGAATCAATCGAGAAGAAAAGTCATGTCCCATGAGTTAGGGGCACAACATCTCGAATCTTCGAAAATAAAGAACATTTATTGGCTCATTATTACTCAAATCTTATAAATTTTCAATTTTTAAATAGGATATTCAATTGTATAGGTTCTAGAAAAAAATCATACCTAGTGCATTAGGGCACAATTTTTCGAGTCCCCTAAATAAATAACATTGCCTCGATTTTAAAACTCAAATATGCGTTGCGTAAAAATGAACACAATATTTAATGTGATATATGATTAATTTGTTCATGAATTGTATAAAATAATCGAATGTATCTAAGCATAATACAACATGATAGTGGCAAAATAAAATAAATACATGAATAATAAAATAAAACAACAATACTACAATCAAACAATAACAAAATAATCAAAATAATAGTAACAAATAATAATACGACTATGATAATAATAGTAACATGATAATAATAATAACACATAATAATTACTAACATGATATAATTAACACAATATTTAAAAAAATTACTCAAAGATAAAAATGAAAATTACATAATTTAAAAAGGGCAAAAGAGTAAATATCATAAGTTAAAAGTGCTAGAAGTAAATAAATAAATAAAAGATAAATAAAAAAATATAGGAATAAATTGAAAAGAAAAAGTAAAAATTGCAAAAAACAGAAAATAAAGGGCTAAATTGAAATAAAATAAAACAGGAAAGGGCCAAAAGATCATATATCCCAACCACTGTATGTATGTCATTCTCAAGTGGGTCCACTGTTGGTTAAGGGATTAAATTACAAAGCAAATAAAATTAAAGGGGCAAATTAAATTAAAAAAACATAATAGGACTAAATTGAAAATAAACTCGAAAGCGAATGGGCCCAGACCATAATTTCCCCATCTTATATACACTTGTCATTCCCCAAGAAGAGTAAATAGTCCGAGGACCAAAATATAAAAAAAATTTAAGGGTGAAATTTAAAAAATAAAGAAAATTAAAATCAGGACAAAATTGTAAAGTGCCTAAAGACGGAAGGACCAGGGCAGAAAATATCACATCCGCACGAAAACACGCGAATTTTGGGGAATCGAATCAGGTCTTTGGGTCAACAACCAAAACGACGTCGTTTTGGGCATTGAGTTTAAGCCTAAAACAACATCGTTTCAAAAGGCCTATTTAAGTTAAGAATCCTAAAAAATCATTTTACACCATTTCTAAAAAAGACTTCTTTTCCCCTTTTTTATTCTCACAAATCCCTTGAGGCTAGTCGTAGATCTGGTGACCTTTCCGTCGCGACCAACGGTTATCAGCGACAACGACCGCTGCCTTTAGTGGTTGGAAATTACAAAAAATCCTCCTCTTTTAAACCTTTAAACTCCCAGATTCTAGCTTTAGGATCGATACCTCCGAAAAATCAATTTGGATTCCCAAAACAAAAAACTCCGTCTCTCCCTTCCGACGATGTTCGGAAGAGTTCGAAAGGACTCAATGCTTTCTCATATTAGATGAAGGCCATCCGTCATCGGGGATGGCATCCTCGTCCGCTCCCAATGGCAGAGTGCAGGACGATCAAAGGTAAAAAAAAACCTAGATCCCTTTTTTATTTTACTTTCAAAATAAAAAATATATAAAATATAATGCTTTCTTCTTCGAAAATTTTTGTTGCTTTCTATTTCTTCTTTTTATCTGTTCGTAAAAAATTACATTCGATTTTTTGTGCCTTTAATAGCCAATTGGAATTACAATTTATTTTTATTTTTCTTTTGTTTTCTATTATGTTTTGCAGGTACGTCGGCGTGGTGGTGTGCATGCTAACATGGCGAAGGTCGACGTGGCAAAGAGCGGTAGTTGATATGGTAGGAGCGACAGCTGATGTGGCATTAGAGTGGCGGCATTAGAGGCATTAGGTTTTTTTTTTGTTTTTGAAAAGTTTAGGTTTAGTTAGTGAGCATGGGCTTAGGGTTTTGTGTTTGGCAGATGGGTTTGGGTATTGGGTCTGGTTCGGGTCTGATTTGGGTCTTTCTCTTTGGGTTTCGGTTTTTGTATTAATAATGGACTTTATTTTTATTTGATTGTTTTTGGTTTTTTTATTTTTGGGCCGGAAAAAATTAGGCCTCTACAGTTGCCCCTCTTTGCTCATTGTCGTGTAACGGGAATGAAGCAAAGATTTAAATAAGGATCAATTTCGTCCGATCCTGCTGAATTTCAGCCTCTGGTGCTTCTATTTTTCAAGTAACCTGCTCTTTCATCGGTTACTCTACTCCAGTGTTTCGTTTCGCTATAATTTTAGGAAGATAAGATTTAGTGTTACAACTTTATCTTGCCCCATTGCAACTTCAAGGAGATGAGGTTTGTTGTTGTAGTTTTGTTCCAACCCACTGCAATTTCTGAGGGGGTCGGAATTGTTGTTTTATGCACTTCACTACAACTTTAGGAAGACAGGATTTGACATTGTAGTTTTATCTTTCTCCACTGCATCTTCAGGAGATAGGACTTCCTAATGTAGTTTCAGTCCAACCCATTGCAACTTCAGGGGTATAGGATTTGATGTTGTAGCTTCATCTTGCTTTGCTGTAACTTCATAAAGATAAAGATTTGCTTTCGTAGCTTCAATCCAATCCGTTAGAGGATTTGCACTTTCAAAAGTAGTTTACCCACTTAATGTATATTTCATATTTATTTCTAAATTGTGCCAATCAATTTAATTCTTCATAAAATTTTAATAATGATTTCAATATCACATCAATTAACAATTATTCACATATGATTATCAATTCGTCTAGACATATTCACATGTATTAATCATTCCATCACTTATAACCATTTCAAAACATTTCTCTGCTATATATATTTTTTCTCCTCCTCTGTTTTTTAGTAGAAAAAGACAACATTAAGCGAAAACAATCAAAAGACTATGACAGAGTGAT
The DNA here is from genome assembly GCA_005610355.1 of Gossypioides kirkii. Lineage (NCBI taxonomy): Eukaryota > Viridiplantae > Streptophyta > Magnoliopsida > Malvales > Malvaceae > Gossypioides > Gossypioides kirkii. Next base: position 29,863,562 of record CP032248.1, read on the forward strand.
ACTCTCGGATGAACCATCTTCCTGCAAAAACTGGACCACTGCAGCAGGTGGAACCTGAAAGAATTGCAGACCAAACACATTCCCAGTTAGGATCTTAGCCATGGTGTCTGCTACAACATTTGCTACCCTTGAAACATAGCTGACCTTGACTTACCACCCACGCTGTAACATCTGCTGGATGAGACAAACCTCAACAATTCTACTATTAGCTCCTCCTCCTAATTGAAGTAGCTCCACCAGCAGCAAGTTATCACACTCTACTTCAACCTTCTTATAGCCCTTATCCCATGTAAGCATCAAACCCTCCAACATAGCTCGTGCCTCCACTGTAAAAATTAAAGCACTAGCAAACTTCATTGTGTAGCCTCACAACCATTTAGCACTCGCATCTCGTAAAATCCCTTCTATTGAAGCATATTGATTATCAAAAAGAAGCGGCACCATCTGAATTAAGCTTGACCCAACCCAAAAAAGGAGCTTTCCATCTTGAAAACATATCTCTCCCACTAGCCAACTTCAATTTGCGAGCATAATCAAAATAACTCCTTGCCCAAGCAAAACTCATATCCACAACAGCCTGGGTGCTTCGATGAGAAGCAGAAAAAATTGCTTCATTTCTGGATTTCCAGATGAATCAACAAACAATAACGAACAAAGTTTGCCAATCCAAATCTACTTTATTAAGATCACTCTTATCATGAAGATTCCAACTCAACCAACTCAGTCATGAAACGGCAAAGAAAAGAATTGACTTTGAAGCTGACTCGAAATCATGCTCTTCCAAATGGTGGTAGCAAAAACACAGTTCCGAAGTGCATGCATAATGTTTCAGGTTGCATTGCACACAAAGAACACAAATCAATCTCAGTCATATGTCTCCTGCACCTCTCGAAATTACTTAGTATTCGGTCATGCCACACAAGCCATAAGAAAAGGCGCACTCTTTGAGGTGCATGAACACCCCACACCAACTTCCAATGCGCCTGCTCCTGAGAGAGATGCCCAAACAGATTCCTATAAGAAGCAGAAGTAGAAAATCCATTTTTGTCATTCCAAGTCCATAACAGATGATCTGGTCCCATATTAGTTGGGAGGCATGAAAGAAGCGATATGGTGCATAATATGCCCAGGAATAAGACCAGCTATACAATCCCAATCCCAAGTACCTACCCATACTAGTAACAACATCGGCAACTTGTAAAGAACTAGTATGGAAATCTAAATGAGCCCCAAACTGTTGCAAAGGACCCACATGCCTAAGCCAAACATCATCCCAAAAATTAACCAATCTACCATCCCCAATAGACCAAAACACAAGACTAGTAACCTCAAGCTAAATTTTCACCAAAGACTGCCAAATAAAAGAACCATTACTTCGTCTAATAGAAACAGGGATCATTTCTTGGACATTATATTTTTTCCTCAAAACCTACCCAAAGAGATTTAGGATTGGATAACATGCGATAACCAAGTTTCATAAGAAAAATCTTATTTTGCTCTCGAAGTTTTCGAATCCCCAAACCACCACGATCAAGAGGTTTACAACAATTATCCCATGACAGCAAAGCAACCTTCCTATCCTCATTCATCGACCCCTAAATAAAATTACGAGCAATTCTCTCAATCTCCATACAGACAGAAATAGGAATCTTCATAGTGTACATAAAATAATTTGGAATGGAAAACAATACTGATCGAGCAAGTGTGACACGTCTTGCCATAGAAAGTTTCTTTGCCTCCCATCCAGAAAGCTTCTGTCGAACTTTTTCTGTGATAAAATCAAAAGTACTTCTGTTCACCCTATTATGTAGTAAGGGTAAACCAAGGTACACTCTAAGATTTCCCACATTCCTTACTCCTATAGTACTACAAATTCGATTAAACAACGTCCGAAGGGGTAGAAGGAGAGAAAAACACATGAGATTTCGAAAGATTAACCTTCTGCCCAGAAAAGTAGTAGAATGTTTCTAAAACATTACAAACGACCGATGCTTGATCAAGGCTTGCTTCACAAAATAGCATAATATCATCATCAGCAAAGAATAGGTGGGATAAAGGAGGGCTCCGCCTAGACAATAACAACGACTTCCACTTACCATCCTCAATTGCATCATCCTCTATAAGATGACCCGATCTTTCCATACACAACACAGAAAGGTATAGTGAGAGAAGGTCTCCCTGTCTAAGCCCACGTGAAGCACGAAATCCCTCTGTCAAATTACCATTCCATAGCACCTGATAAGAGGTAGAGGTAACACAACCCATAATCACATTAACAATCTGTTCTGGAAACCCAGCCAACACCAGAGTATCACGAAGAAAATCCCAGTTAATCCGATCATAGGCCTTCTTAAGGTCAATTTTTTACACCATACCTGTTTTGTTCCCACGAAAACTTTTAAGGGAATGAACGACCTCTTGTACCACTACGATATTATCAGCAATATCTCTTCCTGGTATAAAGCTAGACTGGTGAGCACTAATAATTTTTGGCATGAGTGGTCACAAGCTATGAGCCAGAGTCTTGGTGAGAATCTTGTATACCACCGAGTAAAGACTAATTGGTCGAAACTGTGTAAATTCACTCCAGACTCTGAATCTTGGGGATAAGGACTAATAAAGTATTATTCAGAGCAGGATCCAAACTTACACCCGCCTAAACTATTTTGAACAAAGTCATAGATAGATTTTCCAACAATGTCCCAATGAGCTTGGAAAAAATTTGCTTGAAATCCATTCACACCCGGAGCCTTTAATGGAGCCATACTAAAGACCGCATGTCTAACTTCATCCTTAGTAGCACCAGCAAGTAAACTGCATCTCTCAACAGGAGAAAGCACTGAAAATCATCGTCTACTAGGAAAAGTTCTAGTAATTTTGTAATCCATGTTATAAAGGCCCACAAAAAATTCCCGAACATGAGATTACAGGACGTCATCATCAAAGCACCAATCATTCCCAATCAAGAGGTCCTCAATCTTATTTCTCCTCTTTCTAACCAATGTACGGTTATGGACGAAAGATGTATTCCTATCTCCGTGATGCAACCACTCGGCTCTAGAATTTTGATACCATAAAAGCTCCTCATGAAAAAGCACCTCCTCAATATCACCTCTCAAAACTTTCTTACGGTCAAGAAGTGTTTGAGAATTATGAAACTCAAGAATCTTCTGCACCTTTTTCAACTCGACCGTTAGACGCCTTTTTCTCTGAAAATATTGCCATACACATGCTTATTCCAATCAGAAACTCTCCCTTTGGATGCCTCTAAATTTTCCATAATCGATTTCTTATTCACCCAATTTTCAAAGATAACATTACGAAAATCAGAATGACAAAACCAACTTGCAAGACACCGAAATGGTCTCTCGCCTCTACTTCTCAATGACGCAAGTGAAATAAGAAGAGGTCTATGATTTGACTTCAGCCGGTAAAGATTCCATACAGTACAGTCCGAAGCAAAAACAGGCCAATCCAAATTGCAAATAGCACGGTCCAACCTCTAAGCAAGATCACCCCTATACCAAGAAAAAGCAGACCTAGAAGCACCCAAATCCCTCAAGGCATTTTCAAACATGAACTCATGAAACCTCTTGCAACCCACACAAGACAAGAAGGCCCCTCCAAAACGTTTCGAGCTATCTAAAATCCAATTGAAATCCCCAATAAGAATCCAAGAACCTTCAATTGAAAGAGATAAGTTATCGAGAACCGACCAAAGCTCTCGTTTAATATCTGCATGCAGGCTAGCATACACAAAGGTGAAGAGAAATTGCTTAGTCGACTGTGAACTACCAACCCGAACATGGATAAATTGTAGATGAAAATATAAAATATCCACCACAACCTCATCATCCCAAAACAACCAAACACCTCCAACAAATCCATTTGCTTCAACTCTAAAAGACTTCAAAAAACCTAACTTTGCAACAATAGCATCCGCCTTGCTACCACTAACCTGAGGTTCAAATAAACAAAAAATCTTTGGAAAAATTCCCTTCGTTATTCCTGCACAAAACTATGAAATTGAGGATGTCCTGTGCCCTGGCAGTTCCAACACATTATATTAATATCCATATAAAATAAATAAAAAGAAACCATACCCGACACCCTATTGAGATGACAAACCACCATCCTTAGATGACGTGCTCTCCCCAATCTGGATTCTCGAAGTGGTAATCTCCGTACCCGACTTACTTTCTAACTCATGCACTAATCCTTCCATAGTCGTGTCGAGATCCACCAACTCCCGATCATCACAAACACTAGAATTATCTAGAGGTCTACCATGATTATGCTCCTTAGACAATTGCGAACTACCAAATAAAAATATTGGGTCCTTGCTCGAACTATATGTCACTGATTTCTCCTTGTTGGTAAACTTTACTACCTTATGTGCTTCCTTGTTCAACGTACCAGTAATAGGAACATTAATACAATCCAATAATTTATCATTTGGCTTTAAAACTTTTAGAGCCGCGGCTGACCTAACTAAGTTCACTCCCTTCTTTTTAACAGACTTGACCCAATTCTCCTTACCTCTTTGCTTCTTAACTCTAGGTGTAAACCCTAAGGAGCTGCCTATCCCATCATCACCCTTATTAGTTTCCTTTTCTACAACCAAATTAGAGTCCAATCATTGATTCACGCCTTCATTCTCTCCTGTTTCCAAGTTCAGCACAAAAAACCTTGAGCCACCAAGAGAACCATTGGAAACACCCTTAGCATCGTCACTAAATCTGCGCCCTCTATTCCGTCGCCTATCCACCACCATCCAAGACCCATACTTGTCCTCCACTTTTTTATCTAAACTTAACGTCCTTGCCACCGGCTGAACACCCTCAGAAACATCCATCTCAGTCACCGTTGCCTCACCCAAACACCCATCCGATGAGTGTCCAAAACGACCATACTTAAATTAGATATTGGGTGACCCATCATACTCCACCTGCTGTAAACACCCGTTAATCCATAACTTCGAAACCGAATGACAGTGCAAATCGATGCACACCGCTAAACGAGCGAAGCGTCCCCATCAGCCTTCATCAGTATGAGTATCAAGCTTGACAACAGTCCCGATTGTTTGTCCAATTGCTCTTAATAGACATTCGAAATAGTACCCTTCCCGTAGAGCCGGGAGCCAGATCCAAACCACTTGCGATTCCACTCCACTCAACGACGTGGTGAACTTTGGCGTTCATGAACGAACAAACAAGTATTTCCCAAAAATTATCCAAGGCCCAGCGAATAACACTTTACTGTAATCGTCTTGTCGCTAAAATCTCATGAGATAAAACTCATTCACAAGATCCATTAATTGAAAATGGCCTTGAGGACTCTAGATTAGTGAGATCTTATTGAGCAAAGCATTGAAACCAATCTTCCCACCCAAGAGCTTAACAATTACAGACCTAGCCATTCGCCTTTTAATAAAATCCTTAACTCGATCCAAAAATGTGATGGAGGGAACCCCTTCAATCATTTCCACCACGACATCATCTTCAAGCAGTACAAACTCCTCCTCCCCGAAGTTTCCATTTTTCTCTTCAGGTAAATCTCCAATCAAAGTAGATTTGTAGGAAGGCTTAGCAGCCTCTGGAGTGACTTTTCGTGTGACACCTTATACCCGACCCAATTGTTAGATCCGAATATAAAATGTCACATGTTCATTCGTTCAGCAACTTACTTTTTCTATTTATTTTTTTAAATAAAAACGTGGTGGAAAAAAAATATTTTATAAAATTTCGACAGCATTTCTGCTTATTTACGTAAAATTGCCCTGTAAAATTTTGCATTTCACAATATATTCGCATTCAAATAATCTCCCAAGTCAATTCCCACACACTTCAATTTCTCAACATTTCAATAAACTTGATATCTACTACGTTTAACCATTTCATCAAAACATTGATTATAAAGTATTAGCAAAAGAAATATAGTAAACATATATTTAAATTTAATTTATGACACAATATTGTATATATATAAGTCTATGTACATGCCCTAAACATTTACCAAAAGTAAACTTTTCACCAACTTTGTTTGAGCTGAATCTCGGTTCTTCGGATGCTGTTGGAATGATCTACCAAATCTAACTACCTGCGAACGGAAAAATAAACAAACCGTACGCTGAGCAACTTTTATGCTCAGTGGTGCTAATATCATATAAATCATTACATAAATATTAAATATAGATTAATTAATAAAAGTAATTAAATAACAATAAACTTTTTAATCAAATTTCCAAATCACATAATCAATTTAATTCACACAATAAAGAAATTCAAATATATTCAACTTTTGTTTTTGCTTTTCTTGCAATCTCAACCCCGTACCAAAGTTTAGACTCATAACCAGATACACGAATCCGCCATCCCGAGTTGTTCGGCAACAATGGCTATCGGAGTAGTTCACAACCCTCAGGGAATTGGAACTGCCCACGACCCTCTGGAATTGGGGCTAATAATAATAAAAACCGACTAATTTGGCCTTTTCTCCCTCGACCCTCTGGGAATTGGGGAGATCTAAATCCTCTGATATAAAGACTTTATGGCATGCCAACTACATCTGATCTAGTCTAACTTAGTGTACCGGGGTAAAAATCATTTTTCGCTTCAATTCTATTTTTCACATCATTCTCATTTTTGTCCCATATCATGATCAATTCACATATTTTGCCTGATGTAAAATTAGGCTTCCAATTCAAAAACATATAAAATATTTTCTTGATCAAACATATAAAATCATAATAAACAAGTTCAAATCGTAACCATAAATTTATTAATTTAATTATTTGAAAAATAAACATGTTCTATCTCAAATCATAATTTTATAATTATTAACTAAATAATTCAAACTCATAAAAATAATATAAAAATAAATTAATATAAATAATCATAATAATCTAATTATTCTAAAGCTTTATGTAATGAAAATAAGATATTAGCACAAACCCGAATTTTAATCGCTTTACTTCTTCTCTTCGTCTTTCTCCTTCAATGTGCTCGCCTCGTTTTTAGCTACATTATGAGCAATTCAATACAAAATAATATTATTTACCCATTTTAATACTAAAATTAATAAACAACATAAATATGTATGATTAATCAAATTAATATATACTAAACTTCCAAATTTAAAATTCTCATATCTTTCAACTCGATTATCCGTTTTCAATTCCGTCTTCACTGGAGTACTCACTAATTTATAAGCTATTATTTAACACCAATATTACTCAAAATAATCAACTTTCTCTACTACCCCTTCACCATAGCCAAATAAACAAAATAACTTCCCATCTAATTTCATTTCTTTTTCACACTTCTAATAAGCTAGAATTCATCTTTTAATCATTTTCTATCAAGAAAATATACTTCTTTCACTTAAATTTCCTAAGCTTCCATCAATGTTCTTTAATGGCAACTTTCAAAATACTTGATGAAATAAAAAATTATTGGTATATATATGTAGAACAAGCTTTAAATATTCAAAATCTATGAAAAATTTGGAGAAAAACCATACTTTATGCTTGAATTTTGAAGAAAATGGTGAAACAAATATTTTCTTTCCTTTTCGTGAGAGAAACAGAGTGTAAAAAGAAAGAAAATTGAAACAGAGCATATATGAAAGATTTTTCATCTTTCTTTCATTTATATTAATAATAATAATAATAATAATAATATAATAATAAAATATTATATTTTAATTAATTATTAAATAATAACTTTAATATAAAAATCAACGTAATCATATCTCATTTCTTTTTTTCTTTTTTTTAAAATGGTAAAATTACCATTAGGTCTTTCCATTAAAATAAAAATAAAAAATAAAAAAATAAAATATTTGCACTTTAGTCCTTTTCCAATTTATTCAATTTAGTCCTTAAACTCAATAACGAATTTTTTTAACAAACCACATGCTCCTAATAATAATTCTCTATTTTTCCATGTCTAATAGTTTCCTCTAAAAAAGATCATTACTTCTTATACTATTATTTATTAACAAATCCTTTATTCAAGGACTTATACCTTAAATTTATATTTTTTAAAGTGGGGATGTTACATTCTGTCCATTGCAGTCAACCGTCAAGTCGTCAAAGGCAAACTGAGAATCTGGCCTCATGCGAACTTTCTTCATCGCCCGACCAATCCCTAACTCCGAGCCGAAGTTATTAGCTCCTGCCACAAAATCGACCGTCGAAAAATTTTCAGACATAGTTATTTAACTATAAAATCAATGCTTTTAGTATATATAAATGCTTATATGTAACAATACATTATCTATAATTCCACTATTTACTTATGTGTTAATTTTAAAGTTGTTCACTGAGTCACAGTCACTAAATTATTAATACCTTGAGCTACAGAATCCGAAATTAAGATCTACTTGATGTTTTTTGAAACTAGACTCAAATATATTTTTACCATAAAAATTTCAGAATTTCTACTTTAGCCAATCCGTACAAAAAAATTCTTCAAATTTTCCCCTTCTCTGCTACTTGACAGTTTCGACCTTTCTTTACTAAAAATTAATTATTTATTAGTATAGGGTTCGAATGATGTTTCTATTAATTTCTCTTGAAAATAGACTCATTAATAATTTTAAAAAATAAATTTAAGCCTCTAATCATTATTTTAAATTTTTTTATGATTTTCCAAAGTCAGAACAGGAAAACCTGAATCTACTCCGACCTTGTTTCACAAAAACTAATATATCTCAAAGTATACAATTCCGTTTCTTTCATCGTTTCTTCCATATGAAACTAGAATCAATAAGATTTAATTAAATATTTAATTCAACCCCTAAATAAATTTATATAATTTTTGGTGAATTTTCAAAGTTAATTCACTGTTACTATCCAAACTGTTTTAATGAAAATGTTTTCTTTTCCATGTTTATTTGCACTATGTTTCATTCAATCACACATAATTGTCATACTTTTGATTACTATGAAATTTAATCACTTATGTTTATGTGTAGATTACATATTCATTTCTTAATCATAATACTTTTCACCATACAAATCACATTCTCTCTTATCAATTTAGTGTTTTTAAGCCTTTATCCTTCATCAAATACTTTCTATTTCTAGTGTTTAGATTAAATACAAGTATCATACATCTCACTCAAAACATATTTAACCCAATCTATTGAAATACAGGTAGGTTTTCATAGCAAAGGACCAAATTGCAAAGAAAAGAAAATTTCCTTTTCTCATCCTTTTACTCACGTTGAAAGGATGACAAATTTCCTTCATCCTTCCTTTCTTTTTATACTACCATTTTCTAAATAAAATAATAGTAAATATCTAAGTAAAATATTAATAAAATAATATTTAACTAACTAATTAATTAATGAAAAATATTTCCAAAATATCATCAACATCATCATTAGATCCTAGAATTCTCTCTCTTGCTAATTGATCATTTTTCCCTTATTGGTCTTTCAAAATTCCATCATTGAGTCATCACTTAATTTGGAAAAATTATGATTTAGTCCCTTACAATTTTTCACTTATTTAATTTGGTCCTTACATGCCAATTCCATATAATAGTAAATTGGTATATTTTCACTTTTGGTCCTTTAACTTTCTCATTTTTATAAATCGATCCCCTAAATTTTGAATATTTACACTTGAGCCAAAAACTTTTCACATATTTATGATTTAGTCCTTACTTTTAAATCAATATTCTAAAACCTACTTTTAATTATTATTATTATTTTTACACTCCTCAATCTTCTCTTTTATATCATTTTCTCATCTTACTAAAAAAATCATTATACATTATTCAATTTTTTACTTCTTTTTTATATATATCAATTTTAGGGATGTTACAGTTTCACTCCATTCCACTGCAACTTCAAGGAGACTGAGATCTGCTACTGTTAGTTTTAATTCGATCCACTGCAACTTCAAGGATATAGGATTTGGTGATGTAACTTCACTCCATTTCACTTCAACTTCAGGGAGATTGAGATCCATTACTGTAGTTTTAATCCGATCTACTACAACTTCAGGGATATAGAATTTGGTGTTGTAACTTCACTCCATTCCACTGCAACTTCAAGGAGATTAAGATCTACTATTGTTAGTTTTAATTCGATCCACTGCAACTTCAAGGATATAAGATTTGGTGTTGTAACTTCACTCAATTCTACTGTAACTTCAGAGAGATTGAGATCTGTTATTGTTAGTTTTAATCTAATCCACTGGAACTTCAGGGATATAGGATTTGGTGTTCTAACTTCACTCCATTTGACTGCAACTTCAACGAGATTGAGATCAGCTACTGTTAGTTTTAATTTGATCCACTGCAACTTCAGAGATATAAGATTTGGTGTTGTAACTTCACTCCATTCCACTGTAACTTTAGGCAGATTAAGATCCGCTATTGTTAATTTTACTGCATTCCACTGCAACTTCAGGGATATAAGAGTTGTCGTTTCATTGATCTATCACGACATTCTTTAGGGAATAAGACCTGTAGAATCTGTTCTATGAGCCTCTATCTAGGCCAAGCAATTAAGATGCCATGATTACAATGAATCAAATTCTCCTAACTAGATGGGTATGATATTGGTATGAATGCAAAATGTCATATTTCAGAATGAATTTGTTTTTTTTATCACTAATGTGTCACCATGCCTTCCTTTCAAGTTTGGTGTCTTTGATATGAAACCTGAAGAAGTAGTCATAAACTAAACTATTCGTTTTAGGATCCTTCCAAACCTTGGGTTTGGTTATTTCCAACTAGTGGTCCTATTTCAAGTCCCTGTATTATTTAAAAATTTTCCACAACGATATGCAAAAGTCTTTTTATACCTTATATCATCTTTAGTCTACTAACCGTTATTTAAATGCAAAAAATGCTTGAACGGGGTTATAAAATGGATAAGATTGAATTTTATTAGAGACAAACTCGAATGAAGGAAATGAATGAAAAGATTAAAAATGATAAACATTGGTCAAAAATTGCTAAACATAAGGGAAGCAAAAAATGAAATCAGGTGCCCCAGATATCAAACTATGAGCTTCTCTCAGCAAACTTGACTTGATGAGGATAATTCTGAGCCTAATATGTGTCCATGAAACCTAGAGTGCTTCGTCGATACCCAAGATGTAAAGTTCCTCCACCCTGTTACTTTTGAGAGAGAAAAACCATTTCATGCCCATTTTTGATCCAAATTTGAGTTGCCTTTTTAGGTTTTCGACTCAAATCTCTTTAGGTTTCGAGACGCCCTTTAAGGGTTTTTATCTCGACACCTCTTTTTTCTTTTATCTTTTTTTTTCTCTTTTCTTTTCTTTTCTTTTCTTTTCTTTTGGTGAAATACTTCTTCACCGAATCCTAGTTCACGGGGTTGGGCACATCCTTGATGTCTATCTCGATTAAAATTAAAGCTCCTCTAGAAAAGACTTTCTTTACCACATAAAGCCCTTCCCATTCGGCATCCATTCTCCTCGAAAGTCCTTTCGTATAGGGAGGATTTTTTTTTTCAAAACCAGATCTCCCTCATGGAATTCTTTAAGGCAGACATTTTTTTCATAAGCTCACATAATTCATATTTGGTACATTTGACCATGCCGGATAACTTTCAACCTCCTTTCCTCGATTAAGTTTAACTGATCATATCTGGATTGGATCCATTCTTCTACATTCAAATTCACTTCTGCCAAAAGTCGGAGGGAAGGAATCTCAACTTTAATGGGTAAAACTGTAACACTAAAAACTCGTTACCATCATCGGTTAGGGTTCCGGGGTCTTTTCGATTATTTAACGTTGACTAAATCCCAATACCTCATTTCAATGCATTCAAATAATTTTAAATTATCATATACGAAATTAATTATAGACTTAAACAATAATGTACTCCATTTTAGGGCAAAAATATCATTTCCATAATTCTGGGAGACTTTTATCGGTGCTTGTTGGACAAGTATCAGTAGAAGTCAAGTCAGTAACCAAATTAAAAGATGTAGTTTTCTACCGGTAGTTGTGATAGATTTACCAATACAAGTATAACTACTACCGAAACAATATATACTACTACTGATATTACAATCTCCAGAGAGCTAAAAAGTTTTGCCCTGCAACTTCTACAGATACAAGTACTCAAACTACCGATACTTCTATGACAGAACTACTGATACCTCAAAATTTTCTACCGATACAATGCAAGTCATAACCAAAGTTGAATTACCTTGTACTTCTTCCGATACATGCTAGAGTTCTACCGAAACAAGTATGCAGAATTCAAATATACACATAAGTTTCCAAGTTTACCAGACATTCTTCATCATATAATTCCCAAAATACCAAAAAAACAATTCAAGTGTTCATGAATTTACATGTCATTACATTTCAATGTATATTTCCAATTTTCAACATTAAGCAAGCACACAGCCTCAAGTTCAACATTCATTTAAGGATTCAATAATGTACCAATCAAACCAAAATCAAGTATTACAAAAGATAACATCATCCTAGTACATGTCATATAACCAAGTGATGTAAATACTACCGAACGAGCTCTAAAGATAGTGTGATTTCTTCGAGATTATCCGATCTTCAAGCAGCAAAATAGAATCTGCAAAACAACAACAATTTGACAAGTAAGCTTTCATAGCTTAGTAAGTTCAAAGAGTTTAAACGAGTTACCAATCATATGCATTGAATAGCTTATAACTCAACCGAACCAAAATAACCGATACACGATACTGCTCACACAAGCTGTCGAAGACTCGAAACATATGCGGTACCTCATCCATCGGTACGGTTTCTACACATATAACTGTTCCCTAATGATGCTGCTCACACGAGCTATTGAGAATATGCACTTATACATAAATCCCATCCATCGTAGGGCCTATAATCCATTCTTGGATTCATTTCTCATTTCTCGACTCATGATGCTTCTTACATGAGCTGTCGAGGATTCGCAACATATGCGGTACCTCAACCATCGCGTCGCCTTCAAATCACCGGCTTAAGCCTGATATCTCTATCAATCCTTTCCTTTTCATTCTCCTTGATTCCAAGTATGATCATTTTTTATAACAAATATAAAATTGGTACAAGTAATATTTAAATACAGAATTTTCATTACGAACTTACCGGATTGAATTGCAATTACGAATAGGCTCTAGAGACTATTTTGCTAATTTCCCTTTTCCTCGATCATTGGCACTATCGTAATCTAATACAACAAATCATCTAAATTCCTTATTAAATCATGTAATTTAATCCTTGAACACTAAACATATACAAAATAACCATTTTCTTTTCAAACCTATACCAGCCGAACATCAAAGGGTATATGCTCACACCCTACAAGCAATTATTTCATACCAAATACATGTAATTTCATTATTTTTAACATTTTAGTCCTTAAACCTTAATTTCATAAAAAATCACTTTACAAAAAGATCAAACCCAATTATCAAGATACCAATCCATCAAAAGCTTTCAAGAACAAGCATATTCAACAATGGTATGATTTATAACATTTGACAAATTCACAAATTAGTCATTGAGTTAGCTAGATTAAGCTAATACGAACTAAAAACATAGAATCACTAAAATCGGGTACCTTGGCCGAAACTTTCCCTATGGTTTCAAGGATTTCTTCTTTTTTTTTTTTTTTGAAGAAGATGGAGAAAATAATTAATTTAGTTATGATTTTAGGTTAAAATCATTTCCTTTTTTAATTTTACTATTTTACCCTTTAATTAACAAATCATTTCTTATTTTCTAGCCCAAATTCGTCCACTCGCCTCCCTATTCAATGGTCTAATTACCATTTTTGATACCCTAACCAACCTTTCAATTATCATATAATGCTTTAACTCAATGAAATTCCCCTTCTACACTACATTTATGATTTAGTCCTTTTTACTTAATTAAACTATCTTAAACGATAAATTTTTTCTTAACCAAAATTTAATACGATGCTAATGACATCATAATTTTAAAATAAATAAATTTATGACTCGACTAGTTGGAGTTGTGATCCTAAAATCACTGTTTTCGACATCACTGAAAACCGGACTGTTATAAAAAACTACCTCCATTTCGTAAAACAATGAGAAAGGTGTTGCTCTGGTGGAGATCCTAATAGACGTTCGATAAGCATAGAGAGCAAATGGTAATTTCTCATGCCAATCTTTGTAGGTCTCTGTCATTTTCCCAACGATCTTTTTGATGTTCTTATTAGTTGTCTCTCTACTGCCCAATTCATTTTTGGGTGATATGGTGCTGAATTGTGATGCTTGACCTTGAACTGATTGCAAACCTCTGCTATCATGCTGTGTTCAATTTCAAAGCTTTGTTAGATATGATCCTTTCTGGCATTCCATATCGACATATAATTTCTTTCTTCAAAATTTGCTCACTGTTGATTTTGTGACATTGGCATAGGAAGCAGCTTCTACCCACTTGGTGAAGTAATCAATTACCACAAAGATGAATCGATGCCCATTGGAAGCCTTTGGCGAAATTGGCCCAATGATGTCCATACCCCACATAGAAAAAGGCCATGGAGAAGTCATGACATGAAGTGGTGAAGGAGATAAATGGATTTTGTCTCCATAAATTTGGCATTTATGACATCTCTTGGCATAACTGATGCAATTTCCTTCCATGGTAGACCAATAATATCCAAACCTCTTGATTTGCCTGGACATTGTAAAATCATTGGTATGTGTTTTGCAAACGCCCTTATGGACTTTTTCCAGAATTTTGTTGGTCTCAATAGTATCCACACATTTTAGTAAGACCTGATCCTTTCCCCTCTTGTATAGGATTTCTTCATCTATGACATACTCATTGGCCAATCTTCTTAGCATCCTTTTATCATTCTTGGTTGCTTGCTTAGGGTATTTGACCACTTAGAGGAAACCAGCGCAAAACTGTTTTTTTTTGTTTCAGGATGCCCTTTGTGGGTTTTCATCTAGACCTTTTTTTTTACCTCTTTTTTTTAATAGCACGTCGGGCCTCATTCTTCGAAGTTTCCGTTGAACAAGATTGCATGTCTTGGTAGGATCATGCGAATACATTTTTGAATTCTCGAAGCAGCTCTATGAGATCTCTTCTTGTTTCTGCAGAGATACATGTCCGAATTTTCACCTCTTTCTTTTCATTTTCATCCCCCAAACTCACAATTTCCACTAACTCTTTGTAAGGTAATATTTGTTTCTCGTCTTGTTCGTCCATCCATAGTAGATCAAGAGACAAATTACATTCTTGATTATCTTCAAAGTTCTGAGGTTCTTCTAAACACATATCCTGCTCGAAAGGAGGCTCCGAGTCAGTAGTAATGTTGCTTATATCATTGATATAAAGGGACCTGACATAGGGATAAGAGGAAATCCAAAGAACAAATGAATTTACGAATGATTAACTATATAGTATGAGTATAACTGAAAAGAATAGTAAGATTTTTGCCAAATGGGACAAAAAAATGCATTGTTTTCATTGAAATAAAGGTAGTGGTCATGTTCCCTTTTACAAAAGGATCTTTATTGCTGTCGGGCTTTGAGAAAAAGGTATGTTCTAAACATTACTTTAAAAAAGTTCTAAAAACTACAAAAAGCTCCTCCACAGTCCAGTTGTTTAGAACACTTCCGAGGGTGTAGGGATGAAATCTTGATAGGTTCCCCACTCTATTCCCTTCTTCAGATATGACATTAACGGTCAAATTTTTCAAACATTCCCCCTATTATCTTTCTTATCTTGCTTTCTCTCAGTTTTCCTCCAGAGTTGATAATCGCCTTGATACGAATGTTTTAAATATGTGAGGAAATTATTTATTTATATTTTTTTGAAATTTAATGCATCGAATGAAATGCTATACTAATGAATGGTAAAATACTTTCAAAAAAGCATTAATTCTAGTTTAATTACATTAGAACAACTTTACTAGAATACAAGTTTCTTTATTTAAGGCGGATACATATATGGTCATGCCTTAATGCTCAAAGCCTTAATCTTCCTAAGAAGCCAAGCTAATTTTTGGCCCTGATCCGGCTCTGATTCGTATTTCAGGCTTAAAATATCGGCTTGAATGGCTAAGACCTGTAAGTGGTTAGCCACTTCTTGTACTTGGGCCGAAGCCTCGCTCGTGACATGGTCTCTATCTCTGATCTGCCCCTCTAATAGGTTGTCATTTTTGTCTTGTTACTTGTTCTCTAACCATATTCGCACAGCCACATTATCCTTCACTTTATCAAGAAACCCGTTTTCCATGATAAGCTCTCTATCCAGCAATTGAACACGAATCAACATTTTTTTTCTAAGATGAAAATGCAATGCAACCAAAACAAAAACAAAATGAAGTAGGTCTGTATAATTAATACAAGAATAATTAAAACAAAGAACAAATGTTAAAAACGTCTCTCCCTTACACTCTATTCGGGTAATCACTAAAGGTTCGGCACGATTCTACTTAAGACTGACTCTTAGGGCTCATTACATGTGGTTGGGTCCTAAAGTAAAGGTACCTGAATTGAAAAATTCCTTAATCCTCACCTATTATAGGCTTATACAGACCAAGTTCAGTTCAAGGGGATACACTTCCTATATGTTTGCACGGAAGTGAAAACTTCACGAAAACATAGGTACAAATATATCCCGAAAGTGATCCACTATCCTACATGGAAGTGAAGATCTCACGAAGGAGTAGTTTCTCACTTCCACTTAAGAAGGTGTAGCAGAATTATTATGCACTGTGTGTCAAAAAATAACTCTAAAACCTTTGACCTAACAACAAAATTAACACAGATATTTGTATCAAAGAAAAACATGAATGATGAAATGCAAGGAAATGTCGCAAATTAAATTAAACTATATTCTTAATTTCTAACAAAAAGACCAAAAAGTAATCAACTTGCGACTTGACTCTCTTATTGTCCCTAGTGGAGTCGCCAAGTTCTCTTATTGTCCCGACTTTTATTTTAAAACGAAATGAAAATGGAGTCGCCACTAATCTTTTTTAATTAGGTGTGATTGGATCACCTCGAAATTTATTCATTTTAATAAAATGTTAAATTACTAAAATGATGATTTTTGGTTTATAAAATAAAAAATGAGTTCGAGAGTCGGTTACATATGAGGAAGGATTAGCACCCTCATAACGCCCAAAATTTGTATCTAATTGATTACTTTGTGTCTTAGTGTTGGGGATCAATAATTCAAGAAGAAATTAAAATGCGACCTTTTAATATGT